>OU862931.1:30108420-32508420 GCA_917880885.1 Limnephilus marmoratus
CAAATCCAAAATTGCAGACAATTCGAAACCATAAGGATAAAGTTTTGACCTACCCCATGTGTGCAAACGTTCGACCTCAAGTGCTTAAAAATGACCGAACCCAAGTGTTAAAACGATGATTTTTTTTAAAATCATTCTCTTTGTAGATTTTATGATTGATTCGTGTACAGACCATGATTTTTAGTAAGAATCAAAAATATCAGTCGGTTTGGTGCCATAGGGCGGAAGTTATGACCGACAATAATTGTTGTTACAAAGCGCCCGTAAAACGATGTTTTTTGAAAAAGTTCTTCTTTTTGCCGATTTTTTGCTTGATTCATGTACAGTGTACAGACCATGACTCTTAGTAAGAATCCGAAATTTCAGACGGTTCGGAGCCATAAAGTCAGAGTTTTGACCGTCCCCAAGTGTTCAGACATCCGACCCTAAGTGCTAAAACGACCGAACCCAAGTGTTAAAACATTTGTTTTTTTTTTAAAGCAATCTCTTTGTAGATTTTATGATTGATTCGTGTATAGACCATGATTTTTAGTAAGAATCCAAAATTGCAGACAAACGTCCGACCTCAAGTGCTTAAAAACGACCGAACCCAGGTGTTAAAACGATGATTTTTTTTTTAATTCCTTCTCTTTGTAGATTTTATAATTGATTCGTGTACAGACCATGATTCTTAGAAAGAATCCAAAATATAAGTCGGTTTGGTGCGATAGGGCGGAAGTTATGACCGACAATAATTGTTGTTACCAAGCGCCCGTAAAACGATGTTTTTTTGAAAAAGTTCTTCTTTTGGCCGATTTTTGGCTTGATTCATCTACAGACCATGATTCTTAGTAAGAATCCAAAATTTCAGACTGTTCGAAGCTATGAAGCCAAAGTTTTGACCGACCCCAAATCTTCAAACGTCCGACCTAAAGTGCTAAAACGACCGAAACCAAGTGTTAAAACGATGGTTTTTTTTTTAAATAATTATCTTTGTTGATTTTATGATTGATTCGTGTACAGACCATGATTCTTAGTAAGAATCCAAAATATCAGTCGGTTTGGTGCCATAGGACGGAAGTTATGACCGACAATAATTGTTGTTACAAAGCGCCCGGAAAACGATGTTTTTTGAAAAAGTTCTTCTTTTAGCCGATTTTTTGCTTGATTCATGTACAGTGTACAGACCATGACTCTTATTAAGAATCCGAAATTTCAGACGGTTCGGAGCCATAAAGTCAGAGTTTTGGGTGGGTCAAAACTTTGGCTTTATGGCTCCGAACCGTCTGAAATTTTGGATTCTTACTAAGAATCATGGTCTGTAGATGAATCAAGAAAAAAATCGGCAAAAAGAGGAACTTTTTCATAAATATCGTTTTTCGGGCGCTTTGTAACAACAATTATTGTCGGACTTAACTTCCGCCCTATGGCACCAAGCTGACTGATATTTTGGATTCTTACTAAGAATCGAGGTCTGTACACGAATCAATCATAAAATCAACAAAGAGAATTATTTCAAAAACAAACCATCGTTTTAACACTTGGTTTCGGTCGTTTAAGCACTTAGGGTCGGACGTTTGAAGACTTGGGGTCGGGTAAAACTTTAACTTTATGGCTCCGAACCGTCTGAAATTTCGGATTCTTACTAAGAGTCATGGTCTGTACATGAATCAAGCA
The DNA here is from genome assembly GCA_917880885.1 of Limnephilus marmoratus. Taxonomy (NCBI): domain Eukaryota; kingdom Metazoa; phylum Arthropoda; class Insecta; order Trichoptera; family Limnephilidae; genus Limnephilus; species Limnephilus marmoratus. The sequence continues at coordinate 30,110,077 of OU862931.1, forward strand.
AAAAAATCGGCAAAAAGAAGAACTTTTTCAAAAACATCGTTTTTCGGGCGCTTTGTAACAACAATTATTGTCGGTCATAACTTCCGCCCTATGACACCAAACCGACTGATATTTTGGATTCTTACTAAGAATCAAGGTCTGTACACGAATCAATCATAAAATCAACAAAGAGAATTATTTCAAACAAAAAAAACCATCGTTTTAACACTTGGTTTCGGTCGTTTTAGCACTTTAGGTCGGACGTTTGAAGACTTGGGTCGGGTAAAACTTTGGCTTCATGGCTCCGAACCGTCTGAAATTTTGGAGTCTTACTAAGAATCATGGTCTGTATTCGAACCAATCATAAAATCAACAAAAAGAATTATTTAAAAAAAATATCATCCTTTTAACACTTGGTTTCGGTCATTTTAGCACTAAGGGTCGGACGTTTGAACACTTTGGGTGGGTCAAAACTTTGGCTTCATGGCTCCGAACAGTCTGAAATTTTAGATTCTTACTAAGAATCATGGTCTGTATACGAACCAATCATAAAATCTACAAAAAGAATTATTTAAAAAAAAAATCATCCTTTTAACACTTGGTTTCGGTCATTTTAGCACTAAGGGTCGGACGTTTGAACACTTTGGGTGGGTCAAAACTTCGGCTTTATGGCTCCGAACCGTCTAAAATTTTGGATTCTTACTAAGAATCATGGTGTGTAGATGAATCAAGCAAAAAATCGGCCAAAAGAAGAACTTTTTCAAAAACATCGTTTTACGGGCGCTTGGTTATAACAATTATTGTCGGTCATAACTTCCGCCCTTTGACACCAAACCGACTGATATTTTGGATTCTTACTAAGAATCGAGGTATCTACACGAATCAATCATAAAATCAACAAAGAGAATTATTTCAAAAAAAAAAACCATCGTTTTAACCATTGGTTTCGGTCGTTTTAGCATTTATGGTCGGACGTTTGAAGACTTGGGGTCGGATAAAACTTTGACTTTATGGCTCTGAACCGTCTGAAATTTCAGATTCTTACTAAGAGTCATGGTCTGTACATGAATCAAGAAAAAAATCGGCAAAAAGAAGAACTTTTTCAAAAACATCGTTATTCGGGCGCTTTGTAACAACAATTATTGTCGGTCATAACTTCCGCCATAATGGCATCAAACCGATTGATATTTTGGATTCTCACTCAGAATCAAGGTATGTACACGAATCAATCATAAAATCAACAAAGAAAATTATTTCAAATAAAAAAAACCATCGTTTTAACACTTGGTTTCGGTCGTTTTCTCACTTAGGTTCGGACGTTTGAAGACTTGGGGTCGGGTAAAACTTTGGCTTCATGGCTCCGAACAGTCTAAAATTATGGATTCTTACTAAGAATCATGGTCTGTACACGAATCAATCATAAAATCCACAAAAAGAATTATTTAAAAAAAAATATCATCCTTTTAACACTTGGTTTCGGTCATTTTAGCACTAAGGGTTGGACGTTTGAACACTTTGATTTCGATTAAGTAAGTTTGATTCTTACTAAGAATCATAGTCTGTAGATGAATCAAGCAAAAAATCGGCCAAAATAAGACTTTTTCAAAAACATCGTTTTTCGGGGCGCTTTGTAACAACAATTATTGTCGGTCATAACTTCCGCCCTATAGCACCAAACCGACTGATATTTTCGATTCTTACTAAGAATCGAGGTCTGTACACGAATCAAACATAAAATCAACAAAGAGAATTATTTCAAAAAAAAAAAAAACCATCGTTTTAACACTCGGTTTCGGTCGTTTTAGCATTTAGGATCGGACGTTTGAAGACTTGGGGTCGGGTAAAACTTTGACTTTATGGCTCTGAACCGTCTGAAATTTGGATTTTTTCTAAGAGTCAAGGTCTGTCCACGAATCAAACAAAAAATCGGCAAAAGGAAGATCTTTTTCAAAAATATCGTTTTTCGGGCGCTTTGTAACAACAATTATTGTCGGTCATAACTTCCGCCCTATGGCACCAAACCGACTGATATTTTAAATTCTTACTAAAAATCGAGGTATGTACACGAATCAATCATAAAATCAACAAAGAGAATTATTTCAAAAAAAAACCATCGTTTTAACACTTGGTTTCGGTCGTTTTAGCACTTAGGGTCGGACGATTGAAGACTTGGGGTAGGGTAAAACTTTGACTTTATGGCTCCAAACAGCCTGAAATTATGGATTCTTACTAAGAATCATGGTCTGTACACGAATCAATCATAAAATCTACAAAGAGAATGATTTAAAAAAAAAACATGTTTAAACACTTGGGTTCGGTCGTTTAAGCACTTAGGGTCGGACGTCTGAACAATTGGGGACGGTCAAAACTTTGACTTTATGGCTCCGAACCGTCTGAAATTTCGGATTCTTACTAAGAGTCATGGTCTGTACATGAATCATGAAAAAAATCGGCATAAAGAAGAACTTTATCAAAAACATCGTTATTCGGGCGCTTTGTAACAACAATTATTGTCGGTCATAAGTTCCGCCCTATGGCACCAAACCGACTAATATTTTGGATTCTTACTAATAATGACGGTCTGTACACGAATCAATCATAAAATCAACAAAGAGAATTATTTCAAAAAACAAAACATCGTTATATCACTTGGTTTCGGTCGTTTAAGCACTTAGGGTCGGACGTTTGAAGACTTGGGGTCGGGTAAAACTTTGACATTATGGCTCTGAACCGTCTGAAATTTCGGATTCTTACTAAGAGTCATGGTCTGTTCATGAATCAAGCAAAAAATCGGCAAAAAGAAGATCTTTTTCAAAAACATCGTTTTTCGGGCGCTTTGTAACAACAATTATTGTCGGTCATAACTTCCGCCCTATGGCACCAAACCGACTAATATTTTGGATTCTTACTAAGAATGACGGTCTGTACACGAATCAATCATAAAATCAACAAAGAGAATTATTTCAAAAAACAAACCATCGTTTTAACACTTGGTTTCGGTCGTTTAAGCACTTAGGGTCGGACGTTTGAAGACTTGGGGTCGGATAAAACTTTGACTTTATGGCTCTGAACCGTCTGAAATTTCAGATTCTTACTAAGAGTCATGGTCTGTACATGAATCAAGAAAAAAATCGGCAAAAAGAAGAACTTTTTCAAAAACATCGTTATTCGGGCGCTTTGTAACAACAATTATTGTCGGTCATAACTTCCGCCATAATGGCATCAAACCGATTGATATTTTGGATTCTCACTCAGAATCAAGGTATGTACACGAATCAATCATAAAATCAACAAAGAAAATTATTTCAAATAAAAAAAAACCATCGTTTTAACACTTGGTTTCGGTCGTTTTAGCACTTAGGGTCGGACGTTTGAAGACTTGGGGTCGGTTAAAACTTTGGCTTCATGGTTCCGAACAGTCTGAATTTATGGATTCTTACTAAGAATCATGGTCTGTACACGAATCAATCATAAAATCCACAAAAAGAATTATTTAAAAAAAATATCATCCTTTTAACACTTGGTTTCGGTCATTTTAGCACTAAGGGTTGGACGTTTGAACACTTTGATTTCGATTAAGTAAGTTTGATTCTTACTAAGAATCATAGTCTGTAGATGAATCAAGCAAAAAATCGGCCAAAATAAGAACTTTTTCAAAAACATCGTTTTTCGGGCGCTTTGTAACAACAATTATTGTCGGTCATAACTTCCGCCCTATAGCACCAAACCGACTGATATTTTCGATTCTTACTAAGAATCGAGGTCTGTACACGAATCAAACATAAAATCAACAAAGAGAATTATTTCAAAAAAAAAAAACCATCGTTTTAACACTCGGTTTCGGTCGTTTTAGCATTTAGGATCGGACGTTTGAAGACTTGGGGTCGGGTAAAACTTTGACTTTATGGCTCTGAACCGTCTGAAATTTGGATTTTTTCTAAGAGTCAAGGTCTGTCCACGAATCAAACAAAAAATCGGCAAAAGGAAGATCTTTTTCAAAAATATCGTTTTTCGGGCGCTTTGTAACAACAATTATTGTCGGTCATAACTTCCGCCCTATGGCACCAAACCGACTGATATTTTAAATTCTTACTAAAAATCGAGGTATGTACACGAATCAATCATAAAATCAACAAAGAGAATTATTTAAAAAAAAAACCATCGTTTTAACACTTGGTTTCGGTCGTTTTAGCACTTAGGGTCGGACGATTGAAGACTTGGGGTAGGGTAAAACTTTGACTTTATGGCTCCAAACAGCCTGAAATTATGGATTCTTACTAAGAATCATGGTCTGTACACGAATCAATCATAAAATCTACAAAGAGAATGATTTAAAAAAAAAAAAAAGTTTTAAACACTTGGGTTCGGTCGTTTAAGCACTTAGGGTCGGACGTCTGAACAATTGGGGACGGTCAAAACTTTGACTTTATGGCTCCGAACCGTCTGAAATTTCGGATTCTTACTAAGAGTCATGGTCTGTACATGAATCATGAAAAAAATCGGCATAAAGAAGAACTTTATCAAAAACATCGTTATTCGGGCGCTTTGTAACAACAATTATTGTCGGTCATAAGTTCCGCCCTATGGCACCAAACCGACTAATATTTTGGATTCTTACTAATAATGACGGTCTGTACACGAATCAATCATAAAATCAACAAAGAGAATTATTTCAAAAAACAAAACATCGTTATATCACTTGGTTTCGGTCGTTTTAAGCACTTAGGGTCGGACGTTTGAAGACTTGGGGTCGGGTAAAACTTTGACATTATGGCTCTGAACCGTCTGAAATTTCGGATTCTTACTAAGAGTCATGGTCTGTTCATGAATCAAGCAAAAAAATCGGCAAAAAGAAGATCTTTTTCAAAAACATCGTTTGTCGGGCGCTTTGTAACAACAATTATTGTCGGTCATAACTTCCGCCCTATGGCACCAAACCGACTAATATTTTGGATTCTTACTAAGAATGACGGTCTGTACACGAATCAATCATAAAATCAACAAAGAGAATTATTTCAAAAAACAAACCATCGTTTTAACACTTGGTTTCGGTCGTTTAAGCACTTAGGGTCGGACGTTTGAAGACTTGGGGTCGGGTAAAACTTTGACTTTATGGCTCTAACCGTCTGAAATTTTGGATTCTTACTAAGGGTCATGGTCTGTTCACGAATCAAGCCAAACCGCTCCGAACAGTCTGAAATTATGGATTCTTACTAAGAATCATGGTCTGTACACGAATCAATCATAAAATCTACAAAAAGAATTATTAAAAAACAAAAAAACATGTTTTAACACTTGGGTTCGGTCGTTTTAGCACTTAGGGTCGGACGTCTGAACAATTGGGGACGGTCAAACTTTGACTTTATGGCTCCGAACCGTCTGAAATTTCGGATTCTTACTAAGAGTCATGGTCTGTACATGAATCAAGAAAAAAATCGGCAAAAAGAAGATCTTTTTCAAAAACATCGTTATTCGGGCGCTTTGTAACAACAATTATTGTCGGTCATAACTTCCGCCCTATGGCACCAAACCGACTGATATTTTGGATTCTTACTAAGAATCATGGTCTGTACACAAATCAATCATAAAATCTACAAAGAGAATGATTTTTAAAAAAACCATCGTTTTTACACTTGGGTTCGATCGTTTTTAAGCACTTGGGGTCGGACGTTTGAACACATGGGGTAGGTCAAAACTTTATCCTTATGTTTTCGAATTGTCTGCAATTTTGGATTCTTTCTAAAAATCATGGTCTGTACACGAATAATCATAAAATCTACAAAGAGAATGATTTAAAAAAAAAAACATGTTTTAACACTTGGGTTCGGTCGTTTTAGGACTTAGGGTCAGACGTCTGAACCATTGGGGACGGTCAAAACTTTGACTTTATGGCTCCGAACCGTCTGAAATTTCGGATTCTTACTAAGGGTCATGGTCTGTTCACGAATCAAGCCAAACCGCTCCGAACAGTCTGATATTATGGATTCTTACTAAGAATCATGGTCTGTACACGAATCAATCATAAAATCTACAAAAAGAATTATTAAAAAACAAAAAAACATGTTTTAACACTTGGGTTCGGTCGTTTTAGCACTTAGGGTCGGACGTCTGAACCATTGGGGACGGTCAAAACTTTGACTTTATGGCTCCGAACCGTCTGAAATTTCGGATTCTTACTAAGAGTCATGGTCTGTACATGAATCAAGAAAAAAATCGGCAAAAAGAAGAACTTTTTCAAAAACATCGTTATTCGGGCGCTTTGTAACAACAATTATTGTCGGTCATAACTTCCGCCCTAATGGCATCAAACCGATTGATATTTTGGATTCTCACTAAGAATCAAGGTATGTACACGAATCAATCATAAAATCAACAAAGAAAATTATTTCAAATAAAAAAACCATCGTTTTAACACTTGGTTTCGGTCGTTTTCTCACTTAGGTTCGGACGTTTGAAGACTTGGGGTCGGGTAAAACTTTGGCTTCATGGCTCCGAACAGTCTAAAATTATGGATTCTTACTAAGAATCATGGTCTGTACACGAATCAATCATAAAATCCACAAAAAGAATTATTTTAAAAAAATATCATCCTTTTAACACTTGGTTTCGGTCATTTTAGCACTAAGGGTTGGACGTTTGAACACTTTGGGTGGGTCAAAACTTTGTCTTCATGGCTCCGAACCGTTTTAAATTTTGGATTCTTACTAAGAATCATAGTCTGTAGATGAATCAAGCAAAAAATCGGCCAAAATAAGAACTTTTTCAAAAACATCGTTTTTCGGGCGCTTTGTAACAACAATTATTGTCGGTCATAACTTCCGCCCTATAGCACCAAACCGACTGATATTTTCGATTCTTACTAAGAATCGAGGTCTGTACACGAATCAAACATAAAATCAACAAAGAGAATTATTTCAAAAAAAAAAAACCATCGTTTTAACACTCGGTTTCGGTCGTTTTAGCATTTAGGATCGGACGTTTGAAGACTTGGGGTCGGGTAAAACTTTGACTTTATGGCTCTGAACCGTCTGAAATTCGGATTTTTTCTAAGAGTCATGGTCTGTCCACGAATCAAACAAAAACTCGGCAAAAGGAAGATCTTTTTCAAAAATATCGTTTTTCGGGCGCTTTGTAACAACAATTATTGTCGGTCATAACTTCCGCCCTATGGCACCAAACCGACTGATATTTAAAATTCTTACTAAAAATCGAGGTATGTACACGAATCAATCATAAAATCAACAAAGAGAATTATTTCAAAAAAAAAACCATCGTTTTAACACTTGGTTTCGGTCGTTTTAGCACTTAGGGTCGGACGATTGAAGACTTGGCGTAGGGTAAAACTTTGACTTTATGGCTCCGAACAGCCTGAAATTATGGATTCTTACTAAGAATCATGGTCTGTACACGAATCAATCATAAAATCTACAAAGAGAATGATTTAAAAAAAAAAACATGTTTAAACACTTGGGTTCGGTCGTTTAAGCACTTAGGGTCGGACGTCTGAACAATTGGGGACGGTCAAAACTTTGACTTTATGGCTCCGAACCGTCTGAAATTTCGGATTCTTACTAAGAGTCATGGTCTGTACATGAATCAAGAAAAAAATCGGCAAAAAGAAGAACTTTTTCAAAAACATCGTTATTCGGGCGCTTTGTAACAACAATTATTGTCGGTCATAACTTCCGCCCTAATGGCATCAAACCGATTGATATTTTGGATTCTCACTAAGAATCAAGGTATGTACACGAATCAATCATAAAATCAACAAAGAAAATTATTTCAAATAAAAAAAACCATCGTTTTAACACTTGGTTTCGGTCGTTTTCTCACTTAGGTTCGGACGTTTGAAGACTTGGGGTCGGGTAAAACTTTGGCTTCATGGCTCCGAACAGTCTAAAATTATGGATTCTTACTAAGAATCATGGTCTGTACACGAATCAATCATAAAATCCACAAAAAGAATTATTTAAAAAAAATATCATCCTTTTAACACTTGGTTTCGGTCATTTTAGCACTAAGGGTTGGACGTTTGAACACTTTGGGTGGGTCAAAACTTTGTCTTCATGGCTCCGAACCGTTTTAAATTTTGGATTCTTACTAAGAATCATAGTCTGTAGATGAATCAAGCAAAAAATCGGCCAAAATAAGAACTTTTTCAAAAACATCGTTTTTCGGGCGCTTTGTAACAACAATTATTGTCGGTCATAACTTCCGCCCTATAGCACCAAACCGACTGATATTTTCGATTCTTACTAAGAATCGAGGTCTGTACACGAATCAAACATAAAATCAACAAAGAGAATTATTTCAAAAAAAAAAAAACCATCGTTTTAACACTCGGTTTCGGTCGTTTTAGCATTTAGGATCGGACGTTTGAAGACTTGGGGTCGGGTAAAACTTTGACTTTATGGCTCTGAACCGTCTGAAATTTGGATTTTTTCTAAGAGTCATGGTCTGTCCACGAATCAAACAAAAAATCGGCAAAAGGAAGATCTTTTTCAAAAATATCGTTTTTCGGGCGCTTTGTAACAACAATTATTGTCGGTCATAACTTCCGCCCTATGGCACCAAACCGACTGATATTTTAAATTCTTACTAAAAATCGAGGTATGTACACGAATCAATCATAAAATCAACAAAGAGAATTATTTCAAAAAAAAAACCATCGTTTTAACACTTGGTTTCGGTCGTTTTAGCACTTAGGGTGGGACGATTGAAGACTTGGGGTAGGGTAAAACTTTGACTTTATGGCTCCGAACAGCCTGAAATTATGGATTCTTACTAAGAATCATGGTCTGTACACGAATCAATCATAAAATCTACAAAGAGAATGATTTAAAAAAAAAAACATGTTTAAACACTTGGGTTCGGTCGTTTAAGCACTTAGGGTTGGACGTCTGAACAATTGGGGACGGTCAAAACTTTGACTTTATGGCTCCGAACCGTCTGAAATTTCGGATTCTTACTAAGAGTCATGGTCTATACATGAATCAAGAAAAAAATCGGCATAAAGAAGAACTTTTTCAAAAACATCGTTATTCGGGCGCTTTGTAACAACAATTATTGTCGGTCATAACTTCCGCCCTAATGGCATCAAACCGATTGATATTTTGGATTCTCACTAAGAATCAAGGTATGTACACGAATCAATCATAAAATCAACAAAGAAAATTATTTCAAATAAAAAAAACCATCGTTTTAACACTTGGTTTCGGTCGTTTTCTCACTTAGGTTCGGACGTTTGAAGACTTGGGGTCGGGTAAAACTTTGGCTTCATGGCTCCGAACAGTCTAAAATTATGGATTCTTACTAAGAATCATGGTCTGTACACGAATCAATCATAAAATCCACAAAAAGAATTATTTAAAAAAAATATCATCCTTTTAACACTTGGTTTCGGTCATTTTAGCACTAAGGGTTGGACGTTTGAACACTTTGGGTGGGTCAAAACTTGGTCTTCATGGCTCCGAACCGTTTTAAATTTTGGATTCTTACTAAGAATCATAGTCTGTAGATGAATCAAGCAAAAAATCGGCCAAAATAAGAACTTTTTCAAAAACATCGTTTTTCGGGCGCTTTGTAACAACAATTATTGTCGGTCATAACTTCCGCCCTATAGCACCAAACCGACTGATATTTTCGATTCTTACTAAGAATCGAGGTCTGTACACGAATCAAACATAAAATCAACAAAGAGAATTATTTCAAAAAAAAAAAAAAACCATCTTTTTAACACTCGGTTTCGGTCGTTTTAGCATTTAGGATCGGACGTTTGAAGACTTGGGGTCGGGTAAAACTTTGACTTTATGGCTCTGAACCGTCTGAAATTTGGATTTTTTCTAAGAGTCATGGTCTGTCCACGAATCAAACAAAAAATCGGCAAAAGGAAGATCTTTTTCAAAAATATCGTTTTTCGGGCGCTTTGTAACAACAATTATTGTCGGTCATAACTTCCGCCCTATGGCACCAAACCGACTGATATTTTAAATTCTTACTAAAAATCGAGGTATGTACACGAATCAATCATAAAATCAACAAAGAGAATTATTTCAAAAAAAAAACCATCGTTTTAACACTTGGTTTCGGTCGTTTTAGCACTTAGGGTCGGACGATTGAAGACTTGGGGTAGGGTAAAACTTTGACTTTATGGCTCCGAACAGCCTGAAATTATGGATTCTTACTAAGAATCATGGTCTGTACACGAATCAATCATAAAATCTACAAAGAGAATGATTTAAAGAAAAAAACATGTTTAAACACTTGGTTTCGGTCGTTTTAGCACTTAGGGTCGGACGTTTGAAGACTTGGGGTCGGGTAAAACTTTGGCTTTATGGCTCTAACCGTCTGAAATTTTGGATTCTTACTAAGGGTCATGGTCTGTTCACGAATCAAGCCAAACCGCTCCGAACAGTCTGAAATAATGGATTCTTACTAAGAATCATGGTCTGTACACGAATCAATCATAAAATCTACAAAAAGAATTATAAAAAACAAAAAAACATGTTTTAACACTTGGGTTCGGTCGTTTTAGCACTTAGGGTCGGACGTCTGAACAATTGGGGACGGTCAAAACTTTGACTTTATGGCTCCGAACCGTCTGAAATTTCGGATTCTTACTAAGAGTCATGGTCTGTACATGAATCAAGAAAAAAATCGGCAAAAAGAAGATCTTTTTCAAAAACATCGTTATTCGGGCGCTTTGTAACAACAATTATTGTCGGTCATAACTTCCGCCCTATGGCACCAAACCGACTGATATTTTGGATTCTTACTAAGAATCATGGTCTGTACACAAATCAATCATAAAATCTACAAAGAGAATGATTTTTAAAAAAACCATCGTTTTTACACTTGGGTTCGATCGTTTTTAAGCACTTGGGGGTCGGACGTTTGAACACATGGGGTAGGTCAAAACTTTATCCTTATGGTTTCGAATTGTCTGCAATTTTGGATTCTTTCTAAAAATCATGGTCTGTACACGAATAATCATAAAATCTACAAAGAGAATGATTTTAAAAAAAAAACATGTTTTAACACTTGGGTTCGGTCGTTTTAGCACTTAGGGTCGGACGTCTGAACCATTGGGGACGGTCAAAACTTTGACTTTATGGCTCCGAACCGTCTGAAATTTCGGATTCTTACTAAGAGTCATGGTCTGTACATGAATCAAGAAAAAAATCGGCAAAAAGAAGAACTTTTTCAAAAACATCGTTATTCGGGCGCTTTGTAACAACAATTATTGTCGGTCATAACTTCAGCCCTACGGCACCAAACTGACTGATATTTTGGATTCTTACTAAGAATCGAGGCCTGTACACTAATCACTCATAAAATCTACAAAGAGAATTATTTTAAAAAAAACCATCGTTTTTACACTTGGGTTCGATCGTTTTTAAGCACTTAGGGTCGGACGTTTGAAGACTTGGGGTCGGGTAAAACTTTGACTTTATGGCTCTGAAACGTCTGAAATTTCGGATTCTTACTAAGGGTCATGGTCTGTTCACGAATCAAGCCAAACCGCTCCGAACAGTCTGAAATTATGGATTCTTACTAAGAATCATGGTCTGTACACGAATCAATCATAAAATCTACAAAAAGAATTATTAAAAAAAAAAAAACATGTTTTAACACTTGGGTTCGGTCGTTTTAGCACTTAGGGTCGGACGTCTGAACAATTGGGGACGGTCAAAACTTTGACTTTATGGCTCCGAACCGTCTGAAATTTCGGATTCTTTCTAAGAGTCATGGTCTGTACAAAAAAAAAAAAAACATGTTTTAACACTTGGGTTCGGTCGTTTTAGCACTTAGGGTCGGACGTCTGAACAATTGGGGACGGTCAAAACTTTGACTTTATGGCTCCGAACCGTCTGAAATTTCGTATTCTTACTAAGAGTCATGGTCTGTACATGAATCAAGAAAAAAATCGGCAAAAAGAAGAACTTTTCCAAAAACATCGTTATTCGGGCGCTTTGTAACAACAATTATTGTCGGTCATAACTTCCGTCCTATGGCATCAAACCGACTGATATTTTGGATTCTTACTAAGAATCGAGGTATGTACACGAATCAATCATAAAATCAACAAAGAAAATTATTTAAAAAAAAAAAACCATCGTTTTAACACTTGGTTTCGGTCGTTTTCGCACTTAGGGTCGGACGTTTGAAGACTTGGGGTCGGGTAAACCTTTGGCTTCATGGCTCCGAACAGTCTGAAATTATGGATTCTTACCAAGAATCATGGTCTGTACACGAATCAATCATAAAATCTACAAAAAGAATTATTAAAAAAAAATCATCCTTTTAACACTTGGTTTCGGTCATTTTAGCACTAAGGGTCGGACGTTTGAACACTTTGGTTGGGTCAAAACTTTGGTTTCATGGCTCCGAACCGTCTAAAATTTTGGATTCTTACTAAGAATCATGGTGTGTAGATGAATCAAGCAAAAAATCGGCCAAAAGAAGAACTTTTTCAAAAACATCGTTTTTCGGGCGCTTTGTAACAACAATTATTGTCGGTCATAACTTCCGCCCTATGGCACCAAACGGACTGATATTTTGGATTCTTACTAAGAATCGAGGTATGTACACGAATCAATCATAAAATCAACAAAGAGAATTATTTCAAAAAACAAACCATCGTTTTAACACTTGGTTTCGGTCGTTTAAGCACTTAGTGTCGGACGTTTGAAGACTTGGGGTCGGGTAAAACTTTGACTTTATGGCTCTGAAACGTCTGAAATTTCGGATTCTTACTAAGGGTCATGGTCTGTTCACGAATCAAGCCAAACCGCTCCGAACAGTCTGAAATTATGGATTCTTACTAAGAATCATGGTCTGTACACGAATCAATCATAAAATCTACAAAAAGAATTATTAAAAAAAAAAAAAACATGTTTTAACACTTGGGTTCGGTCGTTTTAGCACTTAGGGTCGGACGTCTGAACAATTGGGGACGGTCAAAACTTTGACTTTATGGCTCCGAACCGTCTGAAATTTCGTATTCTTACTAAGAGTCATGGTCTGTACATGAATCAAGAAAAAAATCGGCAAAAAGAAGAACTTTTTCAAAAACATCGTTATTCGGGCGCTTTGTAACAACAATTATTGTCGGTCATAACTTCAGCCCTACGGCACCAAACTGACTGATATTTTGGATTCTTACTAAGAATCGAGGCCTGTACACTAATCAATCATAAAATCTACAAAGAGAATTATTTTAAAAAAAACCATCGTTTTTACACTTGGGTTCGATCGTTTTTAAGCACTTAGGGTCGGACGTTTGAAGACTTGGGGTCGGGTAAAACTTTGACTTTATGGCTCTGAAACGTCTGAAATTTCGGATTCTTACTAAGGGTCATGGTCTGTTCACGAATCAAGCCAAACCGCTCCGAACAGTCTGAAATTATGGATTCTTACTAAGAATCATGGTCTGTACACGAATCAATCATAAAATCTACAAAAAGAATTATTAAAAAAAAAAAAAACATGTTTTAACACTTGGGTTCGGTCGTTTTAGCACTTAGGGTCGGACGTCTGAACAATTGGGGACGGTCAAAACTTTGACTTTATGGCTCCGAACCGTCTGAAATTTCGGATTCTTACTAAGAGTCATGGTCTGTACATGAATCAAGAAAAAAATCGGCAAAAAGAAGATCTTTTTCAAAAACATCGTTATTCGGGCGCTTTGTAACAACAATTATTGTCGGTCATAACTTCCGCCCTATGGCACCGAACCGACTGATATTTTGGATTCTTACTAAGAATCATGGTCTGTACACAAATCAATCATAAAATCTACAAAGAGAATTATTTAAAAAAAAACCATCGTTTTTACACTTGGGTTCGATCGTTTTTAAGCGCTTAGGGTCGGACGTTTGAACACATGGGGTAAGTCAAAACTTTATCCTTATGGTTTCGAATTGTCTGCAATTTTGGATTCTTACTAAAAATCATGGTCTGTACACGAATAATCACAAAATCTACAAAGAGAATGATTTAAAAAAAAAACATGTTTAAACACTTGGGTTCGGTCGTTTTAGGACTTAGGGTCAGACGTCTGAACAATTGGGAACGGTCAAAACTTTGACTTTATGGCTCCGAACCGTCTGAAATTTCGTATTCTTACTAAGAGTCATGGTCTGTACATGAATCAAGAAAAAAATCGGCAAAAAGAAGAACTTTTTCAAAAACATCGTTATTCGGGCGCTTTGTAACAACAATTATTATCGGTCATAACTTCAGCCCTACGGCACCAAACTGACTGATATTTTGGATTCTTACTAAGAATCGAGGCCTGTACACTAATCAATCATAAAATCAACAAAGAGAATGATTTAAAAAAACAAACCATCGTTTGAACACTTGGTTTCGGTCGTTTAAGCACTTAGGGTCGGACGTTTGAAGACTTGGGGTCGGGTAAAACTTTGACTTTATGGCTCTGAAACGTCTGAAATTTCGGATTCTTACTAAGGGTCATGTTCTGTTCACGAATCAAGCCAAACCGCTCCGAACAGTCTGAAATTATGGATTCTTACTAAGAATCATGGTCTGTACACGAATCAATCATAAAATCTACAAAAAGAATTATTAAAAAAAAAAAAAAACATGTTTTAACACTTGGGTTCGGTCGTTTTAGCACTTAGGGTCGGACGTCTGAACAATTGGGGACGGTCAAAACTTTGACTTTATGGCTCCGAACCGTCTGAAATTTCGTATTCTTACTAAGAGTCATGGTCTGTACATGAATCAAGAAAAAAATCGGCAAAAAGAAGAACTTTTTCAAAAACATCGTTATTCGGGCGCTTTGTAACAACAATTATTGTCGGTCATAACTTCCGCCCTATGGCATCAAACCGACTGATATTTTGGATTCTCACTAAGAATCGAGGTATGTACACGAATCAATCATAAAATCAACAAAGAAAATTATTAAAAAAAAAAAAAACCATCGTTTTAACACTTGGTTTCGGTCGTTTTCGCACTTAGGGTCGGACGTTTGAAGACTTGGGGTCGGGTAAACCTTTGGCTTCATGGCTCCGAACAGTCTGAAATTATGGATTCTTACCAAGAATCATGGTCTGTACACGAATCAATCATAAAATCTACAAAAAGAATTATTAAAAAAAAATCATCCTTTTAACACTTGGTTTCGGTCATTTTAGCACTAAGGGTCGGACGTTTGAACACTTTGGTTGGGTCAAAACTTTGGCTTTATGGCTCCGAACCGTCTAAAATTTTGGATTCTTACTAAGAATCATGGTCTGTAGATGAATCAAGCAAAAAATCGGCCAAAAGAAGATCTTTTTCAAAAACATCGTTTTTCGGGCGCTTTGTAACCACAAGTATTGTCGGTCATAACTTCCGCCCTATGGCACCAAACGGACTGATATTTTGGATTCTTACTAAGAATCGAGGTATGTACACGAATCAATCATAAAATCACCAAAGAGAATTATTTCAAAAAACAAACCATCGTTTTAACACTTCTTTTCGGTCGTTTAAGCACTTAGGGTCGGACGTTTGAAGACTTGGGGTCGGGTCAAACTTTGACTTTATGGCTCTGAAACGTCTGAAATTTCGGATTCTTACTAAGGGTCATGGTCTGTTCACGAATCAAGCCAAACCGCTCCGAACAGTCTGAAATTATGGATTCTTACTAAGAATCATGGTCTGTACACGAATCAATCATAAAATCTACAAAAAGAATTATTAAAAAAAAAAAAACATGTTTTAACACTTGGGTTCGGTCGTTTTAGCACTTAGGGTCGGACGTCTGAACAATTGGGGACGGTCAAAACTTTGACTTTATGGCTCCGAACCGTCTGAAATTTCGGATTCTTACTAAGAGTCATGGTCTGTACATGAATCAAGAAAAAAATCGGCAAAAAGAAGATCTTTTTCAAAAACATCGTTATTCGGGCGCTTTGTAACAACAATTATTGTCGGTCATAACTTCCGCCCTATGGCACAAAACCGACTGATATTTTGGATTCTTACTAAGAATCATGGTCTGTACACAAATCAATCATAAAATCTACAAAGAGAATTATTTTTAAAAAAACCATCGTTTTTACACTTGGGTTCGATCGTTTTTAAGCACTTGGGGTCGGACGTTTGAACACATGGGGTAGGTCAAAACTTTATCCTTATGGTTTCGAATTGTCTGCAATTTTGGATTCTTACTAAAAATCATGGTCTGTACACGAATAATCACAAAATCTACAAAGAGAATGATTTAAAAAAAAAACATGTTTAAACACTTGGGTTCGGTCGTTTTAGGACTTAGGGTCAGACGTCTGAACAATTGGGAACGGTCAAAACTTTGACTTTATGGCTCCGAACCGTCTGAAATTTCGTATTCTTACTAAGAGTCATGGTCTGTACATGAATCAAGAAAAAAATCGGCAAAAAGAAGAACTTTTTCAAAAACATCGTTATTCGGGCGCTTTGTAACAACAATTATTATCGGTCATAACTTCAGCCCTACGGCACCAAACTGACTGATATTTTGGATTCTTACTAAGAATCGAGGCCTGTACACTAATCAATCATAAAATCAACAAAGAGAATGATTTAAAAAAACAAACCATCGTTTGAACACTTGGTTTCGGTCGTTTAAGCACTTAGGGTCGGACGTTTGAAGACTTGGGGTCGGGTAAAACTTTGACTTTATGGCTCTGAAACGTCTGAAATTTCGGATTCTTACTAAGGGTCATGTTCTGTTCACGAATCAAGCCAAACCGCTCCGAACAGTCTGAAATTATGGATTCTTACTAAGAATCATGGTCTGTACACGAATCAATCATAAAATCTACAAAAAGAATTATTAAAAAAAAAAAAAAACATGTTTTAACACTTGGGTTCGGTCGTTTTAGCACTTAGGGTCGGACGTCTGAACAATTGGGGACGGTCAAAACTTTGACTTTATGGCTCCGAACCGTCTGAAATTTCGTATTCTTACTAAGAGTCATGGTCTGTACATGAATCAAGAAAAAAATCGGCAAAAAGAAGAACTTTTTCAAAAACATCGTTATTCGGGCGCTTTGTAACAACAATTATTGTCGGTCATAACTTCCGCCCTATGGCATCAAACCGACTGATATTTTGGATTCTCACTAAGAATCGAGGTATGTACACGAATCAATCATAAAATCAACAAAGAAAATTATTAAAAAAAAAAAAAACCATCGTTTTAACACTTGGTTTCGGTCGTTTTCGCACTTAGGGTCGGACGTTTGAAGACTTGGGGTCGGGTAAACCTTTGGCTTCATGGCTCCGAACAGTCTGAAATTATGGATTCTTACCAAGAATCATGGTCTGTACACGAATCAATCATAAAATCTACAAAAAGAATTATTAAAAAAAAATCATCCTTTTAACACTTGGTTTCGGTCATTTTAGCACTAAGGGTCGGACGTTTGAACACTTTGGGTTGGTCGAAACTTCGGCTTTATGGCTCCGAACCGTCTGAAATTTTGGATTCTTACTAAGAATCATGGTCTGTAGATGAATCAAGCAAAAAATCGGCCAAAAGAAGATCTTTTTCAAAAACATCGTTTTTCGGGCGCTTTGTAACAACAATTATTGTCGGTCATAACTTCCGCCCTATGGCACCAAACGGACTGATATTTTGGATTCTTACTAAGAATCGAGGTATGTACACGAATCAATCATAAAATCACCAAAGAGAATTATTTCAAAAAACAAACCATCGTTTTAACACTTCTTTTCGGTCGTTTAAGCACTTAGGGTCGGACGTTTGAAGACTTGGGGTCGGGTCAAACTTTGACTTTATGGCTCTGAAACGTCTGAAATTTCGGATTCTTACTAAGGGTCATGGTCTGTTCACGAATCAAGCCAAACCGCTCCGAACAGTCTGAAATTATGGATTCTTACTAAGAATCATGGTCTGTACACGAATCAATCATAAAATCTACAAAAAGAATTATTAAAAAAAAAAAAACATGTTTTAACACTTGGGTTCGGTCGTTTTAGCACTTAGGGTCGGACGTCTGAACAATTGGGGACGGTCAAAACTTTGACTTTATGGCTCCGAACCGTCTGAAATTTCGGATTCTTACTAAGAGTCATGGTCTGTACATGAATCAAGAAAAAAATCGGCAAAAAGAAGATCTTTTTCAAAAACATCGTTATTCGGGCGCTTTGTAACAACAATTATTGTCGGTCATAACTTCCGCCCTATGGCACAAAACCGACTGATATTTTGGATTCTTACTAAGAATCATGGTCTGTACACAAATCAATCATAAAATCTACAAAGAGAATTATTTTTAAAAAAACCATCGTTTTTACACTTGGGTTCGAT
Source organism: Limnephilus marmoratus (assembly GCA_917880885.1). Classification (NCBI taxonomy): domain Eukaryota; kingdom Metazoa; phylum Arthropoda; class Insecta; order Trichoptera; family Limnephilidae; genus Limnephilus; species Limnephilus marmoratus. The sequence goes on from OU862931.1 coordinate 30,128,384, forward strand.
CGTTTTTAAGCACTTGGGGTCGGACGTTTGAACACATGGGGTAGGTCAAAACTTTATCCTTATGGTTTCGAATTGTTTGCAATTTTGGATTCTTACTAAAAATCATGGTCTGTACACGAATAATCACAAAATCTACAAAGAGAATGATTTAAAAAAAAAAACATGTTTTAACACTTGGGTTCGGTCGTTTTAGGACTTAGGGTCAGACGTCTGAACAATTGGGAACGGTCAAAACTTTGACTTTATGGCTCCGAACCGTCTGAAATTTCGTATTCTTACTAAGAGTCATGGTCTGTACATGAATCAAGAAAAAAATCGGCAAAAAGAAGAACTTTTTCAAAATATCGTTATTCGGGCGCTTTGTAACAACAATTATTGTCGGTCATAACTTCCGCCCTATGGCATCAAACCGACTGATATTTTGGATTCTCACTAAGAATCGAAGTATCTACACGAATCAATCATAAAATCAACAAAGAAAATTATTTAAAAAAAAAAAAACCATCGTTTTAACACTTGGTTTCGGTCGTTTTCGCACTTAGGGTCGGACGTTTGAAGACTTGGGGTCGGGTAAAACTTTGGCTTCATGGCTCCGAACAGTCTGAAATTATGGATTCTTACTAAGAATCATGGTCTGTACACGAATCAATCATAAAATCTACAAAAAGAATTATTAAAAAAAAATCACCCTTTTAACCCTTGGTTTCGGTCATTTTAGCACTAAGGGTCGGACGTTTGAACACTTTGGTTGGGTCAAAACTTTGGTTTCTAGCTCCGAACCGTCTAAAATTGTGGATTCTTACTAAGAATCATGGTGTGTAGATGAATCAAGCAAAAAATCGGCCAAAAGAAGATCTTTTTCAAAAACATCGTTTTTCGGGCGCTTTGTAACAACAATTATTGTCGGTCATAACTTCCACCCTATGGCACCAAACGGACTAATATTTTGTATTCTTACTAAAAATCGAGGTATGTACACGAATCAATCATAAAATCAACAAAGAGAATTATTTCAAAAAACAAACCATCGTTTTAACACTTGGTTTCGGTCGTTTAAGCACTTAGGATCGGACGTTTGAAGACTTGGGGTCGGGTAAAACTTTGACTTTATGGCTCTGAAACGTCTGAAATTTCGGATTCTTACTAAGGGTCATGGTCTGTTCACGAATCAAGCCAAACCGCTCCGAACAGTCTGAAATTATGGATTCTTACTAAGAATCATGGTCTGTACACGAATCAATCATAAAATCTACAAAAAGAATTATTAAAAAAAAAAAAACATGTTTTATAACTTGGGTTCGGTCGTTTTAGCACTTAGGGTCGGACGTCTGAACAATTGGGGACGGTCAAAACTTTGACTTTATGGCTCCGAACCGTCTGAAATTTCGGATTCTTACTAAGAGTCATGGTCTGTACATGAATCAAGAAAAAAATCGGCAAAAAGAAGATCTTTTTCAAAAACATCGTTATTCGGGCGCTTTGTAACAACAATTATTGTCGGTCATAACTTCCGCCCTATGGCACAAAACCGACTGATATTTTGGATTCTTACTAAGAATCATGGTCTGTACACAAATCAATCATAAAATCTACAAAGAGAATTATTTAAAAAAAAAAAAACCATCGTTTTAACACTTGGTTTCGGTCGTTTTAGCACTTAGGGTCGGACGTTTGAAGACTTCGGGTCGGGTAAAACTTTGGCTTCATGGCTCCGAACAGTCTGAAATTATGGATTCTTACTAAGAATCATGGTCTGTACACGAATCAATCATAAAATCTACAAAAAGAATTATTTAAAAAAAATCATCCTTTTAACACTTGGTTTCGGTCATTTTAGCACTAAGGGTCGGACGTTTGAACACTTTGGGTGGGTCAAAACTTTGGTTTCATGGCTCCGAACCGTCTAAAATTTTGGATTCTTACTAAGAATCATGGTCTGTAGATGAATCAAGCAAAAAATCGGCCAAAAGAAGATCTTTTTCAAAAACATCGTTTTTCGGGCGCTTTGCAACAACAAATATTGTCGGTCATAACTTCCGCCCTATGGCACAAAACCGACTGATATTTTGGATTCTTACTAAGAATCATGGTCTGTACACAAATCAATCATAAAATCTACAAAGAGAATTATTTAAAAAAAAACCATCGTTTTTACACTTGGGTTCGATCGTTTTTAAGCACTTGGGGTCGGACGTTTGAACACATGGGGTAGGTCAAAACTTTATCCTTATGGTTTCGAATTGTCTGCAATTTTGGATTCTTACTAAAAATCATGGTCTGTACACGAATAATCACAAAATCTACAAAGAGAATGATTTAAAAAAAAAAAACTTGTTTTAACACTTGGGTTCGGTCGTTTTAGGACTTAGGGTCAGACCTCTGAACAATTGGGAACGGTCAAAACTTTGACTTTATGGCTCCGAACCGTCTGAAATTTCGTATTCTTACTAAGAGTCATGGTCTGTACATGAATCAAGAAAAAAATCGGCAAAAAGAAGAACTTTTTCAAAAACATCGTTATTCGGGCGCTTTGTAACAACAATTATTGTCGGTCATAACCTCCGCCCTATGGCACCCAACCGACTGATATTTTCGATTCTTACTAAGAATCGAGGTCTATACACGAATCAATCATAAAATCAACAAAGAAAATTATTTCAAAAAGCAAATCATCATTTTAACACTTGGTTTCGGTCGTTTAAGCCCTTAGGGTCGGACGTTTGAAGACTTGGGGTCGGGTAAAACTTTGACTTTATGGCTCCGAACCGTGTGAAATTTTGGATTCTTACTAAGAGTCATGGTCTGTACGTGAATCAAGCAAAAAATCGGCAAAAAGAAGAACTTTTTCAAAAACATCGTTTTTCGGGCGCTTTGTAACAACAATTATTGTCGGTCATAACTTCCGCCCTATAACACCAAACCGACTGATATTTTGGATTCTTATTAAGAATCGAGGTCTGTTCATGAATCATTCATAAAATCAACAAAGAAAATTAATTAAAAAAAAAAAAAACCATCGTTTTAACACTTGGTTTCGGTCGTTTTAGCACTTAGTGTCGGAAGTTTGAAGACTTGGGGTCGGGTAAAACTTTGGCTTCATTTCTCCGAACAGTCTTAAATTATGGATTCTTACTAAGAATCATGGTCTGTACATGAATCAATCATAAAATCTACAAAAAGAATTATTAAAAAAAAAAAACATCCTTTTAACACTTGGTTTCGGTCATTTTAGCACTAAGGGTCGGACGTTTGAACACTTTGGGTGGGTCAAAACTTCGGCTTTATGGCTCCGAACCGTCTGAAATTTTGGATTCTTACTAAGAATCATGGTCTGTAGATGAATCAAGCAAAAAATCGGCCAAATGAAGAACTTTTTCAAAAACATCGTTTTACGGGCGCTTTGTAACAACAATTATTGTCGGTCATAACTTTCGCCCTATGGCACCAAACCGACTGATATTTTCGATTCTTACTAAGAATCGAGGTCTGTACACGAATCAATCATAAAATCTACAAAGAGAATGATTTTTAAAAAAATCATCGTTTTTACACTTGGGTTCGATCGTTTTTAAGCTCTTGGGGTCGCACGTTTCAACACATGATGTAGGTCAAAACCTTATCCTTATGGTTTCGAATTGTCTGCAATTTTGGATTCTTCCTAAAAATCATGGTGTGTACACGAATCAATCATAAAATCTACAAAGAGAATGATTTAAAAAAAAAAAGAACATGTTTTAACACTTGGGTTCGGTCGTTTAAGCACTTAGGGTCGGACGTCTGAACAATTGGGGACGGTCAAAACTTTGACTTTATGGCTCCGAACCGTCTGAAATTTCGGATTCTTACTAAGAGTCATGGTCTGTACATGAATCAAGAAAAAAATCGGCAAAAAGAAGAACTTTTTCAAAAACATCGTTATTCGGGCGCTTTGTAACAACAAGTATTGTCGGTTATAACTTCCGCCCTATGGCACCAAACCGACTGATATTTTGGATTCTTACTAAGAATCATGGTCTGAAGACGGATCAATCAAAAAATCTGCAAAGAATTTTTTTGTTTTAAAAATCATCGTTTTTAACACTTGGTTTCGGTCGTTTAAGCACTTAAGGTTGGACGTTTGAAGACTTGGGGTCGGGTAAAACTTTGACTTTATGGCTCTGAACCGTCTGAAATTTCGGATTCTTACTAAGAGTCATGGTCTGTTCACGAATCAAGCAAAAAATCGGCAAAAAGAAGATCTTTTTCAAAAACATCGTTTTTCGGGCGCTTTGTAACAACAAGTATTGTCGGTTATAACTTCCGCCCTATGGCACCAAACCGACTGATATTTTGGATTCTTACTAAGAATCATGGTCTGTACACGAATCAATCATAAAATCAACAAAGAGAATTATTTCAAAAGAAAAAACCATCGTTTTAACACTTGGTTTCGGTCGTTTTAGTACTTTGGGTTCGACGTTTGAAGACTTGGGGTCGGGTAAAACTTTGGCTTCATGGCTCCGAACAGTCTGAAATTATGGATTCTTACTAAGAATCATGGTCTGTACACGAATCAATCATAAAATCTACAAAAAGAATTATTAAAAAAAAATCACCCTTTTAACCCTTGGTTTCGGTCATTTTAGCACTAAGGGTCGGACGTTTGAACACTTTGGTTGGGTCAAAACTTTGGTTTCTAGCTCCGAACCGTCTAAAATTGTGGATTCTTACTAAGAATCATGGTGTGTAGATGAATCAAGCAAAAAATCGGCCAAAAGAAGATCTTTTTCAAAAACATCGTTTTTCGGGCGCTTTGTAACAACAATTATTGTCGGTCATAACTTCCACCCTATGGCACCAAACGGACTAATATTTTGTATTCTTACTAAAAATCGAGGTATGTACACGAATCAATCATAAAATCAACAAAGAGAATTATTTCAAAAAACAAACCATCGTTTTAACACTTGGTTTCGGTCGTTTAAGCACTTAGGATCGGACGTTTGAAGACTTGGGGTCGGGTAAAACTTTGACTTTATGGCTCTGAAACGTCTGAAATTTCGGATTCTTACTAAGGGTCATGGTCTGTTCACGAATCAAGCCAAACCGCTCCGAACAGTCTGAAATTATGGATTCTTACTAAGAATCATGGTCTGTACACGAATCAATCATAAAATCTACAAAAAGAATTATTAAAAAAAAAAAAACATGTTTTATAACTTGGGTTCGGTCGTTTTAGCACTTAGGGTCGGACGTCTGAACAATTGGGGACGGTCAAAACTTTGACTTTATGGCTCCGAACCGTCTGAAATTTCGGATTCTTACTAAGAGTCATGGTCTGTACATGAATCAAGAAAAAAATCGGCAAAAAGAGGAACTTTTTCAAAAACATCGTTTGTCGGGCGCTTTGTAACAACAAGTATTGTCGGTTATAACTTCCGCCCTATGGCACCAAACCGACTGATATTTTGGATTCTTACTAAGAATCATGGTCTGTATACGAATCAATCATAAAATCTACAAAGAGAATTATTTAAAAAAAAAAAAAACCATCGTTTTAACACTTGGTTTCGGTCGTTTTAGCACTTAGGGTCGGACGTTTGAAGACTTCGGGTCGGGTAAAACTTTGGCTTCATGGCTCCGAACAGTCTGAAATTATGGATTCTTACTAAGAATCATGGTCTGTACACGAATCAATCATAAAATCTACAAAAAGAATTATTAAAAAAAAATCATCCTTTTAACACTTGGTTTCGGTCATTTTAGCACTAAGGGTCGGACGTTTGAACACTTTGGGTAGGTCAAAACTTTGGTTTCATGGCTCCGAACCGTCTAAAATTTTGGATTCTTACTAAGAATCATGGTCTGTAGATGAATCAAGCAAAAAATCGGCCAAAAGAAGAACTTTTTCAAAAACATCGTTTTTCGGGCGCTTTGCAACAACAAGTATTGTCGGTCATAACTTCCGCCCTATGGCACAAAACCGACTGATATTTTGGATTCTTACTAAGAATCATGGTCTGTACACAAATCAATCATAAAATCTACAAAGAGAATTATTTTAAAAAAAACCATCGTTTTTACACTTGGGTTCGATCGTTTTTAAGCACTTGGGGTCGGACGTTTGAACACATGGGGTAGGTCAAAACTTTATCCTTATGGTTTCGAATTGTCTGCAATTTTGGATTCTTACTAAAAATCATGGTCTGTACACGAATAATCACAAAATCTACAAAGAGAATGATTTAAAAAAAAAAAACTTGTTTTAACACTTGGGTTCGGTCGTTTTAGGACTTAGGGTCAGACCTCTGAACAATTGGGAACGGTCAAAACTTTGACTTTATGGCTCCGAACCGTCTGAAATTTCGTATTCTTACTAAGAGTCATGGTCTGTACATGAATCAAGAAAAAAATCGGCAAAAAGAAGAACTTTTTCAAAAACATCGTTATTCGGGCGCTTTGTAACAACAATTATTGTCGGTCATAACCTCCGCCCTATGGCACCCAACCGACTGATATTTTCGATTCTTACTAAGAATCGAGGTCTATACACGAATCAATCATAAAATCAACAAAGAAAATTATTTCAAAAAGCAAATCATCATTTTAACACTTGGTTTCGGTCGTTTAAGCCCTTAGGGTCGGACGTTTGAAGACTTGGGGTCGGGTAAAACTTTGACTTTATGGCTCCGAACCGTGTGAAATTTCGGATTCTTACTAAGAGTCATGGTCTGTACATGAATCAAGCAAAAAATCGGCAAAAAGAAGAACTTTTTCAAAAACATCGTTTTTCGGGCGCTTTGTAACAACAATTATTGTCGGTCATAACTTCCGCCCTATAACACCAAACCGACTGATATTTTGGATTCTTATTAAGAATCGAGGTCTGTTCATGAATCATTCATAAAATCAACAAAGAAAATTAATTAAAAAAAAAAAAAACCATCGTTTTAACACTTGGTTTCGGTCGTTTTAGCACTTAGTGTCGGAAGTTTGAAGACTTGGGGTCGGGTAAAACTTTGGCTTCATTTCTCCGAACAGTCTTAAATTATGGATTCTTACTAAGAATCATGGTCTGTACATGAATCAACCATAAAATCTACAAAAAGAATTATTAAAAAAAAAAATCACCTTTTAACACTTGGTTTCGGTCATTTTAGCACTAAGGGTCGGACGTTTGAACACTTTGGGTGGGTCAAAACTTTGGCTTCATGGCTCCGAACCGTCTGAAATTTTGGATTCTTACTAAGAATCATGGTCTGTAGATGAATCAAGCAAAAAATCGGCCAAATGAAGAACTTTTTCAAAAACATCGTTTTCCGGGCGCTTTGTAACAACAATTATTGTCGGTCATAACTTCCGCCCTATGGCACCAAACCGACTGATATTTTGGATTCTTACTAAGAATCGAGGTCTGTACACGAATCAATCATAAAATCTACAAAGAGAATGATTTTTAAAAAAATCATCGTTTTTACACTTGGGTTCGATCGTTTTTAAGCTCTTGGGGGTCGCACGTTTCAACACATGATGTAGGTCAAAACCTTATCCTTATGGTTTCGAATTGTCTGCAATTTTGGATTCTTCCTAAAAATCATGGTGTGTACACGAATCAATCATAAAATCTACAAAGAGAATGATTTAAAAAAAAAAAGAACATGTTTTAACACTTGGGTTCGGTCGTTTAAGCACTTAGGGTCGGACGTCTGAACAATTGGGGACGGTCAAAACTTTGACTTTATGGCTCCGAACCGTCTGAAATTTCGGATTCTTACTAAGAGTCATGGTCTGTACATGAATCAAGAAAAAAATCGGCAAAAAGAAGAACTTTTTCAAAAACATCGTTTTTCGGGCGCTTTGTAACAACAATTATTGTCGGTCATCACTTCCGCCCTATGGCACCAAACCGACTGATATTTTGGATTCTTACTAAGAATCATGGTCTGAAGACGGATCAATCAAAAAATCTGCAAAGAATTTTTTTGTTTTAAAAATCATCGTTTTTAACACTTGGTTTCGGTCGTTTAAGCACTTAAGGTTGGACGTTTGAAGACTTGGGGTCGGGTAAAAACTTTGACTTTATGGCTCTGAACCGTCTGAAATTTCGGATTCTTACTAAGAGTCATGGTCTGTTCACGAATCAAGCAAAAAATCGGCAAAAAGAAGAACTTTTTCAAAAACATCGTTTTTCGGGCGCTTTGTAACAACAATTATTGTCGGTCATAACTTCCGCCCTATGGCACCAAACCGACTGATATTTTGGATTCTTACTAAGAATCGAGGTCTGTACACGAATCAATCATAAAATCAACAAAAAGAATTATTTCAAAAGAAAAAACCATCGTTTTAACACTTGGTTTCGGTCGTTTTAGTACTTTGGGTTCGACGTTTGAAGACTTGGGGTCGGGTAAAACTTTGGCTTCATGGCTCCGAACAGTCTGAAATTATGGATTCTTACTAAGAATCATGGTCTGTACACGAATCAATCATAAAATCTACAAAAAGAATTATTAAAAAAAAATCACCCTTTTAACCCTTGGTTTCGGTCATTTTAGCACTAAGGGTCGGACGTTTGAACACTTTGGTTGGGTCAAAACTTTGGTTTCTAGCTCCGAACCGTCTAAAATTGTGGATTCTTACTAAGAATCATGGTGTGTAGATGAATCAAGCAAAAAATCGGCCAAAAGAAGATCTTTTTCAAAAACATCGTTTTTCGGGCGCTTTGTAACAACAATTATTGTCGGTCATAACTTCCACCCTATGGCACCAAACGGACTAATATTTTGTATTCTTACTAAAAATCGAGGTATGTACACGAATCAATCATAAAATCAACAAAGAGAATTATTTCAAAAAACAAACCATCGTTTTAACACTTGGTTTCGGTCGTTTAAGCACTTAGGATCGGACGTTTGAAGACTTGGGGTCGGGTAAAACTTTGACTTTATGGCTCTGAAACGTCTGAAATTTCGGATTCTTACTAAGGGTCATGGTCTGTTCACGAATCAAGCCAAACCGCTCCGAACAGTCTGAAATTATGGATTCTTACTAAGAATCATGGTCTGTACACGAATCAATCATAAAATCTACAAAAAGAATTATTAAAAAAAAAAAAACATGTTTTATAACTTGGGTTCGGTCGTTTTAGCACTTAGGGTCGGACGTCTGAACAATTGGGGACGGTCAAAACTTTGACTTTATGGCTCCGAACCGTCTGAAATTTCGGATTCTTACTAAGAGTCATGGTCTGTACATGAATCAAGAAAAAAATCGGCAAAAAGAAGATCTTTTTCAAAAACATCGTTATTCGGGCGCTTTGTAACCACAAGTATTGTCGGTTATAACTTCCGCCCTATGGCACCAAACCGACTGATATTTTGGATTCTTACTAAGAATCATGGTCTGTATACGAATCAATCATAAAATCATCAAAGAGAATTATTTCAAAAAAAAAAAACCATCGTTTTAACACTTGGTTTCGGTCGTTTTAGCACTTAGGGTCGGACGTTTGAAGACTTGGGGTCGGGTAAAACTTTGGCTTCATGGCTCCGAACAGTCTGAAATTATGGATTCTTACTAAGAATCATGGTCTGTACACGAATCAATCATAAAATCTACAAAAAGAATTATTTAAAAAAAAAAATCATCCTTTTAACACTTGGTTTCGGTCATTTTAGCACTAAGGGTCGGACGTTTGAACACTTTGGGTGGGTCAAAACTTTGGCTTCATGGCTCCGAACCGTCTAAAATTTTGGATTCTTACTAAGAATCATGGTCTGTAGATGAATCAAGCAAAAAATCGGCCAAAAGAAGAACTTTTTCAAAAACATCGTTTTTCGGGCGCTTTGTAACAACAAGTATTGTCGGTTATAACTTCCGCCCTATGGCACCAAACCGACTGATATTTTGGATTCTTACTAAGAATCATGGTCTGTACACAAATCAATCATAAAATCTACAAAGAGAATTATTTTAAAAAAAACCATCGTTTTTACACTTGGGTTCGATCGTTTTTAAGCACTTGGGGTCGGACGTTTGAACACATGGGGTAGGTCAAAACTTTATCCTTATGGTTTCGAATTGTCTGCAATTTTGGATTCTTACTAAAAATCATGGTCTGTACACGAATAATCACAAAATCTACAAAGAGAATGATTTAAAAAAAAAAAACTTGTTTTAACACTTGGGTTCGGTCGTTTTAGGACTTAGGGTCAGACCTCTGAACAATTGGGAACGGTCAAAACTTTGACTTTATGGCTCCGAACCGTCTGAAATTTCGTATTCTTACTAAGAGTCATGGTCTGTACATGAATCAAGAAAAAAATCGGCAAAAAGAAGAACTTTTTCAAAAACATCGTTATTCGGGCGCTTTGTAACAACAATTATTGTCGGTCATAACCTCCGCCCTATGGCACCCAACCGACTGATATTTTCGATTCTTACTAAGAATCGAGGTCTATACACGAATCAATCATAAAATCAACAAAGAAAATTATTTCAAAAAGCAAATCATCATTTTAACACTTGGTTTCGGTCGTTTAAGCCCTTAGGGTCGGACGTTTGAAGACTTGGGGTCGGGTAAAACTTTGACTTTATGGCTCCGATCCGTGTGAAATTTTGGATTCTTACTAAGAGTCATGGTCTGTACATGAATCAAGCAAAAAATCGGCAAAAAGAAGAACTTTTTCAAAAACATCGTTTTTCGGGCGCTTTGTAACAACAATTATTGTCGGTCATAACTTCCGCCCTATAACACCAAACCGACTGATATTTTGGATTCTTATTAAGAATCGAGGTCTGTTCATGAATCATTCATAAAATCAACAAAGAAAATTAATTAAAAAAAAAAAAAAACCATCGTTTTAACACTTGGTTTCGGTCGTTTTAGCACTTAGTGTCGGAAGTTTGAAGACTTGGGGTCGGGTAAAACTTTGGCTTCATTTCTCCGAACAGTCTTAAATTATGGATTCTTACTAAGAATCATGGTCTGTACATGAATCAACCATAAAATCTACAAAAAGAATTATTAAAAAAAAAAATCATCCTTTTAACACTTGGTTTCGGTCATTTTAGCACTAAGGGTCGGACGTTTGAACACTTTGGGTGGGTCAAAACTTTGGCTTTATGGCTCCGAACCGTCTGAAATTTTGGATTCTTACTAAGAATCATGGTCTGTAGATGAATCAAGCAAAAAATCGGCCAAATGAAGAACTTTTTCAAAAACATCGTTTTACGGGCGCTTTGTAACAACAATTATTGTCGGTCATAACTTTCGCCCTATGGCACCAAACCGACTGATATTTTCGATTCTTACTAAGAATCGAGGTCTGTACACGAATCAATCATAAAATCTACAAAGAGAATGATTTTTAAAAAAATCATCGTTTTTACACTTGGGTTCGATCGTTTTTAAGCTCTTGGGGTCGCACGTTTCAACACATGATGTAGGTCAAAACCTTATCCTTATGGTTTCGAATTGTCTGCAATTTTGGATTCTTCCTAAAAATCATGGTGTGTACACGAATCAATCATAAAATCTACAAAGAGAATGATTTAAAAAAAAAAAGAACATGTTTTAACACTTGGGTTCGGTCGTTTAAGCACTTAGGGTCGGACGTCTGAACAATTGGGGACGGTCAAAACTTTGACTTTATGGCTCCGAACCGTCTGAAATTTCGGATTCTTACTAAGAGTCATGGTCTGTACATGAATCAAGAAAAAAATCGGCAAAAAGAAGAACTTTTTCAAAAACATCGTTATTCGGGCGCTTTGTAACAACAATTATTGTCGGTCATCACTTCCGCCCTATGGCACCAAACCGACTGATATTTTGGATTCTTACTAAGAATCATGGTCTGAAGACGGATCAATCAAAAAATCTGCAAAGAATTTTTTTGTTTTAAAAATCATCGTTTTTAACACTTGGTTTCGGTCGTTTAAGCACTTAAGGTTGGACGTTTGAAGACTTGGGGTCGGGTAAAACTTTGACTTTATGGCTCTGAACCGTCTGAAATTTCGGATTCTTACTAAGAGTCATGGTCTGTTCACGAATCAAGCAAAAAATCGGCAAAAAGAAGATCTTTTTCAAAAACATCGTTTTTCGGGCGCTTTGTAACAACAAGTATTGTCGGTTATAACTTCCGCCCTATGGCACCAAACCGACTGATATTTTGGATTCTTACTAAGAATCATGGTCTGTACACGAATCAATCATAAAATCAACAAAGAGAATTATTTCAAAAAAAAAAACCATCGTTTTAACACTTGGTTTCGGTCGTTTTAGTACTTTGGGTTCGACGTTTGAAGACTTGGGGTCGGGTAAAACTTTGGCTTCATGGCTCCGAACAGTCTGAAATTATGGATTCTTACTAAGAATCATGGTCTGTACACGAATCAATCATAAAATCTACAAAAAGAATTATTAAAAAAAAATCACCCTTTTAACCCTTGGTTTCGGTCATTTTAGCACTAAGGGTCGGACGTTTGAACACTTTGGTTGGGTCAAAACTTTGGTTTCTAGCTCCGAACCGTCTAAAATTGTGGATTCTTACTAAGAATCATGGTGTGTAGATGAATCAAGCAAAAAATCGGCCAAAAGAAGATCTTTTTCAAAAACATCGTTTTTCGGGCGCTTTGTAACAACAATTATTGTCGGTCATAACTTCCACCCTATGGCACCAAACGGACTAATATTTTGTATTCTTACTAAAAATCGAGGTATGTACACGAATCAATCATAAAATCAACAAAGAGAATTATTTCAAAAAACAAACCATCGTTTTAACACTTGGTTTCGGTCGTTTAAGCACTTAGGATCGGACGTTTGAAGACTTGGGGTCGGGTAAAACTTTGACTTTATGGCTCTGAAACGTCTGAAATTTCGGATTCTTACTAAGGGTCATGGTCTGTTCACGAATCAAGCCAAACCGCTCCGAACAGTCTGAAATTATGGATTCTTACTAAGAATCATGGTCTGTACACGAATCAATCATAAAATCTACAAAAAGAATTATTAAAAAAAAAAAAACATGTTTTATAACTTGGGTTCGGTCGTTTTAGCACTTAGGGTCGGACGTCTGAACAATTGGGGACGGTCAAAACTTTGACTTTATGGCTCCGAACCGTCTGAAATTTCGGATTCTTACTAAGAGTCATGGTCTGTACATGAATCAAGAAAAAAATCGGCAAAAAGAAGATCTTTTTCAAAAACATCGTTATTCGGGCGCTTTGTAACAACAATTATTGTCGGTCATAACTTCCGCCCTATGGCACAAAACCGACTGATATTTTGGATTCTTACTAAGAATCATGGTCTGTACACAAATCAATCATAAAATCTACAAAGAGAATTATTTAAAAAAAAAAAAACCATCATTTTAACACTTGGTTTCGGTCGTTTTCGCACTTAGGGTCGGACGTTTGAAGACTTCGGGTCGGGTAAAACTTTGGCTTCATGGCTCCGAACAGTCTGAAATTATGGATTCTTACTAAGAATCATGGTCTGTACACGAATCAATCATAAAATCTACAAAAAGAATTATTTAAAAAAAAAATCATCCTTTTAACACTTGGTTTCGGTCATTTTAGCACTAAGGGTCGGACGTTTGAACACTTTGGGTAGGTCAAAACTTTGGTTTCATGGCTCCGAACCGTCTAAAATTTTGGATTCTTACTAAGAATCATGGTCTGTAGATGAATCAAGCAAAAAATCGGCCAAAAGAAGATCTTTTTCAAAAACATCGTTTTTCGGGCGCTTTGCAACAACAAATATTGTCGGTCATAACTTCCGCCCTATGGCACAAAACCGACTGATATTTTGGATTCTTACTAAGAATCATGGTCTGTACACAAATCAATCATAAAATCTACAAAGAGAATTATTTTAAAAAAAACCATCGTTTTTACACTTGGGTTCGATCGTTTTTAAGCACTTGGGGTCGGACGTTTGAACACATGGGGTAGGTCAAAACTTTATCCTTATGGTTTCGAATTGTCTGCAATTTTGGATTCTTACTAAAAATCATGGTCTGTACACGAATAATCACAAAATCTACAAAGAGAATGATTTAAAAAAAAAAAACTTGTTTTAACACTTGGGTTCGGTCGTTTTAGGACTTAGGGTCAGACCTCTGAACAATTGGGAACGGTCAAAACTTTGACTTTATGGCTCCGAACCGTCTGAAATTTCGTATTCTTACTAAGAGTCATGGTCTGTACATGAATCAAGAAAAAAATCGGCAAAAAGAAGAACTTTTTCAAAAACATCGTTATTCGGGCGCTTTGTAACAACAATTATTGTCGGTCATAACCTCCGCCCTATGGCACCCAACCGACTGATATTTTCGATTCTTACTAAGAATCGAGGTCTATACACGAATCAATCATAAAATCAACAAAGAAAATTATTTCAAAAAGCAAATCATCATTTTAACACTTGGTTTCGGTCGTTTAAGCCCTTAGGGTCGGACGTTTGAAGACTTGGGGTCGGGTAAAACTTTGGCTTTATGGCTCCGAACCGTCTGAAATTTTGGATTCTTACTAAGAGTCATGGTCTGTACATGAATCAAGCAAAAAATCGGCAAAAAGAAGAACTTTTTCAAAAACATCGTTTTTCGGGCGCTTTGTAACAACAATTATTGTCGGTCATAACTTCCGCCCTATAACACCAAACCGACTGATATTTTGGATTCTTATTAAGAATCGAGGTCTGTTCATGAATCATTCATAAAATCAACAAAGAAAATTAATTAAAAAAAAAAAAAACCATCGTTTTAACACTTGGTTTCGGTCGTTTTAGCACTTAGTGTCGGAAGTTTGAAGACTTGGGGTCGGGTAAAACTTTGGCTTCATTTCTCCGAACAGTCTTAAATTATGGATTCTTACTAAGAATCATGGTCTGTACATGAATCAACCATAAAATCTACAAAAAGAATTATTAAAAAAAAAAATCACCTTTTAACACTTGGTTTCGGTCATTTTAGCACTAAGGGTCGGACGTTTGAACACTTTGGGTGGGTCAAAACTTTGGCTTTATGGCTCCGAACCGTCTGAAATTTTGGATTCTTACTAAGAATCATGGTCTGTAGATGAATCAAGCAAAAAATCGGCCAAAAGAAGAACTTTTTCAAAAACATCGTTTTTCGGGCGCTTTGTAACCACAAGTATTGTCGGTTATAACTTCCGCCCTATGGCACCAAACCGACTGATATTTTGGATTCTTAGTAAGAATCGAGGTCTGTACACGAATCAATCATAAAATCTACAAAGA
This sequence comes from Limnephilus marmoratus, assembly GCA_917880885.1. Taxonomy (NCBI): domain Eukaryota; kingdom Metazoa; phylum Arthropoda; class Insecta; order Trichoptera; family Limnephilidae; genus Limnephilus; species Limnephilus marmoratus. Next base: position 30,143,631 of record OU862931.1, read on the forward strand.
GAATGATTTTTAAAAAAATCATCGTTTTTACACTTGGGTTCGATCGTTTTTAAGCTCTTGGGGTCGCACGTTTCAACACATGATGTAGGTCAAAACCTTATCCTTATGGTTTCGAATTGTCTGCAATTTTGGATTCTTCCTAAAAATCATGGTGTGTACACGAATCAATCATAAAATCTACAAAGAGAATGATTTAAAAAAAAAAAGAACATGTTTTAACACTTGGGTTCGGTCGTTTAAGCACTTAGGGTCGGACGTCTGAACAATTGGGGACGGTCAAAACTTTGACTTTATGGCTCCGAACCGTCTGAAATTTCGGATTCTTACTAAGAGTCATGGTCTGTACATGAATCAAGAAAAAAATCGGCAAAAAGAAGAACTTTTTCAAAAACATCGTTATTCGGGCGCTTTGTAACAACAATTATTGTCGGTCATCACTTCCGCCCTATGGCACCAAACCGACTGATATTTTGGATTCTTACTAAGAATCATGGTCTGAAGACGGATCAATCAAAAAATCTGGAAAGAATTTTTTTGTTTTAAAAATCATCGTTTTTAACACTTGGTTTCGGTCGTTTAAGCACTTAAGGTTGGACGTTTGAAGACTTGGGGTCGGGTAAAACTTTGACTTTATGGCTCTGAACCGTCTGAAATTTCGGATTCTTACTAAGAGTCATGGTCTGTTCACGAATCAAGCAAAAAATCGGCAAAAAGAAGATCTTTTTCAAAAACATCGTTTTTCGGGCGCTTTGTAACAACAATTATTGTCGGTCATAACTTCCGCCCTATGGCACCAAACCGACTGATATTTTGGATTCTTACTAAGAATCGTGGTATGTACACGAATCAATCATAAAATCAACAAAGAGAATTATTTCAAAAGAAAAAACCATCGTTTTAACACTTGGTTTCGGTCGTTTTAGTACTTTGGGTTCGACGTTTGAAGACTTGGGGTCGGGTAAAACTTTGGCTTCATGGCTCCGAACAGTCTGAAATTATGGATTCTAACTAAGAATCATGGTCTGTACACGAATCAATCATAAAATCTACAAAAAGAATTATTAAGAAAAAAATCATCCTTTTAACACTTGGTTTCGGTCATTTTAGCACTAAGGGTCGGACTTCTGAACAATTGGGGACGGTCAAAACTTTGACTTTATGGCTCCGAACCGTCTGAAATTTCGGATTCTTACTAAGAGTCATGGTCTGTACATGAATCAAAAAAAAATCGGCTAAAAGAAGAACTTTTTCAAAAACATCGTTATTCGGGCGCTTTGTAACAACAATTATTGTCGATCATAACTTCCGCCCTATGGCACCAAACCGACTGATATTTTGGATTCTTACTAAGAATCATGGTCTGAAGACGGATCAATCAAAAAATCTGCAAAGAATTTTTTTGTTTTAAAAATCATCGTTTTTAACACTTGGGTTCGGTCGTTTATCCTTTCCCCATACTAACCATACAAAAATTCCGCGTGCTCCGAACTGGGGTATCACGGGCCCCCATTCGTATTTGTACAAATTGCAAAAATCATAGTGTGTTTTAAGTGACGTCTTGTCAACCATCTGGCCCGGCTTGGAATGTGACCAAAGCTATTAGGCACTGAAGCTGTAGCAAGCCAGCGCTTTCTAAACAGTGGGATATATTTTTAAATAAACATAATTTGTAAAGAAGTGCAGTTTTAAATCTTGTTTATTTTTCTTCTAAACTTACAAGTACTTCGATAAATTTAAAAGGAAAATTGTTAATATAAAAAAGGTAATTTATTTATATAGATAGGTAACATTTGCAAGTATTCTTTTAAATAATATTTCTCATTCAGAGATTTCAGCTTATCTGTATAGTTTTTAATTTTTATTTTTTTCTATTTCTTGCTAGAGCAATCCTGATGAGTTACGGAACTCATTTTAGGACAGGGGGAACATATAATTCATGGGGGGAGGAAACAGTTACAATTTTACGTAGGAATTTAGACATTAAAAATATATATTTATTAATATAGCTATAACTTTGTGGTTATCCATTATAGAAAAATGAAATAATTCAACTTTGTATAAACCACATATATAAAAAACCGGTCGAATTTACGCATTATGAAAGTGGTTTATACAAAGTTGAATTGTTTCATTTTTCTATTAAAAATATAAGTTTCACATACAATACAGACGAAAAATAAAAGACAGGTCGAGTAGAACAAACAACAATAGAAAAGAATAAATGAAAATAGGAACAAGGTTATACAAATACGGATGATTACAACTAAATGGAAAATAAAAGAAACTCCCCCCCCCCCTCCCCTATATGTCGGGTATATAAACCGTAGACTTAGAATTATTTGTACCAGTCTGAAGATGGCTTTAACGAGCTGAAACCGGTTACGGTCGAATAAAATTATGTAATAAAGTTTTATTATTATATGAAAAGAAAAGAAGAGAAAAAGGAACCAGACAATTGAACATGACAAGAAAATTACATATTTTAATGAAAAGATTACATTGTTTACACGTAAAAAAATTACACGTAAAAAATTACACTGTAAAAAATGACATGTAAAAAATGACATAGTTTCATCCTTAAACGTACTTATTTACGTATTTGTTTGAGGCAAATCCCCAGATACAGCAGAGATAAGAAAGGTGTGAATGTACCATGGCCATTGCGTAATGCACTGATGTTAGTAAAGGGTGAACTTGTCAAATGAAAATGTATAAATATATTTATGAAACTTAGATTCATAGACCAGAAACTCTAAAAAGAGTGTTATGCAAATGCATATTTGATGTTGAATAAAAAAACACGCAAAAGTGTATTATACGATCAACACAAAAGTAAATTAAAATGCATTCAATTCATGTAATCTTTGAATAGTCCCCTTTAAATATGAAATATTGTCCTCGGGTAGTTAAAATGAATAAAGAATTATTTTGTGGTTAAGGAATGGTTAAGACTAGTATAATTCAAAACTAAATTATGTCAGGGCGTCGTTGGTTCTCTGCAATATTGAACATTTATTACTTATTTTGTTTTATTGTCTGCGTAGCGGCTTTGTTACATTTTTCATTATCCCTTCGGGTGGGATTATCACCTTCTGGGAGATGGTTAGCATTACATTGGGTTTACTGAATCCTATGGGTTTTGTTGCATTTTTATATAATATTATTGTTTTCATCTCTATTTTTAGCAGTTGGTTATTTCTGGTTTTTCCTGTCTACCCTCCGGATTGTTTTCAAAGTATATTTTATAGTTGTTTTGGCTTTTAGTTTATGACATACAGTGTACCAAAATTGTTTTTTTTTGTTAAAATATTTTATTATTCAAACTATAAAAGGTACAGTTTGGGATAATCTCTAAAGTAGATTTCTCCCCAGTTGCCAGCGCCAAAATTCCCAGTTATATTTCTCTCTGATGTTTTATGCGATTTTTACTTTTTAACATCTATGCGTTAAATAATATTGTTTACATACTAAAATAATAAACATGCTTAATTGGACACATTAAATGGGAATCAGCCCTTTTTCCTAATTTATGGTTCATAACATACTGTTTTTCTACTTCACTCGTTGGTCTATTTATTTCTCATAATTCCAATCAGTAAAATTTCTTCTTCTTCCTGTAAACATGTATAGTTATAACTTCTGTATCCTCACAATTTATTAAATCTTTAAATATTCAATTTTACTAATATTTAAATAAAAATGGTTAAATAACTTACAACTTGATATGTCAGCAATTTATTAAAATAACTTCTCCTGAATCCTGAACTAATAACTGAATTGGTAATATAATATCGATGGAATAATGGTCTGCGCGATTTGAATCTGTAAGAAAATATCATATTATGAGATCTATATTTGATTTTAAATATGGAAAAATCGGTTGAAAATGAAAAAATTCAAAAATCATTTACCACTTTTCAATCAGCACCACCATCATTTTGTCTGCAATTTGGGCAAGAGATTATTTTACATTGGTGTCTATGGAGGAGACATATTGGTTTCTTGCAAAAATTACAACAGATTTTTGATTTTCGGTCTTGATTTCTGGGACAAAAAATGGACCGACTTTTTTTTACCGCCTCCTACGATGTAGCCGGTTCGATTGCCGGAGGACTATTTGGCCTTAGGGTTTCGAATCGTCTGAAATTTTGGATTCTTACTAAGAATCATAGTCTGTACACGAATCAATCATAAAACTAAAAAAGAATTATTTTTAAAAAAATCATCGTTTTAACACTTGGTTTCGGTCGTTTTAGCACTTAGAGTCGGACGTTTGAGCTTCATGGCTCCGAACCGTCTGAAAATTAGGATACTTACTAAGAATCATGGTCTGTACACGAATCAATCAAAAAATCCTCATAGAATTTTTTTTTTTAATCAACGTTTTAACACATTTGGAATCGGACGTTTAAACACTTGGGGTCGGTCAAAACTTTGACTTTATGGTTCCGAAACGTCTGAAATTTTGGATTTTCACTAACCATCATACACGAATCAATCAAAAAATTTGCCAAAAGAAGAATTTTTGCAATAAAACACCGTTTTACGGGCGCTTTGTAACAATTTTATTCTTATGGCTTCGAATCGTCTGCAATGGATTGGATTCTTACTAAGAATCATGGTCTGTACACATATCAATCATAAAATCTACAAAAGAATGATTTAAAAAAAATCATGGTTTAACACTTGGGTTCGGTCGTTTGAGCACTTAACACGAAGAGGAATAGGTATAATATTAGTACAAAACAGCATCAGAGCAATCTGGCGGACAAAACGGTCTCTATCATTCATTTTGAGATTATTTTGTTTTCAAAAAGTTTCGTTAAAATCCGAAAGATGCCACTAGAAAAATAAATATTATATTTATTTCAACATGTCACACATCCTATCACCGAGTGGTCACGTCACAGCAGGATTCGGGCGGCTAGGGTTGCTACGGGTTGCTACCAGATGCTACAGCGCACGTGTCCTACTACCTGAACTCCATGAAATTATATTTTTTCGTTAATTTTATCACCATAGCAAAACTTGGACGTGGTGGTCCTTTACAACGACATGTATTTTATATACTTTAGCGGCAGGGAGGAAGAGGACGGGGCACAGAAAAATACAAAAAGATAACGGTCACAAATGGGACTTTTTCTCTTTCATATTTTCGTTGCAAGGGTGTTGTTTGTCCGGGTCTTGGCGACGGATGCGTCTGTATACCCGCCTCCCAAATTATACCTTGACCATTTTTTAGATTAAAAAAAACATTTATGTGAATATCGCACAAGAGTGCCAACTGCTCCCGTCTGGAGTCAGTGAGACTATGGCATCCCCAATGTTGTGAGGCTGAAGGTAGTGGGAAGGGGAAGGAGATGGGGAAGAGGAAGGTGGGGAAGTACCTCAGATCTGGTCACCAAACACGTCTAAGGCCATTTCAAGTAACGCTTCAATTCTGTTCGGTGGTCTTACACCAGCGATACTGGTATCTTCCACTCTGGAACGTGCCGTAAGTATGGTATTAGTACTTAGCACATTTGACGTAGGTACTATAAATACTTCAAAATTCTTTTTTTTACGACACAAACAAACATCAATGAGAATTCTCTTTTTGAAAAACGCAGTCTTAGACTCAAAACATTTGAAAGCTCACGACCACGTGGCAATGGCATGATTTGTGCACGGTATGTTACCTAAATGACCCTGTTGAAAGACCACGTTTCCGAATTCAGATTGTTATATATATAGACCTTATAAATACCTAGCGATAGGCCTACATAACGAAAATAAAAAAGTAACTTTTTTTATTTTCATTGTGAATACCTCATAAGGGGCCATCTACAAATTACGTCACATGAATTTTATGATTTTTTGACCCTCCCCACCCCCCCCGTCCCTGTCACGCATCGTCACATTTGGCATTTGACATTTGACGGCTGGCGTGGTCTAGCGGTCAGGCTCTTCACTCGCAATCTGAAAGTAGCGGGTTCGAATCCCGGCACAGCAAATAAATTTTATTCGATTAGTTTGTGTTATTTCAAAATTAATTCATTGAAAATAATATATAGTATATTTGCGGCACGTTCCAGAGTGGGAGATACTCTCAGTATCGACCTGGTGTGAGACCATCATTCAGAATTGAAACGTTGCTCGAAATGGCTTTTAGCCGTGTTTGCTGACCTGAATAATAGGTACTTACCCACCTTCCTCTTCCCCATCTCCTTCCCCTTCCCGCTACCTTCAGCCTCACAACATACCCCAATCGGGGATGCCATAATCTCACTGGCTCCAGACCGGAGCAGACTCAATGGCACTCTTGTGCGGTATTCATATAAAAAAATTGTGGGACCCCCTTCCCTCTAGTGTGACGTCACAAACAAGTCAGGAAACGTAGTGAACCTCTTGTTGCTGATTATCCAATAAATTTGGAAGGTGGGTGTGGGTGCCGCTGCCCCGGTACAATTTATTGGATAACCAACACCTCTGCCATAAGTCACCCCAAGCCCCAACTGCTCCCGTCTGGAGCCAATGAGACTATGGAATCCCCAAATTGGGGTATATTGTGAGGCTGAAGGTAGTGGGAAGGGGAAGGAAATGGGGAAGCGGAAGGTGGGGAAGTAGCTAGCTATTTAGATCTGGTCACCAAACACGGCTAAAACCATTTCAAGTAACGTTTCAATTCTGTTTAGTGGTCTTACACCAGGGCGATACTGAGAGTAACTACCTACTACGTCCTGTTCTTCACTATTTTCATTATTTTTATAATACCAAAGCAAATAAAATTATGAGGAAATGTAAATAAATTTAACTCTAATTTACCGACATGTGTAATTGATTCAATTTTGATAATTTTTGATTTCAATTGTAATTGATTCAATCAGGATTGTATTAGGACAATAGGTACCTAACTATGGACCTATTTGATAAAACCACAAACAAAAATATAAATATGTACATTTATAACTTTTTATCGTACTAAGCCATTACACATCAAGAAACTTTAAAAAATCAATCCACCAAAAACTTTTTTTTTACAATCCATCTATTTCAAAATGCCCTTTGAAACCTACAAAAAAACCGTAAAAAACTAACAACGGATCATGATCACATTTTATGTTTCCGTCGGATTCGTCAGAATTAATTGTTAGCACGGAGTTATGACTCTGTCTTGACACATTGTGTCAAGACAGAGATCCTATACCTACTGATTTATTATCGTTTATGATGGTCAAACACCATTGACCATGCACAATTATTCTCAAATGGTAAAACATAATGCACAAATCATACCATAAAACTAATAGGTACCTGCATGTATAGGCAGATGGATGAAATTGTCTCTCCAAAAATGAACATAATAATATATCAGATTTTCACCGCGATTGATTACTGCCATCTTTTGAAATAATTTGAAAAAAGCTTTTAGTTTCAAATCTTACCGTAAACAGAAAGATAAATGGGCGCCACACGACAGAGGGCTTTTGCTAGTAATTAAAGTTCCCGGTTTTCATTGTTAAATTGAAGTTTTAAATTATAAAATTGTCTTTAAAAAATGGAAAAATATAATACCAACAATTTATCGTAACGTTTTTTTAAATAAACGAATCCGAAGATTTGTTATCAGCGTTTAAAAATACACGTAAATTGGTGTTTATGAAAAAAAATTATTAAAAACATATTAATTTTTCTTTCTTTAAATTCCTTTACGAGGTTTTAAAGAAAACCCCTGAAGGTATACTTTGAGGATATTCAGCAATTAAAAATATTTTTTAAAACATACGAAAAATGGTCAGAATAAGGTCGTATTTCTGACTTGATTTTGATAAATGCTAAGCCTATGTTAAGTTTAAAAATGTAAAAAAAATATTTTTCTTATTAAAAACATTATGTTTATCGATTTGCGTAATAATATAATCATTATTTCAAATTAAAAAATGATTACACTTGGCCTTAAGGTCGGACGTTTGAACACTTGGGGTCAGTCAAAACTTTGGCTTTATAGCTTCGAACCGTCTGAAATTTTGGATATTACTAAGAATCATGGTCTGTACACGAATCAATAAAAAAATCTGCCAAAAGACGAATTTTTAAAATAAAACTTCGTTTACGGGCGCTTTGTAACAACATTTTATTGTTGCCGGTCATAACTTCCGCCCTATGGCACCGAACCGTCGAAAATTTGGTTTCTTAGTAAGAATAATGGTCTGAAGACGGTTCAATCAAAAAATCTGCAAAAAAATTTTTGTTTTAAAAATCATCGTTTTAACACTTGGATTTGGTCGTTTAAGCACTTGAAGTCGGACGTTTGAACACTTGGGGTAGGTCATAACTTTGGCCTTATGGCTTCGAATCGTCTGAAATTTTGGATTCGTACTAAGTTTCATGGTCTGTACACGAATCAATCATAAAATCTACAAAGAGAATGATTTAAAAAAAAACATCGTTTTAAAACTTGGGTTCGGTTGTTTTGGCACTTAGGGTCGGACGTTTGAACACTTGGGATCGTTCAAAACTTGGGCGTCATGGCTCCGAACTGTATGAAATTTTGGATTCTTACTAAGATACTTACTTCAATTTGGGAGGCGGGAATGGGTACGGCCGCCCCGGGAACCTATTGGATAACCAACACCTCTGCCATAGGTCACCCCAAGTGGTTCGCTACGTTTGGTGATTTAGCAGGGGTGCCCGGGTTCATGGGGTGAGGTTTGTCTAGGTCTTGGAGGCGGATGACCAGGACATACTGAACCCCAGATTCCTACCCACCCCTTAAACCCTTTTCCTTCCCAGAACTCTCCTCTCCTTCCTTTCCTTAAAAAAACCCTCCACACAGCATCCTCAAAAATGGCATAGGCCCTGAGGGAAATTATTTTTCCTCAGGGCCTCCTGTGTGGAGTTCAGGTAAAAAAAAAAAAAAAAAAAAAAGAATCATGGTCTGTACATGAAACAAGAAAAAAATCGGCCAAAAGAAGAATATTTTCAAAAAAACATCGTTTTACTGGCGCTTTGTTACAACAATTGTTGTAGGTCATAACTTCCGCCCTATAGCACCCAACCGACTAATATTTTGGATTCTTATTAAGAATCATGGTCTGTACACGAATCAATCATAAAATCTACAAAGAGAATTAAAAAAAAAAAAAATCATTGTTTTAACACTTGGTTTCGGTCATTTAAGCACTTAGGGTCGAAAGTTTGAACACTTGCGGTCGGTCAAAACATTGGCTTTATGGCTCCGAAACGTCTGAAATTTTGCATTTTTACTAAGAATCACACACGAATCAATCAAAAAATCTGCCGAAAAAACAAATTTTAAAATAAAACTTCGTTGACGGGCGCTTTGTAACAACAATTTATTGTTGCCAGTCATAACTTCCGCCCTATGGCACCGATCCGTCTGATAATTTGGTTTCTTGATAAGAATCATGGTCTGAACACGAATCAATAAAAAAATCTGCAAAAAGAAGAATTTTTTCAAATTGCATCGTTTTACGGGCGCTTTGTAACAACAATTTATTGTTGCCGGTCATAACTTCCGACTTATATTTTGGATTCTTATTGAGAATCACATAGTCTGTACACGAATCAATCAAAAAATCTGCAGAGAATTTTTTTTTTATTTCATCGTTTTAACACTTGGGTTCGGTCGTTTAAGCACTTACGGTCGGACGTTTGAACACTTGGGGTAGGTCATAACTTTGGCCTTATGGCTTCGAATGTACTAAGAATAAATAAAAAAATCGTCGGAAATTTTATAAAATAAATCTACAACGAGAATGATTAAAAAAAAAACCGTACTTTTAACACTTCGGTTCGGTCGTTTTGGCACTTAGGGTCGGACGTTTGAATACTTGGGGTCTGTCAAAACTTTGGCTTTATGGCCCCGAAACGTTTGAAATTAATCATGGTCTGTACATGAATCAAGCAAAAAATCGGCCAAAAGAAGAATTTTTTCATTAAACAATCGTTTTACAGGCGCTTTGTAACAACAATGGTTGTCGGTCATAACTTTCGCCCTATAGCACCGAACCGACTGATATTTTGGATTCTTATTAAGAATAATGGTCTGTTAACAAATCAATTTGAAACCAACAATCTTGAAACCAACAACCTACTATCGCCCCGGCAATTTGGCTTCAGAAACCATAAAAGTACAAACGATGCCATAGCCACCGTCACTGACCACATCTCTGGCCACCTTGATAAGGGCTCGAAATGTCTATCGGTATTTCTCGACCTGTGTAAAGCGTTTGATACAATATCACACATCAAATTAGAACGCAAATTGTTCAACATAGGTATTAGGAATAATGAATTAAGCCTCCTCTCCAGTTTCCTATCTGACAGATCCCAATGCGTTAAACTCAGAGCTACAAAGAGTCAGAATTTACCTATTAGTTACGGTGTCCCACAAGGCAGTGTTATAGGTCCAACGCTCTTCCTAATATACATTAACGAGTTGTGTAACCTAGATATCGATGCCACTATTGTCAGTTTCGCCGACGACACTGTACTACTATTTCAAGCAAAAGATTGGCCTACCGTATATTCTAAAGCGGAGGTAGGAATTCAAAAGGTTAAATATTGGCTTGACTCGAACACATTAACTCTTAACATACAGAAAACTAAATACTTACTGTCTAGTCTTACCAATATCACAAAACCAAACCTACACCCAAAATTGAAAATTCACGGATGTAATAACTCATCTCTGAACCGGAATTGCAACTGCCCATGCCTAGAACAAGTAGCAACTATCAAATATTTAGGATTAACCTTTGATACACACCTAAATTGGAAGCAACATATACTTAACACTACAAACAAAATTCGCAAATCTATTTACTTTTTCAAACAAACGCGCAATTTCCTTAACCTACAACTTTTAAAAACAGTGTATTACTCACTGTGCCAATCTCACTTCGAATACGGAATTTTAGCTTGGGGTAACACTCATTCTAATGCCCTCGACCCCATCATTAAAGCACAAAAACTAATAATAAAAATAATTCTTAAACTTCCTCTCACTACCAGCACCGATACGATCTTCAATACTTTCAACGTTATGGACATTAAACAGCTCTACGCAAAATCCATCTTACTTTATTTACATAAAAACAACAAAATCCTATACAAACCAACACAAATGATACACAATACCCGAGCCAAAAATAAAGAACTTCTCCAAACTCCCTTTTCTAAAACCACCTTTGGACAAAAACACTTTAAATACATAGCTTGCAAACTACACAATACACTTCCAGCCACGATTAGACAAACTGAATCAATAACCAAATACAAACAAGATATAAAGAAATGGATTATAAGTATTGGACGTCACACTACTGCTAACATCTGTAAAATAGAGTACAAATAGACAGAATTACCATCTCACGTATGTCCTTACCCTTATTAAAGAACTTAAAATAGTAAAATCCTATATGTATAATATAACTACCTATATAGATTCGAAAGGATTTACTACTTTATTCATCTCTTCCTTCACCTATATAATGCTCTCTTTATGATATTAACCCTCAATCTTAATCATCTTTCTGTTTGAATTGTATAAATCAGTATGTATCTTACCTTAAATGTTCTTATGTTGTAATTAAATATTCTTTTGTATGATACTCATTCATGTACCTCTACGCCTGTCTCAACACAGGTATACCCTAGTGAGACAGGCATCGAATAATGTAATACAAACATTCTTTTTATAGATAAATAAATAAAAAAAAATAAAAAAAATTATAAAATCTACGAAGAGAATGAATTAAAAAAAATCAATGTTTTAACACTTGGGTTCGGTCGTTTTAGCACTTAGGCTCGGACGTTTAAACACTTGGGGTCGGTCAAAACTTTGGCTTTGTTGCTCCGAACCGTCTGAAATTTTGGATTCTTACATAGAATCATGGTCTGTACATGAATCATAAAATCTACAAAGAGAATGATTTTTAAAAAAATCATCGATTAAACACTTGGGTTCAGTCGTTTAAGCACTTGAAGTCATACTTTTGAACACTTGGGGTGGGTCATAACTTTCGCCTTAAGGCTTCGAATCGTCTGAAATTTTGGATTCTTACTAAGAATCATGGTCTGTACGTGAATTAAGCAAAAAATCGGCCAATGAAGATTTTTTTCAAAAACACATCGTTTAACGGGCGCTTTGTAACAACAATTGTTGTCGGTCGTAACTTCCGCCCTATGGCACCGAACCGACTGATATTTTGGATTCTTAATAAGAATCATGATCTGTACACGAAACAATCAAAAAATCTACCATGAGAATGATTTTAAAAAAAATCATAGTTTTAACACTTGGGTTCGGTCTTTTTAGCACTTAGGGTCAGACGTTTGAACACTTGGGGTCGGTCAAAACTTTGGCTTTATGGCTCCGAACCGTTTGAAATTTTGGATTCTTACTAAGAATCATGGTTTGTACATGAATTAAGAAAAAAATCTGCAAAAAGAAGGATTTTTTCAAATAGCATCGTTTAACGGGCGCTTTGTAACAACAATTTATTGTTGCCGGTCATAACTTCCGCCCTATGGCACCGAACCGTCGAAAATTTGGTTTCTTACTATGAATAATGGTCTGAAGACGGTTCAATCAAAAAATCTGCAAAAATTTTTTTGTTTTAAAAATCATCGTTTTAACACTTGGATTGGGTCGTTTAAGCACTTGGGGTCGGACGTTTGAACACTTGGGGTAGGTCATAACTTTGGCCTTATGGCTTCGAATCGTCTGAAATTTGGATTCTTACTAAGAATCATGGTCTCTACACGAATCAATCATAAAATCTACAAATAGATTTATTTAAAAAAAATCGTCATTTTAAAACTTGTGTTCAGTCGTTTTAGCACTTAGGGTTGGACGTTTGGACGTGAACACTTGGGGTCAGTCAAAACATTGGCTTTATGACTCCGAACCGTCTGAAATTTCGGATTCTTACTAAGAATCATGATCTGTACGCTAATTAATCATAAAATCTACAAAGAGAATGATTTTTTTTTAAATCGTCGTTTTAGCACTTGATTTCGGTTATTAATAGCACCTAGGGTCGGACGTTTGAACACTTATAGACCGTCAAAACAAAAATCTACAAAGAAATTTTTTATTTTTTTATTTTCGTTTTAACACATTGGTTTTGTCATTTTACCACTTGGGGTCGGACGTTTGAACACTTGTGGTCGGTCAAAACTTTGGTTTTATGGCATCGAACCGTCTCAAATTTTGGATCTTACTAAGAACCATGGTCTGTACACGAATCAAAAAAAAAATCTGCCAAAAGAAGAATTTTTGCAAAAAATCATTGATTTTTGGGCGCTTTGTAACAATAATTGTTGTCGGTCATAAATTCCGCCCTTTGGCACCGAACCGTCTGAAAAATTAGTTTCTTACTAAGAATCATATTCCGAAGATGGATCAATCAAAAAATCTGCAAAGATTTTTTGTTTTAAAAATCATCGATTTAACACTTGGGTTCGGTCGTTTAAGCACTTAGGGTCGGGAGTTTGAACACTTGGGGTAGGTCATAACTTTGACCTTATGGCTTCAAATGGTCTGAAAAACTTACTAAGAATCATGATCTGTACACGATTCAATCCAAAAATCTACAAAGAATTTTTTTTTTTTAAATCATTGTTTTAATACTTGGGTTCGGTCGTTTAAGCACTTGGGGTCGGACATTTGAATACGTGGGGTAGGTCATAACTTTGGCCTTATGGCTTCGAATCGTGCGAAATTTTGGATTCTTACAAAGAATCATGGTCTGTACACGAATCAATCACAAAATCTACAAAGAGAATGATTTAAAAAAAAACATCGTTTTAACATTTCGGTTTGGTCGTTTTAGCACATAGGGTCGGACTTTTGAATACTTGGGGTCGGTCAAAACTTTGGCATCATGGCCCCGATCGTCTGAAATTTAACATTCTTGCTAAAAATCATGGTCTGTACATGAATCAAGCAAAAAAAAGGCCAAAAGAAGAATTTTTTTAAAAAACAATCATTTTACGGGCGCTTTGTAACAACAATTGTTGTCGGTCATAACTTCCGCCCTATAGCACCGAACCGACTGATATTTTGGATTCTTATTAAGAATAATGGTCTGTTAACGAATCAATTATAAAATCTACAAAGAGAATGAATTAAAAAATATCAATGTTTTAACACTTTGGTTTAATAATGGTCTGTTAACGAATCAATTATAAAATCTACAAAGAGAATGAATTAAAAAAAATCAATGTTTTAACACTTGGGTTCGGTCGTTTTAGTACTTAGGTTCGGACGTTTGAACACTTGGGGTCGGTCAAAACTTTGGCCTTATCGCTTCGAATCGTCCGAAATTTTGGATTCTTACTAAGAATCATGGTCTGTACACGAATTAATCATAAAATCTACAAAGAGAATGATTTTTTTTTTAAATAGTCGTTTTAACACTTGATTTCAGTCGTTTTAGCCACTAGGGTCGGACGTTTGAACACTTATGGACGGTCAACACTTTGGTTCTATGGCTCCGAACCGTCTGAAATTTTTGGATTCTTCTAAGAATCATGGTCTGTACATAAATCAAGCAAAAAATCTTCCAAAAGAAGAATTTAAAACAAAAATCATCGTTTTACGGGCGCTTTGTAACACCAACTGTTGTAGGTCATAACTTCCGCCCTATGGCACCGAACCGACTTATATTTTGGATTCTTATTGAGAATCACATGGTCTGTACACGAATCAATCAAAAAATCTGCAGAGAATTTTTTTTTTTATTTCATCGTTTTAACACTTGGGTTCGGTCGTTTAAGCACTTACGGTCGGACGTTTGAACACTTGGGGTAGGTCATAACTTTGGCCTTATGGCTTCGAATGTACTAAGAATAAATAAAAAAAATCGTCTGAAATTTTTGATTATAACTAAGAATCATGGTCTGTACACGAATCAATCATAAAATCGACAACGAGAATGATAAAAAAAAAACCATCGTTTTAACACTTCGGTTCGGTCGTTTTGGCACTTAGGGTCGGACGTTTGAATACTTGGGGTCGGTCAAAACTTTGGCTTCATGGCCCCGAACCGTCTGAAATTTTAGATTCTTACTAAGAATCATGGTCTGTACATGAATCAAGCAAAAAATCGGCCAAAAGAAGAATTTTTTCATAAAACAATCGTTTTACAGGCGCTTTGTAACAACAATGGTTGTCGGTCATAACTTTCGCCCTATAGCACCGAACCGACTGATATTTTGGATTCTTATTAAGAATAATGGTCTGTTAACAAATCAATTTGAAACCAACAATCTTGAAACCAACAACCTACTATCGCCCCGGCAATTTGGCTTCAGAAACCATAAAAGTACAAACGATGCCATAGCCACCGTCACTGACCACATCTCTGGCCACCTTGATAAGGGCTCGAAATGTCTATCGGTATTTCTCGACCTGTGTAAAGCGTTTGATACAATATCACACATCAAATTAGAACGCAAATTGTTCAACATAGGTATTAGGAATAATGAATTAAGCCTCCTCTCCAGTTTCCTATCTGACAGATCCCAATGCGTTAAACTCAGAGCTACAAAGAGTCAGAATTTACCTATTAGTTACGGTGTCCCACAAGGCAGTGTTATAGGTCCAACGCTCTTCCTAATATACATTAACGAGTTGTGTAACCTAGATATCGATGCCACTATTGTCAGTTTCGCCGACGACACTGTACTACTATTTCAAGCAAAAGATTGGCCTACCGTATATTCTAAAGCGGAGGTAGGAATTCAAAAGGTTAAATATTGGCTTGACTCGAACACATTAACTCTTAACATACAGAAAACTAAATACTTACTGTCTAGTCTTACCAATATCACAAAACCAAACCTACACCCAAAATTGAAAATTCACGGATGTAATAACTCATCTCTGAACCGGAATTGCAACTGCCCATGCCTAGAACAAGTAGCAACTATCAAATATTTAGGATTAACCTTTGATACACACCTAAATTGGAAGCAACATATACTTAACACTACAAACAAAATTCGCAAATCTATTTACTTTTTCAAACAAACGCGCAATTTCCTTAACCTACAACTTTTAAAAACAGTGTATTACTCACTGTGCCAATCTCACTTCGAATACGGAATTTTAGCTTGGGGTAACACTCATTCTAATGCCCTCGACCCCATCATTAAAGCACAAAAACTAATAATAAAAATAATTCTTAAACTTCCTCTCACTACCAGCACCGATACGATCTTCAATACTTTCAACGTTATGGACATTAAACAGCTCTACGCAAAATCCATCTTACTTTATTTACATAAAAACAACAAAATCCTATACAAACCAACACAAATGATACACAATACCCGAGCCAAAAATAAAGAACTTCTCCAAACTCCCTTTTCTAAAACCACCTTTGGACAAAAACACTTTAAATACATAGCTTGCAAACTACACAATACACTTCCAGCCACGATTAGACAAACTGAATCAATAACCAAATACAAACAAGATATAAAGAAATGGATTATAAGTATTGGACGTCACACTACTGCTAACATCTGTAAAATAGAGTACAAATAGACAGAATTACCATCTCACGTATGTCCTTACCCTTATTAAAGAACTTAAAATAGTAAAATCCTATATGTATAATATAACTACCTATATAGATTCGAAAGGATTTACTACTTTATTCATCTCTTCCTTCACCTATATAATGCTCTCTTTATGATATTAACCCTCAATCTTAATCATCTTTCTGTTTGAATTGTATAAATCAGTATGTATCTTACCTTAAATGTTCTTATGTTGTAATTAAATATTCTTTTGTATGATACTCATTCATGTACCTCTACGCCTGTCTCAACACAGGTATACCCTAGTGAGACAGGCATCGAATAATGTAATACAAACATTCTTTTTATAGATAAATAAATAAAAAAAAATAAAAAAAATTATAAAATCTACGAAGAGAATGAATAAAAAAAAATCAATGTTTTAACACTTGGGTTCGGTCGTTTTAGCACTTAGGCTCGGACGTTTAAACACTTGGGGTCGGTCAAAACTTTGGCTTTGTTGCTCCGAACCGTCTGAAATTTTGGATTCTTACATAGAATCATGGTCTGTACATGAATCATAAAATCTACAAAGAGAATGATTTTTAAAAAAATCATCGATTAAACACTTGGGTTCAGTCGTTTAAGCACTTGAAGTCATACTTTTGAACACTTGGGGTGGGTCATAACTTTCGCCTTAAGGCTTCGAATCGTCTGAAATTTTGGATTCTTACTAAGAATCATGGTCTGTACGTGAATTAAGCAAAAAATCGGCCAATGAAGATTTTTTTCAAAAACACATCGTTTAACGGGCGCTTTGTAACAACAATTGTTGTCGGTCGTAACTTCCGCCCTATGGCACCGAACCGACTGATATTTTGGATTCTTAATAAGAATCATGATCTGTACACGAAACAATCAAAAAATCTACCATGAGAATGATTTTAAAAAAAATCATAGTTTTAACACTTGGGTTCGGTCTTTTTAGCACTTAGGGTCAGACGTTTGAACACTTGGGGTCGGTCAAAACTTTGGCTTTATGGCTCCGAACCGTTTGAAATTTTGGATTCTTACTAAGAATCATGGTTTGTACATGAATTAAGAAAAAAATCTGCAAAAAGAAGGATTTTTTCAAATAGCATCGTTTAACGGGCGCTTTGTAACAACAATTTATTGTTGCCGGTCATAACTTCCGCCCTATGGCACCGAACCGTCGAAAATTTGGTTTCTTACTATGAATAATGGTCTGAAGACGGTTCAATCAAAAAATCTGCAAAAATTTTTTTGTTTTAAAAATCATCGTTTTAACACTTGGATTGGGTCGTTTAAGCACTTGGGGTCGGACGTTTGAACACTTGGGGTAGGTCATAACTTTGGCCTTATGGCTTCGAATCGTCTGAAATTTGGATTCTTACTAAGAATCATGGTCTCTACACGAATCAATCATAAAATCTACAAATAGATTTATTTAAAAAAAATCGTCATTTTAAAACTTGTGTTCAGTCGTTTTAGCACTTAGGGTTGGACGTTTGGACGTGAACACTTGGGGTCAGTCAAAACATTGGCTTTATGACTCCGAACCGTCTGAAATTTCGGATTCTTACTAAGAATCATGATCTGTACGCTAATTAATCATAAAATCTACAAAGAGAATGATTTTTTTTTAAATCGTCGTTTTAGCACTTGATTTCGGTTATTAATAGCACCTAGGGTCGGACGTTTGAACACTTATAGACCGTCAAAACAAAAATCTACAAAGAAATTTTTTATTTTTTTATTTTCGTTTTAACACATTGGTTTTGTCATTTTACCACTTGGGGTCGGACGTTTGAACACTTGTGGTCGGTCAAAACTTTGGTTTTATGGCATCGAACCGTCTCAAATTTTGGATCTTACTAAGAACCATGGTCTGTACACGAATCAAAAAAAAAATCTGCCAAAAGAAGAATTTTTGCAAAAAATCATTGATTTTTGGGCGCTTTGTAACAATAATTGTTGTCGGTCATAAATTCCGCCCTTTGGCACCGAACCGTCTGAAAAATTAGTTTCTTACTAAGAATCATATTCCGAAGATGGATCAATCAAAAAATCTGCAAAGATTTTTTGTTTTAAAAATCATCGATTTAACACTTGGGTTCGGTCGTTTAAGCACTTAGGGTCGGGAGTTTGAACACTTGGGGTAGGTCATAACTTTGACCTTATGGCTTCAAATGGTCTGAAAAACTTACTAAGAATCATGATCTGTACACGATTCAATCCAAAAATCTACAAAGAATTTTTTTTTTTTAAATCATTGTTTTAATACTTGGGTTCGGTCGTTTAAGCACTTGGGGTCGGACATTTGAATACGTGGGGTAGGTCATAACTTTGGCCTTATGGCTTCGAATCGTGCGAAATTTTGGATTCTTACAAAGAATCATGGTCTGTACACGAATCAATCACAAAATCTACAAAGAGAATGATTTAAAAAAAAACATCGTTTTAACATTTCGGTTTGGTCGTTTTAGCACATAGGGTCGGACTTTTGAATACTTGGGGTCGGTCAAAACTTTGGCATCATGGCCCCGATCGTCTGAAATTTAACATTCTTGCTAAAAATCATGGTCTGTACATGAATCAAGCAAAAAAAAGGCCAAAAGAAGAATTTTTTTAAAAAACAATCATTTTACGGGCGCTTTGTAACAACAATTGTTGTCGGTCATAACTTCCGCCCTATAGCACCGAACCGACTGATATTTTGGATTCTTATTAAGAATAATGGTCTGTTAACGAATCAATTATAAAATCTACAAAGAGAATGAATTAAAAAATATCAATGTTTTAACACTTTGGTTTAATAATGGTCTGTTAACGAATCAATTATAAAATCTACAAAGAGAATGAATTAAAAAAAATCAATGTTTTAACACTTGGGTTCGGTCGTTTTAGTACTTAGGTTCGGACGTTTGAACACTTGGGGTCGGTCAAAACTTTGGCCTTATCGCTTCGAATCGTCCGAAATTTTGGATTCTTACTAAGAATCATGGTCTGTACACGAATTAATCATAAAATCTACAAAGAGAATGATTTTTTTTTTAAATAGTCGTTTTAACACTTGATTTCAGTCGTTTTAGCCACTAGGGTCGGACGTTTGAACACTTATGGACGGTCAACACTTTGGTTCTATGGCTCCGAACCGTCTGAAATTTTTGGATTCTTCTAAGAATCATGGTCTGTACATACACCAAGCAAAAAATCGTCCAAAAGAAGAATTTAAAACAAAAATCATCGTTTTACGGGCGCGTTGTAACACCAACTGTTGTAGGTCATAACTTCCGCCCTAAAGCACCGAACCGACTGATATTTTGGATTCTTATTGAGAATCACATGGTCTGTACACGAATCAATCAAAAAATCTGCAGAGAATTTTTTTTTTTATTTCATCGTTTTAACACTTGGGTTCGGTCGTTTAAGCACTTACGGTCGGACGTTTGAACACTTGGGGTAGGTCATAACTTTGGCCTTATGGCTTCGAATGTACTAAGAATAAATAAAAAAAATCGTCTGAAATTTTTGATTATAACTAAGAATCATGGTCTGTACACGAATCAATCATAAAATCGACAACGAGAATGATAAAAAAAAAACCATCGTTTTAACACTTCGGTTCGGTCGTTTTGGCACTTAGGGTCGGACGTTTGAATACTTGGGGTCGGTCAAAACTTTGGCTTCATGGCCCCGAACCGTCTGAAATTTTAGATTCTTACTAAGAATCATGGTCTGTACATGAATCAAGCAAAAAATCGGCCAAAAGAAGAATTTTTTCATAAAACAATCGTTTTACAGGCGCTTTGTAACAACAATGGTTGTCGGTCATAACTTTCGCCCTATAGCACCGAACCGACTGATATTTTGGATTCTTATTAAGAATAATGGTCTGTTAACAAATCAATTATAAAATCTACGAAGAGAATGAATTAAAAAAAATCAATGTTTTAACACTTGGGTTCGGTCGTTTTAGCACTTAGGCTCGGACGTTTGAACACTTGGGGTCGGTCAAAACTTTTGCTTTGTTGCTCCGAACCGTCTGAAATTTTTGATTATAACTAAGAATCATGGTCTGTACACGAATCAATCATAAAATCTACAACGAGAATGATTTAAAAAAAAAACATCGTTTTAACACTTCGGTTCGGTCGTTTAAGCACTTGGGGTCAGACGTTTGAACACTTGGGGTAGGTCATAACTTTCGCCTTAAGGCTTCGAATCGTCTGAAATTTTGGATTCTTACTAAGAATCATGGTCTGTACGTGAATTAAGCAAAAAATCGGCCAATGAAGATTTTTTTCAAAAACACATCGTTTTACGGGCGCTTTGTAACAACAATTGTTGTCGGTCGTAACTTCCGCCCTATGGCACCGAACCGACTGATATTTAGGATTCTTAATAAGAATCATGGTCTGTACACGAAACAATCATAAAATCTACAAAGAGAAAGATTTAAAAAAAAATCATCGTTTTAACACTTGGGTTCGGTCGTTTTAGCACTAGGGGTAGGACGTTTGAACACTTGGGGTCGGTCAAAACTTTGGCTTTATGTCTTCGAACTGTCTGAAATTTTGGATTCTTACTAAAAGTCATGGCCTGTACATGAATTAAGCAAAAAATCGGCCAAAAGAAGAATTTTTTCAAAAAAACATCGGTTTTCGGGCGCTTTGTAACAACAATTGTGGTCGGTCATAACTTCTGTCCTTATGGCACCGAACTTTCTGAAAATTTGAATTCTTTCTGAGAATGTCTGTACACGATTCAATCAAAAAATCTACAGAGAAATATTTTATTTTAAAAAATCACCGTTTTAACACTTTGGTTCGGTCGTTTTAGCACTTAGGGTCGGACGTTTGAACACTTTGGGTCTGTCAAAACTTCTTTTATGGCTTCGAACCGTCTGAAATTTTGGATTTTTACTAAGAATCATACACGAATTAATCAAAAAATCTGCCAAAAGAAGAATTTTTGCAATAAATCATCGTTTTACGGACGCTTTGTAACAACAATTTATCGTTGTCGGTCATAACTTCCGCCCTATAGCACCGAACCGACAGAAATTTTGGTTTTTTACTAAGAATCATTGTCTGAACGCGAATCAATCAAAAAATCTACAAAGAATTTTTTATTTAAATTTTCGTTTTAACACTCTTGGGTTTTGTCATTTTAGCACTTGGGGTCGGACGTTTGAACACTTGGGGTCGGTCAAAACTTGCTTTATTGCTCCGAACCGTCTGAAATTTTGGATTCTTACTAAGAATTATGGCCTGTACATGAATCAAGCAAAAAATCGGCCAAAAGAAGAATTTTTTCAAAAAAAATTTTTTACGGGCGTTTGTAACAACAATAATTGTTGTCGGTCCTAACTTCCGCCCTATGGCACCGAACCGACTGATATTTTGGATTCTTTTTTCTCTGAATCATGGTCTGTGCACGAATCTATCATAAAATCTACAAAGAGAATGAAAAAAAAAATCGTTGTTTTAACACTTGGGTTCGGTCATTTTAGCACTTATGGTCGGACGTTTGAACATTTGGGGTCGGTCAAAACTTTGGCTTTTTGGCTCCGAACCATCTGATTTTTTAGATTTTTACTAAAATTCCTGGCATGTACACGAATCAATCAAAAAATCTGCCAAAAGGAGAATTTTTGCAAAAAATCATCGTTTAACTGGTGCTTTGTATCAAATATATATGTACATTGTTTTTTTACATAATAACTATACATTAATTTACCGAGCCGAAACGGTAATTACATGAAATTCCGTCGAAAGAAAAAATCGGAAAGTGTGCTTTAAAAATTATTAAATACACATTTTATTTATTATATGCCAAAAAACTCAAATTTATCTTTAAATGCAGCTTGGTCAAGAGATTGTTGCTCTATTTTAAACAAGCCTTGTTTTATTAAATATTTTCAAAGTTTTTTTAACATAAGCGAGCACCCTCGAACATCCGTATTTACAGATCTCGCCGTTTGCTTCTATTGAAAATAGGAACGCTTATAGCCCATTCACATGATTCATTTATCGTTCATTTCGTGATTTCATTCCGCCTCTTTCCCTCGAAATGAACCGTGTGAACACGAAAGTGAATAGAGACAGTTCCGAATGAAGCATTCCAACAATGTTGGAATGCTTCCTTCGGCACTGTTCACTCGCAACCGGAATTTAACATCACGTGACGCGAATGATGTGTGTGAACACTCAAGTGAACAGTCTTTCACTCGCAAATCAGTCGGCCGAAATTTTCTGGCGTGAGGACGAGTAGCCGGAGCGGTTTAAACGTCAAAATGCTCCGTTTAGTTCGCTTTTCGAAATAACTCCTACACGTCTCATAGAAATCGTTGTTTCTCCCTTACTATCATAGTGAAAAATATGATCTAAACGATATTGGAAAGAGAAAATAATGGTCTATATATTCAATATAACAATTAACCACAAAAGAATACGAATGTACACTTCTATGGAACCAAAGTTTCTGATCGAATTTGAAAAAAAAATTATGAAACATTGTGAATTTTTTATGAATTATTTTTATATGAAACGACAAAAAAGTGAGGTGACAGAAACGTTTATAATTTATTTGTCTAACAAAATAAGTGTGTGTTGTTATTTTTTTTTTGTTACCAGTAATTTTAGTTAGAATAAAAGCAAGTAGAGCCATTTTTTAAACTTTTAAAAGTTTACATTAAAAATTATTCTATTTAAAAAATTACGTGGTTATTTCTAATAATAAATTTTGAAAGCATATTTCATCACCTTTCCAAAACATTTCTTAGTTTTTGGATACGTTAATAAATATTCCATTTATATGGATTTCATTGCAAGCCGAGGCCTATTTTGGAATAAAAATATTTTCATTGTGCAAAAATACTGGTAGATATCAGTTTTCAGGTTATTATTTAACCATATGTTCATTTTATGGTGCTGAAATTTATTTACTGTTTACAAGAATCGCCAATTTCTCGTAATTTAGTTCGACGTTATCGGAAATGTCAATTGAAATCGTAAATATTCCCGAACTTAGCCGTCAGCGCCGGACGAATTCCAACGCGGCCGCGACTACTCTCGACGACTTCGTAGCGAGAATGCCGAGTGAACTCTTCCTTCGAAGGAACCGTGTGAACACTCGGTGAAACGAGAATGGAACATTTCATCAAGTAAACCTTCATCCGAGTGAACCTTGTGACTTCAGCTTTAAGAGGTAATAGCACCGGTGAGAAATCTCGACGGTAGGTATTTTAAAAAATTCTCGCTATCGCACCGCGCTCAAAAAATAACTAGCTATCGATGTGTTGGTGAGACCACGTGAGTGTTTGGCTTGTACACCCTCTCGCCCCCTCTGCCTCTCATGCCTACCGTCTTTCTCCTCCACGCGTTCTTGTAGCTTGTAGCTCATTGCATATCCAATATTCTGTTTAGATAAAGCATGTTTCGACTTATTTCGTCGCTAATGAAGTTTTTGAATCGGCCTTGCGGTGTGACAGAAAAAGGGCCCATTATTTTTAAACGCACGAGGTCTGCTATTGTCGGTCATTTATAAATATCGTCGATAGGTATTGTAACAATGTCTTCTGTTCACGCTTATTACCGACAAATTACGAATTATTTTACTAGAACTCTATGTAGGTTAGTAGTTTTAAAGTTTTCACTGTATTTGCGTTTATAAATATGCAGTCAAACCAACTACATCGAATTATTATATACATACATATGATTATTCTCTATGATACATTAGTTATTATTGAAAATTAGTATTAACCTCTCAGGCCTCGGGCCTGTTTTTCGAAAAGTCAAAATATTTCCGCTTTCCAATAAATTCCAAATAACTTTAATATTTGTGAACGCATCCGAAAACTAAAAACTGTTTTTGAAAGATGATGAAATACGCTTTCAAATTTTATAATTCGAAATAAACATATAATTTTGTTTTTATTTTATTAATAACTAGCAGACCCGGCCACACGTTGCTGTGGCTAACGAAACACAACGCCATTTACCCAACCTTTATAAAATCCACACCATCCGCTCGCCAGCTGCCCGCTGCGCGCTGCCCTTTGCCTAAATTGAATATTTGAATTTCTTGGCTTTTCTCTACTATAATAAGCATTTATTATACACATAAACCTTCCTCTTAAATCACTCTATCTATTGGTGAAAACCGCATGAAAATCTGTTGCGTAGTTTAAAAGATTTATGCGCACATACATTTTGAGCGACTTCATTTTATACTATGTAATGATGATACCACAAAACTTAAATTTCTACTCATATAATTTGGCACTTACCTATCTTATTAAAAAAAAAACTCAAAAATGCATATGCAACAAAAATGTATTTTTGACCGATTATCTCTATCTCTACATATTATAAAGTCCCCCGCGCCGTCTGTCTGTCTATTCGCGATAAACTCGAAAACTACTGAACGGATTTTCCTGCGGTTTTCACCAATATACAGAGTATTTCGTGAGGAAGGTTTAAGTATGCAATTTGTCAATGATTTGTGTAAATTGGTTGAAACATAACGATAATTGTTAGAAGTGTCGGAAATAAGTCCAGCCGCCTGGTAGCTTTCATCGAAAACGCTGCACAATCCTTTTGGGATATAACAAAACAATTAATGGTGGGATATTCCTCTTTTATAGATCTACAAAAAAGTCCGCGAAGGCATATATCTATCTTTTACGGATAGCTTACTATACACATTATATCTAAAATGCAATTGATAAGAATAATAAGATAAGAAGATAGAATGCGTATAGTAAAAGATAGATATATGCCATCGCGGACTTTTTTGTAGATCTATAAAAGAGGAATATCCCACCAAGCGTTGTTTTGTTATATCCCAAAAGGATTAGGCAGCGTTTTCGATGAAAGCTACCAGGCGGCTGGAATTTTTCCGACACTTCTAACAATTATCGTTATGTTTCAACCAATTTACACAAATCCTTGACAAATTACATACGTAAACCTTCCTCACGAAACACTCTATCTATTGGTGAAAACCGCATGAAAATCCGTTCAGTAGTTTTCGAGTTTATCGCGAACAGACAGACAGACAGACAGACAGACAGAAAGACGGCGCGGGGGACTTTACTTTATAATATGTAGAGATAAAAAAGGTTTAAAAATAGCCCACCTTAAGTTTTTTTCTAATTAAAATTACGATAACGAAAAAGATAAAAGCACTTACATATTTTATTAGACAATTAAATCTAAATGGATTTATTGTGTTGTGTGTATCATACGTGTGAGTTGACATGTTTGTAAATAATAATGTTTAAAATGTTAGATATATCGCTTGCTGAGGTTTGATTTGTACTCCTGTATTGTTGAGTTTCTTTAAGCAGTAAATACAAAAAAGGATGTGTTTGTTCGTTCAAAATTCAATAAAAAATGTTGGTCTTTTACCTATAGATAGATTTACCTACACATTTTTTTTAAATATTTATTACAGTCAGTTTGAAATAAAGGAAACAAATATATAATTTTTTTAAACTTCAAAACTTTTTATTTTTATTTTCAACTTTATAAAACCTTAAATTGTAATATTTAATTACATGAAGACAATATTAGCGAAACTTCAACCCAAGGCTTCAGGCCCAACTTCATAGTACAAAAAAAAAGTGCAAAAATCACTTACTTCGCAATTTTTGCAATAAAATAAAAGCACTTAGAAAAAAAACCAACAACGCTAAAGGCTTTGTACCAGTTCACATAAGGAAAAAGGTTGAAGCAAACGTTTTACGTATGAGAAAAGCTATAGTTTGAGCAGTAAATTACAGAAAAGAGCAAGAAAACACGGCACAAAGTGATAAAGTAAAAAATCTGAAAATGGACAAAAAAATGCCGCAAACCATGTTTTTGGTGATCATACAAAATGTTCGTCATACTATTGCAAGTCGGAGAAGTATACTAATGATCCAAATTTAGTAAGCGATCTTCAAGATTGTGGAACAGGACTGATATTCAACAATTATTGTCGTCTCTAATAGCAAATGCAGAAAGTCTTATTATTAACGTGAGAAATAACACTGTGGAGCAATTCAACAACGTTATAGCCAAATTTATAGGCGGAAAAAGAGCAAATTTTACAAAAATGGGATAACTTCAGCAGTTGAGCTTCTTGAGCAGTAACTTCGTGGAATAGTGAAATGACAACCCATTCACGAATACAAAAAAAATCCAAGGCCACAGTCCTGGCAACTACACGAAGCATTTTATTGAAAGAAAACGACGTTCGAAGGAGACAATACAGAGGTGTCGAAAAATAAAACTAAGGTATTACGAAAACACGACAGAAAAGAGAAAAAAAGTTACAGGGCCTGATGAAAATTATGGTCAATTGGATTTAGATCCAGATATGCCAGCTGAATTATTTGAAACGATAAAGAGGAATTTTTCAAAGAATTATCTCCATCGAATAAGGATGAACTCGAAAGGAATACGGTGGGCCAAAGCAATAATAATTTGTGGACAATTGAAAGGCGTAAGCGGCTTACAGCTTCTAACTTTGGACAAAAATATGTAAGCTACGGCCAAAAACTTCAGTTGCGAGAGTATTAAACTCGCTACTGTACTCGCCATTTAAAGGAAATATGGCCACAAATTATGGGAAAGAAAATGAAAACCAAGCAATTGAGCAATTTACAAAAGAAACAAAATTAGAGGTATTCGCCTGTGGACTATTTATCGATGAAAACAAAAACTTTTTAGCGGCAAGTCCAGATGGCCTTTTTGGCAAGGATTCTATAATTGAAGTGAAATGCCCATATAGTATAGTAAATATGTCACCAGAAGAAGGATTTGAACAAAAAAAATTGATAACTGTAAAATTGAAGACAATGCTTCAACATTAAAACGGAATCACAATTACTTCTACCAAGTACAAGGCCAGTTACACATTACTCGTCGTAAATACTGTTATTTTGTCGTGTGGAGTCCTAAAGGTTTGCCGTATGAAAAAATTGAAAGGGACGATTCAATCTGGCAAAAAATTGAACCACTGTTAGAAAAACTTCTACCACCAATGCCTTTTACCAGAAACAATTGACGGTCGCATATCAAGAAATTTACCGGCGAGAGAAAGATCTAAATCATAAATTGTTTAAAATTCATTGTATAGTGGTAAAAAATTTTGTACAATAAAGTGTTTACAAACAAAAATTTCAATTAATCACTGAAGGCAATGTAAGCGACTCTCAACTAAAAATTTGAAACAGATTTTTTTTAAAAACATAAACCTCACATTGGAGGCACCGAGGAAAAATAATCGCTCAGGGACTTTGTTGGAGAAGTTGTTGGACATCATTGGAGAAGCTGTGTGGAGGGTATTTTTAGGATAAGGAAGGAAAGGAAGTTTTGGGTAGGGAAAAGGTAGGTAAAAGTATGAAATGATGGTGGAGAGTCCAGCTGTAGAGATCAAAAGATCTTCCTCTTCCAGTTTCTCCCAATCCGGCCCGCCACGCAGTAAGTGGACAAAATTATCCGCCACCAAAACCCATGCAGACCTCATCCGTGAACCCGGGAACCCAGGCTCTGTCACCAAACATAGAGGACCACTTGCGGTGACCAAGTGGCGGGGGTGTTGGTTATCCAATAAATGGTTCCCGGGGCGATGGTACCTAAAACGCCTCCCAAATTGAAAATTTATTATAGTACTTGACATAAAAAAATTTAATTTTGCACAATTTTAGTATGAAAGCTCGGTCAGTATTGGTATACCGCGATGAGTCACTAAACAGAAAAAAAACGAATAAAAAATATCGATTACTCGGGCAAGGACAACACTAGTCTACCGATAAAATTCTTTACATCACTACTTCGCATTATATGTATGTATTTGTCAAAACCCACGTTCCCCGGCCCCCCTCAGGAGAAATGAGCGAAAGGGACACCTGCACGTCGGGCCGAAAATACCTAAATAAAATCTTCGAAATCGATGTTTTGTATTCCCCATTTTTCTTCTCCAAAACTGGACGGATTTAAAAAATTTTTTTCACTAACTGTATTAAAAGAAAATATTATATGTCGGTACGTTTTGCTTTTTTTCAAAATACATTGTTTAGTTTGTATACTGAACGTTTTTTGACGGCGTTTAAATTAGGCAATTTTATTCATTTTTGGAAGGTCGTAACTTCTATGAGAAGTAAATTATCAAAAAAAACAAAACGTACCGACACGCTAGTGGTCAATATCTATATTATGTATAACAAAAAATTTGCTCTAGGGTCAAAATCCAGAGAGATAAACGGGGAATACGTTTGTATAGAAAAGCGCAGCTAGTATTTCCTCTTAATAGCCTATTCACATGATTCATTTGTCGTTCATTTCGTGATTTCATTCCGCCTCTTTTCCTCGAAATGAACCGTGTGAACACGAAAGTGAATAGAGACAGTGCCGAATGAAGCATTCCAACAATGTTGGAATGCTTCCTTCGGCACTGTTCACTCGCAACCGGAATTTAACATCACGTGACGCGAATGATGTGTGTGAACACTCAAGTGAACAGTCTTTCACTCGCAAATCAGTCGGCCGAAATGTTCTGGCGTGAGGACGAGTAGCCGGAGCGGCTTAAACGTCAAAATGCTCCGTTTAGTTCGCTTTTCGAAATAACTCCTACACGTTTCATAGAAATCGTTGTTTCTCCCTTACTATCATAGTGAAAAATATGATCTAAACGGTATTGAAAGGAGAAAATAATGCTCTTTATATTCAATATATAGAGCATTCTTGACTCTCATCAACAGCGCTCTTGAGGCGATTTTTCGCAAAAACAGCGCTATATAAGTTGTCCAAATTTATTATTATTATAATATAACAATTAACCACAAAAGAATACGAATGTACACTTCTATGGAACCAAAGTTTCTGATCGAATTTGAAAAAAAAATTATGAAACATTGTGAATTTTTTACGAATTATTTTTATATGAAACGACAAAAAAGTTAGGTGACAGAAACGTTTATAATTTATTTGTCTAACAAAATAAGTGTGTGTTTTTATTTTTTTTTTTTGTTACCAGTAATTTTAGTTAGAATAAAAGCAAGTATAGCCATTTTTTAAACTTTTAAAAGTTTACATTAAAAATTATTCTATTTAAAACGTGGTTATTTCTAATAATAAATTTTGAAAGCATATTTCATCACCTTTCCAAAACAGTTTTTAGTTTTTGGATACGTTAATTAATATTCCATTTATATGGATTTTATTGCAAGCCGAGGCCTATTTTGGAATAAAATTATTTTCATGGTGCAAAAATACTGGTAGATATCAGTTTTCAGGTTATTATTTAACCATATATTCATTTTATGGTGCTGAAATGTATTTACTGTTTACAAGAATCGCCAATTTCTCGTAATTTAGTTCGACGTTATCGGAAATGTCAATTGAAAACGTAAATATTCCCGAACTTAGCCGTCAGCGCCGGACGAATTCCAATGCGCGCCGCGACTATGCTCGACGACTTCGTAGCGAGAATGTCGAGTGAACTCTTCCTTCGAAGGAACCGTCTGAATACTCGGTGAAACGAGAATGGAACATTTCACCGAGTAAACCTTCATCCGAGTGAACCTTGTGACTTCAGCATAAGCTATTGACATTTCCGATAACGTCGAACTAAATTACGAGAAATTGGCGATTCTTGTAAACAGTAAATAAATTTCAGCGCCATAAAATGAACATATCGGAACAGAACATTTCGGCCGACTGATTTGCGAGTGAAAGACTGTTCACTTGAGTGTTTACACACATCATTCGCGTCACGTGATGTTAAATTCCGGTTGCGAGTGAACAGTGCCGAAGGAAGCATTCCAACATTGTTGGAATGTTTCATTCGGCACTGTCTCTATTCACTTTCGTGTTCACACGGTTCATTTCGAGGGAAAGAGGCGGAATGAAATCACGAAATGAACGATAAATGAATCATGTGAATGGGCTAGTTACCAGGCCTAATGGGAGTTTGTTACTTGTAGAAATTAATTTAAATTCGTCCATTGAATTTCGAATGAACGAAGTTATGCGATGTACGTTTATTACAGGAGGCGTCTACTAATATCTATAGGAATTCCAAAAACTAAAAAAATCGGACTAATATCTATGAGAACCAAAGTGCGTACGAATATCTACAGCTCAAACTGTTGACTAATATCTATGAGAACCAAAGTGCGTATCTACGAATATCTACAGCTCAAACTGCTGACTAAAATATCTTTGAGAACCAATGTTTTGACGAATATCTACAGCACTGGCAGAGGTTGGATTTGCAATTATGTATAGCATATTGGAATAACTTAATATTGCGTATGCGCAACTTCATTTATATATGTATGTATGAAAAAATCCCTAATATCGGACTATTGGACACATTTAGCTGAATATTAAGGATTTGGGTTTTTGTTTTAACAGCTTTCTTTATTTCGAGTGCTTAAATTATTTAGTCGGTTACCGTGACCATTTCTATGTCAGTTAGGTTATGTTGTGGTGCCGTGTATTTCGAAATAAATAAATAAATATCTTTGTATTATGACCTCTATGTTTGTTCAATAAATTATTGTCCTCGTAAACAGCAAAATACGTAATAGTGAAGTTAAAACTCTGTCCAATCAAAATGACGATTATTAATAATAACATTACCGCCATCTAGCGATATTCGCTGAAAGCGTTTTAAACATTCTGAATTTTTCTGAAGGATGCGCGAAACCTAACAACTAAAGCTCGAAGCTCTTAGTGAAAATGGTTTGCACCATTGCTAGTTGAGTCTTCTCTGTTTTTACCGAGATTGAGAGAGCTGCGAATAAACTCGTTACTTTAAAAAATGTTATTCTAACGGTTGGGTAGATGTCTCTGCCGTACACATTATGAAGTGCTCAATCGTAGAATTTTTCATTCAAAAATTTTGTATTATTTACACGAGACGATAAAATATAATGTAGACAGAAGGAAGGGGTCCCACTTAGGAATAGAAAAATCATAAGAATAGACTGGGCTAAAATGTTAAAATTCTTCGTAGGTATTTCGTGTTGTTATTTAGAGTGAACGTCGTTATTCTCAAAACTGGGATGGCTATAAAAATTCAATCCCTTTATGAAAATCTGTTGCTAACAATTTAATAGTTCAATTTCATTTTTAAAAACACATAGAGTTAATCATAGCAGTTGCAAAATAGAAATACTCGTATTTTTTATTCTGGGTATTGATAGCGCTGAGAACGAGAATAAGTAATTTCTTAAACTAAATAATGAAAAGATACATACAATATGTGCCTAGGTATAATATTATAAATGCATAAAAAAGATTAAAGTTAATTCAGAACAAAGAAAAACTATCATCGATAAAATAAAATACTTTCCTCATAATATTATGATCAAAATAAACATTATACATTTTTATATTGAAGTAACAAAAGTGTAAAATAGGTTTCTACGGTGACCGGACAACTCAGAATGAAATCAGCTCAGAACCTCCTTTGAAAAGTCATAAGTGATGAAAATCTTATAAATTTTTTTTTAATAGGTTAAGTTAGGTTATGGGCTGTTTTAAAATGATTATTTTTTTTTTAGCTTTTAATGACTTTTCAAAGAGGTGTTGAGATAAGTTGATTCTGAGTAGGCATGGAACCGTTTTAAATTATTATCTTACCTGAGGCCCTGAGGAAAATAATATCTCTCGGGACCTTTATCATCTTTGGCGTTGCCGTGTGGAGGTTTTTTTAAAGGAAGTAAAACTAAAGTAAAGTAAAGAAGTAAAATATGGAAGGTAAAAGGTAAGTAGATAGGAATCTGGGGGTGGGGGGTGGGGGGTGGGGTATTAAAATATATTTTGCTTAGTGGAGCTTATGCTAAGTATGCATTTGTATATATAATATGTATTATTTCTACTATCGTGGTACGAGAACACAACAGAATAGAGTTGGCAGAAAAACACTTCTTTTTCTTCTTCTTCAGCACAATTTATTTAATGCAATAAATACAATTATTACAAGAGGGTCTATCTACCCTCACTCGGGTGGTCCATGACCACACCACACTGACAAATATCGAAGTCTCTACTTCGATCTCTCTATTGTCAGTTTTCCAATACTGAACCGTAGGTACGACTCGTACCTCCCAGCTTCAGTATAATTACACAAGTGAAGGCACACAGCGTGTCCCTTCTAGCTTTACTCTACTAGCAAAAACTAACACAGGGCCTATCTTCCCTCTGCGCAACTGAAGATACACCTCGTGTATCTTCCAGTTCAACCGCAATAACAAGACTGACCTCTCTGTTCCAAAATCACAATATTTAAAGAAAATCATACAAAGGGTGCAAAATAGTGAGACAAAATATTTGAACTGCTCCCACATCTGGATTTTAAAATCCCGCAATAAAACAAATGCCAAAGTCAGCCCAAAAGGGCCACCAATAAAACTAAGTACCTACATCATAAAACACTGAAATGGAGAAATGGTTGCACTAAGATTAATATTCCCATCTCGAATTCTTAAACTTAACCCCCAATAAAACAATAAAATTACTTTTAAAAGTTTGCCAAAAAGGGCACATCAATAAAGATACATCTTAAACCTAAGGGATTAAGTTCCTTTAGTTCGGGTCATAAAAGGCCGCTAGCAAACC
Organism: Limnephilus marmoratus; assembly: GCA_917880885.1. NCBI lineage: Eukaryota > Metazoa > Arthropoda > Insecta > Trichoptera > Limnephilidae > Limnephilus > Limnephilus marmoratus. The sequence continues at coordinate 30,176,813 of OU862931.1, forward strand.
CTTTCTATGGGTTCTATTTGAAATGTACAGGTATACATACCTACTTAAAATTAAACAATTTAACGAATAAACAATTTCTTACAAATCGGTAAAGCAATGTATTTACATAATTCCCAGCCATTAAAACTACTTCGAGGGTCGGACCTTCTTTGGAAAAAAAGAGGGATAATATTTTGTTTGCATATTTTAGGCGATGTTTCGTTTACAAGAATTCTTATCTTACTTAATCATTATTTTACTTATAATTAAATAGAAGAAACCGCATTCTGGAACAAACATGTATAATACCAGGTTGTTTCTCGTGTTTATTTTCTGTTGAAATGGTCAGCATCACGCCTCATATCCCTTCAGTCTCATCACGAAGGCATCACTCAAGTTCAGACGGAGATAAAAACAGATTGCAAAAAATAAGCACATCAAAACGCTGATAACGGAAAGCAAATTACACCTACCTATTTCGAGATTCAGGGTTGCTATGAGTCATCTGTTAAATTTAATATTGTTTACTGTGTAGCACACAATATAAACAACATTGCGACGTTAAATATACTCTCCAATAACGTCAAGAAACAGCCAAAAATTGTATCTTATCGACTTGACGCTCGAGTAGTCCATAGCGTCCGGTTCTCAGGAAGGCTTTGCAGAGCCGGGCACAGGAGGAATTGGAGCCTGCTCCGGGCGCTGACTTGCCAAAGCGCCAATCAGCCAAGGCGCTGATTTATACCTCACAACTAATACAGGACCCTTGAGGTTTTTACTAGCGCCAGGCGCCGTTTGGTTCAGGGGCGGACCGCTAACGCTCAGTTAAGTCCTCCATCTTTGCAAAAGCAACACTTTCTATGGAAGTAGGAGGATATCTAGTGTGTCAGGTTAGGTTTGATTAATTTAGGGTAGGTTGTAGTTATGACTATGATTAGTTGAACTCTCCCATTTGATTGTAGAGAAATTTTGGGGAGAAGTTTTCAACGCACTAAGTCCATGTTTATTGTAATATCTAGCATTCAGTTAGAGGTCAGAAACTAGTAGGTATCTATCATAAATTTATTTTTTGATTTTTCACAAAACGGCGCTGTGTAAATTTTGACATTTTTTTTTTTTTTTACATTAACTCCACATAGGAGGCCCAGAGGAAAATAACTTCCCTCAGGACCTGTGTCATCTTTGAAGATGCTGTGTTGAGGGTCTTTTTAAGGAAAGGAAGGAGTGAACACGAGTCTTGAAGAGACCTATGTTGTAGCAGGGAGGAAACACAGAGGCCGGCAAATCGTTCCACAGCCGAGCCGTTGAACACAAGAACGAGACATAAAAACGACCCGTTCTCATGTGACTAATGTCAACCGTGTACAAATGTTGGGCGCGTGTTTAGCGTGTTTCCCGACTATGCACCGGTGCCGAGGGGATCAATGACGCTAGTTCCTCGGAGCATCTACCATTGTAATACCGGTAGAACAAGGACAGCATTCCCACCTGACGCCTGTGCTCTAAAGATTGCAGTCCTTCTGTTAAGGTGGGAGAATCTATCAAACGGACCGCCCGTTTCTGCACAGAGTCAAGGTTTTTTTTTTTAGGTATTTTGGAGCTCCAGACCAGAGATGGCTGCCAAATTCAACCGTGGGGCGATTTGTACAGGGTTAGCAGTTGTGTACTTACTATTTTAAAGTATCTGCGGGCCCTGTTCAGTACGCCCAGTTTCTGAGAGGCTAACTTAACTCTGGTTTCGATGCATAATATACTTGCTGGTTCCCGGCATGCGTTCAATGCCACATTCAAAGAAATACATTGTTTCTCCCTGAATCACCTTTCCCGTGCGTCCCCGTTCCCCTCCCGCGTCCCTTTCCTAGCTAGCTTTATAAATTATAGACTATATATTATTCTGATGCATGAGCTATATTACTGTAAAGTTTCACTAAAATTCATTCAGTAGTTTTTGCGTGAAAGAGTAACAAATACCCATACAAAGATATAAACTTTCGTGTTTATAATATTAGTAAGATTGTATCATTATTTGTATCAGCCCTTGGCTCGCAAACCGTTACAATTTACAATGCCGATTTCACGTGCCATTTACCTCCCGTCGATATATCATCCTCGGCCTCTGGGTGGAATTATACAAATCATCCCGATTTCCAGCGAGAACCTCCCCACCAGGAACAGGGCACAGAGCGGGAGCGTGGCGATACGAGGATGAAGCGATGCTGCCACCCTAAAACGGGCAATCAATTTCGTATCCATCTTGTATTGGATTTTTCTGTAATGCTATATAAACTATAATATTGTAAGAATCACTTATTTGAGAGACCCTCCCTTACCACCCAATCTAGCTCTGAGGAAATCAGTAAAAACTGTGGAATGAAAAACAAAATTCACTTGCTAAGCTTCTAGCCAGTCGGCTCACGTGCAGGAAACCATTTCGGACTAAAGGCGAATCTCTGCTTCTATAACAACACGTTGTGGCAACTCAATTGCAAACTTCGGATGTGAAAAACAAGCATGTTTTGTGGATCCAGGGTTCTCTTTCCCTCGAAAGACTTGGATCTCACTAAACCGCATCATATTGTGCGTAGGTATATTACGATTTGTAAATGGGTCATAAAGGATTTCGAATTATGTGAATGTGGACTTAAATAACAGAAGATATCCCCTTCACCAGTTTCCCGGAGACGTTGTGCTGAACCGATTGGCTACCGATGTCGTCGACTGGTTGGCTTACCCAATTCACATTGACCTCAAATAAGAAATAAAAAGTGTTTAGGGGCCATAAAATTAATTTCATGAGCTCAAAAAGGGGGGGAGTCCAGCAAAATATCACGTTACTTGAAAAGAATATACTAAGTGGTCCAAATTTATCTCACCAAGGGGGGGGTCTAGATTGGAAGAAAAACTGCACGTAATTAATGTATGCCCCCTTATCTATAAGCATAGAAAATTATTTAGAAGAAATTTAAATCGGAGTGTAGTACTTTTGGAATACGTTTATTGGCAAGCATCGAGTAGGTGTACATGAGGAAAAGTCCAAAAACTATAAATTTCACGTCAAAGTTAGCGGACAAATAGTGTTTCGTAAATAATTTTGGACAATATCGGTGTTTTAAAAGTACATTCCAGGAGAAAAACTACTTTTACCCTAAATTCCTTTGGCAATATAATGTTTGATCTCATGAGGCCTTCAAAATAAAATAAAAATCGTGGTTTGTTAGATATACATTGTATCTACCTAGAGAAACATGGCTTTTATTTTTTTTTTTCAAATTTTGCGGACAAGTGGTTTTCTTCAAATAAGTGAAGGCAAACATTAGATAGGCACCTACTGAGTTCCTATACCAATCGATGAGATGTTTTGCTATGTTATCACGCTTGAAGGCACGGGATTACCGTGATAGTAATGGTACAAACAGCGGCTAGAACGCCTTACTACAATCAACATCGTCGAGCATGGACTTTTATCTCAGGGTCTTGGCTTCGGCACTCGGGTAGGTAGGTTATGAATACAATTAAACTCTAGAAATAGTACACAAGGATTTATTTACAATACAAGCTTAGAACACAATCGGGAAATACATTTTAAGGCCTGTTTAAGTTATGGATATGGCTTGAATGACTCTAATCTGGAAGTTAGGCTCAATTACTAATGAGTTATGAAGGTACCTTTGTCGTGGTTGACTGCATCAGCGATGGGGGGCTAGCTTTCGACGTCTTCAGACGGAAGCTAGGCAACAGGCGACTTGGGATCTGCACCAACTCTGGATCAGTGTTGTAGGAATGGACACGTGCCTTCGAATCCACTGCACATGTTCTCAACAATAATAAATGCGGGTATGAGAACTCGGTTAATTATAAATAACAAATCAACCACCGGCTTGCAAGGAACAACGCAACTTGCCGGGCAGGGCCTTCGGCCCATAAGAATGGCCAACTACATGGTGTAACTGTTAAAAACTCGGAAGGCGGAAGGTGAAAGAGACAGTGTCAAGCCGGCTGGGCCTTATATAGGCTTGTCCACTAGCGACCACCGTGAAAGCTGGCAGAGGCTTCTCAATCTAGGGGAACATTGTGAATGTCAAACGTTTTTCGACGCTATATGTGTTGCACATAACACTACCTTCTCCGTCCAATATGATTGAAAGAGAGTTGCTCAGGTCGGGCTAGTTGTTGGTCCCGCACCTGCATCCTTTGTGGAATTGTGTCCTAGTGTAAGTCAATATGATTCCATTCTGAGTTAAGTAGTTGCACGTTGCTGCTGACTTCTGAAAAGGTTTTGTTATTTGTTCTTGTGGAGGCTTCTCGCTTGCTGTGGATAGGAATGGCATAAAATTGCCATTATCACAAATAGTTAAGCACTCCCTACCTAGTGAGCCATATAAAAAAATGAAGTTATCTACCTGTGAGCCAAGCTATCAACTCCTAAATAATACATTAAGTATGTCGTAACAAGCCATAATAATTAAAAAAAATTAACTCCTATATCACTTCTCTTTTTGTCCGAAGACAATACTCACTAATCTTTCACTGAACCTTGTATGTAATCACTTGTACTTCTTGTAAAAAAAACAATCTCCTTTGCGATACAAAACACGCTTTTCTTTCAAATTTGTAACATAAATTTTTAAAAAATATTTGCTGTATTAGCAAACCTTCACCTTCTTCCTCTCAATAATTGAAGAAAAAATAAAAAAAACTTGTTTAAAATAAATCATTGGTATCAATTATATACATTTTTCTCTTTTCTTATCCATTCCATGGATAATTTAATGCTATTTCATTTTTTCTGAACAACCGAGGTCAATTCTATCGCATTTCACATGAGACTTTTATATCTATATCAATCTTGCATTGATTATAAACATTTGTTCTTCTTTTTTTTTCATCCAGTCAATGGATATTTTAATGCGTTTTATCTTTTGTGAACAACCGAGGTCAATTCTTACGCATTTCACACAATACTTTTATTTGCAATTCAATATTCTTATTGAATATATACCTTTTTTGAAAAAATTAAAAGAAATTTTAAAAGAAGTAAACAAAAAAAATTTTTTAATGCTGACTAAATAATGTCCTGTAATCAATCTAAATTGATACATATTCGCATTTTTCAAGTGTCTTCCTCTAAGAGACAATACAAGACATGTACTCTTTGACTTTGACATACAGTATTTTTAAAAATTCCAAAAAAAAAATTACAATGCTGACTCAATGTCATGTAATCAATTGAAATTGATACATATTCGCATTCTACATCCTAAACTAAAGGGTTACAATACAATACATGCACCAATTAGAGTAGTATTTTTAAATTTGCTGTGTTATTGTAACTTTGCGATTTATTCCCTTTTTTTACTTATTTGATGAGTTTCTCTTAAGCTATCTTCAGTTCTGTTTTCATAGTATACAATGGGTATAATTATAAGGCTATACGTATCCTATCATGTTTATAACATAATTATCAGGCATATATTAAATCCTTTCACGTAGGTATAATTCTGAGGCTATACTTTAAATCCTATCATGTTTATAGAGATACGTCCCACGTCATCCCTCGTATGCGCATACACTATCATGTTAAAGAACAATGATCTTGTCTCACTAACCAATCCACAGGAAACTCCCTTTCCATGATTGTGCTCGACGAATAAACAACAAGGTGTCACACACCTTCCTCCCGTCATGTTAAAAAACAATGACCATGTCTTACTGACCAAATCAAATGAAAACGCCTTCGAACACATAGTAATCCTTTTCAATGATTGCGCTCGACACAACACATAAATAAAAACAATAACCAAAAAAAACAGAACTTCACTAGAAAATTTAAGATCTATGATAATTTCCAATATAATATATATATTCTCTCTAAGTTGTTTAACTTCATCTTCAACCGGATACGCTTTAAATTCCAATAACACAGACTTTTTTGTTTTACAACAACACCGATATATGGTGAGATACACGTTGACTTACGTCGCTCAAATAACTAAGTATCCAATTCGCGTGTTTACATGTTACAACAATTTAATCTTACTAGCTAACAATTTATATACATTTCAATTTTAATCATAACTGAATTGCTTACGAAACTTTAATCTTTATTTTTAAAGTTTATTCTCTTCTTTTTTTTTTTAAAAAAATGACTCTGTTTTTAATTAAATTTCAACTTTTTATTACCAAACTCAATTATTTCCAGTAATGTTATTGAGATTTAAACATTAATACCAATTAACTTTTTCTTTTCATTACAAAATTTCAATGAACTTTTAGTTTTTAATACAAATCTCAATTTTCCTAACCTGTTTATGTTTCTCTATTTTGAACTATTCTTTAATATTATTATTTCGAATCTTTCTTATCTTTCTTGAGCGCCATGACATTTCTTTAAAAATGCCAAAAAATTTTTAATTTCAACAATTATTCTATGCTTACTTGAAGGGTTAACTTTTAATAATTTATTCCTCTCTTGTATTACAATCCTTTTTTGTCCAAGACCTCTCATCTTGACAAACCCACTGCCCTGATTCTAAGGAAGGCTGTCCTATCACGATTTGAAACCAGAATCAATATACGTAGGTATGTACATACATACAATACAATTCCTGAATTTAATTAATTCATTATCATTAAATGATATAGTTTCTCAACATCACACAGATTGTTGATTCTTTTCATGTAATACACGAACAAAAAAAAAAAATTTACTTCATATGTTTTTTCAATTACCTATTCTTCAAACATATTTAAGCAAGATTAACTGAAATTCCAATCATTGTTATACCTTTTTTATTTAATCTATTATAATGATCCTAAATTTTCATCTAAAATTTCATCGTTTATCGGAATTAACATTTTAATTTCTCTATACTCGAGGGGTTAACTAGTCGTTTGACAGATTTTTAACTTCAATTTTCTATTATTGTTTTCTTTTAATCTTTTCGTTGAACAAATTCTATTCTTGTTTAATTTTTTCTTTCAAATACTGTAAACAACTAAAGTTTATTTTATCTCTCTGCATTCCCAATAGGGTGGGTACATACCCGGTTCAAAAACAACATTATGTTTCAACACGAACCCCAGGATAAATCCAAAGGTTATACAGAAATTTATTATTAAACCTCAATCAATCAAAACACTTTAAAAAAAACTTCATTTTTCAAATCTAATATTTTTTATTTAACTGAACGACTTTACTTGTTTTTCAAGAAATTTTAATATTTCAGATGTGTTTTATCGAAAGCAAATCAGAGAGATATAAACATTTAAAATTACAACAAAAAGATATATACATTTATATACATTTGAACGCTATACCATACTTGAATTTGCTAGCAAGAACTTCTTTTCTACATTTTACTTCATTTTTTATTCAAAATTTCTCTTACTTATTAAAGAATATTTGACAGTAATTTCAACTTTATTCTCTCAATTTAATATAATTTTATATTTGCTGCAGATTCAATATAATACAACATTCGAGTCCACTTAATACTCCCTCTATTGTGACGTCACGGACCTTTTGACCTCACAATACATCTCAATGTAATATTTCCTTTTCAATATTTATTTTTTACTATATTTTCGTTGTTTCTTTCTTACAATGTTAACTTTGTTTTATTAAAAATATCCGAATACGTCTTTCTGTACTTTTCTAACTTGGGCGTCATGGTCTTGTTAATTAGACACAAACTGAGTATAAAAATTCTATTATTTGACTATTATTCAAAACTCGCCTGAAGTGTTAAAAAAAATTTCGTGTCTCTTCTTGTATTACAAATTTTCTCTTTTTTTTTATTGCCCAAGATTACTTATCTTGGCAACCCCACTTGTCTTAATTCTAAGGAAGACTTTCCTATAACGCTTTGAAATTAGAAGTGTACACGCTTGTAGGTATCCATACCCGTATTACATTTCTTGAGCTCACTTAGAACTCAATATCTGCGCAAGGCACAATATAATTTCCGACAACGATTACGCGTTGTCTCTTTTGTAATACAAGTCAAGAAGGACAAAACTTAATTCATTAAAATTTCCTTTCATTTTAAACTCAAGTAATAAATGATTATCTGCTTTTTCTTTAAATTCGTGAACTTTTCCCTATTTTTTAAAATGGTCACCAACAAAAAAAATTTCTTACGAATCTTACCATAGATCATTCGTGAATTATTCTTTTTTTTTTTCTTTCTTATCAAACTGTTGACAAAATTAAAAAAAAACATTTATTTTTTATTACTTTTGTTTATTTTATATGTAAAACATATTCCGTTTTGCGTTAAACTGCTTTTATTAACGAAGGCATTATTACTTCCGCACCGTTACAAGAACTTATTTTTTTTTCTTAACCGAATTATTCAACATTTTATTTTTCAATGCTATCTCAGGATAATTTTTATAACCACGCAGAATTTCTTTACCTTTTTCGAAATAAATTTACTTATTACAATCGGACTATATTTGAAAATTTATTTCCGTAGGTACTTGTTTGTTCGTTCTGTTTACTTTTCGACGTATACTTTTATTTGTCATAACTTTTATGCAAAAAGCAATTTAAAGAGAGATTTATTTTTATATATTTTATTGAAAAAGAAATTTAAAGAGAGATTTATTTTTATATACAACTTCGAAAAATTTATATACAATAATATACATAACATTTTTAGTATAGTTTATTTATACAAAATGGGTTACCTTTATTTACAATAATATACATAAATTTTTTATTTAACACGTTACACCAGTCAATTAGTCATTCCTATTTCTTTTTTTTTTCAAAACAGCTTTATTATTTATTATTATACGAATGAGAAACGTATTACGTTAATTTAATTCTTTATTATTTTCTTATGAAAAATATTTATTTTAAACTTTCAAAACACAAAAAAAATATTTTCCTGACAGAATTCTGTTTATTGTCTTAATAGCTGTTCAATTGAACTCTCTCCTGTTTTTTCAACCAAATATCAGTTAGCTACTCTGATATCCGTTTAAATCAACATATTACAACTCTAAAAAATGACAATTAGTATTAGAATCTCCGAGAGAGCTAAAACGAACTAACCATACAAGAATTCAATTATTCTTTTAAAGTAATACTGTTGAATACCATATTCTCCTGCATACCTAGGTAGGTACCTATTTATTCCAGCCGGGCGGTCCGGTTTCTTGCCTAGTCTTCTGTCCGTTGTCAAAACATTTCGCGCGTGCATTCACTAATTCTCAAACTTTTTACCGTACTTTTATGTTGCTTGAACCAATTTAACTTTTAATTTGCAATTAATTAAAATTGTAACCTTTTCTAAATACTTTTCAATTACTTCCGTTAAATTTGTATCCTCTATTATTCATTTACTTTTCCATTATTTTAAATCTTTTAACTGTTTTATTTTCAACTTTTTCCTCTTTTCGTAAATAAAAATTCGTGGAAATACATATATATATTTTCATATATGTTCTTGCAATATTTTTTCAACTTATAATGGGGGGTTTTCAATTACGACACTCTGATTGGTTTACAATCTCGGATTATTTTTCCATTTACACGCGAGCTCGTCTTATATATTGAATGTGACAGCAGATGTCGCATCCGCCTTATTCACTGTCACTATCGTTTTTCATGATATATAAAATAAGCTTCAAAATGATAACGATTTTACAACTCGATTACAATCCTCTTTGTGGTTTCCAATTCTTCCACCAGAAAAAACATTGCAATCCTAAAAAACTATTTGACTCTTTTTTTAATTCATGATTTTACTGTTGAAATCTGTTCTTAACTCTTTTTCCACTATTATTTTATTTGATAGGAATATAAGTTTCTATCCTTGCAATTTCAAGAAATATTTGGAAATATACATATTCTTAGATATGTTTTTCTTTAACTTGTATTAGGGGGGGGGGGGGGGTTATTACGAACGCAAATACCCGCTCCCCGACAAGTCGCTTACGAATGCCGGGCAGATTAGGTAATAATACGCTACGCGAGCTTCTTAATTATTTCAAAGGTTAAATTGAGGACCGTATTTACTTTCCTCAATCTAAATAGTTCTCATCGTAAAAAAGTCACTATCAAGGGATCATGATTTTAAATAACTTGCGGTTGATATATTTATTAGATTTTGGTTCCACGGACTACATCTATTTCCGTTTCGCTTCCAATCAGGTAATATCGACAAGTTATGAACTTTTATCATATACACGATTTTATACAAGTTAATTTAATTTATTTCCATCATTCCCTGAATCTGAACCCATATTATCCAAGAATTCCAAATTTTTCCTTTTTATCTCAATGTGCACTACTTAAGCATTTTCAATTTTCAAGAACAATTATTATTCAACTATACTAGACATTTAATAAGAAAAAAGTAAAAAAAAGATTTTTATTAAATTTTCAATTCCTTAAATATCTCAAACATTGAAACTATTTCATTTTCTAAACGATGTACAAATTCATTTAACAATATTTCGTTTTAATTCAAAAAAATATTCTCGACAAATTTACTCCACATTTTAATAATCACTGGATTTTTTATGCTGTGCGCGCGACGCGAAATGCTCACCCTTGCTAAAAATAGATTTGCCCAATATGACGTGCTTGTCCACGATGATCATGCGTGTTTCTTTCTGTGGTTGCTACTAGAGAGGCCCTTCACGATTATATAAAACATGTCTCTTTCTAACAATTTATCGTAACATTTTTGTGTTATTCTTTGCAATTTACAAGTATTATTATTACTCATTTCCTATTTAATTTTGATTCTAATTTATTATTATAGAATGTTTATTATGTTTTCCTCATTATTCGCACAATTCTTTTTGAAACACTTTAACGAACATCTTTAATGCATTGTTTGAAACAAAATAATAATTTTTCCATTTAAAACTTCTTTTATTTTTAAAAATTTTGTAATTCTTGTTAAAATGTATTCATTTATCTTTCATTTAACTTTTTTTATTTTTATTCCGTGGGCTCAATTATTATGGACTCTATTATTTATGGTGACCAATCTATAAAATTTTATAGCTAGCTACCGCTTGAACACGCTTGCACTTTTTACAACTCGCTGACCGTTTGCTAATGTGAATAGGTATGTACCTATATTACTTCAAAATACGAAGTCGTTTTTTGCGCGGGATAAATAGATTTACTTTCTACGCTATGAATTACTTATTTGATAATCTATTAAATCACAAGAATAGTTATTTTTCTTTAACAAAATATTACTTTAAATTCATTGTAACTCAAATATTAATTCTTAGTTATTATATTGTTTGCGCGGCAAATTTACCAAGGTAGGTACCACTTGTATGCTTTCACTGAACGATATTCGGACTGAATTACTCCGCGGACTATTTTACTTAAAAAACCATGTTTAAACATTTTTTGTATAGTTTTTGTTGTTAACTTTATCAAAATTACATAAATAACTGTTTTGAATAAGTATTTCACCCGAATTATTGTTTATTTCGATATTTTTCGTACCAGTAATGGACTCGTCCGAACGACAACTTTAGAATGCTAGGTAGGTAGGTACATAGCTTCAAAATGAATTTACAACACAATCTATTAGCTGCATTTTAAACATGATGTTAACATTTAAATTGACATTTAACAAATATTTTAAATTTACATAGGTATTAGAACACATTTTAAATTAAGAATTCTTTTGTATTTCATAATTACCCAACCGAGATTTTTGGCGCCAGTGCTATGTTATCACGCTTGAAGGCACGGGATTACCGTGATAGTAATGGTACAAACAGCGGCTAGAACGCCTTACTACAATCAACATCGTCGAGCATGGACTTTTATCTCAGGGTCTTGGCTTCGGCACTCGGGTAGGTAGGTTATGAATACAATTAAACTCTAGAAATAGTACACAAGGATTTATTTACAATACAAGCTTAGAACACAATCGGGAAATACATTTTAAGGCCTGTTTAAGTTATGGGTATGGCTTGAATGACTCTAATCTGGAAGTTAGGCTCAATTACTAATGAGTTATGAAGGTACCTTTGTCGTGGTTGACTGCATCAGCGATGGGGGGCTAGCTTTCGACGTCTTCAGACGGAAGCTAGGCAACAGGCGACTTGGGATCTGCACCAACTCTGGATCAGTGTTGTAGGAATGGACACGTGCCTTCGAATCCACTGCACATGTTCTCAACAATAATAAATGCGGGTATGAGAACTCGGTTAATTATAAATAACAAATCAACCACCGGCTTGCAAGGAACAACGCAACTTGCCGGGCAGGGCCTTCGGCCCATAAGAATGGCCAACTACATGGTGTAACTGTTAAAAACTCGGAAGGCGGAAGGTGAAAGAGACAGTGTCAAGCCGGCTGGGCCTTATATAGGCTTGTCCACTAGCGACCACCGTGAAAGCTGGCAGAGGCTTCTCAATCTAGGGGAACATTGTGAATGTCAAACGTTTTTCGACGCTATATGTGTTGCACATAACAGTTTTTTTTTTATTTGTCATACGGATTAACAGACTTATCAAACGTCTTAGCTTTAAATGTTCAGTAATTATAGATTACAAAATAAATATATTGTTTTATTTTTTTTGTCTGCCCTTTTAAAATAATAGCAAAATATATCGTAAGTATATGTATTTTTTTTTCTTTTCATCTTGGTCCTTTTTAAATTAATAGCAGAATATAGTATATCAAATGAAATTTAAACAATTGGTCACCGGTCTCCGTGCATGTTTACATTATAAATCCCATCATCTGTTAGAACCATTAATTTAACAATATTGCGTTTTTTAAATATATAATAAATTATATATTTAATATTTATATTATATTATAATACATAGATACATTATTTTTATTGTTTTATAAAATTATTATCTTCAAAACAGGCTTATCCTAGTGATACCAAAATTTTATTGTAAATCATAATACCTGCCAGGTAAAGAAACGATAAATAAATAAAATAATAAATCAATTTAAGATTTATCACTACAATCGTAATAAACAAATTGTCGGCATTGTGGAATTTTTTTAGTGCTTCGAAATACCATATTCATCGCAAGAGCTTTTGCAATTACCATAAACCTATTAATGTTCCGTTTTTATTCATCCCCTAAAAATTTTCATGGGACGGATATGTTTTGTATTTTGTACATCTTATTAAAAGAAGGCGATAATTGTATCGATATTATACTCCTCAAAAACGATTTTTCATCTTTGGCGTTTTATAATTGTCATTTCTATAATAATTATGCTTTTCTGAGTGGAAAATGAACGTAAAATAAATAATTTAAAAAAATATATAAGTAAAGAAAATATTTTAGTAGGTATCAGGTACCTATCAATATATTTATGAAGTCCGTAATAAATTTCTCAAGCAGGTGTCTGCACATAAAATTTTCGCAAGCAGTACCTACGTGAGCATGCATAACAGATTTTCATTTCATCGAATCTATCAGTTCCGCAAAAATGAAAAGTTCATCAATAAAAATAAAAATTAAAAATATTTGAATGCCAATAATCACTCAACTGTAGCAAATAAATAAATACAATGAAAAGTTGTTATCCATTTTTCGTTTTGCATCGCAACGGTAGATACAATAACTGTTTTTTAATCATTTTACACTTCCCCAAATGATCATCTAGTGAATCCACGTTATGCAATTGCACTATATAAGTATTATAAATACAAAACAATACAAGAACAACATGTCAACCTACTAGAGACCAAATGGGAATATAATTCACCGACTCCAGATATTTTCATATCAGAGGGTTCGGCTCTGTGGCATTTCTAATTGAACCTATAAATCCTACTGATCCCTCAATATAAATATTTAAAAAATCTTTTGTAATCCTACATGTATTTAAAATTACTGCTTTTTGCATTTTTATATACAAATTCTTTGACAAATCTAATATGCTTAAATTTTGAATCAGATTCCTAGGTATTATGCCAGTGGCCGAAATAACAAATGGTAATATTTTTATAGTCGGAGAATGCCAAATTCTTTTAATCTCATTTCCTAAATCTGTGTATTTTCTAATTTTTTCAGAAACAGTTTTTTGAATATTACAGGAATTTGGAATAGCTACATCAATGATATAAGTTATTTTTTTTAATTTTGTCATGTAAAACTATATCAGGTCTATTATGACTAATTGTTCTGTCTGTTAGTATAGTTTTATCATAATATATTTTATAAAATTCATTTTCTATAAATGAATTTGGTTCATATTCATAATAAGGTACTACATTACGGCAATCAATCAAGTTATGTTTAATTACCAAACTTTGGTGAATTATTTTTAAAACCTGATTGTGCCTAAATGTATACTCGGAAGGCGCTAATATAGAACATCCCGATATAATATGTTCTATAGTTTCGGGAAAAGCCAAACATTTTCTACATAAATCATCAATTTGATTTATATCTTTGATTATATGCTTTCTATAATTTTTAGTATTAATGACTCTATCTTGAATGGCAAGCATAAATCCTTCTATTTCTGCGCTCAACTCTCCAATACTCAACCATTTGTTTGACGAAAGTTTGTCAACATACGTTTGGTTGAGATAATTGAAGTGTTTTGCGTGAATAATTTTATTTGACCAGGAATCTAATAATTCCTGGTTAGTATTTATAAGAATGTTGGCATTCTCGTCATATAAATTTAAAGGTGTAATATTTCTATCTGCCTTGCAAATTATTTTGTGCATTTCTGAGCTATTAGCTTTCCTATGGAAATAATTTCTAAGCATTTCTACCTGATTGTGTTTCAAAGATGTTATTTTGACTACACCTCTACCTCCTAAATTTCTAGGTAAATTAATTCGTTCTATAGCTGAATTTGGATGATGGCAATTAAATTTTGTTAACGTAGTTCTAATTAATCGTTCTAAACTATCTAAATCTGTATTGGACCATTTAATTATGCCAAATGAGTACGTTAGTAGAGGTATTGCCCAAGTATTTATTGCTTTTACTAAATTTTTAGCAGATAGATTGCATTTTAAAATTTTTCTGATCCTAGTTTGAAATTTAATCCTAATATCATTTTTAATACTAGTGTGATCTAATCTATTCGATTGCGGGTATCCTAAATATTTATAAACCTCATCCCCTTTCATTCTGTGAATTTTGAAATTTCTAAATATACCCTCGTCTCCATCTACAATTTTGCCTTTCTCTATATGGATAGTTTTACATTTATCTAAACCAAAAGTCATTTTAATATCATCTGAAAAAATTTTAACTACCTTAATCATTTTCTCTAAATTTGATTCAGAATTTGAAAATAATTTTATATCATCCATATATAATAGATGTGAAACTATACTACTCTCTCTTGTATTACCCTTAATTTTTATTCCAAACTTGCTTTTAATTAACATTTTAGAAAGGGGATTCAATGCTAAGCAAAACCAAAGAGGGCTTAATGAGTCTCCTTGAAAAATCCCTCTTTTTATTGAAATGCCCGGTACTACTATTTTCTTACCTTTTAAATTAACTAGCAAATCTGTATTCCAAAAGAACATAATATTTTTCAAAAAGCTAATTATAATTGGGTTAACTTTATATATTTTTAATATTTTGATTAGCCACGAGTGCGGGACACTATCAAAAGCTTTTTGATAATCTATATAACAAGTATGTAAATTACGCTTTTGATTTTGAATTTGTTTTAAAATTACAGAATCAATAACTAACTGTTCTTTACATCCCATATGTTTTCTGCGACAACCTTTTTGTTGTTCAGATAAAATATTTTTTTCATCCAAATGAGTATATATTAAATCTGTCAAGCAAGAGGTTAAAATTTTGTATATTGTCGGTAGACATGTAATGGGTCTATATTGAAAACTTTAATTTTTTATTGTCTAAACTTTATTATTTATGTAACTAACGACCAACCTAAATACCCCACTAGGCCTAACACTTGTGTCATTTGGGGTGGTTTTGATTTTTAATGACGATGTCATAAAAATGTGTTTTAAATGGCGTTGTTTACTCTGCCTTCCTCTGCCTTCGCGCTTACTCTGCCTTCGTGTCCAATATACTAGATGAGATGGATGAGGATGGAGATGGATGAACTGATAAACATACCGCACTGGAGATGGGTGCCGAAGAAACTTAATCCGGCACACTCAGCACAACCAAGATGGTTGCAACATGACGCCGACCCACTGGCTCAGATCGCTTCAATAATTTATTCATTTATTTATTTAAACGCCATAGCATGGCTTTTACATTGAAGTGAGTACATGATATTATTAGTATACAGTGATACACAGGAGATTATCAATAATAACAAAGTAGAAATGAACATTTAACAAAGTAGCAAGTATTTAGGTAAAGGATACTATTATGTGTTACTAAACTACTGTTACTATACAAAAAAAAATCAATGTTATAATAACAGAGAACATAAAATTTAGATAGGATTATTTAGAATAAAAAAGATGTACCTAAACAAAGGGGCCTTGTCAAAAAGTTGTCGACAGTATTTATAAGCACTAAATAGAGTAAATTTGCATTGAGTTTATTGTTACCTTCAAAGATATCTTTGTTTGAAATTATTAAGCAGGTATTGCTAATTAGCTAACTGTTTCAGGGCTGTCAGTTAAATATTTAATAATAGTTTTGGTTTAAAAAAAAAAAATCATTTTTAATAAAATGACACATTTAAAAGCTATCTCTCTTCAGTCTGATAGTAAAGATATCTGAAGTAAGTACCTAGTTGAGAATCTATAGTAAAATATTTATTTATTATGAATTTCCCGCCCGGCTGGGCTTTAACACGTTATTTTTTTTATTTATTACAAAGAACATCTAAGTTAAGCACAACAGAATCAAAGCAAAATCAAAAACAAAATCAAAAGCAAAATATTAGAAAAAATCAAAAACAACATCTAAAGCAAAAACAAAGTAAAAAACGAAATAACATCGAAACTAAATACTCCGCCATGCAAGATAGAATAATGTAATACTAGGAAAATTACAATACATTGGTAAGGTCTCGTAGGTCGATGCTGAGCTACGTAGTTTGTTCGGTTAATTAAATTAAATTTGATGTTCTTCTTTTCAATATAAATTGGGTAATGACTTGTTTATATTTGGTGAATGATGTGTTGAATATGTCAACAACATCTTTATAGTCATTACCCAAATTTTGTATGCGGCGAGCGGGGGTATACAACTGTGATTCTGTGTTGGAGTTATCACAATAGAACGGTAGATATTGCCTCGATGTTGGTTTACGAGGTATATGAAAAGAAATCAAGTATAATAGTTCATGGCTATCAATAATTGAATTTATGATTTTATATAAACATGTTAGGTCATTAACTATTCTACGTTCAGGTAATTTTAATAAATTGAGTTGGCATAGTAGATAATCATAGTTGACACAATCCCTTGTAATACCCATTCTAAAATTAATAAATCTTATGAATTTATTTTGGATTCTTTCTATCGTGAGCGAATGACTATCGTAACTAGGTGCCCATACTGTAGAGTTGTACTTAATTTGACTCCTAACCAAAGACATGTACAAATTTTTATAGGTTTGAATATTTTTAAATTGACTGCAAATTCTTATTACAAATCCCAACATTTTCAAAGCTTTATTTGATGTAATTTCAGTGTGGTTTATAAAATTCAGTTTTTGATCAAAGTCTACACCCAAATCATTCACCTCGGTTACAGCTGTTAGCATTACATCATTGATGGAGTATTCGAGAATTATTGGATTTTTTATTCTATGAAATCTCATAATTAGACACTTACTTATATTTAGTTGTAGATAGTTCTCTTGGCACCAAACAAAAAGTTTAAACAAGTTGTAGGGGCGTGTAAATAGCCCCTGACACGAGGGAGTTACTACCCTATGTAAATTAACGAAAATTGAATTCTTCCCTATGTGACACAAAAACAGTTGAGCCAGCAATTCCAACCAAAGTGAAACAAAACAATACTCACTCAGAGAATGCAGCTCATTGGCGATGTCCAACACAAAAGACACTTCTTTTCATTAAAAAAATATCAAGGCGGTATTGCATAATCTTAACAGATGTTTCGCACAGCAAGGAAGTTTCAACAATGAAAAAAATAAATCTGCCCATCAATAATATGTGCCAAATCCTAGGCACAACAATAATTCACTCACTGGGTTAACCATTTAATAATGACTGACCAGGAGTGACATCTGATGGTTTTGACTCACACTCCCGTCGGAAGCAATTGCCTGATTCACAGAGGTAAGGAAATGCATGAATATACTGAATCTCAAGCCACATAGGTAAATTCAATACAATACAAAAACCATAGATGGTGCCCTCATGGTCTCATAGCATAAATTATTAATTGATTAAGAAAATGGATACAAATATATTTATGGCGCGTATCCATATTCCCCGCCTTGGAAGTTCGTAGAGCTTACAAAGGAAAGAGTATAAAAATACAAATGAAACAAGAAATGAAATAGAAATAAAGTGACGGTATTCACCGGTAATATTCAAGAACGACACGCATTGGAAATTCGCAGAATCTCACAAAATAAAGAAAAATAACTAAAAAATACAATGTAATAAAGTTCAATTGACCAAGATAACGGATATTAAGTAATGCCATGTCTGGGTCAGAGATCATTGAAACAATGACTAAAAAATAAAAAAAAAATAAATAAAAATAGATAAAATATAAAATTATTGCGTTGGAATGGGATATAATTTGACAACCGGACGTTTAAAAGAACCAAATCGTGTCTTTACCGTCGCAACGCGAACAATTTTATCCATTCCGGGATGGATTTCAGTTATCACGCCTAAAGGCCAATTTAACGGAGGGGAATCTTCCTGTCCCACTAGTACGACAGTTCCGATATCAATCGGATGATCAGAAGTAGTCCACTTCTGCCTGACTTGCAAGGTGTGCAGATACTCTGAACGCCACTTCTTCCAGAAGGACTGAACCATGCTGTCTAATAATTGCTTACGCTGAGTCAAATTGATTTTACCGTCTGCCAGGACAGAAGCAGGCAAGTACTGCAATGGTGTCGACATTAAAAAATGCGCAGACGTAAGGACTTCTGGATAAGGGTCAGAAGACATAACTGTAAGTGGACGCGAATTCATTATGCACTCAATTTGAACTAGCACAGTCTGTAACTCCTCATAGGTGAGAAGCTGAGTTCCAATCACACGGTACAAGTGTGTCTTCATACTCTTTATGATCGACTCCCACATACCCCCAAAATGAGGCGCGCGTGGTGGAATCATTTTCCACTCTATACGACGCTTAGCGAGTTCGCGCTTTAATGAGGGCTCATATTCAGATTCAACCAAAAACTTGTAGAGGTCATCTAATTGTGCCTTCGCACCCACAAAATTAGTACCATTATCTGAATACAAGCATGTTACCGGGCCACGCCGAGAAATAAAATGGCTGAAAGCAGCCAGGAAAGCATTTGAAGTTAAGTCAGAGACCAACTCAATATGAATAGCCTTGGTCACAAGGCATACGAATAGACAAATATATGCCTTTTGAGAATGTTGTCCTCTCCGACGAGTCAGCGTAATACGGAGGGGACCTGCGTAATCTACACCGGTATGTACGAAGGCCTTTGCTTCCGATATGACGGTAAATCTGCCATCTTCGGTGTAGGATGCGATGGATTTAAGCGGAAGCAACAATTGCATTTCCGCACCATCGCCCTAATAACAGTCCTAGCATCTAATATCCAATAGCGTTGACGTAAGATAGACATAAGAAGTCCAGGGCCTGTATGACAGTTCACGACATGAAAGTGAGCGATGATCAGATCGACAACACAGTCATGTTTGGGAAGTAAAACCGGATGTTTAACCTCAAAAAGTAAATCCGATTTAGAAAGCCGCCCCCCAATACGTAACAGATTATCTCCATCAAGAAATAGAGATAAACTCTGAAGTCTTTTGGAATGAAATTTGCCTTTCTGGAGTGCAGCAATATCTCCTGCAAAATGAATACTCTGCACAGCACGAATCACAATCAGCGTATATTCCAAGTGGATATACGCTGAGCCAGTTCACTCAGGACCGATTTTTCACCCTGAAATGTTGCAATGAGCACATTAGCTTTGTGTTCAGGCATTTCACCAGTATTGGTAGGGTGAAACGGTTTTAATGGCCATTCCAAAGGTGGGCTGCGAATCCATGATGGGCCGTTCCACCATAAATCATGTGAAACGAGTTGGGAAGGAAGCATGCCACGAGAAAGGCAGTCGCTCGGGTTTTCACTACCAGCAACATGGTAAAAGTTCTCTGGAGACAAATTTTCTTGGCACTGAGCTACGCGATTACTAACAAACACCGACCAGCGATGCGGTGAAGAATGTATCCAAGAGAGCGCAACGGTAGAATCGGAAAACGCATATGTTCCTGCAATAGGAAGACGCTCAGAATAATTATCTTGAACCGTCCGTATTAATTTGGACATCAATACTGCGGCACAGAGCTCCAAACGAGCGAGGGTCGTCACTTTGGTGGGAGAAACCTTTGATTTTGCGCACAACAATCTCACTGTAATAATCCCAAACAGATCAGTGGTGTGCAAATAAATCATACAGCCGTAACCATTCATGCTTGCATCGCAGAAAGCAACAACGAGCACCGTACTGTCTTTCAGGACACCAACATGGCGAGGGATTTTCATCATTGAAATTAGAGGAAATTCCTGTGTAAGCGCCGAAAACCGACGAATAACGCTATCAGGGGGTGTATCATCCCAACCAATGTTGCACAGCCATAGCTCTTTGATAAGTAATTTAGCGTACAGAATGACAGGGGCGACCAAGCCGAGGACATCAAATAAGCGGGCGACTATGGAGAGTATGCTCCGCTTTGTGCACTTCTCCTGAACATAAGATGTCGTAAAGAAGAAGCTGTCATCAGCTGGTTCCCACGAAAGGCCCAACACCTTAGAGGTATTGTTAGAACCAACAGTGAAGTCCACTGGGCTGCGGTGAGAATCCGGGAGGTTCTCAAGTACAACTTGAGAATTACTAGTCCATTTTACTAAATCAAAGGCACCGGACTTAAACAACGAGATTAATTCTCGAGAAAGACGTATGGCGCTGGGCTCATCTGCAATAGAATAGACCAGGTCGTCCATATACAGCTTGGACTCTGCCACTTTGGCAGCGTCCGGGTAATGTGGTCTCATATCCTGGGCCAACTGGCGAACCGTCCGCATTGCTAAGTACGGACTTGCCGTCAAGCCGAAAGGAACTCGATTGAACTGAAAAGTTCGTATGAGACCATTATTTGAGAATCGAAATAAGATCCTCGGGTATCTGCGATGCTTGCTAGGAATTTCAATCTGTAAATACATTTGCTTTATATCCGCAGTCATAGCGATGGGAAAAAGACGAAAGTCAAGCAAAATCAGAAACAAATCGGCTTGCAAATTGGGACCAGTGTCATTATAATGTCATTCAGTGACAGCCCTGTGTGTGTTTTAGCACTAGCATCGAGCACAATACGAGGCATTGGTTTGTCTGGACGAGTGACAGCATGATGTGGGATGTAATATCCATCTTCTGTGATATCAGACTCTGAGACTTCTGATAGGTATTTATTTTCAATATATTCACTGATAATCTTGTTATAATTCTCCTGCAAAGCAGGGGAATGTTTAAATTTTCGCTCCAATGCCAAAAATCGGCGTTGGGCAGCAGTACGAGAATTACCCAATTGTCTTGGATCTTTACAGAAAGGTAAAGCAACAGAATATCTACCATCATCAGTGCGAGAAATTGATGAAACAAAGAGATTCTCACATTCTGTCTCCTCCGGACTTAGAAATTTTATATTAGGTATCTCTTCTAACAGCCAAAATTTTTGCACTAAATCATTCAGTGCGAGTGCCGAAAATGATGTGTTTGTGTTGAGCACATTATTGGGGTAATCACCCATCAACACGAAACCGAAAGCGGACGATAACGCGGGGGGTGCACTAGTACCCGATTCAACCCTGTTCCCTAAATAAATATATGGGAACAGTTGCGCACCGATGACGACATCCATGCATCCAGGAATATTCCACGTTAAGTCTGCGAGAGGTATGCCCTCTAAGTACCTCATGTCACCCTTGGCTATATAGTGATTAGGTAATTGGTCGGTGATACTGCCAACGACAAGCGCATGTATATTATATTTATTCTCTGGGTATACGCGAGACTCAATATCCAAATACACGTAACCGAAAATTGGTCGAGACGTTGATCCAATTCCTTTGACAAACGAATTACTCAAAGGAATTATTGGTAAATTCAGCGTCTTACAACAATCGACCGTAATCAAATTATTTGAGAGCCATTATCAATTAGGCACCGAACAATAACTTTATTTCCGTTTTTAAGCTTCGCGTATACTTGTGCGGTCGAAAGTAAAATAGAAGAGTTCGGTGTTACTTTGGCACAAAGCGAACACGAAGGATTGACATTCGCGGTCCCCTCCACTTGTTTATCACCAATGCCAGTTCCATTGATGCTGGATGACACTGGAGGGGGGACTGACGGTTCTTCACTGGTAGGTACTTGCGACGTATGTACATGAGTATTGGTTTTCATATTATTCACACTGCCGAAATGTAAGAATGTATGATGACGTTTATTGCACAAATCACAAACTAACCCCGATTTGCATGACTTGATTGTATGTGAACCACTAAGGCAATTTACACAGGCATTTTTCGATTTTATAAATTCAAATCGAGCCTGTGGGGAACTCATACATTTAAACTTTGAGCAAACGTTGACTAAATGATCAGTTTTGTTACACAAAATACATCCTTTCGGCGGAGCTGGGAAGCGCGGAATATTCGCATTACTCGCGACGAACGATTTAGTATTATTTGATCGGGAGGATGAAATGGGATGCGTTTTATTTACGACACCATGCGAGTTACTCGTTCGTTCTAAAATCTTTACTTGATCTTGTACAAACGAAACTAACTCATTATAAGAAGGAATTTCTTTATTACGAACTGTCAGCTCAAAGTTATGAGCCGTCTGTGAATCAATTTTTCTTACCGCGCAGTGAAACAAAATAAAATCAGTTAAATCTTCAATACCTAACTGCTTTAATGCCGACACTGACGAAGAATATCTTTCAATGAAAGAATTGAGACTGGCAGATGTATTCGTGCAGTTTTTCGCATCGAGAATATTATTTAAATAATGTGTTCCTAGTGTACGTTTATCTTGATATTTTTTAACTAAACTCTCCCAAATGATCTGATATGTATCACCCGAAGGCACAATGCCTGCGGTTACGTTCAACGCCCCGTGTGTGAGTTTTCCGACTAAGTACTGCACACGCTGCGAGTCAGTTAGCTGTCTATTATTATGGATATTGGCTTTAAATGACTCAAAAAATTTCGACCAGCTTTCATTCTTACCATCGAAGGTTGGAAGATCTATTGCTGGAAGATTAATCATACACGGCTCCCGCGACTTATTTTGTGACGTCAGTGATTCTCTTACAGAAGTTTTCATATTCGATATAGTCCGTTTGACCTTCAAAAAAAGATCATCGAAAGCATTTAAAGCTTGAAAATCTGGTTTAAATTCTGGATTTAAAGTTAACTGACGATCATTGATGCTATCTATAATATTTTCAAATTGACTTCGCATTTGATCAATCATCTCTGACTGAGCCATAAACACTTCATTATTTTTTGACTCAAAATTAGATATATTCTTTGTTGCATTATACAGATCGTTCATACGAAAAAAAAGATTTTCCTTTTTTGCAGTTAAAAGAATAAGCGATCTGTCTTGAGCCTCACCCTCACCTTCCTCCGTAATTCTTGGCATTTTTTATATGCGAAAAGATTACCACAAAATTTTACAATAATGTTACAATGTTAATAATTAATTAATAATAATGTTGCGAATAATTGTCCAAAATTACGACAATATTCTGCGAACAATGTTAACAATTAATTAATAATAATAATGTTGCGAATAATTATCCAAAATTACGATAATTCTGCGAACATCCAAATATGTCATCCAAAAGCAAAAACAAGACCAGCTATAGTTCTCAAAAAATGAGAGGTACTTCAAATTTACCAAAAAAAATACGTAAATTCAAACATCCATGTAATTAAGCTATTATCTCGAATTGAATGTATGAATGAAACAATAATCCAGGCTACGAAAGGACCATTAAATATGTAGGGGCGTGTAAATAGCCCCTGACACGAGGGAGATGACTACCCTATGTAAATTAACGAAAATTGAATTCTTCCCTATTTGACACAAAAACAGTTGACCCAGCAATTCCAACCAAAGTGAAACAAAACAATACTCACTCAGAGAATGCAGCTCTTGTACGATGTCCAGCACAAAAGACACTTCTTTTCACTCAAAATATCAAGGCGGTATTGCATAATCTTAACAGATGTTTCGCACAGCAAGGAAGTTTCAACAATGAAAAAAATAAATCTGCCCATCAATAATATGTGCCAAATCCTAGGCACAACAATAATTCACTCACTGGGTGAACCATTTAATAATGACTGACCAGGAGTGACATCTGTTGGTTTTGACTCACACTCCCGTCGGAAGCAATTGCCTGATTCACAGAGGTAAGGAAATGCATGAATATACTGAATCTCAAGCCACATAGGTAAATTCAATACAATACAAAAACCATAGATGGCGCCCTCATGGTCTCATAGCATAAATTATTAATTGATTAAGAAAATGGATACAAATATATTTATGGCGCTTATCCACAAGTTATTTGACAATGTTTGGCAGTCATTGATATTTCTTATGGCTTTGAATTTTTTCATATCGTCCGCAAACATTAAAACTTAGACATCGTTAAAAATAGAAAGAACATCATTCACAAATATCAAAAATAAAATTGGTCCCAAATGTGATCCTTGGTAGCAATAAATTTATATGAAGTAAAACCACCAATTTTAACGGCCAATTGCCTGTTACTTAAATAACTATTAAACCACATGTATAAGTACCCTGTTATTCCTAATTTATGTAGCTTTTTTAACAGCAGGTCATGGTTAATACTGTCGAATGCTTTGCTGAAATCAGTATAGACTGAATCAACTTGTGACTTCTTTGACATGGATTCGGATATAAAGTTTTGGTAAATTAAAAGATTGGACAAAGTAGATTTTCCAGAAGTAAAACCATGTTGGTTAGGTGAAATTACTGGCTTGATACAGTGAATGATTTTATTTAAAATAAGTTTCTCAAACAATTTTGGAATAGTTGATAATAGGCAGATCGATCTGTAATTACTCACCTCATTTTTGTCTCCTTTTTTAAATATCGGGGTGAGGAAACTGTATATCAATTTTTCAGGAAAGTGTCCTGTTTGCAATGACTGGTTGAAAAGAAAATGTAGTGGATATGCAAGAGTGGTAGCGCAATTCTTTAAGAAAACAGGTGCGATATTATCAGGACCACCGCTCTTACTTTGATCCAGTTGTTTTAGCTGAGTCAGTACATCTTTATATTCAATTATTACATTGGCTAAATTTAAGTTATGATCTGGGGAAAAACTAGGCGAGTAATCGTTGACTATTATTGAGTCACGGATATATACACTTTTAAAGAAGACGGCAAATAGGTTAGCTACGTTTTGAGAGTCGTTGGCTATTTTTCTTTCATAGCACATATTGGAGGGTATGCTAGTATCATCATTTTTCAAAGACTTTGTGTAATTCCAAAATTGTTTGGGTTTCCTTTAATTGACATTTCTACCTTATTTATGTAATTGTTGTAACAAATTTTTACATATTTTTGCAATCTTTTCTTATTTTACTAAACTCAATATAATTTGATAGGGATCTCTCTTCTTTATATTTTATGTGTAAAACTTTTTTTTTAGCTATTAATTGGATTAATTCCTTATTAAACCATTTTGGATGCTTTGCTTCTTTGAATTTAATTAAAGGTATACAGTCTATGATAATGGCATTTATTTTATGATAAAATGATTCTATATTATGGATCATATTATTTTCCTTGAGAAACTACCAATCTACCTTGCTGAGATGATCATTAATTTAAGTGTAATTGGCATTTTTGAAATTAAAACTAGAACTTATGAGTTTATAACTTTTTTTGCATTGTTTGGAATAATTACTGCCAGTGGAGGATGGTGGTTATCTATGGGAGGGATAGACTCTAATGCTTTTCTAACTATTATGTCCTCTTCATTTGAAAAAACAAGATCTAGGACACGATTACTCGAATTATGTACATTATTAAATTGGGTGAGATTCAGAAATATTGACAAATCAATGATTTCTCTTTCGCATGATGTTACTAATTGGTAATTAGTACAGTTGAAATTACAATTTGAAAGGTTGTTGGTTACGCCCATACATGTAGGTATTCGTCGTCTACGTCAGAGAGAATGTACAGCAAACTCAGCAGAAGGTTTTAATTGATTTATTCAATAATTACAATAAAATGCAAGTCGATAAATATAGTACAAAGTTTAACACGGCGAGAAAACAGAGTCGATCGACGTGGATAAGTGCGTGAAGTGAGTGACCTCTCCATCGGCCGTCCAGGGTTTATATACCGGGTGATTCCTTTGTTCTCGAACTTCTGAGTGGGGTGAAGCGCGTGTGTCTTGATCCCCAGAGTTGCTGACGGTGACTCCATAGTTCATTTTTATTATTTGTCAATTTTACACGGGTTGAGTATTTTGTCTACTCGTCGTTTGGACGGATGTTTTTCGGTATGCTTTTGCTTGGTCCGCGGCTTTCGTATCGGGTGTCATTGACCGATATTGATGTTTCAAATTCCATTATCGTCTGTTTGTTGAATCAGCTTCCTTCGGCTGCTCGTGTTGATCGATGGTTTGTTTTTGGGGTCGGCATCCTGCGTCGGTATTTTTAGCAGAGGTGACGCGGCTGCTACAGGGTCCGCCCCCAGTGAGGTGGAGCCTCACGATTCATTAAATTTGCACTGGTCCGCCGCTGACCCTCAGCTCCTCCAATGCCTGACTTCTGTAATGCTTCCGGCATCTCCTCCAAGTGTAGTATACTCCCACCAGTAGCACTGCTACTGATAGTATGCTGAGCGTTGCCCATTGTAATTTGTGTGTTTCCACATGAATGTCTCCTGTCTGGGCGATGATGACTTCTTCTTTGCTTGATGCTTGTCCCATGATGTAAGGCGTGCTGGTTGTCGACTGAAGCAATTTTCGATTTGTAGCTTCTTTTATACCAAAATCGTTTCGAAATAATTTATTAAAACTTGCTGACAGAACATCCTGTATGTGTGTTTCTGAGATTTGTTTAAACTGCGGAGTGCGTCTTTTTGTTATCGCACTACTATTTTCTTTACGTTGCCTGATGTCGTCATGTTCGGTGAATGAACGGTCATTGTATCGTCAGCTGTTATTATGGTTCGCTTCGGGTTTCGCTTATGTAATCGCATTCTTGTGTTTGCATAACACCTCTCTGCCTTAAAAGGTTTGTTATTCTTTCTTCGATATTATGCTTTGTATTTCTCGGGAAACTTGACACTGCGTCCACTTCTTGTTGTCCTTGAACTTGGTTCCTGTTTCGTTCTTTTTATCGCTGTTTTCTTATCTGGTACTGATACAGCTGATGGCATAATAGCAGGAGTTATAGATGATTTTTCGTTTTCGATAATGTATGCTGGTTTTATACAGTCTATGGTAACTGTTTTTTCTTTTCCATTTATAAGAATGACGTAAGTTCTCCCATTGCGTTTTATAACTTCGTATGGACCGCTATACGCTTGTTGTAATGGTCCGCGAATAGTGTCGTCTCGAAGCAGAACGTTGGTTGTCGAATGAAGATCTCTGAATGTGAATGTTCGTCTATTGTTATGGCGTGTTCCTTCTACCGGTCGGAGATTATGCATTTGTTGACTCAGGCTTTTCACGAAACTGGTTAAGTCATCCTTGTCGGAAGATCACGCGTTCAGGAATTCTCCTGGAAGGCGAAGCGGCTCTCCATATACAAGTTCTGCTGATGTGCATTTCAAATCTTCTCGCCAAGCAGCTCGTATCCCCATTAGCACGGTTGGTAATGTCTCTGTCCATCGGTTGGTCTGGTGACATTTGATAGCAGCTTTCATCTGGCGATGTAATCTCTCTACCATCCCGTTTGCCGCTGGATGATAGGCTGTCGTGTGGATTTGTTTTGTCCCCGCCAAGTGATTAAGTTGTCTGAATAATTTAGATTCGAATTGTTTTCCTTGGTCGGTAGTTATCCGGACTGGTGCGCCAAAACGAGTAATCCATCCTTCATAGAATGTGCGGGTGACTGTTTCCGCTTCTTGATCTCTGATGGGGAAAGCTTCAGGCCATCTTGTGAATCGGTCCATGCACGTCAAGCAATACCTATATCCTTCTGATATTGGCATAATGACGATATCGACGTGTACGTGTTCGAACCTTGACGAACTCAGTGGGAAGTTACCTTGTGGAGCGCTTACGTGTCGCGTTACTTTGTTACGTTGACAGGGTAAGCAGTTTCTTGCCCATTTGTTGCAATCTGCTTTAATGGAAGTCCAGACATAACGTTGTGTTATAAGTTTGGTCGTGGCTTTTATTCCCGGGTGAGAAATGTTGTGTATCGCGTTGAATGCGGCTCTTCGGAATCTTGTCGTAACAAATGGTCTCGATTTCCCAGTTGACACGTCATAGTATACAGATGTGTTCGTGTCAGGAATAATGACTTTTTCCAGTCGTAGAGACGATCCTTCCAGAAGATAATTTTTCACCTCTTCGTCGGTTTCTTGTTCTTTTGCCAACTCGGCATAGTTAATAGGTGTCTCGATGGCGTCGATTCTGGATAATGCGTCAGCAACTATATTATCCTTGCCGGATACGTGTTGTATATCCGTTGTAAATTGTCCGATAAAATCGAGGTGTCGGAACTACCGTGGACTGCATTTTTCTGCTTTTTGGGCGAAAGCATACGTGATTGGTTTGTGGTCTGTGTATATCGTGAATGTCCTTGCTTCAACCATATGGCGAAAGTACTTGACCGCTAAATAAATAGCAAGTAGCTCTCGGTCATACGCTCCGTACTTTCTCTCTGCTGGGCTCAGTTTTTTTTAGAAGAATGCCAAGGGCTCCCACTGGCCATCCACCAGCTGGTGCAAAGCTGCCCCGGCTGTGGTATCGGAGGCGTCACTTATGATGGCTAGTTGGGCATCGCTCTCCGGGTGTGCCAGCAATGTCGCTTGCGCTAAAGTTTCTCGGCGTTCTTCGAAAGCCTTGATGGTTTCAGGTGTCCAGGGCACTGGTGTTTTGCCCTTAGCGTTTCCTTGTAGAAATTCGTTGAGGGGTGCTTGAGACTCTGCGGCTTTGGGTATGAACCGTCTGTAGAAGTTCAATATACCCAAAAAACGTCTCAGGTCCTTTGTAGTTGCCGGCCGTGTGTATTGTCGGATTGCCTCTACTTTGTCGGGTAGTGGTCGCGTACCTTCGCTGGAGACCAAGTATCCTAAGAATTTAATACTTGATTCTCCGAAGTTACATTTCGCAGCATTGACGACTACTCCATACTCCTACAAGCGGCGGAAAAGGATTTCTAGGTGCTGCAGATGTTCTTCTTCCGAAGTCGATGCAATCAGTATGTCGTCAATATACGCATAGCAGAAATCCAGTCCTTGCAAAACTTCGTCGATAAAGCGTTGGAATGTTTGTGCGGCATTCCGTAGTCCGAAAGACATATAAGGAAATTCGAACAGTCCGAATGGGGTTGTAATTGCTGTTTTTGCGATGTCTTCCTGCGCTACCGGAATTTGGTTATACGCCCGGACCAGGTCAATTGTAGAAAAAATTTTCCTGCCCCGGAGTGATTGGGCGAAGTCCTGGATGTGGCGAACAGGGTACCTGTCTGGTATTGTTCTAGTGTTCAAACCCCGGTAGTCGCCACAGGGTCTCCACTGGTCATCGGTTTTAGGGACCATATGAAGTGGTGATGACCAGCAGCTTTCGGAAGGTCTGGCGATTCCCATTCGCACCATGGTCTCGAACTCCTTCTTGGCGGCGCGGAATCTGTCCGGTGCGAGCCGTCTGGGTCTTCCGCTGACTGGAGGTCCTGGAGTCGTTCGGATGTAGTGTTTCGTTGCGTGCCGGGTCTCTCTCATCTGGCCATCGGGGCGAGTTAGGTCGGGAAATTTTTGTAGTAGTTGGTGGTAGATGGTCGATCCCATTACGGTTTTTATCGAAGCAATTCCGCAGGTGCTGCTACCTCCTTGGGTTGATAATTTCGTCATTTGGTCTCGTAAGCGGCGGTTCTTGACGTCAACTAGTAGTCCAAAATATGCTAAAAAATCAACGCCAATGATGGGTTTGGAGACATCCGCGATGACGAATCTCCAGGTAAAGTCCCGCCTGAGTCCAATATTCAATGTCAATGTGAGATCTCCGTACGTAGAAATAATGGTTCCATTGGCCGCTGACAATTCGTACGGTTGCTTGTCGTAACGTTAACGGAGTTTATTTCTGGGGAACACACAGAGATCTGCACCCGTGTCAATCAGATATTGGATTTTGGTGTTTTTGTCGGTGATGAATAGGCGGCTGGAAGTCGGGCTGGAGTTACTGGCCGCCATCAGTGCGCCATGCCCTGTTCGTTTCCCGGGCGGAATGCGCAGGGAGCTCTGCACTTTTGAGCGTTTTCTCCAAACGTGCGATGGTACCAGCACGTGTCCTCTTCATTTTCTCCGTTCCTGGTCTGCGAGCGTGGGCGGTAGCCTTCGCTTCTACTCTTCGAGCGTGTCCTCACCCGATCCCGACTGCGGAAGGTTTCGCGGGCACGTCTACTATAAGTTGGCTCGGGAGCATTGACGTTTTGTATCTCGTTTCTTAATGTCGCCCGTAGGTCTTGTATTTCTGCCTTTAAAGTCATCGTCAGCCTCTGCAGTCGGTCTTCCAGTTGTGCGTCAAAACCGGGCGTTATTTCTGCGATATGGGCTCTGCTCGTGGAGTCTGCGATTGCGTCCGCCAAGTCAGCCACTTTATCCAGTACGGCGTCCTTCTGTGTCGTCAGTACCATCTGCATGGTGTGAGGAAGACAGCCCATCCACAGCGTTCGGAGTACGTCGTCTGGTACTGCTACACCCGCTTGGGTGCGTAGGTGGCGCAGGAATTGAGACGGCTTTCTATCCCCCATCTCTTCGTGTTCTAGGAGCCGGCGTCTTCTGTTCCTGTGTTGAACTTAACCGGCGGGTCAGTTCGGTCTTCAGCAGGAGGTAGGCACCGGTCTCAGGCGGTTTGAGAATGATTTCTCGTACCTCGGCAGCATACCTTGGCTCCAAGGCTCCCAGGATGTACCCAAACTTGGTTTGATCGGCGACGATGCCCGAAGCTTCAAAACTCCTTGCCATTGCCATTTTGGTGCTGTTTCAATTCGCTGCTGGTGCTGTATACTGGACCTCTCGTTGGCTCTTCGGCTGATGATGAAGGCGATGTTGCGTGTGTTCTTCGGGGTCACCACTGTAGGTATTCGTCGTCTACGTCAGAGAGAATGTACAGCAAACTCAGCAGAAGGTTTTAATTGATTTATTCAATAATTACAATAAAATTCAAGTCGATAAATATAGTACAAAGTTTAACACGGCGAGAAAACAGAGTCGATCGACGTGGGTAAGTGCGTGAAGTGAGTGATGTCTCCATCGGCCATCCAGGGTTTATATACCGGGTGATTCCTTTGTTCTCGAACTTCTAAGTGGGGTGAAGCGCGTGTGTCTTGACCCCCAGAGTTGCTGACGGTGACTCCATAGTTCATTTTTATTATTTGTCAATTTTACACGGGTTGAGTATTTTGTCTACTCGTCTTTTGGACGGATGTTTTTCAGTATGCTTTTGCTTGGTCCGCGGCTTTCGTATCGGGTGTCATTGACCGATATTGATGTTTCAAATTCCATTGTCGTCTGTTTGTTGAATCAGCTTCCTTTGCCTGCTCGTGTTGATCGATGGTTTGTTTTTGGGGTCGGCATCCTGCGTCGGTATTTTTAGCAGAGGTGACGCGGCTGCTACATACACATACCTACACATACACATACCTACATAGTTCGCATACATACTGTCACTGCTTAGAAAAGGAACTTGCAACAATAATTAATACCAATTCCAAGCAGTGACAGTATCTGGCTCGAAGGACCAAAAAATGAATGGTATTTTATGTTGTGAGAGTGGATTTATGTGTTTGTGTAAAAATGACTGGCGAAGGACCTTGATTTTGTGATACTATCACTGCCTGAAATGATAAAAATACATGTGGCATAGAAAGGAAGGACTCACCAAAAGGATGCAAGAATTTGTAAGCTGGCAATGCCCTCATCTGATTTCTCTCTCCATCCAACAGGCACAAAAACAATAGGCGTGAATTTCGTTATTTTTATAGTACACAGCGGAGTTATTTTAATGGTGTAACCGGGAGCAGAGCACAGTGGTTGTCTCGCGGCGGGAGTTTT
This sequence comes from Limnephilus marmoratus, assembly GCA_917880885.1. Classification (NCBI taxonomy): domain Eukaryota; kingdom Metazoa; phylum Arthropoda; class Insecta; order Trichoptera; family Limnephilidae; genus Limnephilus; species Limnephilus marmoratus. The sequence goes on from OU862931.1 coordinate 30,209,274, forward strand.
ATTACAGACTGAGTAAGATTGGCGGGTAGGCGATTGGGATAGGTAGGAAAAGGAACTTGCAACAATAATAATTATCAATTCCAAGCAGTGACAGTATGTATGCGTGCTATGTAGGTATGTGTATGTGTAGGTATGTGTATGGACGTAACCAGTTGTAATCTCCAAAAATTAAGAATTTATTTATTTATTTATTGTTTGTTTGTAAATATTACATAATATAATATAATGAACTTAAAATGTCCAACTAGGCAAATGCCCGTTTTAGGACATTCCAAAATGATAATGTTTTTACATGTAAATTATAGTAAGTTATAGTGTTGACTATTCTGTTGGTAAAATAATACATACGTATATTCATATTCTAGAATACTTTCAGTTTTACCACGACATTTTTTCTATTGTTTAGCTGACATAATAAACTAAAGAAATATTAATAGATAAAACAAGAAAAATGAATTTGAAAATGAAAATGAATGAAGAAATTCTGTTGGTAAAATAATACAAATATATATTCATAAACTAGTATACTTTCAGTTATACAACGACATTTTTTACTATTGTTTAGTTGACATAATAAACTAAATAAATGTTAATAGATAAAACAAGAAAATGAAAAATAAAAAACTGAAAGTAAAGAAGGTGTAGGGGCGTGTAAATAGCCCCTGACACGAGGGAGATGACTACCCTATGTAAATTAACGAAAATTGAATTCTTCCCTATGTGACACAAAAACAGTTGACCCAGCAATTCCAACCAAAGTGAAACAAAACAATACTCACTCAGAGAATGCAGCTCTTGTACGATGTCCAGCACAAAAGACACTTCTTTTCACTCAAAATATCAAGGCGGTATTGCATAATCTTAACAGATGTTTCGCACAGCAAGGAAGTTTCAACAATGAAAAAAATAAATCTGCCCATCAATAATATGTGCCAAATCCTAGGCACAACAATAATTCACTCACTGGGTGAACCATTTAATAATGACTGACCAGGAGTGACATCTGTTGGTTTTGACTCACACTCCCGTCGGAAGCAATTGCCTGATTCACAGAGGTAAGGAAATGCATGAATATACCGAATCTCAAGCCACATAGGTAAATAACGACAATACGTATTAACAATACCGGTGTAACCATCTAGAGTTTTACGTCCTCAAAACATTCTTAATTTAACGAGTTTTAGCGAAAGTTACAGTCTAATTTTGATTCCCCCAAGTGTTAAAGTGCTCAAGTTCGCATTAGCATTATCTATTATATACTCAGCCATCGCGCATCGTGTAATAATATATAAAAACAATTTTAGAAATCGAAAAGTGTTCAAGTAATTTTGTGACATTATTATACGCCAGCGGTGTAGATACTTACCATCACCTCAGCGCACCAAAATCAAGGCAGTTCCATCAGCCATACTTGCAAGTGAATCTAGCAAACTTTCCCAATAACCATTTACATTATGGATGCGCAGGCATATATTACTTTGGCGAAGGATGCTGTTAACTTACTAACCAACATGATTATGGATCCCAACAACAAATTCACGAAAGAACACCTCGCAAAAATAATTCCCAAAACCAACGACATATTGGGAACAATCGGCCAAATGGCAGTTAAAATGGCAAATCTAGAGGGAGAGTTGACTGCTCTAAAAAGTGCAACCCCTAATATGCACACCCCTTTAGATTCACAAACCCCAAGTGTCTGTGATATTCTCGCTGAAATGAAGGAACAAAATTATAGAGATAAAAACCTGATATTTCGTAACATTCCTGAGAATACATCGTTATCGCAGATTGAATGTATTAATAGCGACATAGCATCAGTCAAAAAAATACTCTCTGATATTGATAACTCAACAGCCAACCTAGAAATAAAAATCTATAGACTAGGCACAAGGAAAGACGACAAACCAAGAGGAATTAAAGTTGAGTTTCCTGAAGCAAAATGGCCAAGAATATTATTAACCAAAAAACACTCACTTAAAAATAACATTAGATTCTACCAAGATCAATCGCTTCTCCAGCGGAAACAATTAACTGACTTAAGAAATGAACTTGAAAAAAGAAAGGCTTCCCGCGAAACTGACATTACAATCAAATATATCAACAATAGACCTACAATAACGAAAATACATCCAAAAAACTAAAAGATAAATTGAAAATATTCTATCAAAATGTTCGTGGTCTTAGAACTAAACTTCAGGATCTAAAATCAACCCTACCCACTTTGAATCACGATTCTTACGCCTTCACCGAGACATGGCTAAATAATAATATCAACACTTCAGAACTGGGTTTCTATAATCATACAGTGTACAGAAAAGACAGAAATGAAAAAAATAAATCCAGGGGAGGTGGAGTGTTAATATCCATAAACAACAAACTTCATTCAAGAAAACTTAAATGCATCTATACACATCTGGAGCAACTGTTCATCATGGTATCCACCAAAAAGGAAAAAATTATTATCGGCTGCGTCTACATTCCCCCATCCTCTGAAGCTCAACTATACAAAGACCACTACCATGAAGTTGAAACCATCCGGAGAAGATTTCCTGGCGCCACTATTATTTTGACAGGAGATTACAATCTGCCTAATATTGCATGGGACGTAGAAAACAACAAAACTTCATGCACGGATAACATCCACCACGGTTCTCATGATATAATCGAAATGTCAAATTTTCTTAGTCTCCGACAGTTAAACTGTGTTTTAAATATGAATTCTCGTCTTCTCGATCTAGTATTTTCCAATTCTTTATCAGTAAAAGTGTCCGCATCTGTTGAATCTATTCTCCCGGTTGACAAATACCACCCACCTCTAATAATTGAATGTAATAGTTCAATAACAAAAAAAAATCCATCTGCATCAACTAAGTTGAACTTTTTCAAAGCAGACTATAATCAAATCATTAATCTTTTATCTTCAACCGACTGGAAATTTTTGGACACTGAAGAAAATATCAATGTAATGGTTGACAAATTTTACTTAATTCTAAATAATGCTATTGATTTATTTGTACCTGTTTCAAAAATTTATACGCATAATTACCCAAAATGGTTTAGTAACGATCTTATTAAATTAATTAGAGACAAAAAAATCGCTCATAAAGCTTACAAATCATCACATGATCCTATTGATTACGCAAAATTTTGTGAACTAAGAACGAGCATCAAAAAAATTTCCAAGTTATGTTACAAAAAGTGCATCGATAACTGCGAAGAATTGGCTCTTGCCAACCCTCAAAATATCTATAAATTTTCAAACCTACTAAACAATAATGACTCCGGTATACCCTCTAATATGTATTTAAATAACAAAATGGCCGTTAATCCCCAAGAAATCGTTAATTTGTTTGCTGAATTCTTCAGCAAAGTCTACGATTCTGCAAACAACTCTCCATTATTCAACTCCACAACATCTAATGATAACCAGATCGATTTCAATCAATGTATATTTGAAGAAAGTGATATTAGAAATAAATTAAAGTCCCTAGACCCGAAAAAATCGGCTGGTCCCGACAACATTCCTACAATCTTCTTATCGAAATGCTTATCAGTCTTAACTTATCCTCTTACTAAACTTTTTAACTTGTCAATAAAAACTGGCATCTTTCCGAATAAATGGAAAACAAGCTTTCTGTCTCCAATTTTCAAGAAGGGTGATAAATCTGATATATCCAACTATAGACCTATCTGTATCCAGTCGTCGATCCCGAAAATATTTGAATCTGCTCTGCTTTCTAAACTATCTCCTGAGATCAACAAAGTAATTTCACATCGACAGCACGGTTTCATGCCAAAAAGGTCTACTCTTACAAATTTAATGATTTATCAGGAATACTTATTTAATAATATGCACAATCGTCTTCAAACGGACGTAGTATACACTGACTTTAGCAAAGCTTTCGACAAAGTCTCACACAAAATACTTTTACACAAATTAAAATCCCTTGGAATAACGGGGCATATTTTGAGATGGTTTGAGAGTTATCTATACAATAGAAAAATTACAGTCAAACTCAACTCGCACTTTTCAAATCAATTCGAAATCTTTTCCGGAGTTCCCCAGGGGTCACATCTAGGACCAGTGCTGTTTTCCTTGTTCATCAACGACATAACTACAATCTTTGATGGAGTTATGATACTTTTATTTGCCGATGATCTTAAAATTTACAAAACAATTACTAATCTCAATGACTGTTGCGTATTACAAACAAATCTTGCGAGGCTACAAGAGTGGTGCAACCATAATGAACTCTTCCTCAATATTGAAAAATGTCAAACAATAACTTTTACCCGAATTAAAAATCCTATTAAATATGAATACAGCATCAACAACATCTTTCTAAAAAGAGTTGAACAAATTAAGGATCTAGGTATTATTTTTGACAATCAATTATCTTTTGTTTCTCATATAAACGAAATAACTAACAAGGCCATGAAAAGCTTAGGGTTTATATTGAGGACGGTAAAAGATTTTAAAATAATTAATTCATTTAAATTGCTATTCACTGGGTTAGTGAGAAGCCATTTAGAGTACAATTCAACAATCTGGGCTCCTTTTTATAAGATTCACCAACAAAAAATTGAGAGAGTACAACATAAGTTTCTGAGATTTATAAACTATAAATTAGGAATTCCAATCGAAGAACTTAACTACACATTTTTAATGGACTTACTAAAATTAAATGAATTAACTTCAAGACGAATAATGAGTGATTTAATTTGTCTTTTCAATATTTCAAATGGCAGACTGGACGCTCTTGATTTAACCAAACTAATCCAACTGCGAGTACCTACCCGTAATACAAGACTGAATGCGCCTTATTTTGTCAACGCGCCTACTAATAATTACTTCAAAAACTCGCCTATCGAAAGGCTTCATCGACTAGGAAATAAATACAACTCAATCGATGTTTATCGTCATCTGTCAGTGACCAAATTTAAACTCAGTGTTTTGGAATATTTACAATAGAACTATAAATCCCCATCTTGAAATTTTGTGTGCACAGTTTATTGTAAACCCTCATAGTTAAGTTCCGTTAAAAACACCTACAATAATATAAGGCGCAATAAAGGTTAGTTATTTATAATCTATAAACAAACCTTATAAAAACTGTTCTTGTTTATCGTTGTAATAGGTAATAATAACAAAATGACTTTAACGACTTATACTTTGATTAACATTTTAATTTGATTGTAATTAAAGCAGAAATTCTGACGATAAAGTAATTGTCAAAATGGAATTGTTTTGTATATTAATTTTAGTGCGGTGCAAGTCGGTAGTATGTATTTTTGTTTAAAATCAACTTCGCTCTGTATTCAACACATAAATTGCACATATATAAAAAAACTCACCATTATTATTATTTGTTATATACGTATATACATATAAAACTGATTTTTTCTCTTTATTGTATAATGCTATACTTTTTACTAACCAGCTTTATTTATATGTACCTACCATGTATAAAAACTATTTATATTTTCTTTGTATCTTAAACACACCTGTATGTTCTAAAACATAAAAATGTAAATGTGTAAAAGCCCATAAGGGCGTTAATGATTAATAAATAAATAAATAAATAAATAAATTCAATACAATACAAAAACCATAGATGGCGCCCTCATGGTCTCATAGCATAAATCATTAATTGATTAAGAAAATGGATACAAATATATTTATGGCGCGTATCCATATTCCCCGCCTTGGAAGTTCGTAGAGCTTACAAAAGAAAGAGTATAAAAATACAAATGAAACCAGAAATGAAATAGAAATAAAGTGACTGTATTCACCGGTAATATTCAGGAATGACACGCATTGGAAATTCGCAGAATCTCACAAAATAAAGAAAAATAACTAAAAAATACAATGTAATAAAGTTCAATTGACCAAGATAACGGATATTAAATGCCATGTCTGGGTCAGAGATCATTGAAACAATGACTAAAAAACAAAAAATAAATAAATAAAAATAGATAAAATATAAAATTATTGCGTTGGAATGGGATATAATTTGACAACCGGACGTTTAAAAGAACCAAATCGTGTCTTTACCGTCGCAACGCGAACAATTTTATCCATTCCGGGATGGATTTCAGTTATCACGCCTAAAGGCCAATTTAACGGAGGGGAATCTTCCTGTCCCACTAGTACGACAGTTCCGATATCAATCGGATGATCAGGAGTAGTCCACTTCTGCCTGACTTGCAAGGTGTGCAGATACTCTGAACGCCACTTCTTCCAGAAGGACTGAACCATGCTGTCTAATAATTGCTTACGCTGAGTCAAATTGATTTTACCGTCTGCCAGGACAGAAGCAGGCAAGTACTGCAATGGCTTCGACATTAAAAAATGCGCAGGCGTAAGGACTAAGGCTGGATAAGGGTCAGAAGACATAACTGTAAGTGGACGCGAATTCATTATGCACTCAATTTGAACTAGCACAGTCTGTAACTCCTCATAGGTGAGAAGCTGAGTTCCAATCACACGGTACAAGTGTGTCTTCATGCTCTTTATGTTCGACTCCCACATACCCCCAAAATGAGGCGCGCGTGGTGGAATCATTTTCCACTCTATACGACGCTTAGCGAGTTCGCGCTTTAATGAGGGCTCATATTCAGATTCAACCAAAAACTTGTAGAGGTCATCTAATTGTGCCTTCGCACCCACAAAATTAGTACCATTATCTGAATACAAGCATGTTACCGGGCCACGCTGAGAAATAAAACGGCTGAAAGCAGCCAGGAAAGTATTTGAAGTTAAGTCAGAGACCAACTCAATATGAATAGCCTTGGTCACAAGGCACACGAATAGACAAATATATGCCTTTTGAGAATGTTGTCCTCTCCGACGAGTCATCGTAATACGGAGGGGACCTGCGTAATCTACACCGGTATGTACGACGGCATTTGCTTCTGCAACACGATATGACGGTAAATCTGCCATCTTCGGTGTAGGATGCGATGGATTTAAGCGGAAGCAACAATTGCATTTCCGCACCATCGCCCTAATAACAGTCCTAGCATCTAATATCCAATAGCGTTGACGTAAGATAGACATAAGAAGTCCAGGGCCTGTATGACAGTTCACGACATGAAAGTGAGCGATGATCAGATCGACAACACAGTCATGTTTGGGAAGTAAAACCGGATGTTTAACCTCAAAAGGTAAATCCGATTTAGAAAGCCGCCCCCCAATACGAAACAGATTATCTCCATCAAGAAATAGAGATAAACTCTGAAGTCTTTTGGAATGAAATTTGCCTTTCTGGAGTGCAGCAATATCTCCTGCAAAATGAATACTCTGCACAGCACGAATCACAGCCTTTTCAGCAGTCATAAAATTATTGACCGTTCCAGAGGAAAGTGATATCTTTTTTATGAATCGGAGGATATAAACAACAATCCTTAGTAGTTTATCCCAAGTGGATATACGCTGAGCCAGTTCACTCAGGACAGATTTTTCACCCTGAAATGTTGCAGTGAGCACATTAGCTTTGTGTTCAGGCATTTCACCAGTATTTGTAGGGTGAAACGGTTTTAATGGCCATTCCAAAGGTGGGCTGTGAATCCATGATGGGCCGTTCCACCATAAATCATGTGAAACGAGTTGGGAAGGAAGCATGCCATGAGAAAGGCAGTCGCTCGGGTTTTCACTACCAGCAACATGGTAAAAGTTCTCCGGAGACAAATTTTCTTGGCACTGAGCTACGCGATTACTAACAAACACCGACCAGCGATGCGGTGAAGAATGTATCCAAGAGAGCGCAACGGTAGAATCGGAAAACGCATATGTTCCTGCAATAGGAAGACGCTCAGAATAATTATCTTGAACCGTCCGTATTAATTTGGACATCAATACTGCGGCACAGAGCTCCAAACGAGCGAGGGTCGTCACTTTGGTGGGAGAAACCTTTGATTTTGCGCACAACAATCTCACTGTAATTTTCCCAAACAGATCAGTGGTGTGCAAATAAATCACACAGCCGTAACCATTCATGCTTGCATCGCAGAAAGCAACAACGAGCACCGTACTGTCTTTCAGGACACCAACATGGCGAGGGATTTTCATCATTGAAATTAGAGGAAATTCCTGTGTAAGCGCCGAAAACCGACGAATAACGCTATCATTGAAGTACCCACCACTGTCCCACCCCGGTATAGGCAACTTATGGTCGCCCCTTCGGAGTTCTCGCAAGAATCTAATTTTTTTGAATAAATGGCTCTACTTTTAATGTAACGAATCTAGACCTTCAATGTCCCCTCATACTGTATTAGGTGGCGGTATGCGGGCGCGCCTACAGGACTGTACTGTAATGGTCAATCGCTACAATTCTAAAGCCCATGGAGGTGTCAATGCAAAAGCAGTGAGCCTCATGGACAGTCAAACAAGTTGTTAGTAACATCAACAAAAAAATAAAGTAATCGAAATGACAGCAGCCGTCATGAGTAATTAGCTCATGATAGCGGGAGACATGACCATACATAATCCGGCGGGCGGCACCGAGCACTGTACGTTAAAAAGAAGGAAACAAAAGTAAAATAACATATATACAGATAAGAACCGGTGTCAACGCAACCTGGCTGCCGGTAGTCCCCGAGACAGTGAAGGAGGCTGATTGTCCGGCCTCCCCACAACCGGCAGCGTCGTCCTTAAGCCAGCTAGCCGGTGGTGCCTAGACGACAGTAAGTGGAAAACATGAAAAAGACCCTAGGGAGAGAAGCGTCGGGTCGCCGGAGGCGGGACGGACAGCTTTCGGATGTCGTTCAGCCTTCTTCCCAGCCTCTTCATGTCACGGGGTGTGGCGCGGCAAACAGGTGCAGCTCCACCAGTTCTAGAAGACCGGCCATGGTACGTAGGCGGGGACACGGTCCAGGGTCCATCCCCTTATATGGGGAGAAGGACGGTACAAAAACGAACAACGGAGTTCAGTTCTCATAGTACAGCATAACTGAAAAGAAATGTATATGTATAAGCTTAGAAAACCGCAAAACATAAAAAATAAATAAACAAGAGCGTGTGGGAGTCATCGCTAGGCGCTTAATTGCACCAAATAACGAAAAATAAATCATAAGCATGTAAAGTAAAGAAAACATAAAATAAACATGAGCGTTGAATAACGCAGGGCCTGTGTAATCCAGAAAAAAATAAACATAAAAATGTAAAAGCATAAAAAACATAAAATGTAAATGCAAACAATAAACATAAATATGAAAAAAAATATATAAAACTGTACATCCTGGGCAGAGTTTGTAAAAGAATAGAAGCAAGAAAAGTCAGTGGTAAGTCAGGAACAAGTACACCTGGTGTCAAAATCTACTAATCAGCGACTCTAAGCTCAGGCCATCTCTCAACCCAGATCCTTGTAAAGTTCCTCAGGCACTCGAAATTCGTCTTGTTCGAAACCAGATCAGTGTTCCACACTGGTCTGATTGGTACGTCCAAACCATCGAGCATTTCCTCTCTTGCGTCCGTCATTATCTCACACTGCCACAGAATGTGCTCCGCCGACTGGTTCGTGCACCCGCAGGCGCAGTTGGGGTGAGGGGACAGGGAGAGGGCGTGAAGTCTCCCCCTGAATTCCCCGTGGCCGGATAGAAGCTGGGTGATGTGGTGGTCCAACTTGAGAAAGACCCCTTCCATTCTGACTTTAACTGATGGGAAGAAGGAGAAAGTCCATCTTCCCTTATTCGTTCTATCCCAACGGACCTGCCACTCTTGGAGCGACAGATCCCTCATTTGACGAAGCAGCCCAGGGAGAGTCCCCGGCCCGCGCGGTGTCAGAACAACGCCTAGGTGAGTGGCAGGGGTTCCTCTGGTTAATTTCTGCTTAGTGAGCACTTCCCTGATTTCCAGATCGATTGGCAAAATGCCAGCCAAAACTGGTAGAGCGTCCGAAGCAACGGTTCTATACGCACCAGAGAGTGCCAGCAAGGGGGTTCGTTGGCCTCGCCTGAGAGCTAAGAAAATCAGCGAATTGTCCAGGCGGTGCTCCCACACAGAGGCGGCATACAAGACTTGCGCCACGTACACGCACCTATATAGCGTTCGCAGAGCCGGATTACGCAATCCCCACTCAGCTGTGGAGAGTCTCCTCAGCTTCAAGAAGAGAGCCTGGGCCTTGCTGGATACTTCTTTGACGTGAGCCAGAAAAGAGGACGATCGATCTAGAGTAACTCCTAAATATTTCACTGTTTCAAAAAAGCGGATGTTAGAATCTCCCATTCTGATGGTAGGATTTCTTGCTCTACTGAGAAAGCCCTTCATCAGGAGGCCCTTGGTCTTGTGGGGAGCGAAGGTCATCTTGTTTCTTTCACCCCAGTCCAGGAACATCTGCAAACCTTCACTGCCTTTAATCTCCACTTCCTTTCTGCTGTCCCCAGCGACCAGATACAACTTATCATCAGCGTAGTCGACAGCGATACATCCTTCAGGCAAGGGTAACCTGGAGGAGTCGTCAAAGGAGATGTTCCACAGGTCGGGTCCAAGGATGGAGCCCTGCGGGCATCCCATATCGGCTTCCCTCTGGATACAAAACTCACCGAAACTGATCGTAATCGTAAGATCAGAAAGGTAGTCATCGATGGCTTGGAACAGTAAGTTGGAACACCGCCTGTTTTTCACCTTTGTACGTATCATTGCCCACCAGGCGTGATCAAAGGCACCAGTGATATCGAGGAATATTGCAACTACATACCTCTTTGGGCAAGCCTTCACCCATTCAAGCGCATACGACAGGGCGTGCACCGTGGATTTCCCGGGGACGAAACCGAACTGCAGGTCACTGGCCGGGGACAAGGTTTGACGGAGCCGCTCCCTCAGTAATTTCTCCAGGATCTTGCCTAAAACGGGAAGCAGCGTTATCGGCCGGTAGGCCTTGATGTCGGTGAGTGGTTTATCGTTCCCCTTAGGTATAATCCGGAGCACGCCACGCTTCCACTCAGAGGGGAAAACTCCCCTCCTCAAGCACGTGTCCATCACCTGGAAATACTCCTCCTTGGCGTGGACCCAAACTTGCTTCGCTATTACGCCATTGAGCCTGTCATGCCCTGGTGCCTTCTTAGGACCCAAACCCTTAATTATCACATCAATTTCTGCCTTAGTGACTCTAATGAAGTTATCCTCTTGGGCGAGGACTCTAGGTGGCAGCCGTGACAGATTTCTTATCTGTTTATGGTGGTCACTTTCCCCAATTACTGATTCTACAGGAACTAACTCACCCAATAGTGTTTCGAGTGTGGAGGCCACATCCACTTTCTCAGCGTTCCTCCCATCTGTTATCCCAATTACTGTTGACAAATATCGGTCAGAACCTTTCCCGGATTTTTCAATCGCGCTGTGGATTTCCCACGGGTTGGCGTTACCCACGTTTTTAACCCAATTATGCCAAGCAGCTCGTTTCGCTAGGAGAACAGCCCGTTTGAAGGCCGACCTGGCAGATCTGAGGCCCGCCTGAAGTGCAACCGTCTCCTCCTCCGTACAGCCGCCACTCCTGGACAGCCCCAGTGCCCTGTAGGCCCTCTTGTAGGCCCCCTTCAGCGAAGTCAGCTCAGGTGACCACCACGGCGTCCTAATACTAGTCTTTGGGTTTAATCTTCCCAAAGACGAGTTGGCAGCAGATACAACCGCCCTATTGAAAAAATTCCCCAAATTATCCGGATCAGTAGCTGCTACGTGGTGAAAATCCCTTAGCGTATCTCGTAGCGCTTCCCCAAAGTTATCCCAGTTCGCCCTAGTGGTGTTGAAGTTCCAGGAGGATCTTGGAGCTTCAGTTTTATTTACACCAACCGTAAAAGTGATTAACCTATGATCCGAATTTATTGCGCACTCATGGACTGTCCACTTTGAAATCCTGGTCGCAACAGATCCAGAGCAAAGAGTTAGATCAATGTTGCTCTCACCATGTATGTTCGAAAAGGTACAAAAAGAACTCTGTTCATTAATAATGCTAAGACCTTGCGCGGCAATCAGGTCCTCAACGGCGTCTGAACATTCCGTCCTACGATCACTAGTATCGAACCATAATGGTGAGCGTGCGTTAAAGTCACCTCCGATAACTATGTTACGGCCTTTAAGCGCGTTGAGCGCGCGCGTCAGACTCAGGATGTGGGGTCCAACCGGGTTCCCAAATTTAAAGTAAACTGAGATCAAGAAGATCTCAGTATCGCCAAATCTAATACATACACAGGTTTGGTACTCATCAGAAAAACCATCCAGAAGGAGGGGACTGATCAAGGAGGTGTTGATCAGGACTCCCGCCCCTGGAGAGCGGCCAACTTCGAGTACCGCACCCGGAAAATTAATTGGGGTCTTACCTTCCCAGGTGTACTGTTCCTGAATGAGCAAAATGTCAATGTTGAGGTCAGACATGACCCTCAGCACCTCCAGCGTGGCCATCCGGGATCTCTGGAGGTTAATCTGACCTAGGGAGAGGGGATTAGGACAAGCCATAATCAGTCACACGGAAGGCTGCTCGCACTGCTGCTTTTTGGGCCGGGCAGTCCCTATCACCCGTCGGGTGATCCGCCGGCTTCTTAAAGCGCGTACAAGTAGCGCAGACAGCGGGTTGTGCCTTCTTGGGGCAAGTCTCAAGGTCGTGCCCCAAAGCGGCGCAGTGGCGGCACGATACTTGGTCTTGAGAACAACTCTTCGATATGTGACCATATTGGTGACACTTGAAGCAACGAGTGGCTCCTGTATAATCCCGTACGCGGCAAGCAGTCCAGCCAAGGAAGCACATCCCGCTGTCCAGTAGTACCTTTCTGGCGGCCGGATGGCACGTCAGAACCATATTCATGGTCGGATTATCCCTCTTCCCAAAGAGGGAGACCCGCCTCATCGTACAAAGATGGTCTTCCATACTCAGGGTTGTCTGCCCATCAAGGTTGTTGCTGTATATCTCCGTGAATAGGACTTGGTCCGATGCTGGTTCCCCCTTCGGAACATTGTACACGACGATTTTAGGCAAACGTCCCAATGGGGTGACCATTTTAAGGCCGCTGGCTGCCAGTTTGGATCCAGCCTTTAAGATATTATCTAGGTCCTTCTTCCCTTTCGCTTGAAGGGCCATGCCTGCGCCTTTAATCTTCCTAGTCCGTACGATTTGAAAGTCATCTACCCTTGGGTTGATGACCTTTTCGAGGTCTTTCTGGGTACCTTCCGATGTTTTCCCTTCAGGAGCATCCGGATAGACGAGAATAGTCAATGGTTTAGGAGGGATGGGGCGTTCATAACCATTAATTAAGACTTTCTTTGAGTTCGGCAAGCTGGCAGCAGCACTTGCGTAGGATCTCAATTGAGGTTCCTGGATTACTGGTGGGCGCACCTTAATAACAGAGTCCAGCTTCTGGTTCAAGCTGGACTGGGCGTTAAGCATTTGGTCGATAGTGGAGCTCTTGGTGGTCATAGTATTTAGATCCAGCATCAAGTTAGTAATATCGTTCATTAAGTCGTCCAAAATAACGTTGAGGGCACTCTTGTCAGTCTTATTCAATTTGTTCGTACCGTCCATGACAATCATACGTATTTTATGGCACTTCTCCATAGCTGGTATCACCCTTTTTGAGGATTCTACAAGACTCTTCAGGCTATTAGGAGAGTCAAGCCGTTGTCTCTTCTTACTTCCTTGGATGGGGGTTGGGGGGTGAATGCCGATAATGGCTGCCCCACTGGTGCCAGGTATTGGAACGCCTGTCTCGACGTGTATAACGCGCTCAACCTCCATTTCCGAGTCCGTATCGGAACCAAGGTCGGTAGTTTTGACTTTGTCGGTAGTCTTTCTTAGCTTCCTTTTACTCTTGGGAGGATCCCCCTCGGTCAAGGACTTACTGAGGGCCTCTATCGTTGAGGAAATCGTCTGTTTCCAAGCTTCTGAGGATTTCCCCGGGTCGGGACCGGCGCCATCCGACTCGCCTTCCGAAACTGGGTCGGATCCCATTTTAGAAAATTTTCCCTACAAAAAGGGAAAAAAGGGAAAATTCCCTCAAAATTCCCCAAATATGGGGAAAAAATGGAAAAAAGTATCACTAGACGCGGAATTTTATTCTGCGTCGAAAGGGAATGTTAACAGCACAAAAAAGTAACGTTGATGCACTGTTTTTTTAGAAAAAACAGCAAAAAAACACAGTTTTTGGACAAAAGTACCAAAATATACACTAAAATTCGTCCTTTTCTGGGTACCGAGGTACCATTAGACGCAGGAAAATTTTCCGCTTCGAGTAGCACCTGTAATGTCTCAAAAAAATACAAATTGACGCAGGATTGCACAAAAAACAATTGTTAAGAACCACGAGGAACCCTGTGGAAGCCTCTAGAAGTTTTAGTAACGTGGCAATATTACAAACACAGAAAACACCCCCAAGATCAACACGGATCCTAGGTATCCGGGTGTCACTAGACCCGGAAGAAAATTCCGCGTCGAATAGTATTAGTCTCGTCACAAAAAAACTTAAAAGTAGGTACAAATAACACAAAAAACACTTTAAAAAAAGTTGAAATATTAAAATGTATTTTAAATGCACTAATTTAGTCTATTTTGAACAGGTTTTTTTTATACACATATAGTTTTATAAACTACACCTGGTATCGACAATCGATACCAGGAGATATGGCGTTGTCGCCCGCAACGATTGAAGTTTTGTTTTTACACAGTTTTTACACTAAAATAGTAACTATTTTTTAAATTATGAAAAAAAAATACAATAGGCTTATAGCCCTTAAAGAACTGCACCGGGGGGTGAATTTTTTTTTTTTTCTAAACTTCGCGATTGACTGAGTTATTGACGGAATATCAGGGAGCTGAAAATGTTTATGCTCTTCGCACGGGAACGAGGAACTGAACTGAACTGATAACGCTATCAGGGGGTGTATCATCCCAACCAATGTTGCACAGCCATAGCTCTTTGATAAGTAATTTACCGTACAGAATGACAGGGGCGACCAAGCCGAGGACATCAAATAAGCGGGCGACTATGGAGAGTATGCTCCGCTTTGTGCACTTCTCCAGAACATACGAAGTAGTAAAGAAGAAGCTGTCATCAACTGATTCCCACAAGAGGTCTAACACCTTAAAGGCATTGTTAGAACCAACAGTGAAGTCTACCGCACTGCGGTGAAAATCTGGAAGGTTTTCAAGTACAACTTGAGAACTAGTAGTCCATTTGACCAAATCTAAGGCACCGGACTTGAAAAACGAGATTAATTCTCGAGAAAGACGTACGGCGCTGGACTCATCTGCAATAGAATAGACCAGATCGTCCATGTACAGCTTGGACTCTGCCACTTTGGCAGCGTCCGGGTAATGTGGTCTCATATCCTGGGCCAACTGGCGAACCGTCCACATTGCTAAGTACGGACTTGCCGTCAAGCCGAAAGGAACTCGATTGAACTGAAACGTTCGTATGAGACCATTATTTGAGAATCGAAATAAGATCCTCAGGTATCTGCGATGCTTGCTAGGAACTTCAATCTGTAAATACATTTGCTTTATATCTGCAGTCATAGCGATGGGAAAAAGACGAAAGTCAAGCAAAATCAGAAACAAATCGGCTTGCAAATTGGGACCAGTGTCATTATAATGTCATTCAGTGACAGCCCTGTGTGTGTTTTAGCTGCAAAGCAGGGGAATGTTTAAATTTTCGCTCCAATGCCAAAAATCGGCGTTGGGCAGCAGTACGAAAATTACCCAATTGTCTTGGATCTTTACAGAAAGGTAAAGCAACAGAATATCTACCATCATCAGTGCGAGAAATTGATGAAGTAAAGAGATTCTCACATTCTGTCTCCTCCGGACTTAGAAATTTTATATTAGGTATCTCTTCTAACAGCCAAAATTTTTGCACTAAATCATTCAGTGCGAGTGCCGAAAATGATGTGTTTGTGTTGAGCACATTATTGGGGTAATCACCCATCAACACGAAATCGAAAGCGGTCGATAACGCGGGGGGTGCACTAGTACCCGATTCAACCCTGTTCCCTAAATAAATATATGGGAACAGTTGCGCACCGATGACGACATCCACGCATCCAGGAATATTCCACGTTAAGTCTGCGAGAGGTATGCCCTCTAAGTACCTCATGTCACCCTTGGCTATATAGTGATTAGGTAATTGGTCGGTGATACTGCCAACGACAAGCGCATGTATATTATATTTATTCTCTGGGTATACGCGAGACTCAATATCCAAATACACGTAACCGAAAATTGGTCGAGACGTTGATCCAATTCCTTTGACAAACGAATTACTCAAAGGAATTATTGGTAAATTCAGCGTCTTACAACAATCGACCGTAATCAAATTATTTGAGAGCCATTATCAATTAGGCACCGAACAATAACTTTATTTCCGTTTTTAAGCTTCGCGTATACTTGTGCGGTCGAAAGTAAAATAGAAGAGTTCGGTGTTACTTTGGCACAAAGCGAACACGAAGGATTGACATTCGCGGTCCCCTCCACTTGCTTATCACCAATGCCAGTTCCATTGATGCTGGATGACACTGGAGGGGGGACTGACGGTTCTTCACTGGTAGGTACTTGCGACGTATGTACATGAGTATTGGTTTTCATATTATTCACACTGCCGAAATGTAAGAATGTATGATGACGTTTATTGCACAAATCACAAACTAACCCCGATTTGCATGACTTGATTGTATGTGAACCACTAAGGCAATTTACACAGGCATTTTTCGATTTTATAAATTCAAATCGAGCCTGTGGGGAACTCATACATTTAAACTTTGAGCAAACGTTGACTAAATGATCAGTTTTGTTACACAAAATACATCCTTTCGGCGGAGCTGGGAAGCGCGGAATATTCGCATTACTCGCGACGAACGATTTAGTATTATTTGATCGGGAGGATGAAATGGGATGCGTTTTATTTACGACACCATGCGAGTTACTCGTTCGTTCTAAAATCTTTACTTGATCTTGTACAAACGAAACTAACTCATTATAAGAAGGAATTTCTTTATTACGAACTGTCAGCTCAAAGTTATGAGCCGTCTGTGAATCAATTTTTCTTACCGCGCAGTGAAACAAAATAAAATCAGTTAAATCTTCAATACCTAACTGCTTTAATGCCGACACTGACGAAGAATATCTTTCAATGAAAGAATTGAGACTGGCAGATGTATTCGTGCAGTTTTTCGCATCGAGAATATTATTTAAATAATGTGTTCCTAGTGTACGTTTATCTTGATATTTTTTAACTAAACTCTCCCAAATGATCTGATATGTATCACCCAAAGGCACAATGCCTGCGGTTACGTTCAACGCCCCGTGTGTGAGTTTTCCGACTAAGTACTGCACACGCTGCGAGTCAGTTAGCTGTCTATTATTATGGATATTGGCTTTAAATGACTCAAAAAATTTCGACCAGCTTTCATTCTTACCATCGAAGGTTGGAAGATCTATTGCTGGAAGATTAATCATACACGGCTCCCGCGACTTATTTTGTGACGTCAGTGATTCTCTTACAGAAGTTTTCATATTCGATATAGTCCGTTTGACCTTCAAAAAAAGATCATCGAAAGCATTTAAAGCTTGAAAATCTGGTTTAAATTCTGGATTTAAAGTTAACTGACGATCATTGATGCTATCTATAATATTTTCAAATTGACTTCGCATTTGATCAATCATCTCTGACTGAGCCATAAACACTTCATTATTTTTTGACTCAAAATTAGATATATTCTTTGTTGCATTATACAGATCGTTCATACGAAAAAAAAGATTTTCCTTTTTTGCAGTTAAAAGAATAAGCGATCTGTCTTGAGCCTCACCCTCACCTTCCTCCGTAATTCTTGGCATTTTTTATATGCGAAAAGATTACCACAAAATTTTACAATAATGTTACAATGTTAATAATTAATTAATAATAATGTTGCGAATAATTGTCCAAAATTACGACAATATTCTGCGAACAATGTTAACAATTAATTAATAATAATAATGTTGCGAATAATTATCCAAAATTACGATAATTCTGCGAACATCCAAATATGTCATCCAAAAGCAAAAACAAGACCAGCTATAGTTCTCAAAAAATGAGAGGTACTTCAAATTTACCAAAAAAAATACGTAAATTCAAACATCCATGTAATTAAGCTATTATCTCGAATTGAATGTATGAATGAAACAATAATCCAGGCTACGAAAGGACCATTAAATATGTAGGGGCGTGTAAATAGCCCCTGACACGAGGGAGATGACTACCCTATGTAAATTAACGAAAATTGAATTCTTCCCTATGTGACACAAAAACAGTTGACCCAGCAATTCCAACCAAAGTGAAACAAAACAATACTCACTCAGAGAATGCAGCTCTTGTACGATGTCCAGCACAAAAGACACTTCTTTTCACTCAAAATATCAAGGCGGTATTGCATAATCTTAACAGATGTTTCGCACAGCAAGGAAGTTTCAACAATGAAAAAAATAAATCTGCCCATCAATAATATGTGTCAAATCCTAGGCACAACAATAATTCACTCACTGGGTGAACCATTTAATAATGACTGACCAGGAGTGACATCTGTTGGTTTTGACTCACACTCCCGTCGGAAGCAATTGCCTGATTCACAGAGGTAAGGAAATGCATGAATATACCGAATCTCAAGCCACATAGGTAAATTCAATACAATACAAAAACCATAGATGGCGCCCTCATGGTCTCATAGCATAAATCATTAATTGATTAAGAAAATGGATACAAATATATTTATGGCGCGTATCCAGAAGGAACTTTTCCTTTAAGGACTTTACCTTTATGTTTTTTATGTTTTGATTTTAAAAGTTTGACATCGTCGGAATGATTTTTATATATAGATAAATTAGCTGACGGAGGAATTTACACGCGACCAAGGATGTAATTTTCATTTTTACCATTTACCATAATGAAAATTTGTTCGACATCACAATATTTGGTTTTTAACATATTTGAAGACATTTTATTGGAGACTGCTAAAAGAACTCCTCCACCTCTGGATATGGAACTGGTCTTGATATTTCTGTCAAGCTGGTAGATTTGATGATAGGGTAAACCAAGCTCCGTTGAGTAAATTGAAGGTTCTAGCCAGGTTTCCGTAAGAGCGATGACATCGTGTGAAGTAATTGGTGCGTTTATCCTAAATTCATTCAGCTTTGTCCTTAATCCTCTGACGTTCTGGTAGTAACACATGATAGGTTTTAGTTTTTTGGATTAGTATTTACAATAGTAGGTTTATTATTTTTTTATTTGATTGTGAGTTCTGTTTTACCATTTTGTGTTCTTTGATCAAGGGTTAATCGTAGATTGGCGAGATAGTTTCTTTGGGCTGGAGTTAGATCGGAATAAATTTTAATACCAGGGTACTCGGTTATGCTGTTTTTTTTCTCAATATGTCAATGGCTTGGGCGGGATTGACAAGCATAACTTTTGGAGGTAGACCTATAAAAGTTATGCTTGTCAATCGGACAAACCTTGAGGTTTGTCCGATTTTCTGAACCCCCGACGAAAGGTCGTAATGTTGGCTTGCGTGATGGTTGCGTTTAGATTTGTTAGTGTAGTAGAGATTCTCGTCGTATCATCAGTAATTTTGTCAATTTGGGAACAGGCTGAGCTTTCGGGAAAGTTGAATATAATCTTATATAATTTTTCGATCGTTTTTTCCTCTCCGCGATCTCATCAGCAGCTTCGCACATTGATAAATTTGATGAATTTGAAGATTCTTGCGATGAGTTTGATTCTATTAGTTTTGAGGAGACCATATGTTCGTACGACTTAACCTGACCCTCGAGGATTCCAACTTTGACACCAACATCCAACATGGTGCCGGAGAGGTTGAAAAGTTTATTAAGTAATTTAGTCATCTGATCTTTAGTAAGCTTCAGTCTTGGATCAGTAATGCTAGTGTGTAATAAACTTATTTCTTCCTTTGCCTTATTTATGTATGAAAGTGCATCGGTGGTACTCATCTTGATTGTTTGATTTTTGTTTGTTATTTGATTTAATATAGTGGTGTCAACCCTGTATCTGAGTTGTCTAATTGTCTATGACTGGAAGTGTGTTTGGCGTGGGTAAATATGTCTATTGCACTTGGGTGACAGTTGATAATTTGAGTTAAATAGTAAAGATTTGCCGGTTGGCAGCTGCTGTTACACAATGTTAATTTAGATTTTGTTTAAGTAATCGCCAATAAAAATCACTACAAAGACTCGTTCAATCAATGCACACCGTAAAATTTTGTGGAGTGAAAAAAATACGTGACCACTGTGACACTTATTATTGTTGTTGGTAGAAGCATACCACACAATGGCCAACCAACCGATTGACGAGCTTGCTGCGACCGTCCCAGCCTTGGATGCTGGTGCCGGATATTCAGCAGCTCACGGCCACATAACGCCAGCCAACCAGTTGACGAGCTTGCTGCGACCGTCCCAGCCTTGGATGCTGGTGCCGGATATTCAGCAGCTCACGGCCACACGATGCCAGCCAACCAGTTGACGAGCTTGCTGCGACCGACTCTGCCTTGGATGCTGGTGCCGGATATTCAGCAGCTCACAGCCACATATGGCCAGCCAACCAGTTGACGAGCTTGCTGCGACCGACCCAGCCTTGGATGCTGGTGCCGGATATTCAGCAGCTCACGGCCACATAATGACCAGCCAACCTGCTCTGACAGTCCCGGCCTTGGATGCCGGTGCCAGATATTCAGCAACTCAAGTCCACATGACACCCGGAACGCAGCCCGCCGCATGTGCTAGCCGCACTTCCAACTTTACTGGCCCACGCACAGCGTTCATATGTGCCTCGAATGTACATCTGGCATACCTAGTAGTGGTACATCTCCCAATGCAAGGACAAATAAATTCCCAGTGCGCGGCAAACCTGGCATATCCGCCTGTGATAATTATTAACCTTGCGACCAGACACTATCTCCACACAAGGCCTACAGGCCTAAAAGCGTACCATAACGC
Organism: Limnephilus marmoratus; assembly: GCA_917880885.1. Classification (NCBI taxonomy): domain Eukaryota; kingdom Metazoa; phylum Arthropoda; class Insecta; order Trichoptera; family Limnephilidae; genus Limnephilus; species Limnephilus marmoratus. Next base: position 30,230,237 of record OU862931.1, read on the forward strand.
CACGCATCGACAACCGACCACGAAACCCACCCCGGAACCAAGCAGCAATAGCCCAACCTTGGAAGCCCTGCCAAAACTGCAGCAGTGTCGGAACAGTGGTCCTCATCGACGCAGCCAAAGCAAGCAAGCCCTTCCAGAACAACGGTACTCTCCAATGTCTCCTCAGATGGGGGGAGACCGTTGCCCCAAGGGACAAAATTTCACGGAGCTGACTCCAAGATGAAAACCACCCTAGTGGCATTAAAGCCAGGACACAGACGCGCAAATTCCCTAGCAATGCCGTGCATCAATTGGCGTCGCTAACCGCCAATAAAACCTTACACGGGAGGAGCCTGGTGGAGGTTAACACGATCCGTGAAACGACCCCTTGACATCACACTCAATGAAAAGGTGACCAGAGAAGATACCCTACTCATGGCGCTCACAAAGCGTCAAATTTTTGTGAACTACAGATCACCCACGCACATATTAATGACCTGACAGTCTATGACGTGATGACGGTCCCCTGAAGCCTATTCACTTCCTGATAGTCCAGTCCACAGTCCATACGACCAGGGATCAAACTCGCCTCCATCGGAAACTCGGAACATCGTTGAGGACTGACACGTTCGACGAAACAGCTGGGTGCAGCCACGGCTGCACGGGAGGGAGTATATCGAACGTGTTATATGAAACCATGGCAAACTCTTAATATCATGCATTTTTATCGAAGAGGAAATATTCTTCATTTGAACGGCACATCACCGGAATATTGTTTTCGCAACACTTTCAGTGTGAGGTGATTCATGTTCCCGAAAATATAAATTATTTTGTTACACAACGTGAAATTGCAACCTGGGATGATTCACGCGGAAATAGAAATGGGGGGGGGGAACTCGAGTAGAGGGTTCGCGGGAGGGAGGAAGAGGGGGAATGGAGTGGGGAGAGAGAAGGTGGAGGAGGCGGAGTGGGACGCGGTAGAGGAAGGGGAACGAGACGAATGGGAAAGGACACGCAGAGAGAAACAATTTTTTTATTAAATGGCATAGCAACGCATGCCGAGAATGAGCTAGTAATAAATAAAATTAAATGTTAGTTGTATCTGGAATAGCGAAAACGTTGAATAAGTTGCCAACGACTCAGACGGTTGATTTTCAGATCAGTATAATCCTCATCCGGCACGGAGGTCAAGGGTTCCAAAGTCAAAAAATGACCTGGAGTTAGCACTCGCAAATCGTTTGGGTCAGAACTCATCGGGTAGAGAGGTCGAGAGTTTAACATGGCCTCAATCTGCACGAAGAGTGTTGTCAATTCCTCGAAAGTTAACGTTTGGTTTCCAATTATGCGAAAAGATGAGATTTAACCGATTTAATTTGAATCTCCCATACACCACCGAAATGGGGACTAGATGGAGGATTGAAACGAAAATCGATTTGTTATGACTGTGAAGCAGTGTGCATGAACGAATTAAGTTGAGTTTTAGCTCCGACGAAATTTGTACCGCAATCTGAGTGTATGGCATTTACACGACCTCGTCTACCTACAAATCGACGTAGCGCTGCAATGAAAGATTCGGTAGACAGATCTGAAGCTACTTCGAGATGTAGAGCCTTGGTGGTAAAACATACGAATAAGCAAAGATAAGCTTTGTCTATCTTAGCGCCGCGGTATTTACCAGCTTTAATGTGAAACGGACCACCGTAATCAACGCCCACGATCGAAAATGGTTTAACCTGATTAACACGAGCAGCGGGTAGGTCACTCATGAAAAGTTCTAGAGGGGCTGGTTTTATGCGATAACATTGTATACACTTTGACAAACAGTGGCGGATGGCGCGCTTGGGCGACAAAATCCAAAACTGCTGTGTCAACAAATATTGCATTGTGTTAATGCCTGGATGACAATGTTCTCGATGGAGAGTTTCTATCACAAGAAAACTGAGCTTGGATTCACGAGAAAGTAGGGCAGGATGTTTATGCTCAAATTCAAGCCCAGATCGAGATAACCTGCCACCCACCCTGAGCACACCGTGGTCGTCAATGAATGGATTGAGCTTTCGCATTTGTTTCGAAAGAAGGTTGCCCTCATTCAAGCGCGTGATATCATCATTGAAATGTACAGATTGAATATGTTTAACTACTGTCAACAGCGAAGCATGAACTTCGGTACGGTTTAATAGAAGATTCGACCGACGAGACTCTTTGTTACGTAGGTTGTAAATGAATCTATTACAATAACCGAGAATGCGTTGATCTTCCGGAGAGAAGAAAATTTAACAAGTAGTAAGTCCACCAAATTTTCATCCTGTTGGACCAATAACGATTCAACTCGTTCCTCAGAGTGAGGTTCAATTTCGTCGACATTGCCATCTAAGAATGGCCAAGAATCGACTGGCTGAATTAGTCACGGCGGCCCCGCCCACCATAACGTATTATCAATTAAATCGGCCGGGGATTGACCACGTGAAGCGACGTCTGCTGGATTATCGCCGGATAATACGTGATGCCACGAAGTATCTTCGAGGGCGTCCTGGATATGACTAACACGGTTCGCCACGAAAGTTTTCCAGCGATATGAAGGAGAACGTAACCATGCAAGCACAACGGTTGAATCGGACCACGCAAACGTATTAGAGATTGGAAGCATGGGTACGTATAATTCCTTGACGAATTTTAGTAGATCTGCCAGAAGAACTGCCGCACAAAGTTCAAGACGAGGCAATGAAATCCTTTTGGTGGGTGCGACTCGAGACTTGGCGCAAATTAAAAAGACTTGGACGTTACCGTCAACGTCTGTGGTTCGTAAGTAAACTACCGCACCATATCCGATTTTCGAACTATCTGAGAAGCCATGTAGTTGGCACGATTTCAGGTGAGGGACTGAAACCCAACGAGGGATTTCGAACGACTTCAAGAGCGGCAATTGTTTAGTGTAACGTTCCCATTGATGAACGATGTCAATGGGTGGGGTGTCATCCCAACCAATCCTTAAAATCCACAACTTTTGTACTAGGGATTTGGCGAAGAACGTTAAAGGGCACATAAAACCGAGAGGATCAAAAACCCGAGCGATTTCACTAAGAATGGTACGTTTAGTGCACTCGCGCTCGAGGCATAGGACTTCAAATGAAAATGTGTCGTGTCGTGGCTCCCACTTCAATCCCAATACCTTGAGAATGTGAGAATTATCCACATCCATAGAGACCAAATCAGTGAGGCAGTATTCCGGCGGCAGATCGTTGAGTAATTCCGGTGTGTTACTAGCCCACTTTCGCAGTTCGAGTTGACCTCGTTTAAAAAGTTGGATGACCTCAGATTTCGTTTGTTGAGCTTGTTCCAAGCTAGAACAACCGGTAACGATATCGTCGATGTAAATATCCGAAGTTAGCACCCGACGCGCTTGCGGTAAATCATCACCCTCATCTTCGGTCAGTTGTTTGATAGAACGACAGGCCAAAAAAGGGGCGGAGGAAACACCGTAAGTTACAGTGTTTAATTGGTACTCCTAGATGGGCTCAGACGATTGCAAACGCCAAAATATTCGTTGGAAAACACGATCTGGTTCTTGAACCAATATTTGGCGATACATCTGACGTACATCAGCAGTGAACACCACCGGTGATGTACGAAATTTTAGCAAAAGTTTCAAAATGTTCTTCTGAAGCTTGGGGCCGACAAGTAATGTATCATTTAACGATGATCCATTCACATCAGTTGCTGAAGCATCAAAGACCACTCGTAACTTCGTGCTAGCGCTACCCGGACGAAGAATGCAGTGATGAGGGATGTGATACTTTCCCTTATGCAAATCTTTTCCAGGAACACGAGTCATGTGACCACTATGTATGTAATCAGTCATGAAAGCGGAGTACTGTTCGTGTAAGGTTGGATTTGCTATGAGTTTGCGTTCAAGTGAATGGAATCTGCGTAAAGCGATTTCGCGCGACCCGGGAAAAGAGATATCCTTGTCCCTTTCTCGAAAAGGCAAGGCTACGATGTATCGTCCCGAAGTGTCACGGGAATGGTCCGTGCAGTACATCTGTTCACAGAGTTGTTCCTCAGGGGTAAGTTGTGAAGACTGGGGAATGGTGTCCAACTCCCATAGTCGCTGAACCTTTTCATGGAGCCGGTCCTCGTTAGTTACGACGAATGATTTTGTTTTGTGACCGGAGTCAGAACCAACCGAACCTAGAAGAAGCCAACCAAATACAGAATTGAAAGCTGATGGCTGATTACGACCACCCTTCACATTACCAGGTCTCAAAAGAGAAGTGAAGACCTCAGCACCCAGAAGAAGGTCAATCGGTCCCGGTTTATGACAGTCAGGGTCAGCAAGAGGTAATTCTTGCAACTGATGCCATGACGATTTATCTAAACGAACCGTTGGCATGTTGCCGCAGATAGTAGGCAGCGTGAGTGCCTTAATGTTAAAGAGAACCTGTTCCTCAACACCAACTTCTAATTGAATGACTCCTGACGCAGTTGCGGAAGATTGGCCTAAGCCACTAATTCTTCGAGAACTGGCCGTACGATGGATGCCTAGACGCTCTGCAGCGCGATCGGTGATGAAATGAGCTTGACTGCCTGAATCGATCAACGCACGAAAAGTTTGAAACCTACCGGAGGAATCTCGAATGCTAACCTTGGCAGTAGACAATAGAACTACGGACCTGTCACCTAAATTGGTGAGGACACTAATTTGACGGTCCTCTTGGTCCGTAGACGTCGTGGGGTGATGAACCCCTTCTTTAGAAGATATGGTTTCATCATGATGGAGTAGAGTGTGATGCTTTTGGTTACATTTCTGACATTTAAATATAGATTTACAATCTTTAAGATAATGAGAAGAATGAAGACAATTAAAGCACCAACGGTGAGCTTTGGCGAGTTGGATGCGATCCTGAACTGATTTTAGCGCGAATGCCTTGCACTTGGAAATTAAATGTTCTTCCTCACAACAGGAGCACTTCGGAAAATTGATCGAGATCGAGGACCCATTGGATTCAGGTCGCACCTTCGTTACATCGCAAAGGAGCGATGAAGTATGTTTTTTGGAAGCCTGTTCCGATTTACGTGCGGGAGGTTTGTACGCTGATCCTACACCGTGGTGTTTTTCAACATGATTGCGATCGGGAGTCAAAAAATGTAAATCTCGTACACGAGCTTCACACTGGTTATATAAAAACTCCTTTAGTTTCGAATATGATGGCAACTCAGTAGGAGACTGCAGTTGTTCGAAAGCGCACCTCGTTAGTGAATCCAATTTTGACAGAATCAAATAACAAAGCACGAAGTCCCAATTGTCTGTAGGGAGATCCAATTCCCTTAAGATTGTTAGATTTTCGTTAAACACGTCGAAAACGCGGCGAAATTCGTATGGATCGTTGGGCGGTAAATTTACATTTTGCATTTCCCGCCAACACGTAAATGCGAGTGCGCGCGCGTTGCGATAACGCCCGATCAATCTTTGATAAGCTTCCAAATAGTGGGCTCCCTGGACCGGGAACGTCCGAATTAAGCCTAATGCCTCGCCAGATACACTCGAAAACAAATACTGCATGCGTTCGATATTTGACAATAATTTGTTTTCATGAATTAAGGCATTAAACATATCATAAAATTCGGGCCATTGTTTGATATCGCCAGAGAATATTGGAATGCTTAACTTTGGTAATTTGACGTTCGTGCATACATTCGCGGTCTTAGATTCGACTGGTTGACTGGTCAACTTCTGATAAATTGCGACAATTTGGTAATACGTTTCATCAAAAGCTTCGCGAATTTTATCTTCCTCAATTTCGTTTGAGTCATCTAAATTTAATATTTCGTTGTGAGATGTTTCAAATTCAAGAACTATCCTTTCAATAGTTGTATAATGAGCTAACAGTAAGTCGCTCTTCGTTACATCGTGTAAAGCGATTTTCGCGATTTCATGCGTTTTTATCAATCTATTATTTGCTAATGTCCGTTTTCGGCGCAATGTTTGAATAGTTGGCGCCATTTTGATAATAAACACGAGTAGAAAATAGAAACGTACCTCTAAAGGTAATGGAATAAATCAACAGAATTTGTTATAATTTAAAGAACCTACGGTAGGTCGTAAATAATTAAGAACTAGATACCTAATTCTAAACTTCACTGTTTGAAATTAACAGTTCGAATGGTTGACATTTAAATTCACGAAACATTTCATAATATTTTTTTTCCTTTGAAATTGCAGATTTTAATATCTAAAGTTCGCTGATTTCGGCACCAATGAAACGTGCACGATGGCACGGGGTTTAAAATAACCTGTGGTTATTCCTTGTTAAATCAAACGCCTACGGATCTCGATAGAATATGTTCATTAAACAAATGCAAAGATATATCACAGAGGGACTTACGATAGTGATGGCAATCTTGCCCGGTTTGTGGGTCCCTCGTGGTCTTTGGCTGGTCCACAGGCAGTCGGTCGGGGGTTGGTATATTTATGGGCAGTCGTTATTTCGTTTTTATGCGATGGGATGTGGTGAATTACCGGCGGTAGATTCACTATACGTATTATGTTAGCTTGTCACGATATAGACGGTTGTACAATGTTGACAGCTGCTTACGAACAGAAGACTCACGAAAAAACCACACTTGTTTTGCACCTTGACCACGGTTGACACCGGTAATTATCAGCCAAAATAAGTACCCAGTGTGCGAAATTCAACAATAGGTTTGAATTTTGGTCTTTGTACATGAATCAAAACAAACCCATCGAGATCTTATTAAGCGTTATGAAACATATATGGTAACAAAATAATAATTGAAAGTGAGCGAGACGGGTGCTCTTACTTTCTTTGTGTAGTAAAATATTTAATTAACGCTAATCGATTTAATTTAATTTTAATCTTGGTTAATAATATAATGAAGACTGGTAAATTCGCTATCTAGCCGAGTTAATGATTTATTACATATACCTGGGTGCGAGCGAGACGGTACATACCTCGGTAGTATGATTCTTTTAGTTGTATCACATAGCTGCGAGCTTGCGTTCATCAGACATACACATTGCATTAGACCCCGTGTCTCGTCTAACATATTCCTCTCGTTTTCGCTTTTGTCTAGCCTTCCAAAATAGTTGCTTGCCTCAAAATTTCAGCTGCTCGGAAACGTAGATCCTGGTGCTCGGTCCAGCAATTCCAATATTCGAGTATTCGAGACCATCATCGAAAGTCGAAGCTGAAAATAGTTTGCACCATTGCTAGATGAACCTTTTCTTCTTTACCCGAGATCGAGAGAGCTGTGAAAAAACTCGCTACTTTTAAAAATGATATTCTAACTGTTGGGTTGATGTCTCTGCCACACAGGTTTTGAAGTGCTTAATCGCGGAATTTTCAAATTAATTTTTATTTGAAATTTTGTATTATTTTTGCTTTCTCCTATTATGCCACGATAAAATATTATTGAATGTATTTATGTAGAAACAATAGGTCACAATTGTAGGCCAAAATGAAATCTTCAGAAAATCTTCAAACAAAAAACCAATTTAAAAAAAAAAAATGTCTTCGGCTACAACAACGTCAATAATGCCATTGTTTTTTTTAATATTAGCACTCTAGCTCACTCAAAAGTCACGAGCCGCTCCTGCTTGCAGGTAAAGAAAAATCAGCAGAATGGACTGGGTTGATGTTAAAATTCTTCGTCAGTATTTCGAGTTTTTAGAGTTATACTGAGCCGTCAGTCATTCTCAAATCTGGGATGGCTGTATAATTATTAATAGGTACCTTTCCTATTTGAAACGAGCGTCATGTTAGACCAGGAGCCGAAAATGACAAACCCTATGTCATCGAGTACATGGATGAAACTACTTTGTAGATATTAAAAAATCTGGTCTGCCGGTGCGCCTCTTTGCAGTTTCCGTGCAGTCATGGAAAAAGTGAGCTATTTTTTTCGAAAAAATTACGTCATCGAGTACACGAACGGGAATGGTTTCATATGATATAGGTCGATTAGTAGATGAGAAAAGGCAGGTCTGCCAACCGGCTGCCTGGCACGTTGGCAGGCAGCCGGTATGAAAGTGGGATAAAAATTAGTAAATTTTACGTCATCAAATGTCTAATCATCCACCAGCCTGGGAGGTTTTGTGTACGTATTTTTAATATTTTTAAATTATGATCATTATCTTTACTATTATTTATTTCAATGTTGTGGTTTTAAAAACTTCAAATTCCATATTTTTTTTAAATAAGTGATAATAATTTAAAAAATTAATTTGGGAGTTCCGAGTGTATTCATGGTCTGGCGATCGACGCGAAACAACTTACGAAACCTTCCGCGGTGCCCCTCACCGCTGTCGCATGCCCATATTACTATATAAAATTTATAATAATAATGGTCCTTTTAAGATTGCCTAGTAGTCCATAGTGGTAGGAAGTTCGAACAACCGCCGCGCTGCGTTCGTCCGGAAAACGACGGAAATTTTCAAACCCCGTCCGTTTCTTATCGGTTTCTCGTGCCCAGCTGTATCGATTACATCGAATGCAAAATCGCGACTAAAAAAATAAAACCGAAAAACTGTAGTCTAGATCATCCCAATCATTACTTCCTTGGTCTGCCGACCAGCGGTATTTTTATGTACGATTTTTAAAAACTTTTTTTAAATATTTTCTTATATCTTTATTTTTAGGTTTAATTCAATATGATTTTAAAAACTTTCAATGCCAGAATTAAAAAAAATATATGTGGTACTGCCAAAAGAACATTCGAGTGTTCCGAGCTTTCCCATCGGACGCGTGAACCTTTCGACGCGAAACAATTTACGAAACTGTCCGCGGAGCCCTTCGCCGCTGTCGCATGCCTATACTAGAAATATAATAATAATGTAAGTTTGAATAACAGTCTATATGAACAATACCGAATGAATATTGGTGCAAAGATTTAGAATTAATGGTCGTATCGGTAAACGTAGGCTTACGGAAAATTTCAAATGTATGTTTTTCCTTGTCGGATGTTGGTAAGGTTTTTTAAACATAATTCTAATTATTGCTTTATGATTTATTTTAAGAGGATTGAGGTAAGTATCTGCTGCTCCTCCCCATACTGATATACCATACGTTAGAATACTTTGACAAAGTGCGAAATACATATTTTTTAGTTGATTTAATGACATGATGTTTCGTATTGTTTTGATGATGTATGATAATTTCCGTATTCTTTTTGTAAGTAAATTAATATGGAGATCCCATTTTAGTTTATGGTCAACAGTTAATCCTAGGTATTTAATATCATCCGCGTGATCAATTTTGTCACAAGTACATGTGTTATTTGAGAGAGTATTGGTGCAGGGGTGAAGATGAAGTTGTGGATGGCAGTGTGGTTGACCAGCCTTTGTTTTGCTGAAAGTTAGGTATTTTGTTTTTGAAATGTTGAGTGTAAGTAGATTATTTTGTAGCCATTTATTTACTTCAACCATCCCTGTTTCTGTGTTTTTGAAAACCTTTTCCCATGATTGCGCCTTGAACAAAATTGCTGTGTCATCTGCATAACTGATTACTTTGTAGTCTATTTTTCCTAAGTTTATCTCAGTTAGACTATTTATATAGATGAGAAATAGTATGGGACCCAAGACGCTGCCTCGCGGTACACCATACTTGATATCTAATTTGTCACTGCTGTGTTTGTTTATTTTTACTATTTGTTGTCTATTTTCAATATAACTGAGGAACCACTTTAGCGGTGGACCAGTTATGCCGATATTTTTAAGTTTTTGGTGTAGTAAGTTATGTGAAATGGTGTCAAATGCTTTCGCCAGGTCTAAGAACACTCCCATCACATATGCTCCGCCATCAATGCTTTTCACTATGTAGTTGGTTAATTCTGATAAAGCGTCTTCTGTACCCATTTTAGCACGAAATCCAAATTGGTGAGTTGAGAGTAGATTGTGTTTTTCAATCTACGCTAGTAATCTTTTTTTCATAGCTTTTTCTAGTAGTTCGGATATTTTTTTTTTTTTTTTTTTTAATTTAATGAAAAGATACATGATTTTTGAAATTCTACGCCAATGAAGAGTACTAGCTCTTGAGCTTGGCGTAGGAGTTATTTTATAGCTAGTTCATTTTTATAACCTACATTTTACTTACATTTTCCAATAAATATAAACTATATATACATATAATATATAAACTACTATTTTTCACTATTATAACATACATTTTACTTAGTATATACAATAAATATAAACTATGTTGTGATGTTAATTTTTGATATGCTAGGAATTGAAGTTATAACATTTTGATTGGTGTTGTTATGGTTGTTGATTTTTTTTAAAGATTAATTTGACCTTTTTCTTGAATGTTACGAAATCTGTTATTTTTTTTAATTTCTTCGGGAAGATTATTAAAATATTTTATGCCTTTGTAAATATAATTGTTGTGCATTTGTTGTGTTGAAAATAGGGGAATTTGGAAGTTAAATTTATGCCTTAATGATGAGTTGAGTTTAAATTTTTTAGTTACATTTTCTTTGAATATTTGTAGTATTGAATCTTTTTTGTAGAGGTCTTCAATTTTTGGTACTTCGAAAATTTTGAACAATGATGCTGAAAGGAATGTTGGTGGTTTTTTTTAAATTACTTTAATAATTAGTTTTTGTACCACTTTTACAGGACTTATAATTTTTTCATATGCACCTCCCCATCCAATGATTCCATACTGAATTAGTGATTGGACTAGTGCATAATAGACTTTTTTTAGATTGTTTAATTTGAGAATATTTCTTAATCTAATGAATATATAGATACATTTCCTAATGCGTTTAACAAGTTCACATATGTGTCTGTTCCATTTCATATGTTGGTCTACAATTACACCCAGGTACTTTATTTCAGTTGCATGGTTTAATATGGTACATGAATTATTACAGACATCTTTGTTACATTTTGTGTTGTTTATAGTTATATTAATGTTGGGATAAGTTTTGGATTTATTTATTGAGAAAGGGATATAAACTGTTTTTTTTGCATTGATTGTAAGAAGGTTTGTATCGAACCAGGTTTTTAGGATATGGATGTCATTATTTGCATTTTCGTTTACAATTTTCCAGTCACTACCCTTAATTATGATAATCGTGTCGTCCGCATAAGATATAATGGTTCCACTGAGGTTTTGTTTAAAAATATCGTTTACGTACATGATAAAAAGTAATGGTCCCAAAACAGTACCTTGCGGTATCCCAAAATCACTTGTGAGTGGTAGACTTGGAGATCTACAAAAATACCAACACATTTTAATGATTTGTCTAAAGCGTCTTGTATAGTACTAGATAATTTAGCAATGGCGTCTTTTGTGCTTTTGTTTTCCATGAATCCAAACTGGTTTTTGTGAATTATGTTATTGATCTTAATGAAATGAGTTATTCTTTTTTTAGCAATTTTTTCAAATATTTTTGCAGTGTTTGATAGTAATGAAATAGGACGGTAATTGGTTGGTTCTTCCGGATTGCCGGTTTTAAATATTGGTACGATTACGGATTGTTTGTACATGGACGGAAATATTCCGGTTTGAAAACTTGTATTGATTATATGAGTTAATGGTTTTGATACTTGTGATTTTATACATTTCAGTGTTTGTATTGTGATCCCATCAAAACCTGGGGAAGAACCACCTTTCATACTTGAATGATTTGTTCGATTTCTTCTTTTGTTGTTGGTTGAAATAGTTCAAAGGTATACTCATTATTCACTGTAGTGTTTGGGTCATTTGGGGTCAGGTCTTGTTGGATTTTGCTAGCCAGGTTTTTTCTTACATTAGCAAAAAAGTTGTTGAATATATTTGCGGCTTCTAAGGGTTTATCTTTACAGCAAATTTTTGAATCATTATGTCTTATTGTGTTGATTGTTTTATTTTTGAATTGTTTTTTATCTATAATTTCATTTATGATGGACCAAGTCTTTTTACTGTCATTTTCAGCTAGTTCAAGTTTTTGTTTGTAGTAGTCATCCTTTATGTTTTTTATAAGATATGTGAGTTTTTTTTTATAAGCTTTGAAATGTTTTTGTAATGTTATGTTTTCCCGTTGTTTTGTATATTGTCTATAGAGAGTTTCTTTGTGTCTAATTGAGATGATTAATCCTTGGGTTATCCATGGTTTGATTAGCTTAAATTTTGAGGATGGTTTTTGAGATGTGTTATTCCTACAAGCGTTTATGTGTAAACTCAGTTTTTTATCAAATATTTTGCAGCATTCTTCTACATCGTTACATTTATATATTTTAGCCATTCTTTTTCGTTGCTTAATATTTTGGTGAGAGAATTTATATTAATACTATGTTTGTATTTATCAGTATTATTAACCGGAGTTGTGGTTGGTAATGAGAGGTTTTGATGTTTGTAGTCGTATTTAAATATACATGCATAATGATCCGTTACAGTTGTTTTTATTACGGCAGATGATATATTTTGTATATCTTTGGTATTGGTAAATATATGATCGATACAAGATGGTCGTTGTCCAATAACGTTTCGGGTATATGAATTTATACATGAAATGTAATTTAATTCTGCTAACATATTTAGATAGTTATCTTTATCGTTAGAGTAGTAATCATTAGCAATATTCAGATTAATATCTCCGATGATTATTGTTCTTTTGTTTTTATGATGTTGTAATATATTTTTTAATTCTTCTATGTATGTGGTTAGAACAGAAGAGTGTGTCCGATAAATAGCAATGATATTAAATGATTTATTCATAAAATTTATCTCCAAGTTTAATAAATTAACATTGTTCACCATTATTTCATCTACACTTGTGACAGCATAAATATTAGATACAAATATGGCAACGCCGCTATTTCTGTTAATTTTTTATTTTGTGGCGTAGTACGAGTAACCCGGTATATTATAATTAATTTCGTTCGATGAATGCGTCTCTGATAATATTATACAATCTATTCTATTTAATTGTCTAATAGTTATAAGAAATTCTTCAAAATTTTTTTCCAAACTTCTCACGTTCATGTGTAATTATTATCAGGCAGGCTGTAGGTTTTACATCTATAAAATCGTTTGTTTTATTTACCGTATCAAAAATTCTTTCGTCTATTTTATATGATTTATCGATTGCGTTTATTAAAAAGTCGTTCATTTTGAGATAGTAATAAATATAACAATAATGTTGACGCTCGGCTGGAAATACACTTCACCCTTGCAAATATAGTAATATGTGTGTTGACTTGTGTATTTACAAGTAATGTAGAACTTCATTATGAAATATTTTGAAAATTTGTAAGTGTTATGGTTATTATATGCTGTTTTTGTGAATTTGTATATAATGAAGAATTGAATTAAGCAAAGTGATCGGTCTGTAATTAAGTATCAAGGTTTTGTCTTCCGATTTTTGTATTGGAGTAATGCATCCTATTTTTAAGTGACCAGGGACAATTCCGAGCCTAAAACTTTGGTTGAAAATGTGTTGAAGCGGTATAAGTACGTATTCTCGAAGATTTATTATTATTTGATTGGAGAGGTTATCCGGTCCCGTAGCGCAATTTGGTTTGAGAGATTTAATGAGATCCGAGATTTCACTTGTTTTTAATTTGTAAGCATTTTTTTTTTTTTACAATGAATGCCGCACAAGAATCTCAACTGCTCCCGTCTGGAGCCAGTGAGACTATGGCATCCCCAATTGGGGATGTTGTGAGGCTGAAGGTAGTGGGGAGGGGAAGGAGGTGGGAAAGAGGAAGGTTGGGAAGTACCTGGCTATTCAGATCTGGTCACTAAACACGGCTAAAGCCATTTTCAAGCAACGTTTCAATTCTGAATGGTGGTCTTACACCAGGGCGATACTGATAGTATCTTCCACTCTGGAACATGCCGCAAATATACTATATATTATTTTAAATGAATTAATTGTGAAATACCACAAATTAATCAAATAAAATTTATTTGCGCATGCCGGGTTCGAACCCGCGACCTCCGGATTGTGAGTCAAGAGTCTTATCCACTGGACTACGGAGGTCGTCAAGCATTAAATGAGTGATTTGGTCGTATGGTAGAGCATAGTTTGGATAAGGAGTCTTCTGTTGTGCAGTTTTTTTGGAGAATTTTTTCCACCAAGGTAGTGCCAACTCTTGCAAATTGTGAGTTAATAAAATTAACTATTTTATTAGGTTAATTTTTTGCTAAGACTTTATCTCCAATTATGAGTTCTTTTATATTTGAGTCTTTCTTCGGACTGGAATAAGTAATATCTTTTACAACTCCATTTTTGGCGATTTTTATTTCTTTTTTGTAATATTTATATTTGGCTTGTTTAATTAAATTATTACACAGGTTTCTATATAGTAAGTAATCTTTCTTAAGTTTGTAATCATTTGGGTTTTTGTGCACTCTCATTATGCATTGCATCTCTTCTATGAATACTGTTGACTATTTCTTTCGAAATCCATGGTGTTATTTTTTTCTCTTTATGTGTGTAGTTTTTTTAGGACTTTTTGTGGTGTGTTTAGTTATATAGTTTTCAACTGTATTCATAAATGTGTTCAGTGCTCTGTTTGGGTCTATTTCGTTTAGTACATTAGTCCAAGATTCATCGTGCATATCCAATTTTAAGGACCTAAAGTTTATTTTTTCTTGCAAGTTGTCATTTTTGTTTTTTTTCTGTTCTTTGTTTAGATGTATCTTTATTGCAGTTGTGAAATGGTCTGTGACAGTTGAACGAATAATGGATGAAAAAGTTTTTCTTCTAGTTTTAACAAATATATGTATGATCGATGCAAGATTCGGAGTGTAATGTAGTTCTTGTTGGTGAATTAATTGTCGATTTAAGTCCGTAGTGAGTAAACAGACTCAAGTATTCCGTAGTTTTGGTCAACATTTTAATATGTTAATATTCATGTCACCGGCAATAATTAGTTGTTGGGTTTGTTTGTGTTGTTCAAGAAGTTTATTTAAGGAGTTTAAGAAAGGGGAGATATTGTTGTAGCATAGTGGTCTGTATATAGCAAATATGGAGAGGTTTGGGCCAAGGGAGATTTGTATGCAGTTAGCTTCAGTTAATTTGATTTATTTTATGGAGGCTCTCAATGAATCTTTGACAAAAACAACTATACCATCGTTTTGATTAAGATGTCTTGTGGTGTGGAATGTCGTATAGCTATTTAAGTTAAAGTTTGTGTAAGAATCGTCTAACCAGCATTCATTTAAGATTATTATATCAAAACTTACATGTATGTCGTTTAATAGGACACGAAAGCTATCAATTTTTTTTTGGATACTTCTAATGTTCTGGCATACTATGTATGTACTCGACTTATCAAAACGAATTAAAAAAATGTTAACCTATCTAACGACACTTCAAAACAAAATGCAATATTAATTAATATTTATTGCATATAAAACACTTATTCAAATTTATTTATGAAACTTATTTTATTTATGAAACGCGTGATTATGAAACAGCTTATAACAGCAGAAGGTCAACGAAGGGGTGTGATTTTTTTTTTAAATGCAATCAATGTCTTATTTCTGAACCAATGTTCATTTACATCTAACAAAAAAGTGAACAAAACGACGAAATATCCGGCGATTACGATCAAAAACGATCTCTAGTGTCACGATATCGTTCGTGACAATAGAGGATGGACTGTAAATCTATAATTTTTGATGTAAGACAATTGATGGCGTTTTTATGATCTATTAAACTATGTTTTTCTGAGATAAGGAGTTTGCATTCTAATGCTTTGTTAAAAAAGTGTTACGTGTTATTTATTGTTTCAATATCAATCAATGTGTTTTGTAATTCGGCCATATTAAATTATTTACGAGACAGGAAATATACTTTAGGGAGGTTAGACATCTACGTTTGTATTCCATTTTTTTTTCAGATCATTTTCATGTTTGATTTGAATTATTTTTTCCCCAGTTGCTTTGCGGACAAGACAAACAATTTGCAAGATTTAAACCACACGAATTGGTAGAGTGTTTCTTTAGGCGTTTGCTTTGTTTTCCAGAGAAGTTCTTTGAAATACGGTGAGAGTGCTTCATTGAGAAAAATGGGAGAATTTGAGTCTAGGGTTTTGGCCGCATTTTTTAAGGATAGCATAGAATCTTCTCGGTATTTTTTCCATGGTGGAATGCGATTAGTTTCGTCTTCTTGGAGTTGTACATCATGTCGTGGTCATTTGCGTATTCTTCGCAGATTTTTAATAGTATTCTCAACCCCTTGATCGACGGACCTAGGATAATCATGTCGTCCGCATAGCTAAATGTGATTTAGAAACAGATTATTGATACGACAGCCAGCTCTGGTATCCAGGCGATTTGAAAATTCGTCCTTGTATATATTTAATAGAATTGGTGACATACTTGGTACTTATATTAATTGTTATATCTCTTTAATTCTTTGATTATATCAAATGTATTTTTAATTTTATTATATGTAAACGCCCTAATTGGGCATGTACAAATAAATAAATAAAATATTATTGCACAAAATTGAAAATACCTACGTTTTAAGTTAGTCGAAAATTGTCGTGAAATGGTACACAGCTCTCTCTGGAACTCTCGCTTAAAATTCGCATAAAATACTACTTAAAAACTTCTAAAGTGACGGTGAAGTTTAACCAACCCTTGTGCTATCATCCTGGAAGACAAGCTATCATCATCATTGTACCCAAGAAGCATATGACCTCAGGAAAGGTAGGGCTTTCTCCCTTCAAATTACCTCATACTGTGGTTGATCATAAAAACGCCATCAATTGTCTTACATCAAAAATTATAGATTTACAGTCCATCCTCTATTGTCACGAACGATATCGTGACACTAGAGATCGTTTTTGATCGTAATCGCCGGATATTTCGTCGTTTTGTTCACTTTTTTGTTAGATGTAAATGAACATTGGTTCAGAAATAAGACATTGATTGCATTTAAAAAAAAAATCACACCCCTTCGTTGACCTTCTGCTGTTATAAGCTGTTTCATAATCACGCGTTTCATAAATAAAATAAGTTTCATAAATAAATTTGAATAAGTGTTTTATATGCAATAAATATTAATTAATATTGCATTTTGTTTTGAAGTGTCGTTAGATAGGTTAACATTTTTTTAATTCGTTTTGATAAGTCGAGTACATACATACCATTAATACTTGCTGTCATGTCAATAAAGTAGATCGCTATTTACACCAGGCTAACAAATATTCTACCATCAGCCATCTTTAAATATTTGTTTGGAGTTTTTTGCTTACAAGTTTGACGTTTGACTTGCAACAGTTTTTTTATTGTTTACGTTTTTAAACATTCAGGTTTAAAATATTCAAAATGGAAAATAAATGATCAAATTCAAGCTAGATGTCTTAGACATGGAAAGCGCTTCGGCCTTCGAAGCACTTAAATCGTTGAAACTATTCGATAAAAATGCATATAAAGTTCGTTTTTCGAATTTATCCCCATTCAAGAAAACTTTATAGCATCTCTCATATTGAATATTGAAACTGCCAAAAAAGAGGAATCGGAGATTGTGATTTTACAGGCAAAATTTAACGAAATCCTAAACATGTACTATGAGATCCAATCGCACTTTGATAAATTATTTCCAGACGATTCGAAAATTTATTTGGACATTTCAACAGCCTAGCAGACAGCTATTTCTGCTTTGGAAATGAAATTTTGCACATCCATCGTGAAACTTAATATTTGGAACTATTCACTGCTTGTCAATTTTTGGAGTTGTTGATTTGTTTTTGCTTTTATTGTCACAGTACACAAATACTTGCAATGAAAAACACTAGTATACTAGTGAAAAAGTGATGCTTATTAATATTTGATGATATTTGTGTATAATAATTCAGAGTAAATAATTTAAATAACACCCCAAAAACAAATAACGGAAAATAATTTAAATGTTTAATTTTGAAAAGAACTCGTTAAGCGAGTCATTTTTTTACAATTTGGTTCGCTCGAGGTGCTCGTCGTTAGAGGTTCTACTGTATGTATGTATATTTATCCCCTCTCGAACTTTGTTGATCTTACGCGACGGTACACCAGTTTGTTGTTGATCCGTTGTTTTTGAAGATCCTTTGTTTTTGTTGATCCATCCAGATTTGTTGATCCATACTCAAGCTGGCGTACATATCGCAGGCTGAGGATAGGTTTTAAATACGTCCAAAAAACTCGTATTGAGAAAACAAGATTTGAAGCTTAAAAAAATTAGATTTTTGTATCCTTTATTTCAACTAATTGTTTCAAATATTTTTATAAAGCTACAAGGGTTAGTCTACCTATAAGTAAAAGACCACTTTATTTGATTGAATTTTTATTTGAATAAAAGCATAATAAAAACATAATAACAACAACAAAATAGCAATTATTGTTAGTTTATAGCATGTCCATACTCAGTGTTGGTTTATACTAAATTGTGTACTCTCAGTAGAGATAGATCACACCAACAGTAGGTTAATCCTGTAGTACAGTTTGGTTATTAAAATAAAATGTATGGAGTAATCCAAAATCCATTAATGATAACAAATAAAAAAGTAAAAAATTCTTTAGAAATTAGAAAATAAAATATATTCATACGAATTACAAAACAATAAAAAGGCAATAACCATTGTTTTTTTAATTTTATTTTTATTCTTAATGTATTTGAATTACAAAGGTATAGTATATTGCCCTCCACACTAGGAGTTCACCTGCGTAATAGAGGACATTTTTCAATTGTAAATTATAAATTGAAAATAGTAAAACAAAGAGTATGGGAAGGCAGGGTAATCACGAACGCTGGGTAATCTCGAACGCAGCAATTTCACTATGTTGGAAAGAAATGGCAACATTTTACTCATCGCCATCTTTGAAATTACTCCATCACTAGTGCCAGGCGGCCAGTGGAGCGCTACAGACATACACAACGGTAAAGGTATGAATAATTACAATTTTTCTTTGTTTTCGTTGCAATTTTTCCATAAATGAAACTCAGTGTAACTTATCAATTAATTGTAGTGCCAATACAACATTTTGAGGCATAGATATTTTAAGATTTTATCATGATTATCAGATGCGGCCGAGCTAAACATAAATCATTTTTTGTTATTTTACTTTGAAGGGTATTGGCAAACGAACTGAGTGGGTCAATCTCGAACGTTCGGCATTGCCCCACATAGTATAAAAGAAGCCAAGCATAATAAAAATATACATAACAAGAAACACATTAAAAATAATGTAAACTGAAAAAGGTGAAGAAGCAAAACAAAAAAAGTGACCGACAAGAAGCGGGAAAGCAATAAAAAAGCTGGAATAAATTTTAAAAATTTTTGTTCTGACAATGAAAATGTGAAGAAAAGAAAGACACAAAAGAGAAAGAAAGAAAATATAGATTATTATTGCATTTTTTGTAATGAAAAATACGGAGACAGCCCACTTGATGACGATTTGATCGAGTGCTCTGTTTGGAAAAACTGGGTACGTGAAAAATATACAGTTGGGTAATCGTCTTTCTTTGGCTACCATTGTGATCTTTGAGGCACACACTGATCTCAAATTTAAGTTAAATTGTGACTAATTTGTCATAGGTGATCTCATTTTTAGGCTAGTCTGGGTCAAAGGCGAACGATTGCAATTGCCCCACCAGGTTTCCGTATTACCCGACCATTTTTTGTTTGAAAAGTTGATTATATAAAGATAAATTAATGATGTTGATTATAATAGTCTAATATATATTAGTGTACCTTTCAGAAGTACTTATTAAATTTCTCCTATGTACGTAAAAAAGATAAACAATAAAAACTAAAATATAAAATATAAAATATAAAATCGACTTCTACATAGTTTCAACAAAATGGATGTGTCTTGTAAATTTGAGTGAGGTAACAACATTATAAATTAAAAGTTACAAGGATTGCAGCCAGTTTCACATGTGTTTTTTTATATTCTATAAGATTAGATGTTTTATATTATGTTGAAAGTGAATTGTATAATTATATTGCCTGGTATCTGTAGTGTTGTTGTCCAAAGGATGTGTTTGTTTTTTGTATCTGTAGTTAGTGTACATGGCTTGATCCAGTATTGTGAGAATTTTGTGAAGTGTTAAATGTGTTTAAGTTCTTGTAAAGTTATGCCTACAATACCCCTCTTTTTTCAGCCCGATTCCAGTTAGAGACCAAAGTCAAAATTTTCGCTTTACGCGATTGCTATTTTCATCTCTATTTTCATATCTACGATTTCAATTGTCATCACTGCAAACAATACATGAACCTTGCTGTTCGCCGTGATGCCAACTGAAATCGTAGATTTGAAAATAGAGATGAAAATAGCGATCGCATAAAACTAAAAATGTTGACTTTGGTCTCTAATTGGAATCAGACTGAAAAAAGATGTCGTGTATTGTAGGCATTAGTATTTGTTTTGAATATAATTTTTGAACTTTCAACACTGGGAATTTTTTTAATGCGATTGAAGTATTGGTAATTTAAGTTTTACTTTTATTAGGGTTTTCCAAGCTGTAAGTGTATTGATGTATTTTTTACTGACACAGCGCCAGGCAATAATGCCGTATTCAATTATGGATTGTGCAAGTGCGAGGTATATATTTTTAATTTCATATGTGTTTAGAATATTTCTCACGTTTTTGAAAAAGTAGATCAACATGTTTATTTTTCCTATCACCGATGCCACTTTAAATAACGGTCGAAGTATATACCAAGATATTTAATATTTTCCGTTTGTGTAATTGGGGTCAATCGCATGGGATGTGTGTTGATTGTTAGGAATATATTTTAATGTGGATGTTATTGGAGGGTTTGTCCTCTCGAGTTTATGTTGAAAGTTATGAATTTAGTTTTATCTATATTTAAAGTTAATAAGTGGAGTCAAGACATTTTTTTTGTAATATTTATTTTTACCTTTTAAACATTTTTATCTTATTGTTTCTTTTGTACTATTAAAAATAAACTATTACTTAACAAAACAAGCATATCATTATAATTTTTTATAAATAAGTATAGCAAAACAAAACATTTAAATTTTAAAAAAGCCTTACCCAAAATGGAATCAAGAGATGGCATAAAAATATTTTTCTCGAAAAATATTGTTTGGAACACATTAATTGGAGACGACAAGGAATTAGCATTTATGGCTGAAGCATTCTTTCTTATCATTGTTCCAGCCAAGGCCAAAGGCCAGTTGTTTCAGAGAATCTGAAAAACTCATCAAATTTCTAAAATAATTTTTGAGTTCTGTGAAAGCTCCAAGTTCTGTTATTATTTCAATATGGATTAGATGTTTCACAAAACTGAAATATTAACAGAACTTGAACTTTCAACTTGAAAATTAACTTTGAAATTTGATTAATTGTTCATATTCTGTGAAAAAATTGGCCTTTACAGACTTTTGACATCGTTAAATTTTTGTACGTAATAAACATGAAATTGTTCTGGTTTTTTTATGGTGGACAAAGTTATATGTACGTAAGGAATCACAGAATAATTAAAAGCCTTTGCCGTCTTTTGATGAAGTCTGCACCGAATACAATGTCGCAATTCACGTTCATAACAGATACAATTATTATAGTTTTTTTTTTACATAGCATACTGAAATATCAATTAATGGTATAGTATTCCACTAAATACACCATTCTTAAAGAAGACTTAATGTACCTTTTTTTAAAAAAACATTCATAGCCTTGATGGTTACGTAATTTGTGGAATTTTCGACCACCATGCTAGGCACATGCCCATATCGATTTTACATGTAATGCATTAAAATTTTAAATAAGCAATAATATAAGGGAATATAAAAGGTTAAAAAATAGTATAAAACTATATAAAATAACATAGTATTAAAGAAAATAAGGAATTAAAATAAGTGTATAATAGTATAAAAAAGCATGGAAGAGATAAAATAATATAAAAGAATTGTATGTGAAAGAATACTAAAAGTATGTAACTTGAGAAAATCTTAAAAATTAATGTAAGCACCGTAGAGTAAGCAACTAAAAAAGAGTTATTAGAGTAATGATATATTATTTGTGCATCTGAAGTCAAATAGGTATATTAATTTTCGGCATTTTTTCAATATAAAATGTTACGATAAATAGCACCAAGTTAAATGCAAATCCAAATGTTTTGACGTTTCAACGCGTATAGCTGATGCGTTATTGAGGAGCGTCGAGTTTTTGTTTATACTATATTTACAAAATGAGGCATTTCTATTGGCCAATGGATGCAGACTCTGTTCAAAATTATGGTTTTTTGGTGTGTGGACATGGTAGATAAATACATAACTAATATTACTGCATTCACAGCTTAAAAAAAAACAAAAATTCACATAGTACAAACCAATTCTCAGCAAGCGATATGTAAATCCCTGGTATATCAACTTGTATCATCAAGATTTAACTGTGAGCCATGTCCATTTTTCGGTCGCATGTACCTTTTATACTTTATCACTATGTTGATTTCATATATCTGACAAATTCTGGCCACCCTCGATCGCGCGCGTCTATCTTACTTTTTAGTTCCTTTTAGCACCGGTGCATTCTATGAAGATTAATTATACTTAAGGGGGAAGAAGAGGCGGTACACATACCCGCCTCCCAAATTGATATCCCCAGTTGGGTGATGGGTTGAGGGAGTCCAACTGGAGAATTCTAGGTTAGGTCTCCCTAACTCTTAACTCAATTCTAATAAAAAATTACGATATCCTATAAAGCCTGTTGAACTATGGTATCCCCCCAATACGAATTGCGACTTTCATAAATAAAGCCCTTCTATTGGGTTGTTTCTATCGGATCAACAAAAATTCATTAAAACCAGATATAGGTACATGTTTTAATGACTACGATGAACGAAGCATTCTGTTTGGTCATTTAAATCGGACCAAGAAAAGTACAGTAGAACCAGATGTAGGTAAATACATTATATGATTACGTGATCAACGAAAGTATGCCAAATTGGGTAGATCAACGAAAATAATCAACCAATTACCCTATAATTTTCGTAAACTTTCCGATAAGATCATTCATTGTCAATATATATATATGGCAACAATATTACAATAAATACGAAGGTTGCTAGTTTGCCAGTAAAACTATTTGATGGTTCATAAAATTTTCAAAATTTGTAGGGAAATCGGTTGCTTAATTTTTGTTGATCTACACAAATTGGCATACTTTTTTTGAACACATAATCATATGGGATTTACAGTGCGAAAACGCTCCAACATCGTTTCACAAATTTTTTTGCGTAAATCAAAGTCACTTTCTTTCAGTTTTTGAACTATTTGAATTTTAAAAGGATGAAACTTCAGATCCTTTCTTGAAATTTCATGAATAATCGCTCTTGGAAGTACCAGTAAGGCTGCTCTTTTTCTTATTGATAGTCGCGGATTTTCACGTAAACTGCTTTCAACCAGTTCCAACCAATGTTTTCGGGAGCCCTTGAAGATCGACTGGGCCCTGGCCGTGGAGCATTCATAGCCGAAGCAGTTGCGCGGAATCTCTCCACCCACGAACGAATTAAATTTACACTCAGTCCATCACGTATTCGCCGAATACCGAACTTTGAACAAAATTGTCGACGGGCAATTACGTAAGAATCATTACTCTTAAAAAATGTCTCTACAGCGAACGCGCGATGCTCACTCGACCACTGCGACATTGTGACTGACAAATCTGCACGATCGGCGATTCCAACAGCGCCACCCTCCCCCCAAACCGTTTATTACTTTTTGAAATAATCGTATTTAAAAATATAAATCTGCCACCAGACACCCTGTATATGCACCTAAATCTGGTTTTTCTGTTCTTTTGTTGATCTGATATATTATACTTTAAATTATATACGAGTACATTTGACAGTAAATGTTGTTAATACGAAATGCGGCAAAATTTTAAAATATACAAATATCAATTTCAATTTTTCAATTTTCAATCAATTTAAGAGGCGGGTACATATACCACCGCCCCGGGAACCATTTATTGGATAACTAACAACGCTGCCGAAGGTCACCCCAAGGGGTTTGATACGTTTGGTGACTAAGCAGGAGTGCCTGGGTTTATGCGGTTGAGAAATGTTCGTGTCTTGGCGGCGTGTCAACTGCGTGGTGGGCCGGATCGAATAATGTTTTATTATTAAATTTAATAATAAAACATTATTATTATATAATGAATAAAAAATCACTTTGTTTAAACCACTATTTTTAAAAAACAAATCAACATGTTTCGACAACAATGTTGTCTTCATCAGGATATGTTACTATAGTAAACGCAGTAGTTGTCGAAACATGTTGATTTTTTTTAAAAATAGTGGTTTAAACAAAGTGATTTTTTATTCATTATATGAAAAATGATACCACAAAGTTATTTTGCGAAGTTCGAAGAAGTACATTATTATTATATTTATTATTTCCCATCCATTAATAAAATACCCATGGTCTGGCATTTTAATGTGGACAATTATTACAATTTCGGAGGCGGATACGTGTACCGCCGCCCCGGGAACCATTTATATGGATAAACAACACCTCTGCCAAAGGTCACCATAAGTGGTTTTGATATGTTTGGTGATTTAGCAGGAGTTCTCAGGTTTGATAAGGATATGATTCGGGTGTTGGCGGCGGATGCGCCTGCCCGCAAACTGCGTGGGGGCGGATCGAATAGTCCACTTGCGACCCATCCATAAAATATTACGGTCTTTCATTTTAATGTGGACAATTAGTGCAATTTGTACGGCCGCCCCGGGAACCATTTGGTTAACCAACACCACTGCCAAAGACCACCTCGAGGGGTTTGATACGTTTGGTGATTTAGCAGGAGTGCCGGGTTTATGAGAAGTGTATAGTCTTGGCGGCGGATGCGCCTGCCCATCAACTGCGTTTCGGGTCGGATCGAATAGTTCTATTTCGACCCATTCATAAAATAATTATAGCCTGGCATTTTATTGTACACACTTAATACAATTTGGTGGGCGGCATGTTCATGGCCGCCCCGGGAACCATTTATTCGATAACCAACACTCAACCCAAGTAGTTTTATACGTTTGGTGACTTAGCAGGAGTGCCCGGTTTGATGGGGTAAGAAGAGTTCGGGTCTTGGTAGCGGATGTGCCTGCCCACCAACTGCGTGACGGGTGTGACGAATCAAATTTCGTTACGAGTATTACATAAATTTGAATTAGTCCATATCTGGCATTGTGCATTCAAAGACAAAAAAAGTGTTGACAGATATTGAAGACGGGAGAAGTGCGGGGTAGGGCAACGGGTTCTTCCTTTTTCAGTTTATTGGGCTTAGGCAGTCAATAAAGACAATAGGGAGAGGGTGGACCTCGAGAAGAGCAAAGAAAAGGTCCCTCGGAAGTTGAGGAAACGAGATGCGTAAAAAGGAGAATCGATATGCCAGTTAAAGTGTTAAACGAACTTTGCGTAAATCACAATATTAGAATAGTGTGTTACAAAGAGCTGCACTTGCGAACAATAAAATAGTGCAAAACGATTATAAACCGCGTGCCACCCGCCACCCGCCACCCGTCACCCACTGCCTGCTATCCTCTGTCCACGGCCACAGTACCCCTTTCGCATAATGACACCGTGTCTGGAAAGGCTCCGGCAGATTGCCAACGAGATTACCCATCGCAAAGTTAGTTGTCCCCGAACCGTAAGACAATTAGTCTAGGTTAGAAATAAGTAGATCTAAGTACAATTAAGATCATGTATTAAGACCTAGCCAAACCTTAAAAATTCGTATATTTAAACAGATCTCCATAATTAAATTCATCCACCCTGTTCCCAACCCAAGCCACCCACAATTGGTGTAAAGGGAGAGTGAAGAAAGTCCAGAGGTATGTATAGAACTGCATTTATTTAAATATTCAAAAATTATTATTAGCTATTTTCCGGAGCAATTGGGAAGGTTGTAATGTCGCCCGACGTAAGGCGGTTTTAGATATTTTAATATATCTATCACTTATGTTATTGACATTCATAAACCCAGTCCCTGAAAGCAATGTAAATATTTGCATGTTTTTATTATAGTTAATTATCTTACTTTCTCGCAAAACTCACAAGAATCACCTTTGTTACATTTTTGTGACGAGTTAATATTATGTAGGTGTTTCCTTTTATTTGTTTGGATCGGGCTGGTCTTTCTATCGTTGCCCCAATTTAAGTAATCAAATATTCGTCTAAATGAAACAACTAAACTTTGTTTGAACCACTTATATAATTAGTAAATCCAACCGGTTTCAGAACAAACGTTCCTTCTTCCTTTTTCAGTATACGCTTGCCCTGAAGAAGGAACGTTTGTTCTGGAACCGGTCGGATCAAATATTCATCTAAATGAAACGAAACAATTCAATTATTATAAGCAATAATTATCAGCCTGAAACACTCATCCACATTGAAAAATCTTCCGAGAAAAGATACATGACGCCAACGGGACTTGAACCCGTGCCCTTCTGATTGCCGGTCAGCTGCTCTCCCAATTGAGCTATGGCGGCTTATCTTATACCCGCCAAATGATTCAATATATACTAGTGTTTCATTCAACAATTACTGCTTATTATATTTTTTCCACCTGAAAACAACCAACTTTATTTTTGCGAGAGAGACATTGTTAGTGTTAAATCCCTCGCTAGGTGGCGTCGAGACAAATTATGTCTTCATTTATTGGGGAAATCAATTCAACTTTGTTTGAACAAACAATTCAACTTTGTTTGAACCACTTATATAATTAGTAAATCCAACCGGTTTCAAAACAAAAAAAAAGGAAGAAGGAAGGACGAACATTTGTTCTGAAACCGGTCGGATTTACTAATTATATAAGTGGTTCAAACAAAGTTGAATTATTTCATTTATTTATAATGGATAACCACAAAGTTATAGCTACATTCAAAAATATAAATATTCATTTCACCAGAATATTAGCTAATAATTTAATTTGTTTTATTTTGAATAGAATTTCTTCTCCGTTTATGTGTCTATTATTATCTAACAAAAGCACTGCGGCAAGGTCATAATTTGACGGCGTAAATGTCAAGGATTATTTTTTGTTGTGAGTCAATTAAATCGTGTCGCTCTCCATAGAGAGAAAAAAGCCTTATTTTTAAATGCCTGAGGTCTCAAACGTAAAAATGAATCAAATTGGTGTTCACTTTTGGCTCGCTGTAATGGCCGGAACTTTTGGAAAAAAAAATCTATTTCGTGATTTGAAAAAAAAAATACAAGAAATGGTCCATATTTTATATTTTGTAGCAAACTTAATTTGTATTCCTTAACTGCAGTATAAGGAACGGAAAAACATATATATTTTTTTAAATGTTTATAATTTGTGTTTGTTAAAAATATAAAATGGGAAAATAACACATTTTCTTGATAAAATCAGTATTCTTGTAGACTTTCTTGTATTCATAAACATGATTCTTTTATTCATTTTTGTCAGCTGTATGCAGTTTTTAATAACACAAGGTTAAATGATTGAAAAAAAAATAGTTACCATGATTTAAAATGGCTGCATCCTACGCCATGCTCCTGTCCATGAGGCTGCGGTAACAAAAATATATGTTTTAGATTTTTTTCTGATTTTCAATTCATTTTAGCGAGCCAAGCATCATTTAAAAATCAATTTAATCTGATGCAGCTCTCATTTTTTTTGTAAGACGCAACGTAAGGCGTTTCTGAATTCAAAAGTTGAAATAATTGACAC
Source organism: Limnephilus marmoratus (assembly GCA_917880885.1). Lineage (NCBI taxonomy): Eukaryota > Metazoa > Arthropoda > Insecta > Trichoptera > Limnephilidae > Limnephilus > Limnephilus marmoratus. The sequence goes on from OU862931.1 coordinate 30,257,870, forward strand.
CCTATTGTAGGTACCGTGAGATTAAACCATACGCCGATTGGATAATAGTTTCACGAGTTTTTATATTTTCATAAGAACACAAGTAAGCAGTGGCGGCTCGTGACTTTTTGTGTGCTAGGGTGCTAATATTTAAAAAATGGCATCGTATGCGAAATATAATTTTTTTTTTTTTTTTCAAAAATCGGTGTTTTGTATGAAGATTTTTCAGGAAATCGGTGCGGCACACCTGAAACTTTCTGAAATTTTTTATACAAAAAACTGATTTTCAAAAAAAAAATAAAAAAAAATTTCCAGCTACAAAAACTTCATAATGCCATTTTTTTTTAATTTCAGCACTCTAGCACACCCAAAAGTCACGAGCCGCCACTGCAAGTAAGACGGGCGATTTCAAATGGCTATTTTTGTTGGTTTTCCTAAATTTATGTGTTTGGGATTGATAATTTTAGAGTACCCATTCGAGATTATTTTTTGATGATATTTGGGTGTTTGACCCCAAGTAATGAATTCATACTTGTCCCATTTAGAAAGGTCACCGAACCGAAGATTGCATCGACGGGATAATTTATCATCACTTCTTCCGTTAGCTATGATTCAAATACGGAGGAGATCCATGACCCGAATGGCATCTCCAAGGATGATCTGATCGCCGAATTGAAAATTATAAACTTAACCACTCAGAAATCCATCCGAAAAATGAGGCAACAATTTAATCAGGATATTTCAAAAATTACAATATAGTACAAAAGACACAGAAACGGAAGATTTACGAAAATCAATATCGAAAATCGTGATCAAGAAGACACAATCTATCAATTTGGGTACACCAGTGATTAAAATAATAGCAAAACATGCGTTAGAGATTTCATAAACAAAATTAGAAGAAATCAGTTCTGCCCGAGGATTTTCGGAAACCGACATTACTGAGGTGTTTAGGTGTTTGTTGAGTTAGTGGAAGGGATCGCTATTATTTAGTAGTGGTGTATCAAGTATTTAGAACTGATATGGGAAAATTTGAAGACCAAATTATTGAAGAAATTTGAAAGAGCCCACCATTCTCAAATTACTGCGCGTTTGAAGTTACACGATTCATGTCAGGCAGATGAATAAAGCGCTGCGGAGTTCGTGCTCATCACGCAAGCTAAAAGTTACCCCCTCGACAATCCGTTTTCTGAGCCGGAATTCATACACATTCTGAAAAACGGCTTACATTCAGAATTCAGGATATGCCGGCACGGTAGCGGCAGCACACGTTAATAGTATAAATAATTTGGTACGGGTGTGCGACGATCTAGAAACTTTCTCCCCTAATCTTAAAGATATGTAAAATTTTAAAAAATTTAAGTAACCCCCGACACAAGAAATAGCTGATGACCTTGAAACGCCTGAACAGATTTTCATGAACTGTAGCTAAGAACCATGTCGATCATGTCAGCTTTTAAACAAAAATCGCGTCCATCATCAAGTGTCTAGAATTTGGTATATTCTTTCCATTAGGGACTCTGAGAGTTCTCCAAATGGACAATGGGGAACAGTTCATAACTCGGGAGTTAAAAGAATTCACGAAACAATATAATGTACCCATTCTGTTCTTTAACGCGTATTATACTCCGCAGTCAAATGTAGTTAAAAGTTATAATAACATAATTGAAACGACGCTGAGCATAATCATCCAAGAAGATCAGCGAGAATGAACCACCTATTTACCTACGGTACAGACTTCAATGAATAACACAGTAAATTTTTCCACCGGATTTACACCATATTTTCTATTTCACGGTAGCGAACAAGTGCTGAACGGGGGTTTCCACCCGCACAATAATAATGTATCATCACAAGCTAAAACTGGCCTTGGAATAAACACTACACAATCCAATGGATTTTCCTCAAAGGAACTCCAAACTGTTTTTGATATTGTGCGAGATAACTTGATGGTAGCGTTCTAACGCAATGCAATTCTACTTACGAGTTCTTAAAAGAAATGTAATTTATAAGCAAGGGGACGCCGTATGGAGAAAAAATTTCGTACATTCTGATGCAGCTCTGTATTTTTCAAACAAATTAGCTCCACGATTCAAATGTCTAGTTTATTTTTATTTCTAGTTTGTTATCAAATGTTTAGTTTATTTTCACACTTTAGGTTCGGCTTGGTTAAATTTATATATTTTTTTCAATCGACAAGTTGTAAAGTACAACATCATACTCTGTAACATCTCACCCGTGAAATAGAGCAACTGTGAAGGAGGTACGAGGGGATTCCGTGGCACATTCACATCAAGCGAGGTGATAATAACAAATATTTGAGTTTGGTGAAACCGAGCGTTATCTTGCACCTAAAGTCTCGAAATGTTTCGAACATTTCGAGACTACCCTGCGCAGATGAGAAAATAAAGTGGTGTGCGTGAATGTGCTGAAGTACTACATTATGTACAAATCGTACGGGGCACCTACCAGTGACACGATTCGAAAGGTGCAAATACGCATGTTCGACGAAATTAGTATGCGAGTATCTAAAAGTCTCCTTATCTGAAGAAAAGAGATCTTCGCGGATGAGAAAAGGCCGTAAGTTTTGTGCGAAAAGATGGAAGAAAATGGGAAGATATATCTATGCGTTGACCAGCGGGATTGAGAAAATGCGGCAGGTCGAGGTTGCATCTTGACATCGAGAGAGTGAGAGACAGAATATAGGGGTTTGAAATTTTCTCCGTCATAACCTGGCGTCCAATTTTCATTCTGTATTGCGTCGGGAGATACAATTCAAATCTGTAATCATACAGGCGAACCCTAGTGGGGTTAATAATTACATGCTAAAAATGTATTTAAATTGTGAGGAAGCAATACATAAATAATTAAAATAAAATATTGTTTTACTTTTTCATTTATTGCATTTCAGACATACTATGCATGTACAATAGGGTATGTCTATTATATCAACTTTTGAATTCAGAAACTACGTTTAAATTTATTTTTTTAAAAATGGTTGTTAGCTCGCAAAAATGCATTGGAAGTCAAAAAAAAAACCAAAACTTTTTTTTTTTTAAATTATGTTTATTATTATTTTTTTCAATAATTTAACCTTTTAACGTTTGTTTGCTATTTAAAACTGCGTATAGCTGACAAACATGAAAAAAATCAAGTTTATGAAAACAAAAAAGCGTACAAGAATACTGATTTTATTCAGAAAAGTTGTTATTTTTCCCTTATATATTTTTAACAAACACATCACATATGTTTATAAAAAAAAATTTGCGTTCTTTGTACTGCAGTTATGGAATAAAAATTAAGTTTGATACAAAATATAAAATATGAACCCTTTATTTTTTTTTCCAAATCACGAAATCTATTGTTTTTCAAAACTTCCAGCCATTTTAGCGAGCTAATATTTTGTAGCAAATTTAATTTTTATTCTATTACTGCAGAACAAAGATTGCAAAAAATTTTTTTTCTTAAAAATATAAAAGGGGAAAATTACACTTTTTCTGGATAAAATCAGTATTCTGTAGACTTACTTGTATTCATAAATTTGATTATTTTACATTTTTGTCAGCTTTTCGCAGTTTTTAATAACAAACAAACATTAAAGGGTTAATTATTAAAAAAAAATATTAATTACCATAATTTAAAAATACGTGCTTTGGGTTTTTTTCTGATTTCCAATGCATTTTAGCGAGCTAATAAACATTTTGAAAAATATTCATTTTAAATGCAGTTTACATTTTCTTTGTAAGACGCAATTTTTGAGACCCCAGGAGTTTCTTAATTCAAAAGTTGAAATTGTACAACAGATACCTATGTTGTTTTTGTTATTGATGATGTAGGCGTTTATGAGTTAAGGTAATGGAGGAGTGATTACAGATTAGTAACGGCCTCTTTTGCAAAAAAACATGTTTGATTAAATTTAAATTAAGGCGTAGATTTAAGTGATCAAGTAAATTGATTAGAACTGCCACTTTGTCCCGCCACGCAACCCAACCCCACTTCCATCCATTCACCCTCTCACTATTTTACCCAGTGGTAATGGCTTCTGAAATAATCCGATTTCTTCCACCAGAATCTACTAATTTCCTTAAAATATATGGGGTATCCGGGGTTAAAGCACATTTATAGTACATATGATATGTATTGAAAAAGAGTTATGCGCCAGTATATGCAATATTCTGGTATTAATACAGGTCTACAAATATTACAGTAAGAATATAAAACATCGCAAATCAATAATTTAGAAATTTTAGAAATAAGAAAAAATGTAAATTCCAAAGCTGACATAATTAATAAGCAAAAAAATTTTTTATGATATGTATTGAAAAGGAGTTATGCGCCTTCTGATATTAATACAGGTCTTCAAATATTACATACAGGATATAAAACATCGCAAAGCAATAATTTAGAAATAAGAAAAAATGTAAATTCCAAAGCTGACATAATTAATAAGCAAAAAAAAATTGTTAACCCTGTTTTAAATATCTTCCCACTTAACCGGCCTTTTACTTCTAATAGCTTGGTAATCCCCAATTCTTCAAAACTCCCACCATTGTCAACCCTTCTCCCTCCTTCAATTTCTTCTCTCCATATGTAATCTATAATTAATTTTTTAACTTTAGTATACTTTTTTTCCTGAAGAAGTGAACATGGTTCACGAAACATGTTGATAGTATAAAATATAAATATATATATATATATATATATATAAAAAGTGATGTAAACTAAGTTATTTTCTTTTAATAAATAAATAATGACATCACAAAGTAACAACCTTTTAGAAGAAGTTTTCTTCGAAAAAAAATTTAAAAAAAAAAAGTAATATTCTACTATTCTTCAGACACGCCAACGGAAATGACGGGAGATTTAACTGAAGTGGTAGGTATGCAATTCCCACTACCTTCCCTACCCTGGTACATTGGGTTTTTTATGTAAAATTATATGTTGTCATTAGTTTTGGTGATATTTTTTAGGAGCTTCGTAAACAAACAGTTAAAGGGTCCTATCTGGAGAGGAGAAGTTCACTTGGTTAAAATTAAAAGTGTGTAGAACCAACCAATAAGGAATGCATCACACCAATAAGGTAAATCCTCCACACAGCATCCCCAAAGATGACATAGCCCCTGAGGGAAATTATTGTTACATAAAATGCACCTTTTCACCTGGGAGCTAGACGCGTTATACCTACCCATTTTTAACATATTTTTTGTTATCTTAACTTCTAAACTACTGTTGAAACCTGTATGTACTTATTCACAGTAATTGTAATAATATGTTAAAACCCAAAGCGTAGATGATATATAAAAAAATTTAAAAAATTTGAAAAATTATTTATTGGTTGAAGAGTTTTGTTAGTTTTGTTGATGAAGTTTGTTTATTTTCATAATACACTGACCTCGCATAACGATCTCACAACGATATACATAATAGAGAGCACTATTTTAAGGTTTTTTTCTTGATTGCTTATGTTTTTTTCCAGACGGTCTTTATTATTTTACATTTCAGAAGAGTGTCCTTTTGTTCGTACATGGAATTCGTGTATAAAAAAGAAATTTTATTTTTAAATTTCTTAATGAAGTTTTATTATTATTTATTCAAGTGCATTCACTTCGGGAGATGATTGTACATGATGCTAGGAGTAAAAAAGATTAACAACTTTTTCCGAAATTCCCATTTTTTTCCCATCCTAAAAACGTATCTACTAAATATATATATATATGAATAGTATAAGGTATGATCTTACTTGCTGAGAGCCTGCCGGGCACCATTATGACAACATTGCATGGTTGTGATTGGCCCGTATCGTAACAGCGGAAAATAAAAAAGCTGGCCGCACACGCCGCTCTAATTTCACCTTTTTATCACAAAACTACCCCTAAAACTTGGAATTTTGAAAAAAGTTATTAACTTTTTAACTTATAATATCATGTAGAATCACATCCCGAAGATTATATAATTGTATATTTCAAGGAAATTAGTAGATTCTGGTGGAAGAAATCGGATTATTTCAGAAGCCATTACCACTGCGTAAAATAGTGAAAGGGTGAATGGATGGGAGTGGGGTTGGGTGGCGTGGCAGGACAAAGTGGCAGTTCTAATCCAAAATTAAATACCAAGAAAGGTACAGAAGAGCCAAGAATACTACAGAAGAGCCAAGAAGTAAGAAGATTCAAAAAGATTCAAGAAGAGTCAAGAAGAACCGAGAGGAGAAATGGCCAGTCAAAAAGAGACAAGAAGGGCCAATGGAGACAAGGTGTGAGGAAAGGTGTCGGGGGGGAGGTGCAAGCAGGGTCACGAGTCACTAGAAGAGATAAGAAAAGAGTAAAGACAAGTAAAGATAAGAAGAGACGAGGAGAACCAAGAAGAGAGACGAGAACATCCAAAAAGAAGCAAGAAGAGCCAAGAAGAGACGTCATCGTACCCGATCGACCCGGAATCACTATCACCCGGGTTGCTTTCGAAGACTTTCTCAAAATATTTCATTCATCTCTCTTTTATTTCTTCCTCATTCGTCAACATTTTTCCATCTTCCGATTTTATCACTTTCAGGATGTCATTCTCTGGACCACTCCAGGAATAATGTTGTACGTAAACTCACGTTGTAGTGTCCAGTTGTGTGAAAGATGTCGGCAAAAAACCTGCTGTGATCCACTTTTTACTCACGGAAGGAATAACACCTACGAGAAGAAAAGGTGAGGATATCTGAGCACTATTGTGACTGGGTATGATAGAGGGTGACTCATTACATGCCTGGAAAAAAACAGTCGTCAAAGTGGCGTCACACCAATTCCCCATCTGTCAAAAAAATTTAAAACCACAATTTCGGGCAAAAAAAATCATGGCCTCAGTGTTTTGGGACCAAAAAGCATCCATTTGGTCGAATTTCTGCCTCAGGTTGACACCATCAATGCACAACAATATTTTGATACCCTAAAAAACCTCAAAAAGAGCATTCATAATAAAGGGAGGGGAATGCTGGCCAGAGAATTGTGCTTATTTCACGAAAACGTCCGTCCTCACACAGTCTTAAATAACCACCAATACGCTTTTGGACTCATTTGTTTGGAATTTTTAAACCACCCCCGTAAACCCCTGACTTGGTGTCTTCAGATAATCATCTTTTCACCTTCCTGAAAACATGTATGGATGAAAATAAATTTTCAACCGACGAGCAGGTGCAGAAAGTGGTCCTGAAGTGGGGGAGGAGCTGGTAGAGAAGCAAGTAGACGGCAAAAGAACCAAGAAGTTTGCAAGAAGATGCAAGATGAGACTAGGGGAGCCAAGAAGAAGCAATATGAAGTCAGAAGAACCAAGATACCGAAAAAGTGGTTAGTGGAAGCACGATGAGGTAAGGAGCAACTGCAACTAGCAAGTAGAGTAAAGTAATTTTTAGCACATAAAAGACAAAGAGGAGTATACGATGTAATGTTATTTTAGTGTAATTGATTTATCCCTTTCCATTTGAACTCAACTTTTGCATGTCGTAATCTTTTGTATATTAAATCACAGTAGCTCTCTTAACACAGGCATAATAACACCAGCAAGAAATTTGAAACGTCGTTATAATTAAATTTTATATTTATTTCCTTGATTCTTTGATTAATATTTTTAAAAAAATTGACATCACACACCCTCCTAACTGAAAAGCCTATATATTTTTATGCGCAAAAGTGTTGTATGTACGAATTCACTGTTTGAAAACCAATTTCGTTAAAAATAACGCAAAATTGAGAATTTGTTCAGACCAATCCCCTTATTAGTTAGGCGAGCTAGCTGGGAATACTATACTGTGATTAGAACGAATTTAACCCGTTAGATAAGAATAATTTCATTGTTTTGCCTTTAATAATGAGCGGCTTTGGAATTATTCATTTTTCCACCGCCTGCCAGATACTACATCTGAGTTTTGATGTGGTTTTTAAAGAGTATAAAGCGAAAAGGATTATCAAACGATATTCGGAGATGATGAAAGCGATTAGAAAATACGTCGGAGGAGTGGATATTGATGAAGATTTTCAATAATAAAGTACGTTTTACTTAAAAATTTTGAAATGCATAGAAAATAAGGTTTTTTTAGAACAGTATAAAATTTAAGCTTTACCATGTTTAGGTAGTAGAAGATTGTCATATGGGAAAGGAGGTTAAGATAATTCTGTTTCGACAAAACCAATATTTTCTTTTGTAACGAAGGGGCAATTGTGTCGAATCAAATGTCGTCAAATTTGAATTAGACCATATCTGGCATTGTGCATTCAAAGACAAAGAAAGTGTTGACAGATATGGGTCGAAAGGACAGGAATGGAAGAAAGGAAAAGTGCGGGGTAGGACCACGGCTTCTACGAGTTCATTGGGCACAGGCAGTCAAGACCGAGACCAGGGAGAGGGAGGAGCGCGAGAAGAGTAAAGAATAGGTCCTTCGAAAGTTGAGGAAACAAGACGAAAAAGGATAGTCAATATCGCAAGTTAAAGTTGCGTAAATGACAATATTAGAAGAGTGTGTTACAAAGTGCTGTTCTTGGGAACAAAAAATGGTACAAAACGATTGTCACCGCGTGGCACCCGCCATCCACTGCCTGCTACCCGCTGCTCACCGACACAACCCCGCTGCCGCATCCTGACACTGCAGTGCGCAGTGTGCGTGGATCCGCTCCCACAGATTGAATCGATTAGGCATCGCAAGTTAGTTGTCCCCAAACCATATGACAATTAGTTGAAGTTAGATGTGAGTAGATCTAAGTACAATTAAGATCATGTATTGAGACCTAGCCAAACCTTATAAAACCACTGAAGCGATCATGCGAAATAAATAAATTTGCCTCGATTGCTTGAGATTTCCCATATAATTATTTTTAAAATTTTTCGCCGACAATAAAAAATCATACCTTCGAATTTTAACACGACGACATAAAAATGTATTATAGTGCTATACGGGGTGGCCGGGGGTAAAGTGCATTAACTTCGGGAAGTGATTCTATATGATTGTAGGAGTAAAAAAGATTAACAACTTTTTCCGAACTTCCAACTTTTTTTTTCCCATACAAAAAGACGTACCTACTAAAAATCCTGAAGGGGAGGTACGATCTTAATTGCTGAGAGCCTGTCGGGCACGATTGTGGCAACATTGCATGGTTGTGATTGGCCCGTACGCCCGCTAATGCTGCCCGCACACGCCGGTCCAATTTTATCTTTTTACCATAAAACTACCCCTACAGGTTGGAATTTCGAAAAATTTTTTGTTTTTTTTACAATATCATGTAGAATTACCTCCCGAAGTTAATGCACTTTACCCCCGGACACCCCGTATAGCAGATGAATATATATATATTAAGGTGGTCCAAAATTTTTTTTTCATTATTTTTCATTTGGCCACCCCGTGAATTTGTTACACGTATTCATAGAAATAACATAGTAAAATTTCAGCGAGATAGCTCAAGTAGAAAGGGGTGCTCAATCGAGTGTTGTTTTTGAATTTTTTGTGTAAAATGCTGAATTTTTACTTTTTGCTACAGGCCAGTTTCGTGTGTTAAACTATTAAATAAATATTAAAATAAACTTCTAAATAGTTTTATAGACAAATTTGAACAGTATTTGATACTTATTTAGTAGACTGTGAAGTGAATCAGTGTAGTAAAATGTGTTCATCTACTCGAAAAAAATACGAAATTTTTCTACTTGGGGTTCGAGATATTGAGCCATTGATAAGGCTTAACCAACATCCTACTCTTCGGCAAGTTTTACTTCGTTATCACTACATATTAAATGATTCCAAAAATGTGATAGATTCCGCGCATGTACTTATTCAAGAACTTATAAAAGTATGGAGTAAATCTAGTATTCCGACCAGACAACAAAATCACTACATTGAAAAACTGATTAAGTTTTTTAAGAACTGGCTGCTATTAAATAAAAATAGAGGAAAAAATTCTGAAGCACGAAGAAAAGGAGAGTATTTGTTTAAAAAAGAACTAGACAAACTTTTTGATATTGCCCATGCAAGCGCTTTGAATTTGTTAAAAAATTACGGAAGACAGAGTGTTTCTCATCGCTCAAAGATGAGAACGTAAGTTGATTATGACCTCAATTGACAAGAAACTAGAAAAGGTCAAAGAAAGTTCTCTAAAACGGAAACAAAGATCTGAAGAATTGAAAGAAATGGCTGCTGAAAGTAATGCTTCATCTTCGGTGGTGTCGAGACAAGAGTTAGAACTTGAGTGCAGCTTCAGTAGCACTTCAAGTAATGCTAGCATATTAGAGGATAAGTCCAAAGATGAGTTTGTAGTGCGTTGAGTTGTCTACAAGTGACATATTTACACAATACGTTACCAGTGCACTTGATCATAACAAGATTTAAACTAATCAAGAGAGAAGAAAAACAAATTGTTCGATTTGTAAGTTATCATCTACACAAAAGTTTGAATCGAATCGAAAATCGTCTTTGGCAGCAGATGCACCAGTAAATAACTTATTACTTTGGAATAGCTTAAAATTGTACGAAGTCATTGATTCTGAAATCAGTATAGCAGCTAGGGGTGTCTTAGAGCGTTACTTATGGTATTTGTCAGATGAACTAGTCGCATTTACCTTATTTACTGAGAAGCTGTCTGACACTGAGGAACAGGCCATTGTTCAAAAAATAAATTTGGATGGCAGTAATCGTTCAGTACGAGGTGATTCTGCTAAGCTTGCCTTAGAGGTTACATTAGAAGCTTTTGCAACACAAACAACGTTGAAAACGCTCTTAGTTCTTGATGTCAAGGACTCTTTCTTGTAATTACCTCCTGAGACTTGGATTAACAATGTTGATTACCTTCAAGGCAAAAGCTGAGTCAAAAATTTGCGTATTGTTAATGATACAGCGGAGAGAGGTGTTAAACTATTTGAAGATTACAACACGATACTCACTAGACACGATACTAACAAAAGCAATTTTTACTTCACATCGTTGAACAAAACAGAAAAATCGTTTCTACTGAAACATTAAAAAAGGAGTTAACAAACATGGTTTTGAAAGATTGCGACTAATATTATGTTAATTATTGCTTTGTTACCAAATTTTGTTAAAATTTAAATACGTTTTATACTTATTTGACTAAAATACTTGTAATATTAATAAACCTTAAATTACGTGTTTTACTTAAAATCCAGAACTTTTGTCAGAAACATCTAACTCGATGAGCACCCCCTTGTATATAATATAGGGGGTTGAAATTTTTTACACATAATAGGAATGATAGGTGTAACAAATAAAATGGGTGGCTACATCTATATTTGAAAAAATAAAATTTACTATGTAGGCCTGGACCACCTTAATATATATATATATATATATACATATCATATATATATCCTATAAATATGAGGATTGCTTATCTCATATTTGTAGGATATATAAAAAAAATATTAAAAAAATCGTAAAGTTTATGACCGCGCGAATCCTGCGTGTTTTTACTTTGAAACTGCCGTGATGGGTTCTTATTGGAGTCAACATATTTTCGATTTCTGTTCGTTATCTGTGGTATACTTAAAAATAAAATGAGAATATCTATTAAAATGTGACTTATTTTTAACCGTTAACAGCTGTTCAAAAATTCGGCGGGAAGAAATATTTAAAAAATTTATTTTTAACATCGTTTTAAAAGAGTATACGGTTCGGATTGGCCACATGTATGGTCATAATACATGAAGCATTTCAATAGTTTCGTTTTAAAATAAATGCTAGCCTTGAAAATGTTTTAAATAATTACAATAAATGTTTTACGAATTTTGAGATAATGTGGTCCAATTTTGGACCACTATCAATCGCAGGAAAATAAAAGTGGTCCATTTTTGACCATAATACTCCAGTGGTCAAACAGATCTCCATAAATAAATTAGGGATGTTATGGATATGAAATTTCGGATCTGGATTCGGACACGGATATAGGAATAATATTATACCGGTTTCGGATACGGTTATGGATATGAAATCATTTCGGATTATCGTAGTTTCGGATAATTTCGGTTACGGATATTAGAATTTTAAAATTATAAAAGTAAAATACAAATAGCAAGATTTGACTTTTATTTCTAGTCTATATTATAATTTGTTTTTATAATCAGTCAAATAAATAACTATTATTATAGTCACTTTAAGTGCTATGTAGGTTACTATTACTATCATCCCAGGAACCAATTTTTAATTTTCAAAGAGTCTGTCATTGACAACTGTTTTTTACACTTTTGTAAAGGTGTTAGCTGTTGAGGTGGTTGTTGTTGTTTTTGTTGGGTATCCTTTTCCAGTAACAACAGTTCTTCATATTTAACAATGAGTTTTGATTTAAGATGAAGTTTCAGAGGGAGGCGTCTACTAATATCTACAGGAATTCCAAAAAACTGGAAAAATCGAACTAATATCTATGAGAATCAAAGTGTTGACGAATATCTACAGCTCAAACTGTTGATTAATATCTATGAGAACCAAAGTGTTGACGAATATCTACAGTACTGGCAGAGGTTGGATTTGCAATTGTGTATAGCATATTGGAATAACTTAATATTGCGTATGCAGTTTAAAAAACTTAATTTATGTAAGTATGTACGTAAAAATCCCTAATATCGGACTATTGGACACATGTAGCTGATTAGTCCAACCTATGCTCTGTAGATATTAGTTCAACCTAAGCTCTGTAGATATTAATCAACACTCTGAAGTTCGTAGATATTAGTTCAACATATGAGCTGTAGATATTCGTCAGACATACAGGCTGTAGATATTAGTAGTGGAGTTTCAGAGAAGTAGTGCCACCTCCTTTGCGTGAAAAGTTTTTACCGCACTGTTTACATTTTGCAGAATCTACATTAATTTCATCAAAAAATGTCCAAATTGCCTTTTGCCAAGACTATAACAATTTATTTACAAACTCTTTGAAATTAAGTAAGTAGGTACTCGTAAATAATAAGTTTTAATTTTTGTACACCCACAATCACAAAATAAATCATAAACAATGCAAATTGCAAGAGACGCGCGGCTTGTATGACAAGTGACGGCTCGGCTGGGCAAAACAAACAAAAACCTGTCGTAACCTGTCATTTTGACTCCGCCTTTATCCGAAACTATCCGAAACTTTTATATCGGTTTCGGTTACGGTAACGGATATTTTTATTTATTTCGGATATCCGATAGTTTCGGTTACGGTAACGGAGCCCCATAACACCCCTAAAATAAGTTAATCCCAACTGTTCCCAATCCAAGCGACCTGAATGTAAAGGCAGAGTGAAGAAAGTCCAGAGGTATATACGAGAATATAACTTTCTTTACTTACTTTAAATTATTCAATAATTATTTTGACCTAGTTTCCGAAACAATTTGGAATGTTACACGGGGCAGATTGAAAAGTGCTGTTTCGACCCATTCATAAAATACCTGTGGCCTGGCATTTTAATGTGGAAAATTATTACAATTTAGGAGGCGGTTGTGTGTAACGCCGGCCCGAGAACTATTATTTATTGGGTAACCAGCATCTCTGCTAAAGGTCCCCAGGTTGGTTTATTACGTTTGGTGACCTAGCAGGAGTGCCCGGTTTTATGGGGTGAAAACTGTTTGGGTCTTGATGGCGGAAGCGCCTGCCCACCAACCGTGTGGCAGGCCGGATCGAATAATTCTGTTTCGACCCATTTATAAAATAACTTTGGTCTGGCATTTTAATATGGGAAATTATTACAATTTGGGAGGCGGATGAATGTACCGCCGCCCCGGGAACCATATATTGGATAACCAGCACCCCTGCCGAAGGTCACAACAGATGATTCGATACGTTTGGAAACTTAATGTGAAATAATTTAAATAAATAAAAATTTTAATCTGAAATAATTTGGGAGGCAGCGCGTTTACCGCAGCCCCGGGAACCATTTATTGAATAACCAGCGCCCCTGCCGAAGGTCACCACAGGTGATTCGAAACGTTTAGTAACTTAATGTGAAATAATTTAAATAAATACAAATTTTAATCTGAAATAATTTGGGAGGCAGCGCGTTTACCGCCGCCCCGGGAACCATTTATTGAATAACCAGCGCCCCTGCCGAAGGTCACCACAGGTGATTCGAAACGTTTAGTAACTTAATGTGAAATAATTTAAATAAATACAAATTTTAATCTGAAATAATTTGGGAGGCAGCGCGTTTACCGCCGCCCCGGGAACCATTTATTGGATAACCAGCACCCCTGCTAAAGGTCACCACAGGTGATTCGATACGTTTGGTAACTCAGCAGGAGTGCTCGGGTTTATGGGGTGAGAAGTGTTCGGGTCTTGGCGGCGGAAACAATTTAAAAGTTAAAATAATTATTACTTTGTGAGTAAAACTTAAATTTGTAATATTTAATTAAATGAAGGCAATATTAGCGGAACGCAATCGAAAATCTGGAAACAGAAAAATCTGAAAAGATATTGGCAACTCTGGGACTCGAATCCGGGACCTTCGGCTTTCCGGGCCGCGACTTCACTGAGATAAGGTGTCCTACATAAAGATAGCAGCCAACAAAATATGCGTTAAGAGACACCTTAGCTCAGTTTGTAGAGTCGCGGCCCGAAAAGCCGAAGGTCCTGGGTTCGAGTCCCAGTGGTGCCAATAGTTTTTTTTCTGATTTTTCTGTTACCAGTTTTTCGATCGAGTTTTGCTAAAATTGTCTTCATTTAATTAAATATTAAAATAATTATTGTAACTTAGTCTAATATTACTACTAAATAACACCTCGCATTACAAACGGACGAATTTAAAATTTTTACAATACACGGAGGCGTGGACACGTTTTCAAACACAGCGCTGGCAATATTCGATCGGCCACCGCCACGGGAGGACGAGGGTTACGCCCTAAGCCAGGCGCAAACATCAGATTTTTCCATCCGATTGTCTAATCAAAAAAAATTCGATTGGACGGCGGGCCCTGGTACTATAACCAATCGGGTTTCCACATCAGATTTTGTCTGATCAGACAATCAGATGGGAAAATCTGACGTTTGCGGCAGGCCCTAATTGGATAGCTGCGGTGTGTGTGTTTCGAAGTTTTATTGTAAAATCGCCATGGAAAATATAGCTGGAGGTATGTAGCTTAAATTCATAACATTTTCAGATGCAGACACGTTTTCAGATTTTCGCGGTCAAAAGTATTTTCGTTATTTGTTATGCCGTATTATTTTGTTAAGTTTGTGGGGTTTTATGCCGTGTTGCGCTACCTCCTTCTTTAGCCAACGTTTCGGACAGCGTTGCAGTGTCCATTATCAGGACAGTTCCGGCAGATGTATAATTGTTAGTGGTGAAATGTGTGCCTATTTACTTGGAAGCAATACCGTGTTGCCAGCCCCACTACACTACGAACTGATATTACAGTTTACTTCAAAATTGGTGTAGATTTCAAATGCCTCCATAATCAGGCGTGCTACTATAAGAACTGGTTCCAAAAAACTGTTCCTCGAATCCAATTCAGTAATCGCTAATCTCCGGTATAAAGTAACCGAGATAGGCAATGGCGTAGGAACCGGTTCCAGATAGCCTGTTCCTCGAGTCCACTGTCATTTAGTGGTCGCTAGTCACCGGTACAAAATAAAAAATACAGGCAGTGGCGTCATAGCCGCGGAGGGGTAGTGGAGCTGGTAACATGGTATCGCTTCCAAATAAATTAGCACACATTTCACCACTAACAATTACACATCTTGCCGGATCTGTACACGGCATAACACCCTAAAAACAAATAACGAAAATTTTCAGATGCCTTTATTTTTAGTGCGTATATTTTTTAAGGGTCACAAAATAATGCCTTTTTAAATAGATTTTTTTGACCATCTTTGAAGTTTACGAAAGTGCATCTTTTTTGGATCCAAATGGTATGTTTTCTAATGCACGTTTTATTGATTGCGTTTTATTTTTACACTAAAAACGTACAGTTTCGTCGCCAACTCGAACCAACTCTGAACCAATTCTCTTTTTAGGGAGCCGTTGACGAATTTTCCACAGAGAGACTTTAAGCTTTTCACGAGGAGAAAGACTTGTGCATTCGAATTCACAGAGATCCCGAATAATATTACAGGATTATTATATGATATTAAAATGAATTCAGTGTTCTCATAAGCTATAAATTCATTAACACTGGCACTCACCACGCAATGGAAGAATTGATAACATGAAATGAAATATTTTCGGCGAAAAATGATTATGGCTACCAAAGATTTCAAATAAACTCAAGTAACCACTCACAGCCAGCCACATCTGCCGGGCGACGTACAAAACCTTTCGATCTGAGTAGCGAAAAGTCAGAACGCCAAAAAATAGATTCATTTATTAAAGACCGTTCTTTGGAGGAAATATTTTTTGCAATAGAAATGAAATTAAGATCATCTGAAAAACGGATGCAGCAAAAGTGTTGAAAGCCATTACATATTCTTCAACATAGACTTCAAGAATGAAAAAGATTTTTGACTTTTCATTCACCAAAAATATTTAGACTAATTCTCCTGAAGAGGCTTTAGCCATGACTGCAAAACTTACAAGATACCAATTCATTATGTTCCGACAGGAAGCCAAAGAAGAATTTTCTATTTTATAAATACTGCATAAAAAAATTGAAGAATAAAAGCGAGCTTGTTATAAACATTAAGATTCTGTCATAATGACCTATGGATCAGCAGAGATAAAACTTCACGCTTTAGTTGACTTAACAGCTGTCCGAATATGTCAAGCCAATTTGAGGTTTTACAGCGTTCACCAACAAGAGTCAAAATAGAAAAACTGCAAAACGGTAATGTCAGAAGTGAGTATGAGAATTGTGCAGAGATGAGATCGAATGAGAGGGAAATGGACGGTCTAAGCATTGATGAAACATGGAACTACATGATGTGTGAATTTGTTAGAGATGTAAGTGGTATAAGTACGTAAGGTAGGAAGAAAGGTGATGCGTGGTTGGATGATGAGATCAAAAGACTGGTCTCAGAGAAGAAGAAAGCATGGTTAAATAGCGGCTGGCACTGCTTCTAACGTTGGATTGTTGGAGTGAAACAACGAAAGAAACGCCTAGAAGAGGGAGAGGGAACAAAAATAACAAAACACTTCCATTAAAACATTAAACTGTTTTGGAAGAATGTCAAAAGGTTCCGGAGTGGTCCAGAGTACGAAATCCTGAAAGTGATAAAATCGGAAGATGGAAAAATGTTGACGAATGAGTAAGAAATAAAAGAGAGATGGATTAAATATTTTGAGGAAGTCTTCGAAAGCAACCCGGGTGATAATGAGTCCAGCGGCCAATCGGGTATGAACAATAACGGAGCGAATGTTATCAAAATCAGCATGGATGAAATTAAAAAAAATCGATTAAATGCTTGACGTACGTAGAGGCTGCTTTGCGGTTTCGACAATATTGCTGCCGAATACTTTGAAGGAGGTAGCCATATTATTCTCACATGGTTGTGCAAACTTTCAACCAGTATTTAAAGGAGGGTTACACGCCATTAGATTGGAGAAGGGCTGTAATCATGCCGTTATACAAGGGTATAGGTTCACATACGAAATGTGGGAATCATAGGGCTAAAGCCTGCCAAGTTCAGTCGGCAAGCGGAAGAATATTGATTGAAAGGGTAAGAATGGAAACAAAGGATAAACTATGGGATATGACAGATGCCTCTATGAGTGTAAGGGGGATGCATGGACCAGATTTTCTATTTGTGCTAGTTTTTTGCCAGAAACTACTCTACTACTATTGAGAATCACTAAGAAGTTTTTGGCAAAAAACTAGAACCTCTTCTGCACCTTTGTAGGTCTCAAAAAGCATATGACCGAGTCGACAGGAAAAAGCTATGGAAGATGTTGTGCTAGTATGGAGTGAATACAAATCTCATACAGTCAATTGCGTCTCTGTACGTTAAGGTGAACGGTGGTTTTCGGGGGGTGGTTTGACATCACAAAAGGTGTTAACAAAGGCTGCGTAATGTCACCATGGTTATTCAATCTATACATTGATTACACAGGCCTGCGACTGTTTTTTTTTCTTTGAAATAAGAGGTAATTCCCATGTATTTTTGGTTGCTGAATTCGGGAAAATTATCAAAAAAATTCCATCACGTAAGGTTTTTCCGGAAAACTCAAAATGCTGTGGGATTGCCTATCTTAAGGCGCAAAACGGAGTTTATGGCCGAAATATATTTTTTTTATTAATTTCAACTTATTACAAGATAATGTTATGTTTTATAGACTGAAACAAAACATTCAGTAACTCATGACAATAAAATTAGTCAGCGTTGTATCATATATATCGGGATTTTCCATAGTAAGTATGATGAGAGAATGCCAAAATTCTCAAGTTGCCATTTCCCTTCCATGCCCTTTCATGTATTTATTTCTGTTCCAACTTTCGTAAAGTGCGTTTCAAAAATGACTTTAAGAGATTGTGTAAATTCTTCTGAGAGTTTTTGCTATATTTGTGGTGAATTTGTAGTGAAAAAACATCAAAGAAATATTACTGATTTTGCTAAAAAGTTGTATTTTGCGTACTTGGTGTGAAGACAGGGACAGGTGACCAGGACAAATTTTGGAGTGTGTTCAGGGTATATTGAAGGACTTAGAATGTGGTCAAAAGGTAAAGTTAAATCTTTTCGTTTTAGTGTTCCCATGATCTGTCGAGAGCCTCAAAACCACAGCAATGACTGCTACTTTTGTTTGTGCAATGTGCAAGGTATAGTACCAAAAAAAAAAAAACAAATTTGTTACCCAAACATGAATTCGGCACTCCGCCCAGTCCCTCACGGACCTGGCAATTCTACACCACAAGCACCCCAAAGCCTAGAAGATTTGCCATTATCAGAAAGTGAATCAGGAGAAAGTTCTAGTGACGAGTTTCAAGTAGGCGACTCCAGTGAACCTCAACAATTTTAATATAACGTCCCACAAAACGAAAAGCACAAAACGAAGCTTCGAAACAAAAAAAGCAGATTTTATATTGATTTATAATTGTACATGATGTAAATAAAATATTTTATGACTTCAAATTAATTAAATTTGTATAATTTTATGATTTTTTTTCTATTAAACATTCCCTACAGAAGTAGTGTAAGGCGGGTTTTGCCTATATTTTAATTTCCACTTTGCGGAAAATCCTTTCGTGATTGGTTGAAATGGATAGCATACTCGAAATACATATAATTCACCCATTACCATTTAAAAAAAAATTAAAATGTCAATTTGCAGACCTGTTTGCTCCATAGAGAACTTCCAAACATCCCACACAAACGGAAAAGCTCAAAACGGAGTTTTGAGGTAAAAAGATGTAGATATTATAAAGAATTATAAATCCTTATTGTATATACATATTATTTTTACCAAATTGTATTTAAAAATGTAAATAAATCACTAGTAATAGATATTTTTTTTCATTTCAAAATGCATTTTTACCTATATGTACTGCGGGTTTTGCATAACTTTCATTTTCATTTTGCGGAAAATCCCTACGTGCTGGAGAAAAACTGAGGGCATATTTGGACTCAGCGCACCAAAATACAAACGATTCACCCATTGCGGTGAAAAAAAAAACAAAAAATGTCAATTTGCAGGCCTGTGTTATTTATTGTATGCAAGAATTGAAAGGGGTGGGATTGGGCGCGAAATCGGGCGAGTAATCTGAAAGTATGTTGCCTGATGTACACTGATGATGGGGTGCTGATTTCTACCACTAGGATGAACAAAGCATGTATGAAGAATGAGTTAATGATAAATGTAAATAAGTCTAAAGTCAGGGTGTTTGAAAGAGAGAGTGCGAAAACAGTGTGCAATGTAGTTGTGATTGATAAATACTTGGAGCAGGTGGATGAGTTTTTGTACTGGCTTGTGTCGCTCTCCATAGAGAGAAAAAAAATGGCCTTATTTTTAAACGCCCGGGGTCTCAAATGTTTCTTATGATCTGTAGCTATTCGAAAACGTAAAAATAAATGAAATTATTGTTCACTATTAGCCAGCTAAAATGGCTGGAAGTTTTGAAAATAAATAGATTTCCTGATTTGGAAAAAAAATAAAACAAAGGGGCTATATTTTATATTTTGTACCAAACTTATTTTTCATTCCATAACTGCAGTACAAAAAACGCGAAAAAAAATTTTTTGAAACATATGTGAATTGTGGGTTAAAAATATAAAAGGGGAAAATAACACTTTTTCTGGATGAAATCTGAATTCTTGCTGACTTACTTGTATTCATAAACATTTTTTTCATTTTTATCAGCTATAAAAACAAAAAAAAATAAATACCCATTTTTTAATAACAAACAAACGTTAAAAGGTTAAGTTACTAAAAAAAAAAATTATAAAAATGATTTTTTTTTAATTTTTAGGTTTGTTTTTTGATTTTCAATGCATTTTAGCGGGCTAATAACAATTAAAAAAAAATAAATGCAGTTCTCATTTTCTTTGTAACGCAACTTTTGAGATCCCGGGCGTTTCTGAATTCAAAAGTTGAAACAATTGACACACCCTACTGGGTAGAGTGTTTACGAGAGATGGGAAGGCTGATAGAGATATTGAAGTAAGGGTAAATGCAGGTAACTCCATTAATGGAGGACTGAATGCAGTTGGCGCTAATAAAAACTGTCAAAAGAAGAAAAGCTAGCAATCCACAATGGAGTCCTGGTACCTACCCTGATGTTTGGCAGTAAGACATGGAATTGGCACAAGAAGGATGAAAGTAAACTAAATGCTGTTAAAATGCGATCCCTGAGGCGTATGTGTTGTAAAACCATCTGTGATCGTGTGAGAAATGTGCAGATCCGCAAAGAATGAAAGGCTTGAAAGAAAAAAACAACAGAAACAAAGTCTGTCACCGACTTTGTTTCTGTTGCACATCAATGATCTCTTGTCATGTGCACCGATCCATTGTTACGCGGATGACAGTACAGTCCATGATAGCTTTTTGTTTGACAAGCCCCCAAAGGGCACACAAACTCCAATAGCTCAGAGGGCTTTGAAGCAAAGAATGGACGGTTACCTCGAGAGTGTTTTCTCTTGGGGTAAGAATAACCTCGTCGAATTTAATGTTTCAAAGACCCAATCATGTTTGATAACGTCTAAAAGGGATTGAAATGAAAATCTAGTCTCCTTCAACGGAAGTAATCTTCCGAACAGGACCTCCATCGATATGCTTGGTGTAACTCTAAGTGACCAGCTCAGGTACGGGGGCTCCATCGAAACCAGAGTTAAGTTAGCCTCTCAGAAACTGGGCGTACTGTACAGGGCCCGCAGATACTTTAATAGTACACAACTGCTAACCCTGTTCAAATCGCAAGTGCGCCCCACGGTTGAATTTGGCAGCCACCTCTGGTCTGGAGCTCCAAAATACCTAAAAAAAACTCTTGACTCTGTGCAGAAACGGGCGGTCCGTTTGATAGTAAGAAAGCATAATGAGTAAGCTAAGGATAGGGACTCTCAGATGGTTTGGGCATTGTTTTGGGAAGAATATAGCTGTACCCGAGAAGCATACGGATACAAGTCCAAAATTTGAAGAAATGATTTTTTGATTGCAGACTTGAAGTAAATTATTATGTTTATCAGTGGCAGAAAGATACAGATCCTATCATGAAGAAAAAAAGGATTTTCAAAAATGTATACGGATGCTACTGCCTTTGATGCAACAACTATCCTAGAAGCAGAAAGATGTACATGGACTTTCTTCTTTATGATTTAGTTGCATTTGAAGTATTATGACTCAAATCTTTCGTATTATAACTCTAATTATACCTACATTACTACGCTTTCTCTGGAAGTAAAATGAGTTCTGTAACTCACCGGGATTGCTCTAGCAAGAAATAAAAACAATAAATTTTCAAACATTGATCTTTTCATGTCACATCAAAATGTTCCACTTCATTTTGAAGCAGAATGACTTAGGTCAAGCGTTTTTTTTTAAACAATATTTTAAAGGCTTTACGTATAAAATATTTCGTTTTATTTGCTCGTTTTTAAAACCAAACTAATTGATTTAATAATCACTTTTTTGTTATCTATCAGTATGGATATGCGAAGAAGTTTTGAGACCATAGTTAAAAATTTTTTCGCTCTCCTGAACATTTACCTTTTTGGACTTGCATCCGTATACTTCTCGGGTACAGATATGACGCAAATGTGAATGATAGAAGAAGACGGAAAAGCTTGATGAAGACATGGCACGATCAAGTAAATCAGATACTAGAGTCGGGCCATGTTAAAAGTCATTATAATAGAAAAGTATGTATGAGATGATGTATGAATGTGAGTGAGGCAAAGAGTGTGTGCCAAGACCGAGTTGTTTGGCGGTCCGTCCCCCCTGCCTACCCCTGTGAAAACGGTGTGATTTATATAATATTGAAGTTAAAAATATGTTTAAATGAAAAGATATTTAACTCCTTCAACATTTTCTTGATTTCCATAAAATATGTCTATTTTTCTTTCTTTATAATTATCGTAGAACCTAGTACATTTACACGAAAACATAGTTATAATATGGTTGTTTCCTATATTAGAATTATACAGGGTGTCCGGGGGTAAAGTGCATTTACTTCGGGAGGTGATTCTACATGATAGTACAAGTAAAAAAGATAACAATTATTATAAGCAATAATTATCAGCCTGAAACGCTCATCTACATTGAAAAATCTTCCGAGAAAAGATACTTGCCGCCAACGGGCCGCCATAGGTCAGTGGTCAAGAGCAGCTGACCGGCAATCAGAAGGACACGGGTTCACGTCCCATTGGCGGCAAGTATCTTTTCTCGGAAGATTTTTCAATGTAGATGAGTGTTTCAGGCTGATAATTATTGCTTATAATAATTTTTAACCTTTGTGCTATGCATAAATTAAAAAATAATTATTATAAAAAAAATTAACTTTTTTCGAAAATCCAACTTTTAGGGGTAGTTTTGAGGTAAAAAGATAAAATTAGTCCGGCGTGTGCGGCCAGATTTATAATTTTCCGCTGTTACAATCACAATCGAGTCGGTACTTCACACTAAGGATTTTTAGTAGGCCCGTCTTTATTGTATGGGAAAAAAATAAGTTAGAATTTCGGAAAAGTTATTAATCTTTTTTACTCCTTCAATCGTGTAGAATCACCTCCCGAAGTTAATCCTCTTTACCCCCGGACATCCTGTATTTTTGTAGTATTGTCTTCTGTTTCACAAACCCATCATCTAATATGCACGAACCATATTCCTAAGTTACACAATTTTTTGAATTTCTTGTGCATTTACTATGTAACAATTTCTACACATTTTTGTTTTGAAGAGTTTTAATTTTTAGTGTTCATTTTGTTACTTTATATTTTTGATTTTCTGCTACCGGTTTGGATATAACTGTGTTATTCACTAGCAAACTTAAAATATTTAATAATTCTGTACAAGCACAAAGAACATTAGTTTTTATTAGGCGGGGGTAGAGGGGGGGGGGGTTGATTTTGGGGGAGGGGAAGAAGAGTGGGAGGAGTCAACATTACGTGGGAGCATCATTAATAACGGTGATTTTCAAGGCACCTTGTAATTTACAACGACATTAGATGGGAACATCATTAATAAGGGTGATTTTCAAGGTACCTTGTAATTTACAATGACATTAGATGGGAACACGGGCATGTGCCTAGCACGGTGGTCGAAATATCCCCAACTTTTGTAAAAAAAAAATTTCAATGAATAAAGAAACTTAAAAAAAAAAAAAAAAAGAACATCATTAATAAGGGTGATTTTCAAGGTACCTTTTAATTTACAACGACATTAGATGGGAACATCATTAATAAGGGTGATTTTCAAGGTACCTTGTAATTTACAACGACATAAGATGGGAACATCATTTTTAAGGGTGATTTTCAAGGCACCTTGTAATTTACAACGACATTAGATGGGAACATCATTAATAAGGGTGATTTTCAAGGTACCTTGTAATTTACAACGACATTAGATGGGAACATCATAAATAAGGGTGATTTTCAAGGTACCTTTTAATTTACAACGACATTAGATGGGAATATCATTAATAAGGGTGATTTATAATGCACCTTAATGATGTTCCCATGTGATTTTGACTCCTTCCACTGTTCTTCCCCTCCCCGAATATCACCCCTCCCCTAATTAAATCTAATATTTTTTGTACTTCTATAGAATTATTAAGTAGTTTTATGTTTGCTAGTGAATGAAACGGTTGTGTCAACGGTTTGACACAACCGTTTCATTCATTAGCAAACATAAAACTACTTAATAATTCTATAGAAGTACAAAAAATATTAGATTTAATTAGGGGAGGGGTGATTTTCGGGGAGGGGAAGAACAGTGGAAGGAGTCAAAATCACATGGGAACATCAGGTGCCTTATAAATCACCCTGTAGCAGAAAATTAAAAATATAAAGTAACAAATGTACATTGAAAATTAAAACTCTTCAAAACAAAAATACTTAAAACAATGCTAAATGACATGTATTTCATTAAAAAAGGTACAAACTTTTATTTAAAACCACGAATAAATATTTCCAGCTAGAATCGTTAAATAACCCGTTGTGCACCGCCCCGGGAACCATTTATAGACTAGGAGCCGACAATGACAAACCCTATGTCATCGAGTAGACGGATGAAGAAACTTCTATGCAGTTATAATGGACATTTAGGAAGCCGTATAAAAACTGGTCTACCGATGCGCTTTTCGACAGGTTCAGGATAAAAAAAATAATAATTTGAGAGTTCCGAGTGTACCCATCGGTAGGGCGAGCCTTTCGACGCGAAACAACTTACGAAACCTGCCGCGGCGCCCCTCACCGCTGTCGCGTGCCCATATTATTCTACAAATTTATAATAATCCTTTTAAGATAGCCTAATAGTCCATACTGAGTTCGTCCTGAAAACGACGGAAATTGCCGAACCCCGCCCGTATTTTATCGGTTTCCCGTGCCCAGATCCATCGATTATATCGAATACAAGATCGAAACCAACGAAAAACTGTAGTCTAGAGCATCCCATTTATAACTTCCTTGTCTGCCGACTAGCAGCCTGGCAGTTTTTTCATGTACGATTTTTTAAAGTTATTATTTTTTTAAAATTTTATTAGGCATCTTAATTATTATTTTCATTTCAATATGGTTTTAAAAACTTATTAAAAATTATTATTAAAAACTAGTTAGATTCTTGGGACGTACACCGCTCATGTAAAAATCCTTGTATCTCACGTAATACATAATTTTACAGTAGACAAAAACACTATCCAAACATTTAATTGAATTTCTCGTACGCTGTTTGATACTTGTTTCGAAAAAATGAGTGGCGATAGATTTGATTGCAATTTACCAATGCTTCGATTAAGTTGATATGTTCGAAAACCGTAACGTACTGTAATACTGTCTCAATCATAACTTTTGTTCTTTAAATTAAATATTACCACCTTTAAACGTACTCTTCTTGAAAATAGCAAACAAAATAGACGAATTATCTTCTTTCCTGGAATTTTCTTCAGGTCTTGTCCTAATGGGCTTGTAACTTCTGTAGAAGGTTTGACATTCTAAAGGTAGGATTTCGAGGTATGCGACAGACTGAAAACCGTAGCGGCATACAGCAGACAGCGGACAGCATGTGCTTTTATTAATAATCATTATTATTTACATCACGACTGCGATCGGCCGCTGCGGTTTTGCGGTCTGCCGGTGAATATTTTGTGGTAACATTTAATTCCGCGAATAATATATCTTCTTCTTAAAAATTATGTACATATGCATAATAGAGATCAGATCATGCACGCTAGAATGACATAGTAAAAAATATATATAGCCACGCATAGGTACATACGTGCACTTGACTTCTTTCTTTATTTTAAATAATAATTAACAAAAACCGATAGAATTCACTCACGATAGAAATCTATTTTTCGGAATTACGCTCAAGAATTATTCCTTATAAATCTTTTCATTCTGGTGATTTCTTTATCAATTCACACGATATCCAAAGTTTGTTTTGATTCAGGCTTAAGGTAAAAGCTACAGTGCTGCAACTTGCAAATTCTTATCATTTTGAAAGCTGGTTAAAACGTTCATCAGTAAAGTTTATTAGATTACTAGGATTCATTTTAATGTAAAGGTCTTTAATCAAGTAATCCATACAATTTTTTGCATAAAACACCATTTTTAGCTGAAAGTATATCCAAATCTCCTCTCTGGCAGAGATTTATCTTGACTAATCTCGTCATACTGGTCAATACGTCTGGGCACGCGACAGCAATTCGGAACCGACGGGTTTGGCACTTTCCGTCTTTTCCGATAGCGCGGCGGTTTTTCGAACTTTCAATCATTATAGACTGTTTTAGTCAAAGTTACAAGGACTATTATTATTATATTATATATAGTGTATTACAGAATAGGCGCGCGATAGCGGCAAAGGACTCCGCGGACAGTTTTGTAAGTTGTTTCGCGTCTAAAGGCTCGCCTGTCCGATGGGTACACTCGGAACACTCAAATTATTTATTTTTTATCACTACCATTTTTTTTAAATCCAGCATTCTAAGTTTTTAACACCATTTTGAAATAAAAATAATAACAAAGATTATCAAAATAATTTTATAAAAATAAAAATGTTTAAAAAATCGTACACAAAAAACAGGTAGGCTGCTGGTCGGCAGACTAAGAAAGTCATGAATGGGATGATTTAGACTACAGTTTTTCATTAGTTTCGATCTTGTATTCGATGTGATCGATGCAGCTGGGCACGTGAAACCGATATGAAACGGACGGGGTTCTTAGGCAATGGTGCGGCTGTTTGAAATTCCAACCACTTTGGACCTTTAGGCAATCTTAAAAAGTCTATTATTATTATAAATTTGTACAATAATATGGGCACGCGACAGCAGTGAGGGGCACTGCGGCAGGTTAAGTTGTTTCGCGTCGAAAGGGTCGTCCGACCATGGGTACACTCGGAACTCTCAAATTCATTTTTCATCTATTTTTTTTTTAAATATAGAAATCTATATTTTTAAAACCATATGAAATAAAAATAATAATAAAGATAATGAAAACAATCAAAAAATATTGAAAAAATTAAAAAAAAATCATTTACAATAGATAACCTGCCACGCTGCTGGTCGGCAGAACAAGAAATTATTTAATGGAATGATTAAACTACAGTTATTCGTTGGTTTCATTCATGTACTCGATGACGTAAAATTTACTAATTTTTATCCCACTTTAACACCGGCTGCCTGCGAACGTGCCATGTTTCTGATTGATAGACCTGCTTTTTTCTCATCTACTGATCGACCGTTTCATCCGTGTACTCGATGACGTAGAATATATCATTGTCGGCTCCTAGTCTATTATTGGAAAACCAACAACTTTGCCAAAGGTCACTCCAAGTGGTTTAATACGTTTGGTTACTTAGCAGGAGTGCCTGGTTTTATGGGGTGAGGAATGTATGGGTCTTGGCGGCGGATGCACCTGCCCACCAACTGCACAGAGGGCCGGATCGAATGGTTCTGTTTCGACCCTTTCATAAAATTCCTATGGTCTGGCATTTTGATATGGATAATTATTACAATTTGGGTGAAGGGTATGTGTACCGCCGCACCGGGAATCATTTATTGGATAACCATTACCTCTGCCAAAGGTCACCCCAAGTGGTTTATACGTTTGGTGACTTAGCAGGAGTGCCCGGGTTTACGGGGTGAGAAGTGTTCGGGTCTTGGCGGTGGATGCGCCTGCCCACCACCTGCGAGCGCCTGCCCACCAACTGATCGAATAGTCCTCTTTCGACCTATCGCCTTGCAAAGCAGTGGGAGAGATTCACATGTCTGTCTAACCCGCGACCTTTGGATTCATAGTTAAGGATCGAACTTGCATTACTCAAGTCACCTCTAACAGGTATTCTTAGTCTGTTCGATGGTTTTTTCGATTGAGTCTTTGGTCCCTACCTTAACCCGCCTCAGAAAGTTTGAACCTAGTCCGTATGTAAAGTGCCGCAACAATAAGATAAAAACAGTTTTTAAGTGTTAAATACTAAGACGAAATTGTGAGGCATTAAGTAAATTAATTTTCATAACACGATTGTTAACGATCAGAACATGTCAGATATGTGGGATCAACAAAGTGAAAAACTGTAAAATGTATGTGCCATGCAAAAATGGGCGTGGCCTACAACTAAATTTATATGATACAATTTATATCTACATGGATTAACATATGTATGCCAGCTTGGGTAATGGATCAACAAAAACTGGTGTACCATCGCGCAAGATATACCTTTTTACATTTTTCAAAGTACGAAAGTATGTACATTTTCTTATTATCTTTACTAGCTCTGTAATGTGACTATTCCTTGTCAGGTTTTGATCAAAATAATTGATTAATTGATGAAATGATATTTTTGATATTAACGACTAATCAAGTGATTGATAATAATACAATTATTACAAAACTTAAAAATCAAAATACAATTTGATCAAACTATTGCTTTTCTCGTATAAAATGGAATATGAATTATTAGCAAATAATTATTCTAACAAAAATAATGTTCGCAGGTATGAGTATTTTTTAATACCACGTACATGTTAAAAAAAGGTGGTCAGAGTGTTAAGGAGTGACGGACTTATAAATACATAGGTACATATCAATGAACTCTAGTTATAAAATGGGTTTCATAGGTCGATTGATATTTTATTTTACACCATCCTCTAAAATTAAGCTTCTATTTTGTTGTCTCTACGGTTGATTTTCAAAATTCTCAAAATCAGGATCACGCGATTAACTGCACCGAGTTTGGGTCAACTCTTGAAGTTGGTGGAAAGATGAATTGCAACCTAAAAAGTGAATAGGAGCATACATTAATTACGGGGGGGAGGTTCCAGCAAAATCTCACGTCACTTGAAAAGCAAACACGAACAGTGGCGGCTCGTGACTTTTGGGTGTGCTAGGGTGCCAATATTAAAAAAATGGGTTCCATGACAACCCAGAATGAAACCAACTCAGAAACACCTCAGAAAGGTCATTAAAAGCTACGAAAAAATAATTTTAAAATAGCCGGTAACCCTAACCTAACTTAACCTATTTTACCATTTTTTTAATTTATTTTTTATCATCACTCTTAATGACCTTTCTGAGGTGCTTCTGAGTTGGTTTCATTCTGAGTTGTCTGGTCACCAAAAAAATGGCATCATGGATGTTGTCGTATGCGATAAATTTTTTTTTTTTTCAAATATCGGTGTTTTGTATGAAGATTTTTCAGGAAATCGGTGCGGCGCACCGCCAAACTGAAACTTCCTGAAATTTTTCATACAAAAAATTGATTTTCAAAAAAAAATAAAAAAAAATTTTCGGCTACAATAACATCAATAATGCCATTTTTTTAATATCAGCACTCTAGCATACCCAAAAGTCATGAGCCGCCACTGTATACGAAGTGGCCCAAATTTATCTCATCAAGGGGGGGGGGGAGGGGTCAAGATTGGAAGAAAAACTGGTCACGTAATTAATGTATGCCACATATTAGATGCATGTTTTCACACATATTAACACATTTAATTACCACGGCTAAAAATTATTTTCAATACATTACCCCTTTTTTAGATAGCCTCCTCGAATACTACGGATGGTGATATAAAACAATATCAGAGCAACCGCAATGATTACTCCGCCCATTACGACTTTTAGCAAAAGCCATGAGATCGCTGAACTCGCAGGCGTTACGATGACCCCAGAGGATACCTACAAAATCACAAAACACAAACCAAATGATCAGAAAAAAATTACAATTAATTTTGCGGATATAACGAAAGCGGATACCATATTAGCAACCAAACACAGTGACGCGATAAAAAAATTCAACGGGGAAGGAGCCCAATATGTTTACGTAAATGCGGCTCTAACGCAATACTATAAAAATCTTCACTGGAACACCAGAAAAAGAGCCCAAGAAAAAGACTATAAATATGTATGGATAAAATCCGGAAAAATACTTGTAAGAAAAACTAAGGACTCAATAGTTATAGAAATAAAACACTTGAACGATATATCTAATAAACTGACATAAAAACTACTGTACACCAAATACAACCTCACATCATATACTTACACAAATACACACCAACATGGCTGATTACATGAAATATATAGACTCGGACAATCAACACTACTGTATAAGTACAAATGATTTTAATCTATGGACCAACATCACAAAAGAAAAAAATAGAATCAAAATATTGCACCAAAACATGAGATCGATCAACAAAAATTTTGACGAATTTATAATATACCTCCAACAGATTGACAATAATTTTGATGTCATTGTGCTGGCAGAATGCTGGTTGAATGAAAACTATATCCCAAAAACAATCAAAAACTATAATACACACCACACAAATATACACAAAAACCAAAATGATGGTATAGTTACGTACATCAGTGATAAAAATAACATAAGCGTTCAAGAAATAAACATCATAGACTCCAACTGCTTACAGATTACATATGATAAAGAAACATGTATCCTAGCTATGTACAGATCTCCATCCAAAAACAACATTACAAACTTCCTAACAGAACTTAACAATACATTAAATGACCTCAACAAATACAAAAATATCATCATCATAGGAGACCTTAACATAATCACTCTACAAAACGGACACCCACAAAACATAGAATACCTAACAATACTAGCACAACATGGACTGGAGCCAACGATAAATGTCCCAACACGAGTAACACAAAACACTAAAAGCTGTATAGATCATATAATGATCAAGACAAAACTAAAAACCAAAACAGTAGTACTTGAAAGCACAATTACAGATCACTATATGAATATGACAGCAATAGACACCGAAAACACTAATTCGAACCAACATAAAATATTTACAAAAAAAATAATTGACTACTCAAACTTAAAAGAAAAATTACAAAAAATAAACTGGAATACAATATACCAAATAGATAATGTCGAAGAGGCCTGGAATAAATTTACAAATATGTTAACGCAAGAAATAAATAATTACACTTCAATAAAACATACAAAACTTACACACAAAGCAAAAAAAATTAAACTATGGATAACACAAGGAATATTAAACTGTATTCGTAAACGAGACAAAATTCACAAACAAATTAAACATACAACATATGGCATGGAACAACTTAATTACTATAAAAGATATAGAAACATCTGCACGAAAATTATTAGAGTAGCTAAGGAGTTATACTACAGAGAAAAACTTAAAGAAAATAATAACCCAAAAGAAATATGGAGAATTTTAAAAGAAGTTACATACACACAAAAATACAAACAGAAAAATACTATTGAACATCTAAATATTAACTCAAACAAAATTGATGCCAAAACAAATACAGAATCTATAGCAAACCATGTCAATAACTTCTTCGCAACTATAGGGAAAGTTTTAGCGAACCGTAAAAAACATAGCACAAACACAATAACACAAACAAACATTTCAAACATCAATACTCAACCGACACAATACAGATTTATAATAAAAACAACTTCGGAAAAGGAAATTAACAAAATAATAAACACATTAAAAAACCGGATTGCTCCTGATTAAATGAGATAACAACGGATTGCATTAAAATAATAAAAAATGAAATATTAAAACCTATAACACACTTAATCAACCTTAGCATAACACACGCCTTCTTTCCTAGTACTCTTAAAAAAGGACTGGTGATACCTATTTATAAATCCGGAGACAAAATGGAAATAACTAACTATAGGCCAATCACATTGTTAAACTCACTATCAAAGATTTACGAAAGAGTATTAAAAAACCAAATTATAAAATACCTGGAAGAAAACAAATTAATCTCGGATAAACAATTTGAATTTAGAGAAAAAAGAAGCACAAAAGAAGCTTTGGCAAGTACAATAGATTATATACATAGCAACTTAGATCAAGGGTATAAATGCATAGCGATATATCTAGATTTAGCTAAAGCGTTTGATTCAATCTGCCACAAAACACTTTTTAAAAAATTAGAAAATATGGGTATCAAAGATAAAGAACTCCAACTATTGAAAAGTTATATGAGCGACAGAACACAACAAGTCAAAATTAATAACCATACTAGCAAACCACTGCCGATTACACACGGAGTTCCACAAGGAAGCATACTAGGGCCCATTCTTTTCACCATTTATATAAATGAACTTTGCAGCATGGAAATAGACGGTGAACTAATCAGTTACGCAGACGACACAGTTTTACTCTTTAAAGCTAAGGATTGTAATAATGTATATAACAAAGCAAATCTAGGAATCACGCAAGTGAAAACATGGCTGGACTCTAACACTCTTACACTAAACATATCGAAAACAAAATTCTCAACGTACAGTATAACTAACACGGGACAGCCAAAAAATGATATAAATACCATAAAAATACACGAATACATTAACACAAACATCTGCGATTGCCCTCCTCTAGAAAAAACGGAACAAATAAAGTATCTAGGTATCGTAATTGACCATAACCTTAGATGGACACATCATATTAAACAAATCACAAATAAACTCCTCAGAACAATACACATTTTCCTAAACATAAGAAACATATATAAAATAAAACAAATGAAAACAATATATTTCGCACTTTGTCAATCAATAATAGAATATGTATTAATTGCTTGGGGAGGAGCAACAAACGCAGCTATCGCTCAAATAGAAATATCACAGAAAACGATCTTAAAAGTAATACTTAAAAAACATAGACTAACCGATACAGATCAAATATATAAAAGTTGTGATGTACTAGATATACGCAAATTATATGTTAAAACACTACTGAACTACATTTTTGACCAAAAAACACACTCCAACAAACACCAAATATCACTAATAGACCGGTTAGACAAGCGTACAAAGAAAACATAAAAACTCCGACGGTAAACACTACCTTTGGAAAAAGACACCATAAATACCAAGCTATAAAAGCATTCAACAGTCTTTCACTTGAAACAAAAATTGAGGAAAATTAAAATAATTTCAGACGCAAAATAAAAAAACGGATTATAGAACAAAATAGACAATTTTACCAAAATTTCATAACATAAAAGAATAAAACATATTCTCCCAACACACAAAACCAATATAAAACACGTAACACTCACAAACACATAAAACATAATATACGCCGATTTTCATTTAATTACTTTATTATTTTATTTTTTTTTAGTTTATTAATTTAAAATAATTTTAATTTTTGATCTCTATTTTTAGTTTAAAATTATCTTTTTTTTAAATGATTTTTTTGTTTTGTTTTTCACCAACTTTGTATATTTCTTTTTTTTTCGAACTATATATATAAAGTATTATATTATAAAATGGGGGCCTCAGCACGGGTAAACACCCAGTAAGGCCAACATTACTGGTTTGTATTATAAAAATTTGTAAAATAATAATGTATCAACAATAAAAAATAAAATAAAAAATAAAAAAATGTGTTTTATTCTTCACTAGTAGACGTAAGCTCTGAAATATGAAAAATTAAAAGAATTGTAGTTGCAGTTTTTTTTTCAGTTTATTTTATGAGGAACATTTACAGGTTAATAACATTAAATGCATTAAAGAAAACAAAAATAATAAAATAATTAGGTTACAACCCAATAACAAATGTTCACATCATGCCCAAATAATAAATAAAAAATTTATAATTATTAAAAAATAATTGCCTAATATTATAGAGATAGGAACTAGATAAACTATCAATCTGTCTTGTATATAATAGGTACAGCACATTTACGGTGATTTGATAATTAGGAGTGTTTTCACAAAGAGGACTTTCTACAAAAACTTTGTTTTTCGTGAGTATTAATTTATGATAATCTGAGTATAATTTATGATAATCTTTAAATGTACGTTAAATTAACTGTTCGTCGCAATGAATAATAAGAAAACTCAATACGTTTGTGAAAAGCCATATTTATTAAAAAGAAGTGGAAAATTACGAATTTAAAAAAAAAAGAAAAAATTTTTGAAAGAAAAAAAAACAAAAGAGAAATATCTACATTTTTGAAAAAAATGTATTTTTATAATGTAAAAGCGAAAAATAATTAAATTTTAATACTGCAATGAAAAAATTGTTTTTGATAAAAAATAAAATAAATTTTCGCATTATCTTTTAGACCTACACCTTACTTACACCTAAAAAAATAAAGAATGAAGATTCCTTGATAAAATTACAAAATATAATAATTAACGTTGGTACGTACATACGAAAAATGCAAAAGTCACTGCACAACATTGACTTTTGCATTTTTTGTATGTACGTACATTGTACATTGACCATCATAACACGGGCATGTGGTAGCATGGTGGTCGAAAAATCCACAAATAATGAAACCATAATATTTATGCAATCAATAAAGAGAAAAAAAAATAACAGACAAAAAAAATTGACAAAGATGCCACTGTGCCCACACAGTTACAATGTAATAAGTTAATAATGATGGATCTTTTACATTATATTGCATTCCTACCTAATTATTTCACTTTTATATCAAACTAGCTGGTACCCGGCATGCGTTGCTATGCCATTTAATAAAGAAATTGTTTCTCCCTGCATGTCCTTTCCCATTCATCCCGTTCACCTTCTTCCTCCCCTTCCCCTCTCGCGTTCCCACTTCTCCTTCTTCACCTTCCCCCTCCCGTATTCGTCTCGATCCCCGCGGATCCCCCTCCCCCGTCCTGCATTCCATACTTTCATTCCCGATACATTAAGTTTTCAAACAGCTCGCGTGCCACCTATTGCAATTTTTTTATACAAATTTCATGATGCTAGAGCTCGTATATGTTATTCTGACGTATGAGCTATATTATTGTAAAGTTTCATTAAAATCCATTCAGTAGTTTTTGCGTGAAAGGGTAACAAACACACATAGATCCGTGTTTCGTTTAATATTATTTAACATACGATCTAATGCCATTTTGAACATTTTTACTAAATCATTGTTCTGATGAAGAGTTCTTGGATGGTTCGTTTCACTTTTGGATTATAAGCACAATGTCTTACAACTTTCGCGTCTTGATTGCCCATAAAACGCTAGCTTTTTCCCGCGGCTTCGCTCGCATGGTATTAGGGTGATTTCCACTCCGCCTCCTCCACTTTCCCTCTCCCACCCCAATTCGGGAGGACCCGAGTCTACCGTTCCGAAAAGACGAACGTCAAATGATTGACATGAAAGCAGGTAGAACAGTTTGTATGGGAAAATGAAATAGGTATTTTTACTATCTTCTCCGCATTTTTTCCCTATTTTCTCACCGTTTAAACCTTCCCTGGACTACGGCAAACATTTCAAAACCAAAATCAGCTAAATCGGCCCAGCCGTTCTCGAGTTTTAGCGAGACAAACGAACAGCAATAGGTTTTATATATATAGATATATAGATAGAAGATGTATAAAACATGTATTCATATCCCACCCTAACCAGACTGCACAAAATGTAAAAAAAATATTATTTATTAGGGAAAATCAACAGATTTAAACATTTATAATAATAAAATCAATAATATACCTAAAATTCAATAATTGATTTTCACATAATTAAAATTATAATTAAAAACCTGTCCTGAACCCGTAAGAAGTTTACAAAAAAAAAGACGTTTGAAAATTATAAAGAATAAGATATACAAATACCAATTAATTTTTATATATATATTGTTTATTGGTTAAATACAATGCATAAATTATAAATACAATCAGAAAATCTATAATCGGTTTCTCAGTTAAGTGAATTACAAATATGTAAAATAACCACATTATGGAATATTGATAAAATAAATAAATGTAGACTGATAGTTCTTTCTCTATAAAATATATATTTTAAACGATATGAAGGAATGTTTGATAAAAATGTGAAGTAAAATGATTTGCGCGTGTAACTCACAAACGGCTGGGAATTAGAAAATTACGTTTAGAATAAAAGTTGTAGATAATTTTATGAGCTTTCATTCATTCTAAGAAAATTTTCCCCTCCCAGCGACGCACCGTTTTCAAGATTTAAGAGGAATCCCAAAAATTGGGACCTTTCCCTCCCTTAAATTATTATTATGAATAGGTATGGTAATTGTTACTCTTTCATTACCTTCCTACTTGGGAATAATTCACAAAAAATATATTCTAATCATTTTTCGACCGCTTCGGGGAACCTAAAAACGATATATATATATATATATATTTTTTTTATTAACATTAAAGAGTTAAGACAATTTTTTTTCTCCATACTATGGCAGACCACGCTATTGATTACATACCGGTTTTATTTGCTTTTTTCTACTTTTCCACAACTATTTAGTGTTTGATAGCATTTACAAATCTTCCAAACCGCGCAGATTTTTAAGTAATTGTAACGTGATTCGTGTGATTTTCGTACTTAAAAATAATCTTCGATGCAACTCGTTATACTAAGCCACAAGTATGTTTTTCAATAGAATATTTGTTTCCATATACATAATATCAGACTATATAGTAGTAGTACATTTTTACGGTTATTTTTAAACTTCTCTCACAAATTAATGCATATGTTGTACGTACTCCAAGAAAGTGGTCGTACATTTATATTTACATGAAGTGGTTTACATTGTTTTATTATCTTACCACAAAGTAATTGCTTCCTGTGAAAGTTTGATAATTATTATACTTTAATATGTATAATTAATAATTATACTTTTAACATGTTTTATTACGAATACAAGATGATTATAAAAAAAACAGTAACGAAATTTTACTCACCAAATTGTTAAATATCGTCATATTTACCATTAAGGTAATATCGGCTTCCTTTTGTAAATGTTCCATCACCGTCACGTTTACCAACCGAATATTGTTAGATAAATCTGCCCCACGATTTGATCTCCATTGAGGGGAACTGATATTTTGTTCTGTCTCGAAAACGATGTTCTGCAAATGAGTCAATTGGTATCAAAACTGGCCAAATGCACTTAAGGTGAATTTTTAGGAAACTCCATATTCCGATTTTACAACATGGCAACACCGTAGAAAGTAAAAAACTTGGCGGCGTATTTAAATATTTTTTTGTAAAAATGATTAACCATAAACGACCTTACATATATTCTATACAAAAAACTTACAAAATTGAGTTTTCAAGTTTGGATTTGACTTAGCACTTTGGAAAAAGGGCTAAGTCAAATCCATCCAATCCATCCAGTCATCTTTCAGGAAAAACTAAGCCCTTTCACACACTTTTCCACAAATGAACATCTAGTCAATTCACGCTATGCATTTGCACTATATAAGTATAATAAATACAAAATAATACAAGAACAACATGTCAACCTACCAGAGACCAAATGGGAAAATAATTCACCGACTCCAGATATTTTCATATCAGAGGGTTCGGCTCGGTGTAACTCCTATTCGACCTATATTTCCTACTGATCCCTTAATATAAATATTTTAAAATCTTTTGTAATCGTACATGTATTTAAAATGACTGATTTTTGCATTTTTATATATAAATTCTTTGACAAATCTAATATGCCTAAATTTTTATTGAGAGAGCTAGGTATAATGCCAGTAGCCGAAATAACAAATGGTAATATTTTTATAGTCTGAGAATGCCGAATTCTTTTAATCTCATTTCCTAAATCTGTATATTTTCTTATTTTTTCAGAAACAGATTTTTAAATATTACAGGAATTTGGAATAGCGACATCAATGATATAAGTTTTTTTTTAATTTTGTCATGTGAAACTATATCAGGTATTTTATGACTAATTGTTCTGTCTGTTAGTATAGTTTTATCATAACATATTTTATAAAATTCATTTTCTTTAAATGAATTTGGTAATATTATTTTGTGTTATTTTTGTATTATAAAATTATTATTTTAATTTACCTTGCCAGGTGTCACACGGATGGTCATGTTAAGTAGTGAATCGGAGGGATCAAAAATGAAACTCCTTCTTCTCGTGATGTTAAACATCACTTCCCCGTTCTCTGTTAGGATTTCATCATGAAACAGAAACGTGTCTCTGCAATGAAACGATGTTATAACAATAAGAATTTGTTGGTGTGTTTCACAAAAATTCAAATGCAATATTTTCACCAAATGACCAATCAGCGCCATTTTGTGAATTGTTCCGGCTAAACGCCGATTCTAGTATGATTACTACTGAGAAGTCATTTGAAAACATATCGTGGGGTAATTATTACAACCAGGTAACTCTGAAATCAGCTTTGTTGGGACATTTAATAATAAGGTGGTAATAAATCCGATCAATCAGTTGTCAAATTTTTTATATTTTTTGTATATTTGATACAACCGTTTACATTTTTTAATATAATTTAATAATGTCGATATCAATTGGTGGCTCACCCTAGCAGGCTCCCATTTTATAATACAAAAAAATATTAAGATGAAGCACATATAGTCCAGTCAATGAATGGTCCAAAAGGAGGTGTAGAGTGCGTGAGCAGGAACCTAAGCGATTCCTTCAGAAACTTGTTCAGGGTACTTAAGGTGTGAACATACTCGTACCAAAAGTCCTGACGTCTAGGCGGTGAGTTACGGGGGGGGAGGGGAAGGTCCCAATTTTTGGGATTCCGCTTATATCTCGAAAAATTTTCGCACAATAAATGAAAGCTCATAAAATTATCTACAACCTTTATTTAATACGCAATTTTTGAATTTCTAGCCGTTTTTGAGTTACACGCTCCACAAATGCAGATATTTTCGAAAAAAAATAACCTCACGTTCATCAAACATTCCTTCATATCGTCTAAAATATTTTTGCAAAGTTTGAAGAAGTAATTTTATGAGCTTTCATTTATTCTTAAAAAGAATTCCCCTGCGACCCACCGTTTTTGAAATATAAGCGGAAACCGAAAATTCCCCCCCCCCCCCCTCCCCTCCCTAGCACAACACCTAGACGTCAGGACTTTTGGTATGAATATATTTGATACAAAATCAAGTTTCTGAAGGAATCGCGTAGGTCCCAGCTCACGAACTCCACCCTTCCTTCCTTGACTGGACTAATAATACATTTCGATAAAATATATGAAGATGTTAATGAAAAAAAATATATCGGCGTGTATTATTAGTATTTAGTGATATTGTTAGTTGTGAATTATCTGTGTTTTATAATGGTTTTGCGTGTTACGTGTACATGTTTTATTATTTTTTTTTCAATAATCCATTTTTAATTTTGGTTATATTGTTTTTTTATTATTTAATCTAGCTTTTAATTTTATATCTGAAAATATATTTTTTTCCTCAATTTTTGGATCAAGTGAAAGATTATTGAATGCTTTTATAGCATGGTATTTATGGTGTCTTTGTCCAAAGGCTACGTTTGTGTTTACCGTCGGAGTTTTTATGTTTTCTTTGTACGCTTGTCTAACTGGTCTGTTAGTGTGTTATGAAAAGAAATCACTATATGATGTATATTAGGTTTTTTTTTTAATGCTGGCAATATTTGGCGACAGTTCTCGTTTTTGGTGGCGAGAGGTTCCGCGGACCTTTGAACGAAAGACGCCGGAGGAAACATCTTTGGTTTGACGGTCGAGTTTTTAAATAACTAAATATCGATGAAATCCACAGGATTACCAATAACCCGGTTTGCGGGAAGTTAAGCATGATGCTTTACGTGTCAGTGTAATCATTATTATTTGTTGATTTTAATATATTATCGGGAGTTACACTGTCTACAGTCGATGTAGATCGGATTATTTTCAAACATACCGCGTGGCGGTGTCTCTATGAGATTGTTTCGTAATGCCAAATCTTGGATAAGATCGATCATCCCGGGCTAGGCGCGTAGCCTCTAGATTCGCGAAAGGGCCACAATAAGATTACCCGTATCGAGCACGAAAATCCGAGGTCGGAGATCCTCGTTCGTCCTGTCTTCACCAAAGCTGCCGCATCCTGACCGGCAATACCATTTTAATTCCGATGGAATTAAGTTCCGATTTATGGGCCACAACCAGGAGCTGGACCTGACCTAACTTTCACCTGGAACACCGGGTGATTACTTGATCACCTATGGGAGGCCGTGTTGAAGACACGGCCTCCGAGTGGATATCTACGGATGCTGGATGAAGGGCGCTATGCAGGAGAACAAAATACTGTCGCGCGCGCGTAATGTTTAATGTAGCTAGCAATCATTTTTCCATAATGGTCCAGAGTAAGTCTATCTTATAATTTATAACCTGTAGTATTTAAAACCTAATACATGTCATGTTGTTTTATTTGCAATGTATACTTTCAACCTTTTGAGCTAATACAGTAGTTTTACTTAATAACATAACCTCTCGGGACAATAGCTAGTCTCCACGATTCAATGAGATTCCTTGCTCGAATTAAGCGAGGCCTGTTTCTCCTGAGATTGACATTACATGTGACAACTATTGAATTGGCGCGTAGAAATTAACAATAATTCTCAAAGTTAATCTCAAGAGAGACAGGTTGCGATACTGTTCCAATACACAATACCTAAATGTTACAGCGAAGTCCGCCGTACAGATTCAAAACGTAGACGAGTACAAACAACGACAAGCGCCATAACAAGGGGTACTTTGGGTTTTTTGAAATTTGTTTTTTTGTTAAAAAATATAGTTTAGTAGTGTTTTAATAATTTTACAATTGGCGTATATATCTAATACGTCTAACTTGTTGTTGTTGAATATTTGGTCTGTATCTGTCAATCTATGTTTTAAAAATGTTCCTTTAAAATGGATTTCTTTGCAATTTCTATCTGATTGGTGGCTGAGTTTGTTGCTCCTCCCGAAACAATTATTCGATGTTCTATTGATTGACAAAGTGCAAAATATATTGTGTTAATTTGTTTTATTTTATATATGTTTTTTATGATTCGTTAAATATGTGTTTTTTGAGGAATTTATTTGTGAAGTGTTTGATATGATGTGTCGTCTACATATGGTCAACTATAATTCCTAGATACTATTTATGCTGTACGTTGTGAATTTTGTTTTCGATGTGGTTAGTGCAAGTATGTTTAAATTTAAAGAGAAAAGCTGTTTCGTCTGCATGCAACTGATCAGTATGGTTATTACGTCTTCTTCTTTCTTCTTCCTTGCACTATCTCAAATCATTGCCTAGGTAGACTGTTGGGGTCGGCTCTTCTCGTTCTCAGGATATATCATCTTCGGTTCAGGATATCGCTTTCAACCGGACAGTTTCTTTGTTATTACATGTGGAGTGCGTACTGATATATATGGTTAAATCGTATTTACTGATGGTTCCAACGTCTAGCGTCCAGCCCTATTGTTACCCTCACATTCAATCAATTAAATCACATTCCCCTATCTGAATTTTTTCCAATATGAAAGAAAGATCCTTCAATGTTTGAGCAGAATATTGGCACATTGCTAGTCAATCCTAAGGAACCTGCCATGACTCAATACAAAAGACCATCCCATCAAAACCATGGTTTCAACGATTTCCTCATTTCGCCAAAAAAGAGATTTCCTCGCTTATTCGAATGAGTCTCGGACATTGATCTGTTCCTTCTCATTTTTTTTTGAATTCACGTCTTTGAATCTCCAGATTGTACATTCTGTGGTCTAGAAGTGGGAATTTTAGATCAAATATTTTTTGGTTGTCCCTCTCTAAACAATTATCTTTCTATCAAGCGTAACGGAAAATTGCCTTCCCTCCATTCAACACCTCATCTGTTCTGAGCTTTTTTTTCGTCCTTCTTCTTTTGCTAGAGATTCTTGGCAATGATATTTCCCGGACGTCCGTCAGTCATGGCTTGGGTACGATTACGCCCAATGATAGAGAGGGCATCCAATAGTTATTGCGATAGACATCATTGTAGACAGATTCTCGTTGGCGGTCTCAGGCATTTCATGTATTTCAACGTTGTTAGAAAGAAGCTCCTGCTCCCTTTTGTTGTTCCCCCTCTCTAACATGAGTACTGTTTGTTTCAGCTCAGAAACTTCAATTTCTAGTTTATCCACTTTATCTTATTTTTCATTTATTAATTGCATTTTACTAGAAAAATCTTCCACAACATTATGATAATAGACTATGGCTTTTCCAAATTCAGCCATTTTATTGCTCATTTTTTCTAGTTGCTGCGACATTTTTCTGATCTCCATAGCTAAGAGTTCGTTGCTTTGATCTGTGGAGCAAGATCGAGTGACTGGGGTTTGGATACAGTTATTGCATTTCCAGGCATCCTTTTTATCTTGCCTCTCGGCCTCTTGACGCTTGACTTGGGGAGTAAGCTGGTGAATGCGTAACGAGAGCATTATGAAAAGCGTGATCGGGCGAGGCGAACGATTGGGCGAGGCGAACGGAAGTTGAGAGGGAGATATAATTTAGTGATGTTTTACTTCAGTCGTGTGGTCTAAAGCACACTCGTTTTTTTTAAAGAATAACTAATAACTTGCGATTTGGCACTGTTTACACTTTAAAAAATCACTCACTTTCGTGTTTAATTCACCTCAACTTATATTACCAGCTGGTATTGAAATTGTGGGATAAGTGTCACTGCTTTTAATAGAAAAAAAGGATTATTGGAGAGCGATTGACAAACGTCAGACGTGTGTTATTATTTTTATTCTTGAATTGAACGAATTAATCAAACTTATATCTAAATTCACCTTTCCTTTATCCATAATTTTGAAAAATCGTCTAGAAAACCCATAACCCATAGAAACAAATGAAAAAAAAACATGACGAAATTTTTTTTTTACATGTATATCATACATACCTGACAAGTTATTAAAAAAATGCTTATTAGAATTAGTTTTAAAATTTACGTAAAATATTGCTATTTTGCCGCAAAAAGTAATACAGCAAGGAAGGCTTAAAAAAATCTTATTAGTTGAAATGCCTTACCTGAACTTCACCTCAGTTTGTGTAAGGTCGAGTTCGTGCGTGCTGTTATTTTCTTGAAAGATGACCATGTATAGTGTGCCCATCTGAATAGTGTTATAAAAAAAATCTTTAACAAAAATGAAGTAACATGCATTATTATAGTTGCGGCAATAAGAGTACAGAAATTTAAACTCATGAACTATCCTGATAAAGTAAGGCCTTTAAATAAATAAATAAAATTTAACAGATTATATTATTAACTTTAACAAATACCCTTTAATAATAATAATACAACCAATTACATTGGCAGTGTTTACTCGGGTTGGCTGGCAACTCTGTTTGCTAGAGGCGCTAGTGAAGCATGGCTTTTAATCATGCCTGAAATTCATGATTTACATGTAAAAATACGTGAACTCGGACCCATAAGCTCGTGTCCACGATAATTTATTGTTGCCAGACATACGTATGACGTAGGAGGTGTACCCGACTTACTAAAATGTATGAAAGTAAACCAAGGCTCACAATCCTTGCCGCTAGGATGCGTTAGGGTCGTAGTGCGAGCCACACTGCCATCATTCGCGTTCACTTGTCCGCCGAACCGCCAACAAAAACAAATAACATCTTACAGCTCATGGGCAAAGGGAGACGGGAGAGAAAGGAAGGTTGGAAGAATACGGAGGCGAGAAGGAGGACGCATGAAGAGATGGCGGATGGATGAAGGACGAGGGAAGGGTGACAGGCCAATAAGCCCCCCGATAGTTGGCCCGCCGACAGTTGATCCTCTAAAAGATTATTTCTTCAAGTAAGTATGCAAAGAGGTATACGGCCGTACAACCAAAGTCGATATACTTATATCTGAAGGAATCTTCCAGAAAAATTCTTACAAATTCCTAAACATGCCAATCTCACTGGCTCCAGACGGTTGGGAGCAGTTGGGACTCTCAATAATATGCAAGTAAGAATCTTTAGGGTCTTTATCTTTTGCTAAGCCAACTGCACGTACAGGTACGTCGTACGTATTTTGTTATTACCGCATGCTCCTTCAGAAATTATTTTTAGTAAAAATACTTTTTCAGCGGATTTTCACTCAAGATGCCTTCAGATATAAGTAAATCCTTCAGATGTAAGTATACCATTTATTGGATAACCAATACTTCTGCCGCAGGTCACCCCGAGTGGTTCGCTACATTTGGTGTCTTAGCAGGGGTGCCCGGGTTCACGGGGTGAAGTTTGTCTGGATCTGGCGGTGAACCCTATGTATGACCTGGACATACTGAA
This sequence comes from Limnephilus marmoratus, assembly GCA_917880885.1. Taxonomy (NCBI): domain Eukaryota; kingdom Metazoa; phylum Arthropoda; class Insecta; order Trichoptera; family Limnephilidae; genus Limnephilus; species Limnephilus marmoratus. The sequence goes on from OU862931.1 coordinate 30,301,927, forward strand.
CCCTATTTTCATACCCACCTCTCACACCTTTTACCTTTCCAGAACTTCCTCTCCTTAATTTCCTTAAAAATAACCTACACACAGTTTCCCCAAAGATGACATAGCCCCTGAGGAAAGCTATTTTTCTGTGTGGAGCTAATGTAAAAAAAAAACGACTTTGGTTGTTCGGCCGTATGCCCTCTTTTCATACTCCCTCGAAAAAATAATCTCTTAGGGAATCAACTGAGGGAGGGATCAACTGTCCACCGTCAACTGACAACTGTTGGAGGGATCAGCTGTCGGAGGGATCAACTATTGGGGGGTAAACTGTCAGCGGGCCAACTTTCGGGGGATCAATTGTCGCCAGATCAACTGTCATGGAACTGAGGGAGGGGAAGAGGGAGGGATTACAAAGGAAATAAAGTAACGGTTGGGAAAACAGGGGGTTAATTTGGAAAATCCATTATTCTCACACTGATAGCTGTATGTGAAATGCTCACTGGTCGGAAAAACTTCTGATTTATTTCTTTACGCAAGAGACGGAAAAACAAAAATTATAGTGTTTTGGAAAGGATTTCAATAAACAGAATTAAAATAAACACTTCCTTTGAGTGACATTGAAACGCATGCTGGTTACTCGCCAGTTATATTATAATTATTGAATAAAATCACTCACCCCTTGAGAATTCCCTATTAAAAGACTCAACACCATTAAAATTAAGGACATCTTGGACATCTTGGAGGAGAACACTGCAAAAAAATTCATATTTAACTTTTTATGCAACCTTTTATATGGGTAAAATCATGTAAGTGAAAGTTGAAACACAATACTACGAATATAAGAGAAAACTTATAAACTAAAATAAAATGTGATTTACTTTTTATTACATTCCAAAATAGGGGCGTTCGCAGATGGGATACAAGAGAAAACCGGGTGGCGTTTTGTAATCCCCAAAAAATTGGGATTATAAAGAGAAAACTCTCTGGATTTTGACACAATGCAAGAAGAATCATTCAACAACAACACTACCTGTCTGACAGTTGCTTTACCTTTGCTCCGCAAATAAATAGAAAACGTTAAATTAAAATTGAATCATACTTCTTCAAAAGTGGCGTAATCGCAGCAGTGATTTGCAGTGCATTTAATAAAATAATTTATTTGTGTTTACGAGTGCACCTAACAACAAAAATACGTTTAACAAAAATCTAAATCCTTGTTCCAAAATACTTACTAGAACATACAACAATAATAAGTGACAGTGATTACTTTCATTATTTATTCCACAAAATATATTAGTGAATATAATCTGAAAAAGTCAAAATAAATATGGAAAAAACACGCAGTACGACCCGATTTACTTCTACATCTAGCTAAGAGAACTCTGCGACTGCGGACAGCGGTAGTAAACCAGGCTCATCTCCAGGAGACACACAACAACTAATTATGGATGAATTCCGCATTATTAAAACAGAAATACTAGGTTTTAAAAACATCCAGTCTAAAGTGGCAGAATTATTTAACGAGTTTAAAGAATTTAAGACCTCGATAACTTTTTTTAACACAAAAATGGAAGGTTTTGAGGAGAATTTGAAAAAACAATCAAAAAAATGAAAAATATTGATATGATCCAAAAAAAAAAATTCTGAACTGGAAGTTAAACTAATAACACTTGAGGCCAAAATCGAAGAACAAGAAAGACAACAAAAAAAATCTCGATATAGAAATAAGAGGAGTACCTGAAATTGAAGGTGAAAATATACAAAATATATTATTCAATATTAGCAAAGAGATCAACACAACCACCACCAAAAATGACATCGAGACCACTTTTAGAGCTCCGGGCAAAACCACGCCAACAAAAACCAGACCAATAATCATAAGGTTCAAACATGTACATTTAAGAAACGATTTTTTAAACTGTACAAAAAAGTACAAAATGAATGCAGTATCGAGGGAAGATAAACTTAACACCAGCTCCATTGGCCTTTCCGGACATCGAACTCCTGTATTTATTTCGGAGCACTTAACATCTACAAATAAAAGATTATTCTACCTAGCAAAGAAGACGGCAACAGAGAAAAAACTCGCATACGTATGGATAAAAACGGGACGAGTGTATATACGTCAAACCCCTGAATCGAGAGCTATACTCATCACATCAGAAAATACCCTTCTTACACTGTGACTAAATAGGACAGAACCAGAGGAAAGCAAACAAATTGCCAATACTAATGCAAAAGAGGAAGATACTACTGCTCCAGAAATAGGCGACAAACTGTATCCTTTAATACTCCACTCTACCTTACAATTACCTTACCACATAGCAATTTTACCCTTAAATTTAATTCCTTCTGCATTTGCTAGTACTCACACAGGATTGTCCATGCAATCCATGTATTCACTTGCATTGATATACCATATTTTATTGACTTATAATTAACATGATACTTTATATGCATAATAATAGTAATAATATATTTTCTTTCTTCTATCAAGTCCACCTGTTTTTAACAAATTCGTCAAATTCTAACCAAAATAAACTAAAAAATCTCCAAACCGATCATCTTCCAAATATTACATCGTACAATTGGAAAAATTGTTTGTTAAAGATTGCAAAACCAAAAACTATTATGGCTCATTATAAAATTGTAAAATCCAAAGAAAAACTCTCAACTCAATTAATTTTAAATGGATGATTTCATATCCAGACAAATAGAAAACAACTACACAATCCATGAATACGAATGTGCAAGCACAGAGACATGTAATGAATTTTTCCCCCACAAATTTAATGGTTTATCCATATTACACCAAAATATACGTAGTATTTTTCAAAATTTTGATGAAGTTGTTATTAAAATCAATAACTTAATATATCAAACAGACTGCATAATATTAACAGAGACATTTACAAATGATGAGTCACCAGCTTATCAACTACCAAACTATACATACATCCCGACCAAAATAAATATTAATAAAAATAGTGGAATCGCAATATTCGTTCACACCAAATTCAGTATGGTCTCGATTTTAGAACACCCAATATTACTGACTAACTGTATTCAAATCGAAATAAAACTCGATAAATATATTTACCACGTTATTGCCATTTATAGAACACACGAATCAAATATTTCTAATTTTATAAATCAACTGAAAAATATTTTACTGCCGCTTAAAAATAAAACCTGTTTTATTGCTGGTGATTTTAACATTCATTAACGAAAAGTCCGAAAATATTTTCAAAAATGAATACCTTAATGGTATGACTGAATTAGATTTTAAATCATGCATAAACAAAAATACTCCAGAAATGCGTGGAAAAAAATCGTCTTGTTTAGATAATATTTGGGTTAACATAAAATTACAAAACCTTTATAAAATTAGAACAATAGTTTGGCAAACGAATATTACTGACCACCATTCATGCTTATTATTATATGATAACGATATGAAGTCAGAAATAAATGTTCCAATTAAGACTAAAAAACCACAAATATTGCCACGTTGGAGGAAAAATTAATTGAAAGCAGAAACTTGGTATACAATATTACAATCTAACGATGTCGAAGAATGTTCAAGTATGTTTGAAAAAAAACTTATGAATCATATTGAAACCTCCACAACCTCTGTTGTGGAGGTCTCATTATACACGAATTCAAAATTCAGACATATAAAACCTTGGATCACTCGTGGCCTTATAAAATCTATTAGGGAAAAAGAAAAGCTGTATAAAAATACAATTAAAAATCCACACGACGAAATGCTAAGATAGTTCTCAAAAAATACAGAAATAAATTAACAACTTTAATTAAAAAAAGTAAAGATGACTACTTCAGAAAAGTAATCTCTACTTCAGAAAATAATCTGAAAGCTATTTGGAAAGCGGTAAATTATGCAATTGAAAATAAGAAAAAAAAAACAATTCTATAAAATACATTAAACATGAAAATAATATAATAGATGTATCCAAAGATCCAAAACTAACAGCAAACATTTTCAATTCTTATTTCTCTAAAGTAGGAAATAATCTCGCTGAAAAAATCTCTAATCCTTTACACACACCAAAACCTATAACTAATAATACACAAAAACGAAATACACTGTCCACTTTTAAAAAAACTACTGAAATTGAAATACAACTTATAATAGAAAACATGAAAGACGGACCCTCTACAGGTTTTGACCATATTTCTGTAAAAATTCTTAAAACAATGAAAATGTATCTACTGAAACCTCTTAACCACCTTATTAATCTCAGTCTGGCTAAAGGCATATTCCCAACAATTTATAAAAAATCTGTAATATCCCCTATCTTTAAAACTGGCGACCCACAAAATGTCTCAAATTATCGACCGATTTCACTAATACCGAATATAGCAAAAATATTTGAAATGATTGTAAAGAAACGGGTTGTAGATTTTCTGGAGAACAATAAAATATTTCATGGCAATCAATTCAGAATCTTAAAAACAAGCACACAAGACGCAATAGCAAATGTAACATCATTTATATAATCGGCACTTGATAAAGGTAATAAATGCGCAAGAATATTCATAGACCTAAGAAAAGCATTCGATAGTGTCTCACACGTAAAGCTTATCAAAAAACTGAAATCAAATAACATCAACGACATAGCCGTCCAATGGATAGAAAGTTACTTGAACATTTAAACTGAAAATAAACATATATGTATACCCCACTGCCCAACATAAATACTCACCCAGGTCAGTAAGCAATAACATCCTGGTTACTCCCAGTTTGAACACATCTTTTGGACAGAGAAATAATAAATTCCATGCTATAAAATTATACAATGCTCTACCAGATCAAATCAAAAATATAAAGGAAATGAATATATTTAAAACAAAAGTAAAAATATGGCTGAGAGATCAAAGTGATAATAAAATTACAAACATCATGAAGACGATATAAAGACAATCCATAACCAAATACAAATATTTTAAAAAACTACAGGCCACCTCAGAACAGGAAATCCTAGTGAGGAGGTCTGTGAAAAAAAAATGAATCTATTCTTATTATATATATCATACATACATGTACAAACCTTGTTATTGAAATTAATAATAAATAAATAAATAAATAAAATCGTGCACAATTTTTTAAAATAAATGACCAAACTAGCGACCAGGAAACGTCAAATTTTGGTATCCCACAGGGCACCGTGCTACGACCAATATTGTTCATTTTGTATGTAAATTTTGTATTATTCAATTTGTTTGAAAGGCAAGATAGAGGGTCGCCGGGGGCCTGGTAGGAGACAAATGTCTTGGCTGGGTAACATACGAGAGTGGTCCGGCATTAGAAGTGTGGAGGAGCTATTCCGGGCAGCGCAAGACAGAGAGACATTTTCAATAGTGATCGCCAACGTCGGGGGGACGTGATACGGCACACAGAGAAGAAGAAGTATGTAAACTATATATCTATTCAACCATTGCATGGACGAACTATCGCTTACGCCGATGATACCGTCCTTTTAATAAAAGAAAAAAAACGTGGAAAAAAATTATTCAAAAGCCACAGAAGACATAAATAATCTAAAAATATGGTTTGACTATAACCTCCTTTCGTTAAATAGTGATAAAACATATGTCATCCCTTTCGAAATTAACACCAACAATATATCAAATCTTCAAATAATCTTACATAATCATTCTCTCGCACAACACGATACTAATCACTGTCGACAAAAGAGTTCACTTCTGAAAACAGCGGATAAAATTACATATCTCGGAATAATCATCAAAACCTAAAATGGAAAGATCACATCGGATATACAATAGAAAGAATTAGGAAATTAATTTATATATTCTTACGAATTGGAAACTTCTTATCAACGAAAAATCTATACTCAATATACTGCGCACTAGTACAGTCCATTCTTCAGTATGCCATTATCAGTTGGGGAGCAGCTTACAAAACTAGTTTGACCCCCATAGAAATTGTTCAAAGACTCATTATAAAAATTATACTAAAAAAACCTCCAGACTTCCCCACTGAACGCATTTTCGAAGAATTCAAAGTTCCAACATTTATAAACTTATTTGAGAAAAATTTAATCATACAAATTATTAAAAAAAAAAGATAAATTCTCATTCATAACTGAAAATCGTTCAAGACTTACACATGTATTTGTATGCCCCAAACTAGACACGTCTTTTGCCCAACACCATTATATACATCAAGGAAATACTTCTTTAATAACCTTCCAGTAGAAATCAGAAGCATTAATGACAAAGTACAATTGTTGAACTCCAATCAAAAAACATTTTAGAGAAATCACCAACGGGAAAATTACTGCTTTCCTCATCAACACATGAATGTCACACTAAAAATTATACCTATTTTACTTATTGCTGAATACATGTGGATGATTTTATCTTTTAGGTAAAGGATCTTGATTGCGATATTATTAAACTGTGTTTTAACGGTGTATTAACAGTATTTTAACTGTGAATCTATGCATATATTATGTGAAATACCTGACTGTATAAATTGTACATATTTAAAATATATCCACAAGCTCCTCCATCCACAAGCAAATGCTTTTAATGGAGGAAAAGTAACAATGTATGTTCCATTTTTTAAGATTAATAAAATTATAAAATGAAAGAAGCAACACGAAGCCAGTAGTACCAATAAGAAGAAAAAGTGGGAGCAAGTCAATAAATAACCAATAATAGCCACGACGAAAAAAAAAATAAGATAGAAGAGACCGGTAGAGGCGCAAAATTAAAGAAGGGAGTAGTTGGAAGCAGTAGAAGTGGGAAGTATAAAGAAGTGGGAAGCGAGAAACCAACGTTCAATCATCTCCTTTATCCTGCATCTACGTACTGGTCGATTAGACTCCGCAAGAAGACGCAAAATTTCGTCATGTTTTTTTTTTTTTCATTTGTTTCTATGGGTTATGGGTTTTCTAGACGATTTTTCAAAATTATGGAGAAGAGAAAGGTGAATTTAGATATTATCCCACAATTTCAATACCAGCTGGTAATATAAGTTGAGGTGAATTAAACACGAAAGTGAGTGCTTTTTTAAAGTGTAAACAGTGCCAAATCGCAAGTTATTAGTTATTCTTAAAAAAAAACGAGTGTGCTTTAGACCACACGACTGAAGTAAAACATCACTAAATTATATCTCCCTCTCAACTTCCGTTCGCCTCGCCCGATCATTCGCCTCGCCAGATCACACTTTTCATAACGCTCTCGTTACGCATTCACCAGCTTACTCTCCAAGTCAAGCGTGCGTAAAGGCCCGACCGTTCGCCTTGCCCGATCACACTTATCGTAACGCTCTCGTCACACATTCACCAGCTTACTCCCCAAGTCAAGCGTGCGTAAAAAAGTTTTACTTCAAAAACTCAAGCTACCCAAAGTATTGCAACCTAGATATGGATTAACAAAGGGATAACAAATATGGATTCAACATACAAGTATTGCGTTAAGCACCTGAAAGAGGCCGAGAGTATAAAGTGTTCGACCTACAAATGAATCATCCATTTCGAAAGTGCAAATATTACGGCAAGTGTTTTTAAATTTTTTTTTTTTTTTTTAATTACATAATTTTTTTATTAGTTACAGATATTTGTTTTTTTTGGCTACCACACTGGGCTCATGCCCGTGTTATGGTAGTCGTATATTTAATATTTATTTAAATTAATACAAATACTATTTTATTAAAACAGATGATTAAATATACTAAATAAAAATTATGAAATAAAAAGTAAGTGAAAAATAAAGAGAAAAAAAGATCATATTTTAAAGAAAAGTAGAAATAAAAATGAAAATTCAAATTTTGAAATACAAAAATTAATAATAGAGATTAAATGTTAAGAACTCAAGTGTTCTATAAATGCATGTCGCAAGATAAAAAGGATGCCTGGAAATGCAATAACTGTATCCAAACCCCAGTCACTCGATCTTGCTCCACAGATCAAAGCCACTAACTCTTAACTGTGGAGATCAGAAAAATGTCGCAGCAACTAGAAAAATTTTGCAATAAAATGGCTGAATTTGAAAAAGCCATAGTCTATTATCATAATGTTGTGGAAGATTTTTCTAGAAAAATGCAATTAATGAATGAAAAATAAGATAAAGTGCATAAACTAGAAATTGAAGTATCTGAGCTGAAACAAACAGTACTCGTGTTAGAGAGGGGGAACAACAAAAGGGAGCAGAAGCTTCTTTCTAACAATGTTGAAATACATGGAAGAATAATACTGAGACCGCCAACGAGAATCTGTCTACAATGATGTCGACTATCGCAAAAACTATTGGATGCCCTCTCTATCACAGCGATATTGAATACGTTAGCAGAGTCAGTGGGCGTAATCGAACCCAAGACATGACTGACGGACGTCCGGGAAATATCAACATCCTACCGACGATTGCTCGTCTTTGAGATTTGATGGGGTTCGTCGCACCGGTTGTTTTATTAGCTAAACTTGTAAATAAATCTCTATGGGAGTACAACCTGGATTGGGACGATACTCCTCCTGATACTTTTGTCACGTTTGGCGTCAGTTTGAAAAGGAATTGCCATTATTACAATCTATCAAAAGTCCTTTCTTATTACGTGTCGAATACCAATGTGAATTATTACTTATGATGCAAGCGAACGCGCATTTGGAGTTATATATTTATGTTTACTGTCCAAATACTAACAAAACCACAAATAGCTTATTATTCCCCAAATCTAAGGTCGCTTCTGCGAAGACGATTTCACTTACGCGTCTAGAATTATGTGGAGCGTTGGTACTTACGCGATTAATGCGTACGGTCGGTAACACCTCCACATCAAATTCGATAGTTCATACGACTTCAGCCTTTTGTGACAGCACGGTTGCGCTAGCATGGATAAATTCTCCGCCCGCTAAATGCCAGACCTTCGTTGCTAACCGCGTATCACAAATACATGATCATCTGGAGGCTGACTCCTTCCATCATATAAAAGGTAAAGACAATCCAGCTGACGGCGTGTCGCATGGTCTAACCCCGCTCAGCTAATAGACCATCCATTATGGTTTAAGGACTCCGCTTTTGCTCAGTTACCTAAAAGTAATTGGCCTCTACCACGTTTTGATTCAAAATCTGTATCTGATCCACCCAAACTGAAAACAAAAATGTTGATCGCAGTTCAAAACTATAACCGCCTCAAAACGATTGCACCGCGCGCCGCGCCGTTATTATGCGCACTAGCTTCTCGTGTCAATTCTTGGCTGAAATTTATTCGAAATGTAATTTTTATTTTTCGTTTCATTAAGAAACTTCCGCGAACCTTCGAATTAAGTCATACTGTCATTGCAGAACTCGCTGTTATAAAATCGGTACAGCAAGAACATTTCTCCGAAGTTATGAAGGCAATGACTGATGGGAAGAAAGTACGGTGCGCTATTGTAAAATTGAATCCTTTTCTTCATGACAGTGATCTAAAGGCAGGAGGCAGGTTGAAAAGTGCTGAATTAGACTGTGATAGTTGTCATCCCATTTTATTACCCGCTCGTGCTCATGTATTATTAATAATAGATTTATATATTAAATAGATTTAGTCTATTTAATAATAGATTACTGTCGTATCAAGAACTTACATACGGGTCCTACCTTACTCATGTCTTTTCTAAGACAAAGATTCTGGATCTTTCCTTGCGTAATCTGGTTAGGAAGCGCGTATATTGGTGCAATACGTGCTGTAAGTTTAATCCTAAACCGCAATTCCAAATAATGGGCGATTTACCCACCTGCCGCGTCCGCGAAGCCAAAGCTTTTCTACACACAGGTGTTGACTACGCTGGCCCACTTCAAATAATCCCTTATAGACGTCAGATGTTCGCAGTGACAAGGCTTACGTTTGCCTATTTATTTGCTTGGTGACCCGCGCGGTACATATCGAACTCGCTTCAGATCTTTCTACTAGAGTCTTCATCAAGGCTTTCAAACGCTTTATATCACGTCGTGGAACTATAAGCGTTAAGTCCACTGATAATGGAACAAACTTCGTAGGTGCTAAGTCCCATTAAAAATCATTATTTAAACTTATAGAGTCGCCTGATTATAAGAAGGAATTCTCAGATAAGTGGGTTTCCTAGATAAATCCAACCTTTTCCTTTAGAATGGCGGATCTCCTACTAAAATCTCTCACCCCAACACAAACCCCTGTGCTGTGGATCACTCCATATGCTCCACTAATCTGGCACCTCTCTCCTTGTGGATGGTGTCCCCCGACCCTTGCTCCAGTGATCTTTTCCCGATCACCATCACTTATCAAACTTCTTTCCATTCAGACAAGTCCCATATTTCGACAAAGATTAAAAAAAAAACACTCAAAATGGGACGATTTTAACTCGCACATGGATAAGTTTGTACAAAATTTACCCTCTACCAAAATATTATCTGTCAAAGATGGCTACGATAACTTCAAATCAAAGCTCATAACTGCAATAAATAAATCAAATTCTCTACTTAAAACCAAATCTCTTATAAAAACTCCCTGGTGGGATGAAGATTGTTCCAATGTAGTGAGAATTCGGAAAGCTAAATCTCTTTCCTATCGTCACAATATGACTATGGAGAACTATCTTATATACAAAAATGTCAAATCCAATGCCAAAAGGGTATTGAGGTAAAAAAAAAGATCCGGGTGGTACAACTTCTGCAGTTCAGTATCTCCAAACACTCTATTTGGTCTATGATTCAAAGATTGCGATCCTCCTCCTCCATCTCCTCGAGCTTTACATTCTAAATAGATAGATGAATTCTTGGACACAATTGCTTCTCCTCCCCCCTTACTCTACCTAACTTAGATGAAATAATTCCCATCTACAACACTCCTATGTCTGATCATTGGCTAGACTCTCCATTCACTTTAATTGAATTTAAAAAATATTATTATTGTAGAATGCAATCACTTTGTGGTTTGACATATTTAATAAAATAAAATACTTTTTTGTTTAAAACCACGAGATTTATTAATTTATGAACCGACCGGTTTCGCTTTACTCAAGCATCTTCAGGGTACAAATTAATACTTAAATTGTATTAATTTTTACCCTGAAGATGCCGGTAGGTTCATAAATTAATAAATCTCATGGTTTTAAACAAAAAAAGTATTTTATTTCATTAAAAAATTATTTATCAACAGTTAAGGACTCATCTCCATACAGAGATAGTATACCTTGTACCATTTTCAAAAATAGTAATGATAATGTTCTATAAGCATCTGAAATAAAAATCTTCCAGACTGGCATAATGCCTGATGACTGGAGTTCTCAAATAATCATTCCAATTCTAATAATGAATCTTAAGTAAAAAAGTGTGAAGTCAATTTTTATAGATAATTGCATGATATACAATTTTTGCCTGGGCTATTTTTATCATAAATCTAACCGTTTCGCTAAAAAATTCCAAAAAACTCATTTTTGCGAACTTTGACCTTGAATAATTTTTTTAGCACACATGGGATCGATTGAGACTTTTCACAACTTCATTATAATGGTATTGCTAACATTCAGGTAAATTTTTAGCTTCTTGGGAATTTATATAAGGGTGAATGTCTATTTTGACTATTGGTAAGAAATTGTGATGGCGAATGAGTGCGTCACTCGGTCAGAAGTTTAAACCAAAAGTGGGCCTGAATGGCAAGATAATAAAAAACAATATTTTGAGGATATTCCTTGAGCCCACTTATCTCTTTGATCCGATCGTCGAGGTGACCAAGAAGATATCACAGATTTTGGAAGGCATTGATTCAACTACATTACTACAACTCATCCGTTTCAATGAACCTTCCCGTATACTCAGAAATAATGAACTGCTTCCTCTTAATCAACACTCGACTAATTATGGATAATATTCACCTCTATCCAAAATGTGTAGACTGGTCAACTCAATTCAAGACCTTGACTTTTTTGGTATAAGTATAAACGCTTAAGACGATATTTTATAACCATGTATTTATATTTCTAGCTAAGACTTTTCTATTTTTTTAGTTTATCCAGGTACTCTCGGCGTGGGCGTCCCCTAGCGTTTGTCCCCTCGGTCATACCCTCCATTACGGCATGCCAGAGGCCTTCTTGTCTTATTACATGGCCGATCCATCTTGCGCGCCTTTCGGACAAGGTCCTGAGCAGGTGCCTTCCTCCTTCGATTCTTTGGAGAACCTCTTCATTTGTAATGTGGTCTCTCCAGGAAATTCCTAATAGTCTTCTATAGGACCACATCTCAAAAGCCTCTAGTCTCTGTTTATCTCTTTTAGATAGGCACCATGTTTCGCAGCCGTACATCAAGGTACTCCATACATAGGTCTTGATGAGGAGTATTCTAAGTTTCAAGTCTATATTATTCGATTCTATTATTTTCGATCTTTTATTGAATGCAAGCCTAGCCTGGTGTATACGGCTGTCGACCTCGCTCTTAGACCGACCTTCCCATGTTATTTTGCTCCCCAGGTAGACAAACTCCTTGGTTTTCTTTAGTGGAACTCCTGACATCTCTATTCTCATCTGATGTTGCATTCGGCCTACAGTCAGCAGCTTTGTTTTGTCTTTATTTATCTTCATGTTGTAATTGTTTTTAAGAATGCTTTGCATGATTGTTAAGGCATATTGGAGTTCTTCTTCGCTTTCAGCAACCATAGCTATATTGTTAGCAAAATGAATTAGATGTATTATTGAGAGAGAAAAACTTCGATTTTACGGGTTGATTTTTTTAAAACTAAAATTGAAGGCACGCCAATATTATCGAGCGATTTAGACACGGTGGACGCAATTTACGATCGATATTGAATCATACAAACGACGTTATACCGACATCTTACACCGGAATATGTCGTCATACAAATTATGCTAAAAATGTAAATCTGGTTTTGCATACCATATTTTTATACTTTAAGAGTTATATTTTATGCGAATTGTAAAATATGAAAGCATATATTATGTTATCTCCTTTCAAAATCAGTTTTAGTTTTCGGATACGTACAGAACTATTCCATTTATTTGGATTTTAATGTAACAAAATTTTGACCCTCCGACAAATATGGCCGAGGCTCGGGGGGTAAAAAATGTTTTATTGTTCTAAAACCGAACGCTCATCGTCATGTGAAAAATTGAAGAGGAAGGTTTATAACAAACCACATAAAAATATTTCTTACATCTACAATACATTCTAAAATAGAAAACGAAGATATTTCCGGCTACATGTTTTTTTGCCTCTGCATAATTATATCATAAAAGTTTTTAAATGTTTTAAATCCAAATTTTTGTTTTCGATATTTTTTGGGGTGTTATGCCGTGTTACGCTATCTCCTTCTTTAGCCAACGTTTCGGACAGCGTTGCAGTGTCCATCATCAAGGCAGATCCGGCAAATATCGAAAATACTTTTGGCCATGAAAATCTTAAAACGTATCTGCCAAATTTTTGTTGTCTTCAGTAATTTAAGTTGTTTTAATTTTAATTATAGACAAAACTTCACAAAATATTCTTACTGCTTTCAACCACACTGTTCACACATTTCATGTGTGAACAGTGTGGTTGAAAGCAGAAAGAATATTTTGATTGAAAGCAGTAAGCAGTAAGATTTATTATTCAGCTATTTCGTGTGTTGGCACTTGTTACGCAAAAGACAAAATAAATTATTAAATAAACATACCGTTTGTTACATAGATGACGCAATCATTTTTAATTAAAATCGTGGAGTATCCCCATGCTCTGGTTTCTATGACACAAACGACACCCACCGTTAAGAAGTAAATAAATAACTGAAATATTCAGTAAAAATACACGAATACGAGCATGTACCTTATCACAAATTATCTTCAAGGTAAGATAAGATACTGTGGTTTCATGCTGAACTTATCTAAGCTAACAATATAGTAATTGACCGAATTCAAAAGATACAAAAGGCGATAATTAAACTAATCCTGTGAGTGCCTTTCTACACACATTCAAGCGAAATATACAAAACATTAGAAGTCATGTCACTTTATGCCAAATCTGCTCTGCTACACTTCATCCAAAAAAACTCCATATTCCAATTCAACCAAAAACAATAATTAAAACCAGGTCCTTAACAAATATAACCCTGAACATATTGATAACACACACCACTCACGGATAAAGACATTTTCAGTATTATGCAACCAAACTTTTTATTTATATGCCCATAACTCTAAAACAACTCCTAACTGAAAATACATCTGTAAACATTCACAAAAAACATATCACAGCCTGGATCAAAAATCAAGATATTCACTTTATTCAAAATATTTTAATCCCTAACCAAACATAAGCAAACTATAAAATAAATTTGGTTGCATAATAATAATAACGAAACATACAATATTACCAAACAACAGTTTCACCTACTCAAACCTACCTTACACCCAACATAATGAAATGTAAGTTAATATGTAAAAAAAAAATCAAAATATATTAAGTAAAAATGTTTATAATAAGGTAAAAAATGTAATATATAGATATAAATAAAATAAATAAATATACGCCATCTTGGCGCACAACTAAACTATCCGTTTTTTGCGGCCCGTACTGCCGGCGTATCTGCCGTTTTCATTTTAAATATATTTTTTTTACGCACAATTATATTATCTGTTTTTTTGCGGCCCACACACAAATATCTCGCGTTTTCTTCACAAATATCTTGGCGTACATTTAAACTATCCGTTTTTACGGCCCGCATAAATATCTGCCGTTTTTTTTTTAAATATATATTTTTTTCATGTACAATTAATTATATTATCCGTTTTTGTACGTCATAGGTTCTCAACGTGGGCGGTAACGCCCCCCTGTGGTCGTTTGAGGCTTTAAGGGGGGCATTAGAAGACCCAGAGTAAATTAAAGGGCGTAGAGATGGCACAGTGAGGGTGAAGGTAGGTAAAAAAGGGTCTAGAAAAGACCAAAAAACACGCCTATCACGTACTAATAAAGCAAAGTAAACTTTAATATTGGTTAATTTTTGTTATTGTATGTATTGTAATCATTATTATCAGGTGTGCGAAAATTCACACATTTCAAAAGTTCGGGAAGTGGATGAAAATTGAACGGAAAGATTCCCTGTTTTTACGTTTATTATTATTATTAAGAATTGACACTATATCATGAGCACAAGAAGGAAGGAAGTAGACCCGGTGCTTAAATACATTCTCTTGGGGTAAGAATAACGTCATTGAATTTAATGTTTCAAAGACCCAATCATGTTTGATAACGTCTAAAAGGGATCTAAAACCTAATCTCCTTTAACGGAAGCAATCTTCCGAACAGTACCTCCATCAATATGCTTGGTGTAACTCTAAGTGACCAGCTCAGGTACGGGGGCTTCATCGAAACCAGGGTTAAGTTAGCCTCTCAGAAGCTGAGCGTACTGTACAGATTTTTTTTTTTTTACATGAGCTCCACACAGGAGGCCCTTAGGGAAATTATTTTCCTCAGGGCCTATGTCATCTTTGGGGATGCTGTGTGGAGGGTTTTTTTTAAGGAGAGGAGAGTTCTGGGAAGGAAAAGGGTTTAAGGGGTGGGTAGGAATCTGGGGTTCAGTGTGTCCTGGTCATCCGCCTCCAAGACCTAGACAAACCTCACCCCATGAACCCGGGCACCCCTGCTAAGTCATCAAACGTAGCGAACCACTTGGGGTGACCTATGGCAGAGGTGTTGGTTATCCAATAAAGGTTCCCGGGGCGGCGGTACCCATTCCCGCCTACCAAATTAAATAGATACTTTAATAGTACACAACTGCTAACCCTGTACAAATTGCAAGTGCGCCCCACGGTTGAATTTGGCAGCCACCTCTGGTCTGGAGCTCCAAAATACCTAAAAAACCCTTGACTTTGTGCAGAAACGGGCGATCCGTTTGATAAATTCTCCCCTTCTTAACAGACGGACTGCAATCTTTAGAGCGTAGGCGTCAGGTGGGAATGCTGTCCTTGTTCTACCGGTATTACAATGGAAGATGCTCCGAGGAACTAGCGTCATTTGTCCCCTCAGCACCGATGCGTATTCGGGAAACACGCCAAACACGCGCCCAACATTTGTACACGGTTGACATTAGTCACATGAGAACGGGTCTTTTCTATGACTCGTTCTTGAGTTCAACGGCTCGGCTGTGGAACGATATGCCGGCCTCTGTGTTTCCTCCCTCCTACAACATGGGACTCTTCAAGACCCATGTTCACTCCTTCCTTTCCTCAAAAAGACCCTCCACACAGCATCTTCAGGCCCTGGGGGAAATTATTTTCCTCCTGTGTGGAGTGAATGTAAAAAAAATTATAAATAAAATAAAATATTACTATCTAAGCAAAAAAAAAATAGGATTGGCCGAAACAACTATGAACTATATAATAATAATAATAATATATCTTTATTGAAAGAAATTTGCAAGATTATAACTAAAAAGTACATATTCAGTGTTATGTTTACAGTGGTTTAAAATTACATAAGTACAAAAGGATATCAACAGAAAAAATATATAAATATGAACAGTAGATAAATGAAAAATAGAAAATAGTTATAAATTTTGGTTTTTCAGTAATCTGCCTCACTAGGCTAGCCTGTGTTGAGGCAGTAATTTTTTAATCAATTTATAAGACTTATAGACATACCTACACTTTTATTAAAAAAGTAATCACATAATAGATTGCTTACATTAATAATAATTTTAAATAAAAGCAACCAATACATTGCTTGTATATTTCCACTGTATAATACCAAATCATTAATAATTTCGAATTTGGGTGAGTGCACCGGTAAAGGCCCTATCATTATTTTTGATCCAAATTTTTATGTTATTTTTGAAAATTTTTTGGGAATCACATTTTTTTATTCTATCTGGACGAATGTTGTAAAGTCTTGTTGCAAGGTATCTGAAATTTCGTTGACCAAAAGTAGTATGCGTTTTGGGGATTTGTAGTAAGTCTTTGTCATTATTTCGAGTACAGCGAGTATTTAATCTTTTTTTTAATAGTATTTATGTATATTTGTGTATAGATGAGTAAGGATTGTTTTTGCATATATCTGCTGAACGTCAAACACATTCATAATATTGAAGATTAAGTTCTAGTCTGTAATTAGAGGTAGTCTAAGAATCAATTTTATAATAGTTTTCTGTGCCTTTATGATTGGGTCTAGTGCTGATGCAGTACCGCCTCCCCATGCAATGATACCATACTCAATAATAGATTGACAGACTGCAAAATAAATCATTTTCAAGTGTTGTAAGTCGAGAAAGTTTCTTATCGTTCTGAAAAAGTGCATGGTTTTTCTTATTTTGTTTGCAATTATTTGAGTGTGTATATTCCATTTAAGATATGGATCAATTGTGAGGCCGAGATACTTCATCTGTGTAGTGCGCTCAATGTAGGGACACTGACAAGATTCATCGGAATTAAAACATTTGTGTATTCTAATGGAGGCATCATCATGAGACTGACCTGTTATATTTATGCTTGATGTGACATATTTAGTTTTCTCGGTGTTCAAAGTGAGCGTATTTGTATCTAACCACTTTTTTACAATGTTTATATCCGTTTCAGCTTTTTTTTAGACATCTACCCAAGAGTCAGCTTCAAACAGTAAAACAGTGTCATCGGCAAAACTAACTATTTTTCCCTGAATATTAATGTTACGTAAGTCATTGATATATAGAAGGAACAAAGACGGTCCTAATATGCTACCTTGTGGTATGCCATAGTTAGTTGAGCACTGATTGCTAAGTGTGTTCAATAATTTAACTTGTTGCTTGCGCTCATCAAGGTAGCTCTTAAAAAAGTTAAGTTCGTTGCCTGTAATTCCGATTATTTGAAGTTTGTTTATTAATTTACTGTGTGATATTGTATCGAAGGCTTTAGAAAGGTCTAAAAATATTGAAATACATTTTTTGCTTCAATCAAGGTTTTTTTCAATGAAGTCAGTTACGGCGGCAATAGCGTCTGAAGTACTCTTGTTTTCTTGAAATCCGTATTGACTTTCTAAGAGTACTTTATGGCTAACCAGAAATTTTACCAACTGGGCATTGATAATTTTTTCAAATACTTTGGATAGAGTGGTCAGTATAGTTATTGGTCTGTAATTTTTTATGTCTGTCTTGTTACCTGTTTTATGTATGGGAATAACAATACCTTGTTTCAGGTTTGAGGGAAAGTGTCCTTGACTGATACTAAGGTTAATTAGGTATTCTAAAGGCAATGTAATTTCCATAGCCAGCGTTTTCAATATCCTAGTTGTTATTCCATCTACCCCGGCAGAAGAAGTGTTTTTTAGGGAATTAAATATTTTTAGAATCTCTTCCCCTGACACAGTTTGAAAATTGAATCTTCTTTTGGGAAATTGAAGTTCTGCTTCAGCAGGTAGAGCATTCGCACAATTTGGTAGACGAGAAGCAAGATTTGAACCAATATTTGTAAAAAAATTATTGATATAATCCGCAACGAGCTTGGGGTTTTTTGAGGTGTCAATAATGTTTCCGTCAATATAAAGTTTACTTATGTCCTGTTTGTCTTTAGTGTTTTGTGTATTTGTGGTTTCTCTTAGAGTTTGCCATATTTTTTTGGGATCATTGTTACTTTGTTGGATTTTGTCTCTGTAGTAGATTTCTTTCGCCTTTCTAATGACTTCGCCGCATGTATTTCTATATCTTTTGTAGATGTTTAGTGATATTATGTAGTAAGGATTTTCTTTAACATTTTGTGTAGTGCGTTTCTTCTACGAATGCAGTTGATAATTGAAAAGTTTTTCCATGATTTCAAGGGTTTAATTTTGTTAGGATATTTTTGGTATTATTAATTAATTCATTTTTCAAAAAGTCAACAAAATAATTCCATGCATCATCTGGGTTTTGTATTTGGAAGAGCTCTTGCCAAGATTTATTTTTAATTATGTTTTTTAGATTTTCAAAATTAATATTATTGTATATGATTGACTGATCCCTTCTGGTTTTTGTGGCGTCGGATTGTAATGTGAATATTGTTGTGTTATGATCTGTAATTGTTGATTTGTAAACGATACTTTTGTTTTGTTTATTAGTTTTGACCATTATGTGATCAATGCATGATGTAGATTCATTAGCTGTACTTGTTGGTATATTTATGGTACTAATTAATCCATGGAACTCTAACATATTCAAGTAGTCGTGACATTGGTGGTGTGGATTATTTGGGAGTATATTGATGTTCAAATCTCCCATAATTATTAAATTTTTAGTTTATGAAAGATTAGAGAGTGTGCTATTAAGACTGTTAAGAAATGGTGTGATATTACGGATGGATGGATGAGGAGGATGGAAGTCTTATATAACAGGGCGAGAACAAAAAATACAGATTGGCAAACCAAAGAGCAAACGACTACCTTTAAATTATGGCGTCCCTCAAGGAAGTGTTCTGGGATCGATCCTATTAATTATCTACGTAAATGGTTTAACAAACCTTATGATTAAAGGAAACATAAATCAGTTTTGCTGATGATACTGTATTATTATTTCAAGAAGAAAATTGGACGGACACATTTAATGTGGCTGAGCACGGGCTTAGTGCACTTCAAAATTGCCTTAAAATCAACTCGCTACCCTTAACATAAGCAAAACTAAATATATAACTTTTTCAATGAACTCAACGAGCCAACCAGTAAAATCACTAGAGCTAACATTCCACGAATGCCATAGAAATAATGTTCAATGTCACTACTAACCAGTCATAGAAAAAACACCAAACATAAAATATCTCGGAGTAATAAATAATAGATGAAAATCTTAGATGGGACCTATACGTCATCAATAGGTATTACTGAAAAACTGGTCGAGTGGGCATCGCGTTTAGGTCCCACCAAGGCGTTCCGTGTTCGATTCCTCGGCTGGGTAAGTCCTCCATTACGTCTCAAGCAACATTTTCGGCTTACTGTGGTGGTAGTAGGAGATATTTAAATATTGTCAGATTATTCGTAACCCGGAATGTTTGTCTTTCTTTAAAAAAAATAATGATAATAATAATAACAATATTTCTTTAAAAATCTAAGAAATGTTGTAAATAAAAAGTATTTGAAAAAGGTTTACCACGCGTTATGGTGGGGATCTACTACACATAAATATATGCACAACCTGAACACAATTCAAAAAGGAATCATAAAGACCATTCTGAAAGTACTTATTAGAACGCCTTCGATTGAAGTTTTTAATAGCTTTGACATACCAAATGTACAACGAACATATGCCAAAAATATATATTTTTATTTTTATTTATTTATTTAATAAAAAAAAAAAAAAAATTCATGTTATTATGTATTCTATAAAGTTTTTTCTAAAAAAATATGTATTTTATTTAATATGTCTTACCCCTTTTTTTTAGCAAAGCTCGTGTTAAAAAGGCGGATGTAGATAACAATTTTTATTTAAGGTTAGATAATAAATAATTTTTTTTTTTAATATATAGATCAAAGAATAGATAATTAACAGTTGTTACGATACGCCGGAATACACCCTTGCAGATCACTAGGCTACACCACTGTGTTTGCAAACGGTTTCCCCCTCCTCTCCGCACGCGTCCCGCGCGCTAGCGGCGGCTGACAACGGCCCCGACCGCCATTCCTTCCACGGCAGCGCCTTGAGTGCACGCGATGCGTGAATCGTTCCGATTTTGTTCTGGAATATTCCATGGAAACACATGGCAAAGTTCGTCCATCGAAGTTCCTTTGGGAGACGCCAGCCCCCAGAGAACACCTCTCACGTGACTGATCTCCCAGCACCAGCCTGCTGCAATGAGTATCCGAGCCATTAATTCCTCTTTTTGCGTGTGTTCCTTCTTAAATTCTACGCGTAAATTAATGACCGCCCCAGAGAGAGTCTCGAAGCAGAGAGATGTTAGGTCCAATTACCACTGAATTAGATAGGATTATTGATGCTACCTTGTTCTAACATTGACTGTATTATGTATTATTGTTGTTTTATGAACGGATTCTTTCCAATACACCTGATATTTACTGCAGCTGAATTGTTTCATTGCCTCCCCGGTCCGTAGGATAGAGTTTATTTCAGGGATGCCACACTAACGCCTCAGAGATCCTACAACCCTGGTGATGATAGTCTCCTCCGCTCTGCTGACCGAATTAATTCTGAGCTGGTCTGTCGGCAGAAGGTAGGCACCTCAGGTAGGAGTGCTTAACACAGTAAACAAAGAAAAATCATATATGTCATATAATATGCATCTATAGTTTTATATACAAAAAACATATAATAGAAGGAATATAACAGAATGAAGAAGAGATAAAAAAAGAAAGGAGAAAAATAAAGAAAGAAAAAGGATATCTGATATTACAATTGTCTTTAGAAATAAAGTAATAAAAGATGTAGTGATTGTAATAAGTAATAAGTTATATATATAAAGAGCTTTATTGATTTTTTATTTTTTTTATAATTTGTTTCCAATCTCAAATTAACTGGTAATTGGTTAAACCATTTAACTCCAATATATTTATAATAAGTTGAGAGGTTTAATTCTTTTCTATTAATTTATAAATAAAAACACTTGTGTTGCAAAATATATGCAAACCTCGTAAAATGATCTGATAACAGGTGCAAATATCTCTTTGTTGACCGTGAACCCCCAAAACCGCCTATCGTATCATTTTTTTTTACATGAGCTCCACACAGAGTCCCTGAGGAATATAATTTCCCTCAGGGCCTATGTCATCTTTGGGGATCCTGTGTGGAGGGGTTTTTTTAAGGAAAGGAAGGAGGGGAGGGTTCTGGGAAGGTAGAGGGTTTAAGGAGTGGGTGGGAATCTGGAGTTCAGTGTGTCCTGGTCATCCGCCTCCAAGACCTAGACAAACTTCACCCCATGAACCCGGGTACCCCTGCTAAATCACCAAGCGTAGCGAACCACTTGGGGTGACCCATGGCAGAGGTGTTGGTTATCCAATAAAGGTATCCGCCTCCCAAATTGAACATATTTCAAAAGGTTTTGTTGCGGGACCCAAGTAGGACATCAATCCATATTTATTTTGACCTCTTGATTTGTTTTTTAAGCATACTGCACAACTTTCGCCGGTTCTCTTTATATTGTTTGTCATGTTTTCTGATGTGTACCATGAGCTTATCATTTTTTGCATTTGATTAATTCCTATGTGACCTAGGTCTCTATGAACATTTTTGATAAAGTATATGCTGAATTTTTCTGACAGAATTATTTTTTCTCTTTTTTTTACTTTCTTGTAATAAACATTATTCTTCGATATCAATTTATCTCTCCTGCACTGTAACTTCTCATTTTTAACCTGATATTTTAAGATATCTTCTAATTTTATTAAGTTGACAACTTTTAATTGCTCATATTGGTTCTCATCTGGTTCTAAGATTGGGTTTCTGCTTAGATACAGCTTCAATATTGTATTTTCCTGGAGAATATTTATTTTTAAAATCATATTGGGATAGGTAGCTCTTAATAGGTTCTCGATTTGAGATTCATATTTTCCAGTGGTTTGTGATCTGAATAAACTGTAAATGGTTTACCTATCAACCAGTATTGCCAGTATCTCACTGCTTGTTTTATAGCTAAGCATTCTAAGTAAATTGCTTTCTTCTTTTTCTGGGCGCCATTTAATTTTTTCGAAAAGTAAGCAACTGGTTTTCTTTTCTATCAGATTGTGTCTGTTTTAAAATAGCTCCAACACCCTTCAGCTAAGCCTCTGTATATATATTAATTAGTAAATCTTGATCAAAAATTTCCAAGATCGGTTGTGAGCATATTAGGTTTTTCATCGTTTCAAAAGCATTTTGGCATTTATCAGTCCAAATAAACTTTTGATCTTTCCTTAATAAATTATGCAAAGGATCAAGTATTATTGCACTCTTCGGAATATACTCATGATAAAAGTTGATTTTTCCTAGAAATTGTCTCACATTCTTCTGTGTTTTTGGAATAGGAAAATTCTTTATTGAAATCAAATTAACCTTTACTGGCTTAACTGAATTATTCTGAATTATATGACCCAGATATTTTACCATGTCTGATGCAAATGTGCATTTTGTAAATTTTAACTGCTAGTAGTTATAATTCATTAATATGATCAAAAAAAAATTGCATTAATATTTAGTCAGCGAAGAATTAATTCGTGTTTTTTCTTCATTCCGTCCACTGTGCGTCAGGTGGGAATGCTATCCTTGTTCTACTGGTATTACAACGAAATACGCTCCGAGGAACTTTTTTTTTTACATGAGCTCCACACTGAAGGCCCTGAGGAAAATAATTTCCCTCAGGGCCTATGTCATCTTCGGAGATGCTGTGTGGAGGGTTTTTTTAAGGAAAGGAAGGAGATGAGATTTCTGGGAAGGAAAGGGGTTTAAGGGGTGGGTAGGAATCTGGGGTTCAGTATGTCCTGGTCATCCGTAGCATCATTGATCCCTTCGGCACCGTTGCATAGTCGGGAAACACTCCAAACTCGTGCCCAACATTGGCATTGTATACGGTTGACATTTATCACATGAGAATGGGACGCTTCTTCGACTCGTTCTTTTGTTCAACAGCTCGGCTGTGGAACGATTTGCCAGCCTCTGTGTTTCCTCCTTCCTACAACATGGGTCTCTTCAAGACCAATGTATATTCCTTCCTCTCCTCAAAAAGACCCCCCTCACCGTATCTCAGATGACATAGGCCCTGAGGGAAATTATTTTCCTCAAGGCCTCCTGTGTGGAGTTCTTCAGTGTCTCAAAAAAATTGCAATTGGCGAGTACTGGTGGGTTATACCAATATTAGTAAGGGGGAGTTTGTGAGAAAAGTGTGGAAGTAAGAAGATAAAGGATTATCTGCAGACCCAAATGGAACCATTTAGAGACTAACGTCTCAATATTGAATGGCGATTAGTTAACAGGGTTTATACTGGAAGTTTTTTTATTAGAGGTAAGTGTTAAAAAACATGAAGAAATTTTATAGTAAAAATTTGAGTAAAAGTAAAGGAGAATAAATCGAAAAATAAGTTGAATATGTTATTTTACTCCATTTTTTCCTCTTTCGATCTGCGTCATCAAAATATTTCTAGACTTTTTTGTAAAAAATTAAAAATAGAAATTATCAAAAAAGTTAAGTTTTCTGAAAGATTCATTAAATATCATTTTATAGTAAAAAATCGTAATATAGGTTTACAAATTTTTTTTTTTTTTTTTAAATAAAAATTATCTATGCACTCTCTCAACAATAATTAACATTTACTCTGTCAAAGCATTTCAAATTTCCGTAATCGATGTACATATATATTTTTATACATAAGAAAATTTTTACTTAATTCTCTTGTCGATACTGAGAAATTACGTATATAAATTTCATCATCATATGTTGTGAAATAATTTCTTTTAAAATATTGCCTAACAACACAATTGAATTCAATACATGATAAAACTCGGAATGTGAGATAAACTAATTGATAATTTTCTTACCAGCATTCCGTATGATATATTTTTTCTAAAATAATAGCCGTTATGTATTCGTTAGTTGCTACGTGTAAGTCCTTAAATGAGCGTGCTCACTAATGAGTGCTCAAGTGCTCATAAGCCGGCTTCTGTGAGCAAGTGTGTCAGTACCTTTACGGATTTCGTTCCGAGTTGACCGAGTTGTGCAATGTACATTTTGGTGAAGTTCAGCGAAATCCTTTCGTGTTCAACGAAATCCATTTGATCCAGTTGACTGGGTGACAGACTGTGTAGTAACTAGATAAAAAAAATGTTTCAATACTAGTCGGGGATTTAAATATTTATTTTAATCTTTTATCTGTGTATTGGTCATGCCGCATCCTGTCGGTGTACTATGTTATGGATATCTTAGAACGAGAGTCGTAATATGCTCGTATAACAGAAGATAATAATATTTTTATGATATGATTATGAATATAATTTTTTCTTTAAATTATGACTTTTTATTTGACCCAGTCCCATCATCTGGGAAACGCTGAAAGAAAAATAATAATGTGGCATATGTTTTTGTAAGATAAATAATTTTCTATTTCATTAAACTCTCAAGAAATAAACCGCCTATAGTAATACTGATAATAGGTACTTTTTTATAAAGCATATTTAGTGAAATACAAGTTAATGGATGCCACACAAGTATGTCTGTCCTTGCGTCGTCGTTCACGTTCACATTCATGCATTATTTTGTTGGTATAATTCTCAATTACATTTATAATTACATAATTTTCAATTTGGGAGGCGGGTGTGGGTACCGCCGCCCTACGAAACATTTATTGGATAACCAACACTCCTGCCATGCGTCGCCCCAAGTGGTTCCCTCGTTTGGTGACTTAGGGGGGGCGTGCCCAAGTTTATGGGGAGAGGTTTGTCTAGGTCTTGGCTGCATATGCATTTGCCCATCTACTGCGTGGCGAGCTGGATTGGGAGGCTGGTTGAGGGAGACCTAACCTAGAACTCTACAGCCGAACTCTCTCGACCCATCGTACTGCACCTCTCCTGGACATATTGACCCCGAGATTCCTACTCACCACTCATACCTTTTTCCTTACCAGAACTTCCTTTCTAAAATGACCCTCCGCAAAGCATCCCCAAGGATGACGTAGGCCCTGAGGGATTTTTCCCTGAGGTCCTTCTGTGTGGAACTAATGTAAAAAAGTACTTATACTGTTTTATTATTCCGATTTTTTAAAGACCCGACGACGTATTTGATTCATTTGGTCATGCAGTATTCCTCTGGCGTCCCTGACTTCTCCTACCATTCAATCCTCCTACCGTCCCTGACTCTCCAGTTCTCGTTCATCCGCTCAACACATTGGGAGGCGGGTCTGGGTACCGCCGCTCCGGGAACCATTTATTGGATAACCAACACCTCTACCATAGGTCACCCCAAGTAGTTTTTTTTTTTTTTTTTTTTATTTATTTAGGAGAAAATACAGATACAGATATTAATTGGCAAGAATATACAAAACATCAACTAGAGAATTCACCTGCATCCAAACTATTTCTCACGAATTGACTTAAACAGCAGTTAAAAACATATACAAATATTTTGTCTTATAAATAGGGGAAAAAATATATAAGTACATAAGAATATTATTTTGCAAATAGAGATATGAAATAAATGCGCAATATCCTTATAAGAATTTACAAATTATTTTTGAAACAAAAAAATATAAATATAGATAAACAATGTTATACAGAAATTTAAAAAAAATATATATATATAAACGAATGTATGTCTAAGTTGTTTACTTTGAACTTTGTAGGAAAACAGCCTTCATTTTTCTACTAAAAGTACTGCGTGTATCAAAAAATAAGTCAGAATCCTTGAGCTTTTGATTCTGATTAAGTGATTCGCACATTCTTCTGATTAGGTCCCTGACACCAGCATTTGTACGCGTCCGGCTAATGTGGAATAAGTCGTTAAGCCTTGTTACTCTGGGTGGTACTTTAAAGTTTATTAATTTCAGTAAGTCGGGACAGTCAATAACGTTGTTACAGATTTTATATAGAGTCATGAGATCAAGGTACGTTCGTCGGTTAGATAGCGTGGAGACGTTATAACTCGAAAGCATATTTATGTACCCGCGTTTAGGTGCGCTCATTCTGTAATTGAGGCACTGCAGAAATTTCTTTTGAATACTTTCAATGTTTTCTTTATAGATACCGTAAAGTGGATTCCATATGGAGGTGCAGTATTCAAGTTGAGAACGGACCAGCGTGTAGTAAAGAAGAAGATATGTTTCAGGTTTTCGAAATTCACGGCTGTTTCTGATGATAAATCCTAGCATGCAGTAAGCTTTATTCACAATATTATCAATATGCGCATCGAAATGGAGTTTGGAATCAAAAAGTACGCCTAGATCTCTTATACAGTAAACGCGCTCGAGTAAATAGTTACCAATACAATAATTCTGTATGATGGGGTTATGATTTTTAGTAAAACTTATTTGTTTACATTTGTTGTAACTAAGGTAAATTTTGTTTTCATTGCAAAATGCTTCGAACCTTACTAAGTCGCTTTGGATTAGCAGACAATCGTTTAAATTCCTAACAATGGCAAATATTTTTATGTCATCGGCGTACAAAAGAAATAAACAATGCAAGAAACATTTAGTAACAGTGTTAATAAAGAGTATAAACAACAGCGGACCCAGGATTGACCCCTGTGGCACGCCAGAGGTAACTGGCTCCCATGTAGAAGTGTGTCCTCGCAACGATACGGCTTGTTGTCTTTTTGTTAAATATGAGACAAACCAACGTAGTAAATTTCCTCTAATTCCGTTGTACATAATTTTTTTTAATAAGAATAAGGTGGTCAACCTTATCAAAAGCTTTTTTAAAATCGCAGTATATTGCATCTACCTGATGGCCTCGATCCATGCTGTTGAACAAGAAGTTTGAGTAAAGAAGTAAATTACTCATGGTAGATTTGCCTTTTACAAACCCATGTTGTTGTTCCGTAATTATGGAGGCAAGCTGGGGATATATATGGTCATGGACAAGTCTTTCCAAGAGTTTAGGGATCGCCGAGAGAATGGATATTGGCCTATAGTTTTCTACTTTTTGCCGTGAGTCGCCCTTGTGGACCGGTATAATATAGGCCAACTTCCACCTATCAGGGAAAACCCCGTCACTCAGGCATTTGTTAAATATTATGGTAAGTGGAACATATAGTGACGAAGCAGCAGATCTGAGGAAAAATGCCGGTATTCCGTCATGACCTGCACCCTTGTTTATATCTAGCGACATTAAACTCGAGAGCACTTCTTGTTCCGTTAATTCAATGGTGTGAATGTGCGCAAGTTCAGAGTCGCAAACGGCTTCAAGTTGGTCGATGTTAATCATGTCGTTGACAGAGGAGGGTTCGAATGTTGATTTAAAGAATTCAGAGAACATATTACAAATTTCCTGGGCATCGTTAGATTTGCGACCTTCGAAGGACATAGTAGCAGGGTATCCATCAGACGATTTTAATGAGGTTGATGAAGAAGACGATTTTAATGAGTTGGCTAGGTTTGGTGTCTTTGGTTAATTAATTAATTAATTTGGTCTTTTAATTAATTTCCTCAAGGCCTCCTGTGTGGAGCTAATGTAAAAAAAAAAAACAAAACATGTCTTTGTACAAAAAAGAAAGAAAATTGATGAAATAAAAAGAACAAAAAGAATATAAAATAAAATAAAAAAGTTTAAAACCTAGTAACTGTTATTTGTTTAGCATAGTTATTAAAATAATATAAATTTAAAAAAGAAAAGGTAAATAGGTACATGTAGGTAACTAATAGAAATTGAGAGGGTTAAAACATTTAGGTAACTTTTGTATACATTGCATATTATAGTCCTACATACATGTGTTGTAGAAAAAAAGAAAGAAAAGGAGAAGAGAAAGAATAAAATAAAAATGAAATAACCAATTAAAACATATAATAGCCGTCGGTTGTTTAGCATGGTTGTTGAAATGATAATAAAAATAAATAAAAGTTATATATGTGTGTACTTAAAAGCAAATGATTAAAATATAAGGTGGTAACTGAATAAATACATCAACTTTCAAAGTTCATCTTATATTAATAAGATTAGTGGTATTGTAATATACACTAAAGCAATATATAAGGACATATGCTTTGCTGAAATAAATATGACCAATGCAAACTGTATTATTATAAAATTGAATATTAATAATAAACTGCATATACAAATAATGACAGTCTACAGGACACACTCAGCTGTAATACCAACTTTTATAACCGAACTGAATGATATTATCCTAAACAATAAATGTGCAAACAATTTTCTAATTGGTGATATTAATATAAACATTGCTGAAAATAACCATACTATTGAAAAAGACAATTATATAAACAGATGACCGCTTTAAACTTTAAACCCTGTAAAAATAAGTATACTAGAGAATTTAACAATCAAATTCCATCGTGTATTGATCATATATGGTGTAATTCCAACTACACTGATAATCTCCAAACAATAATATGGAGAAACAACCTAATGGACCATCATACATGTATACTAAACCTCAATATAGAAAAACAAAAAATAAATAATAGTAGTAATGACTCTGCCATTCCAAAAATAAAAATAAATCAACAAGAACCATATGAAAAACTGTCTCACGAATCGTGGAAATCTGTACTTACCACAGAAGATGTGAATATAAGTGCATCACAATTTCATGACACCTTTCAAAAACATATAAAAGATTCAAGCTATGAAATACCGAACAAAACATATAAAAATAAATTTCATAAACTTAAACCATTTCCTCGTGGTTTCTATACGAGAAAAAGAAAAAATATTTAAACTAACTAAAAAATATCCACTAAATAATTCAATCATCTCATACTTTTAAAAAATACAGAAACAAACTAACGGCACTATTTAAAACCACCATGAGGAATTTTATAAACAAAAGGTATTGAATTCAGGAAAGAACAATAAACAAATTTGGAAAACAATAAATGACATAATTGATAAAAAAAGGAAAACAAGTGACATTTTAAAGCTACGTATTAATAACAATATGGTACAAGTTTTGGATAACCCTATACAAAGTGCAAATGCTTTCAATACATTTTTTTCTAATGTCGGAAAAAATCTCGCAAGCAAAATAACTAATATCGTAGATAATACCACATCTACCGCAGAAAATGATGTAACATCATAAAAAAAAACCTTGGAAAAATTCGATACGGTAACTGAACAAGAAATTGTTGATATAATAAAAAACCTAAAAACTGAATCAACACCAGGGTTTGATGGGATCACTGTTGAAAATCTAAAGAAACATCTCTACTTTTTAAAAAAGCCTATTACATATATTATAAACAATAGTCTTAAAAAGGGAATCTTTCCATCAATATACAAAAAAACTATTATTACACCGATTTATAAATCAGGTGACTCTAAAGAAATTAATAACTACCGACCTATATTAGTATTATCAAATATCTCAAAAAATTTTGAAAAGGTAGCTAAAAAGCAAATACAAAATTTTATTGGAATTAATAATATACTGAGTGACCAACAATTTGGTTTTCGGGCAAAAATAACCACACAGGACGCAATCATAGATTTAACAACAAAAATACATCAAGCACTAGACAAAGGCAAAAAATCTCTTGCAATTTTCATAGACCTAGGGAAAGCCTTTGACAGCATAAGTCACAAAAAATTACTTAACGAAATCGTAATTATAGATAACGCTAACATATGGATAGAAAGTTTCCTGAACTCTAGAAATCAATATGTAAAAATATAAAACATTCTTAGTGAACCGAGTACAAGCGACTTTGGAATACCACAAGATACGATTTTGGGCCCTCTTCTATTCATCTTGTATGTTAATAATATCTTTGAATTACCAATAACAGGAAAACTTGTTTCATATGCAGATGATACTGCAATTATATTCCAAGCAAATTCATGGAATGAACTTGAAACAACTGCTAATCATGATATTAATATCTTGAACGAATGGTTTGACGAAAATTTATTAACATTAAACATTGAAAAAATCTATTATATACCTTTTAGTATAAATAACAAAAAATCTCCTCCTATCGCCTTAAATATTAAAATTCATTAAAAAAAATGCACCAATAAAATATTAACATGCCAAAATAATGACTGTCTATTCATAGCAAATAAAAAAGAAATAAAATATTTGGGTGTAATAATAGATAGTAACCTTAAGTGGAAGACTCAAATTTCCAATAATACTATAAATAGATTAAGAAAACTTATATATATATATTTATTAATTTAAGAAATATACTTAACTTTAAAATTCTTAAAAATATATACTATGCTCTAGCCCATTCGATAATACAATACGGTATCGTTGCATGGGGAGGAGCTTACAAAACCTCAATTTTACCGTTGGAAATTACTCAAAGATTAATAATCAAAATTATTACTAAGAAACCATCAGATTATTCAACCTCTCAACTTTTTCAAGACTTTCAAGTCCCACCACTAAAAAATACAAATATAAAAATACATATATAAAAAATACACTGCTTCACATACACAAAGACTATTCTAAGAAGTCGCACCACGCCATGGTCCGCGTTGAGAGCAATAGGCAAAACACAGTGGGTCGCTTGTGTACGCCATTAATGCATACCAGTTTTGCACAACACTACTACACGTACAATGGAGTGGTGTGGTTTAATCAACTAGCAATAGAGCTGAGATTAGAACCTGACTACAATAAATTCAAAAATAAATTAAACAATAATATCTTAAATAATTTAGCCACTTAGAACCGCATTAACCTTTAATTTACAATACTTTTTCAAAAATTTATTTAATATCATTATTTTTTTATATTATTTGATTTTTTTACACATTTGATTTATGTAAGTACGTAAATATAATGTATGTGTTATAATTTTTATTTTATATAACATGTATTTTCTCTTCCCTTTACACACGAGTAGTTACACTCTCGTAAATGTTATATATTATATACATATAATATGTTTATACCGTTTCTAATCAATGTTGCATGTTAGTATTTAATGATTTGGGTTTAATCCGATTGTAACCTGAAAATGTAATTACATAAATGTATTTACTCATGATTATATTACATGTATATTTGTATATGTATATAAAAACTAATAAAAAAAAAAAAAATAATTTAAAAAAGGTAACTATTTTTAATCAAATAGGTAATCCTTAAATCTGCTTTCTAGACCATATCACCAGGGTACCTATCATGGTCGATCGATATAGGTTTTATTGAAAATGTCGGTAACTTGTCATCGCTCCTGAGCACGACTGCAGGCCGCTAATGAACAAACAACAGTTAAGGGTTCCTAATTTATTTGACGTAAACTGTTATTTGTTCGTTAGCGGCCTGCAGTCGTGCTCGGGAGCGATTACAAGTTACCGATATTTTCGATAAAACTTATGTCGATCGACCATGGTAAGTACCCAGGTACGTATAACCTCGAAATATCTACGAAAGTTCCTAAATAACTTAGCTCCGCACAGGAGACAGTATGTCTTCTTTGGGGATGCTGTGTGGAGAGACTTTCGAGAAAAGGAAGGAGATAAAGTTCTGGGAAGGAAAAAAGTTATTAGGGTTGAGTAGAAATCTGGGGGTCTGTGTCTCCAGAAGTGACAGATATATGAATCCATCCCTCCTACTCCAGTGCAATACGGTATTCCGAGAGAGTCCTGCTGGAGAGGTCAAACGATCTCCCCAAACCAGTCTCTCTCGATTTGACCTTCCACGCAGCTGGTGGGCAGATGCATCCACCGCCAAGATCCGGACAAATCTCACCCCATGAACCCAGGCTCCCCTGCTAAGTCGCCAAATGTGGCGAACTACTTGGGGTGACCTATGGCAGAGGTGTTCGTTATCCAATAATTGGATTCTGGAGCATCAGTACACATACCCGCCTCCAAATTGAA
This sequence comes from Limnephilus marmoratus, assembly GCA_917880885.1. NCBI lineage: Eukaryota > Metazoa > Arthropoda > Insecta > Trichoptera > Limnephilidae > Limnephilus > Limnephilus marmoratus. The sequence goes on from OU862931.1 coordinate 30,334,316, forward strand.
ATGTTCGAAGATTTCGGTAAAAAAAATACCGCAAAATTCCTCACATCCATAAAACTATCGAAAATAGGCTGAGAAACGACTGTGCGACTGGATTCGACAATCTTGACACTACACTACTAAAAGAAATAAAATTTCAAATAGCTCTTTCCTTCTCGTATATCTGTGATATATCAGTGTTACTAGCGGCGTATTCCCCAGCCACTTTAAAAAAGCAAACGTAGTACCTATTTACAAATCCGGAGAAAAAAATAATCCCTCAAACTATATAGTCCAATTAATAAAGGAGGTGTAGAGGTCGTGAGCAGGAACCTAAGCGATTCCTTCAGAAACTTTTTCATTGGGCTTAGGGTGTGAACATTCTAAAAGTCCTGACATCTATATCTATATCTTATATCTCAAAAACGATGCGTTGCAGAGAAAAATTAATTAAAGTAAAAGCTCGTAAAAATATGTATATTTATTATGTACGTAATTTTCAAATTCCCAGCCGATTTTTAGTTACACGCTCCACAAAAGGGAGGCGTCTACTAATATCTACAGGAATTCCAAAAACTGAAAAAATCGAATTAATATCTGTGAGAAGGAAAGTGTTGACGAATATCTACAGCTCAAACTGTTGACGAATATCTATGAAAACCAAAGTGTTGACGAATATCTACAGCACTGGCAGAGGTTGGATTTGCAATTATGTATAGCATATTGGAATAACGTAATATTGCGTATGCAGTTTAAAAAACTTAATTTATGTAAAGTATGTGTGTAAAAATCCCTAATATCGGATTATTGGACACATTTAGCTGATTAATCCAACCTAGGCTCTGTAGATATTAGTTCAACCTACGCTCTGTAGATTTTAGTCAACACTCTGAAGTTCGTAGATTTTAGTTCAACATATGAGCTGTAGATATTCGTCCGACATACAGGCTGTAGATATTAGTATCTGGAGTCCCACAAAAGTAGATATTTTCAAAAATATAATTTTACCTCACATTTTTCATCAAACATTCCTTCATATCGTCTAAAATATTCATCAAGGAAAGAAATTTATTTTAGAGAAGTTGTAAAGAATGTAATTCCCTTTTAGAACATTTATTATATTTTATTTATTTACGCCGTGTTTAATCGTTTAATCGTTTAATCGTGTAACAAAGTAATAATAGAAATAATAATAAAATAAAAATTATTTTATAGTATTATTTCTCTTCCTTTACATAAATAGAAAGGAAGCAATATTAAAAAAGAAATAAAAAATATGTATTAGAATAATAAAAATTTAGAAATTTCTGATGTATATTTAGGTAAATAACAAATGAAAATATCAACGGAACTGAATTTATTTCCAAGCTTATTAAGTCAGTGGGAAGTTTTACCTTGCAATAGGTCGTGTAGTAGCGATTTTGATATATGTTGTTAAGATTGGGACTCTAAAGAAAAAAAAAGTTTTCGACCTTGGGGCGGTCGAGCTCGAGCCGCCATCTTGAATTGAAGGTGCCAAAATTTGGTTTTTTTCAAAATAATTGTGCAATGGTTGATCCTACGACCAAATTGCGAACTGCTAACGATATACTTAGAGATAAAATTTAGCAGATAAAAGATAAAATTTCTAATATTTTTGTTTCATAATTTTTCTTTTGTAAGTCTAATAGGTAACGAGTTACAGTGGCGGAAATGTGAATATTTTTCATAAAAATGGTGAAATTTCCAATTTTTGTTTTTTTTCGGGCTATTCATTACGTAATTATAATTTTGAAAACACATTTCCACATCACCATGAGGTAGAGAAAATGGCGCATTTTTATTGTGATATCCCCGGTAGGTCTTCTTCCTCTTCAATGGCATTACAACCCATTTCGAGCCTTGGCCTCCTTAAACATAAGCCTCCACCGCCCTCCTTCCTCGGCCGTCGTATTCCTAACTGCGACATGGAGTAGTCCTCTTGCATCCTTCCTGACATCATCCTCCCGTCTCAGCCTAGGTCTGCCCGCCTTTCGTTTACCTCGTAAGTGTTCTGTTAGAACCTTCTTCGGTACTTATGTGCTTGACATTCGATGCACATGTCCGGCCAGTGGCGTAGCTAGCGTGGGTGGCACCCGGGGCGGAAAACGTGGTGTCACCCCCCCCCCCCCCTCCATTAAAGTTTACTCTGAGAAATTCAAAACGCACATTTCGACCTCCTTAAATATAAAAACATTTCTAGCTAGTTAAATGTGTAAACAAACATTTCGCAATCCTCAAAATTAAAACGCTTTTAAAAACACTAACCGAATAACAATTTTTTCAACCATCAATAGGTAAATAATTCCCATCACGAGTTCCCGTCAATCACAATGTACCAAAGAATTGAGAATGACACAGGTAATAAGCGAAGAATATTTTAGGGGAATCCCCCACAAAGCATTAGTAAGAGCTACGAACGAATATTAAACAATATTTTTTTTTGGAAATCCCGACCGACCGAGCCATAGAGCTACAAATAACAGAATTCCGAGTGTTTCTAAATTCTAAAACGCTGCAAAATTCTGAAGAAAATCGTGTGCTGGCATGAAAACATAATTTTAATAACCCATATTTAAGTTAAAACCAGTTTTGTGTTCTGAGTGTAACGATAAAATTTCACTTGTGAAATATTAAATTTGTAAGTCCTCAGCTTTAATTATTAATGCACGCAGTACACGAAAATGGTTTTCCTCCGATCTTTGCAGCATATATTCTTCAACTTTCAAATCTTGCACGTGGAACTCGAAAATGGTTTCCTTTGAAATTTCATTTGTAACTCTGTTCATCTGCGGACCCATTTCGAAGGAAACCATTCCCGAGTTCTACCATTGCAAGATATTCCCCGAGTTGCAAGATATGAAAGTTTCGGACTATGTGCTGCAAATATCGGAGGAAAACCATTTTCATGTTATGGGTGTAGTTTTAATTAAAACGAGTTATCGAATTCAGATTCAATCTTAAATTGAACCAGTTTTGAAATGTGCTTAAAATTTTAATTGCACACCGTAAGCTCCAAAATTTGAAAGAAAACCATTTGCTTGTTCCGTGTGTAAATTTTATTCTAGCTTTAGGATTCTCACACATACTCGCTTTTAACTTTAATCTGGAAAAATGTGAGATTAGTATAGGCCGGGTTAACGAATAAATACACCGTCAAGACGCCATACTCATGTAACGTTGCCAATCAAAAAAACTTTTTATTTTTCAAAATTAGAACTAACTACTTTATTACAAATCTGAAGGTGCTCTCACATTTGGTAGACGAATTACCTTAGCAGCCAATCGTTTGGTGTAAATACTGTCGGCAGTTGACTTGGTAATCGGTGTAAATAGCACTTCGTCAACAAATTCAAAACGCATATTTCGAATTCATAAAAAACGTTTTCTGAAAACCTCCAAATTATTATTATTCCTTAAGTATTTATTCATGTACACAAAACAATATAATACAGAAAAAAAACAGATTTTTTTATCATTTTTCTTCAATCAGTTAACGATCGATTCTGGTATAATTGTAGTCAAGTTTTGCGTCTATTAGAAAAGTGAACTATCATATCCACTTACCTTGTTTTTTTTAAATGATCATTCAGCACTGATAAAAACGGTAACAGAATAACAACTTTTTTACTAATTCACGTCAATCAATAGATAACAATTTACTTCACGAGTTTGCGTTTACGATAACAATAACATTACGAAATTAGAATGACAAAAAGAATGTTTCAGGGAAATCCTCGACCGAGCAATACTTCGAGCTAGGAACAAAAATAAAAATAAAAACTTTTTTCGGGAATCCCGACCATACGAGTCATAGAGCTAAATAACAGTCAGTGTTCAAGCGTAAAATATTTTTTGCGGCAATTTTGCAATTTCGTTAGTTTTTTTTCCACATTCGAGTGTCACCCCCCCCCCCCCCCCCCCCCCTCGGGTGGCACCCGGTGCGGTCCGCCTCCCCCCCCTCCCCCTCGCTACGCCACTGTATCCGGCCCATCTTAGTCTTTGGAGCCTTAGATGGTTAGAGAGTCTGGGAGCTTGATAAATAACATAGAGCTTTATTGTGGCGGATTCTTCATGCCTCTCCCTCATGTTAATGTAAGTACTTGCATACTGCTTTCTCACCCCGTATGCATGGACATTGGAGGGTCTAGAATCGTTCAAAAAAATGCAGCTTCGTTCAATAAAATAGATTCTTGACGTGTGCGGTGAAGGAGGAAACCATATGTTTCCTTATAACGCCGCGCGCCGTTGGGAAAGTGGTGGGGTCCCCTCCAATTCCTCTCCCTCTCGCACCGCTCCTAAGATTCTTCGAAGTACCTTTCTTTCGAATGTGTTCAGCTTTTCCCGCCATACATCCATAGGCCAAGACCGTTCTAATAATTGTTTTATATAGGGTTTTCCTATGGACGTTTCGGGATTTGAAACTGGCAACAACGCGAAGTAAGTGTTGTTAGCGCCTGTGATGCGCTTTCTTACTTCTACTGGGTTTTCACTTCGAAATTATAAGTGTCTTTAAATTTCAACTTATCTTTTATTCTATGGTGTGGGGGTTCTGGTTTGCATCATGATTTTAGTTTTATTCTCATTGATTTGCAAACCCACCTCTCTTGCCGAGTCTCCAAAAACCTCTCTCACAGCCTGTAGGGATCTTTCGACAATGTTAAGGTTAGTATGTATATTCCACAGATATTCCAGTGATGGTATGGCGAGCTGCACAGAGTTCGACTAGTATTCGTAATTATTTAACATATTCGCTATTGCGTAATAATATTTTTTTGTTGATCCCGGTTGGTTGATATTGACATCTTAATAATAGTGTTTGTCATCAATGTCATGATCTAACTACGTGGTCGTCAAACTGCGGCCCGCGACGGATAATTGTGCGGCCCGCACAAATATCTGGCGTTTTCTTTTTAAATATTTTTTTTCAAGTACAGTTGTACTATCCGTTTTTTGCGGCCCGCACAAATATCTGCCGTTTTCTTTTTAAATATATTTTTTTTCATGAACCATTATATTATCTGTTTTATTGCGGCCCGCACAAATATCTGCCGTATTCTTTTTAAATATATTTTTTCATGTACAATTAATTATATTATTCGTTTTTTTACAATTAATTTTTAATTTAATTTTTGTCGTTTGAGACTTTCAGGGGGGCAGTAGAAGACCCAGAGAAAATTAGAGGGCGTAGAGATGGCACAGTGAGGGTGTAGGTAGGTAAAAAAAATATGGTCAAAAAAGACCAAAAAACACGCTTATCACGTACTAATAAAGCAAAATAAACTTTAATATTGGTTAATTTTTCTAATTTTATGTATTGTTTTCATTTTTATCACGTGGGCGAAAATTCACACATTTCGAAAGTTCGGGAAGTGGATGAAAATTGAACTGAAAGATTGCATTACAGATACACACAATATTTTTTTTAAATATAATATTATGATTTTACGTGTATTATTATTATTAAGAATTGACACTAAATCATGAACACAAGAAGGAAGGAAGTAGCAACCCGGTACTTAAATAGAAAATAATTGTTTTTTTAACTTGATAAACAAAAAGGTACAACACCCCCCTCCCCTCCCCCCAAAATCATAAGTGTGCGGCCCGGGGTGATGCCTCACATTATCCTACGTGGCCGTTGACCAGAAAATTCTTTTCCAATACGGAATAAGAATCCTAACATTCTAAGGGCTTTCTTCACAATCATGTTAATATGTGCCTCGAATGTAAGTTTACTATCAAGTAGAACACCTAGATCACGAATTTGAGTAACCCTTTTGATGATTGGCTGGCTATAATGTAGTTATGGTCAAATTTAATTTTATTTCTAGTGAAGGTAATCACATAACGTTTAGAAGTGTTCATGTTGAGATGATTAATTATACAGTAGTCATTAATTCTATAAAGATCTTCCTGTAATTTAATGCAATCGATGATAGAGTAAATTGAAAGATATATTTTCATATCATCAGCGAAGAGTAGAAAATTTGCATAATTAAAACATTTTTTAATGTCGTTGATGAAAATTTTAAATAGTAACGGTCCCAGGTGAGATCCTTGGGGTACACCGAAAGGTATATTTACGAACTCATTAAATAAGATGAAACCATTAATTGTTACTCCTTGAGTGCGCCCATTAAGTTAAGAGACTAACCATTGATACAAATCCCCGTGAAATCCCAAAGCTAGTAATTTGGATAAAAGAAGATTGTGATTAATTTTATCAAATGCTTTCGAGAAGTCTGTATAGATTACGTCAACTTGGATTTGATCATCCATTGATTTCGTAATATTTTCAATGAATATGGCAAGATTATCTTTTTTAAGAAAGCCATGTTGGTTTACGAGTATTACACACTGGACGCAGTTATAAATTTGTTCGTGAACAATTTTTTCAAAAATTTTACTGAAAATTGGTAATATAGATATAGAACGATAGTTCTGGACGTCATTTTTAGCCCCAGACTTAAATACTTCCAACCATCTGGAAAGATACCTTCTTTCAATATGGGGATGGGGATGGGGATGGGGATGGTGATGGGGATGGGATGGGGATGGGGATGGGGATGGGGATGGGGATGGGGATGGGGATGGGGATGGGGATGGGGATGGGGATGGGGATGGGGATGGGGATGGGGATGGGGATGGGGATGGGGATGGGGATGGGGATGGGGATGGGGATGGGGATGGGGATGGGGATGGGGATGGGGATGGGGATGGGGATGGGGATGGGGATGGGGATGGGGATGGGGATGGGGATGGGGATGGGGATGGGGATGGGGATGGGGATGGGGATGGGGATGGGGATGGGGATGGGGATGGGGATGGGGATGGGGATGGGGATGGGGATGGGGATGGGGATGGGGATGGGGATGGGGATGGGGATGGGGATGGGGATGGGGATGGGGATGGGGATGGGGATGGGGATGGGGATGGGGATGGGGATGGGGATGGGGATGGGGATGGGGATGGGGATGGGGATGGGGATGGGGATGGGGATGGGGATGGGGATGGGGATGGGGATGGGGATGGGGATGGGGATGGGGATGGGGATGGGGATGGGGATGGGGATGGGGATGGGGATGGGGATGGGGATGGGGATGGGGATGGGGATGGGGATGGGGATGGGGATGGGGATGGGGATGGGGATGGGGATGGGGATGGGGATGGGGATGGGGATGGGGATGGGGATGGGGATGGGGATGGGGATGGGGATGGGGATGGGGATGGGGATGGGGATGGGGATGGGGATGGGGATGGGGATGGGGATGGGGATGGGGATGGGGATGGGGATGGGGATGGGGATGGGGATGGGGATGGGGATGGGGATGGGGATGGGGATGGGGATGGGGATGGGGATGGGGATGGGGATGGGGATGGGGATGGGGATGGGGATGGGGATGGGGATGGGGATGGGGATGGGGATGGGGATGGGGATGGGGATGGGGATGGGGATGGGGATGGGGATGGGGATGGGGATGGGGATGGGGATGGGGATGGGGATGGGGATGGGGATGGGGATGGGGATGGGGATGGGGATGGGGATGGGGATGGGGATGGGGATGGGGATGGGGATGGGGATGGGGATGGGGATGGGGATGGGGATGGGGATGGGGATGGGGATGGGGATGGGGATGGGGATGGGGATGGGGATGGGGATGGGGATGGGGATGGGGATGGGGATGGGGATGGGGATGGGGATGGGGATGGGGATGGGGATGGGGATGGGGATGGGGATGGGGATGGGGATGGGGATGGGGATGGGGATGGGGATGGGGATGGGGATGGGGATGGGGATGGGAATGGGTACCCGGCACGCGTTGCAAGGACACTGTAACCTTTGGGTCAACTAAACTGTAATGGTTCCATCCTATACATATAACATTATATACAACGGGTACCCGGCATAAGTTAGTGAAGTTTTACTTCAGTTGTATGGTCTAAAGCTTATTCGAAAAAATTACGTCATCGGGTGCACGAACGGGAATGGTTTCATATGATAAAGTTTCATAAGATAAAGTTTCATATTCATTTATACGATTAGTAGCTGAGAAAATTAGCAGGTCTGCCAACCGGCAGCCTGGCACGTTCGCAGGCAGCCGGTGTTAAATTGGGATAGAAATTAGTAAATTTTACGTCATCGAGTACACGAATGAAACCAACGAATAACTGTAGTCTAGATTCTAAACCATCCCATTGAAGAATTTCACTAGTTCCATGACTGCGCGGAATCTGCCAAGAGGCGCGGCACACCAGCTTTTTTAAGGCTTACTAAAATATCCATTATCACTACAAAGTAGTTTCATCCGTATACTCGTAAGGTTTGTGTACCGGCTCTCGGTCTAAAACTCCGATTCCATAGACATTGTGACAGCTACATAGAAAGTACCTCAAGTGTTGCCAGCGTATAACAATTTCTTTTTGATTACCTTACATTGCTTTTCAATATCGGTTCGGTACAAAATCGTCGGTTGTTATGCCATGTCGATTCGATATTGTAAAGATAACGATTTCATTATGAGGACCCCAGGCCCCCTAGCATGGTCGATCGATATAGGTTTTATCGAAAATGTCAGTAACTTGCGATCGCTCCCGAGCACGACTGCAGGCCGCTAACGAATAAAAAACAGTTTACGTCAAATATATTAGGAACCCCTAGTCATTGTGAACTATTGTTTGTTCGTTAGCGGTCTGCAGTCGTGCTCGGGAGCGATGGCAAGTTACCGACATTTTCGATAAAACCTATATCGATTGACCATGCTAGGACCCCAGGTCTCGTCTCCAGTCACAATTAAGTCCAAGAATTCTTCGCCTAATGTGAATTAGAATACTGACGGACGTTCAATCAATGAAATAAACTTTCTTAGAAATGTCAAAGCATAACTCCCGGACTTCCCTAAGTTCATTCTCGCTGAATATTAGTCATGAACAATCGTACAAAATAAAATACTGGGAATTCCTGCAATTTTGTACAGACGGTGTTGCCAGTCGCTGCAATGAGAAAGATGTCATTATTATACATTTATTTAATGAAAGGGGATTCCCCGGTTTCTTCACGGAATAAGTAATGAAAAATTTCGTGCTCATTTCAATCGGTCCGAATCGTAGGTGCGACCAAAATATGAAATAAGTGGTTGAAATTTTTACAAATTTATAATTATTACTCCCCTTAAAAGTGCCGCCCGGGGCGGGCCGCCCTGTGTAATCTTGAAATTTTAGAGCACCTCTAAAACCGATTTGGTTATCATTTGTAATAAGAGAGGTTAGAGGTGAGAAACACAAATTTTATGTCAAAATACACAATTTCGGTGGCTATTTTTAATTTCTTAAGTTTTGATCGGCAGCAAAATTCTTAAATTCTTTCCTAACTCAAGTTTTTTAAAAAATATAATATGTTATTTTTGAAAATAATATCTCTACATTAATTTGCCAAGCCGAAACGGTAATCATATGAAATTCTCTCGAAAGTATATTCCAAAAATTATTAAAAACACATTTTTTCAGTTATCTACCATGTTTTTTTTATTTTTATTATTATTATTAAGTTAAAAGAAATATATTTCACTTTCTTAACATAAATACAGAGCACATAATATAGTAGTACAAGTATAGAAGTAATATTTTTAATTTTGTTCCAACATCTTAAGTTTAAATAGTTTTTTTTAAGGTTTTTATATTTTTTCCGTTTTTAGGTTATCTGGAAGGAGATTTTATACGTGAACTCCCTCGTGGCCAATACTTCTCTTGCCACTTTCAGTCTTGACAGTATTTGTGTATAATTTATTGTGTTGTCTAGTATAATGTTCGTGAACTTGTGATGTTTTTATAAATGTTGTGTTTGTGTGTATAAGTCCATATGTAGATTATTTTGTAGATTAAAAGACATATGTTATATTCGTGCAATGTTCTTATTTTCAAAAGGTTCATTTCCTGGTATAGTTTTTTTGTGGGAGTGTCTGGGTTATAGTTGAAGAGTTTTTTAATAACTTTGTTCTGTATTATTTGTAAGTCGTTTAATTACGTAATGTATGTGTTTCCCCATATTTCTAATAAATAATTTATGTTAAAGAATATTATCTATTGTCTGTTATCTACCGTGAAAAAATGCGCGGTTTATATGTAAATACTACTTTAGACATTTGTCAAGCAATTTTTGCCTTATTTTAAATGAGCCGTGTTTTATCAAATATTTTCACAATTTTCCTTAGTTTTTTTTAAATTAGCGCGCCCTTTCTAACATTCGTATTTTTACCGGGCCTTTAATAATGGAATTTTGTTACGTAGTAGAAATCATTTTCGTCATTTGTTTGTGGGGTGTTACGCCGTGTTGCGCTACCTCCTTCTTTAGAAAAAACGTATCTGGTAGAAATTAGTTTACATTCGTCCATTGAATTTCAAATAAACGAAATTATTCGATGTACTACGTACCAATATTCAATGACGTTTTATAAAGGCCTATATTACGTAGGCATTCACCACTCTATATGTTTGTCTATCTTAATAATATTGTCTCAAGTTTTTGTGTATAGGTACATATTTGTCTGTACTTGTTTGTCTTTTGTTATTGAAGTGAAAACTTGTTGAAGTGAAAACACTGCTGTGATTTGAAACTCAATGAAACGAAAAAGAGACAAACACATAATATGCAGGATTTATCCTGCGAGAGAATGAGATAAAATAATCGGTCTCCTCTTTGTGCGGTGCTTCGTAGCCTCCCCACTCTTGTCTACTTTAGTTTTTTGAAGGTTTCAATATGCAAACATATAATTTTTTTGTTAATTTTCATTTTATCCTGACGAAGAAACCATTGATATGAAACAAAATGATAATATTGATTATTCAAGTGGTGTTTTACAAAGTAATTTGTTTTCATTTATTTAAAATGACGCTTCAAAGCGAGTATTTTCACAGTTTTTTTTATTCTTGAAAAAAATTACGATGGTAACCGCATTTTTATTTTATTTTTATAACGACGAATAAATTTTCTATAATGTTTTAAAATACGCCTTTTTAAAATGCCGCTAAAACGATGTTTTCGCGCCCTGTGGGTTGTCCAATGGCTCGGTGAACATCTCGCGATCGCCGCCTAAGTGACAGCCAGTTCGTTAGTTGCAGTTGAGGGTATTTATTTAATTCCAGTTTGCTCGAATAATAATCGTTATATTTATAACATGTCTTCCCACTTGCGAAAAATATACAGTTTGGTACACATATATACAAATACCATAAGAAAAACCCGAAATAAGATGTTTAATCGACACTTTCTTAAGCGATAAAAAATGTCGATTGTATACAAATGTTGCGCGTGCGTTTAATGTGTTTGACACCAGTGTTGAAGTGATCAAAGACGCAGGTTCCTTGAAGCATCTTCTATTGAAATACCGGTAGAAAAAGGACACCATTACTACCTGGAGGCTGTGCGCTAAACGTTGCAATCCGTTTGTTAGAGAGGGAAATCTATCGAACGGACCGCACATTTCTGCTTTTGTGAGTCAAAGATTTTTCTAGTATTTTGGGGCTCTAGACCAAGGGTGACTGCCAAATTCAACGGGCGGACTTGTGATTTGTACAGGGTCAGCAGTTGTGTGCTATCTACTGTATCTGTGGGCCCTATGGTATAATACCCCAGCTTCTTAGAAGCTAACTTGTCTCTTAACATTATAAAATTTTTGAATATTAACATAACAATAAATTAGTTATTGACCATTTATATTCGTAATTTAAACGTGGAAACACCCATGTTTACAGTCGTAATATGGATATCCACACAATAATGACGACGTCGTTGGTCGAGGGCTAAAGCTCTCGACTAGCAATCCCGGCGAACAAGTATATTTGTATGTTAATATTAATTTATGTTTGATATATATACATATGTTTATACATTTTTTTAAAGAAGGACAAACATTCCCGGTGTACGAATGATCTGAGAATGTGTGAAAATCTCCTAATACCACCACAGTAATAGGAAAATGTTGCTTTTGTCGGGATGGAGGATTTAGCCAGTTGAGGAATCGAAAACGCGACGCCTGTATGGGACCTAATGATGCCAACTCAGCCACTTATCGGTCTTTGAATAAGTTGTATTGCATTTCACAATTTATTTTATTATAATAATATGTAGCATATTTGCGGCACGTTTCAGAGTGGAAGATACTCTCAGTATCGCCCTGGTGTAAGACCGCCATTCAGAATTGAAATGGCTTTAGCCGTTATTAGTGACCAGATCTGAAAAAACAGGTACTTCCCCACCTTCCTCTCCTGCATCTCCTTTCCTCCACACTACCTTCACCCTCACAACATACCCCAATTGGGGATGCCGTAGTTTCACTGGCTCCAGATGATTGGGAGCAATTGGGACGTTTATGCATTTAAAATAAGGAAATTTACTTGTAGAATGGCTAAAGTTTAAAAGATCATCTCACTACAGGAAAGTTAGGTCTGTCTGTCACTTGATGTTTTGTTCAATTTAATTTAAACAGTCCAGAATTAACCCTATTTTGGGTGCACGTTGTTAAAATATAATATAACTGGTGATGTGTGTTTTGTATGAATACGGATGTCGAAGGACCTTGTATGTGTTTTCAGATGTGTGTTTGAAATGTATGAAAGACCACTGCACGGGTAAAAATGAAAGCACGCAAGGAAAGGAAGGAAGGGACTTACTGCGGAACCTTGTGGCACTTCTCTTATTCTTCTGGGTTTGTACATACACTTGTAGAAATATTAATCGCGGTATTTACTGTGATATGCGGGTAGGGAACGCGGATGATATGTTTATACGGCGATGGTCGATTAAAGACTGGACTGATTGTGGGTAAGGTTAAAATGACAGGTATACAGGAATTAGTAGGAATGGAACATGTGACAATACAAGCTACAAATACAGGGTCTATGATGTATATAGTGTGTAGGTAAGTAGTATGTAGGTAAAGTGTAGTATGTTTTGTGTAAATGTCCAACCAACGGGTATAATATGAGAGTTTGTGCGTACAAAATGTTATTATAACCGTATCGTCTATTTTAAGCAAGTTGTCGCATTACGCCTTTAAATAAAACATTGTCAGTCATTACAGCTGGACAATAATATATAAAAACTGTAGGAACACAACGCAAGCATCTTAAAAACAAAATAAAACCGTCAATCACCGCGAACAAACCGAGAATGTTTAAACTTTTGATAGTAAGGCGTAATTCGCACGAGACTTTAAAAAACGCTGCGTTAAAACTCGGCGTTGGCGCTTTTATAACGTTCTCGATATGATTGTTCATACGAACGCTTAAAAATCACTCTTGTTTCGTTTCTCGCTAAAGTAAGACGTGGAAATGGTTTCTGCAAAATTAAAAGCAATAGCGATTTGTGTTGCTAGAAGAAGAAAAAGGAAACAAAAGGCATTCTGGGTTCATCCTCTGAATGAACCGAGATACTTAAAAGAAAGGGCAGTTTGTGACACTGTACGAAGGCAAGAATTAATGCAATACCCTGATAAATTTTTTAGTTATTTTTGAATGTCTATTACAACATTTGACGAACTGTTGACGATAGTGGGGCCTCGAATAACACTTCAAGATACCATGCGTTTGGCGACACCACCTGTACAATGACTAGTTCTATTTACCAGTTAACAATAATTACAAAATAATTTATATTTATTAAAAATTTAGGTATTAAATTTAAAAATCATCTGGAGATAAGTAAAATTCTTCTGGTGAACTTATATAAGTCAATGGGCTCTGAACAGTTATTGAACTTAATTCGTCAGTGTTGGATGGATGTGGGCAAATATTTGGGTTGAAAGTGGTAAAAAAGCTTTGTGCGGAGTATGGCCTAGAACTTGGTGCAGGTGAATTAGCGGGGCGATATCGACGATTCTCTAGAATCCTAACTACTTTAGATGGAAGTACAGGATTAACGGATAAAGATTAATGTACCGGCGCTGTTTTACCGCTCGTGTGAATAATAATACGAACTTTCATATGATCTATTCCCTTTAACGCCCAACGCCCAGCGCTCAAAATGCAACACTGCTCGATAAAAAAGCGTCGCGTTTTAAAAGCGCTGACGTATGAATGTATACTTGGAAATGCATTTGTTCTATTTGAACGCTTTTTTAACGGACGTTAAAAAAGCTCCCGTGAGAATGAGGCCTCGCGGTGATAAACTTCTGAACGTTGACGGGCGTGACGTCAAGATTCGCTCAACCAATCATGAGCCCTTCACCGTTGCAGGCCGTCAGGCCTATTTTGAAATCAATAATTATGAATAAAAATATTCAAATAATGAATAAAAAATCACTTTGTTTAAACCACTATTTTTAAAAACAAATCAACATGTTTCGACAACAATGTTGTCTTCATCAGGATATGTTACTATAAAAGTTCGAAGAAGAAAAAATATTCAAATTAAACTTTTTTAATGCGACAATCCTAATCCTTTTTTAATGCGACAGATCTTTAAATCTTCCACATGTTTTTAGCGGTAACCCTAGTTTGTTAAAATACCTTATTCGTTGAAGAAGAATAAATTTAACTTTAAAAAAATTTAAGGCGGTACAAAACCCTAATAATTTTTTGTTTGTTTTAAAACTCACATTTTAATCATTTCCGGTGAATTCGTAACTATAATAACTTTTTTATTCCAACAGAACACTAGTGATGTAAGTTCTTTGTATTTAAGATTATTAAAAACAATACCTTACCATTAATATATTTTACGTACCTACAACGATTTTAAAACTTTATAATCCGTTTTTTAACTATAAAGTTAGCGGTAAGCACCAGATTTTATTTTTCTAGACGATGAATTAATAACGTCGGGAGTGTGACATGGAGACACACTTTAAATATTTGTAACACGTTCTTCAGAATTAAAATGAACGCGGTGGAAAGGTCGAATCTCCAGGACGGCTAGGGTGAAATCGACCGTACGTCCCGCGGGCGCATATTTGTTTACACGCTTTCTTCACTTACGTCGTTGAGATTCCCACATGATTTGTCTTCTTCTTCTTTTCTTTGATAGGGCAAATTCAACAGTAGGTCCGTCCAATACACGGCTTCTTTACTTACGTTGTAAAGATTCTGAATATATTTTAGGGTATATTGTCATATTAAGGGCCTTTAACCAGCCAGCGGCCGAAAATCCATATTTCGTCGAAAGTGTTCTTACGATCGTACCGGGCAGTTCCAATGCGAAAGATTAATTATTTTCCGTACCAGCTTTTTAAAATTATAACTCAATATCGATTTTATTTCATTCCAAATTTTCTTTAATTTATACCTACGTCCAAAAATGCTGAAAGGCGAGGTGATAAAACTATTAAAATTATGTCCTTTTTGGAATTATTATAATAATAATAATAAAAAGCCTTTTTATTCTGGACTTCTGTTAGGTATGTATTAGACATGATCTTATTTGTTATAGTATATCCCGAAGCTCAGTTTGCCTCTTGGCATAGGCCTCCTCTAACATTTTCCATTGGGACCTGTCACGCGCTACTCTTCTCCATTGATGTCCAGCAGTGAGTTTTAGGTCGTCTTCCCATCTTATGTGTTAACGTCCTCTACTTCTCTTGCCATCTCTGGGATACCAGTCAGTGACATTTTTGCACCATTTCTCTTGTGGATCGCGTATCATGTGTCCTGTCCATCTCCACTTTTGTTTGTCTATTCGGGAAACTACATCGGTAACTTTAGTTTTCTCCCTTATTGTGCTACATCTCACTCTGTCCTGTTTCCTTGTTCCTGTCAAACTTCTCTCCATGGCTCTCTGGCAGCGTTCCAACTTTTCTCTGTGGCGTTTGGTGAGTGCCCAAGTTTCACATCCATAGGTGATGACTGGAAGTATACACGTGTTGAAGACTTTCCTTTTTATTTGCATACTTAGCTCCTTAGATTTCAAGACTTCTTTCAAAGACCAGTATTTCTTCCATCCATTTGCTACTCTTCTCTCGATTTCTTTAGTGGTTTGATCTTTGTGAGATATTATCTGTCCTAAATAGATGTAATCTGACACATATTCGAGTGGTTGGTTGTCAATTTTTATAGTTACTGGTTCAGAGTTTGTAAGCAATTTTTTTTTGTCTTTGTTCATGCATAGGCCGACTTTCACACTTTCCTCGTTTAGTGATTCTATCATTCTAATTAGGTGCATTGGGTTTTCCTCGAATAGGACTATATCGTCTGCAAATCTTAGGTGGTTCAGTTTTACACCTTGTACGTTGATACCATATTTTTCCCAATCTAGTTTGCGGAAGATACTTTCCAGAGCAGCCGAGAACAATTTTGGTGATAGAGGGTCTCCCTGTCTTACTCCTCTCTCGATCTTGAACTTTTTCCCGAGGTTTCTAGTTGGATCCTCGCTTCGCAATTCAAGTATATGTTTTTTATAATATTGATGTAGTTTAAAGGTATCCCCTGCTGTTCAAGGCTATCCCATATAGCTATGTGTCTTATGCTGTCGAAAGCTTTGGAGTAATCGATGAATTTTGGAATTATTATTTGATCATAAATATTTATCATTTTTCAATAATGTCTAAGCAAAATAAGAATTTAAAAAAAATCTTAAATATATTAATTTGTTAGACCGTAAATAGATAGACAAAATAGATAAATTTTCGTCGTAAATAAGTATTCGGATGTTTGTTTCAATGATTTTATTTGAACTAAAATTAAAATTTTGAAACATGCGTTTACTAGATAATGTATTGATTTACAATAATATATGATTACGTGGTGTAGTGATCTTTAGAATGGCTTCTAATATAACACTTGGCTCATTACTACACTAAGCACCGGGTGTAGGCCTCGTCCAACCCGCAGTGTTATTACACGCGACCACTCGCGACCACCGCTCTGCTCACACCCCCCACTCAGTGTACGTGAGACAAATGTACTATATCTATTGCATAGATACAAACACTACACATGGTATGAAATATGTCTTGTAAAATAAGATTTTTCGAAAATTTAACAAATCTGCGAACGACCTATGGTACAACCTTATTACTTATACCAAAAATAAACAAAGTTTCTCAAAATTTAAAACATGCGTTTACTAGATAAAGGAACAATCTTTCGAAATCAATTTATAATTTTTTTTGGAAAACAGTCAATACGTCTAAAATTTGATTTCACAATGAAATATTTCCGCTTTTCTCTGGTTATACCTCTTTAAAATAAAATCCTTTTCACAAAAATCAGAAATCAGTAAATAGAAATCATCTTTGCAAATTTTGACACTTTCTTAGAACAAGGTAAAGTGACGTTCGGCCACTTGGAGTCAGAGAAAAGTATCTTGATTTTTATCGATTTTGAGTTACGAATGGTACTAGCCACTAAATAACACATTACCTTAAGAGCGTTTAACCAGCCAGCGGACGAAAATCCACATTTCGTCGAAAGTTGTTCTTAAGATCGTGCAGGGCGGTTACAATGAGAAAGATTAATAATTCTCCGTACCAGCTTTTTTAAATTATAACTCAATATCGAATTTATTTCAATTCAAATTAGCTTTAATTTATACCTTCATCCAAAAACGCTGAAAGGCGTGATGATAAAACTATTAAAATAATGTACTTTTTGTAGTTATTTTTTGATTATAAGTATTTATCATTTTTCAATAATGTCTAAATTTAATAAGAATGTTAAAAAAATCTGAAATATATTAGTTTGTAAGTGCGCAAATAAATACACAAACGGACCAATTTTCGCCAAGAAACACATGTACGTACATATTTTTTAATGATTTTATTGAAACTAAAATTAAAATTCTAAAACATACGTTTGCTAGATAATGTATTTATTTATTTTACTGCATGATTTTATTATTTGAAATGGGTGTGGTATAATACAATTTTTTTTTTGAAAATTGAACAAATCTGCCAACGACCTATGGAAAAACCTTATTATACTAAAAATTAAAAAATTTTCTCAAAATTTATTACATACGAATGCTAGATAAAAGAACAATCTTTCGAAATCCATTTATAATTTTATGTGGAAAAGAGTCAATACGTCTAAAAACTTTTTTGAAAATGACGTATTTCCGGTTTTCTCTGGTAATGCCCTCTTAAGTGACAAAGACACGTATCCATAAGTTTAACGGATGATTTGTTGTTAATGTCAGTAGAGTGTATCTTTACTTGCGTATTACTTGAATAAAAAGATATTTGCTTACGAGTCAAAGAAACGCATTTTCAGTTACGTTCGATTCACCCGCATAAGTTATGATAACGGTTTTACCGACATGTCACTTACGCGTCATTCAGCGTCATTCATTTACGATTTGGTAGTTGTGTTTGCGGCAGTTTTTTTTTATTTAAACGAGTGGTTTGAATATTAGTTTTTTTATTTTATTTATTTATTTATTTATTTATTTAAACGCCATAGCATGGCTTTTACATTGAAGTGAGTACATGGTATTATAAGTATACAGTGGTACACAGGAGATTATCAATAATAACAAAGTAGAAATGAACATTTAACAAAGTAGCAAGTAGCAGTTACTATACTAAAACAAATAATATCAATGTTATAATAACCGAGAACATAAAATTTAGATAGGATTATTTAGAATAAAAAAGATGTACCTAAACAAAGGGGACTTGTCAACAGTATTTATAAGCACTAAATAGAGTAAATTTGCATTGAGTTTAATGTTACCTTCAAAGTTATCTTTGTTTGAAATTATTAAGCAGGTATTGCTAATTAGCTAACTGTTTCAGGGCTGTCAGTTAAATATTTAATAATAGTTTTGGTTTAAAAAAAAAACATTTTTAATAAAATAATACATTTAAAGTCTGATAGTAAAGATATCTGAAGTACTTAAGTACCTAGTGGAGAATCTATAGTAAAAAATATTTATTTATTTATTATGAATTTCCCGCCCGGCTGGGCTTTTACACATTATTTTTTTTTTATTTATTAAAAAGAACATCTAAGTTAAGCATTACAGAATCAAAGCAAAATCAAAAACAAAATCGAAAACAAAATAGAAGACGAAATCAAAAACAACATCTAAAGCAAAAACAAAGTAAAAACCGAAATAACATCGAAACTAAATGCTCGGCCATGCAAGATGGAAAAATGTAATACTAGGAAAATTACAATACATCGGTAAGGTCTCATATAAGTCAATGCTGAGCTACGTAGTTTGTTCGGTTAATTAAATTAAATTTGATGTTCTTCTTTTCAATATAAATTGGGTAATGACTTGTTTATATTTGGTGAATGGTGTATTGAATATGTCAACAACATCTTTATAGTCATTACCCAAATTTTGAATGCGGCGAGCGGGGGTGTACAACTGTGATTCTGTGTTGGAGTTATCACAATAGAACGGTAGATATTGCCTCGATGTTGGTTTGCGAGGTATATGAAAAGAAATCAAGTATAATAGTTCATGGCTGTCAATTATTGAATTTATGATTTTATATAAACATGTTAGATCATTAACTATTCTACGTTCAGATAATTTTAATAAATTTAGTTGGCATAGTAGATAATCATAGTTGACACAATCCCTTGTAATACCCATTCTAAAATTAATAAATCTTAAGAATTTATTTTGGATTCTTTCTATCGTGAGCGAGTGGCTAGCGTAACTAGGTGCCCATACTGTAGAGTTGTACTCAATTTGACTCCTAACCAAAGACATATACAAATTTTTATATGTTTGAATATTTTTAAATTGACTGCAAATTCTTATTACAAATCCCAACATTTTCAAAGCTTTATTTGATGTAATTTCAATATGGTTTATAAAATTCAGTTTTTGATCAAAGTTTACACCCAAATCATTCACCTCGGTTACAGCTGTTAGCATTACATCATTGATGGAGTATTCGTAAATTATTGGATTTTTTATTCTATGAAATCTCATAATTAGAAATTTACTTATATTTAGTTGTAGATAGTTCTCTTGGCACCAAACAAAAAGTTTAAACAAGTTATTTGACAATGTTTGGCAGTCATTGATATTTCTTATGGCTTTGTATATTTTCATATCGTCCGCAAACATTAAAACTTGGACATCGTTGAAAATAGAAAGAACATCATTCACAAATATCAAAAATAAAATTGGTCCCAAATGTGATCCTTGGGGAACACCGCTGGTAGCAATAAATTTATAAGAAGTAAAACCATCAATTTTAACGGCCAATTTCCTGTTACTTAAATAACTGTGAAACCACATGTATAAATACCCTGTTATTCCTAATTTATGTAGCTTTTTAACAGCAGGTCATGGTTAACTCTGTCGAATGCTTTGCTGAAATCAGTATAGACTGAATCAACTTGTAACTTCTTAGACATGGATTCGGATATAAAGTTTTGGTAAATTAAAAGATTGGACAAAGTAGATTTTCCAGAAGTGAAACCATGTTGGTTAGGTGAAATTACTGTGAAATTACCTGTGTATTGACTTAATGTAAATCAAACGTGGAAAGAAAAACACACAAAAAGACGGATTCAACGAATAATGGAAGCGGCAATGTTGAATAAAAAAGAAAATTCTTCAAGTGTCACCAATATCTCAAAAAGTAGACATTAATAATTACTTTACTAATATCTTTTATGATAAGCAAATGACATGATAAAAAAATATTTTGTACCAATCAGATTAATTATATTTTTTGCACGCAAAAAACATTTGTTTTAAATTACATTGGAGTGATAAAGTACAAATTACCCGATGTCATTACAAATGGGCTATTATTACCCACGAAAGAGATTATGTTGAGATTATTTAGTTAATTTCTCAGAATCTCTTTGGGAATTTGATGAAGTTTTCTTTTAACGTTTTTTCCGTAGCTAAGCAGAATGTGTACAGAATTATGTATTATCAATGATTAATTTATTTTTTATAGATTACCCTTCGACATCTAATAGTAAAGATAAAGAATTATATTAATTTTCAGAAATTTAATTAAAATTAAACTTGATTGATTTATTTATTACCGGTTAATCCAATTTGCACAGACACTAATTGAGAGAGTGATTATTCTTTCCCTTTGGTTTCCCTTGCACTAAGGGTAAGGGTTTTCTTAATTGATTTAGAATGACGTTATTGCTATAACTCATTTAAGTGCATTTAGTCCAGTCAAGTTAAACATGAAAAGGGGGTTGTGCTTGCAAAAGGTCCGGTCATTCTGAATTTTTTATATGTTGTTAGGATCTAAACCAGTAATAAAAAATAAAATTTGCAACTTCTAAAGTGCTGTGCGAGCGGCGGTGGACCCATAAAACCAAGAAATTTTCGGATTTTTTTCAGTTTTTGCTCAATATCTCAGTGAAGGAAGGGTCTGACTGGTATAGTTAGTATACATACTTTTAAAGTAGACTAAATTTGCTACAATTTGAGATCAAAGCAAGCTTTATACAGCCATTGGTTTCCAAGATACAGTTCTTCGAAAATAGGCCATTTTTTTTCGTAATGGTCACTTATTTTGTAAAATATTTTCTAAAACACGTCAAATATTATATGAAATAAAATTGTAGTAAATTTAATTAGCTTTCATTTAAAACTAGATTGATATCTGTAGACCTAACGGTTCTCTCAAGAACGCCAGATAACCAAAAACAGTCATAGGTGGGTTTTGGGGGGAATGCAAATAAACTGTTCTCACGTCTTTTTATGGTTTTATTTATCAAACAGTTACAATTTTTTTTTTGTTATTGTTAACACATTTTTGATGAGAAAAAGAAAAGATAATACATCTCGGGAATTACGTCATCTTCAAAAATTGTTTTATATACCTACATACTAAAATGCTTGTGCAAACATCATGGTACCTACTGTAAGGATAAGTTATATGTGCACAAAAAATAAAACTAATATAGGTATATCATGTAGGTATTGTGTCTTGGTTGCCAAATCATGTCTTTCTTTTTATCTTAGATGGCCCGGGCTCAGGCTCGCACGAAGAAGGTGTCTCGATATCTGTGATGGACGCTGGGAGAGGCGCCCAGTCTGTAGTCGGGTCATCTTTATCGTCCGAGCATTTCAGCTCCACATCCGGGACGTTATTGCACAATTTTCCACCGCATGACTGACAGAGGACTGAGCAGCCTTTCTGCACGAGCAGCTCCCAGAGCATCCTTACTTACATTTACATGGAATTTTTCGCAGAAGGGCAGGAGGTGCGGGATCCATCGTGGTGGGGATGGGGGTGAGTCCTTGAGAAGACAGCTTCCACCCCCATTCAGTGGGATTCAAGTTGATTCCTCGCCACTTCTGTACTTGGAGGTAGCACCTTGCTGCATGGTGGCCTGCGGCATCTTCCGTCGGTGGCAAACGGGCGAGGTTTATGCTTGTTGAAGTGACAAACGTCTTATACCTCAGGAAATCCAAAGCATACCTCGCGATGTCACCCCCATATAGATCCACAAAGCACTTGATGCCTGCTTCACTTATGGCTTGTGGGGTGGAGTCTGGCCGAAGGAAGACCTCCACTTGCTCAGCAAGTGGTTCACTCTTGTGGTGATTTTGGTCTTTCCTTGGCCAAACGGTGCTGAGGTGGTATCGCACCCGGTAAACGCGTGGGTGAATAGTACCGTTCCTGGTAATCGCCGGGAGCCCTGGTGATTGTAGGAGGTTGTAGAGTAGTGACAGCAACCAGCTTCTCCCTTGGTGCTCTTCTGAAGATAGACGTTTGTCTCTTCAGCACCTAAACCATTGAGAAGAACGAGCAGGTCGAC
The DNA here is from genome assembly GCA_917880885.1 of Limnephilus marmoratus. Classification (NCBI taxonomy): domain Eukaryota; kingdom Metazoa; phylum Arthropoda; class Insecta; order Trichoptera; family Limnephilidae; genus Limnephilus; species Limnephilus marmoratus. The sequence goes on from OU862931.1 coordinate 30,357,008, forward strand.
GTCTTCTCCCACTATGACGATCCGATAGGCTACCGCTCTTTTTGAAAGCGCCATCATGACGATCTCTCGATCCGCATCTTCTTCGGCAACAGCCACTTCTACTCCATCCTTCTGAAAGGCGTCACAGAGAAGAGTTATAAGGCGTCTCTTGAGCAATTTGAACGTCAATTCGTAGCTGGAATGAGCTGCGTAGTGCCGGAGTCTTTCCGTTGTTTTGGTGTTTTTTTTTGGTAGCATCCTCGGGGTAGCCGTCAAAAACGATGGAGACGTTCTTCCCAAAGTGGTTTCGGACGTAGTTGGTATAATGCGTGTCCCTTTGTTGGAGCCCGTCTCCACTTTGACTATGTCAACGCCAAAACGTTTTTCGAGGTAAGTTTTCGCTGTTTTGACATCAGGGATACAATCACCCTTTATTTGCTGCAGAAGGTGTGATAAAGAAAACTGACATTCATCACTGTTTTCCATTAGATAATTGTACACACACTCCATTGCTTCTTCAGTATTACTAGCTGGACGATAACCTCTCTTATTCCCAGTAGCAGATGGTAATTGAAACAGGCTCCTGTAGCACACTCTGTGGTACGTCCCGTCTGCAGCAACCAGGTCATCAGTGGCGAGGAGGCACTCCTCAATGGCCCTTCCCCAATCGTCACCTCGGCGTTTAGCTGCATCTAAAACAATTTGCCTTATGCCCAACTTCTCAACTGTATGGACCATATTCCTTCTTGCCAATGGTAGTTTGCTTTGCTGCTGGAGAAATTCTTCAGTGATAGCATCACCACACAAAAAGCAAATCCCTTTCAAGGTAGGAGCCAGTCTACTTGATAATCTTGTCGATGAAGTCTTCGGTTGGGAAGCAGAGTCTCCTCCTCGACGAACTGAGGCTTCAATGTTACGCACAGCTCTATATCTCTTCCTGCATGCATCATGAACGCTGACTTGGTTGCAATTTTGAAGGAAATTTTTATTTTCTGCGAGGCCACGTTTTTGACTCACTTCAATTAGTGCTCGAATTCCTCGTTCTTTGATGATCACAACAGGACCTGTGTCGAGGTCCTCACGATACACCAAACACACGCCCGGACGGATAGACATTTCGCAACACACTGAGAGCTGCCCTGAAAGGGCTGTGTGCGGGTAAGGAGGTCAAGGAGGGGGGGGAGGACACTGAAAACATTTTGTTAAAATATTAATGGTTCTTTTAAATTTGAGTTAAGTAAGTTTCCCAATTACTGTATTGTTTAAATTTGACTTAAGGTCGTTATACTGGTCGATAATTATGCCATAAAATAAACCCATGATGACTCATGGGTATAGGTACTAATGGGTACTTGAAATTTGAAATGGTCGTAATTATATTATTACCCTAGGATAAACCCACGATGACTAATGGAATTACTTCACAGCACAATAAAACCATAAAAAGACGTGAGAACAGTTTATTTGCATTCCCCCCAAAACCCACCTATGACTGTTTTTGGTTATCTGGCGTTCTTGAGAGAACCGTTAGGTCTACAGATATCAATCTAGTTTTAAATGAAAGCTAATTAAATTTACTACAATTTTATTTCATATAATATTTGACGTGGGATACGTGTTTTAGAAAATATTTTACAAAATAAGTGACCATTTCGAAAAAATTTCACTTTTTGGAAAAAATGGCCTATTTTCGAAGAACTGTATCTTGGAAACCAATAGCTGTATATAGCTTGCTTTGGTCTCAAATTGTAGCAAATTTAGTCTACTTTAAAAGTACGTATACTAACTATACCGGTCAGACCCTTCCTTCACTGAGATATTGAGCAAAAACTGAAAAAAATCCGAAAATTTCTTGGTTTTTTGGGTCCACCGCCGCTCGCACAGCACTTTCGAAGTTGCAAAATTTTTTTTTTATTACTGGTTTAGATCCTAACAACATATAAAAAATTCAGAATGACCGGACCTTTTGCAAGCACGGATGTACATCTTGACTGGGCTAATTATATTGTTTAGGTTTGGTAAACATACTAAGTAGTGGGGTATAAATAATTTTCCCTACTTTATTAATTAGTATTATATTGGGGTCATTCGTTCGTTTATTGATTTCTAATTGAGAGGTATAAAATCAAATGCAGTATTCACCACTTTTTTTCAAAAATGGACTAATGATGCAACTTTGTTAATGATTCACTCTTTTACCTAGAAAAGCAGTTATTTGGCATTAAAACCAACTCTTTATGCTTTAAAAATCCATTTTAAAAACTGCGTTAGTATCAAATGCAGCAAACTCCAATGCACTTAAGAAACAAAACCAGCATTCTCCAATTTGACCAATGGTAAGCCTCCATTTGACAATTTTGCCGCCCATACAAAATTGTATAGTCGTGCGTTGAATCTGTTGCTCTTATTTTACTGTTTTAAATAGTCCGAAGTGAATTTAGAAATAAAAGAAGTGTGATTATGGACTCTCACCCTTCATTCGCGCCTAAGAAAAATGCAAGGAAGAAGTCAAGGAATCCTAAAAATGGAAAGCAAAAGTGGTCAAAATTCAAAGATGAGCTGTCATAAACACCGTTTATTTCAGAGCCACGCCTCTGAAAAAGCGGCAAAAGATTTTTTTAGGTGTTAATTAAAATTCATAAATTAAATTACTATGCATAAACAAGTTTCACTTTTATAATTAAACTTGGATTAATAGCCCTTGCATATAAACATTGCGAATTACATGTTTGGTGTTGAAAGTTTTGCGAGTTTCAAGCCAATTTTGATCAAAATAATTAACCTTCATTATTTTTCTTCTTTTTTTTAAATTTACTCTTGTAATATATATTTTTTTGAAGTGAAAGCTTCTTTACCATCGTTTTGATTTGAAACTCGATGAAACAAAAAAGTGATAACAAAAAGAGACGCATACATCCATAGGATTTATTCTGCGAAAGAATAAGATAATAATTGATCTCCTCTTCGTGCAGTACTTGTCCCAACTCTTGTCTACTTTAGTTTTCTGCAGGTTTCATTTGTACCGCGTGTGAACTGCACACTTGTATTTTTTTACATCAGCTCCACACAGGAGGCCCTGAGGAAAATAATTCCACTCAGGGCCTTTATCATCTTTGAGATACTGTGTGAAGGGTCTTTTTTGGAAAAGAAGGCGAGAAGGTTCTGGGAAGGAAAAGGGTATTAGGGGTGGGCAGGAATCTGGGGGTCAGTGTGTCCAGAAGTGAAGGACGTATAAATCTATCCCTGGATGCTGGAGAAGTCAAAAATACTCCCACAACTATTCTCTCCCGATCCGGCCTGCAATCTGACAGGTGGGCAGACGCATCCGCCGCCAAGACCCGGACAAACCTCACCCCATGCACCCGGGAATCTTAGCTAAGTCACTAAACGTAGCGAACCACTTGAACAGAGGTTTTAGTTCAATCAACAATAATCTATTACCTGTGACTAGTTCATATTAACTTGCTCCGCAGAAAAGTGTATTTTTAAAACTATAACGCTCAAATTAAAAAGTTACTTGGAGTGTTACGTATTTGTACTACAAAGGTCTATAATATTTTTATAATATCCGAGTGATCTAAAGTTCCTTCCGAGTTTAATCAGCAAAACAATATCAGTACAATTTGCTTTAACGCGGGTAGAACGAAAAAAACATTAATTCAAGATGCATTGCCGAGTGTGCTCAGTAACCATACGTACTGAGGAATTAAAATTCACGTGCGCCGCATGCAAAGGCACATTTCATTTAGCTTGCGGAGGTATTATCGAGAATACTTACCGTAGACTTAATCAAGAAAGGCGATCGCAACAAATATGCAAGCAATGCAATACAGCCACGCCCGGCGCCGCTAGCTCAGTGCAGACAAACAGTGATACTGAACCTTTGGTGCAGAGTAAAAAAGTTAATGATAACAGTTCAGCGCTCGGCGCTCAGACACCGACAAATCTAAAAGATATTCAAGATCTAGTGATGAACGAGACTTCTAATCTGGAAAAAACCCAAAATGATATTCTAGACCAAAACAACAAAATACTTGAAAGTATTCAATTTATGAGTTCTCAATATGAGGATTTCATGGCTAGAATACGTGACATTGAACTAAAGAACGATGAACTTACTAAAAAGAACTCAACCTTGGAAGCGAGGATTTATGTCTTGGAAAAATGTGTGGACATGCAAGAAAGGGAACTCAAAGCGAACAATATAGAAATAAGAGGCATCCCAGAAATCAAAGGAGAAAATCTGCAAGACGTTTTATTTAATATCTGCAAAACAACAAAGTCCTCCACTGATACAAAGGACATTGATGCCATTCATCGCGCCGCAAAAAAACACAACAATAGTCATCCGAGAGAAATCATTGTTAAATTCAAAACGAACATAGCAAGAGAACACCTGTTAACAGACGTAAAAACTTTTAACAAAAACAAACAGAATCTAGAAGACAAATTGAACACCTCAAACATCGGTATAGCTGGTTCCTGCTCACCAATCTTCATTTCAGAACAACTGACATTTCGCGGTAAACAGCTGTGGTACAAGACACGAACTGCGGCGAAGGAGAAACAATTTGATCGCTTTGTTTGGACTAAACGGGGGCAGATCTATATTCGCAAAGACGAGGGTACTAATGCCATTATTATCTCCGACGAAAGCAAATTGGCTGCGCTTTGATAACTTTGATAAATTTGAACTAATGGCTATTCTTTCGAGGTATGTCTTGACCCGTGCATTTATGTCTCGCCCTCATATTTATATTTGTATTTGTTTACTATTGTTTATTATCATTTACTACCCTTCTGGAATTAACTTGATATCACGCAGTTCCTGCTACCTTATTATTATTATTATTATTGTTTTTGCCTCCTGCTATATCTTTTGTAGTACTACATTTAATTATATTATTTATACTATATTATTGTATATTACTCATATGTGTATAATTTACTACAGTTCTGGATTTTATTTGATATCACGCAGTTCCTGCTTCCTCTTTGTTTTTGCTTCTTGTTATCTCATTCATAGTACTACATCTAACCACATCGCTTATACTATATTATTTATATTAAGCACACCTACCACTATAACTTCATTTGAATTCGCATTTAATCACATTTTACTCGGGAACCAACTTCTATACAACACACAACCAACACATACTTATGATTCAATTACATTTTGATACCGAAAATGATTCCGGTATAGATCTTAACATGAATGTCATTGATGATCTGAACAATCTAAATAACTACAAATGGTGCGCTTACAACGTTAAAATTATACACCAAAATATTAGAAGCATTTCTAATATTGACGATTTTTTAATTTTTCTGGATCAATTCAATTACCAATTTGATGTTATAATTTTATCGGAATGTTGGCTTAATAAAGATTACACCTCAAAAGTCATTCGCAATTACTCTGAACACCACACAAACATATATCTCAATAAGTCTAGCGGGATTGTTGTCTACATAAAAGACGGACTTCAATGCCAAGTTGAGGAAATATTCTTATCACAAGCCAACTGCCTAAAAATTGTACTGAATAATAACTTATGCATTTTTGCAATCTACAGATCACCCTCTTTTCAAAATATTGACACTTTTCTGAGTTCACTCCAATCAATTATTAACAGCTCAAAAAATATAGAACAACAAATAATTATAGGCGACCTCAACATCAATACGATTAACGAATATCACCGCCAATCCAACGATTACTTATGTTTGCTAACCGAAAATGGATTCATTCAGACAATTATGAGCCCTACTCGTGAGCAGGGCAGGAGTAAATCTTGTCTCGACCACATCAATGTCAAAAAAATTAACCATATTGATTCATTTGTCTTTCACTCTACAATCTCAGATCACTACACAACAGCACTCTGCCTCAAAAACAAACCTCCTAATCCTGCTAAAATCAAACACATTGCAAGAATAAATTACAATAACTTAATTGAGGACTTGAGCTCAGAAAACTGGCAAAATGTTCTAGACCAAACTGATGCCGACTCATCAATGAATGAATTTATCACTAAATTACATTCATATATATCTAAACATTCAAGCAATAAACTTATACCACATAAACAAATAAAACTCACGCCATGGATCACCCCTGGCCTTATCAAATCAATTAACATTAGGAACCAACTTCATGCGAAGGCGAATAGGTGCCCTGAGAATATTATAGTACAAGCTCATTACAAAAAGTATCGGAACCTTTGCAAAAAACTTATAAAATCGGCGAAAGAAAATTATTTAAAAAAATTCATTTACGATAATAACTGTACTCCAAAACGTTTATGGGAAGCATTTCGCAACATAACTAAAACAAAAATAAATAAATCTTCCGATATTAAATCATTGAACATCAATAACGTGAACACCTCAGACCCAAAAATCATTGCGAATTTTGCCAATAATTATTTCACGTCAGTGGGAGTCACACTTGCGAAAAAAATTCTCAACTATCTTAATACAACAGAATCCGATCTCGCTAAGTTAACAATCTCTAATTTCGGTCATAAATTAGACAATATCCAAACAACTTCAAATGAATTCATGAAAATAATTGACGAACTCAAGTCATCGAATGCTTGTGGTCCCGATAACATCTCATCAATTCTGCTAAAAAGTATTAAATCCTTCATAGCAACTCCAATCGCGTATATTTCCAATCTGAGCTTCGATTCAGGAAAATTTCCAAATCATTTAAAACACTCTATCATTATACTGCTTCACAAAAATGGAGATAAATCGCAGATACACAATTACCGGCCAATTTCTTTGCTCAATTCTGTCTCGAAAATTATAGAGAAAATTGTAAAGAATCGGCTCAGTCATTACCTTGAAAAAAATAACATCCTTTCCAATAGACAGTACGGCTTCAGACCAGGCTTGAGCACTGAAAATGCCATTACAAACCTGACGAAATTCATCTCCAACAATATCGATAGAGGAAGAAAATGCGTTGCGCTCTTCTTGGATCTAGCCAAAGCGTTCGATACTATCTCACACAAAATTCTCTTAAAAAAACTACAGCGCATTGGCATTCAGGGTCAGCTACTAAAGTGGCTGAGTAGTTATCTGGAAAATAGGAGCCAAAGAGTGAACATTAACAATATTCTAAGCGATCCAGCTGATATTAACTTTGGTGTACCTCAAGGAAGCACTCTAGGACCACTTTTATTCAATATCTATATAAATGAATTATGTAACAGTTCATTTGCCGATCACATTATCACCTTTGCCGATGACACAGTATTATTATTTGAAGGCAAAAATTGGAATGAAGTTCATAATAATTCAGAAATTGGTATTAACAAAGTAAAAGAATGGCTGGATAATAATCTTCTCACTCTCAACACTGACAAAACTAAATTCATCCGCTTCAGTGCAACTCAAGCGGGACAACCAAAAGAAACTCACAGAATTATTATACACCATTGTAATGACCCAAACACTTGCAATTGCAATACCTTAGAATGTGTGAATAGCATAAAATATCTAGGAATTATCGTAGACAAGAATATCGACGCAATTTCCACAAAGGTCAGAAAACTCACGCATCTTTTCATGGCTATTAGAAATATTCTCAGCACAAAAGATCTGAAACTAATGTACTATGCGATGTGCAACTCATTACTTGAATATGCATCTTTAGGATAGGGAGGATGTACCAAATCAATTCTGGACCCCTTAGCCAAAGCACAGAAATCTTTACTAAGGGTAATCCTTAAAAAACCATACAGATACCCCAGTAATGATTTATTCAGAGAGATAGGAGTTCTGGATGTTAGGCAACTATTCATAAGAAAAGTTATATTGTACACAAAAAAATATCGTCACCTCTTCCACTCAGTAGAACATTATCATGACACTCGACATGCAGGGAGGAATCCAATAGTTCCACTTACTACTATGACATCCCTTGCTCAAAGACAATATTCTTACCTAGGTCCAAAAATGTTCAACCTTATACCTGGTTCTTGGAAATTGAAAAGTTCAAGCGTCATGCGTAAATTAGTCAATGATTGGATTCTGGACTTAGGGAGAGTCGAAAGTGAACGTATGCTGTTTAACTGATAAACAAAATCACCTAACTTTACTGATCACTAGACCAAAGTTCCTACCACACTTCATTGAGTTCTGATTTTGCTTCACAATGTTTCGACATCTTTTTGATGTTTTTATACCTGGGATTTATGGTTTTGCGTCCCTGAAGACTGTTTGCTTCAACACTGCTGCAAGCGACACAAGACACACATCGCTCATTAACATAATGCTACACTAGAAGTCTCGCTGTGTGAAACTTGGTACGGTATTAGTTCATTTATGCTTGGTACCTCATAGCGGTGATGATTTATAATAAATTTGAAATAGGTACGTAACACAATATGACGTTTATATGACGTTCGAAGTAATGCACCAATTTCACTACATCGTTATCAAAGTAGCACTAAATCAGATTTATGTATATTCATAGTTTCTTTTTATATCTCTATCTATATTTATATTGTTTTCATATTTTAGCAGGAGTAGTTAGACATAAGCGCAGTGTATTCGTATTGTTGTATAATATAATTTTTACTGATAACATGTTTCAAATCAGTGAAAATATGTAATCACGTTTGCACATAATTTACTAAGCACTGTAGTTCTAACGCATAAATAAAAAAAAAAAAAAAAAATATATATATATATATATATATATATATTATTACATACACAAATTCTATCTGATTTTGTAAATTTTAATATAGTTTCTCTTTAAATGTACTATGTATTATCTATAGGTTCACACTTCAAACACATAACCTAACATAACTTCATATCTTTATAATATTGTTTATAACAACTCCTTATGTTGTAAATCTTTATGTAATTCCTCCAAATTGTTATCAGGTACCTGGTTTATTCTTTTCAATACTTACAACTAACTTACCTGCTGATCTCACTGTAAATCCGAATATATTATGCGTTACCAGGTTAATTCGGTAAATCCGAGTATAATATTATATGCTACCAGGTTACCTTTTCTATTTTTATTTTGTTGGTTATGTAATTATGTACATTTATTGGAATAATATTATGAACTAAACCTGTCAATTTGTCTGTCCTGGAACGGGAAACTTTCCTAGTTGGACAGACAAAGCTGCCTAATATGTTATTTGTACTTTCTTTTGTATTATAAATAAATAAATAAAATAAATAAATAAATAAAGTTATTTGTTTTTGGGGTGTTATGTCGTGTTGCGCTACCTCTTTCTTTAGCCAAAGTGCCAAAGCAAACGTTTGGGACAGCATTGCAGTGTCCGACACTTTGGCTAAAGAAGGAGGAATCGCAACACGGCATAAAACCCCAATAACAAATAACGAAAATACTTTGGCCGTGAAAATCTAAAATCATATCTATGGCAGAGGTATTGTTTATCCAATAAATGGTTCCCGGGGTGGCGGTACCCATACCCGCCTTCCAAATTCTATTCTATATGAGTACATTACAAAACCTATTTTTAATTTAATTATACTAAAATTAAAATCATAATAATATAATAATAATCACGAACTTCCCTGTGATTTGGTCGGTCCATTATTGGTGACGTGACTGTTTAATATAACCGGTACATAAAAAAATAGAAAATTTTGCATGTATTGAATTTCTCGGCCCAATATCTTTAAAAAATGGAAAATAAATTTTTAAAAATGTTTTTTTAAATATAGCTTAGAGAACCAATAATAATATGGGAACAAGCCCTAAAAACTCAAAAAGTAGAAATCGTAAACTCAATAACGGTGGCATATATGAATTAAAATGTGACCACGCCGACTGTAACGCTACTTACATCGGACAAACAGGCAGGGCATTCTCAACTAGATTTAAAAAAACATATACGACGTTTTAAAAATAAAAACACCTCTTCAAAATTCGCAGAACATCTCTTAGTGAATAATCACGTTCCACTTAAAAACAACCAGCCAAAACCATTACATGGTGACCCGACATTTGATCCGGCGACATTTGATCCGGCCGACATTTGATCCGGCCGACACTTGATCCGGCGGACAGTTGATCCGGCGGACATTTGATCCGGTGACAATTGATCCGGCCTGATCCTTTAGAAGTTTTTTTCTTCAAGTAAGTATGTAAAGAGGATATACGGCCGTACAACCAAAGTCGATGAACTTATATCTGAAGGCATCTTGAGTGAAAATCCGCTGTAAAAATATTTTTACTAACAATAATTTCGACTCTCCGAAGAAGCATGCGGCAATACAAAATACGACATACTTGTACGTGCAGACAGTTTAACAAAAAAACCGTAAAAGATTCCTACTTGCGTATAACTTTTTTATCTGAAAATTACACTTTTCAATTTGGGAGGCGGGAATGGGTACCGCCGCCCCGGGAACCTTTATTGGATAACCAACACCTCTGTCATAGGTCACCCCAAGTGGTTCGCTACGTTTGGTGATTTAGCAGGGGTGCCCGGGTTCATGGGGTGAGGTTTGTCTAGGTCTTGGAGGCGGATGACCAGGACATACTGAACCCCAGATTCCTACCCACCCCTTAAACCCTTTTCCTTCCCAGAACTCTCCTCTCCTTCCTTTCCTTAAAAAAAACCCTCCACACAGCATCCCCAAAGATGACAGGCACTGAGGGAAATTATTTTCCTCAGGGCCTCCTATGTGGAGCTCATGTACGGCCGTACAACCAAAGTACATCGACTTTGGTTGTACCGCCGTATATCCTCTTTACATACTTACTTGAAGAAAAAATCTTCTAAAGGATCAGGCCGGATCAATTGTCGCCGGATCAAATGTCCGCCGGATCAACTGTCCGCCGGATCAAGTGTCGGCCTGATCAAATGTCAGCCTGATCAAATGTCGCCGGACCAACTGTCGCCGGACCAAATGTCGCCGGATCAACTATCATGGAACCCCATTACATATAGATCGAAGATGTCTTAGATTAAATTTGCTTGAACAATTAGAAATCAATAAACGAACGAATGACCCTAACATAACGCTAATTAACAAGGTAAGGAAAATTATTTATTCCCCACTACTTAGTATGTTTACCAAACCTAAACAATACAATACAATTAAATGAGTCACAGCAATAACGTCATTCTAAATCAATTAAGAAAACCCTTACACTTAGCGCAAGGGAAACCAAATGGGAAAGATTCCGAATCCCACATAATCACTCTCTCAATTAGTGTCTCTGCAAATTGGATTAACCGGTAATAAATCAATTTAGACACCTTCAAATATTGATATTTACAATATTATAAATAAGTCGTCCCGAAGTGGCTTCGAAAGTCGAAACAGTTGTAATAATTTTTTTTTGTAAAATACTTGCAGAACTCGATAATAACATTATCAAATTTAATTTTAAAATAAACTGTATTTAATTTCATTAAGTTCATTTGTATGCTTCAAAGAATTTAGCGATACGGAAGAATATTCTTCAAATTCTCCAGCTCCCAACAAATCCACAAGTGTCTCAATACTTAAACATAATGACCAGATAGAAGAATCCAATGATATTGAACAACAGAACAATGTCGACATAAATGACACCGTTGAACAAAGTACCTACAGATTTTGAAAATGTTAGTGCATTTGGAAATATTTTTCTAAGGACAGCGAAGACACATCAAAAGGTTGCCAATCTAGGTGAAAGGCCGAAAAATGTTTTAAAACGATTGAAGCAGTCTGGAAAACAAAATGTCAACTATGTTGGACCGCGAGTGGTATTTCCTCGTCTAAGGCCAGAAGATTGCAGCACAGCAATGTACATTTTGATGAGGATACCAGAGCAACTATTAACTATATAACAAACGAGAACAAAATAAGTTACAAATTCTTCAAAACAAGGCAATGAGAATCATACTTCGACGAAATAGATTTTCAAAAATAATTAAAATGTTAAATTAACTAAATTGGTTAACCGTGAAAATACTTCTCAAATAAATTTGTATACAACAAGGACATTCACAGATATAACACAAGGACGTGCAAGGAAATTAGGCTACAAAAAAAGGACAAAGCGAATACGCAAAAACAGTTTACTGTACAAGGGAATGAAGTTATATAAGGCACTGCCAGAAACTTTAAATTCCACACCAATTGGAAAATTCAAGATGTATTGTAGGAGCTACATAAAACTTGAAAAAATATAGTGAATATGAAATATCATAATTAATTAGAAATTTGTAAACTTAAATGTACAAATTACTAAAATAAAAATTATTATTATTATAAAGGTTACTGGGGCTTAGCAGATACGAAAAAGCACAGATAATTTATTTCGGAATTAATTACTACAACTGCTACCAAAACAAAAACAACAGAAAATCAAGAGTCACGACGCCAAAAATCAGGACAATTCTTCTTCTATAAGTGCAATTCGAGAATCCATGTATGCCTAGGATTTTTCTTGGCTACATTGGATATTACTGAAACCTTTGTTAGAAATATAATTAATAATAGATTGGAGAATCGAATACTTCTCCAAAGCAAATGGGGAAAACACTGGAGTAAAAGACCAGAAGAAGTTCATTAAGGATCACATTATGTCTTTTCCCACAGAACCTACTGTTAGGTTCTGAAACAGTTTTTTTTTTAAACTAAATCCATATTCCCCAAGTCCTTCATCAATCATTTATTCCTTTCTCTTCCTCCTTTCCTCAAAAGTCTCTACCAGGAAAAGAAGAAGATGGTTTTCTACCTACATGAAAAGAAATTAAACAATATTGCCACCCAAGTTTAAATTACCTACTTGGGCAGTTGGAAATTCGAAGTGACATTGGTCACAGCTCGCTATTCGAAATATCGCAAATAATCGCAAAAATTCATATTTTATGAACTCAAAGTGTCATTACTTAAAACCTGGTGTTGTGCCGGTATATTGGGAAGCTACCAGTATCAGGATCGATCCTGAAGCAGTGCAAGAAGCCGTCAAAGGTAAGAGACTATTCCTCTCATAGCCTATTTCCTACGATCGATATTTTAAAACACAGTCAATGGTCTTTTACTCTTAAAAAAAAGGATTTACAGTTACATCGTCTCGTGTCGCGGCATCGGCCGTTACATTTTTGGTCCGTGGATAAATTGTCGTTTTTTTCGTTTTTTGGTAGACGTAATTTTGAAACTAGACATTATGTTTTGAAATAGAGATCATTCCATTCGTTGACCTTTTCCGGTTTTATAAAGCTGTTTCAGAATTATACATTCAATTAGTGAATATTGATTGGTATTTAAATTTAAATTGCTATTATTTTTAAGTCATTGGGTTAAATAACATTTTTGAATTCGTAGATTTATTATTATTTATTTCTTATTAGTTTCAATAGCAAGGTTTGTACATGTATGTATAATGTATAGTATAAGTAAAGATTCTTTTTTTTCACAGACCTCCTCACTAGGATTTCCTGTTCTGAGGTAGCCTGTAGTTTTTTTTTTTAATATTTGTATTTGGTTATGGATTGTCTTTATATCGTCTTCATGATGTTTGTAATTTTATTATCAATTTGATCTCTCAGCCATGTTTTTACTTTTGTTTTAAATATATTCATTTTCTTTATATTTTTGATTTGATCTGGTAGAGCATTGTATAATTTCATAGTATGGAATTTATTATTTCTCTCTCCAAAAGATGTGTTTAAACTGGGAGTAACCAGGATGTTATTGCTTACTGCCCTGGTTGAGTATTTATGTTGGGCAGTGGAGTATACATATATGTTTTTTTTTCAGTTTAAATAAAATATATTTTGAATAAAGTTTCTGTACATTAAAGACTTGAAAGTTATTAAATCAATAGTGGGTATCTTGTAACTACAAATTACTCGCCGCCGCGGGTCGGTAGTTTGGTACCTACAAGTATTCTCGTGTCGTTGGGTCGGTACTACGTGTCGGTAAAGAAGATCGCGGACTTAATATCACATCTGACAGCTGTTATCACAGCCGACATAAATATTTCAAGTTTTCTGTTTACAAGTTTTGACGTTTGACATTTGTCAGTGTTTATTTTTAGAGTTTGGTTCAAAAAATATCATAATGGCGGCTATTATTATTAATTATTACTTCAAAAAGATTGTTTTGAATTGAGAAAATGGTCGAGTAGCCATCCTGAAATACTGGAAGACAAGGGGGGTCACATAGTCGTGGTCAAGTCACTAGAAGTTATAATTTAATTTTGATAATAATAGATACAAGTAAAAAGTAGGTCCACCTAGGTCCTGGACCCAGCCCAGGGGGGGGGTTATGACCCCCATGACCCACCCCCTGGATCCGCCCTTGAGTACCCTTAAGTTTTGAGTCGGATACTGACAAGAAAAACCTTAATATTTTAGGTATTCAATGGATACCGTCGCTTCATCAATTTACATTTAAAATTCATAATGTTTTTAGTGACCACTGTACCAAACGCATAATTTTATCGACAATTGCACGTCTATATGATCCATTAGGTTTGATTAATCCTGTCGTTTTCATTGCTAAATGCTTTATGCAAAACTTATGGAAAATTCAAATTGGATGGAACAAAGAAATCCCTTTAGACATGAATTTGAAATGGAAGAAATATATAAAAGAGCTTCCATCACTCACCAATTTAAAAGTTGATCGATATGTCGCAATTTCTCCAACCAGTCAATACATACTTATTGGGTTTGCGGACGCCTCTGAAAGAGGATATTGTGGAATCGTTTATCTGGTAGTGATTAATAACACAGAAATATCCAGTCACATTTTACTAGTAAAATCCCGTGTTGCCCCCCATAAAGATACCACCGATCCCGCGACTGGAATTGTTGGGAGCAGTTTTATTAGCAAATTTGTTGACTTATTGTCAATAAGTATATAAAGATAGACTTTAAATAGAAAAGACTGTCGCGTTCGACGATTCAACTATTGTATTGGCATGGTTGAAGACACCTTCTTTTCTCTTGCAAACTTTTGTAGCAAATCTTGTTGAAACAATAATACACAATATACCTTATGAACATTGGTATCATATTTCATCGCAAGAAAGTCCTGCAGACTTGGGTTCACGAGGAGTTTTTCTCAGTGAAATTGCTGACGCTTCGTTAAGGTGGAAAGGACCTAACTTTATATCAACACCTTTGGAGTGTAATGATCCGACACTCCTGGCATTTGACACCGTTTGTGATGAACCTTACCTAGCTGGTTTACTTTTCTAAGCTTCTACTTCTTAGTTCAAATCTCGTAGCTCCTATCCCGTAGCCACGTTCATAATTCTACCCTTATGTCCTACTAATCACACCACTAGGTATGTTGGCCTGACTTAACCCTCTTTCCGGTTTGTTTCTACCTTAGACTCGTGATTTTCCAAATCCCTATACTTTTATAATCTTGCTAATCCTACCCTATTTTCTCAAATCCCTGCGATTTTCTCGCAGTAATCAATATTTGAGATTTTAGTTCACATTATTTCTATATTCTTCGTTGTGTATTTTTTTGTTTTAGAATTTACATATGTTTGCATACTTAATATGCAAACATATGTAGAGGAGATAATGTATTACGTGTGGTAACCCCTAGATTCTTTTAGAGAAAGTGTGAGAATTTTCCGATCTATTTAGTTATTATTATTTTAGTATCTTTTACCGAGTTTGATAAACTAGCCCCACCTTAAACTTCGTATCTACTCGATTTCCGTAGGAATTTAGTTTGTTTATTTAATTCTTTCTATCACCGCTGCTACATCGATAACACAAAACAACAGTTAATTAGTTAGTTACTTAGTTTCAACATTCCAAGAAAGAAAACTTTACTTTACTGGTCAGTGGTTGAGTGGGCATAGCGCTTGGGTCCCACCCGGGCGTCGCGTGTTCGATTCCTCGTCTGGCTAAATCCTTCATCACAACACAAGCAACATTTTCGGCTTTCTGTGGTGGTAGTAGGATATATTCAAACATTGTTGGGTTATTCGTAACCCGGGAATGTTTATTTTTCTTTTTAAAAGATAATTTTAAAAAAAAAAGGATGAACGTACTCGAGGGTCCAGTTTTCTCAATTGAAGTCCCTGTCTGCAACTTCCCCTAACATAATGTTTTTGTATTCATGGTTAGTATTCGCAAAATTGTTGGAAAAGTAGGAATGGATGGATATGGGGAGGGGAATAATATGTTTTCTGAAAAGTCGGCTCCTCCGCTATCCATGTGAATTCCGATGAACAACAATTACAAACCGGTTTCTCCCAGGTACGCTTGCTAGGCTTGTCCTTAAGTCCGAGTTTTACCCTCTTGAACGGGCGTCTCTTGCTGCGAAAGGGGTCCTTCACGCCAGATGGGAGAATACCAAGTCTTCATGCCGTTTTTCTGTCTTACTCCGACTTCCGTCTCCTCCGGATTGAATTTAACTCTACTGAGTCTAGAAGGGGTATTTCATGTCTTCTCTTATCATGCCTCTATCCGTCGAATGTGGCGTAAGCATGTGACAGGCAGATCCATCCTCCCACGTGACCGACCTAGCGTTACTCTCCACCTCTGACTAGCTGACATAAAATGCACCTCATGAGCCTTATGTTTGCTTTCAGGTTCGACAAGGACTTACGGTATTGGAGGACCCACCACTTACCCGCCCTGGTATAGGTAACAGATGGTTACCCCTTCAAGGCTCTTGCAAGGACTCTAATTTTTTGGGTAAAAACGACTCTACATTTGATAACGAAACTAGACCTCCAATGTCCCTACATACGTTGTTAGTAAGCAGTATGCAAGTGCTTAGCGGAAAATACAGATACAATATGTGTTAGTATGACAAAATATAGACAAGACAATGGGACAGTTGGTGAAAGTCCACGAGGTGGCAAGCGCTGGGTGATTGTATACAGCGTATCCTACAAGCACCTGTTTGGGAAGAAGACACAATAGATAAGTAATAAGGGAATGGCAAACGATTGGGAGTCCTCTTCAATCGATTGGCAGTCCCAGCAAGAATGCGCATGACATTTGGTCTAGTCGTGAACCACACTCAGCTTCCGCGCCCCTTAGCCGGTTCCTCGGTGATGCCTCAAAGAAAAGTAAATGGGAGATTGGGGGGAAATACCCGAAGACCCTAAGGAATTCAGCGTCGAGTAGCCGGAGGCAAGGCGAAGGAGAGCCGAGGTCGCCCCCCCAAACCTAAAGCCTGCACATGTTGCTGGGGGTGGCGCAATTAATTTTAGAGGGCACCGTGCCATCGTCGACCGACTCCTGTTGATGCAACGACGAGGTCTAACGCACCCCCAGAAGGGGAAAAGGGACATAACAAAATAAATAGATGCAGTTTAGTTCAGCCTTCTGAGCGAAGCAAAGTAGCATTGCGAGACTAAAAAGAAAAAGAGAACAAAGAAACCAAAACAAAGACTTACGGTATGCAAATAACCTGTAGTTTTAATGCCGCGTCAGCGTATTGTCCGCATACGTCCTTTTCCTCCCCGCATGCCCCATCTCAACAATACCGCCACAGGATCAAAACTCTCCGTTCAGGAAAGGTTGGCACTTACATTTCCGGATAGCTCATAATTACATACCGTAGACTTGAAGTTTAAGTTCGAGAGCAAATTCAGGATTCAGGACTGTATGATTATTTGAACACAAGTGTTTTTTAAATGAGGTCACTAGTTCCCCGTGTATTAGGTTTCTAGGATAGCAGGTGTTTATGGAGCTTGGGTACCTACTTCCTAAGAGGAAAAAAATGAAATAAATCGTGTTGTAGCATTGTAAGTTATCATTGAACTTAATGACCTTCTGAATAATTGTGATAAGCTCTCTTTGAGTTTAAAGCTAGTCGCAGTATTTAACTTTGCGAAATTTTGCATGCTGAATCAATGCTACCTATTGGCGATCGCTCTAGTATAATCAAGTTGTTTAAAAATGAGTAAATTTAACGCCGATGGTGCTTTCACATATTGACTGAAGTTTAAGATAAACTTGTCCCGAGACATTCGTCCGGGTTTTGTTTACAAAATAATAAATGTAGGTAACTGTGTTAATGGGTTGACATTGAATGCCAGTCGGAGTTTTGAATATATAATCGAAGGTCACATAAACATAACCTAATCAAGCTAGTGAAGGGTAGCGATAGGTATTTGTTATGCCTATCAATGGGCTATTTGCGTTGAATTTAGTGTTAAATATTTCATTTCTCATGCTTATTTGTTTTTATTTAATTTATGTGACGATTTAATTATTTTTCCCTCATCTTATTATTTGACTTTATTTAGTAATTTTTAAAATATGGAATGTATTGCATTGCACTTCCCCTGCAGACATTCTGGATAAAACTATTATTATTATTGCTATTATTTTACAAGTACGCCAATGTAAATGCCTAAAATTGATTAAGAGGCACATTTCTATCACATCGTATGATACCTAATTACATTGTGCGAATATATAATTAACTTCAATGAACGAATGAACGATAATGAATAGATACATAATTTTTGTGGTTTATTTGTTTACACTTCACACATACGAACTTCGGTAACTGGCCTACTTTGAAGATTGTTTATTTCTGCGGTCATTGTCCTTTCGAAGCCCGATTCATTGTTTAACTAATTTCTTTCTATTTTATTTGTCCTAATTTTTTTCCAAACATTGATCGTTTAAGTAGGCACTTTGCTAACGTAAGAGGTATCTAGATGACCTAGTTTCAACTAAGGTACTCCTTGCTTGACCTAGTTTTGAGAAATATAGGTATTTTGATTACGAATCAAACTTATCTCTTATGTCGCCAATCCTTATATGCGCTTAAATAAACAATACACCTACCTAACTAAAACAAGTACTTGTCTGACATAATTTTTAAGTAGGTATTTCCTATTTGACCTAATTTTGAGACGCATGGATACTCCCGCACACGAAATATAGAATATAGAGCTTCCTCGATAGTCACTCATTACGTTCTACGCGCCTTGACTCGTTTTATATGAGTTTAAATAAATTAGCGTATTTACCTAACTGAAGAAAATACCTACATATGTGGCCTAATTCTAAAGTAGGTATTTCCCGTTTGACTTGCTTTCGAGCTGGTGGGAATTGTTATCCCGTGTGGAAATTTAACATATTTTTTTAATTAGTAACAGTGTGTTTTAGTAGGATTGTTAGACTTCAATGTTTCGATAGATTTATTGGTGACGTACGCCCGTCCCTTTTCTCCTTGTCTATGAAAATAATTAATAATTGTTTTAATCTTGCCAGCCTCGATCGATTACAATTTTTCTCGTCGGGAATTTTATAACATCGACATTGTGATCGAGGCTTCCTTTTTTTGTTTCCTAGCTAGTAGATTCCTATCGGCCTTTTTGAGAAATGACCCTCCCTTAACTCTTCAAATATCTGTCTATTATAAGATTCACTTCGGTATTTCACTTAGTTTTTCAACCTCGTATTAACTATTGTTTTTATTTCATTCGCATTCGAGAAATGATTCATCAAATTGCAAATCAGATGTTTTATTTTTAAAATTCGGAATTAGGTAAATTACTATTTATCCTGAATATTTTAATATCACTTTAGAATTAATAACCGTAGATACGCACGTTTTCAAGATACGCAAGTGTTCGAGTTACTATCACTATTGTTTATTATAATTCGTTATTTAATTCACAATGAAAATTTAAGGCATCTTATTATGGAAACACTGTCGCAAAACCATGACTCAAGCAATTCGTTATTGTTATTTATTTCACCGATGTTAAGTAATATAAAGTAAAATTATAGTTTTAATTATTATATCACCTTTAGTTGTTTTTTTTTTAATGTTTTCTTTTATCCGGTAAACTGTATTTATTTTAAGACACTGTATTTTTGTTAAATATTAGAAAACCAACAACTATATGTTGTAAAAGAAACCCGAATATTATTAAATTCTAATTTACTGGCTTTAAAAAACACCCAAACTTTCACGATTGGGTCGTATTTTTTTGGGTCGTATTTTGGTCGTATTTGAAAATTTTATTCCTCAATTTTAAAGGAAAATAAACACTGAATTTACAACTACTTTGCAAATACTTGTAGAATTTTTCAACTTTACTAGAAGAGTCTCCCACGACGACTCCTATAACCGCGCACTTTTACGTTTGTAAAAGACAAACTTCGACCCCGGACTGTATCCCCACTGCCAACGGACTGCCATTTCTTTAGAAAACATGGCGTTTTAAAGACTTCTTAGAGCTCTCTCTTTGTAGGAAAATGACCTCTGATCACCCAGACTTTCATAATCAAACACTCCCAAATTCGAATATTCCGTATATGACCTTTTGTTAAATCAACCAAGCCACCTCCTTAATCTCTTATGATCTCTTATCTAATGTCTTAGATCCAAACTAGTCTAGTATCTCCCTCCCGTAGAAAATCACATAAATTTTTCTCATTGACATGTATTTATATTAAAATTTTACGTACTTTGGTCATAAGTCATCGTTAATGCCCACACCATAAAAAGTCATTGTTTTTTTCTTAAGTAAATACTCGTATTTCGCTTGTGTAATTTTGTTTACATCGTTTCGCCTTAATGATCTCTCTAATGACTTGAAATCGTGTCCTGTAAATTTATTTAGATAATGTCATATCAACAAAGTGATAGCCAATCTTTTTTCTCTTATCCAACGGTTAGCGATTCCTTCGACGGTTCACGCGTATTTTTTCTACGTCAGACTACGTTAAGCATTTTTCCTGTGATTTGATTTAATTGTTGAGTGACCAAAAATGTACCGTTGCCATAGATATGCAATATTCTCAATCTCCTGTTTATTGTGAATGGTGTTGTCAGGTCAGAGTAATCTTTATACCGCTGCCCTTAAGGTTAATTTAAGTAGTTCTAATTAGTTTTCTTTTGGGATATCTGTTTCCGTATCAATAGGTTTTTCCACTTTTCCAGGCTGTCATCTTCAGTCCGTGTAATTTCCCGCGATTTTACCCGTTTTTGTGATCACTCCAGGTCGGTTTTGATTTAATCATCCCCTGGGACCATCCATCCTACGTTTCCGTACCCCTCTTGTTGATTTATCATTTATTTATTTTCAACATTCCCGTATAGGCCTTTTTTGTTTTCAATAGAAATCTTTGGCGTTCAAAACCTCCATTTCTCGATCGCGCCTTTTATAAACACGACCCGGGGTCAACAATCTTCCAATTCTTTGTCTCCAGCTCTGTTTACAATTTCGTTCGTTCAACTCTGGTTCCTGTGAGGAAGAACTCAAAGTCGCTCAAAATAATCAAAGTCCACTAGGACCATACACGCCCCTAATTCCTCTGATTGGTTCAGATTATTATTAATCGCTTTACTTGGTTTTTTATTGGTTCAATTTTAAGTTTCTTTGTTCTAGTGATAACTTGATATGGCTTCCCTCGTTCCGGTCTCTATACAGATTTCTGTAATAATTTCCAACTGCTCGTACAGGTGTCGCCGAATGTACCGATTTCTGTACATAATATTAAGGGGGAAAAAATTCCTTGTAGGCTTCTCGTAGGTTGAAGGTTAGCATTCATCACAGGAGGAATGGTTATTTGTTAGGCCTCCAAATATCTCCGTGGACCAGTTACCAGAGTATAAGTCAAAAAATTTCATTTATCTATCGACGAATGTGTCAACGTGTGACGAAGAGTTTTTATTGAAATTTTCATAATTATCGAAATTACTGTGTGTTATATGTTGGTGCCGTCGAATTATCAATAGATTACGTTCGAAATCCGTTATCAATTTCAATGGGTTATCCCCACTTTCATTTAAAGAAAATAATTTAGCCTTGCAATGTTGCGTTAAGCTTGTTCAAGCAATTTATTTTCAACAAGAGATGAACAATATATCTTCCCATCGTATATGCTCAACGCCGCTTCAAAAACTCGCTCCATTTATCGATGCAAATGGTGTTTTGAGAGTCGGTGGTCGAATTCGCCTTGCACAGATTTCAGAAAATGCTCGACATCTTATTATTTTACCAAAGCAATGTCATTTGACAACGTTAATAATTGATTATTACCATAGCATGTACCTTCATCCAGGTTCCGTGCACTCCAATCCATATATCATTAAAATATTGGATCATTTCGGCTAGGAACATAATTCGACATCGATGGAGTAAATGCATTTCTTGTTTTAAAAATAACCTGCGTGGACGTTTTCCTTTAATGGGTAACTTACCCGCATCCCGTTTTCGAAAAGGTCGTCCATTTTTAAATGTCGGCACAGATTATGGAGGTCCTTTTTTGGTATGCGAGAGTAGACGTCGCGGCGCAAAATCTTATAAGGCCTATTTATGTCTTTACGTTTGTTTATCGACCAAAGCCATTCATCTTGAATTAGTGTCAGATTTATCTACTGAAGCGTTTGTGGCAGCATTAGATAGATACATCTCTAGAAGCGGTATATGCCAAAATATCTGTAGCGATTGTGGCACCAATTTTATTGGAACTAATAGATATCATACTGGCCTTTCTAAATTCATACATGCATCTGAAAACACTGATAAACGTGTTGACGCAACTGTCGCTCTTTCAATTACTTGGCGTTTTTCTCCACCCTCCGCACTACATTTCAATGGAGTGTTGGAGGCCGGTATTAAGTCAACTAAACCCCATTTGAAGAGGGTTGTGGGAGATCAAATCCTTAAGAATTAACTACTGTTCTGACTCGCATAGAAGCCATTTTAAATTCGCGACCAATTGGAGCGCTGTCGTCGGATCCATCCGAAATGGACCCGTTAACTCCCGCACATTTTTTAATTGGGGCTCCTCTTGTTTCTGTTCTTGAAGAAAATTTTGTGGATGTACCAATGAATCGTTTATCGCATTGTCAACTAATGAAACAGATGTCCCAAAATTTTTGGAATCGTTGGCGGAAAGAATATCTACATACTCTTCAACAACGAAACAAGTGGGCAACATCAACTACTAATTTGAAAGTTGTTGATCTAGTCATGATAAATGATTCACAAGCAACCCCAATGCGATGGCCTATCGGGAGGGTGGTTGAATTATTTATTCCCCGACGCCGCTGGAATGGTTCGTGTTGCTACTGTAAGAACCCCTCAGGGCATTTTTAAGCGGCCCGTGGTCAAATTGTATAAACTATCTACCGATTAATTCATTTTAATTTTAATTTTTTTTTGTCTTGTTCAATCCCTAAGTTAATTAGTTATTTTGCTTTCGATTTTCGTTGCTTTTGTTTCGTATATCTTTGTTGAGAAAATATCATATTTTCTCAAGGTCGGCGGAATGTTTGGTTCTAAAAACAGTTTTTTTTTTAACTAAATCCATATTCCCCAAGTCCTTCATCAATCATTTATTCCTTTCTCTTCCTCCTTTCCTCAAAAGTCTCTACCAGGAAAAGAAGAAGATGGTTTCCTACCTACATGAAAAAAAATTAAACAATATTGCCACCCAAGTTTAAATTACCTACTTGGGCAGTTGGAAATTCGAAGTGACATTGGTCACAGCTCGCTATTCGAAATGTCGCAAATAATCGCAAAAATTCTTATTTTGTGAACTCAAAGGATCATTACTTAAAACCTGGTATTGTGCCAGTATATTGGGAAGCTACCAGTACTAGGATCGATCCTGAAGCAGTGCAGGAAGCCGTCAAAGGTAAGAGACTATTCCTCTCATAGCCTATTTCCTATGATGATATTTTAAAACACAGTCAATGGTCTTTTACTCATCAAAAAAAAGGATTTACAGTTACATCGTCTCGTGTCGCGGCATCGGCCGTTACACCTACCGTCACACTACTGTAGGGCCAAGACTTCATTTAAATATTTAGCCACCGTTTTAAAATTAAAAATAATGTATGTTGACTTGTATAAGGATAAAAGGTTTGTACCAGAAAAAATGTGGTTGAATCAAAACATATTTAACACCTATAATCCAAAGTTCCAAATCATAAAATCCTGACCATATTTATTTCTAATACAACAAAGATGAACAAGAATTGTGTAAACTCAAAGTAATTCGACAAGTTCCTAAAACAAGGCAATCAGCTGGACTTCCACAATTACAAAGAGCTTACGATGCCTAAATGAAAATTGATATTGAAAAGTTGTAAGTCTTGCAAGATTTGTGTGATAGAGGTATTACACCCACTGAATATCACATTTTATAACTCTTTGAAAGAAGGAATTATTACTACTGATAATCTAGTTGAGGAAGACATCATTGAACAATTTGTTCTTGAATGATTATAAAATTAATATACGGTACATTTACAATATTTGCATAATAACCTAAGTGTTTTTTTGTATGAGTTACGTATTTATAAGAAAGAAGGTCCCTACATCGATATTCATAATGTAAATACAAGCTTCCAGTTTTTTAACTTAAAAAAAAAAAAAATTAAAATTAGGGACCCATATTTTTATTTTTATTAATTGTAGTTATTTTTGATACCATGTTTGGGTGAAAACAAGTGGGCTTAATATAAAAAAAAAATTATTAAAACCGACTATTTTTTCATAAATTTTGCATACAGGATTTTTGTGCGCACTTTTTATGCACATATGATATTTTGTGTAGCAAACATAGGAAAGGCAACTTGGCCTTTCTCATATCCATTTCTAATAGTATCCGAAAACTAAAAACTGTTTTTGAAAGGCGATGAAATACGCTTTTAAATTTTGAAATCCGAAATAAACCTTTGCTTTTCAAATATAAAAATTTTGAACGCACACATAAAAATTTTTAAAAATGGCTCATCTTACGTTTTTTCTAACTTAAATTACTGATAACGAAAAAAATAAAAACACGTACATATTTATTACACAAATAATTAACAGATACAAAATTCCATAAGTTTCAAAAGCTTTGGTTTTATAAAGGTGTACAATTACATTATTTTGTGGTTAACTTTTGAATTTGAATATAAAGTTTCATATTTTCTCTTTCTAACACCGTTTAAAACTTATTTCTCAACATAATATAGTAAGGGAGACACAAGATCGATATGAGTTGTTCCCAAAGCTGACAAATAGCCGGGGGGGGGGGGTAAATTTGGATTTGAGACCAAAACACCAAAATAAACTGAAAATATTTTTTAATCAAAAGGTAGAGAAAATATCTTGTGCGGATAAATATGTTTTATTTTATTTATTTTTGTTTCAAATTACGAAATATTGGTCTTAAAAAAATTAGTTTCGTGTGATTTTGGATGCAAATTAATTTTTTGGTAATTTTTTGTGAGATAAATATAATTATTAAAAAAATATTTTTGCTTTACCTACTGAGTTAATATTGAAAAATATATATTATTAAAAAAACATTTCTTTAGGTAATTTTAATTTATGTAAGACAAATTTGAGTTAAAAAAAATAATATGAATTCTTGCACACAAAAAGACTTTTTTTTTCTCATTTTAATTTTATAATTTTATATTTTTTTTAATATTTCTGTAGTATATAGGGATTTCATTTTATAATTTTATATTTCTGTAGTATATGTAGTATTTTTTTTTAAAATAATTACAAGTAATTGTCAGAGTTGCCTCTAAAATGATTAAAACGATGAGTTTGAAAAATGGGATATATTTATGTCAGATTATTTAGGAAACCGTGGTGAATCAAATGGTGTAAACAAAAAAAGTTTGGTCGAAAACCTCATTTGGGATATTTTGTGAATGCCACGACGATATGTTCTCAAGAGTTTTGAGAATAAATATATATATATTTTTTACGTTATTAATTTATTAACGATGAGTTTGAAAAATGGGATATATTTATGTCAGATTATTTAGGAAACCGTGGTGAATCAAATGGTGTAAACAAAAAAAATTTGGTCGAAAACCTCATTTGGGATATTTTGTGAATGCCACGACGATATGTTCTCAAGAGTTTTGAGAATAAATATATATATTTTTTACGTTATTATTTATTAACGATGAGTTTGAAAAATGGGATATATTTATGTCAGATTATTTAGGAAACCGTGGTGAATCAAATGGTGTAAACAAAAAAAATTTGGTCGAAAACCTCATTTTGGATATTTTGTGAATGCCACGACGATATGTTCTCAAGAGTTTTGAGAATAAATATATATATTTTTTACGTTATTAATTTATCCCAAAAAAAACATTTTTGCATCTATTTTATTGTATACTTGATGTGGAAAATAACACAGTTACCATATTAAGCCAAATAATGTACATGCGGATATATGCATGATGATAATTATACTAAAAAGGTTTTATTTCTGGGAGTGCAAAAGTCATACCGCTGCATATGTGCTAGAGCTGCAAAACTACACTTGGATGTTTCTAAGCACAAATGCTTAAAATCTGGCGTAAAAGTACTAATGATGTGTAAGCCCATAGAAGGGTTCTCGAGAAGCACAGAAATGCATAGATTGAAATTGCACAATCAGGCTTGAAATGCTGCAAATGGGTCCAATCTTTGTGGCGTCATTTTTAATTAAATGAGAACAAATATCTTTGTAAAAACAGCACTATGTAATCAATATTATCAACATGTTTCGAAAACAGAGTGTTCTTCGTCAGGATAAGATTAATATTAAAAGACAAACAAGAATTATAGTATAGGCACATAAGAATTTTAGACAAAATATTAAAGGGAGAGGTGATTAATTACTTAAAAATATCACAAAATGCAATTATATAAAATGAAATATAAAAATTATTTATAAGTTAAATACCCTATTAGTATAGCAAAGTAATTGGAGAAGCTGTGTGGAGGGTATTTTTAATGAAAGGAAGGAGAGGAAGTTCTGGGTAGGGAAAAGGTAGGTAAAAGTATGAAATGATGGTGGAGAGAGTCCGGCTGTAGAGATCAAAAGATCTCCCTCTTCCAGTTTCTCCCAATCCGGTCCACCACGCAGTAAGTGGACAAAATCATCCGCCACCAAAACCCATGCAGACCTCACCCGTGAACCCGGGAACCCATGCTCAGTCACCGAACATAGCGGACCACTTGGGGTGACCAAGTGGCGGGGGTGTTGGTTATCCAATAAATGGTTCCCGGGGCGATGGTACCTACCTATAACGCCTCCCAAATTGAAAATTTATTATAGTACTTGAAATAAATAATTTTAATTTTGAACAATTTTAGTATGAAAGCTCGGTCAGTATTGGTATACCGCGATAAGTCACTAAACAGAAAAAAAAACGAATAAAAAATATCGATTACTCGGGGAAGGACAACACTAGTCTACCGATAAAATTCATTACATCACTACTTCGCTTTGTATGTATTTGTCAAAACCTTCGTTCCTGGCCCCCCTCAGGGGAACCGAGCGAAAGGGACACCTGCACATCGGGCCGAAAGTACCTAAATAAAATCTTCAAAATCGATGTTTTGTATTCCCCATTTTTCTTCTCCAAAACTGGACTGATTTTAAATTTTTTTTGTTCACTTTTCTTTTCTATGTCGGTACGTTTAGCTTTTATAAAAAAAACATTGTTTAGTTTGTATACTAAACGTCTTTATTTTGACAGCTTTTAAACCAGGCAATTTTATTCATATTTGGAAGGTCCTAACTTCTATAATAGAAGTAAATTAAAAAAAAAAAAGCAAAACGTGCCGTTACGCTAGTGGTCGATATCTATTTTACATAAAAAAAATTGCTCTAGGGTCAAAATCCAGAGAGATAAACGGGGAATACGTTTGTATGGGAAAAAAAACGCCGCCCGCATTCCCTCAAGGGGCTGAGTTAGAACTCTGTCCAACCTAAGCGACGATTATTAACAAAAATATTACCGCCATCTAGCGGTTGATTCGCTCAAAACTTTTTAAACTTTCTCAATTTTCAGAAGGATACGCGAACCTATTATCTAAAACTCGAAGCTCTAAGTGAAAATGGTTTGCACCATTGCTAGATAAAGATTCAGAGAGTTGCGAAAAAACACGGTCTCTAAAAGTGTTATTCTAACGGTTGGGTAGATGTCTCTGCCTTACTCATTATGAATTGTTCAATCACGAAATTTAAATTTAATTTCATATAAAAACTTCATATTATATTCGCCTTCTCTTATACGGGACGATAAAATAATGTACGTAGATACAAGGTAGGGATTCTACTTGTAGGTATAGAAAAATCAGAAGATTACTGGGCTAAAAAAAAAAATTATTCTTTGTGGGTAATTTCGTGTTGTTAAGTGATGCTAACCCGTCGTTGTCCTCGATACCGGAATGACTATATAAAATTTACTCCCTTGGATAAAATCTGTCGCAAACAATGTAATAGTTCAATTTCATTAAAAAAAGGTCTTTAAACTAAAGTTACAGAACAGAAATATTTTTTATTCTGGGTTTTTACAGAGCTGAGTGTGAGCAGAAATAATTCCACTAAATTAAAAGATAAGTACCTACATAAAATATGTACCTTAGAATAATATTACAAATACATTAAACAATCAGATTAAAGTTACCGGAGTACAAAGAAAAATATCATTCATAAAAGAAAATACTTTCCTGAAAGTAAAATTGTGATCAAAACTAACTAACTAACCATCACGCCGTTTCCCCGAACGAGTGGGCAGAGAGGACAGACCCCCAAACAACTCGATCTTGGCATACACGATCCTTGCTTCATTTACATCCTTTAATACATGCTCTTCCATTATTCTGACTCTTGACATGACCAGACTCAAGTATCTGATTCACTTGGTCGTGCTATGTCTTCTTCGGGCATCCCCGACTTCTTTTACCATTCATATCTGTGTCATATATTCTCCATACACTCCTTTCCTCGTTCATTCGCTCTACATGGCCAAACCATCTGAGCGTCCCTTTCTTAATATTACTCATTACGCTTACATCAGCCTTGCATTCTTTGCGGATCTCCAAGTTTCTCACACGATCTTACATGGTTTTACCACATGTTCGCGTCAGGGATCTCATTTCTACAGCATTCAGACTGCTTGCATCCTTTCCCTGCCAGTTCCATGCCTCACTGCCATACATCAGGGTAGGTACTAGCACTACATTATGGACGGCTAGCTTCGCTTCTTTGGACAGTTTTTTGTCAGGATCAACGGCGTTCAGTCCTCCATGAATGGAGTTACCTTCATTTGCCCTCCTTTTAAAATTAGGTTCCTACGTGTTTTAAATTGTCATCTCACAAGAGGCCCTGAGGAAAATAATATCCTTCAGGGCTTTTATCATCTTTGGGTATGCCGTTGAAATGGTCAGCATCACGCCTCACATCCCATCAGTCTCATCACCATCACGAACGCATCACTCAAGTTCAGTTGGAGAAAAAAACAGATTGCAAAAAATAAGCACATCAAAACGCTGATCATGGAAAGCAAATTACACCTACCCATTTCGAGATTCAGGGTTGCCACGAATTATCTGTGAAATATAATATTGTTCACTCCTTTGCTCAATGTAAACAATATTGGGACTAAGGGTCGACCGAGATCTCGGTCTCGGTCTCGGCATTCTCGGCTACAAATTCTACCGAGAACTCTGTCTCGGTTCTCAGCGAAAAATCGCCGAGATTCTGGGCCATAACCGAGACCGTTTTAAGTAGGTACAGTATATGATAATGGGATTCAAATCTACCGAGCGCATCCATATTCGTCACTTGGTGTCAGTGCGTGAGAGAGCTGTCTATTGTGATTGGTCGGCTGGCAGCGAGGCATGTTTTATTTACCGCTGCTCATTTCACTATTTTTGTAAACAAACAATTGGCAATTCAATTCAATTTCAAACAATTTCAATTTGGGAGGCGGGAATGGGTACCGCCGCCCCAGGAACCTTTTTTGGATAACCAACACCTCTGCCATAGGTCACCCCAAGTGGCTCGCTATGTTTGATGATTTAGCAGGGGTGCCCGGGTTCATGGGGTGAGGTTTGTCTAGGTCTTGCAGGTGGATGACCAGGACACACTGAACCCCAGATTCCTACCCACCCCTTAAACCCTTTTCCTTCCCAGCATCCCCAAAGATGGCATAGGTACTGTGGGAAATTATTTTCCTCAGGGCCTCCTGTGTGGAGCTCATGTAAAAAAAAATGTGGTTAATAGGTAGAACATGGCTGCAACAGATAAATCCAACTTATGGGCAGCTCATGATTTCATAGACTTGGGAGATGAGCCAATGACCAGTGACAAAGTGCTGAGATAGAAATAGCGCTTAATAGCTTTCTTAGAGAGCCGAGACTGCAAAGAAATACAAATATTTTTTTGAGTATTGGTATTCGTCACCACATGAAGTAATTAGGCCTGCGGCAAAAAAGTTTTTATCAGCACCGCCTAATAGCGTAGCAAGTGAACAGCTCTTTAGCTGAGCTGGTCAATTATACGACATGAGGCGACACTCTTTGAACGGTGAAAACGCCGAAAAATTTCTTTTTATGTGCTACAACATCATGTTATTCAATTTTGATTATTAAAACTATTTAAAACAAATTATTATTACATTCTTAAATCCTACTAATATTATAAAGGGGAAAGTTTGTATGGACGTATGTTTGTTACTCTTTCACGCGAAAACTACTAAATGGATTTGAATGAAACTTTACAATAATATAGCTCATACATCAGAATAGTCTATAGGCTATAGCTTAGAGCTCGGGCGTTATGAAAAATAATTTCATTTTTCATACATTTTCTGTAGGTAACAAAATCGATTTATTGCAAACGTCAGAAAAAAACAGACCAATTGTCACCTTGGAAACGATGTTTTTTTTTTTTTAATTTGGCAATTCACCCTAAAAAGATTGCTTTGCTGGCGTCGTACTTAATAACTATCTCTAAAAATGAATCGTCGAAATGTATGTATGCGCATAAATCCGAACGGCTGCACCAAATTGGACTATTCTTTTTTTTGTTGTTCGTTATTTTGTATAAAACTACCGTTGAGTTCTGGCATTATGAAATTTGTAAATAAAATTATAATAGGTTGAAAACTGAATGTATCGGGAATGAATGTGTGGAATGCGAGAGGTGAGAGGGGGGAGTGGGGAGGGGGTTAGGGGAGGCGGGAGGGAAGGAAGGGGAAAGGGGAAGGATGGAGGAGGGTGTGGGGAGGAGTAGGGGATGGGGGGAAGGGGGTTGATGGGGGGAGTGGTGTGGGGAGAGGGAAGGTGGAGGAGGCGGAGTGGGGTGGGAGAGGGCGGATGGAAGTAAGGGGTAGGGGTGAGGGGAGGGGTGGGTGGAGGTATAGGGGGAGTGGGTTGATGGGAGTGGAGAGAGGGAAGGTGGAGGAGGCGGAGTGGGGTGGGAGAGGTGGGAGGAAAGGAAGTGGAAGGGGGAGGGGTGGAGGAAGGTGGGGGGAGGTAGAGTGGGAGGGGTATGGGGTGGGGGAGGGGTCGGTGGAGAAGGAGATGGAGGGAGAGGGGGGTTGATGGATGAGGGGAGTGGGGAGAGGAAAGGTGGAGGGTGGAGTAGTTTGGGGAGGGGTGAGGGGAGGGGGGAGGGGGAGGGTGGTTGAAGGGGGGGAGTGGAATGGGGGGAGGGGTGGGTGGAGGGGGAGGGGGGTTGATGAGGGTGGTGGAGTGGGGAGAGAGAAGGTGGAGGAGGCGGAGTGGGAAACCCCTAATACCATGCGAGTGAAGCCGCGGGAAAAAGCTAGTATATTATATTATGTAAAAATAGCGCATTTTCATTTTTTTTTTCTCAATTTATCTCTTCTCGGACTCGGCTAAATATCCAGATAGTAAGTAGTTACGCAACAAATAATACGCGATTGGAAGTTTTACTGATTCATCATAGAATATCGATATATTTATTAGTCGATGGCATAGAATAATTAATTCTATTCAAAAGCACAAACAATTTTATTTAAAATTTATTAAACATTTATTTCCACTTTCCATAATGAAAAACCAATTACACAAATCATTCGTTTTCAGAAAAACATGGAAAAAAATCATTTATCCTCAGTCAATTTTTACTAAATGCTTACTAGAAAAAAATAAATTATTCCCACCTTTGCTGTGTTTGCTGAGTTGATTTTCTTTATTTTGTTTATTTTTGGGGATTTGGTGTTATTTTATGATGTAGATACGCAAAATGTTTTTGTAGTTTATTTTTTCCATATCTATGAATATGTATTTTGAACCTGACTTTTATGCGTTTTTTCTCTCAGTTCCACTGTCAGATAATAATCAAAATGGAGTTGTTTTGCTTTCCTGGTTTATGCGTATGTTGAGTACCAAGTACCAACTGATCCCAGATGTCCGAAGCCAGTGGCTATGCCGACTATGGCTTCCCTAAGTCAAGAGACTATGGGGTGGGCAGAGTTAAGAAGATGAGGAACAAAAAGCTTAGGAATTAACTGGTTATTTTGGAATTATTATTGGAATTATTTGTCGTGTTTGGTGATCAAACACGACAAATAATTCCATATCGAACAACATTTCGGTAATTAGTTGCGGTTTTTAATAAGGGCGATACTGACATTGTTATGTATAGTTTTTTCGGTACCGGTACAATAAAATACAGACTATATAAGTATTAAGACATTGTTTTTTTCTCTTCGCTTATTCTTTTTTTTATGAGTTCAAAATTGTAGTTATTAACTAAAGCTTTCACGAGGAATTCAATCGCAACACTTGTTTCATTCAATAAATAATATGTTTATATAATTAATCAATGTAATATGAAATTATGATATGAACTAAATTTGTCAATTTGACTGGCCTAAAACAGGATCCATTCCTAGTTGGCTAGTCAAAGTTTCCACATATGTTTCATTGTATAATTTTATGAGAAATAAATAATTTTATTTTATTATTATTATTATTATTATTATATTTTAGGTACAACCCTAAATGTGGCATAAAGGTAAAAAACATGCGAACTTGCACATCTTTGGTTACTTGTTATTCAAAAGAACTGCGATCTACGTCCATTACAGAAAGTATCTACAACTCTGGTGTCATTTAATCAACCATATAGGAAACTCTCCAATAACGTCAAGAAACAGCCAAAAATCGTATTTTACCAGCTTGACGCTCGAGGAGTCCAAAGCGTCCGGTTCCGGACCGGAGAAGGTGCAATTGGAGCCCAATCCGGGCGCTGACTTGCCATTGAGCTAAGGCGCTGTTAATACCTAACACTTACTAATACAGCACCCTTGAGGTTTTTACTAGCGCCAGGCGCCGTTTTCATCAACATCTTCAATGGAAGGAGGAGGATATCACGTGTTGTCAGGTTAGATTAGGTTAGGTTAGGTGAGATTTTTTTTTTTTTTTTTTTTTACAGTGAATACCGCACAAGAATCTCAACTGCTCCCGTCTGGAGCCAGTGAGACTATGGCATCCCCAATTGGGGTATGTTGTGAGGCTGAAGGTAGTGGGGAGGGGAAGGAGGTGGGGATGAGGAAGGTTGGGAAGTACCTGGCTATTCAGATCTGGTCACTAAACACGGCTAAAGCCATTTTTCAAGCAACGTTTCAATTCTGAATGGTGGTCTTACACCAGGGCGATACTAATAGTATCTTCCACTCTGGAACATGCCGCAAATATACTATATATTATTTTAAATGAATTAATTGTGAAATAACACAAATTAATCAAATAAAATTTATTTGCGCATGCCGGGTTCGAACCCGCGACCTCCGGAATGTGAGTCAAGAGTCTTAGCCACTGGACTATGGAGGTCGTCGATTGGGTTAAGTTAGATTAAGTTAGGTTAGGTTGTAGCTGTGACCTTGATTAGTTGAACCCTATCATTTGATTTGATTGCAGCGTAATTTTGGGGAAAAGTTTTCAACGCATTGAGTCCATGTTCTGTGATCTGTGATAGGTATCTACCATAAAGTTAGAGGTCAGAAAATAGTATCATTAATTTATTTTTTGATTTATCACAGAATAATTTACTTACTGGCTCCCGGCATGCGTTGCAATGCCATATTCAAAGAAATTCATTGTTTCTCCCTGAATCACCTTTCTAGCTAGCTTTATAAATTATAGCCTATATGTTATTCTGATGTATGTACAATATTTTCGTAAAGTTTCATTAAAATCCATTCAGTAGTTTTTGCGTGAAAGAGTAACAAACACCCATACAAAGACACAAATTTTCGCGTTTATTATAATATTAGTAAGATTGGATCATTATTTGTATCAGCCCTTGGCTCGCAAACCGTTACAATTTACAATGCCGATTTCACGTGCCATTTACCTCCCGTCGATATATCATCCTCGGCCTCTGGGTAGAATTATACAAATCATCCTGATTTCCAGCGAGAACCTCCATAGCAGGAACAGGGCACAGGGCGGGAGCGTGACGACACGAGGATGGAGCGGTGCTGCCACCCTAAAACGGGCAATCAATTTCGTATCCATCTTGTATCGGATTTTTCTGTAATTCTATATAAACTGTAATATTGTAAGAATCACTACTAAAGAGATCCTCCCTTACCAACCTCTGAGGTAATCAGTAAAAACTGTGGAATGAAAAACAAAATTCACTTGCAAAGCTTCTGGCCAGTCGGCTCACGTACAGGAAACCCTTTCGGACCAAAGGCGAATCTCTGCTGCTGTAACAACAAGTTGTGGCAAACTTAGTTGCGAATTTCGGATGTGAAAAACAAGCATGTTTTGTGGATCCAGGGTTCTCTTTCCTTCGAAAGACTTGGATCTCACTAAACGGCATCATATTGTGCGTAGGTATATTACGATTTGTAAATGGGTCATAAGGGATTTTGAATTACGTGAATGCGGACTTATTTAAATACCATAAGATATCTCCTTCATCAGTTTCCCAGAGACGTTGTGCTAAACCAAGTGACGTCGTCGACTGGCTGACTAACCTCAGTAATTCACTTTGACCTCGACTAAGAAATAAAAAGTGTTTATCTATGAGCATAGAAAATTATTTAGAAAAACAAATTAAATGGAAGTGGAATACGTTTATTGGCAAGCATCAAGTATATATACATGTGGAAAAT
Source organism: Limnephilus marmoratus (assembly GCA_917880885.1). Classification (NCBI taxonomy): domain Eukaryota; kingdom Metazoa; phylum Arthropoda; class Insecta; order Trichoptera; family Limnephilidae; genus Limnephilus; species Limnephilus marmoratus. Next base: position 30,391,853 of record OU862931.1, read on the forward strand.
TCCAGAAACTGGAAAGATCACGTCAAAGTTTCGAAAATAAATTTTGACGACATTAGCGTTTTATAAACACGTTCTAATAGAAACACTACTTTTACGCTAAATTCCTACAGCAATAATGTTTGATCTCACGAGGCCTTCGAAATAAAATAAAAAATCGTAGTTTGTCAGATACAGATACATTGTATCTACCAAGTGGCTTTTTCGTATTTTTCAAATTTTGTGGACAAGTGGTAATTCTCAAATAAGTGAAGGCAAACATTAGGTAGGTACCTACTAAGTTTCTACACCAGTCGATGAGATGTTTTTATTTTTATTTGCGTTTGTCATACGGATTAACATTATTGTGTTTGTCATACGGATTATAAAATGTGTTAGCTGTAAATGTTCAATAATTAAATTAAACATTACATAATAAATATATTGTTTTATTTTTATATCGTAGGTATATGTATTTTTTGTCTTTTCATGGTCCTTTTTAAATTAATTGCAGAATATAGTAGGTACCTATATCAAATGAAATTTAAACACCTGGTCACCGACCATGTTTATATTATAATGGAATTTGGCTTTCTTCTGCTTAGTAGTTACCCATCATCTGTTACGTTAATTTAACAATATTGTTTTATTTTAATACATATAATTTATAAATGATTTTAATTATTAAAAAAAATATTATTTTAATACATATAATTTATACAAGATTTTAATTATTAAAAAAAAAGTTATCTTCAACACGGGCTTATTATCCTAGTGATATTAAAAATTTAATTGTAAATCATAATACCTTCCAGGTAAAGAAACGATAAATACTTAATAAATAAATTTAAGATTTATGATTACAATCGTAATAAACAAATTGTCGGTATGGTGGAATTTTTTTTTAAGTGCTTAGAAATACCCTATTCATCGCAAGAACATTTTTACTGACCACATACCTATGAATGTTGCGTTTTTAGTCATCCCCTAAAAATTTTCGTGCGACGGTTATGTTTTGTATTTTGTACATCTTATTAATAGATGGCAGTAGTTATATCGATATTAGGCTCCTCAAAACCGATTTTTCATCTTTGGCGTTTTATAATTTTGATATTTCTTTAAATAATTATGCGTTGCTTAAGTCCGCAATAATTTTCTCAAGCAGGTCCTACACCTAATAAAAATTTCGCAAGCAGTACCAACGCATAACAAATTTCCATTTTATTGAATCTATCAGTTCCTCAAAAATGAAAAGTTTATCGATAAAAAACAAAAAATTAAAAACATTTGAATGCCATCCATAATTATTTGCAATAGCCACTCAACTGTTGCAAATAAATAAATACAATGAAAAGTTGTTATCCATTTTTTGTTTTGCATCGCAACGGTAGATACACAATGACTGTTATTGTAAACTTTATTATTTATGTAACTAACGACCAACCTAAATACCCCGCTAGGCCCAACCCTTGTGTCATTTGGGGTGGTTTTGATTTTTAATGACGATGTCATAAAAAAGTGTTTTAAATGGCGTTGTTTGCTTCTGTCGGGGGGAGTTTGTTAATTAAAACAGAATACAGCGGAGGCATTTTATAACAGTGATAAATGCAAATTATGTATCAATTCATGCTTGGATTCGTCGCCATTAAAAATGATTATTTTGACACCCTCTCTTCAAATGCTTTATAGTATTTATTGTTATGAATGCAAAACATGATAGTAGATGGATAGATTCTTATGTATTTATTTGGTAACTACTCACTGAAAGGGTGAACGATGGAGAGAATTTTATAAATATTCACCGTTTATATTAGCTACTTCTCGGTTAATTAAATATTTTTGATATGTCTATATACATGTACATAAAGTTTTTTTTAACAAGAGCGATGTAATGTGTGAAATCCTGTGTTTGAGCAGGCGCAGTTTGCAAAACAATTAAAATCAAAATAAAAGACAATCAACATCGGCAACAATGCGCTGAAGTAGATATTTTTGTAAATATTCTATATATGGATTCAAAAAAAATGTTCTGCGATTGCTAAAAAATATGTTGTTCCAGTTAAAGTATGTATCATTTGTGTTTCTAATTGGGTTTCTCGTGTCTCTCGTGTCTCGTGTCTCTTGTGTCTTTTGTGTCTATTGTGTCTCTTGTGTAGGGTTGCCATACGTCCGGGTTTCCCCGGATTTGTCCTAGTTTAGAGGGCGTCCGGGGTGCGTCCGGGCGGGGTTTCATTTGATGTACGGGTTTAAAAAAAAAAATAAAGTCTTAAAATTTAAAGTCAAATGTACACGTTTGCCCTGAGGAAGGAACGGTCGTTCTGAAACCGGTCGGTTTTAAACAAATATAAAAGTGGTTCGAACAAAGTTACATTGTTTCATTTATCTTTAATTAAAATTAAATTCAATTTCCAAGAATACAGCTGCATTGATTTTTACAAATTCCTTTTAAAAAGGGAAGATATTCTAAAAGCTATCGGAAACAGTGATAAATACAAAATAAACTGAAAAGTAAAAAAGGCTAGAGGCTGAGGAAAAAGCTTTAATAGCTAGATAATCAAATAATGTACTTATGAGTGCAATAATTTCTTTTCATTTTTGTAGTTAAAGTTACGATTATTTTTATTACGTAAAATAAATTTACAATATGGCTGTTGATTAAAACTTTAAGGTGATATAAATGAGTATAGTTTTTGATTATTTTATGCTTAAAAATAATAATAATTTAACTTATATTACAGTAAGTCTAAACTTTAAAAAGGTTCAGTTTTGTTGCTTAAGATATAAGAAGACTGAATTTAGTTCATATTATGTTAAGGGATATTTTGTTGTTTAAATGGCTGCTGATAAAAATTTAAAGATATAATTATTATCGAGTTAAAGAGTTACCTCAAAAATTGTAAGACTGAATACTTGAATGGTTTCAGTACTTATAAGATTTTTGTTTAAAAATTTAATTGAATTTTGTTAGGCTTAATATTAGGTTTTGTTTTCATAGCAGAGTATATTAATAATTTGTGTTTTATTTTAAGAATAAAAAAATTCTAACTGATTATTAAAACAATTTTTAACAAACTGTAATAAGATTCTGTTTTGTTAGGTACATTTATAATGATGATAAAAGATGACTAAATTTAATTTGAAAATAAATAAATAGGTGATTAATGACATTTCAACTGTTTTTTATTACACTGACTATGTTTAAAAAAAACTGTTGACACGTCCGGGTTTTGGGCCCTAAAATCCGGGTTTTCACGCGTCTTGTCCTGGTTGCCAAATTTAAGAAATGGCAACCCTACTCTTGTGTCTCTTGTGTCGCTTGTGTGGTTTATTTATTTATTTATTTGAGACCCAAACAGGATATTTATACAACATTTTTGTGGGTAGTATATAATAAATTAAAATACAAATATAAGTATCTGTAGATTAATGTGTCTGCATTAATCACATATGCATTTTCACAGAAGCAAACTCTTGAAAAACAATGCAAGTACCTATTATTTATACATAACTTAAAAAACTTAAATACAAAATTGAAATACATAATAATAACAAGTATACAATATTTATAAAGTATTTACTGAAATGTAATATAACCACTTTTTTTTTTTTAAGTGCACAAATTGTGGAGATATTTTTTGAAATATGTTATATTATTTGCAAAAATATCTACGAAACTGTGTATTTTAACAAGATCGTTGTATGACCGAGACATTTTAGATATAGGATTAAAATATCCAGTATTATTAGTAAAAATTTCAGTCCAAAATATGTTAAGGGTTCTTGTAGATTTGGGCCTGGCGTATAACTTGATTTAGTTGAGTTAAGTTAAGTTAAGTTACTGTCGACACGATTATTCACAATTTTATAAAGCATTAAGTTTAGCACAAGTTTGAGTCTCTTGTGTAGGTATATTACTTCTCTTGTTTCTCCTGTATCTCTTGTGTTTCTTGTGACTCCTGTGACTCCTGTGTCTCTTGTGTCACTTGTGTCTCTTGTGTCGCTTGTGTTTCTTATGTCTCCGGAGTCTTTTGCGGATCTTGTGTCTCTTCTGTCTCTTGTGTCTCTTGTGTCTCTTGTGTCACTTGTGTCTCTTGTGTCGCTTGTGTTTCTTATGTCTCCGGAGTCTTTTGTGGATCTTGTGTCTCTTCTGTCTCTTGTGTCTCTTGTGTCTCTTGGGTCTCTTGAGTCTCTTGTGTCTCTTGTGTCTCTTATGTCTCTTCTGTCTCTTGTATCTCTTGTGTTTCTCGTGTCTCTTTTTTCTCTTGCATCTCTTGCCTCTCTATGTATTTTGTCGTTTAATTGAACTTTATTTAGCAACAATTTCAAGATTTATAAATGTATAATTATATATAATTGTTATTACCTATTTGTATATTAAGTGTATTTTTATATCTGGATTGTTCTCATGTGATTGAGAACATCTGTATAAAACCCAATGTAAATAAATAAACTTCGTGCCTTTGAAAATCTCTCTGATATCGATCTGTCTTAGCTGGTGATCCTTGTATTTGTGTCCAATTTGTACTTAGCATATTTTGTGTTCTGTCCAAAGTTATTGTTCCTACAGCTTATCGAGTGGATTGTGAAATCTTTAAAAAAAATTATTTCTTAATATTTTTTTTTTACTGATTATTGTTTTTTTGACTACCACATTAGGCTAATGCCCGCATTGTGATAGTCATAAATACATAACCCTTATAATTTTATTTCACCAACTGAAAGTCAGATAAAAATTACTATTTTTATAAGTCTCAGTACTCAGTTGCTAGTTCTTAATTATTAAGCCATTAGTTAAAATCTTAGTTGTAAGTCACTAGTAATAAATCTTCGCCGTAAGTTATTTGTTATAAGTGAAGTGATGTTCCCACAAAAACAAAGCAATATAAATACATATTCCAATTATTATTATATTAACTTCAGACGTAATCTTGTCTGCAATCCTGTGGAACAATACAAAATTTTATTTACCTATCCTAAAAAATACCCGTTATTTCTTATTCTGCACTATATACTATATATATTGTTAAAATTCATTCACGCACTAATTCAAACACAATACTCGATTCTTTTGTGCACTTGTAAGCAGATATATTTTAGAAATAAAACCCAAAAATCATTTTCCTTTGTCGAACAATTTATTTTAATTATTATTGTTAACGACCTAAACGCCCCTCACGGTACTAATACGAATTTAAATATTCGATATTTACGTCGTACGAACCATCGACGACCATTGTCTGGAGCAAGTGGAGTCGAACACCGAAACGTCAATTATTTGTGTGGCCAATGTATTCAAGATTGTACCTTACGATTTGAATTATTTCATTTTTATTATTTTTGATATGTACTTATAAAGCTCTGGCTTGATGTTGATCGACGAATAATTATAATTTTTCTCACCGTACTGAATGGAATATTAAGGGGACGGGGCTAAAGGAAAATCTACGAAACATGTCTATGTCAGGGATTCTAAACAGTTTTGTGGTCGGGAGTAATCGAAGTTGGGCAGAAAGTTGATAAATTATGAAACACGAGTAGGGTAAGATGCCCCACGTGGTGGAATCTTATATTATACTAGCTGACCCGGCCACGCGTTGCTGTGGCTAATAAAACACAACGTAATTTACATTTACATTTACCGCCGTCTTTGAGTTTATCGCGAAGAGACAGACATATGCCGCGGAGGACTTTAATTTATAATACGTAGAGATGGCGTGAAAGATTATAATAATGTGCATGAAATGCTTGAGGTAACTAACGTATTTAAGTTAATAAGGATTAATAGTGTATCCGTTTAAATAACTTTTCAATTACCGCAATGTACGTGACCATTTTTTTAGAAGATATAATGGGTATAGTAAGCTATCCATAAAATATAGATATATGCCTTCGCGGACTTTTTTTGTAGATCTATAAAAGAGGAATATCCCACCATGCATTTTTTGTTATATCCCAAAGGATTAAGCAGTGTTTTCGATGAAAGCTACCAGGCGACTTGACTTTTTCCGACACTTCTAATTATTAATTTATAATATGTAGAGAAGAGATGCTGAGATTTCTAATTATTGTAGAGTACATATGCAGCAAAATATAAAGACAGGCAGAAGGAGTAAGATAATTTCACTCAGGGCCTGTGTCATATTTGTAAATGCTGCGTGGGACTCTTTTTAAGGAAAGAAAGAAGAGATGGTTCTGTGTTTGTGTGTAGGAATCTGGGGTCAGTATGTCCAGGAATGACGGATGTATGAATCCATCCCTCCCACTACTGTGCAAGGCGATTGATTAAAAGAGACCGCAAGGAGATGTCAGAAGGTCTTTTTCAACTGATCTCTCCCGCACCGGCCCGCCCTCGCTTTTAATGGACAACAGCGCAGCCACCATCAATACCTGATCAAACATCATCCCGTGAACCCGAGCACTTTTACTTATTTATAATCTATTTAGGAATTTATTCACCGATATGAGAGAGCATCGATTGGCAGACGATTGAACTAGAAAGAATTATGCCCGTCTTAGGATAATCAAGTCGACGAGCCGATTTCATTATTATTATGTGCAGATGGCCCATTGCAGAGCTGTTGGTTATCCAATAAATGGTTTCCGGGGCGACGGTAGCCTTGTCTGCTTCATGGGTTTGTATTAGATTCTTATTCGTGTGTAGTTTCATATTAAATGGTTTTGTCCATAAATAAACTCAAATCTTTCAAGAAAGGCTGGCAAATACAAAATTGGATTGAATCACCGATACAATTTAGTATTTGTTGGCATTTCTTAAAAGATTTGAGTTTATTTATGGACAAAACTCCCCTCCCCCCTCCCCCCTCCCCCCCCTCCCCCATCCCTCATCCCCACTCCCCCTCCCCCTTTACCCCTCCCCCTCCCACCTCCCTCCTCCCCCCTCCCCCATTCCCCTCCCCCCCCTCCCCTATCTCTCGCGTGCCACCAATAGCAATTTTTTTATACAAATTTCATAATGCGAGAGCTCACCGGAAGTTTTATAAAAACCTTGTCCTGACAATGAGGAACACACAAAAAAAAGAATTATCCAATTTGGTGCAGTCGTTCGAAAGTTAGGCGCTTAGCAACACATTCAGCGATTCATTTTTTATATTATAGATCACCTATTAAAGTCCGTAGATTCAAAATTATCCACCAGAAATAATGCAAGCTTTCGACGAACTGTTGTGAACCCCTGTTCTGGACTGTATAAATTTATTATTATTTTATAATCGACACGTTCTCAGCTGGGTGCCATTGATTAATTCTGCATTTTATCGGCATTGTTAAACTAATAAAATAAATAAACAACTCTCGGCTTTGAGCTTCGAAAGAGCTTTGAGTGAGAGAGGCGGGACGGTCCCTCCCTCGTGAGAAAGCAACCGACAATTACAGAAAGCAAAACTACAATTTGATAGAAACTTTGGAGGCAGGTTTAGAACTTGAAGTCACACTGGGAAGTGTGATATAATGGGAACTATAATAATTATAGTGTTTAAGTGGGCTTGGTTATTTTATGTTTTTCAAGTGTTGTATGAATTGCAACCCTTTTGGTTTCGTAGATTAACCAGATTTACAATTGGCTATTCAATTTTTGTACGACTTTATTCAAGCAATTATTTTTGATTTGTCCCAACTTTATAACTGCTAGGTTTCTATTTTTACGTGCTTGGAATTACCAAAGCCATAAATAAATTGTAAAGGCTTTACTAACAAACGTGTTTTAAACTTTACACATCGGACAAATAAATATTAATGTAGGGTATATTGTTGTTTATTAGTTGCGCAAAATTTAAAACCTAGTAAGGGGGTATGTATTTTTTGCATAAACAAGCGTGCGATATAACACGTAAAATTAGTTTTTTAAGGCCTGGCGTTCCGAATTTCTTCCGATATTTTCCTTGAACACTTCGTGTTTTAAGTTCTTAAAAAAATTATACGTTATTTTTTTTAATGATTTCTAGTTTGCTGAGGGCAAACGGTCTCGCATTAAATTCCCTCGACAGAAAAAAAAGACGCAAAGAATGCTCGGAAAATTATTAAAAACACATGGGTTTGAAAAAATTCAAACATTTGCCGAGAGATTTTTGCTCTATTAAACGAGTCGTGTTTTATTAAATATTTTCATAATTTTCGCTTAATTATAATCGTTATTTTAATATTAGGTCGCTTTACTCTAATATTCGTATTTACATAATATCTCCCTTTCAAACTATATACCGTCTTCTTTTTAAACGCTTAGGTACTACGATACGGAGCAGTAATATGCGCTCGCCGGGTTCCGAACCCGCTACCTCTACGGAGTACGAAATGATTATATGTGCAGAGTCCGTCCTCATGAAATGGCAGAATAATGGTTTTAAAGTATATGTTTTATTGTTGGTTCTACATATTTGGGTAGGTTTATAATTTGAGTAGTTTTTAATTAATTGAAAGGCAGGTCTCAGATGATTAAGTTCTATGATCTGAGGTATGTGGTGACAGGACACCTCCGAATCACGAAACACCTCCTTTAAAAAGTCATTATAGTGATAAAAAAAACAATTGTTAAATAGGTTACGTTAGGTTAAGGTACGGGCTACGTTTCTATTTTCATAACTTTTTTGCATGATTCTGAGTTGTTATGGAACCGATGTTTGTGTACCCACGTAGTACATTCAATTGGTGTTTTCCCGTTGTGATGTTTTGTGTTTCATTCGCTTATCCAATAGATGGCACTAGTAGTATCGAACTCGTCCGCTCAAAAATATAATCAGTTTGTGCGTATTGATATAAAGATAATATTATTATTTTTATAGAACGTTGTTCTACATTTATTGATCGTCCATTAGGTTACTGAAAAAAAATTACCGTACTTTCAACAGTCCATAAAGTAATTAACAAAAATTGAACGGTAGGTTTAACAAACTAAAAAAATTGCGACCGTAATCAAGTTATTCGTGTGCAGCTTCACAAGGCTCAGTCACCAAAATTACATCTATTTAATGTTTTAGATACTTAATCCATTTTATTATATGCCTAATACATATTATCGTGAGTAGTATAATTCAACGTAATCATGAATTTAATGCAACCAGTACGACGCGGTAAAAAAATTAATTCGTTCCGCAGAGGTCGTGCGAATTCGTCCAACTTTACAACAAATTATGAAATATAGTACAAAGCCTACAATACCACAATGACTTAATGCAAAATTGTTTTAATTGTTGGATTGTCATGGAATTTGATATTGCCAGCCCACAAAAATAGGGACACAAAGATTTTGCTAAGGTCTAACTAATAAAAGAAGGGCAGAGGCCATTGATTGAGCAATCGACAAGGGCTGAGAATAATCAAGAGTACAAGGGTCGCGTTTCTTAAGGGTAGTTTCTGCCCTTTTGTCAGCGAAGCACCCAAGGGTTGGAACGGGCGGGGAATTCTTTACAATATGTTGATTGTAAGGCAGTAGTTACAATATGTTGACACTCCGAGAGGTCTCGACGCATGCTGATGAGAAAGAAAATCGTTATTGGTAAATGATAACAAATCGGTTTGTATTGACGACTGCAAAAGTTTTTAGTACAAATGGTTTATTGTTATGGATTGCCTTTGTTTGTCGGCATTTTTTAAAACGATTGTTTGATTTCAAAACTGTTATGGTGCGCTGTTGTAATTGGAACTGCTTAAAGAAATATAAATAACTCTAGCTTTATTAAAAATTAAAAACCGGTAAAATAAATTTTGAACAATTCTAATGACTATTTAGCATCAAAGAACCCACGAGAAAATTCTCTGTCTGCATTTTTAACGTCTATTACTTACTTCCCCCCCAACGGGTGGTAAAATTGTGCCGAATCTTTCAATCCATAATTTATTAATTATTAAATAGTTGATATAATCAATCTCTGTGCTGACAAAATGAAACAAAGTAAATTTATCAACCGAAAAAACATAGACATCGAAAGTATTTATCAAAACAATGTAAAAACATTTTTTGGAGAATTCGCCAATTCGCCAATCTCAAATATTTTTATTAACCCGAGTAACAGATACATATTAATTTAAAAAAAATAAACTATCGAATTTAAAAGGAAAAAGTGACTTTAAAAATCGTGTTACTCGGAAAAATTATAAACAATTAGAAATGCTTTTGGAAAACAGTGATATATTTTTTTTAAATAGTGTTTTACGGAGAAATGAGGAAAATAGGTGAATCGAAGTTTATTTTTTGTTTAAATAGGAAAACAGCTTTCAACGTTATACTTAAAGTGCTGAAAGTATTAAACAAGTTGGAACCCCTCAGAGCTTAATTTTGATTAAATTATTTGCGCATTCTTCTAATTGGATCCCTGACACCAGCATCTGTGTGCGTCCGGCTAATGAGACCAGCTGGAGTCAAAGGGACGCCCTGAACCGGTCTTTCCTGATCAGTCCGCACCACACCTCCTGAAACCGGTCACCCCTGCAAAGTCACCAAACGTAGCGAACCAGTTGGGAAGACCTATAGCAGAGGTGTTGGTTATCCGGTAAATGGCTCCCGGGGTGGCAGTCCATTATTCCCAAATAGCCTTCATCATATTCAACCTGCAATAGAGAAGGACACGAGAAAAAAGAAAAACCATTGTTTATTTTTCTACAGCATTATGCGAAACAATCAGGAGGTATTTCACCATTCTCTTGACAGCTTATCAACAGGATAACTTGTATCAATAAATAATACCTACACTTCAATAAAAATGCACATATCGTTTTGCTGTTCAATGATATTTTTTTCAATAAAAATTCTTCATACGTCGAAACTGAGTAGCAGTGCCGTAAATAGGGCGGTGCCACCGGTGCCCAGGCACAGGGCGTAGACTCTGGGGGGCGCAAGAATGGCGTATAATAGGCGAAGGGTCCACTTAAATAGGGCGCAGTTATAGAAGCTCGCACAGGGCGCAGAAAAGGCTATTTACAGCACTGCTGAGTAGTAGAGTACAGCCTAGTGGGTCACGTGATAAGCACTCCATCTCATTCCAGCAGTACGATAACACACGCGTAACGCTTGTACGGAAACAGCGCGCGTATTTCGTTATCAGTCGCGACGTGTAGAAGTGTGATCAGTATGATTGAAAAATATTTTAGTTTTGTTTAGAAGCATTGCTAAAATCGCGGATTAAAGTCCTTCGGATACACGCGGATACATCCTATAGGTATAGTTACCATTCATAGATTCGAGTACCGAATAGTAGGTACCAAATTACTCGTTCCAGAGTGGAAAATACTCTCAATATCGCCCTGGTGTAAGACCACCATTTAGAATTTAAATGCTCGAAGTTGCATTGCAAACATTGAATGTTGCTTGAAATGGCTTGGTCATATTATTATTTTTTTTTATTAGTTTTTATATACATATACATGTAATATAATCATGAGTAATTACATTTTCAGGTTACAAACGGATTAAACTCAAATCATTAAATACTAACATGCAACATTGATTATAAACAGTATAAACATATATATGTATATAATATATAACCTTTACGAGAGTGTAACTACTCGTGTGTAAAGGGAAGAGAAAAAAAAAAATATATATATATATTTTTTTTTTTTAAATTAAAAAAATTAAAATTAAAAATTATAACACATACATTATATTTACGTACTTACATAAATCGAATGTGTAAAAAAAAATAAAATAATATTAAAAAAAATAAAAAAAATAATAATAATTTAAAATAAATTTTTGAATAAGTATTGTTAATTAAAGGCTAATGCGGTTCTAAGTGGCTAAATTATTTAAGATATTATTGTTTAATTTATTTTTGAATTTATTGTAGTCAGGTTCTAATCTCAGCTCTATTGCTAGTTGATTAAACCACACCACTCCATTGTACGTGTAGTAGTGTTGTGCAAAACTGGTATGCATTAATGGCGTACACAAGCGACCCACTGTGTTTTGCCTATTGCTCTCAACGCGGACCATGGCGTGGTGCGACTTATTAGAATAGTCTTTGTTATAAGCAAGGTATTTCTCCAACTTCCTCTTCCCCACTTCCTTCCCCTTTCCACTACCTTCAGTCTCACAACATACCCCAATAGGCCACTTGCATCACATTTTTTTAATTTTTTTCCGGTTTAGGCAAATATTCTAAGACATTCTGTATTTTTTTTTTAATCGTATTTTTGAAACCCTGGGGATTTTTTGAAAATTTCAAACCGAAAAATCAGACCATTTTTTATAAACCGGAAAGACGGGACATAATTTTATAGGTGTGAAAAAACGATAATTACATAGCAGAAAATCATTTAAAAAAAAAACGCTTTCCACACGAATGGCACAGGAGAATAACGAGGCATACCAAAAATATTACATCTCATAAATATTTTTTTCCTTGATCTATCTTATTGATCATAAATCATTATAATGTACAGCGTCTATATCACTAAATTCAATGTAATATACTTGAACTTGTAAATTGTAATAATAATAAGAATATTAAAAAATTTTATTTTGTTAAAATCAGCACCATAATCATTATATCTCTAAAACATGTACCGACATCATCTTCACGTTCTGAAGAGAACCCCGTACCCATTAATTGTACGGGGTTCTCTTCAGAACATCTGTCAAAAAATCAAACCAAATGATAAGTTCGCAGAGAACAAACAATAAATCTAGTGAACGAATTCAAAAATTCGCCTGAAATCAAAGTGATGCCATATTTATAAAAAAATAAATCAGTGTGGAATTTTAAAAAATTAATAGGAAAATTTTCGGCAACGGGACATTTTCATGTAGTGACGTCACGAGCCCAAATAATGGATTTATTTATTTAAAAATAAAAAAAACTGTACATTTCTAAAAAATTTTACTAACATTTTCGTAATCTTAGTAAAAAACTCTATCCACACGATTTTTTCCAAGTCATTATGAAGTCCATGAAAGTGGCCTATTGGGGATACCATAGTCCTCAATATTCAGTTGGATGCAGTTGGGACTCTTGTGTGGTTTCGCCTAACAAAAAACATTCACTCTAATTAATTAAATCGAAAATTTACGTTATCCTATGGATAAAGCTATCAAGAGTACGATGAAATGTTCCCACAATATTATAACTATAATATATTATCTACGTTACACAAGAGGCGATGTCCCAGTGTGCAAGTTCGATACCCGCAGCGGGTACCGTATTACTGCCTTTTGAGAACAAGCTATGCAAAATGAAAATTCCATACTTGCCGCTAGTACTCTTATAACGGTTTCAATTGTATTTATAATTGCATGCATCCCAAATAAAGAAAATAATATTTTACGGCAATAAAATAAAGCAAAGCAATTGTTACAATTTATACCCCACCAACCGTGTAAAGGTATCTACCATTCCAAAAATACAACATAATTTTGTAAATAAATAAATAAACATAAATCCAATACAATCCCAAACTATATAAATATCTCGAGGGTGGCACAAGTTACGCCAAGATAAACACGTAAAAAAATAAAAGATTCGTCTTCTCCAATTGTACAAATGGCAAACAGACAGCATTCAATAGTACAATGCACATTAGATTCAAATTAAATCTGAAACATTTGATCGGGGGGTAGTTGATTCGCTACCCTAAAACCGAATTCAGAACTACTTATTACCATCCCCGGGCTTTATGACCTCGCTAAACAAATAGGAGACAAAACGCCACAATTGTTCATCATTCATCCTTTTGTTAAATACCGCGCCCGTCAACAGATGGCAGTTCAATGCAGGAACTCTGATGCGACACAATCGTACATACCATTATTATTATTTACATTGAAATAAAAAAGGACTGATGTCTGTTGCACGGTTACATCAACTTAAACATTTGTAATGGATTGCTTCTGGGCTTGACAGTGAATTAAATAATTGGATTGGGTTTAACTGTTAACCCGTTTACACTAGACTTGATGCAACGACTGTTACTATTCTGAAATTTGGTTAAATAAGGTATAATTAGAATGGATATAATTTTTTTGTCCGCTAAAACATATTATACCTATTGCGTTGGTGCCGAAAATACCAACATCTTAAATTAATTGTCCTTTTTTTATTAATTTTATTTTTAGTTAGGTATAGTAAAAGTTATTAGTTATGAATTGAGGTTATTTTCAGAATCATTTTACATTATGTATGTACAAATAACTTTGAATTGCTTTATCTTTATTTTAACTTTAAAACTTTATTATTATCGGTTCGAAAAATTAACAATATAATCGCTGTAGGAATATGTATAGCTTCTACGGAAATAAATTTAAAATGTGAGCGAAAAATGACAACTTCATTGGATTTAAAGAAGGGGATAATAGAATAATAGAGATAATAGAGAACATTTGCATATTTGCATATGCAAATGCATATAACTCTCTAATTACGATGTTAATGCATATTTCAGCCTTTTTTCCCAAATCGTGCATATTTCGTTTAATAGCGGGAGGTATCATCTACCTACGTATAGGGAGCTAGGTGACGATGACGCGTAGGGCACCAGCGCGGTGGCTGACTTGAAAGCTGGCCAAGCCTTGCAAACTTTTTATCCAAATTTACTACACATTACTTGCTTAGCTCACGGGTTTCATCGCCTTACAGAAGAGATACGGCAAGAGTATGGGAATGTTAATAAATTGATTTCCTCTACAAAAAAAGTGTTTTTAAAAGCACCGTCGCGTGTGCAGTCTTATAAAGATCAATTGCCAAATCTAGCATTGCCGCCAGAACCCATAATTACTCGATGGGGTACTTGGGTAAAGGCAGTATTATTCTATGCTTAAAATTTTGAGGCCGTAAAACGAGTAGTTGGGCAATTTGACAATTCTGAGGCCATCGCAATTCATTCAAGCAAGCTAACATGTGAAGACGCATCCATTAAACAGAATATCGCCCTCATCTCAACACATTTCCATAAGTTACCAGATGCCATAAAAATTGGAAACAAAAAACCTTCCTCTATTTAAAGCAATAGAAACACTGGAAACAATGATCGAACTCGCCAACGCCCTTCCTAATTCAATATCAGAAAAGATTCGTAAAAAGTTAGACTCTATTTTGCTTAAAAACCCGGGTCTTGAAGACATGAAGAACATTAATGCCTACATCAACGGCACAGGTCATTACCCTGCCTAAACAGGTATCTCCAGAAATGGCGCCAAATTTTAAATTTTGTCCAATGACGTCAGTTGACGTAGAGAGGTCGTTTTCGGCGTACAAATTAATACTGGGTGACAAACGTCACAAATTTGAGCTCGAAAATTTGGAAAAATACTTAGTTGTATATTATCACAAAAACTATGCATAATTTTAAGAATATTTCGCTGTTTTTGTACGGTCTTTAATTAAAATATATTAAAAACATAAATGGTTTTTTGATTTTGCATTGTACATATTTTGGGCAAATCAAGAGTTTTTAGTGCATATTTTGGCCTTTTTTAGTGCATATTTGCATGCATATTTTGGCACTTTGTTAGTGCATATAATCTGATGTCTAATGATGACCTTCTGACTTAAATAACTGCATATTTTTTTAGAGTTTGTTTTAATAGTTAAAATAATTTTCAAAGTTTTAATTTTAAGATCCCCGAAAAACACCGCACGTATAGTGAATCGTGTGACGTCATCACTCCTGAAAAGTTTTTCAACAGGTGTTCATTTTGTATGACATACGGAAGAAGGCATGGTATTATTCGATAAGTTAAAACATTATTTAGGTGGAATTATTTATTTATTATATTATATTTTTAAATATTATTACGGGAGAGTGGTATAGAAATTGTTTGAAATTATTATTTTTTTAGCTTTTAAAATCAATACTATCTCAAACGGAGCATCACTGCACACCGCAAAAATTGTAGGCAAATAAGATACAGGCGGTACAGTGCCTACCAGCTGATCGGCTACGGCCATTTTGAATTCGAAGTTCGTAGAGAAGTGAGTCGTTCGCGAACGAGTCAGCTCAGTGACCCGGATCTTCATACGAATCCGTAAGATCCGGTTCCGTAAGACTGATCTTCAAAGCCACTTGCTCGCGGTTCGCGGATCTTTGCGAACGAGTGAGCGGTAGTAATTGCTACTAGGTAGCATGCTCTTTGGCTTCTAATGAGCAAGTGTGTCCGTAGCTTAATTCAGTCGTTCAATTGAGCCGATTCACTGAACCGGATCTTTTCATTCTCGTTCAACTGAGCCGCTTTGCCCGTCTCTAGGTAGCTTTTTGATGTAGCATATTATTCAATTTTTTCGTACAGTTTAAAGTTTTTCAATATTTTAAATATTAGAGATAAACTAATGATACCTCTATTTTTGATGAATTATTTAGGCTTAAATATTGTTTCAATAAACACAACAACTAAATCTCTATAAACAGTATGAAATAGCGAATAACATGAAATGTTTTTAATACTGATGGCTTGTGTCATACCTACATAATCAAAGTTTCAATACAATGACTGGTGACGCGTGACGTCAGCACTAACCATTCAGTAAGACATTCAGTAAGACATTCATACCTTACAGAGTGTTTTGACGAGAGGTTTAAAAATACGCTTTTTAATATTTTTTTAAGAACTCTACTTTTAATATTATGAAATAAAACTTATATATTCAGAATCAGCGTTCATTGGTCTGTACGAACATATTTTTTTAAAGCCATAATATTTTTCACTGGAGTTCCTTATTATTATTGAAAATGTATCCCTACTTGTAAGTTCTATATTAGTGTGCCAAGGCATTTTAAAAAACACGATAAAAAATATTATAGCTTCACTATCGGCAGTATTGCAAATTGCATCATTAAAACGTCGATAAATATTCGCATATCGTCAAGATCATTTGCACGCAATATCGGTGATGATTTATCTACATGGGGTTGGACGTGTAGTATTGAAGGGTTGGCTGATATTGCCAATGGTACCCAGTACAGAGTACAGAGCCCAGGGGTAGTATGCATTGCCTATGTGCGGTGCTGCCTAAAGGGTAGCCCGCCCCTCGTTACGGCCCTTACGCTCCGCTGACCGGTGCATTGTAGGAAGGGGTAGGTTATGCGTATGAGACAGGGTTGGCTTGGATCATAACTGCTATACGATTCAACGGTTAATATTTTATGCCTTTGTTTTTCGAAGAGCTTGGTATTCACATTCTTAACTATCTGCCTAAAACGTATTTTAAGATACTTTGGACAGGTTTCTCGCAAAACTGAGGACAGTAACTTGGAGAAACTCATAATCACTAGTAAAGTATTTGGCAGAAGAAGCAGAGGAAGGTCACCAAATCACTGGGGTGACCAAATATCACAGGCGTCGGGCACGTTGGCGTCCGTAGCTCCTAATTCAGTGCAGAACCATAAGGACCGAGGAAGCCTTGTCCACTATAGAAATTGGAGAAGGGGCCACGCTCCTCAGCAATGAGCAACCTACGAAGAATAATGTCATAAGAATAAGAATAATTGAAATAATCACAGATAAAATAAACATATATGCAAATGACGAAACGGTTTGCCAGAATAATATAAAATTATTTTATTTCCTTGCTACCAAATAAAATATATTTGAAGAGCATTTTTAAGACGGAGTAATCAGACACAACCGGAAATATGTCGTATTTAAATCAAATCCTAGATGTGCCGACTCTTTTCTGCCAAAAAATATACATTTAATTAAAAGATTTTATTTTATTCTAGTTATGTTTTAAATTTTGAAAAAAAAAAGTTGGTTTTTATTCCACAATAAAGTTGGTCGTTTGCAGATTTGTAAAATTTTCAAACAAAATTTTGCATTATACTTACAACACACTTTTCAAATCGTTTCATACAGTAAAATAAATCAATAAATTATCTAGGAAAGCTAATTTAATGTTAGTTCAAATGAAATTTAAAAAATAGTTCAGTTTGTGTTTGGTCTTACAAACTAATGTATTTCAGATTTTTTACACACTTATTTTGCTTGTAATAAAATATTAATTATAATTAAATATTAATGAAAAAGTATAAATAGATGAAAAAATAATTACAAATAGTATAGAATTTTAATCAAATTATCATTATGCGTTTGAGCATTTTTATTGCTAAGGGAACGTACCCATACTACGTGACCAACTTTTTGCAATTTTTAACCCCCCTTCCCCCCCCCCCCCCCCCCCGGTGACCAAAAACCTAAGCCCGCCGCCGCTCATTTGTACCAAGCGTGACATTTTGAAGACCCCCCCCCCCCTAAAAGTGTCACGTAGTATGGGTACGTTCCCTAAATTGAATTATTATTAAAACAAATTTTGAATGAAATGAAATCGATGTTGAGTTATAAAATATATGAGAATAATCAGTCTTTCTTATCGGAGCCGCCCTGTACAGTTACAAGGGTACGATCTCAAGATCATCTTTCGACGAAATTTGAATTCTCGCCCGCTGGTTAATGGGTCTTAAGGTTTAAAATACCATAAAATCGAGGCAAGTGCGGGGAGCTAACAGCAATTCACGGCGGCTTCTTTGGCCCACTGGGAGTTAGTGGAAGGTTTACAATATTAGTTGTGAAGGTGTGGTTAGTCTTTGATTAAGATTTTTTATTCTGTAGAAATTCTTTGTAGAAAGAACTTTTAGCCCATCTGAAGGAATTGTGCAACTCAGCATGCTTAACTTATAAGTAAATGGAAATCAAAACTACATGCCCAGCGCTCAGTGAAACAAAGCCTACAACTTGTAGCAACTACCGCCCCCTCCGACACAGGTAACATGCAAAAAACAACAATAAAAACCAAACCTCATCTTCCAAACAGGCTGGTCACCGTGGGAGATCAAGACCAAAATCCTCTGAAGAAGAAATTCTAAGTGACACAAACACAAGAAATACTTAACCCTATGAAAAAAACAAGAGATAGGGGCATGGAATTCTTTAGAGGAGGCCTCCACCTTCGCCTGAGAGAGAGATTCTTGCTTATGAATAATTTAAGATACCTGTATTACATTTTTCATAAATAGCATTTAGTATACTTTTTCTTATTTTTTATAACTCTGTAAACATACCTTTTTGCAATAAATAAAAGGATTTTTATTTATTATTATTTATTTATTTATTATTCTGTAGAAATTATAACGCATCGTTTGGTACAATGTTTATTTACAGACAATTTGTTAATTATTGACAATTCTTTACAACTTTGATATCATCGGGTTTGATTACACATTCGCCATCGGATACCTGCTCGATCAATACCTCGATCCCTCCCTGTCCATAAATCCATAGCTTCCGATACGTCTGCCGGAATATGATTGCATATCATCAGGTCCGCAAACACGCTCAGATAAGCCAATCGCTGTCGTGTTGATGGTGTTAGCTCAGGCGAACGGGCGCAATAAGCCTGCCATGGCTGCTCCTACTCGAACTCCTGCACTTCCGTTCATTATACTTGCAGTTGCACAAATGCATAAGCCGATAGTAAAGTTCATGCCCGTGATAATGACATGTGTTACGTGAATAGATTTAAAAATGATATTGCCAATTTCTGCTCTCTGACACAAATGTGTCGATTATGTAGACTGAATGCTGTAGAAATGAGATTCCTGAGGCGTATGTGTGAGAAATGTGGAGATCCGCGAAGAATGCAAAGCTGATGAAGATTAAGAAGGGGACGCTCAGATGGTTTGGGCATGTAGAGCGAATGAATGAGAAAAGGAATGTAAGAAGAATATGTGACGTAAATGTGAATGGTAGAAGAAGTCGGGGACTCCCAAGGAAGACATGGCATGACCAAGTGAATCAGATACTTGAGTCGGGCCATGTGAACAGTCGGAATAATAGAATAGCATGTATGAGGCGATGTATGCATGTGAACAAGGCAAGGAGTGTGTGCCAAGATCGAATTGTTTGGCGGTCCGTCCTCTGCCTACTCCTGCTGAGAAACGGCGTGATCGTTAGTTAGTTACAGTGTGCTGAAGTAGATATTTTCTTCAATAATACAGGCCAACAACGATTTTTTTTTTAAATAATATTTACTAATTCCTGCGTAATTTGGTGTCCTGATTACGAAAAAATAATTAAAAAGTCGTATCACCCACCAATTTTTCACATTTCACTATTAAAAAAAATTATTAGCAAAATGTACATAAAATATATATTTTTATTTTTTTTTATTATATAATCAATAATATTATTATTAAATTAATAATTTTAGTAATTCATTAATTAATAATTTAAGTAATTTCCCACTTCGACTGAAGTCGAAGTGGGAAATTACTACAATTGGGAAAATAATAACCATTAGTAGTCTCAGTCATTTTTAATCAGAAATTAGAAATGAGTCATAATAAATACCTCTCTAGAAATAGTATATAAATATATCGTCTGTATGTGGCATGTCCACAGTTTGATAATGCCTTCAGAAGGCGAAACAGCTGTCACGCGTAATAATAATTACATAGCAGAACTTGTTTGAAAATAAACTGTTTTTATTAATTTAATAATAATATTATTGATTATCTTCTAATATATAAAATTCTCGTGTCACGGTGTTTGTTGCCATACTCCTCCGAAACGGCTGGACCAATTTTGATGAAATTTTGTGTGCTTATCTGGTAGGTCTGAGAATCGACCAACATCTATTTTTCATACCCCTAAAAGTAAAGGGTGTTCCACTCCGAAGAAAATTATTTTCCCCATACATTTTGTATGGAACGAATTCTCCTATTTTGAAAGAACTGCAGCAATATTGTAAGGGATATAATATTGAACTGTGAACCGGGGGAGGGGGGAGGGGGGAGGGGGGAAAGGAACTCAGGAAGGGGGGTTAGCGGGACGGGGGAAGGGGAGAAGTGGAGTGGGGAGAGGGAGAGGGAAAGCGAGAGGGGAAAGGATACGCAGGGAGAAACAATTTAGATCAAGGTATGGTATACGCAGGGAGAAACAATTTAGATCAATTCAGCTAATAAGTTGACAACAGTTTTTGATTCTGAGGCGGTACGAAGTTCGCCGGATCAGCTAGTATAATATAAAATTAAAATGTAGTTCTACAAATTAAACTTGATAGCAATAAATACCTACATAAAATATTTTTAACTTCTTAAACATATTTAAGTTGGCAACATATTCTAATGTAATCGGGTTGGCAATGAAATAAAATGTGATTTGGTTGGTAGTTCTAATAAATTTGATAGTGGTTAACTTTCAGTAAATATAATTTCAAATTATTGCAGTATTTACCCTATGTGATTCTTATTCAAAGATTCGATTCTGATGTTGCTAATTATATTACGTATCACTATTGTCTTTATTTGTCTCTAATGTCTCTCATGTCTCTTGCCTATGTGTAATATGAGTGAGCTTTTACATAATTTAAAAATGTTGTATAATAAATTTTATTTATTAATTTTCAACGCCCTGATGGGCTTTTACATGACAAGTTTATAATACAGAGAGAGTTTTTTTTAATAAAAAAGATAAACTATAAAAACATAACTAGTAAACATTATAAGGAATCTAGGTATACTCATAAATTTAAGGAAAGATAGTGCATTACAATAAAAGAGACAGTTTCTAAGTTGTGAATGGCGTAGAAATAAACTAGCAGGTATGTTAGTAATTACAAAATTTACAGGTGACTGATTAAATGTCATAAATAATACATGACAAAATGCAAGATACAGAAAAAGAAAACGTTAACAATTACATTGTAGATTTATATAGAAATACACAAATATATGCAATAGACCCTACGTGATGCTCCTTAGATATTCTACATAAAAAAGATTGAACAGATATTTCTTGAATAACGGTAAACTTGTATTAAATACATCGATATTTGAGGTGTATTTGTTCCCTAGTGTGTGTAGTCGAGAAATTGATGCGTAATGTACTTATTACGTATCCTTTGGCTGCGTAGGTTTTTGTAATTCTATTAACTTATTTTTATATTATGTAAGTGAGAACTTCTGTAAAAATTCAGCATAAATAAATATATGTTTTTAAATCTCCCATAAAAAACGAAGTATTTTTACTATACCACGTCTATTTACAAATGTTCTTCTTTACTTACTTAATTCTTTTATTACTTAATTTTTTTGCGAATGAGAATTGAACCATTCTATTCGGGAATTGGAGTCAACCACGCTCCCAACTGAGTAGAATGCTGAATGGATTAGACCGACATTTATTTCGTATATTAAGGACTACGATGTCATCGGATTTCAGAGAATTGCGTATATAATCCACGTGTATGTTCGTGATTGCCACCAAACTTTTGTAAAACCTTGAGGAAGTGAGCATCGCTCTCGAAACGTGTCGGTTTTCTATTTACAATAAAAGTGGTAAAAACAAAAAAATCTAAAGTTGTTAGAATGCATTACTATCGCAGATTCCACTTCTTTCTTAAATTCATTCAATCAAGAAAACGAATGTGAAATTTAAATAGATGTAAGTAATTTAAAATGAACCAATGTTACATAATTTAATAGGATTTATCATTGCTTTGAAACTTGGAATTGACTTTAGAGGGTCGGGTTATCCATCAGGGGCGTATTGAAGGAGAGAGGGGAGTAGGGGATTTAACCCCCTCTCGCCCATTCGGCCTCAGTATTCCGTAGGAAAAAAGACAATAGTAGGTACGTATTCGTAGATTACATTCAGGTAAATATGATAAAACTAGCGCAGACCCGAAAAAAATCACGGAATAGTCCAAATTCTTGACACATTGGTACAAATTTTGAAAATTATGGTTAAAATATTGTGTTATGTACGTAGGTAGCTCAAATCTTTATCGCTTCTCCGAATTCTTAACATAACCAGTTCCAACTTTGAAAGTGAAAATTAAATTTGAAATACATCGGAGTTCATCGAATCAAAAATACAATCACAGACAGACCCACATCCAATATTAGCATTTTTAACCAGAGCAGATCCGTGAAAATCATAGATCAACTGAATTCTCAACAAATCCGTTTGAATTTTGAAAATGGAAATACTCTTTTTAAAACATTATATTATCGGTGGGTTCTTTATCGTTTATCCAAATTCTCCAAACAAACAGTTCCAATGTTGAAAATGACTCTTAATTCGCAGTTTTTTTTTATTTGCACCTATCTCTTTCGTCAATTTGATTTAAATAATATCTATCCCCAGTGTGGAACCCCCATCCAAAATTCACAGTAAAAAAGATAAAAATAATAGGTTTGAAAACTCATGTTTTTATCACTGTAAATTAATATTTCCAAAAAAATTATTATCCTGCATACTTCTCAAACAAATCTTATACAAAACGGAAAACTTTTTGGATTTCTGTTCCCGCTGAAATAAAAGAGGAGAATCCTTTCGGCCGTGGGAATCAGTGAGAAGAGGCCTCTTATGTGAGCTCTGTAAGTACAATAAAGGCTTTTAATCAAATTTTGAATGCCAATCCCTTTCGTTAAAAATTGTTGAATTAAGGCTGTTTTTTTTCCAGGCGCTGGCTTGGCATTACCCCTCATTCAAACGCGCAGGTAACTTACTCTACAAATCTTTTCAAAAGCTCTTACGAATGTAGCAAAAATTTGAACGTGGACAGTATTTAGAACCTAATTAATGCTTCCCCTTGCCTTTACCATTGTCACATCATACCGTAGGTAAGTACTAAGAATCCACCCTGATGAAAAACGTTTTGCTAACACGCCAAAAAGGACAAAAAGGGCTAGAGGCTAGCAGTTGTGGTAGTGAGGCAGTGAGGACCGAGATTGTTCAGTAGGTACCGCAGTATTTAGTACTGCCCGCGGCTTTTTGGTAGGTAATGTTTGCTTTGCGGTAGGGGCTCGGGCGCCGCCGGAGCAATCACCGCTCACTCGTGAACTGAAAACTGAAACACCCCGCATTGTGCGGCGCACTATTGAAATATTGCAAATGAATTTACCATTTTTATTGCTCTACACTCTATGTTTATGGATTTTATTTTTTATACCATAGTTAGGTGGGTATGTTACAGAGGCGTACCGACAACGGCTTTTTTAGTTGTGGTATTTTTAAATTTTTAAAAACATCGCTTTGAATTTCGCTTTTATTGATTGACGAAGAATCTTGGATGTAGAAATTAATCCACTTACTTATGTTCGATCGAGCTAAAACTCAGCAGATAGATTTATTGTTCATGGCAATACATTCTGTAAACTTTTGGTAGCAATCACGCATAAACACACGGACATATACGCATTTTCTACCTTAAATCCGAAGAAATTAGAGCACCTTGTATGCGATATAAATGTTTGTTTTAAAAATTGGGATTTTTCAAGGTTGGCTAAGCGTCTGATTACGGTCATTGGAAAGAAAGGTTCAAATCTCAGTCAAATAAAAAGTAAAAAAATAAATTAAAATACATTTCTTCTTGTAAAAAAATTATGTTTTTTACGTGTTAATTCTGATAGAGGTTAATTTTGTTAATTTAGATAATTTTGCACTGCGGTGCAAGGCGATGGGTCGAGAGGAGAGGTCTAGGTTAGGTATACCTCAACCCGTCACGCAGTAGGTGTGCAAACGCATGCTCCGCCAAGACCTAGACAAACCTCACCTCATGAACCCGCGCTTCCTTGCTAAGTCACCAAACGCAGCGAACCACTTAGGGTGACCTATGGCAGGGATGTCGATTATCTAATTAATAGACTCCGGGCCAGCGGTACCCATTCCCGCCTCCCAAATTTAAGACTCCACTTTTTTTTTACGACAGCTCCGAAAAATATTTAAAAAATCACCCGGTGAAATTATTAATTTAACGTCTTTTGGAAATAAAAAAAAATCACAGTGTTTCTTTAAATGCTACTCATGATATTTGGGGAAATTGTTGATCTATTTTAAAAGGTAAATCACATTTTATATTTTTGTGCATCATTTACCAATTTCAAACCTAAAATCGACATACCTTTGACAATTAGTTAATATGGATATAAAATGAATTTATCTATCGGTATATACAGTATACAGACGAGTGGTTCATCCTTGATGCATTTGAAAATATGTCCTGTACTTTTGTTATTCGGCGGTACGTCCTCTCTGGGCACAATGCGGGACACTTGGTTATGTTTTCTGTCAGTAAGTATACCGCATTTTTCCTAAACTGACTGCATTTTGCATACAAGGAATCATTTGAAATATGTCATGCTTTAATAAATATTTTCATTTGGGCCCGTTAATTATATTTTAATTATAATTTTTAAATGTTAATTATATTTTTTATTAGCGCGCTCCCTATAACATTCGTGATTGAAAATATTCCTCTCAAAACCATCTTCTTCTTCTTTTGAGCGTTTACTATGGAGCCTTAAGTGTCGATATTATATTGTAACGTAATATTAATATGAACAACCAGCATCCGGGCTCTGAGTCAAGTAACTTAACACTGTGTGCGGATGTTATAGAAGTGAAAACTTCTTTTGCACCGTTGTGATTTGAAACTCGATGAAATAAAAAAGCGACACTAAAAAGAGACAAACACATACCTCTGTAAGATTTAGCCTGCGAGACAATTAGATAAAATAATCGGTCTCCTTTTTGTGAGATGCTTCGTAGCCTCCCCACTCTTGACTACTTTAGTTTTCTGAAGGTTTCACTTCTACCGCGTGTGAACTGCACAATTGTAATATTGTTTTTTTTTATTTATTTAAATGTCCATAGGGTTTTTAGATATAACACAGTAATTTTTTTTTTTTTTGAAAAATTACTTTGAAAATAAACAGTTGATAAAGTACCCACACGTAACATAAAATATGACTACTTTAGTTTTCTGAAGGTTTCACTTCTACCGCGTGTGAACTGCACAATTGTTATATTGTTTTTTTTTATTTAAATGTCCATAGGGCTTTTAGATATAACACAGTATTTTTTTTTTTTTGAAAAATTACAATGAAAATAAACAGTTGATAAAGTATCCACACGTAACATAAAATATAAGTGACATTAAAAATAAGAGCTGACAAAATGTAGATACAGTATAGAGACCTAGGTAGAAATTGTTTGCACATACAGCGTTTGAAGTTTGCCAAGTTCAAATTATTGTAAAATACATCCACATTTTTAAAAAATTTGTTACCAGGACTATGTAAAAATTGTATTGGAGTTTATCAGATACAAGAAAGATTATAATTGTAGAGGTCTACCTTTTTCGCTATTACTAATCCAAGATTTTTTATTAAGTTCAAATCTTAATTTTTCGATCAATCGCTTCTTAGGTAAGATACTTGCTGCATTCATCATCACACCACTGGATTAACCGCCTTAATCCAAATCCATCAGATCTTCACATTTGATTCATCGTCCTCAGTTCCTTAGAGCCATATAGTTCCAGCTGGCATTCCGCCCCGCTTACCCGGCACAACGTACAAGGGTCTGTAAAGGCGACAGAGCGTCACGGATGCGGAAGGGGCCAACGCCCGACAAAGCTCACAATGCGCCGAAGATCGCACGTGAAGATGCAGACATCGGTTAGCCACGAAACGCTAAGACTCCCACAACAATGGATAACAAAACTAAGTCAAGCGAGTCTCTCAAAGAATAACACAAGGAGTTTTTGTGTTTTCACCTTGTTCGCTTCGTCAGAAACGGGATAGAGTTTTGATAGCTCGGTTGATAAGGTTTTATAAATAAACTAGCAGACCCGTCTACACGTTGCTGTGGCTAACGAAACGTAAAGCCACGTCATTACCCAACCTTTATAACCAACGCCATCTGTTAAATCAAATACACACCGCTCGTATGCCTACATCCTGCCCGCTGCTCGCCTGCCAGCCCGATCCCTTTATTTATATATTTCAATCAATTTACACAAAACCTTGACAAATTATATACCTAAAAACCTTCCTCATGAATCTATTGGTGAAAACCCGCATGAAAATCCGTTACGTAGTTTAAAAGATCTAAGCGCACAGAGAGCGGGAGAGACTTCTTTTTATATACTATGTTGAGACTAGCAAGTTCCCGGCGTGCGTTGCAATGCCACTTAATAAAGAAATTGTTTCTCCCTGCGTGTCCTTTTCCGTTCCCCTTACGCCTGCCCGTCGTCTCCTGCGTACCCTTCCCCTCACGCGTTCCCACTCCGCCTTCCCTCTCCCCACTCCCCTCTCTCGCTTCCCCGTCCCTCGAATCCCCCTCCCGCGTTCCCTTCCTCCCTCCCGCGGCCCATTCATTCGATCCTCAAATGTATCTTTGGTAACATGTAGCAGGGGTGTCGGTTATCCAATAAATGGTTCCTGGGGCGGCGGTACCCACCAGCCTCCCAAATTGTAAATCGAACTGTCCAAAGATAACACACTACCACAATGAAAATTCTTTTACCAATTTTTTTTCAGGTGTTTAGGTACGTAATATTGAAAAAATGCGAAAAAGAAAAAGCACAAATAAACACGACAATTTCACATTTGAAAAAGATCTGAACCATTCATGTGGCAACTACATCAGAATATTAGTTTTCGCCATACTGTAACACGAATATGGTCACTAGTTTAGAAGGCCGTAATTAATACTTCGGACTGTGTCCCTAAAATTTAGGTTCAGTTTTCAATCTTAACCTAAATTTTATTATTATTATATTCATTATAAAACTAAATTATACCTACCAACTTACCACAATAATAATAATAACGTAACATTTGTATAGCGCAGTTTTCACTTCACTTCTAGTGCGCTTTAGTATGAAAAACTTGAAAATAATATATATACATTTTCTTTAATTTAAATTAAATATAATGACTTTATTAGCAAGTTCTGCCAGTATTTTAGTTTTTATTTGTGTTACAGTTGTTTTGGCTTCAACGCCAGTTTTTGACAGTTTGAAATTGACCTTGTAATTCGAAACAGCTGTAAAAAAATGGAATTTAATTTTTTTTTTTTTAAATTAAGTGCCTGTACCAGCAATGTCCAATGACATTATTTCATCTAAATAGCCCAACACTTCTCTTTTATTTACTGATAGCTCCAAAATCTGTGGTATAAGTAATTAACGTTGACCTATTATTGAATAAAGAATAAATATTTGTTGACCTATTGTAGAATAAGGAACTCCAGTGAAAAATATTATGGCTTTAAAAAAATATGTTCATACAGACCAATAAACGCTGATTCTGAATATATAACTTTTATATCATAATATTAAACGCAGAGTTTTTAAAAAATTATTAAAAAGTCCATTTTTAAACCTCTCCTCGAAACACAGTGTCAAGTTGGCATTACTGAAATGGTGAATCGTGACGTCACGCGTCACACTCACCCACTGTCACCCAGTGATCGCGTGTATTGTATTGTCAGTATTATTGTATTGACATTTGAATATGCAATTCAACATTTCGTGTTTTTGGTTTATTTTCATACTGTTTATAGAGATTTAGATAAATAATAGTTATTGTGTTTGTTGAAACATAATTTAGGCCCTCAACAATTTACGAAAAGGGCTATATTTGCGGACAATCTGGAATAAATTTTGCCTATTTGAGGTTAAAGTCGACACAAAATACGATGTCATGTATTTGCAATGAAAGAGATGATTTGTTTTTATATTGCACTTTGATTAAATACAATAACAGTAGCGGTGAAATGTGGACATTTTACCAATGTTTTTCTATATTAACAGCAGTTAATCTTGAATAAAAAACGAATTATCACACCGAAATGTCATAGCATTCATTGGCCATCATTCCACCATTTTAAAACAGGGATGAACTGCCCAAAAAAAATATTTCCCTAGATTTTGAAGTGAAATTTCCCTAGAATTTCACATTTACGCAATTACCTACGTAGCCACCTTTTTGTGTAACACTAATCCTGTTATATGTTAATTAATATGATTGATTAATTGGAAAGATATCGGAACTTGGTAAATATACTAATAATACTGTGCTTTTCCAAATAAAACACTCTTTGCTACGTGAAGTAATAATTTAAAAGTACGAATACACTCACCACTGAATTAGAAACTGAATTCCAAATAAAAAAAAAACACTTTGCAAAATAAAAATCAACCGCAATCACCGAAAAAACGGAACTTAAAACATAAATAAATTTTTTTTTCAGAGGTCCCATTTATCTTTTTAGATACATAGGGAACGTACCCATACTACGTGACAAACTTTTTGCACTTTTTAACCCCCCCCCCCCCCACCGTGACCAAAAACCTAAGCAACCCACCGCTCATTTGTACCAAGCGTGGTATTTTGAAGACCCCCCCCCCCCCCCCCCCCCCGAACGTGTCACGTAGTATGGGTACGTTCTCTAATATCATTTTGAGTTGTCAGTGTTAAAAATAACATTGCATGTAAGTACATGAACAATAATTAAGATTCATAGGAATCCCAACAAATATATATACCTATATATATATATAATACCAGTAATATTGTCATATCTAATAAAAATTTTGCCAGAGTTCGAAATTTCCCTAGATTTTGTCCTGATTTCCCTTATCCCTAAAAAATATTTTTCTCCCCTAGATCTAGGGAAATTTCCCTCGACATAACATCACTGATTCAATATGACAACTTGAAGGTAAATAAACTATCGGTGGGTGAAGACCATGTGAAGACCATATCACCATATTAACAATCTACCATAGATATGGTGCTTTTCTGATGGTCTAGAAAAATTAAAACTTTGACAATTATTTTAACTATTAAAACTAACTATAAAAATAAAAATGCAGTTATTTAAGTTTGAAGGTCTTTATTCATTAAAAAAAATAAAAAAAATGGACTGGAGTTCTCTATTATTAAATAAATAATTCTAATGATAGAATATTTTATTCAATTTCAAACCAATTTTCAATATTTTCTGCCGAGTGCATTGCAATAATTGAATCTCTCAAATATATAATTAAAAAATCAGAGTGTGCCACATACACATTTCGCACGCGGTAGAAGTGAAACCTTCAAAAAGTATACAAGAGTGGGGAGACTACGAAGCACTTTTTTATCAACGTACAGGATGATTTTTTCCAGATTTTTATCGTCGAATTCCAGTGCAACTTTTCCTATACATTTAATCATCTTATTGATATTTGTGTTTTCTTCTTCGCAGTCGCTAGATGTCGCTTTCTTTTGTGTTTTCTTTGCGTTTTCATTTTGGAGTGGTTTGAAGATAAATGTTGATTTTACTAAAATAAAAAGGTTTTTTTTGTTTTATTTAATAGGATTCGATCCTTTGTCCTAACCTTTCTCTATGTCACTTTTTTTTACAGTGACTACCGCACAAGAATCTCAACTGCTCCCGTCTGGAGCCAGTGTGAGACTATGGCATCCCCAATTGGGGTATGTTGTGAGGCTGAAGGTAGTGGGGAGGGGAAGGAGGTGGGGAAGAGGAAGGTTGGGAAGTACCTGGCTATTCAGATCTGGTCACCAAACACGGCTAAAGCCATTTTCAAGCAACGTTTCAATTCTGAATGGTGGTCTTACACCAGGGACTGATACAGGGCGGAACATGCCGCAAATATACTATATATTATTTTAAATGAATTAATTGTGAAATAACACAAATTAATCAAATAAAATTTATTTGCGCATGCCGGGTTCGAACCCGCGACCTCCGGATTGTGAGTCAAGAGTCTTACCTACTGGACTACGGAGGCCGTCAGTCACTGAAAGAATCTAAAAACAAAAGTTTTTTTAAAAACAAAATTTAACCGCCAATGTGTTTGAATACAATATAATATAATATTGGACACTTATTTTCGAAGCGTCATTGAATCCACGTTGCCTCAAAAAAAAATTTTAAAAGAAGCATGTAATTTCTGATGGTGGAGAGAATTATTGTCGCTATCCGCGATTTCCCCCCGAATGAAAAGTCATCCAATTTTACATTACTAATATTCATTGTTCATAATATGCATACACTTAAGGTAATAGAATCCTCCGTAGAAGGCACGTCTACTCTTCATATCAGAGGCTCGCATTCCTCTTATAAAGGTCCCATCAACCAGCAACCCTTAGGTACCACATACACATTATCCACAATAACCACCCCTTGCTCATCTCCTGGGCGACATGGGCACGTCCTCGAGTGGGTTCCTTCATCCCTCTCACCGTTCCCTCCGGCCTGAAGTGAGTGAGGAATGAGAAGTATGGAGAATCAACTTGCCTCGGTTTGTGCTTTTATTTCGTCATATTTCTGAGAGCAGATAGGTACCTACTCAACCTCGGCGGAATAAAATGAACAGCTTGTAAGTAAAAGCACGCAGATGTTTCCAACTACCTTAATTAACTGCATTTTAATTTATTTTTATTGTCCAGTTACTTGATTACAATGTTCATCGAAATATCGATCTTCCTACTTGTAGTGCGTAGGTTAAATATTTAGTTTCAGCATCTTCCAAAAGATGTCGTTAGTAAAGTTCTTTATACGAAGTTTTGCTATATCCCAACAGATGGCAATCAAGTATGATATCAGAAGAGTACCGTCTATCGTGGTTCGCGTCTTATGTATGAACGGTTACATGATTGTCGAAGCATCCGAGAGTTGAGGGAGCGCCTTCAGTCCGCCAGCTGGCAGCTTTAGAACTACTAAGAGCCAAGTCAAGTAAGGACATCGAGTTCATTTTAATTTTAATTATAATATTATCTTAATAAATCAACTAGTAATCACACGAACTTTAAACTTATTTGGAATTTACCCAAAGTTGTGATAATCATTGCGAAATTACAGGTACAACAATACTTTACGAAATTCCTTCGTTGTGAATTCGAGGTATTACATATTTAGTTATTGCAAAAAAATATCCTAGACTTGTAGGAAAGTCAAAAGAAAAATAAAAATCGTATATATTTATCCGAGACACTATCAAGATTCCATTTAATCTAGATAGTGTCTCGGATAAATAAATCGGTTCCATGCTAACTCAGAATGAAACCAACTCAGAAAAATCAATAAAAACTATGAAAAAATCAATTTAAAATAGCCGGTAACCCTAACCTAACTTAACCTATTTAACCAATTTTTTAAAATATGTTTTTATCATCACTCTTAATGATCTTTCTGAGGTGTTTCTGAGTTGGTTTCATTCTGAGTTGGCCGGTCACCAAATAAAATCAACGTCTCGGTAAATATAGCAGCCAATAAAAATTTGCATTAGGAAAATGAAGAAAATGAAGTGTTGAAGTTAGTCGAAGTATGAAGTAGTTAAATGCGACAGACAGGGAAAAGATCGAATAAGTTCAGTAGTTAGAACAGAGCCCCGGAAACGCTAAGGTCCTGGTATCAATTCATAGATGCGACTGAATCTTTTTCTGATATTCTGTTTCAAATTTTCGTTTTACAATCTCTAATATTGTCTTCAATGAGTCAATATTCTAGTATTAGTGCACGCACCCTGCGTGAGATGCAGTACCAAACTCTAGAAGTCAATGTTCACCAATATGCTGATTTATAGATATCTCTTCAACGGCTGCCTATCATATGGATGGAGGAATATCACAAAACCGCTGACCAGCGGTTGAGTTCAAGAGAGGGCGATGGAACTTGGAATAAATTTTATTTTTGCTGACACAATCTTGAAGTTCAATAAAGGCCAACATCATCAGCTGAAGAGTGGGACAATGTATTTTGACTATTATAAGACATAATTTTACCTTATGTACTAAAGTATAATATTTGTTACTTCGTAAATGAAAACTCTGCCGATCACCTGTCCCCGTTCTTGTTTATTCCTCCTCAGCTTGGCAGTGAAGTCACAACGAACAGATGTCCCGATATTTACCGAAAATACATGATTGCTGTAACATTATTGATTAAGGAAAATAAAATTACTATTGATTTTCTGTAGTCTCGTGTTAGTTTCTAATTGTTCTCCTGAAAAATATCAAACTTTTCCAAAAGAGTCTCCCTTCGCATGTTAAGAAAATAATTTTCTGTCAAATTTTGCCTGTCAAGGTTGGCGTGCAAAATTCCTGGTTCTTCCCATGCATTTTAAATGTTCCAATTTATTGTATTTTTTTAACGCTGTTGCAAAATCAAAAATTGTTCTAAAATTTAGATACAATAACCTTTCCGATGTGTTTATTAGAAATCAACATTTTTTTTCTAAATATTAAAATTTTAATATTGGAAATGTAAATTGGCTAACAAATGTATACCTAAGAATATTCAAATTAAAGTAATTAAAATAGAATAAACTTAAAATTTTAAATACAGATTCATTTTCTAAGCAAAATTTGTAATAAAACTGTCACCTCACTTTTTATCACTTTCATACAATTTTATTTTTAAATTAAACATGTGATGCGTCACAAATTGGCGCAAAATTAAACCGTCACTTTTGATCGGGTTTGTAAAATATCTGAACAACCTAGCTCATATAATTCTAAGACAATGAGAAGCATTATTTCATTCCGTTTCTAACATAAAAGAAATCACAAATATTCGCATGACAGGAAGAGAGATATCTAACTTTTAATAATGCACTGTTGCTCTGGGACAATCTGGGTCTCCTGTTATTATAACGGCATATGATGTTTTGGGACAACTTGGGTCTCCTGTGATTAGACGGGTTAAACGAATGCAATTATCGTTCTTACTCCTTTTCCAAAAAGTTATACTAAGTAACCCTGGAAAATTTTAGAAAAATTTATGGCAAGCCTAATATTAGGACATTCCACGGACATATGAATATATCTGGACCTGCCCTAAGTGATAAAAACGTATTATTTCCCCCTCCACATGGCGCCGGCTGTAGCTCCTCCTTGGAACCGGCTCGCTCCATGGGGAGGGGATATAGCCTCGCTTGAATCTAAAATGTGTGACGTCATCATTCTTGCCGTGAACAGCGAGAAGCTGACATCCATACATTTAACGAAATAACGGCAGCTTGTGCTATACAATATATCTAAGCATCAATGTACACATAGCGAATGTGGGCGGTACTCCAATGTGCTCGTCGCTGGTTACAGGGGTAAGTAAATTATGAAACATTTGTAAAAGTGTTTTAACTAAACACGGAAACAAAATATTGATATGTGTATTGGCGCGAGTCTTTTTGGGGCGAGCATTTGGCCTTAGCAAATATGTTTTGAACGTGGCAAGCAATTCGCGCTCCCATGTAAAAAGGTCTATTCATTCAAAGCAGATTTTGCTTTTAAGAACTAAATGGTGATATTGTAATGCGAGATGCCTATATACTGTCAGATTGATTGTTCAACGAATGACAGTCATCTTTCCCCTCTTCGCTCTCCATAGTTTGGTTTTACCCCTCATCTGTAACTGCTTGTCTATCCATTTGGATGTCTATGGGACATTCAAATAATTAGAGTCGATGCTGTCATCTGTTCATCATTTCCTATGATTCCTCTGGAGACATATTTGAGTTTTAATTAGACCATAAGTGTCATTTTTAAAACTTAAAAAAACGTCCGTACTTAGTTTTCACCCAAAAGATTAGTGGGTAACTAATCCAGATCCTTGAAAAACCACGGGATATTTTATTATTAAATTTAGTTAGAAATTATAAACGCTTCTTGAAAATGGAAAAATCACTAAACCTGATAGCCAAGATTAACCTTAGAAAATTGAACGAAGAAATATACATCTCAAATATAGAATTAAGATATTTTTTTCGTAAAGAATTATCATATTGTAGGCAGGTTTTTAACGCTTGTCTGAATTCTTGACACAATCAGTTCTAATTTTGAAAAATCAAACTTAAATTCAAAACAAATTCGAGTTCATTAAATCATAGTTACAGTCACTCACAGACAGAATCATAACCGAAATTATTATGTTTGACAATAAAAAAGCTACGTGGATGACTGAATGTGGCAATTTTATATGTTCGAAGGCTGTAAACATTTCGTCAATATAATATAAAACAATCAAAAACTTATAAAAAATGTACTTGGTACAATATTATATAAAACGACAAAACTAAAGGTTTATTATAATAATTTAAGCGCACAGCATTTACAAAAATTATAAAGTAATTAATGGCAATCAATCCTATAATTCCAATGCTTTATATATACTGAATTGATAACGTAGATAGCCAAGAATCTTCTATCTTCTATCGATCTATCTATCTATCTATCTATATAAATAAAAATGAATCGCCGAAATGTATGTACGCGCATAACTTCCGAACGACAGCACCAAATTGAATAATTCTTTTTATTATGTGTTCGTTATTGTCAGGACAAAGTTTGTATGAAACTACTGGAGAGCTCTGGCATTATGAAATTTGTATTAAAAAATTGCAATAGGTGGCACGCGAGCTGTTTGAAAACAGAATGTACCGGGACTGAATGTGTAAAATGCGGGAGGTAGGAGGGGGTAGGGGGGTTCGCGGGACGGGGAAGGGGGACAGTGGAGTGGGGAGAGGAAAGGTGGAGGAGACGGAGTGTGAACGCAAAAGGGGAAGGGGACGCGGGAGAGGAAGGGGAGGAGGAAGGGGAACGGGAACGGGACGAATAGGAAAGGACACGCAGGGAGAAATAATTTCTTTATTAAATGACATAGCAACGCATGCCGGGAACCAGCAAGTTGGATATATAACCGTTAATTTAATCGTAAAGTTTGACCTAGTGTCACTGATTGCTTTTGTTGTGAAAGGAGAGTCAATAGAACTATTAAAAGAGTAGGAACCTCGAATCAATAGAATTTGTTGTGGATTTTGTTCGGTCTTATCAACTGGGGGCGTAGCTCAGATGGTAGAGCGCTCGCTTAGCATGTGAGAGGTACCGGGATCCAAACCTATCTTTTAATCATTTTTATTAAGAAGATGCGCAAATCATCTTCAATTAATTATTATTGATTGGAAAATATAAGAGCACCATATTTATAGAGGAAAATTATTTCATTAACAAATACCTGCGAGATAAACTTCCATAATATTGATGATAATGTCAATGAAAAAATGATTGATTATTTCAATAAACGAAATAATTTTATTTAAAAAATTACCTAAATACACAGGTACGGAAAATAATCGTATTCGGTCAAATACTTATCAGTTATCACTGAAAAATGATTCGAATGATGTTTTCAGTCGAGAGTCGATATTCTTTCGCATTGTTTTTCGTCGTGATTTTTCATTGTTTCCATTTGTGATGCCTCTCGAGTATATCAGCATTTTAGAAATGGATGCTTCGATTATAAATAAAAAATGATTATTCTTGTCAAGGATTATCTACATTTTTATAATTCCTCATAAAAACTAACTTGTTGACTTTATCTGAAACGCATAGCCTATTTGCCTCAAAAAACTAAAATTTCACATGAAGTATTTAATTGAAACGAAAACGGAAGACACAAAATCAAAATACCTCCCCGTTATTACCCACCAAATACAACAACCCTCAATGAAAACAACCCTTTTCACAATGCGTCGTGAATTTCTTTGCATATTTTATTTTCATGGATTAGCCCCTAATGATGAGTATTTCTTCAAGTGACTCGAGTCAGCCAACCGATCTATGAGATCATCCTTTTCTTTCTACCATTCCCTCACTAACTACGCAACTACCCTCTTGAGTGGAGAAGCGCAGTACGTATTGGTAATTATTTGATGGCCATACATTGACAATGAAAATACGGAGTCAAATTATTTTATATTAGATTTCTGAAGCCAAAATTACAATTAAGAACTTGAGATTTTCAATATTGGTAGCATTCCCATTGTTGGGGATTCTACATTCCGTATTCTGTTAATTTTTGGAAACCTGAACTTTAAAATTTTCAAATAAATATTTCAACGTACTTTTTTCAATATTCTACACGTCTTCAAGGGTTTCTGGAACGTTTCTTAAAACAAGGAGCAACACTCCAAAGTTGAAACAATTTACTAGCAAAAGCCAGGTGAAGAATTCGTAATAATTTTAGTTATTTGTTTTTGGGGTGTTACGCCGTGTTGCGCTACCTCCTTCATTAGCCAACTTTCGGACAGTGTCACGATGTCCGAAATATTGGCTTAAGTACGAGGTACCGCAACACGGCATAACACCCCAAAAACAAATAACGAAAATACTTTTGGCCGTGAAAATCTCAAAACGTATCTGAATTCGTGATAAGTTTAATTATTTTGGGGAAAAAGCTTTTTACAAATTAGTTATGCTTTTAAATATTAATTAATGGTTTGCGCTCGTACGTATGCAATATTTTTTTTATTTTTTTTTTTTTATTTTAGTTTATTAAGGAAACAAACAGTTATACATATTTTCATAATAGAGTAACATATTACATGGTTGCATTAACCAGCGAAGTTTCCGCTAAATTTTATAATATATATTTATAAACATAGATTAAAACATAAAATAAAACATAAAGTGGTAGACAAAAAGAAAAAATATATATATGTACAACAGAAATGAAAAAAAATTCACAAATTAAAGCATGTGGGATATGTAAATCATCCAAATATTATTATTATTATTATTATTATTAAAAGAAGGAAAACATGCAGCAGGGGTGGAGAGTTCATAATTAACAATTTGTTTTGATTTTTTCTATTATGAATTTAATAAATTGGCCTGAGGATAAATGGAAAATATCAGCGTCGTAAAAGATATTATTGTATTTTATGCACGTCCTTCGGAGAAATGAATGTTGTGTGTTATTTGTTTTTGAGTGTGGGATGTGGAATAGTTGGTTTGACCTTGTGTTTCTTATTGGACAGTGGAAATTAATGTGTTCCAGAAGATAGTTGTTGTCAACAACGTTGTTAATAATTTTGAATAGAAATTTCTGGTCGGATATATTTCTTCTATCTTCTAAGGTTGATAAATTATGGAATGTTAATGAGTCTTTTAGGCTTTCTGATGTTCGAAAGGATTTAAAGTCTAGGTGTTTCAGTATCTTTTTTTTTAATTCTTTCTAACCTTTCAATATTAACTTTGTATTGGGGATTCCATATGACTGATCCGAATCCTAATATTGAGCGAACAAAAGAGACATACAGTATTTTGATTACGTGTGGTGACCTGAATGGTTTGGTCACTCTTATGATGAATCCTAGAAGTTTGTATGCCCTGTCACAGATGGAATTTATATGTGTTCGGAAAGACATTCCGGAGTCCATAATTATTCCTAAGTCCTTCACTTCACAACATATTTTTATCTCTACGTCATTGATTTTGTACGGAAATATTAGGGGATTTATGCTTTTGGTGAATGATATTGTGTTACATTTTTCTTGGTTAAGGAACAGTTGGTTGTTCGCACAATATATTCCAAGCCTATTAATATCATCTTGCAATTCTAGGCTGTC
Source organism: Limnephilus marmoratus (assembly GCA_917880885.1). Taxonomy (NCBI): domain Eukaryota; kingdom Metazoa; phylum Arthropoda; class Insecta; order Trichoptera; family Limnephilidae; genus Limnephilus; species Limnephilus marmoratus. Next base: position 30,429,973 of record OU862931.1, read on the forward strand.
ATTAATATTAGTGATTTTTTTGTAAATTTTAGTGTCATCAGCAAAAATTTGGAATTTGGAATTTTTAAAGCATTCACTCATATATAAAATAAACAAGAGAGGTCCGAGAGGTGATCCTTGTGGGATTCCTGAAGGTATATTGAAAAAACGAGAGGAGAAACCCTTAGCTCTAACTGCTTGACTTCTGTTTGTCACATACGATTTGATCCATCTGAGAAGGTCACCCTTAATCCCGATTTTTAACAGTTTCTTCAGAAGCAGTTCAATGTTAATTTTATCAAAGGCTTTTGAAAAATCCGTATAGATAGAGTCCACTTGATTTTTACCACCCATAGAATTTAAAATAAAATCTGTGTATTCCAGAAGGTTTGTCTCGACCGACCGTTTTCTGAAAAAGCCGTGTTGATTTTTGGATATGATTGTTTGTACTGCTGGAAAAAGTTGATCAAGAACTATGTTTTCCATGATCTTACTGACAATTGGGAGTTTGGAGATGGGCCTGTAGTTGGTGATGTTATTTTTGTCCCCGCTTTTGTGGATTGGTGTAATGAGTGCTTGTTTCCAGACGTTGGGGAAGTTGCCTTCTTCAAATGACATTTTGAATAGCAAGGAGAGAGGATAAGCCAATTGGTCCCGGCATTTTACATAAAATATGGATGGAATTAAATCAGATCCCGCACTTTTATTCGGATCAAGTTTTTTTAAATAACTTAGTACACATGATTGATTGAAGTTAATAGTGTGTATATGTAGATTAGAGTTGTCGTCACCATTCTCAGTAAGATTGAGGCGAGGGATAATATGAATAAATAATCTTGTCCATAAACAAACTGAAATCTTTCCAGAAAGACTAACAAATACAATATTTAATTGAATCACCGATGGAATATTGTAATTTTAGCCTTTCGCGAAAGATTTGCATATACCAAACTCATGGACGATTGGAATTCTAGACCCTTGTTCAAAATTTAAAGAGATTTTTTTACAGTTACAGTATTAATGTTATTGACTAAAATTGGCATGGATTTCACGAGTGAATTTACTTTATTATGTAGGAAGGAGGCTAGATCGCAACGCGTCTTGCAGCTACCAAGCCATGGATTATTGTAATTCTAGCCCCTTAACAAATTAAATAGAATATCTTATAAATTTATTTGTTTTAGGAGTCGCACAATCTCATAATATACAATTGAGAAGATATTACTAGTACTAGTTTTTTTCATGTCGTATTAGGGTTAGCTATGTTATATATTTAGGTATTTCAAGATTACATACATATTTGTGTAGGCGCATAATGGTTTCTTTTCGAAAACGGGACATTTTGGCATCCCAAAGCGTTCGGGGACACCGGGACATGCTGCAAGAAAACGGGACTGTCCCGGTGAAAACGGGACGTCTTATCACATTAAGTATAACATAATATTTTAATGAATTACTAAAAAACGTGTTTGGAAGAAGTTTTTTTATCACAGATGTCATTATTTGGTTCCAAATGATCAAGGCGAGCCATTGTTATTGATCTAAAGAAACCAGTTCAAATAAAACTAGTTGATATTTATAATCCAGTTATGAGAGAAGTGAAAGTATACAGGAAAGGTGACCATTAACGTCACGTTGTGACGTATTGTTTCATTGACAAGAAATTGGATTATCGAACAAGATAGTTAAACTGCATATTATTTGTAACTGGGGGCGTAGCTCAGATGGTAGAGCGCTCGCTTAGCATGTGAGAGGTACCGGGATCGATACCCGGCGCCTCCAAACCTCTCTTTTGTTTTGCCAAAATTTGATAGATTGAAAAAATTATCAATAAGACAGATAAAAAATACTTATCTAATAAACTGATATGTGCTATGTTCTATACAGTAATCCGTCTACGCAACTTATCTACGTCTAAATGACAATTGATTAATTGATAATCCTTTTTATTTTGATACTAAAATTTATTCTTACCTTCGTAATTTAATTTAATTTTACTAATTCTTATCATCTCGCTGATAATATTAAGGCAGATAACGCAAAAACATTTCTTTTAATCTTTAATTCGTTAATTCATAAAAATATGTACTAACTTATATTCATCTCCTACAATTGCAATATCTAATGCACAATTATGTACGGATTTGTACAGATTATGTGTGATGAAAGAACGCGAGAAGGCTATGAGTGTACGCGTGCGCTTATGGTTTGCAATCCCACAGATTTTCGGGATTCGCGGGATTCGCGGGATTTGCGGGATTGAAAGAAATTCTAAATTTACGACCAAAACTGTATTGTTTTGCATATGCTTGAAAGTTGCAAGTCCCGTGATACGCGAACGGGAGAGGTCAGCGATATCTAGTATAATTAAAATTAACTTACAATCTTACGTTTTTTATTAGTCTTCTTTAAATACTTAATACATTGCGTTTTCAATGCCTTTTTTTATAATATTAGGGGTCGTCCATTAATCACGTGAGGCTCGAAAGGTGGGGGAGGGGGGGTCGGAAAAAATCACGAAATATCACGAGAGGGGGGGGGGGGTATAATGAGATATCACGTGTATTTATTTTTCATGATAATATTCTGAAAATTTCAAAATACTTTGTACTAAAAAAAAATACACGTTATTTGGGGGGGGGGGGGTAGTCTAAAACCTCACCACATATCACCAGGGGGGTGGGGTTAAAAAGTTGCTAAAAAGCATCACGTGATTAATGGACGACCCCAAAATTAATGATCTCAAATGACTGTGGAGAGTCCTGTCAGTGACAGTTAAGTTTTTTTTAACATTTTTTATGAAGTCTTTAAAATGCAAAATATTAAGTGACCTTTTCAATATATTTTTAAGCTTAGTATTACTACTACCAAAAATAATTGATAAGAATAGTCCTTCCTTACTGTTTCTATCTTTTCAATGTCTTTTTCATAATATACTAGAATCAAAAATAAAATTTATACCACTAACAAAAAACGTTGGCATTCATTCAATATAATACCCCTTTATAAAAAAAAACCATCCAGCAATTCCGCGGGATTTCAAAAAGGTGCGTATCTTGCAAACCCGTGTGCGCTTTTTTGCTCAACTGCTCAGACGCTGAAGTGCTTGCATACTTTTTATATCCTCCCTCTTAAAACTTGCAAGTAAATTATCTCTTCAAGACTCAGCTTCAATCCCATCTCCGCTCAAAAATACCCTCTGTTCACCACTCCCAACGACGACAAACAACGTTGACCTATTAGGTCCCCCCTCATGAGTAGTTGTGACGTAGGCTTTAAATTTCTGGATATTATTAGTTAATAATAAGCCTAACCAAAAAATATATTGAAAAATGATTGATCTACTGTCAATGAAAAAAATATTTTTGATAATCGTCGCTTTCATAATAATATTAAATAGGTTTAATCCGGTATGTTGGGAGGTTAGTGCAGTCCCACACGTTCCATAGACGTACATTACAAAAGCAGGTGAATATAATTATACATGAAAAACAAAGAAACCAATAATAAAATAATAGTAAAAGTAAAGAGAAAGAGAAAGAGAAAACAAAAAATATGATAATAATAATAAGCCTTTAGGGTACTGTGACTACATTAGGAGCTAGTATTTTTCTCCAATGTGCGTCAATGCTGGAAGATGGACTGATGCGGGCTTCCATGATGGGGATATCTCCAGAGTCCAGAGCTGCTTATCCTTTCCCTCGTTCCTGCCTCCCCGGATCTAAAAAGGGCTGCATAACATCGGGAAGCGCTGCAATATCTAGGCAGACCAAACATTATATTCCATTTACTTTTTTCAATTTCTTTCTGATTAGAATCTTTTTTTATTAGCACCACACAGGAGGTCCCGAGGAAAACAATTTCTCTCGGAGCCTATATCATATTTTCAGATGTTATGTAGAGGATCTTTTTAGGGAAAGGAAGACGAGGAAGTTCTGGAAAGGAAAAAAGGCATGAGGGGTAGTTAATTATCTGGGGGTTAATGTGTCCAGGAGTGACGGAGGCTTGAATCTATTCCTCCCATTGCGCAAAGCGAAGGGACGAGAGATACCGGCTGGAGAGGTCAAAAGGACTCCGTCAACCAGTCTGCCAATCCGGTCAAAAGGTAAACGCCAAGACATAGACACACCTCACCCCTTGAACCTAGGCACCCCGGCAGAGTCACAAAATTAGTGAACTACTGACATACGGCAGGGGTGTTGTTTATACAATAAATGGTTTCAGTCGACCATCCCAAATTGTAAATGCACAGCTACGATGCTCAAATGAACGGTATTACTCCGAACGTGTTATTGTGATATTGCCACTACGTGTTGTGTTTAAATTACTATCAATGAGTGTGTAACCGAGCTGCATTCAGAATAACGCGGTGGTACCCACCTATGGGAAAGTCGTTCACGTAATAATTGGTTACTGATATTTACGTCACGTAATCTGGTCCAAGGATGGATTTTGTAGCAATGAATTGTATTATTGTTGAGTGTTTTCAACCGGGGGCGTAGCTCAGATGGTAGAGCGCTCGCTTAGCATGTGAGAGGTACCGGGATCGATACCCGGCGCCTCCAAATATTATTTTTTTGAAATCTTAAAAACCGTTTTTAATAATAAAAAAAATAAAAAAATAATACTTATGAATAGAATTATTCCCAAGCGGCCCTCCCAAAAATGATGTATCGAGTATTACGAATATAGATTCAAACTTCCAGAATTCTTTTCAATTTTAATTATTTTATTTTTATTTTAAAAAGTCGTTCTTAAATAGCAAAATATAAAGTATAAATAAAAATTATTACAGAATAAATAAACTTTAAAAGTTTCTACAGACACCTACATAACTATACTATCAAGCAAGTCATGATGCTACGTTGATTTTCGAATTGTTCAAATCCAACATCAAGATTGCCATCCCCACCGACCATTGGCAATTGAGTCCCGTAGGTTATGAGATAAAACAGTCAACGTTGTCGATGACGGAAATATCTTAGAAATCGAGAACTTAGAAATGAATGCTCTCAATGATTTCAAACTATCCAATAATCCACATCAATGAATGTGTTATAACGTGCATAATATCCCTTCTGTCCCGTAGATGGTTCATTCCGAGCGTACCCAAGAGAAAGTCAGTAAGATAGAGCCATGGGCAGTATCCATACCATCCATCGGGTAAAGAAATCTCTGAAATTTCTTCTGAATCTTTTCCAACAAGAGAGAATACTTCACCTGGTGCTGTGAAGGTAAAACCGCTACTCTAACGTAAATACAGTTTTCCATCGATTTCTATCACATTTTTATTACATTTTCGGTATTTTTTTTTAAAATTGTGCGCTTACAATTTTTTTTGGCAATACTGGGAGTAACAAAACACCCTTTGGCAGTAAGTTTTGGTTTTTTTAAGAAGCTTTGAAATGTGTCGAATTTCCTGTTCATGGTGTCTGGAATCTCGTAGGACATGCGAGAAATCGGTACCTCAATTTAAATTACACGGCAAACAAAAAAAAAACATTGGTTATAGAACTGGCCATTTACATTTTTTAATTAAAAAAAACGTTTTACCCTACAATTTACTCCAAATCTTTAGTAGATTCACACGTTAATTATCTTTACCATTACCTTTTTTATTTTTTTTTATGCCTGTCGGTTTTATGTTATCTTAGATTGCTTGATTTTTTGTTATCTTAGATTCCACGACGGTTGATCCCCTGTTGACCCCCCGGCACACTTTTATACACAATAGGCAGTCGGTTTAGGGAAAATACGGTGTACCTACTTACACCAATTTTAACTAAGCTTCCCAGAAGGTATGTGCAGAGAGTATGTACCGCCGAATAACAAAAATATGAAACACGTTTTCATTGAAATGCATCAAGGATAAAACTACTTGTATATTATAGTGTATACACCAGCGTGACAGTAAAAAAAAACTAAACCTTATTATTAAAGAAAAATTAAACCTTATTATTGAAATCGATTTTTTAGGTTTGGAATAGGTAAATAATGCACCAAAAATTATAATTTATAATAAATATATTTTCGGTGGGCCAATTGTCAGGGGATCAAATGTCGGACCATCATTGTCTTCAACATTAAATATTGTAATTAGATTCAATCTTCAATAAGTAACCACTTATGTAGTTTATGTAGTTAACACAAAATAAAAATACTGAGGAAAACAACACACCATCTATACAGTTTTTTTACTGCATTTCATATTGTTTCAAAAAGGATTAAATAACACCTTTTATAATCATCTTAGTGTACGATAAGATGTATATTGTTATAATGTTGTATTTTTATACTAAAATAATTAGAAGATAAAGCACCCGGAAACGAACAATATTCTCGCAGCTGTGAAGGAGCTAATAATATTCCGCGATAACAAAGCAATTCTGAATTAAATTATTCATACTTAAGGCAATATTTTAATCCACTTGAAGAATTAACGAGAAAGGCAAATATTTAAATTGCGTTTGTTGTTTCAAGTTTCTTAAACAGCAGATCCCACAACAAAATATAAAGGATGATGAGAATATAAATTTAAAAACAATTTTTTTTAAATTATCGTTTTTAATTGATAAACTAACGTTTAAGACAAGATTTGTATGCATAGCATAAAGGGTAACAATTATTATAAGCAATAATTATTAGCCTGAAACACTCATCTACATTGAAAAAATCTTCCGAGAAAAGATACATGACGCCAACGGGACTTGAACCCGTGTCCTTCTATATTTTTGAATGTAGCTATTACTTTGTGGTTATCCATTATAGAAAAATGAAATAATTTAACTTTGTATAAACCACTTATTTGATGCGCAAATCCGACCGGTTTCGGAACAAACGTTCCTTCGTCAGGGAAAGCTTATACAAAGCTTATACCGTATCCTTCTGATTGCCGGTCAGGTGCTCTCACCACTGAGCTATGGCGACTTATCTAATTAACGGGTTCAAGTCCCGTTGGCGTCATGTATCTTTTCTGGGAAGATTTTTTCAAAGTAGATGAGTTTTTCAGGCTGATAATTATTGCTTATAATATATATATATATTTTTTTTTTTATTTAAAAAAAATATTTTTTATTTCATTTCTTCATTTCTTTTCTTGTTCATGTTCATTTCTTCCTGAATTCTCCACATTTTCCAGGTCCAAATTTTAATAAAAATAAAATATAAGCAAATCCTGCTCTGCTGCCCCGACAAAAATGCATTTCCGTGTTTTAATTTCTGATTTCTATTGGCTATGGATATTGTTATTGTACTTAAGGATATTTAAAGCTAGTTAAATGCAGGAAACTCAATTAAGAGGGCATTACCAGAGAAAGCCGGAAATACGTCATTTTCAAAAAAGTTTTTAGACGTATTGACTCTTTTCCACAAAAAAATTATAAATGGATTTCGAAAGAATGTTCTTTTATCTAGTGAAGTTATGTAATAAATTTTTAGATTTTTTTAAAATTTTTAGTATAATAAGGTTATTCCATAGGTCGTTGGCAGATTTGTTAAATTTTCAAAAAAGTTTTTGTATTATACCACACCCATTTCAAATAATGTAATCATGCAGTAAAATAAATCAATACATTATCTAGCAGAGTTATGTATTAGAATTTTAATTTTAGTTTCAATAAAATCATTAAAAAATATGTACGTACATGTGTTTCTTGACGGAAATTGGTCCATTTGTGTATTTATTAGCGCACTTACAAACTAATATATTTCAGATTTTTTTAATATTCTTATTAAATTTAGACATTATTGAAAAATTATAAATACTTATAATCAAAAAATAACTACACAAAGTACACTATTTTAATAGTTTTATCATCACGCCTTTCAGCATTTTTGGATGAAGGTATACATTAAAGCTAATTTGGATTGAAATAAATTCGATATTGAGTTATAATTTAAAAAAGCTGGTACGGAGAATAATTAATCTTTCTCATTGTAACCGCCCTGCACGATCGGAAGAACAACTTTCGACGAAATGTGGATTTTCGTCCGCTGGCTGGTTAAACGCTCTTAATGGAGGATTGAATGCGGTTGCCGCTAACAAAAGTTTGTACAAAGAAACGTTGCTAGCAGTCAACAATCGAGTGCTCTTACCTACTCTAATGTATGGCAGTGAGGCCAGTGAGGTAAGGAAATGGCAGAGGAAGGGTGAAAGTGGGCTGAATGTTGTAGAAATGAGATGATTTCTGAGGCGTGTATGTGGTAAAACCATACATGGGAAATGTGGAGATTCGCAAAGAATGCAAAGCTGACTAAAATGTAATGAATAAGATCAATAAAGGGACGTTTAGATGATTGAGCATATATAGCATATATTCGCAAAGAATGCAACGCTGACTAAAATGTAATGAATAAGATCAATAACGGGACGTTTAGATGATTGAGCATATATAGTGATGATTGAAGAGTGTACGTACAATATGTGAGGCGAATGTGAATGGTGGAATAATTTGGGAACGCCCAAGGAGTATATGGCACGATCAAGTGACCAAAATGCTTGAGTCGGGTCAAGGCGATGTATGAAAGTGGATGAAGCAAGAAGTGTATGCCAAGATCGTATTGTTTGGCGGTCCATCCACTCTGCCTACCGCCTTTAGTTAAATTCACCAAAACCAAAAAGGATATTTTTTAAACTTCAAAATTTCATAAACCAAGGTATTCACTGCGTACAAAATAATAAAACTTTAAATCAAATATTATATAACTTTAAAAAAATACTTGACAGTCCCTTCTCTCTCTTTCCGTACAATTTATTTTTCTGCTAACCTCTAACTTACTCGAAATAACCAATAATAAAAATAATCTCACACCCATGACGTATCTTCTTTTTTCAAGGATTTGCCTAAATAAGGATAAACCTTGATAGATGTTTGTTTACTTAAAAAGGTATATTTCTCTTAATTTGAAACTTAACTTACATATAAAGCAAAACTAAATTAAGAATTATAATTACCAATGATCCTCAATATATGCACCACCTTTCATAACTACGTGAACTCCTCAACACAGGTTCTCCTAGTGATTCGACGTAGAACTTCTAAAGTAGATAAATTTGTAAAGCCTCTTTCCACACATCAAAGGTTTCTTTTAGTGTCCGAGTTTCCTTGCATTACAGAAGGAAAGAGAAAACGTAAACCACGAACAATTATTATTCTTACTATAATTCGACTTTGGTCACGGTTATAGAAGTGTTTTTTTTTTTTGATAAAAAAGTGCACCTTGCCATCTCGGTTGGAACAATTATTTTTAATTTTCATTTTACAAACACCCTTTGTTGTATACCTTCATGAAGTGGAAACTGTAGAAATCTCTATAAGTTTTGGGAGTTGTAACAGATGCTGTGCTAAGCCTTGCGAACTTCTTTAAATCCCTTCAAGATATTTACACTAAGCATTAACTGGAGATCAAAATATTCCATGACTTTAAATATGTTTTAAACATACATAAATATCTTCTTCAAACATAGCGAACTTATTTTGTGGCGCACTTTTAATTCAGAATTAATATAATAGGTACTTAGTTTAACCACGTTTATTGTTTAAAACACCAAAATGTTTCGTAATCAATGCTTATTTCGTCGTTTAATAAACCCTGATGAAGTAAGCATACGAAACATGTTGGTTTTTTAAACAATAACAATGTTTAAAACCAAGTATTCTCTTAATTTTAAATACATAAATATACCTACGTGTCGATAATACATATTGTCGTTATCTTTAAATAGAAGAATACATATAACGTTTTCAATAAATTCGTTGTCGTTGTGATCATTATCATTAACCGATCTCGAACATCCACTAATGGATAAAGGTTAAACGTGTCAGTAAATCAAACAGCCAAAACATTTCATTAATTTTTATTGGACTTACTTTTTGTGATTACTTTGAAGGTTATTCCCATAAATATAATATTTAATTATTGAAGAGGATGATACTTATTAATATGTAAGAAACATGAAACAGATCAACAACAGAAAAAGTTAACGGTCGCGACTAGGACTCGGACCAGGATATCTGACCTGCCGGGAAAACGCCACTAACCACCCAGCAATTGTGAAACTGATGTAATTTTATATATTTTGTGTTACCTATTTGAAAAAAAGTTTTTTTTCTTTTTCCGTTAAAACTTTATTTTTTTTTTTAAATATTTATTTTCTTATAATTTACAATTTTTTATTACTTTCGTGATTTTAATAAATACGTATGATCCTTGTTTCTTTATCGTGTGAAATGTAAAGTATAAAAATAGTTTGCATATTTATTGGAAAAAATACATTCATTAAAAATATAAAAAATACCACAGTAAAAAATGTTAATGCAATTTTCGTCTCCGGTGACAATATTGGTGTTTTTTTTTTTTTTTTCAACTTGAAACTCAAAAAATCAAATCGCTAACTTATAAACTACAGTTCACGTCAAATAAGTTAAAAACAATCAGTCATTGTGACCCTTTGTTTGTTCGTTGGCGACCTCCAGTCATGCTTGGGAACTAATGTGATGTAACCGGCATTATCGATAAAAGTTTTATTGATCAACAGGTATGGGAAGGATGAGGCAACGAGTGTGTGAAATGACAGATTTTTGTTTCGTCCCATCTTCTTCGTCCATGCTGTAAAGATAATATAGACATAGGGCCGTCTGTTTCAACGCTCGCTAAAGTAAAAGTAAAACAAAACGCCGTTACTATAGTTAAATTTCAGCAAAATGCGTTTTTCAATCAATTTGACTGATTGTTTTACGTTACTTTTAACTTTTGTACTTACTTTCCGAAAACCGATAGTTACTCTAGAGTTACTCCGCCATATTGGCATATTTGACAGTTCTGGTCGAAGTAATGTACGGAAATGGGTGTTTCAACATTTACTAATATGCTAATCAGTAATCATGATAAATATTATAGAAGAGGATGATAATGGCGATGAATTCCTCATCCAATATGTCTTGCAGCGAAAACCAAAACATTTCGTCCCCGCGTCAATAATATGATTATCTGGGATGATCTCGAATTCTTGGCGCGGCACCGCATGTCGAAAAAAATCTTGCTGTTGAACAGAATTAATTTTGATATCGACATATTTAGCGTTACCTTTTAAAGACAAGCTCTATTAATGGATGTATCGCAAATTTTACAAGGTCTTCAATTCAATATACCTGTTGTATGACAAACATTACAAAAATACAACATGAGTAGTAGCTTAGACTCGTTTCGTATATCGACATTAGCGAGTGAAGCTGCCTTTAAAAGACACACTCTATTAATATCGCTAGTATAGTTTGTACCCTACTTACGTTTAATGTAATACTCTTACAAACGGATTTTACGCTATAATGTAGGTATGTTTTTCTAATATTTTCGATACCATAAATAAATTGAATTGAAGATCTCGTAAAATATGCGACACTTCAAATTCAAGGAGATATCGAAACTACTGGAAAGTAAATTACATTCATATTGTATATTATATGCATTATAATAATCGTCATTTATTTGTAAATATGCAATCAAATACTTTTATCGGAACAAAGCCGTCAGATCCTACGACGCGAAACAAAATACAACCAGATATTTTGACAGTTATTCTGATTTAGTTTACGGTGTTGCCACATCAATAAATATTTCGATGCATTTTGTCACGTAATTCCGAGGAATATTCTGCTTTTTAGACTGGCCACACCAACAACTATTACTAAAGCGAAAATATACTTGAAACAGCGCGCGGTCCTATTTAACGTCCTCGTTACTTTAACTGACAGTTAAAATTTAACTTTAGCACACGATTTAGCTTTCTGTTGAAACAGATGGCCCATAGTCTACTAACTATTATTATTATTAAATTATTATTATTAACACAAAAAAAAACAAATATATGCTTATACACTCACCATAAGCAAGTTGTCGGGATAAGGAATTGCACATAAAAAGTCATTCTTATGATTGTTTGCACAAATAATTAGGTACAAGTAATTGCCCAAATATAGAAAAAGTGTACCAATGTACATACCTTGGTCTTACCATATATGTCAATTTTAACTGGTCAAATCATATTTAAAATGTATGTATTAGATTAAGATCCATATTTGGGAAATTTTACCACCTAAAAACATTGTTAATAAAAATATATTGTACTGTATTATTAGCAGAATCAATTATAGGATACGGAATAAATAGTTACGGATTAACGTACAAAACGTACGTAAATAAAATAGAACAACAACAAATCCGTTTACTAAAATTGATATCCGGCAAAAAAAAGTTCAACTATGTGAAGGCGATTATAAAAAAATGTTCTCCTTTTATAATATGCTCTATATACATAGTAGGGTAGATTACCAATTAACGCTAGATGAATTCTGGAATACAGAATTCAAAAAACCTGTAAACCACAACTACCCTAATAGGCATAGAGAAGCACAAATGTTTATTTTTAATATATCTCAAAATGTATACGGTGATAGAACAAAACGGCATAAAATTCCGGAAATATTCAACGCATCACCTGAAAATATTAAAAATGAGACATCATATTCAAAAATCAAAACAAAAGTTACCTAAATCATTCTACCTCCATAAAACATGAAAGCGAATAATAATGTTTACAAATACCCAGATCGAATATTGATCAAATACCTAGCATAATATTGTGTACAAGTACCTAGAAATAACTATCATACATTATTTTCATAAACATTAAATAATTTGTATTTTAATATTAAGTATTATACTTTTAAGTGATATTACCATGTAAAACTTAAAAGCATATAATTAAATAGGAAAAATGAGAGATTTCTCACAATCAAACTGATTGATCAGTTTCGTAAGATTTTTAAGATAAAATATTGTAAAATTAAAAACTAAAAAACATTAAAAAAAAAGAAAAAAAACAGAATATGTACTTCACAAGCGGTAAAAGCGAAATCTTCAGAAAACTAAAGTGGACAAGAGTGGGGAAGCTACAAAGCACCGCACAAAGAGGAGACGGATTATACCATCTCATTTTCTGGCAGGCCAAATCCTGTAGGTACAAACACATGTAGTCTCTTTTTAGCTTCGCTATTTTTCGTTTCATCGAGTTTCAAATCACAACGGAGCTGAAGAAGTTTTCACTTCAAAAACTTTAAAACGTCGTTCGTCTGTTTCATAAATCACTGCATAAAATATCAAAAAGAAAGGTTTGGAGGCGCCGGGTATCGATCCCGGTACCTCTCACATGCTAAGCGAGCGCTCTACCATCTGAGCTACGCCCCCGGTTGAAATAACCACAGTGCCGAATAATCATTTTTTAACACATCGAGGTCGAGTTGTCCAATTTGGACTAATGCCAGTTCGTAATGAACTGGTTCGTAAGAAAAAGGTCACTAGATTTAAATACGATTTAAAAATACTCTTGACAAGCTAAGTCAAGTTCTTGTATACAGTATTTGATGGCAGCACCGAAACCGAACGCCGAAAACCACATTAATTTTACCAATTATTGTACCGAAATAGCGGCCTAGAGACGATGAACATGTGCAGCATGGTACTTAGCTTCGACTCCAGATACAGCCTGTATGTCGGACGAATATCTACAGCTCATATATTGGACTAATATCTACAGAGCTAAGGTCGGACGAATATCTGGTCCCAGTGGTGACTAATATCTATGGAGCGTAGGTTGGACTAATATCTACAGAGGGCAGCTGAGCAAGAGGTTGTACGGAAAAGCATAAATTACTTCAATTACGTAATTACTACTTAGGGAACGTACCCATACTACGTGACACGTTTAGGGGGGGGGGGTCTTCAAAATGTCACGCTCCATACAAATGAGCGGCGGGTTGCTTAGGATTTTGGTCACCGGGGGGGGGGGGGGGTTAAAAATTGCAAAAAGTTGGTCACGTAGTATGGGTACGTTCCCTTACGTAAAGGCTTAAACGTTCAAAGTACGTACATGAAGTTTTTACATAATATTACGTATTTTGCTGTTTACGAGGACAGTAATTTATTGAACAAACATGGAGGTCATCATAATACAAAGATATTTATTTATTTCGAAATACACGGCACCACAACCTAACCTAACCTAACCTAACTGACAAAGAAATGGTCATGGTAACAGACTAAATAATTTAGAAGCACTCGAAATAAAGAAAGCTGTTAAAACAAAAACCCAAGTCCTTAATAATCAGCTAAATGTGTCCAATAGTCCGATATTAGGGATTTGTACATACATACATACTTAAATTAAGTTTTTTAAAATGCATACGCAATATTACGTTATTCCAATATGATATACATAATTGCAAATCCAACCTCTGCCAGTGCTGTAGATATTCGTCCATACTTTGGTTCTCATAGATATTGGTCAGCAGTTTGAGCTGCAGATATACGCCCTCGCTTTGGTTCTCATAGATGTTAGTCCGATTTGTTCAGTTTTTGGAATTCCTGTAGATATTACTAGACGCCTCCCTTAGATTCTACATATATAGGTAATCACATCCTTCCCCAAAATCTATTTACTATCGACACTGCTAAAATAAATAAATTATACCATTTTAAAAATGAATAAAAATGAATCGCAGAAATGTATGTACGCGCATAACTTCCGAACGATTGCATTAAATAAGATAATTCTTTTTTTGTTGTGTTCGTTATTGTCAGGACAAGGTTTGTATAAAACTATTGGTGAGCTTTGGCATTATGAAATTTGTATAAAAATAAATCGCCGAAATGTATGTTTGAAAAATAAATGTACCGGGAATTAATTTATGGAACGCGGTAGGGCGGGGAGGAGAACTTGGGAGGGGGGAGGGGAACTCGGGAGGGGTTTTGCGGGACGAGGGAAGGGGGGGAGTGGAGTGGGGAGAGGGAAGGTGGAGGAGGCGGAGTGGAAACACGAGAGGGGAAGAGGACGCGGGAGAGGAATGGGGGGAGAGGAACGGGACAAATGGGAAAGAACACGCAGGAAGAAACAATTTCTTTATTAAATGGCATAGCAACGCATGCCGGGTACCACCTAGATGCTGACCTTGAACACGATGGTATTTATCCACAAAATATTGAACAACACGTTACCAAAATACTTCTCAAATAAAATTGTATATAATAAAGACATTCACAGATATAACACAAGGACGTGCAAGGAAATTAGGCTACAAAAAAAGGACAAAGCGAATACGCAGAACAGTCTACTTTACAAGGGAATGAAGTTGTATATCACACTACCAGAAACTTTAAAGTCCACACCAATTGGAAAGTTCAAGATGTATTGTAGGAGCTACATAAAACTTGAAAAAATATAGTGAATATGAAATATTTTAATCAATTAGAAATTTGTAAACTTCAATGTACAAACTACTAAAATAAAAATTATTATTATTATTATTTATATCTGATGTGGTAGTAGAAAATCATGTGTGAGATATTTGGAGTTTCTCAAAGAATGCAAGGCTAATGCGAGTGTAATGAGTAAGATTAAGAATTTTTTTTTTACTTAAGCTCCACACAGGAAAATAATTTCCCTCAGAGCCTATGTCATTTTGGGGATGCTGTGTGGAGGGTTTTTTAAGGAAAGGATGGAGAGGAGAGTTCTGGGAAGGAAAAGGGTTTAAGGAAGGTAGGAATCTGGAGTTCAGCGTGTCCTGATCATCCGCCTCCAAGACCTAGACAAACCTCACCCCATGAACCCGGTCACCCCTGTTAAATCACCAAACGTAGCGAATCTCTTGGGGTGACCTATGGCAGAGGTGTTGGTTATCCAATAAAGGTTCCCGGGGCGGCGGTATCCATTCTCGCCTCCCAAATTGTAGACATTGCGCATTGGTTTATCGTGACCTATGAGGTTTATCCGAGGTGCGATTATTGCTAGTTGAAAAAGAATGGGACGCTTAGAAGGTTTGCGCGTCTAGTGAGAATGAAGAAGAAAAGGGTGTAAGGAGGGTATAAAGACGCGAATTTAAATGGTAGAAGAAGCCGGGGACGCACGAGAAAGTCATGTCATAATCAAGTAAACCAAATTCTTGTCAAAAGTCAGAAAAACGGAAGAACTATGTATGAATTCGAATGACGTAAGGGTGTGTAAAATCAAAGTTGTCCGAAAATGAGGAAGGAAAATGAGGAAGGAAAAAGGCATAATAACCCCAAAGTTAATCAGGATATTAGTAGTAGCCTGTAGGATGTTTTCAAATATTGTCAGGTTTTTTTTTTATAACTGGGAATGTTTTAAAAATAAAACTTGCGAAGAGTGTCATTTTAATTTTAATTTATTTTATTTATAAGTACATGTTACATGATTAATATATTTACTTGAGGAGATACATTAGGTCACCATACTAGGCAGCTGCCTGTATCATGGTGACCAACGGAGGAAAGTTATTTTGAAATGAAGTCTAATTAGTGTAAGCATATTTAAGTAAAATCATAAAAAAATTAGAAAATTGGTAGAAGTGTTTCGAATAACTCACAAATTGCCAAAGTTGCCTGGAAAATAAACACAAATACGTAAGGTAGCTGTTATGTATGTACATAAATACACATGCATGCACACATACATACAAATATATATATATATATATACTTACATAAACATGTATTTATGCATACCCACACATACATGTATATACACATGTACATACATATACATACACATACATGTATACACTTAAATTTGATAGCAGAAACAAGCCGTCAGCAAATAGTGACAAAAACAAGAACATCTAAAGAAGGCCGGATACTACTGCATAATATATATACATACATATGCCTGTGTTTAATTTATAAAACAGTATATTTATTATTATAATTGTTATTACGCCTGAGGAGCTAAGGGCTATTTCGCCTGAAGGCATCATCAATTTTAGGTGTTATTAAGTTATTTATAACTTATAACGTTATTATTATGTATTGATTTTGAAGCTAAACAACTTTGATCCATTTAGGTACATAGGTATTTAGATCAGTCTGGCGTTGAAGTAGTAAAAAAAAGAAATGAACCAAAGTTATAGTTTTTTTTGTTAAAATATTCAGTTCTTCAGAAAATTCAGACAGAAAAGTGTGAAAAGAAAATTTCCCCCCCCGAAACTCATCCGATTATAAGATATTGCTTCGGTTCCGGTCCCTACTAAGTAAGATAGGTATAAAAAATCCGGGTCATACATTTTGAAACATTTTGCCTACATTTTGGTACAAGACAAAGTATTTTAGTATTTTCCTTCCCATCCAAAAACTATAACATTTTTTGCAAATTTATACGTTCTCCTTATTCAAATTTGGGTCATTATCCAAGATGGCTTCTCGGAATTTGCAGAAAGCAGACAACTTTGTGGGCTGGGGGAGGGGATATAAGGGTGGTTTCCTACGTTTTACGACCCCGTGGCTCGTTAAGGCGACCTCGCATCTCTCCTTTACTGCCGTACAACCTCCTCCTGCTACCTCTTGGGGCAGTGATGCTGCATCATATAGCCAACCAAGAACCACTGTAATAATATACATAACATGCAAGCTTATTTTTATGGCCGAGTCGCTATTACGCTCGTTGGACGTACTGGAACCAAAATAAATATTTTATATATTTTTTTTATATTTTCACTGCAAACATGACAAGTATAAATTTGCAATTAAATCTTGAAATGAATACTAACCACGATGTAGTCAGCTTCTGAGAGGTAAAGCATATTATTAAGAACATTTTTCATGATACCATTTTCAGTAAACATTACCTCAAAGGTGGGTAAAAAAACTTTACAATTACACTTTCGTTATTTGTTTTTGGGGTGTTACCTCCTTCTTTAGCCAACGGTTCGGACATCGTCGCAGTGTCCATCATCGTGGCAGATCCGGCAGAACCGATAGATGTGTTTTAGAATTACACCTTTAAAAAACGTGCCAATATTTAGATTACATTTTATTTGATTAATTTGTGATCTTTCACAAATTATTAATTAAAAGTACTATATATATCTATGTGGCACATTCCAGAGTGGTAGATAATTTCAGAATCGGCCTGGTGAAAGACCACATTTCAGAATCGAAACGTTGCTTGCTATAGCTTTCGCTGTGTTTGGAGACAAGATTTGAATGGCCAGGTACGTCGCCAATTTCCCCTTCCACATCTCCTTTTCCCAACTACCTTCAAGCTCACAATATGTCCCAACTGGGGATTCCAAAGTCTCACTGGCTCCAGGCGGTTGGTAGCAGTTGGGATTCTTGTGCGGTATTCACATAAAACAAAAAAGATACCTACGAGATATAAAGTTTTTATTATTTCACACCTTCTTTTAGCAGAGAATAGTAGGTGTAAAAAAGGCGGAAAAGGGTTTTCAATCACAGTTTCAATTCTGAATGGTGGTCTAACACCAGCATCGCAAATATATCGTATATTATTTAAAATGATTAAATTGAGAAAGCTCGCCGAGAGCGTTACCCTTGGACCACCCTTGTCACTTCATTTGGAGAAATTTAAAAAAGAAACATTTATTTACAATATGAACTGTTGTATCTGTAAAATTTAATATGCGTGGAAAAAAAATAACAAACATTCTATGGGAAATCCCTGGGGGAAATTAATTTCCTCGGGGCCTCCTGTGTGGAGTAATGTAAAAAAAAACAAATGATAAACCTATTTTGGAAACAGTATCAGTTTGTAATAATCTACAGTTTTGCAATGAACTATAACTTGCCTACTCCAGACTTAGTTTATTTTTCTGATTCAACTCTGTGTACAAAAGAGACACCTACATATTTATGCCTAAACCTTCACATGTTAAGGCTCTAATACAAACTAGCGCATGCAACATCATCATAATAAAACGTAGAACAATAAAATAATACTTTTGTGCGTGGGGATTAAACCATAACTGAGATGGCATACTGAGAAGCAAGCTGGAGTACGCGAGCGATGTTTGGGCACCGTACCACCAGAAGTACATTGATATGTTAGAGCAAATCCAGAAGAAATTCCTCAGGTATGTTTATAAGCGGAAGCATGGAACCTATCCAAGTTTCATGCACCATTTTGACTTATTTGAGGAAACTGATTCTGTGAGTCTAGAAACTAGACAGAAAGCAAATCTTGCTATTCTGTCTTTCAATATTTGGAACAATTTCATCGATGGCCCATTTCTTTTGGGATGCTATGATTTATATGTACCAGACCACTACAGCCGAAGTCGACATCACGAATTATTTAAAGTACCGAACGGCAGAACAGACGTCTTGGCAAAGCATAGCATGACGAAGGGAGTGGTGCTGTTAAATGAAATTGCAAACCATTTGAATGTGAATGTATGTGACTGTTCTTTATATGCTTTAAAAATATTATTGAAGAGTCACTTGCCTAAATGCTGATAGGGTAACTAAATTGTGCTGTAATTGGAATTATTCTGTTGTACAATAAAAATAAAAATAAAATAACATCATTTCTCCACAAAGTACTGATGAACTTTTACGAACAACTTTTGAAAGCTCTACCACCAAATAAACTTAACTATTAAAATGTTATGATTCAGATTTAAATATATTTTTATCATTCTTCATAAAATCCCATAAAGTTTGTTTACGAGGGAGTCTTTTTACAGCTTTTCTACAACAATGTGTTGTATGTTGTAGCCACGCTTTGAATTAACATAAAACATTCAAACTTTACTAAACCTTTCTGGGTCCTTCCTGTTTCCGGTATTTCCGTTCTAAATTTAAATATTGCCGCTTTAAAACTATTTCGCTATAACTACTATGGGGGGGCGCGCTTTGACTAAAATGTTAAAAGTTCAACTGGATAGCATTATGCAAATTAGTGACGTTACAATGTTCTTCTTTCCGATTTGCTCTGACCCTTATAATAAAATATTTTTCTTTTGAAACCTTAACAGATGAACGAGTTCTCTTTGCTTAATATTTCGAAATACTTGAATATTTTAATTTTATGTTTTTTAAAACAAGATAAATACATTATTTAGTTTTTTTTATTGCAAAGTCGATATTTTATTTCTCCATTAGGTTTATTGTACTACTTCTCTCTAAATTAGAATTGTTAAATATGGAACAAACAATATCAATAACGGAAATATGAAATGCTCTAAACGACAAAATGTTAAATATTCAAGTGAACGAAAACATTTTTTTTTTAATTTATTTTTGGCTTCTGTGTTTGTAGACATATAATTACAAATTTTTATTATAAAATAATATTTATAGATCTTTCAAAACACTTAACATATTTTGTAAATTTCTTTACTAACAGTATTTAATTTATTTTTCATTTTTCAAAATAAAAAATCTTTTTACAATGCACATCGTAAAAGACGCACTTATTTTCCAAGAAATATTTCGACGACGCGGGTCGAACGTGCAAAAGCGCATACAAATGACATATTTAACTCATCTTTGAATTTAAAATCCTTTACAGCACTTCCAATTTCCGCTATCGATGTCTAATATTTTTTTTTAATAACGGGTCATTTGAAAGCTCCATATCTCATGATAGTACTGAAGTGGCGAGCTGGAAACAGTCGTATTTACCTAAAATTTCAGAAAAAAAATATGTGCAGTTTTCAGAATATCAGCAGAGCTCACTGTTAAATTTTACTGCTTCGGACGGACAGCTGCCTGCTTTCAAGTTAAAATTCCGCGATGTTTTTCTTTATATTATTCCAAGTGAATTGATCCCTGGAAACTTATAGATATGTAATAATAATATTTTTTATGACCTGAGCCAACTTAACACCATTAATCAAAATTATTTAAAAAAAATACCACATTTGGTTTACTTTAAATAATAATAATAAATTTGGACAACTTATATAGCGCTGTTTTTGCGAAAAATCGCCTCAAGAGCGCTGTACAAATTAGCATGGATTTTATTTTAGAATTTACTTAACTATGTAGGAGGCTAGATAACCACTCATCTTGCAGCTATCAAGCGCATAGATTATTGGAATTCCAGCCCCCCAATAAATTAAATTAAATATCTTTTTATATGTACGTATTTCAATTTACTTAACTATGTACGAGGCTAGATAACAACTCGTCTTGTAGCTATCAAGCGCATGGATTATTGGAATTCTAGCCCCTCAATAAATTAAACCAAATATCTTTTTAAATGTACGTATTTCGATTTGCTTAACCATGTAGGAGGCTAGATAACAACTCGTCTTGCAGCTATCAAGCGCATGGATTATTGGAATTCCAGCTCCCCAATAAATTCAACAAAATATCTTTTTATATGTACGTATTTCAATTT
This sequence comes from Limnephilus marmoratus, assembly GCA_917880885.1. Lineage (NCBI taxonomy): Eukaryota > Metazoa > Arthropoda > Insecta > Trichoptera > Limnephilidae > Limnephilus > Limnephilus marmoratus. The sequence continues at coordinate 30,451,163 of OU862931.1, forward strand.
ACTTAACCATGTAGGAGGATAGATAACAACTCGTCTTGCAGCTATCAAGCGCATGGATTATTGGAATTCTAGCCCCCCAATAAATTAAACAAAATATGTACGTATTTCAAGATTATCGGAATATATATAATTACTATCACGCTTCAACATTTGAACCTAGAAATAAGAATTAGCTACCAGCCCTAGGGCCACTAACTGGAGGTGGCGGATGCTTCCCAGGGGGGCCTAATCGCCCTTCCCAACCAAACAAACGCACATAAAATGTAATGCAGAGTTAAGGAGAATACATTTATATAGCTAAATCAGCACACTGTAGGCTTCTTTCTATACATTTTATGTAAATATTGACCAAATATTGTATTTTATTGACATGCACATGCCTCTCCTTTTTACTCCCAAATATGATTTGTCTCCTACCGGGCCCTCGGCGACCCTCTATCTGATCCATTATCAAATATAAGTAAAATTCTTAAAGACAAGTAAAAACTATATGTCAATTAGTTTAATTACTAAGGAATAACATCAGAACAACATTAAAATTAACGTTTTCACTCCAAAAATTTTAAGTCTAAAGAAACAAACCTTTGTTTATATTTTTGCAGATATTTCCACGAAACCTAACTAATAGTTACAAGAAACCCTAAGATTCAGTTTAAACTATTTTATCACAATGGAATTATGAATAAAAAATCTCAATTGTAATGTCTAATATTGAAATTGTGCTTAAAATATTTCACGATCGGAGCTCTGTGATTGTTTTATTAATTCACGCTGTGGTAGTTTTCAATAGCCGCTCCATATTGGCTCTGCAACATGTTGCCTTCATCCCCTCGGACAGAAAGAACCTTTCAAAAGGGAATTACGATCCTCCAACTCTCCCCTCGGTCACCGTGCTTATAAAATACCGTCTTATTCTTCTACCTACACGGGTACTTTGTATAAATGGAAGATGGAAACTATTATCTAACGTTGAATTATCTTTTATACAATGTGATATTTTATAGAGAAGATGAGCACATACGCTGTAAGGAGGCAGATGATGTTTTATGTATAATAGTGGGTACTTCACGAGGTAACCCTTTCTTTAGAGTGCATTTCCTGAAGCTTTGATAAGCTACAATGTAAAAGATTTAGAGTTCTGTGGAGCACGAATAAAAATACTTTGATTTTTTGGTTTCTTAAATGTTACAACGTGTTCATCACTTCAACCGGTCTAAAAAATAAGATTGCTGACACAGCAGTACCAGTGGCCTGCTTTGATCTTTTTTAGATTATTATTTATTAATTAATGTTACATATTCTTTAATTCTTGATTCGATTCAAAGTATTAGGCGAGTACTTAAAATAAATGCATTACAACCCTAATAATTTTTGTTTGCTCAAAACTCACATTATAATCATTTCCGGCGAATCCGTAACTAAAATAACTTTTTTTTATTTCCAAGGGATGTAAATTATTTATATTTTAGATTAATAAAAACCTTACCATTAATATATTTTACGTACAACGATTTCAAAACTTTATAACCCGTTTTTCAACTATAAAGTTAGCGGTAAGCACCAGATTTTATTTTTCTGGACGATGAATTAATAACTTCGGGAGGACAACATGGAGACACATTTTATATATTTGTTAGATGTTCTTCAGAATTAATTAAAATGAACGCAGGCGGAAAGGTCCAAACTCCAGGCCTGTTAGGGTGAATTCGACCGTACGTTCGTCCAATATGCCGTGCCGCTGCGTACAGTTGTTTACACGCTTTCTTCACTTAAGTCGTTAAGATTCCCACATTATTTTTCTTCTTTTCTTTGATACGGCAAATTCTACAGTAGTTTCATACAATACAAGGATCGCGTTTGTAGACACGGCTTCTTTACTTACGTCGTCGTTAAGATTCTGTATTTTTTGTGTATATTATCGTCTTAATTTAACGAATTTCAAAAATTGACTTGCCATTTTGGCCGATTTGGGAGGCGGCAATGGGTACCGCCGCCCCGGGAACCCTTATTGGAAAACCAACACCTCTGCCATAGGTCACCCCAAGTGATTCGCTATGTTTGGTGATTGGTCTAGGTCTTGGAGGCGGATGACCAGGACACACTGAACCCCAGATTCCTACCCACCCCTTAAACCCTTTTCCTTCCCAGATCTCTCCTCTCCTTCCTTTCCTTAAAAAAACCCTCCACACAGCATCCCCAAAGATGACATAGGCCCTAAGGGAAATTATTTTCCTCAGGGCCTCCTGTGTGGAGCTCATGTAAAAAAAAATTTACAATCTTTGTTTAGCAAAAAGTCATTCTCAAATTTTGACATTTTCGCAAGAGTTTTTGTAATGATTAAAAAACTTTTCAGATGTATTTTCCTGTGGTTGTAATAATCCAAAAACCTTAGCAAGGATGGAAATAAGTTTGAAAGTTTCAACATTTCCTACGCTTAATACAGCAATACATCTCATGTACTCACATTATATACACACCCAAGCAACCATATTTTGATTTTTATATTTATAGAAGATAACCCATCTAAAGACGCTTTTTTTAGCTTTAATTCTCGTCTGATACAAGTAATCCCCTGAACTAGCGGCTCTGTGAACTACACAGAGGTAGAGAGAGAGCCGCAGAACACAGAGTACAGCCTCACAATGCTTCAGCCGTGGCCATACCGCCACGATCATCCAAGATTAAAATCCTCGCTCCAATAACCACCGCCATTACTTCTATTGTTGTTTCCTGGTCGTGGAGGGCCGGTTTCTCTGCCGAAGCCTTCAAATAAATTATTTTTTAGCTTAACTTCACTGGTTTAATGCAATAATTTAATTTTAAAAAAATATGTTCTTTTATTGTATTTAGCTATCAACGGTCCTGAAGAACAATGTCGGAAGTGCGAATTTGTAGTAAGCTTTGTCTTTGAGATCAAGAAATATGGTATTATTTTGATAGTTTGCATTTCATTTCATTTCATTAAAAATTACGGGGATTTTTGTGGACTTTTAAATAATCATAAAAAGGAAATTAAAATAAGCCTTCAAGGCGATTTTAAATTTTTAGCAAATCCGACATTTTTCTCCGAATTATTCGAAAACACATTGATAATATAATGTAAACTGATTGTTTAGTTCTGAAACAGTTTAAAAGCTAAACCCATGTTCCCAATTCCTTCATTGTTCATTTATTCCTTTGTCTTCATCCTTTCTTTGAAAGTCTCTACTTATTAGATAGAGAAGAAGATGTTTTCATACCTACGTGGAACCCATCTACAATATTGGCACCTAAATTTAAAATTACCTACTTGTATGAGTTAAAAATTCGCAGTGACATCGGTCACATCTCGCCATTGAAATCTCGCTATTAATCGCAAAATTGCCAATTAATGAATCCAAGGTGTCAGTAATTGTGACCAAGTTGTGCAGTTATTGAAATGAGGTGCAGCCATCACCAAGATCGTTCCAGAAACAGCGGATGTGCCCATCAAAATGTAGGGACTTATCCTTCCATTTGCCATTTCCAGTGATTGAGTTAAAAACGCAGTCAATTGTCTTGTTTTCACAAACTTTAGATTTACATTCCACACCTCTCTGTCGTGTCATGACATTGGTCGTGACACTGATCTAATCCAACCTAACCTAACAATTATTAATTTAACATTACCCTTCCTTACTTGAGCTTTACTGACCTAATAATAGGAATAATTGGATAATTTTAACAGCGCCGTTTTTTTGTGGAAAATCACCTGAAAGGAGCTGTACTATTTATTATGAGTCCCTAGCCTAACCTAACCTAACGCAGCAAATTTTGTTTCAAAATTTTGTTTCAAAATTTGTTTTCGCAGACTTAGATTTCAGAACATTAACTCCTATGAGGACTGTGAAAATGTGACATTATTCATATACTTATGTACCTTATTATGCTTTATACTATCATGTATAAATTTTACTACAGAAACTAGCAAAAAAATAAAAATAATTTTCTTTTACCGTTTTTAGGTTTTTAGGTATTTAAAAAAATGATTAAAGGTGATAAAAAAGAGAGGTTTGGAGGCGCCGGGTATCGATCCCGGTACCTCTCACATGCTAAGCGAGCGCTCTACCATCTGAGCTACGCCCCCAGTTGAAAATAGTAATCTATAATTCAATGATTTTATACCAGACTTGAATATCCTTCACACAATAACAACAACTTTCACGTTCCCAAAGGTCAAATGATAAATCATAGCAAAAGCCACCTGTGCGCAGCCAACAATTTGAGAGACAAGAGCCAAACACTCGTACAAAGTTGATGTCGGCTGCATAAGTACGAGTTGCCAATTAGGCCGCTAACAATAACAATCCTTATTTAGATGGCGATAAGGCGTAAGTTCCCTTTTAACTCCAGTTACCCGTTTTTATTTATTCAAGAAAAAAAAACCATCGCCAAAAACCGTGTTTTAATTTATTTCGAGAAGTTCAGGGCCAAATATTTAAATGTTTTACTATTTTGAAGTACTTTTTAAATGACTTAATTTGCCACATTATATAATAAATCCATAACCCAAAAGTTGGAGATTTTGAACTTTTAAGCAGTTTTTATAAGCCTGGTAGGTACTTTATTTTTTCTGGGCTTTAAAAATATTTTGGATGATTTATATAGCGCCGTTTTTGTGAAAAATCACCTCAAGGGCGCTGTACACACTTATAATACATTTCTAAAATCTATAAAAACTACAAGCTATACAAACAATTAAAAACAACTTATGGCAAAAAATTGCATACCTTCATTGATCACCGATACAAAAATATATGTAGGTACAATGTTTTGAATAATGAACGCGATGCTGCCTAAAAATGAATGAATACAGGACACCTTGAAATTAACACTGTATATGGTCTATTTAAAGAAATTTAGATAGAGTTCGCACTCAGAGGACATAATTGTGAACACATATTATTTAATCCTGAAAAATATTTTAATATTAATATGTAATATATTCTTTAATGAGTGTATTTTGGAAAGTAAAAGCAACATTTAATGGTGGGTGGTGCAGTAGTACCCTAAATGTGATTCGTCAAGAGACAGATTGATGTGTAAGGACTCGAGTAATTTTAATTCAGTAAGAAAAGTGTGATCAAGACATATCATGGGCAATGCAAGTATGATACTCTTAGATAGGTATATTTAAATTAAGGGTAAGCCCAAAAAGGCAAGTTTTTAGTTTGGACCTAAACTCTGTTGTCGTTGTTACGTATCTTAATTCCGGAGGGAGTCTATTCTAAGCCTTAGGCCCAGATACTTCGAAAGCACGATCTTCAAACTTAGTATTTGGCTTTCGTTTATGTTATTTTAATCTGTCTATAGCAGATGATGTTCCTGATCTAAGGGTTGATTGCCTCAGACCGGTATTTTCCGGGACGCATAATTCGGAGTTGTAAGGTGGGGCCATTTCGATGATTAATTTAAAAACCATCCAGCACAATTTGTACTGGATTCTTTCAGGACACTTGAGCCAGTGAAGGTTACGAAGGTGTTCTGAAATGTGCGAATATTAGAGACCCCGGTTATGAGCTAGTCGATTACTTCAAAGGCCAAGAAGTGGTCTGCTTGTAGTATTTATGTAATTAATGCACCTAACATAATATTTCTAAGCGATAAAATTTCCGAACCAAAAATTGGTGATTTTTAATTATTTCATAGTTCTTCGCATTAAATACTGCTTCAACACTTCCCGTCCCACGCTCCGTTCTTTAACCCGCCTCAAAAAGATTCCAAATGAGTCAATGTTATACCTAGTTATCCTTGTTTTATAAAATAAAACCAATGAAGCTTTTGTGACGAGTCTCCCAAAATATGAAAATTAATAAATGTCAAAAAACGGATAATTTCTACGTTTAAGAAAACTCAATCAGCAATTATAAATTGTACGGGTAGTTAACAAAAGTCAATTAAACAATATTTTTTTTAATTAATTCGGTTGAAAAACCGGTTCTCAACCAGAAACGGAAACTATCGATGCGCATGCGTGTTCGTTTCTTTAAATCCCGCCAAAATATATCATTATTATACCTACCCCGGGACACAATTGGGGTAGATTCGTGGGAGGACCCACGTACATACCCAACATACATACCTACATACAGACACATCTACCTAACTACCCTACCTACCTACACCTATCTGGGGATGGAATGATTTTTCAATGCGTAAGTCAGAAGCATTCAACGAATTTTTAGGTAGTTTTCTTGTACTTCCCAGGAGGAATGAAACATGTCGGTTTTCTTAAGGGCATTTCTAATACAATATGTTCATTTGTTAAGTTTCCAATTAAATGAACATACAATATTTCATATTTTTATTGGAACCATTTATTGGACACCAACACCTGTGGCATAGGTCACCCCAAGTGGTTCACTACGTTTGGTGACTTAGCAGGGGTCCCCGGTATAATGTTTGAGGTTTCGTAATTAAATGCAAGAACTGATTCAATTGTAAGACGTTTATTGACACTGTTGACAAGTTCAAGGTTATACATCAAGTGACGCGACAGACCTGCCAACTATCCGCATCTGACAGCTGGTTATTATTATTACCAACATAACATCCTTTCCTCCTTCCCTTTTTTTTAAATTTTTATATCCAACCAAATAACAATGACAAAGAAACTTAAGAGTAATCACTATGACTAAATCGTACAGGGGGTTTCACAACTCTGCCAGACCTAGTTATAATATCATTATTTCCACTAGTGCTGGGTAAAGGTTCAATAACAATTTCATTTTCCTGACTTGTAAAGTCTTGCCATTTATCGGGATTCTCATAACTTGATTTTGACTTAAGACAACTTTTTTTTATTTGGTTAACATGAACCTTTTTCACCTCTCCTCCGATTAATTGAATTAGATACACCCATGGACTTAATTTCAACTTAACAGTTCCCTGAAACCATTTCATAGGACCTTTCACATGTCTTAAATAGACCAAAACATTATCATTTTCTTTAAATTCTTTCAATGCATTTTTTGTTGATTGTTTGACATTTTGTGATTGTTTACTTTTATTGACATGACTTTCTTCTGACAAAATATGTAGTGGTGTACGTGGCTCATATGAAAATATTTTAGCCATTGGAGATACACCCGTAACAGAAGTAGGAGTGGAACGATAGCTATACAGACAATCTATTAGACGTTGAGCTGGCGATAAAAATTTAGAATTTTTCGAAAACATAAATTTAATTAATATTTTTTTGAAAGTTTGAACAGACCGTTCCGCTAATCCATTTGACTCGGGATTATACGGCGGACAAAATAATAATTTAATTGATTTTTCTTTACAAAAAATAGAAAATTCTTTGCATGAAAATGGGGGACCATTATCACAAACAATAGTTTTCGGAAAAGCGAATCTGGAAAAAACTTCACTTAATTTAGATAACAAATCCGAATATTTAGTATTTTTCATGTAAAAACATTCTACCCACTTTGAATATGAGTCGCAAACTAATAAGTATTTTGAACCTTTTAAATCAAAAAAATCCAAATGGACTCTTTCCCATGGACTTTCAGCAATAGGCCAACTATGACGTACATTTTTGTTAGCATTTTGTACAGACTGACACATTTCACATCTAGAAATAACATCTTCAATATCTTGATTCATACCTAACCACCATACATATGAACGAGCAAGAATTTTTGATCTGACTATACCAGGATGACCATAATGTATTAAATTTAGGACTTTGGACTTAAGAGATTCTGGTATTACAATTCTGTCACCAAATAAAAGACATTTTCCTTTGACCGACAGTAAATTTTTAAACTTGAAATATTTTTTAATTTCTGGACTTGACAAGTTTTCAATCCAACCGATTGAAACATACTTAATGACTTTACATAATGTTTCATCTTTTTCAGAATGACTTTCAACTTCTGAGAATGGAATTAATGGTGTAGACATGTATACAAAATTACATTCCTCAATATTGAATTGTTGTTTACTTGGCAAACGTGACATTACATCTGCTTGAGGAATTTTCAATCCTTTTTTATATTCCAATTTATAATTGTACGCAGACAATATTATAGACCATCTTATAAGACGTGATGCTGCTAAAACGGGGACTTTTTTGTTTTCAGCAAATAAAGACAACAATGGAGCATGATCAGTATATATCGTAAAATGACGACCAATTAAATATTTGTGAAATTTCTTAATTCCAAAAATAATAGCAAGGGCTTCCTTGTGCAATTGGCTATAATTTCTTTGAGCTGAATTTAATGTTGCAGACTCAAAAGCTATAGGAAATTCTTGATTCTTTACGACATGACTTAAGACACAACCGACACCGTATGCACTGGAATCGACTGTAAGACACAATGGTTTTGACGGATCAAATAAAACTAACATAGTTTTATCTGACAAAAGAGACTTACTATTTACAAATGCCTTTTCGCATTCATCAGACCAACACCATTTTACATTTTTTCTTAATAAATTATGAAGTGGTTCTAGCACTGTAGGACACATAGAAATAAAATTCCTATAAAAATTCAACATTGACAAATATGACTTTAGTTGAGTAATATTTTCTGGACACCCAGTAGACTTAATTTTCTCAACTTTCGACAAAGACGGACTTTTGCCTTGACCTGACAAAGTAAAACCTAAAAATTCGAAAGAATTTACAAAAAATTCACTTTTTGACACATTAATTTTTATATTAAACTCATTTAATTTTGACAAAACTTTATCCAAAGTATCAGAACACTCCTTCTCGTCTTTACCACCTATACAAATATCATCAATATATGCAGCACAGTTTTTTATGCCACCCAAAACTGTATCAATTACCATTTGAAAAACGGCAGGAGCCGATGACAATCCATAAGTTAAACGATTATAGACATATAAACCATTACATGTATTAATTGTAAGTAATTCTTTACTAGAATCTGACACAGACAACTGTAAATACGCGTTTGTTAAATCTAATTTACAGAATACTTGACAACCTGAAAATTTATTAAAAATATCCTCTGGACGTGGAATAGGATATTGATCAACTCTCAATTGTGGATTGACTGTAGATTTCAAATCTGCACATAAACGTAATTTTCCATTTTGTTTAGGTACACAAACTATTGGAGAAGACCAACTACTATATTTAACTTTTGAAATAATGCCTTCGCTTTCAAGACGACTTAGCTCTTGACATACTTCAGCACGAAGTGCATAAGGAACTTCATATGCTTTGTGAAAGACAGGAGTAGCATTATTTTTTAAACTTAAATTCACAGAAAATTCTTTAATTGGTAATTCGTTATTAGTAATCGAAAAAGAATTTAAATATTTTTGTGACAATTTTTTAACAATATTTGTTTTATTTTTCTCGCTGACAGACACTGAATTTACAGTATTATTATGCATATTTGACATTAAAGAACTTATGAAAGTATTTTCCCAAGATGGATCAAACACTTTTAACCAATTTCTACCCAAAATAGCATCAGACGACAGATTTTTTTATAACCAATACTGGTAAATCCATTACAACATTCGAATCCACAACATTTACTTTTGCCATAAAAAATCCAAAACAAAATAAATTCTGACTATTTGCTGTGAACAAATTACCGTAGAATTGACTTAACTGACAAGTTTTGAAAAATTTTAAATACATTTTGTTACTTATTAATGTCGAAGAACTTCCTGTGTCAATCATAAAAGACATATTGATACCATTTACAATTAAATTAATTTTCGCTGTATCAGACACTGACATATTTAATACATTTACATTATTGACACATTTTACGTGATTGATGATTGATTTTGCATTTGGACAAAATTTCGACGTATGCCCGTAAATATTACACTTGTAACATTTCCACTTTTTTGAAGGACATAACTCCGGTTGATGAGTTATAAAACACCTCTCGCATCTTCTGGACCCTTGACGTGATGGAGATGACAGTTGACTTGATGACCTTGAACTCCTTTGACCCTTGAATCCAGTCCTTTCACCCTGATGAAATCGCCTACTAGGACTATTCTGACGTGAAGGGCGATCCTTTGAGACATGACATGTTTTTTTATGTGACATTTTTGACTTGACTTCACAGATTTCCGATGTAACATTTTCTTTGTGTAAAATTTGCTCTGAGCTGTGACTAACTGTCTCAATATTTTTGACAATAAATTTTGCTTTCTCAAAAGTTAACGATTCATCTTCAGATAGCAATCTTCTAGACATTGCATCATCTTTTAAACCACACACCAATTTATCTCTCAGAGCTTGGTCTAGAAAAGCACCAAAATTGCATGATATTGACAGACTTTTTATATCCGTAATATAATCATCGATTCCTTCGTTAGAATGTTGTTTCCGGTTATAAAATTTATATCTTTGCGCAATTGTACACCTTTTTTCTTCATATTTACTCCTCAGTGTTGTTACAATATCGTTGAAGGTTAAATCTTCTAGATTTTTCGGATGCACCGTTTCTTTTAAAATTTTAAATTTCTCCGCACCGATCAATATACACAAATATCCAATTTTTTCTTTCTCTGCGATATTAATAATTTTTAGATACATTTGTATGCGTTCCAAAAACATATTGAAACTTTCGCAATCTGGTTCGAAATGAGGCACTGGCAAGGTACTACTCGACATGTTGAAAAAAAGGTTTTTTCCACGGCGAAATCACTGTTAATACTCTTCACACACGTTTTAACTGATAAACTGATTTTCCTCGTCGCCAATTATAATGTTTGAGGTTTCGTAATTAAATGCAAGAACTGATTCAATTGTAAGACGTTTATTGACACTGTTGACAAGTTCAAGGTTATACATCAAGTGACGCGACAGACCTGCCAACTATCCGCATCTGACAGCTGGTTATTATTATTACCAACATAACACCCGGTAGGCTTGTTGAAAAAGTATCGATATTTTTAATTCAATACATCGATATTTTTAGCCGATATATTTTGATCCGATATATCGATGAATCGATACAAAATATCCAATATCGAAAATTACATCAAAACATAATTTTTATAACACGATATTTTATTTATTTATGTAACTAAAGTCACTAGAATCCAAAACCGTATAGGAACAAACGGAAAAAAAGTAACTCTATTGGGTCATGTCATGACATCTGGCGGTTGAAATTTTAACTATTAATAGCTTACAAATCTATTGTCTTCGCATTAGTATTTGTGATCGCTAATACTATCTCATATGTGTAGGTACATAAATTGAAATGTATGCTATTTTTCGCCATTTTTTTCTAAGCCACTCCTACGTGTTGGTTCCCAATTGTCTATGATTATTGACTATACCTTGTTCCAAACACGAAGTCCTTTTTGACAGATTAATACGCCAATAGAATGTTACTGAGATGCATACAAACATTGTATGCATCTCAGTTAATGTATAAGTTAGAAGACAGCTTTTTAATTTATGATATTTTTGTAATTATTACCTAATAAAAATGAATACTGATAAAATTACCTTCATGTTTCTTGGGATTTTTGTACGTTAAAATAATAAACATTGTGTATAAAAATTACTATTGATAATATTGAGCTGAATACACTATTATTTTAAAAACTCAAAATCTTTTGAAAACTTGACCGATATATCGATACATCGATATTTTTTCCTCGATATATCGACGTCGATATTGATATTTTAATAAATATCGATACATCGATATATCGATATTTTTTTCACTTTCGACATCCCTAGTCCCCGGGTTCACGGTTCTTGAAATTTATCCGGTTCTTGGCAACTAATGCGTCTGCCCACCATCTTCGTGGCAGATGAAGATCTGAAATGTAGGAAGATCTGAAAGAGAAAGAATCCTGAAAATCTTCATACAAAAAAATTAATTTGGAAAAAAAAGCATTTTCAGCTACAACAATGTCAATAACGTCGTAATTTTCAATCTTAGTACTCTAGCTCACTTAGTACTCTAGCTCACTCAAGGACCGCCGCGCCGCGCCACCGGTATACGGTTGATGTTTTTCACTTCTACAGTTTTTACGACTCGACTTGAACTCAAGTTCAGCTCAGCAGTGGAACGATTTGCTGACCTCTATGTTTCCTCTCTCCTACAAGATGGGCCTCTCTCTCAGTATTTTTTTTTCTTTTTTAAATTTTGGGAAATACGCCAAACGCGCGCTTAACATACTTAAACAGATGACAATTGTCACTTCAACGACTTGGTCTTGAGTTCAACAGCTTTGCTGTGTTTCCTCGCTCGCCACTGTGTTCACTCCTTCCTATCATTGATAAGACCCTCCACACGGCATCTTCAAATAGACATAGGCCTGAGCGAAATTGTTAACCTCGGGGCCTCCTGCGTGGAGTTAATGAAAAAATAAATTGACTAAGTTGTGAGCTTCCAAAGCGAACGTCAAAAAGTTTTATTCTCAGCATGCTCTAATCAACGTGATACGTTTATAAATACCATGAAATTTTGTTGTAATGGTTGTAGGACCTTACTCTAGAGAGTTGAGCGCACCATCCATAAGAAACATTTTTATTCATTCCCTTAAAAGGTTACCCGAGATATCGCAGACAATGGCAACAATCAGAATGTATAAAAAAGATGATTTGGCGCTTGGATTTTACAAAAGTGATATTATAAATATATCGCAGTGGAATTATTACCCCATACAATCCACCATCCACCATCCACTGTGCGTTCGCGAAACGGGAATTGATTGTGGTTTCACCCATTGTGGGCCCATTGTGAGAAATACGAGATGCGAATTGAGAATTTCAATTCAATCCGCCATTGTTGAGGGAAGTTTTTGGATTAACTTCGGGATATTATATTATTTATGAAAGGAGATATAATAAGAGATTGAAAATAGGTACCACAATTAAAGCAGAGAGGTGAATACTTGGCAGAAGAAACAATAAGAAGAAAATATGTGTATTTATTGTTATTAAGTTTATTTTGTAGAACTCCATTTTAATTTTTAATTTATTTTATATATTTAATAATATTATTATTCTGTCTAGAAATGATATAAATACATCGTCTGTAGGTGGTAACAACCACAGTTTGATAATGCCTTCAGAGGGCGAAACAGCTGTAACTCATAATAATAATTACGAAGCAGAAGCAGAACTTGTTTATAATAAACTGTTTTTATACATTGAATAATAATATTATTAAATATATAAAATAAAAAAAATAAAAAAAAAATAAAAAATAAAAAAATATATATATGTGTATGTACCTGTGTAATATGACGCGATTAAAAAAACATTTATCGATTTTATTAAATGAAATAAGCACTTTGTTTTTAACAACTAACTTAAGGGGCTGAAAAGTAATGCACACATGTTTGTACAGCGCGATCAAAATGACCTTCAGAAGCGCGCCAGGTGGAATATGGAAGTGACATTCCTCCTCTATACGTACGCGCATGTTTGAGTTACTTAGTTGAATTCATCAAGTGCATTTTGAGTAGCGGAAGTATGGAGACGTGTTTTAGTGTTAAGTCAACGCAAGGTAAACAGCGAGCTGTTATCGAATTTTTAACTTCTGAAAAAGTGACTCTTACTGATATTCATCGTCGTTTAAAGTATGTTTATGGGGACGATGCCGTTGATAAGTCTTCTGTAAATTTGACGGTACAACAAAATTCGCTTAGACCAAGCACCATAGGAGTACATTTTAAAAATATACGTAATATTTATGTAAAAAAAAATTTCGAAATCATTACATAGTATAAAATGAAGTCGCTCAAAATGTATGTGCGCATAGATCTTTTAAACTACGCAACGGATTTTCATGCAGTTTTCACCAATAGATAGAGTGATTCAAGAGGAAGGTTTATATGTATAATACATGCTTATTATAGTGGAGAAAAGCTGAGAAATTCAAATAGTCAATCCAGGCAGCGGGCAGCGGGCAGCTGGCAAGCGGGTGGTGTGGATTTTATAAAGGTTGGGTAATGGCGTTGTGTTTCGTTAGCCACAGCAACGTGTGGCCGGGTCGTATAGTCTAGTATATTATAAAACAGGTTCATGATGAAATAATAACACAACTTGAATTTCACAGAACTTGAATTTTTACTTTGAAATTTGTTTAATTATTATCCAAATTTTGTTAAACAACACGCCCTTAATATCTGTAAATTAAATATTATGAATTTTCAGACGCCAAATGATAATATAAATTGTAAATTAAAAGCAGAAGCTCTCCCTTATTTCAAAGTAGTTGTTTCATAAAATTTTCGATCAGTTAGGACACGAGCAAGCAATTTGCTTGATTTTAAAATATTTTCCATAGCTGGCATGATACTCGTATATACAAACTAAATTTATACGTACCTTAAGTGCTTCGCCACGTTTGTTGATGTCAGTGGAGTCCGGGTTCATTGTGAGCATGGCATTTAAGAGCGTTTAACCAGCCAGCGGACGAAAATCCACATTTCGTCGAAAGTTGTTCTTCCGATCGTGCAGGGCGGTTACAATGAGAAAGATTAATTATTCTCCGTACTAGCTTTTTAAAATTATAACTCAATATCGAATTTATTTCAATCCAAATTAGCTATAATTTATACCTTCATCCAAAAATGCTGAAAGGCGTGATGATAAAACTATTAAAATAGTGTACTTTTTGTAGTTATTTTTTTATTATAAGTATTTATAATTTTTCAATAATGTCTAAATTTAATAAGAATGTTAAAAAAATCTGAAATATATTAGTTTGTAAGTGCACAAATAAATACACAAATGGACCAATTTTCGTCAAGAAACACATGTACGTACATATTTTTTAATGATTTTATTGAAACTAAAATTAAAATTCTAATACATAACTTTACTAGATAATGTATCGATTTATTTTACTGCATGATTACATTATTTGAAATGGGTGTGGTATAATACAAAAACTTTTTTGAAAATTTAACAAATCTGCCAACGAACTATGGAATAACCTTATTATACTAAAAATTTAAAAAAAATTCTAAAAATTTATTACATAACTTTACTAGATAAAAGAACAATCTTTCGAAATCCATTTATAATTTTTGGTGGAAAAGAGTCAATACGTCTAAAAACTTTTTTGAAAATGACGTATTTCCGGCTTTCTCTGGTAATGCCCTCTTAAGTCATGGCGGCGAATGCGACTGCCCACCAGCTGCATGGCGGGACGGATTGGGAGAGGCCAGTTGATGAATTTTAAGTTCACTCTCTTCGCCTTGCACTACAGTGGGAAAGATGGATTCACGCGTCCGTCATTCCTGGACCCATTGACCTTCCAGATCTCTAACCACCACCCTTAATCTTTTCTTTTATAAAAAAAACCTAAGGTAATTTATTTTCCTCAGGGCTCCTGTGTGGAGTTAATGTTATAAAAAATGCATTGTACGCGCGTATGCAGTAACAGGTCTACTTGCGGCCTCATCAGTCGGATTGTGGTAGCAGGGTTCATTGTTAAGCACTTTGCGCTAATCCCAGTGGCACATTTGCTTTCATCTCTTGGATAAAAGGAGGCGGCGTTGGTCAAAAGAAAGTGCGAAATTTCTCACACTTCTTGATGTTCCTATCTACCTTTTTGAGACTTTTTTGTAAACTCACGCTTTCAAATGCACTGAATCAATCCTTCTAGACATGAGAAAAATATTTGGATATAGTTATGTTAATATGTATATATCCTGTGGATCCTAAGATCTGCAATACTTTTCAACCATAACACACATATATTCTACATCATAACTATCTTCATACATTTCTCACCTTTCTGTCTATGTCATCTTACGGGATGATGTTTGGAGGGATCTTTTTAGGATGAATCTTAGAGAGGAAGTTTTGGGAAGGACAAAGGTATGAGGAGTGGGTAGGAATCTGGGGGTCTGTGGGTCCAGGAGTGACGGACGTATTGGAGGCGACCCCACCACTTTCCCAACGGCGTTATAAGGAAACATATGGTTTCCTCCTTCACCGCACACGTCAAGACTCTACTTTTTTTTTGAACGAAGCTACATTTATTTGAACGACTCTAGACCCTCCAATGTCCATGCATACGGGGTTAGTAAGCAGTACGCAAGGACGGACGTATCCTTCTTATGGATCTCTTTTGGTGGACTGTGGACCTTGTTCATGAACTATTATTACTTAGTACATGGGAATAGGTATCAATATTATCTCAGTACGGGAATAACGCTTGAGAGCATCCACGCGTTCATTAGACCGTGAGAACAATATCAATTCAACCCCTAACAAAGCATCTTGGTTAATAATAGAGGCTTTAACTGTGGACTACTTTGTAATCCATACTTTTCAATAATTGCATTCTAAACACCCCGATAAGGAGGCAACATACCTTATATGTGAATTGTAATGGATAGTTTGTTGTTGTTTGTTTGTGAGTTTTATTTCCTAGTCCAACACTTCTGCTTTCGGCGCCTTCCAAATGGTATTATTCAATTGTCGACTGCTTTTTTCTATTTGCCGACAAATAATGTCTTTGTGCTGGTTTTAAAAGAGCCAGTTAAATGTGGACTACATTTAATGGGTGTTTGTGGATGTAGAATTGAATGCGGTGTTTTTAAAAGGGGGGTGAAAAAATAAGTTTTACTCTGCACGCCTTTGCCCGAGATTTAGATTGAGATAATATGTAAAACAAACAATATTTTATTTTTATTTTTATTATTATTGTACAACAGTTACAGTACAGTACAATTTAGTTACCCTATCAGCATTTAGGCAAGTGACTCTTCAATAATGTTTTAAGACATATAAAGAACAGTCACTTACATCCAAATGGTTTGCAATTTCATTTAACAGCACCATTCCCCTCGTCATGCTATGCTTTGCCAAGACGTCTGTTCTGTCGTTCGGTCCTTTAAATAAGTCATGATGTCGACTTCGGCTGTAGTGGTCTGGTACGGTTCCATGACAGTTGATCCGGCGACCTTTGATCCGGCGACATTTGATCCGGCCGACATTTGATCCGGCCGACATTTGATCCGGCGGACAGTTGATCCGGCGGACATTTGATCCGGTGACAATTGATCCGGCCTGATCCTTTAGTAAAGATCCTTAAGTAAGTATGTAAAGAGGATATACGGCCGTACAACCAAAGTCGATGTACTTTTATCTGAAGGCTTCTTGAGTGAAAATCCGCTGAAAAAATATTTTTACTAACAATAATTTTGTGCATACTTATACGTGCAGTCAGTTTAACAAAAAAAAAAACGTTAAAGATTCCTACTTGCACATAACTTTTTATCTGAAAATTGCACTAGAGTCCCAACTGCTCTCAACCGTCTCGAGTCAGTAAGTGCCAATGGCATCCCCAATTTTGGTATGTGGTTCGTAGCGGTTCGCTACGTTTGGTAACCGGTTTTACATAAGATAAGACATTAACAAACCGTGGTTTGAAAATTTACCTGGCTATTCAGATCTTGTCACCATACACTGCATTTTTTTAAATTTTACAATAGCTCCACGCATGAGGCCCTAATGAAAAAAAATCACTCAGGGTCTATGTCATCTTTGGGGACGCTGTGTGGAGGGTCTTTTTAATAAAAGGAAGGAGAGGAAGTTCTGAGGAAGAAAAATTTATTAGAGGTGGGTAGAGGAATCTTAGGCTCAACGTGTCCAAGAGTGAGAGACGTATGAATCCACCCCCCCCACTCCGGTGCAAGGTGATGGGTCGAGAGAGTCCGGCTGGAGAGATCTAGATTATGTCTTCCTCAAGCAGCCTCTCCCGATCCGGACCGCCACGCAGCAGATGAGGAAAAACATTTGCCACAAAGACCTAGTCAAACCTCACTCCAAGAACCCAAGCACCCCTGTTAATTCACTAAACGTAGCGAACCACTTGGGATGACCTATGGCAGGAATGTTGGTTATCCAATAAATGGTTCCCGGGGCGACGGTAAACATATCCGCCTCCTAAATCTTAAGTAGATGTTGCACATATAAGAATGTCGTATTTTTCTATTCGTTCATTCAGAATTGAAACGTTACTTGAAATGGCTTTAGGCGTGTTTGGTGACTAGATCTGAATAGCCAGGAAAATTTTTCACATATCCTTCTCCTCCCCACCATCTTCAGCCTCACAACATATCAAGATTAGGAATACCATAGTCTCATGTGCTCCAGACGGTTGGGAGCAGTTGGGACTCTTGTGTTTTGATAAAAGTTCTAAAAAATAAAAATATAAAAAAATTAAAATCTAATGATTTTTGTAATTTGTTCACTGGTGTACAGTATATGTAGGTTTAGTCGGAATACTTGAAATGACGTGACAAGATCTGAATAGCCAGGTACGTTTTCCACATCTCCTTCCCCTCCACACTACCCTCAGTATCACACCATACCAAAATTGGGGATGCCATTGGCACTCACTGGCTCGACACGGTTGAGAGCAGTTGGGACTCTAGTGTAATTTTCAGATAAAAAGTTATTCGCAAGTAGGAATCTTTTACGTTTTTTTTGTTAAACTGACTGCACGTATAAGTATGTCGTATTTTGTATTGCCGCATGCTTCTTCGGAGAGTCGAAATTATTGTTAGTAAAAATATTTTTTCAGCGGATTTTACATCGACTTTGGTTGTACGGCCGTATATCCTCTTTGCATACTTATTGAAGAAAAAATCTTCTAAAGGATCAGGCCGGATCAATTGTCGCCGGATCAAATGTCCGCCGGATCAACTGTCCGCCGGATCAACTGTCCGCCGGATCAAATGTCGGCCGGATCAAATGTCGGCCGGATCAAATGTTGCCGGACCAACTGTCGCCGGATCAAATGTCGGGTCACCGTCTGGTACATATAAATCATGGCATCCCAAGAGAAATGGGCTATTGATGAAATTTTTCCAAATTTTGAAAGACAGAATAGCAAGACTTGCTTTCCTTCTAGTTTCTAGACTCACAGAATCAGTTTCCTCAAGTATGTCAATATGGTGCATGAACCTTGGGTAGGTTCCATGCTTCCGCATATAAACATACCTGAGGAATTTCTTCTGGATTTGCTCTAACATATCAATCTACTTCTGGTGGTACGGTGCCCAAACATCGCTCGCGTACTCCAGCTTGCTTCTCAGTATGCCATCGAATAACGTTAGCATAGCTTCTTGGTTATCAAACTGCTTACAAGTCCTGATGATGAATCTAAGAAGTTTGTAGCAAGATTGAGTGAGTTGCGATATATGGCAAAGAGAATGTCAGTTCGACGACAAAAGACGACACCGAGATCCTTCACGGATTTTACACGTGACGTTTCGCCTTTCATTTTATAATCGTAAATTATAATGTTTTTACAACGAGTGAAGGACATTGTGACACATTTCTTTGTATTAAAATCTAATTTGTTTGCCAACAACCATTCAGATAGTGCATCCAGATGTGTTATAATCATGTTCAATCAGTCCAAAATTCATTAGTCAAAGTATTAG
Organism: Limnephilus marmoratus; assembly: GCA_917880885.1. NCBI lineage: Eukaryota > Metazoa > Arthropoda > Insecta > Trichoptera > Limnephilidae > Limnephilus > Limnephilus marmoratus. Next base: position 30,470,576 of record OU862931.1, read on the forward strand.
CTCATAAAATTTTATACGAGCAAAGACACAATGTTGCGTACTTTTACCAGAATCTTAAAATTCTCTCAGTAAGAGCAATTCTGTGGCATAAAATTATTTTTTAGCATTTGAATTGCCCTATATACATAAATCGACTGGACCACACTTACAATACTCGATTTACGTTAAATGAAGGACTAATCGTACCTAAGCACTTAAACAAATATGGACAAAGAACGCTGGACTACATGATACCTACATGCTTAAATATGTTACCTGCTAAAATTAAAAAATGTACAAATAATGTAAGAACAAATATTATATTGAAAAATTGGCTCGCCGAAAGAAAAAGTTTGTATTAAAATTCTTGTAGTAACACAAAAAAAATGTCTAACTGCATTATAAGTTTTATTTAAAAAAAAAAAAAAAAAAAACTTCAAAGTAAAAGCACCCATTGACAAACTACTTAAAAGTAGTTTATTGGGACTTTTCTTTTTTGTAATATCTTATTTTATTTGATTTCCTGTAATATTGTATAACTTTTTTCCTCTAATAAAAAAAATCTTGGCTTAATGTTAAAAAAAAAAAAAAATATAAATATATGGTGTCTTGACATATTTTATGTCAGTTAAATGTTTATTTCAAAACTCGCATTATGTGCGCAGTACATTTTATTATCCCAGAACTCATAGATGAAGAATTTTTCCTGCTCCAATCCATCAAATTTTCCGAAAAATCGGTTGAATCTCTAATTTAGATTTTTTTAAATTTTATTATATATACCCATATTATTCACAGACGTCCTATTCCAAGGCGGTTATTTTGTTGGTGTTACATCATGATTTCCGAATCTTCATGTTTGTCGACCTAATCTTCTATTTGCTGGTTTCATCCTCTTCATGTTTATTGATTTCCTCGACTTCATGTTTGTAGACCTCACTTTCATATTTGTTGATTTCCTTACCCTTACTTTTGTTGACTGTGTGTTGTGTTGGAGTAATTTCATAATTTTTATGATTTCCTTCTTTTGTGCATCTTTTGTTGTAGACCTTTTCACCTACACCCTCTAATACACATTCATTAGAAAAAAGATAATAAACCAGATAAAATCAATAAAAAGCCAATGTAAGTTAACTTAAGCAAGAGTTTTCCCCAAAACACATCCACATCTACCACCAACAGAAAGTCAATCAAGCATTAAAATATTACATAGGCATGTAGTCACTTAAAACACCTCAGTATTCCAAGACACCTTTCCTTAATGTGAGGTCCGGCTTTGAGCACAAAGCACTCCATACACAATAACGCCCCTCAATGCCCGAAATACGGACTGTATTTAATGCCCATCAGAATACGGCTAAGTGCACAAATCTCACATCTCTTGAACCGGGGCTCTCAGCCGGACTTTACGCTTGGCCGGGCTAAGATGCCATCGATATTATCGGCAAGACGTGCTATCTGATATATACAGATATTGAGAGTTATGTACATTTCTACTTGCTGGTATTGATGTTGGTCTGCCGCCTCGGATCAAAGGTGCCGCCTAACTTAGGCTCTCTGAGTTTAAGCAGTATCGGCACCTTTGTAGGTCAAATGTGTCGCATTGTTGCTTATAATGCAAAAGTAGCCGAAATGTTAGATCCTGCCTAATTGTGGCTGTTTTGTGTTTAGATGGCTGGGCGTTGGAGGTGGGTGGGGATATCTTGGATGATCACAAACATCTTAGAATGGGTCAGGAAGGGGTAGTTTTTGATTAGTGAGCAATGAAGCGAAGAACTCGAATCGAAGCCACTGGGTACTACACAGATGTGTAAGCTTTGGACACTTTCTTGTGAAATGGAAACTCTGATGTGAAGCCTCCTTAATTATGCTGCATAATGAAGTTTGTACAAGATTCAAATGGCTATCCAGCGCCATTTTCTTTGTTGACAGTTGAAAAATCCCTATTAATTACATGTTGTAAGTACTTAGGTTTCAGCTTTTGAACAAATTGGGGTCAGCAGAAGAGGACGACTATGGCGTTATTAAGCTTATCACAATTCGGTATAAGGGAACGTACCCATACTACGTGACCCGTTCAGGAGGGGGGGTTCTTCAAAATACCACGCTTGGTCACAATGAGAGGCGGGGGGCTTAGGTTTTCAGTACCGGGGGGGGGGGGTTAAAAATTGCAAAAAGTGGGTCACGTAGTATGGGTACGTTCCCTAAGCTGAAACGCACCTAGGATCGGTGTTTAACAGGGACCTTTCGAATGTTACAAAAAAATCGTTCCGAATGGCCATTTGATGACAATGTTACACATGCATTAAGAAAATATATCTAAAAATAATTGTTAAAATATTTTTTTTATTAATAGATAATAATAAATCATAATAAAAAGTACAAATAGTTTATTCACCGTTCATCCTCACTACGAATTCCTTTTGCTGTAGGTTATTGTATGGGTAGGTACATCACTTCATATATTTTGATTTCCACAAAATAAAGAATAAATTAAATTAAAAAATGTTTATGTTTATTGACTGTAGGTAAATGTTGTTGAAAAAAATATATTTTCCCAAAATGTCAATATCTGATATATTTTTTAAATTTTCACGGCCAAAAGTATTTTCGTTATTTGTTTTTGGGGTATTGTGCCGTGTTGCGCTACCTCCTTCTTTAGCCAACGTTTCGGACAGCATTGCAGTGTCCATCATCAGGGCAGATCCGGCAGATCCGGTAGATGCGACATCCGGTAGATGCCACATCTATCGGATCTGCCACATCTGCCGGATCTGCCCTGATGTGCCCTGCAATGCTGTCCGAAACATTGGCTAAAGAAGGAGGTAGCGCAACACGGTACAACAACCCAAAAGCAAATTAGCCTACAGGATGATGTGAGCTAATTCAAGATTTGATTATTGTTTTTGCACATGAAAACATTATCCACTGGAGCGACCGCGCGTTTTATAACTTTTGGCCTCGATTGCTCGTGGCATTTCGAATTTTTTCCGCCGACATTGAAAAAATCATATCTCCGAATTTTAATATGAAGACATGCAAACTGATTATAGTTCTATATAGTTAATAAATTAACCTATCTTTTGTTGATTATCACATATTTGTAGGAATTATAAAAAAAATATTATAAAATCGTAAACTTTAAAAATGTGGGATTCCTGCGTGTTAATTCCTGTAAGATTGCCCTAAATTTTACTTTTTCAAGTCAACATTGGATATTTTTGATTTCTACACGTTGTCTAAACAAAATACAAGGTTTTTAATAAGATAATATATCATAAGAATACGCAGTACTAACCTTTTACAATATTTGCAATCATTTTGCCGAGATCCGCCATTTGCTTTGTCACAAAAATTGCACCTGACAGCTAGCTTTAGTTGTCATATTCTAGATTAAAACTTTTCAAAGCTAATTGAAATTTAGATGTATATCTTTGTTAAGAATTCTTCTAATTGATAAACTATAGTTCGAATGCACACGTCAAGTAAGTAGGTCGATAATTGTAAAAATAAACACAAAAATCGAATGAAATTTAGATTTCAAATTCGATTTACGTAAAACATGTTAAAAATCACTAAATTCTCAGTTTGAACACTTGAAAACACGTTAACCACATGGATAATACATGGATAATTGAATTGTGATAACTGTTTGGTGTTAAAATGCAAAAACACAATCATTTACAGCATTTTAAAACATGTGTAAATTCATCCGGCCTGTCAAACAGTTTTGCGTCGGTGTTGAATATGAACTGTCAGATTTTAACCGCGAATTACTTTTTAGAGAAGCATCTAAATAGTAATAGTGTTGCCATAGATGAGAGACAATATTACCAGCTTTCCAACGGAATAAATATTGGCCAGGAACTGGTAAATAATTAAATAGTTTTTAATTGTTTACGAGTGGTACGTCATAAACGTCGAATTATTCGACGTGGGCAATCCTAGAAGAAAACAAAATGTCGAATTATTCGACATGGTCGCTCCAGTGGTTGCAAATTTTTCTGGTTGTCACTGTGAAATTTAAATGATTGCGATAACTGCGAGCTATCTAATATGAACTAAACTATGCAATTTGACTGTCTTAAAACGGGAATCTCCTAGTTGGACAGTTAAAGCTTTCTTGTTACGATCTGTACTTTTATGTTCAAATAAATAAATTAATAAATAATTTATGTGTGGTTCACCACTTAATAAGGACGAATTGTTTCACAGAATTGGAAGAATTCATCAAATTTCAAAGTGTATTTTCTAGTTCTGTGAAAGTTCTGTTATTATTCCATTAAGGGACTGTTGTTTCACAGAACTTAAACAATAACAGAACTTGAAAATTAATTTTGAAATTTCATGAATTGATGAAATTCTATAAAACAACTGACCCTCAGTATCCAAAGACAACCGGCATGGTCTAGCGGTAAGGCTCTCGATTCGTAATCCGAAGGTCGCGGTATCGAATAGCGGCGTGGTCAAATAAATTTTATTTGAATGATTTGTGTTATTTCACAATTAATTCATTTAAAATAATGTGCAGCATATTTGCGGCACGTTACAGAGTGGAAGATACTCTCAGAATCGCCCTGATGTAAGACTACCATTCAGAATTGAAACGTCGCTTGAAATGTTGTTAGCCATATTTGGTGACCAGATCTGAATAGCAGGGTCCTTTCCCACTTTTCTCTCCCTAACTCCTTCCTCTCCGCTAACCACTACCTTCAGCCTCACAACATACACCAATGGTAGATGCCATATTCTCACTGGATCTAGAAGGGAGCAGCTGGGACTCTTGTGAGTCATATAACTTCATATAACAAAAAAGAAAAGAAAATTTTTCACGAGTTGTTTTGGTAGGTAGCTGCGTTGTGACTATTATGTATCTACTGTTCGTTCAAGTTCCCACAGTAGCATTTCTTGAGTAGGTACAAGCATGCTCCTCACGCTACATACCAAAGCACATTAGGCTACCATATTACTCCCCCAAACATTGTGATCATTCAAGCAAGGACCGAGTGACCATTGAGGACGCACTATTATTAGCCAACCATTGTGTGCAGAATTCCGAAGGACAATTCCATGCAAACAACGTACACGTACAACCACTTACAATTATTATTATATTGTAGTTAAATTGGGGTAGATACATTTTTGTAATGTTTTGCTTTAAATTTGAACTAGCTGACCCGGCCACGCGTTGCTGTGGCTAATAAAACACAACGTCATCTACTAGATGGTTATCCAACCTTTATAACCGCCGCCGTCTTTGAGTTTATCGCGAAGAGACAGACAGATGCCGCGGAGGACTTTAATTTATAATACGCAGCGATGGTGTGAAAGATTATAATAATGTGCATGAAATGCTTGGATGAAATGCTAACGTATTTAAGTTAATAAGGATGAATACTGTATCCGTCTAAATAACTTTTCAATTACCGCAATGAACGTGACCATTTTTTTAGAAGAATGGGTGTAGTAAGCTATTCGTAAAAGATAGATATATGCCTTCGCGGACTTTTTTATAGATCTATAAGAGAGAGATATCCCACCATGCATTGTTTTGTTATATCCCAAAAGGATTAGGCAGCGTTTTCGATGAAAGCTACCAGGCGGCTTGACTTTTTCCGACACTTCTAACAATTATCGTTGTTTCAACCAATTTACACAAATACTTGACAAATTACATACCTAAACCTTCCTCACGAAACACTCTATCTATTGGTGAAAACTGCATGAAAATCCGTTCAGTAGTTTTCGAGTTTATCGCGAACAGACAGACAGACAGACAGACTTTAATTTATAATATGTAGAGAAGATAAAGAAGAGATATGTAGAGATGTAGAGAAGAAGAGATGTAGAGATAGAGATAGAGATTGTTTCCATTTTAAAAGCATTCTGAAGAAAAGTATATTTTTCCCATTATTATAAAAAAATATATTATTTTTAAATTAATTTGGGAGGCAGGTATGTGTACCACCGCTCCGGAAACCATTTATTGGATATCCATAGGTCACCCCAAGTGGTTCGCTTTGTTTGATGTCTTAGCAGAGGTGCCCGGGTTAATGGGACAAAGGTTTGACTAGCCCTTGAAGGCCAATGCGTTTGCCCACCCATTACGCGGCTGGTAATGAAAAAAATAAAATCAACATGTATTATGAGTTGTGTGTGTGTGTGTGAATGATGTTGGTTTTATAAGGGTATTTTGGGTTATATGTGTATAGGTTTTACTCATTTATATATTTTTTAAATGTAGTACTTCATTTGTTAGTTCTTTTCCAAATTTTAATTTTGTATCTTAATTTAATTTTGGTGTCCTCAATTTTTTAATGAAGTGAAAGATTATTATTGAATGCTTTTATTTCACGGTATTTATGGTGTCTTTGTCCAAAGCTTGTTTTTACCGTCGGAGTTTTTATGTTTTCTTTGAACGCTAGTCTAACTGGTCTTTTAGTGATAGTTTGTGTTTGTCGAAATTTGTTTTTTATGTTCAAAAATGAACTTTAGCAGTGTTTTTAAAGGGTAATTGGTGTATATCTAGTACGTCAAACATATTGAATATTTGGTCTGTATTCAGTTAGTCCATGTTTTTTAAGTACCTAGATATTAACTTTCAGATGTTTTCTGTGCGACTTCTGTATGATCGAAAACTGAGATTGTTGCTCCTCCCCAAACATTATTCCATATTCTGTTATTGATAGACAAATTGCAAAATGAATTGTTAGTGTTTAGTTAGTCCATGTTTTTTAAGTACCTAGATATTAACTTTTAGATGTTTTCTGTGCGACTTCTATATGATCGAAAACTGAGTTTGTTGCTCCTCCCCAAACATTATTCCATATTGTGTTATTGATAGACAAATTGCAAAATGTGTTGTTAGTGTTTAGTTAGTCCATGTTTTTTAAGTACCTAGATATTAACTTTCAGATGTTTTCTGTGCGACTTCTATATGATCGAAAACTGAGTTTGTTGCTCCTCCCCAAACATTATTCCATGTTCTGTTATTGATAGACAAATTGCAAAATGTGTTGTTAGTGTTTAGTTAGTCCATGTTTTTTAAGTACCTAGATATTAACTTTCAGATGTTTTCTGTGCGACTTCTATATGATCGAAAACTGAGTTTGTTGCTCCTCCCCAAACATTATTCCATGTTCTGTTATTGATAGACAAATTGCAAAATGTGTTGTTAGTGTTTAGTTAGTCCATGTTTTTTAAGTACCTAGATATTAACTTTCAGATGTTTTCTGTGCGACTTCTATATGATCGAAAACTGAGTTTGTTGCTCCTCCCCAAACATTATTCCATGTTCTGTTATTGATAGACAAATTGCAAAATGTATTGTTTTATATTACATGTTTTTCCTATGTTAATGTAATATCTAATTCCATAAATCTATACTATCCTCCTCACCGTCTGTATTCTTTTTCTTCGTTCTTGACTTTTTTGATAAGGTAATATGAGTTTTGTTTCCTGGTTAAATTATTGTTACATTTATTCTGCAAACAACCAACAACAACAAAAAAACACCACAGTTTTGCGATTTGCAATTTGAATTTGGAAGAATGCGGCAATAACTTAGCCGCGGTCAGGTCACGTGGCTGCCTGGCCCAATGAGGACGGAGGACACGGGTCTGGGGGGTGTATGTCACCCCAGCGCCGCGTCACTTATTGCCCTCGTCTGGATGGGGCTTTAATTGAAATACCGGCTGCGTGTGGTGCAAGTCGTTTGTAGGTGTGTCAAAAATGCTTTGATGTGTTAATGTGTGGATGAGCATTATTTGCAGATGCAATCTGGAAGATGGCGGAATGCTATTAGGCCATGTAAAAAGGCATCAAGTTTTAAACTACAAATATACACGGTGTCCGGAAACCTGCAGTACCTACAACTGGAATTTGGTCAATCTACGTCACATCATTTTGTGTAGATTTTGTGGCATAACTTTGTCTTGAATTTTGAAATTCAAATTTGAATAAAATCGGTCCTTAGAAGGTTGTTATCAGCTGTGTAACATCTTTAAAAATGCGTCGATAGCCAAAATGGCTCCCAATTTGATTTTTAAGTCTTTAGTTGATGGAAGGTGTTATCTGTGTGATGTAGATTCATCAGTTTATACTTGCGAGCTCTGGGTTAAATAAAAATAAAATAAAACATGGAAAGGCTTCAGGTGCAATACAAAAATGCATGCCATAGGATGATCGATGCACCCACTACAGTGCACCCTCAATGTTCACGGAATAGGAAGTTCCTGGATTTGCAGGTCTAACAAGAACCAGGGTTTTAGGACTAAGGGCAAGGATCAACAACTCCAGAAATTTCTTCATCATTAGATCCCTTCTAACTTCAAGATTGAGCACCGAAGAACAATGGACAAAGATATTGGCGAACAATTCTCGATGTTTTTTTTTACATGAGTTCCGCACAGGAGGCCCTGAGGAAAATAATTTCCTTCAGGGCCTATGACATCTTTGGGGATGCTGTGTGGAGGATTTTTTAAGGAAAGGATGGAGAGGAGAGTTTTGGGAAGGAAAGGGGTTTAAGGGGTGGGAAGGAATCTGGGGTTCAGTGTGTCCTGGCCAACCGCCTCCAAAACCTAGACACACCTCACCCCACGAACCCGGGCACCCCTGCTAAATCACCAAACGTAGCGAACCACTTGGGGTGACCTATAGCAGAGGTGTTGGTTATCCAATAAAGGTTCCCCGGGCGGCGGGACCCATTCCCGCCTCCCAAATTCATGTACCAATAAGCGATCAAAAAATAATTTTATTATTATTAAAATATTGTTGAACGTATGTTACATTGAACATTTATTCTCATATGATACTACTTTCCATTCTGTCTTTACCCTTTGTTTCTTAATTTTAGTTTTATATATGAAAATATTCTTGAAATCCCTGTATATAACGTATGTACTTATTTTGTATATGGGATGTGTGGAATTGCACTTACCTCCCACATTATGGAATAAAGTTAATTTTAATAAAAGTTAACAACCATAATAATATTTTATTTTTTTTTACGCACCAGATTTAAATGTCCGGGTTAAATTTTCCCCACAGGAAAAACACCCTTTCACACACTTCCCCAAATGATCATCTAGTCAACCCACGCTATGCAATTGCTCTATATAAGTATTATAAATACAAAATAATACAAGAACAACATGTCAACCTACTAGAGATCAAATGGGAATATAATTCACCGACTCCAGATATTTTCATATCAGAGGGTTCGGCTCTGTGGCATTTCTAATTGAACCTATAAATCCTACTGATATAAAAGAAATGATTAAATTAAATTATTATTAAATTATTATTAGATTAAATTAAATCCTATGATGTTATTTTTTATTATTTTATATTATTATTATTATTATTGTTGTTCAAATAAAGTGGCAGTCGCACAATTTTATTTTTATTTTTATTAAATAAAACAACATAACGATGTTTATCACAACGTTTAAAAACTTATATGTTTATTTAATTTATAATTATCTAGATTACTTTCTGTGAAATTGTGATAACTATAACTTTTCTTAAATCCTTTCAGATTACATTTTTCACCTTGGAAAATAATTATTGTAATATCTGTCCATTTGAACGAATTACCATCGCAATTACAAGATAATAAAATCCCCTAAGTTAGCAATGTATTTCAAATATTACGCATATAGAGGGGATACAATTCTGTGTGCTCAGAATTTTTTTATTACTGGCCATTCGCATGAGCTATTTATTGTAACGACTGTTGTCGGCTTTTCATTCAAATATTGACCATCCTTAGAAGCAGTGCTGGAAATGGTGACAAAAAACTAGATAAAGTATACACAAATTATGGGAATAAATAAAATTGTATAAATGGGTGATCCGATACTTCGCCCCCCGAAGTTATATCAAATTTGTATATTATTAGATATTTACCAATTTCAAACCTAACATCAACTTCAAATATAACTTTAATAATAACATGGTATGGATATCAAATGAATTTATTTACAATATCAATTTTTAAACTTGTATGCTAATATATATAGTATGCAGACAAGTAGTTTTATCGTTGATGCATTTGATTTAAAATATATAATTCTGTACATTTGTTATTAGGGGTACATCCTCTCTGTACATATCCCTTCAAGCATTTAGTTATATTTTGTTTTAGTAAGTATACCGTATTTTCCCAAACCGAAAGCATATTGAATATTGGGGGCCAACTGTCAGGGGAACAACGTAGGATTTCCGAATTCATATGGCTGATTTTTAAGAGCCTTTTTCATCTGGGAAAACTTAATCCCAGCTTCTTGCTGTTTGCATTTTAGCATAGTTTTATTTTTATTTTTAAAAATGTATAAAAAAGAGGTTTGGAGGCGCCGGGTATCGATCCCGGTACCTCTCACATGCTAAGCGAGCGCTCTACCATCTGAGCTACGCCCCCGGTTGATAACTTATACTAAAGAAACAGTTATATTAAACGAATCTCGACACTGTGTTGCATTGATCCAGTTAAACTGAACCAGTACATTGTTACATATCTCCGCTGAAGGTTTACTATGCGTATTTCGTCAATTGGTCTCGCAGAAACACTTTCTCTTTGAGGCGTTGTCCAAAGAACGGACGCTGAATTCATAACTATAGTTCGACTCTATCAGGGTCAATTGTCTACACTACTTGTATCGTTGTGCAACGCATAATTTGTATGTTGCCAAGAAAAAACAACAACTCGGAAAAAGAATATTGATCCAATAAATTAATACCGACATTGTATAATGATAGTGCAAAAATATAGCGGTTGGCATTATTCTATGAGGGTTTTCAAAGCTTCATGATTTTGTGAGCTGATAATAGTTGCGTTTCCATAAAAATTCCAACTAGAAAAATGTATTCAAATTGATGCCAGAACTCACCGTTCGGGAGATTTGTTTGATTTTTCACACACGAGCTGTGAGTTTACTAGTAGGTATTTGAAAAATTACCAAGATCAAAGATACAAGGTAATTTAAGTTTTCTGTTCTATGCTTGGTTCCATGCGTCTCAAATCTCAAAGACCTCAAAATTTGCTTTAAATTTCATTGTATTTTTTTTAAATCGACACTGAATGTGAAAGAATTCAGAAAGACGATAAAGTGGGTACCTACCTGTCAATATCATAATACTTAGAAGAGGAAATTAGTCTTATAATTTTCAAAAGTGGTACCGATTTGTCAAGAATTCAGTCAATTATAAATTAGATATTACATGATATAATTTTAGATTTTCACATCCAAGTATTTTTGTTATTTATTTTTGGGGTGTTATGCCGTGTTGTTATTTATTTTCGGACAGCGTTACAGTGTCCATCATCAGGGCAGATTTGTTACACATCTACCCTGATGATGGACATTGCAACTAACGCTGTCCGAAACGTTGGCTAAAGGAGGTAGCGAAACACCCCAAAAATAAATTCTCGCTCAGCACCGAACGAGTACAGTCGCGTTATTTTGTAAGAAGTAAAACAATAAATATAATTACTTACATTAATAACTCGCCCACCTGGGCGATTCCATTAATTTAATATGGAAACCGAAGAAATTTTTAAAAATATTAAAGACTTAGTTAATAAGATCACTTCAGTGAAAGACTCAAAAATAAAATTAACACTGGAACAAAATATTGTATCACTGGAAGAAAAAATTCATCACGAACTAATTAGTCTACAAAAGAAGATCATAGAATTACAAGAAATTAATATTAAAAATAATCATCACTACACACAGAAACTCGAAGAAATCCATCAAAATAACAAAAAATCATACGCGAGTGCACTAAGTAACAATAAAAACTTCGCAGAAACTTCATATAATGCAGAACAGAAATACGCCATTTTAATTACCTCAAAAAACACCTTGAAGGCCGAGGACATAAAAATAAAAATTCAAAAAAATATTAATTTAACAAAAATAAAAGTTGGAGTAAATGGAGTAAAAAAGATCGGAGAACAAAAATTAGTGATTTCTTGCCAAAAAAAAGAAGATGCAGAAAAATTAACCGAAGAGATAAATAAAGTAATTGGAAAAGAAGTATCGGCCGAAGAAATAAAAAAAAGGAAACCGTGCTTAATGTTGAAAAGCCTGCAATGCCAATTGACTGAAGAAGAAATTATAGACGGGATTGTACAACAAAATGAAGGATTAACCCTAGAAGACAAAAAAGACATTAAGCTTATCAAGGAATTAAAAAATAAGTACAATGAAGGAAAAGAAAACGACACCACTAACTACATTATCGAAACAACTGGACAATTAAGGAAAAAACTAATTGAAAAAAAAAAATTAAACATCAAATTCCAAAGAGTGTACGTCAGCGACTGCAGCCCGCTCACACAATGTTACCATTGCCTCAAGTTCGGCCACACAGCTCAAAGATGTCACGCCAGGACGCAGCCTCCCATTTGCCCTCATTGCACTAAGGAACATATACTATCTAAATGTGAAAACAAAGAACAAACTCCAATCTGCAACAACTGCTGTGTCCAAAACAAAAGGTTTGATATGAACTATTCCACCGATCATAGAGTCGATAGCATAAAATGCCTTTACCGGCAAAAAATGCTTCGAATTGCCAAAGAACGCATTGACTACGAATAAATATTGTAAATTTTCATTTCCTCAAACTCTTATCTATAAATTAACAATGAATGATTTTTTATGTAACGCATTAGATAAAAAAATATGTATTGAAGAAAACTTATATCACTCTATAAGAGATTTCTATTTTATTTGCACTCAAAAAAGATTTACTCAATTTCATAAAAATATTAAAAGCGTAAAAATTTTTTTTGAAAAATTAATAATATTTTTAAAAGAAATATTTTTTTTCCCGGGCTTGATTGGGTTTACAAAGACCTACTCTACTGGCGAAACTAATTACTCCATTCCAGGGTACCAGGTAACAATAATAAGAATAAACAAAAACTCTGATATTGGAATATCTATTTCCAACCAGTATAATGTTCTCAATATTAATGAAGTAATTAATGATTATGATGTTAATATTTTAAATATAAAATTTAAAGACGTAAATAAATTATCGCATTATATTGCTATTTATCCTACACATAAGTCTACAGTACAACAATTTATAGTAGAATCAAAAAACGCTTTATTGAATTTTAGAAATATAAATAATATTATTTTACGAGATATGCATTTAAATATTGTAAATGATTATGCTAGTAATGATAAAGATGTGATCAATCAATATATGATCAATAAAAAACCGGAACATTCTTCAACAATCTCTACACATTATAAAATCCGTATTTGTATTACTAACTCTATGTCACACTCTACTTTGAAAATACTCTACATATTTAAAAGAAATCAATATCACATTAATATTTTTACTAAATGGATGACTTCATAGCTAATGAATTAGAAAATAATTTTAAAATACAAGAATATGAGTGTGTATACACCGATTCATGTAATGACATAATCTCAAAGAATCTCAATAATATTTTCATTTTTCATAGTAATATACGAAGTATGGAACGAAATTGGGATGAATTAATTCTAAAATTAAACAATCTAAATAAAAAACCTGACATCATAATATTATCAGAAACTTTTACTAATGACGAATCACCCACCTATCATTTACCAGAATATAATTATGTTACAACCAAAATAAACATCAATAAAAATTGTGGTCTCGTCATATTCATTCACGATAAATTTAGTATTGTCAAAATAACTGAACATCCTATACACCTAGTAAACTGTATTGAAATACAATTAAAACTCGACAAAACAAACTACCACATAATAGCTGTTTACAGAACACACGGTTCGAATATCTCGTCATTTATAAATGAATTTAAACAAATACTGTTAAAATTTAGTAATAAACTTTGCTTTATTGCAGGAGACTTCAATTTAAACATTAATGAAAACGTAGAAAATAATTTCAAAAATGAATATATTAATTGTATGACTGAATTTAACTTCATATCGTGCATTAATAAAAATACGAGAGAGATAAAAAATCACACTCCATCTTGTTTAGACCATATATGGACTAACATAAATATTAAAGATATCGACAAAATCAAATCAATTGTTTGGAAAACGAATATAACTGACCACCATGCATGCATTCTTCTCTATGATAACAAAATTAAACATAAAAAATTTAATCTAACAAAGACAAAATCCTACACAAATATGACTATTTTATCCAAAAAACTAAGAAATGAACAATGGAACAACGTGTTAAATAGTTATGATACCGAGACTTGCTCAAAAAACTTTGAAAATATATTATCTCAACACATAAAAAATTCAACTACTGAAACTACAGTCCGCATTAAATCTAAACTAAGAATTTTAAAGCCTTGGATAACACAAGGACTTATAATATCAATTAGAAACAAAGAAAAACTTTATAAAACAGCATTGAAAAATCCTCTAAATGAAAAAGCATACACTTTTTACAAAAAATTTAAAAATATATTAACAAACTGTATCAAAAAAAATAAAGAAGACTATTTCAAAAATAAAATACTTTCTACAGACAATAACAATAAACAAATATGGAAAACAGTCAACTTAGCCATGGATAACACTAAAAAAACACAAAAAATAAAATACATTGAACATAAATATAAAATAATAGATGCTAATATTCAACCTAAACAATGTGCAAACATCTTTAATTCTTTTTTTGCTAATGTAGGAAAAAATCTTGCGAAAAATATCAATAAATCTTTTAACCCGAAAAAACAAACGATTGAAAATGTACAAAATCAAAATAATTTATCAAAATTTGAAACAACCTCAGAAAGTGAAGTTTTAAAAATAATAGAAGGCATGAAAGGAGGTTCGTCTCCCGGATTTGACCTTATTACAGTACATTTTCTAAAATCCATGAAAATTCATTTGATAAAACCAATTACTCATTTGATAAACTTAAGTTTAACAGAGGGAATATTTCCGACAAACTATAAAAATACAATTATTTCACCTATTTATAAATCTGGAGATCCTCAACAAGTAACTAACTACCGCCCAATTTGTCTAATCTCAAACATTGGAAAGATTTTTGAAAAAATTGTGAAAAACCAATTGGTCGGTTTCCTAGAAAGTAATAAAATTCTTCACCAAAACCAATTTGGTTTTATAAAGTCACTCAGCACACAAGATGCTATTGCTAATGTAACCTCATACATCAATGAATCATTGGATAAAGGTGAAAAATGTGCCGGTATATTTATTGATCTCAGAAAAGCTTTTGATAGTATATCCCATGAGATTCTACTAAAAAAACTAAACAATATAGGTATAAAAGACAATGCAATTAAATGGATTTCGAACTACCTAAAAAATCGACCGCAAGTCGTAAAAATAAATCAGATTAATAGCGATAAAGAAATATCAGACTTTGGAATCCCTCAAGGTACAGTAATCGGACCAATCCTTTTCACCATATATGTTAATGACATTTTTTTTCAACCACTACATGGCCAAATTACTTCATACGCCGATGATACGGTACTAATAATTAGCGATAAAACTTGGGAAAAAGTAACATTTAAAGCCACCGAAGACATAAATATTTTAAAGAATTTCTTCGACGTAAACTTACTATCACTAAATGGTGATAAAACATTTGTAATTCCATTTGCAATACACAAAAATGATACCCCTAAAAACATTGACATCATCATCCATGATAATTCCAAAACACATAGTAAAAATTATTGTATCCAAAACTGCACAATATTAAAAACAACAAACACAATCAAATATTTAGGAGTCATTATCGATAAAAATTTGAAATGGAAGGAACAAATTTGTCAAGTTGTAAAAAAAATTAGAAAATTGATTTATATATTTTTAAGAATCAGAAATTTTTTATCTGTAAAAAACTTATATCTAATATATTACGCTTTGGTTCAATCAACTTTACAATATGCTATCATTAGCTGGGGATCCGCATACAAAACTAATCTTTCCCCAATTGAAGTTGTGCAGAGGCTAATAATTAAAATCATATTAAAAAAACCTTCTGACTACCCAACGGATCAATTATTTAAGGAATTTCAAGTACCATCTTTCAAAGATCTATACAATAGAAATGCATTGATTCAAATTATAAAAGAAAAAGAAAAATATCAATTTATAACTGAAAACCGTACTAGACATAAATATATTTTTTCATGCCCAAAATTAAACACTTCCTTTCCACAAAATTATTATACTTATCAAGGAAGACTTATTTTCAACCGATTACCGGATGAAATTAGAAAAATTAATGATAAAATCCAATTAATAAACACTGTAAAAAAATATTTTAAAGATAATCTCAAAAAAAAAAAAAACAGTTTCCGACTAATCTAATCTACTTATAACTCAGTTTCCAAAAATCTCAAAAAAAAAAAAACAGTTTCCGACTAATCTAATCTACTTATAACTCAGTTTCCAAGTGATACTCCATTCTTCAAATAAGTTAAATTTTGTATTGTTTTTAGCAACTAATTACAATAATTCTGGACACATTATCCAAATAGTAAAATTGTTTTGATAGTAGATAAATACTTATAATTACATATCACCGAACTTACAACTTATTGTTTTTTACATTCACATTGTAATTTAAGAACTTAAATATAGCATTACAAAATGTACACTACTCTTCCAGACACAAGCTAACGCTTCCATGGAAGAGTGGTATTAACATATTTGAATATGAACATGTAAGCAAATTAACACATCATCTAAATGTACATTATATTTTATATGCTATAATCAATAAACGTTTGATATAAAAAAAAAAAAAAAAAAAAAAAAATAGATATTACGTTATTTGTTTTTAATTTTCCATTAAAAACGGTTGAACGAGTAGGTACAAAAAAGTACTTTCATAAAATAAAACATGCAGCCTTAATATAATATCAGGTGATATAATATAATACATATGAAATTGGCGTTTTGCCGTACTGGCAACTTTGATCTCAAATATCTTCTCTTTGGTTAGGAATTCCAAATTGAAATTTATACAGCTATTTACTCATGTATTTGTGTTTCGAAAATTATAATTCATTTGTTTTTTCCTTAATTGTTTTTTTTCATTGCGTCACTTAGTTTACAAAATGGAAAACTTGAAATATCGCGTTATTTACGAGTACGAGTTCCACCGTGGCACCAGTGCTGCAGAAACGGCTCGAAGGATTAACGATGTGTATGGCGACGGTGCCGCAAAAGAAAACACAGTGCGTTTTTGGTTCCAACGTTTTCGTTCTGGAAATTTCGACCCGCAGAACAAGCTCGTGGACGGCCGGAGACCAAAGTTGATAATGAAGAATTGAAGGCTATTGTGGAAGCGGATCCATCGCAAACCACGTCCGAGTTAGCTGCAGGCTGCGGTGATAGTGATAAAACTGTTTTAATCCACTTGAAGCAAATTGGGAAGGTGAAAAAGCTTGAAAGGTGGGTACCTCACGAATTGAGTGAAGCAAATCAACAAATGTACGAGTACGTTAGAACGCTAGACCACACACTGCACAACAGACGGCTACCAAATTAGAAGAGCTTCAATTGGAATGTCTAAGACATCCACCGTACTCTCCGGACCTTGCCCCAACAGATTACCATTTTTTTCGAAATTTGGATAACTTCTTGCAAAGGAAAAAATTCAACTCCGATGGGGCAGTCCAAACCGCCTTCAAAGATTTTATTGATTCCCGTCCGAATGGTTTTTTTAGTAAAGGGATCGATGAACTACCTATGAGATGGCAAAAGTGCATAGATAGCAATGGTACATACTTTGATTAAATAAATATATTATATTTAAAAAAAATCGATTTTATGTTCCTCCTGTGACGTATGTGTATGAGGGTGACGGCATGAGAGCGAGATAGCGAGTATGGGAAGTATAAAAGGGATGTACCGCTATTGAGCGCTCTCCATATTAATCTGGCAACCAATAAACATTGTAACATTAACAGATGTTATTACTACCCGATCCCAATACACCACAGTTGGCGCAGCTCGGTAGTTCGTAAATTTTTACGTAAATTGGAAGAATCTACGCGGTAGATTTCGGGATCTGACGGATTGTTGTCAGGATTGCAGGAAGCGATCGCAGGAAGCGTTCGCATTAAGAAGAAATTGGAGCAGCCACACGCAAGTATTCGCGTGTGTGGGACCGACAAATTACAAAATTATTGTCGTTCGGGTACACCGTGTAACGGGGTACAAAAGGACCGGATCAAGGATCGGGTCAAGGACTGGATCATCGTGTGGATTAGCCGGGAACCAGGACTTGGTTTCCGTCGCTGCAGTCTGGGAAGGAAGACCTCGGAGTAGGGATTGGATCCGCAGCTGTCGGGAGACGGAGCCAGACGGGGACGGTGATCTACGGCTCTGGGTGGCGTGCACGTGGAACGTGGAACGTGGACCTCGGAGTGTAGCCTTCTAGGAAGTGCTGAGATAAGTAGTATTGATTATTTTGTTTCAGCTCTTCCCCCAATGGAGGGTGTTTGTAAGAATTTGGGGACGTTCTGTTACAGAACGGGAAACTGGTCATTGTTCAAGGAACGACTGGATCAGGCCCTCATTTTACATGATGACAAAGTGTTATCACAAGAACGCAAAAGAGCATTTTTGCTGAGTTGCCTCACCGAAGAAACTTTCTCTTTATTATGTGATCTATGTTTCCCTAAAAAGGTTTCTGTTTGTTCTTTTGATGATTTATGTAAATTATTTGATTCACATTGCAAACCTATTCAAAATATTTTCGAGTCGCGTGAGTTATTTTATAAGTGTAAACAGCTAGCTAACGAATCTATTAAAGATTACGCTGCTAGGTTGAGAGGACTGAGTTTGACGTGCAATTTTGAATTGAGGCTGGAATCTTGTTTAAAAGACATATTCATTATTGGAATTTTCAATGAAAAATTGAAACATAAGTTGTTCGTTGAGGGGGTAAATACTTCTTTTTCGGAATGCGTTCAGTTAGCAGCTTCATGGGAACATGTTGTTAATTTTAAGAAAGTGGATATGAATTTAAATGTTGTGCATAAGGATAGTAATGTTGTCCGTAAATCCAGGTCGGATAGTCCGATCAGATTTAAAAGTGCAGTGCGTAGTAAGACGCCAGTAAATATTGCATTAAAAAAATGTTTTTTGTGCGGAAAAACGAATCATTTGCAGAAAGATTGTTGGAAGAATATTTTTTGTAATCGGTGCAATAAATCGGGTCATCCTAGTAATGTGTGTAAAAACAGTAAAATTAATGTAGGTAATAAGAATAAACGATTAAATTCGGTTTTTATGTTGCATGACGGCACGGGGCCGGAACCGATATTCGTAGATCTCATTATTGGTAACACTGTTCTGCGAGCGATTGTTGACACCGGCGCTGAGATTAATGCAATTCCATATGAAGTGTATTTAAAAGATTTTGTTTCTTGTAAATTGGAAAGATGCGATATTCAATTGTCAGGATATGACGGGAAACGGTTAAATATTGTAGGTAAAGTTAATTTAAGTGTGTTATTTTTAAATAAAAGTGTAGATACGCAGTTTATAATAATTAAAAACGGTAATTCTACGATTGTTGGTAGAAATTTTTTACAAGTTTTCGGTATCGGATTAAGTGGAATAAATTCGGTAAATACCAGTGAGACTAGTTGTGATAATCAATTAAATTTTCGTGATAGTTTAAAGAAAAAATATGCTCATGTGTTTTCAGAAAAATCGGGTAGGCTCATAGGTTATGAAGCTAACATCGAAGTTATTTCGGAGTTCAGGCCAAAGTTTGTGAATCCAAGATCGTTACCTTTTAGTTTACGTGGAAAGGTAGAGGAGGAATTAAATAAGATGTTACGTGAAGATATAATTGAAAACGTAGAAATAAGTGATATGGCTAGTCCGATTGTTGTTGTAAAAAAGAAAGACGGTTCAATTAGAATTTGTACTGATTTTAAAACCACATTAAACCCTATGTTAGCGAAGTTGAAATATCCATTGCCTCGTATAGAAGATTTAATTTCATCTTTAAATGGTGCGAAATTTTTTGCTAAAATAGATTTGCGTAATGCTTTTGGTCAGATTTCGTTGAATGAGAAGTCGAGAAAATTATGTGTGATAAGTACGCATGTAGGTTTATTCAGGTATAAAGTGTTGCCTTTCGGTTTGACCACAAGCCCGGCTATATTTATGCAAGTTATTCAGGCGGTAGTAGGTAGACTTCGTAACGTTCGTATATTTCTAGATGATATTTTGTTGTTTGGAAATTCTGAAGAGGAATTATTCTCTATTTGTGAATCTGTACTTAGCAAGTTAAGTGATTGTGGATTAACCATTAATGAAAATAAGTGTTCTTTTCTAGAAACTGAGATAGAATATTTAGGTTTTAAAATTTCGCGGAAAGGAGTTATGCCTTTAGAAAATAAAATCTGTGCGATTACTCAAATGGCAGTACCGAAAAATGTTTCAGAACTTAGGAGTTTACTTGGGGTTATTTCATATTATAGAGCTTTTGTTCATAATATTTCAGGTATTTTGTCTCCATTGTATAATTTGTTAAAAAGGGGAGTAAAATATGTGTGGTCTGAGGAATGTAATATTGCGTTTGAGCGAGTTAAGAAACTGCTGACGTCAGATAATATTTTAGTGCATTTTGATCCTAATTTACCAATTAAACTTATTTCAGACGCATCTGAAAAAGCGTTATCAGCGGTGATTTGCCATGTATATGATAATGGTTTAGAGAGACCTATCGCATTTGCTAGCCGATTATTGTCAGAAACAGAATTAAAGTACTCTATTTTAGATAAGGAAGCGTGTGCTATAATTTTTGGGTTGAAGAAATTCTTTCAGTATTTATACGGCAATAAATTTGTTTTGGCTTGCGACAATAAATCGTTAGTACACATTTTGAACACGGATAAGCAAGTACCTATTTTGGCCGCTAACCGTCTGCAGAGGTACGCCCTAATACTCCAGACTTTTGACTATAGTATAGAGCATATTAAGTCTGGTGATAACAAAGCGGATTTCTTATCACGAATGCCGATTAATAATAAGGATAATTTAGATGTGTGTAGCGATGATATTGATGCTAGCGATTATTTTTTAAATTATATTGATTCTTTAAACGTGAATACGGTTGAGTCAGAGTTTGTGAACATAATCGAGTCAGAAACAACATTAAATGCGGAAACGATGAAACAGTTTTCGATTAATGATGTAAATATAGCGAGCATTATCGAGTTCACAGCAAATGGTTGGCCGGATAAAAAGTTCTTAAAGGATGATTTATTGAAATTCTGGTATTTTAGGGATAAATTATCGACTTATAATTCATGTTTATTTTATAATAATAAATTTGTAGTTCCAAGGGAATTAAGGGAAATTATATTGAATTTTTTACATCAATCACACTTAGGCATTGTAAAATCGAAAAGTCTTGCTCGAAATTATTTTTTTTGGCTTGGAATGAACAATGATATAGAAGTAACTGTGAAACAGTGTGCTCGATGCATGGAATGTTTACCTACTCCGTGTAAAGTTGAGTTGGCACCTTGGCCAATAAATGGTTTAATCTGGAGTAGATTGCATATTGACTTCATGGGACCGTTGGGAGGTCATAATTTTTTAATTATTGTTGATGCAACTACAAAATGGATAGACTGTCATATTGTAAATAAGGTAGATTCGTTTTGTACAATAAAAGTTTTGAAAAGATTATTTTCTATGTTCGGAATCCCGGAACAAATTGTAAGTGACAATGGTACAGCTTTCACATCGTCAGTTTTTAAGGAATTTTGTCATAATTATAATATAGAATCATTGACTTCAGCTGTACAGCATCCTGCTTCTAACGGTTTAGCTGAAAATGGGGTTAAAACAGTGAAGAATTTTTTGAAAAAAATTATGGTAAATAATAAATTTCCTACTGATTTTGAAGATAAACTTTTGACGTTTTTAGTTGATATTAGAAATACGCCTTCAATGTCTACGGGCATTGAGCCTAGTACATTAATGTTGGGTAGGAAGATTAGATCAATTTTTAATACGATTATTCCAATAGTGGATAATGTTGAGAGTCAAGGTTTTAAAGGAATTGACAACACGGTTAAAAACAAAATGTTATCGAGCCAGCATAAACAGAAAAAGTATTATAGAGGAAGAAAATTTAAAAAGTACTTTGAGGTTGGTTCTAAAGTTTTAACCAGGGATTTAAGAAGTAATGATAATAAATGGATTTTAGGAAAAATTTTTAAAAGATTGGGGAATAGGATTTATTTAGTTAAAATTATGTCTACGGGACAAATTTGGAAACGTCACCATGATCAGATTTCAGAGAGGAAGGTTAGGTGGGGGGAGTGTGACAGGTCTGATGATTTGCTGGACCTGGGTCCACTCTCGGATGTGGACATGACCAAATTTCCTAATTCCTCTAATTTTTGCAGGTCACCTACACCATGGGAGGGGAGGTTACGCCCTCGAGGTCAACGCCCACGCTACACGTGAAGAACAAGAATAATTACATATACTATGGAATGGAAATATTTAGATATTTTGTTTTGTATAAATTTGTGAATAAAGAAATGTATGTAATTAGGTTTTAAGTGTGGGGGTGTGACGTATGTGTATGAGGGTGACGGCATGAGAGCGAGATAGCGAGTATGGGAAGTATAAAAGGGATGTACCGCTATTGAGCGCTCTCCATATTAATCTGGCAACCAATAAACATTGTAACATTAACAGATGTTATTACTACCCGATCCCAAGACATCACACCTCCCATACAAAACGTCAATTTCATATGTACCTAAGGACCTAATATTTACAAAAAACGGTAACAATGTCCACCCTTAGATATTATTCTCACCAACAAATCCGTGAAATCGCGACCCATTGTCGTGCTGTAGTTACAACTGTATTTGCACGAGGCGCGTGCTGGTGCGTACAGTGTGGCGTGCGTGGCGTGGCGTGGCGCTGGCCCGCGTGGCCCACGCCTCGTCACGGCCTTCATCTTCTTAACATCTTCATCCGGGAAACTGTTTCAAAGGCAAATAAGCGATTTGTTACGAAATAATTGGGCGTTGGTTCAGATTTTTCGGTAGTTATAATTTATAATACTATATATCCATATATTACTGTATTGTTGGATTTTCGTAAATAAATTTAGTTATTATACATAATTTACGCGAATTTGCTTACGTTTATATTTGTTTTTACTACATAAGACTCACGACTGCTCCAAAGTAGAACAAGTGGGATTACGGCATCCCCAATTTGGGTATATTTATAAACATATATTTTTTCTTCTTTTTTTACATAAGCTCCACACAAAAGGCCCCAAGGAAATAAAATTCCTCAAGGCCCATGTCGCCTTTGGGGATGCTTTTTGCAAGGCCTTTTTAGGGAAAGGAAGTGAGGAAGTTCAGGGAAGAAAATGGTATGAGGGATAGGTAGGAATCGTAGGGTCAATGTGTCCATCAGGAGTTACACTAAAGTTACGTAAAAATTCATCCCTACCATGGTGGTGCAAGGCGACGGTCGAAAAAATCCGGCTGGAGAGATCTAGGTTAGGTCTCCCTCAATCAGTCTCTCCTGATCCGGCCCTCCTCGTAGTAGGTGGGCAAACGCATTTGCCGCCAAGACCTAGACAAGCCTCACCCCATGAACCCGGACACCCATGTTAAGTGACCAAACTTACGGAATCACTTGGGGTGACATATGACAATGGTGTTGGTTATCCAGTAATGGTTCTCGAGGCAGCGGTACCCATACTCACCTCCCAAATCGATGGATATGTCGTGAGGCTTGGAGTAATAGTGCCTCCGTTCACGGAGATACTTACAAGATACTCGATCCTCGTGAGCGTATCATACGCGCCGATCGTAAGAACCCCCCGTACGATTTTGCTGGTGCCCGTTCACGGTGCTACGCGGTGGCCGTCGGTTTCCAATCGGTATCACGATACCGACAGTACTGATCGCACGCGACGCGTCGCAACATTTGTGTCTGATACTTATTGGTTTGACGTTTGACAGAAATGGCGTCGGAACATGAAAGTAATGTTAGATTTGTTCTGGAAGTGGAAAAAATGCATGTTTATATAACTATACGTTACCAGAATACGTAAGAAAGGATTTAGTGGAGAAGGCGTGGATTGATGTTGGAAAAAAAGTCATGTGACATCGCTTGACTGCGTGTTAACTCCACGGCTGCACGTGAAAAATGATCAAGTTCATTATATTTCGGATAGCGCCGTGTACGGAGACTAGCATTAAAAAATAGTATATCAGCAGGGTACTTGTGGTTGCGTCACAATCACGTAGTTTGTAAGTATCTCCATGAACGGAGGGCCATAGGGTTAGAAAGTTCCTGGTTAGATAGATCTGCTCACTAAGCACGGCTAAAGCGAAGTATTTACAAATAATAATAAATAATAGGTGAATGTGCTGGCTCTTAAAAAATAAAATTGTAGACAGACAAAAGATGCGATAGAGGAAGATTCCACAACTCATTGATGAGAAACTTACGTTAATGGTATGAGGGCTGTTCCGCTGAGTTGTTCCGAGCCACAATCTGAGGTTTATCCATAAGTTGCCAACCTCCGATTGAAGTGCCCTCGATGCTGCCCATTGCTTCAAGCTCGATTTTGAAAAATGTGGAAAATGCTCTCAGAATCGTCCTGTTGGGAAGACCACCATAGCGAATCTTCAGAAACAGTGTAATTTATTTACCCATTAGTGACCTTCCTCTGCATTGATATATATACATAGATGACTAATGACCGCGCCAAAGCGTTGCCACCGTACATATGTCCAAAAGCAGATGCTCAGCTAATGTCAGTTTAGTGCTCACTGAGACGCCGACCAAGTTTAACCGGACGGTACGCGATCAAAACTATCTTTAAAATGGTTAAATGCGTCGTGAAGAAGTGCAATTCAAGGTCAGAAAACATAATAAATCAAGCGGCATTACTTTCCACGCCTAAGTTTATTGTTTACATATTCATATTTACTTAAAAAGCACAGAAATTGAAATAAAATGTCAAATTCCATAATATAGGTTCAGTGTTGCCACTAAAAAGTCATTTTGGTTTTCCCATATTAATGGGAGAATACATCATTTATGTAATAAGTGACTATGGAGGTAACCTTTGATTTTGAATATTTCGTGTATTTCACATTTTTAGAAAACTGAAATTTGCGTGCACTAGTCCCTTGATGAATATATTTAACTTTGGTTAAGTAAATTTTAATATTGTATTATAATATTTATTTTATGTTACATAATTTTATAATTATATTAATTGCTGGTGTAAACTGTCGTGGCTTATTCAGAGTCAAATAATTTGGCACCGCGCGAAGAAATGTACTCGAGCCTACTTAAAAAAAAAAATTTGTCATTTAAAATTTAATTTAATGGATTGTTTTATTTATTTACACCAGTGATTCCCAAGTGGGGCGATATCGCACCACTGACTGGGACGTTGATCAGCTTCCCCTTGCAAATGTAATAAAACTTTCACATTCAAAAAAATTTCGCCTGCGGCGCTTTTTCTATGCGTATTGTCACGCATTTCATAATGAAGTGGGGAGGGGCGTTAAAAAGAATACTATACTTGGATAGTGCGCAGTGAGCCAGATAAGGCTAGGAACCTCTGATATACACTGTACATGTACATTAGTAAATAAACGTTTGAATAGATATGGATACAGCATGCATTTTATGTTTTGTAAACCCCCTTCCCCCCCCGAATGTTTTTTCTGTGTGCGCCACTGTTCTCCGCATAGGTTTCAGATACTGTTAGTTTTGTAATGTCTATTGGTAAAATACATAATATTTAAACAAAAAATGTCTTAATTATTTCATTAGTTATGCTTAGTTTTAGTCATATAATAAAAAAACACATATTTAAAATAATTTAAATTAGTTTATCTTATTACAAACTAACGTTAAAAAACCCCTCTATTTTATTGCTTACTTTGGGTAAAATTTCATAAGATATGCAACACTACTGCGCCATCACAGGTTTGGGTTTCTGTCTTTATCTAATCCTGGCGGCGGTGTTATTCTCGTGACTTGTGTAAGTGAGACAAATGTATTTTTGTTAAAATGTTTCGTGTTCTCAGAGCTACGTCGGCGCGGTTTTAGAATGGTTACGCTTTTTTTGAAGCGCGGTAATGAAGTTTGCTTCTCTATTTATTATACCTCAATGTTCCTCTGCTTCTCCTTACTTCCATTTTGCCAGTGTCTATGAATTTCTCGAAATCGGAGTCCTCAGTTTGGCGAAAACGTGTCAAATGTATCTTAAGATACCTGAAGACAGACAGTTGAAAGTCTATTTTGGATGCCTAGCTCTTCCAGAATGGACACATTTGTGCGTCCGGCTGTCCAGGGAATCTTCAACATTTTTCTCCTACACAACATTTCGAGGGCGTCTATCCGCTTTCTTTCGGTGTCTTTAAGTCGATGTTTCCACACCTTAGGGAACGTACCCATACTACGTGACCAACTTTTTGCAATTTTTAACCCCCCCCCCCCCCCCGGTGACCAAAATCCTAAGCAACCCGCCGCTCATTTGTATGGAGCGTGACATTTTGAAGACCCCCCCCCCCCCCTAAACGTGTCACGTAGTATGGGTACGCTCCCTTATAGAAATATGGGAAAATTAACGTCCGAACGAATCTCATCTTGGTCGTCTTTTTTATGCTTCTGTCACTCCATATCTTGTACATTTTACCCATGGCGTCAAGCAAATTGTTCTTCGGGACGGTAGTAAACAGTGAAAAAAATTTCAACACCTCGGACATAACCGTGGATTATAATACATGAAAGCATACGTCATTTACCTTTGCCATTGCCGTCAAAAAGGCATCAATAATACACACGAAATTCACTTTACCGAAAATTAATATGCGTTCACAATCAGTAATAATCGCTTATTAAAGTATGTTCGTAATTATCTAATTTTGTTAAATATATGATGAAATGTGACATTTGCATACAATATAGACGCCAAATCATCATTCCTGCGTCAACATTTCAACAAACTAATTGACCCGTCAAACCTAACAATAAAAATAAAACACGCATAAGCCATTTTTTATTGGCATCCAAATCGCCAGTAGTAACATTGCGCAGTTCACACACTTTGTCCCGTCGTAAGGTGGGGTTAGACCGCACCATTGGCGTGGTGGGAGGGGTGCTAAAAAACAGTTGAATCGCGTGGCGCGTGGATGCCACGCGGCCGCCGCGTGGAAGGGATATTAAAACGCTCAATCGCCACGCGATCTCGTCGGGTAGAGCGACAGATCTGTAAGACTGCTGTGATTGGTCCATTCGAGGTGGATAACGATGGGTAGAATGATGTTACTTTAGCGATTCTCGAAAATGTAAAATAGAAAAGAAAAATGCTATTAATTGGCGATAAATACCACTGAACAGATAATGCCAACTAGCATAATCTATAAAAATTTGAAGGAAAACGAAAGTCGTCAGATTACATAAGACCTTTTAACCCCCAGGCAGCACCCATCGGAGAGAAAATCCTTTTTTTTGGTAGAAATTCATGCATTTTACCAATCAAAATGGGAATATTTTTGCAATTATGATAGGTTGACATGGTAGATACTTTGTAATTTCTAATGCATTCCTTAACTGCTCTCCCTCTCCCTCTCCCTCTCCCTCTCCCTCTCCCTCTCCCTCTCCCTCTCCCTCTCCCTCTCCCTCTCCCTCTCCCTCTCCCTCTCCCTCTCCCTCTCCCTCTCCCTCTCCCTCTCCCTCTCCCTCTCCCTCTCCCTCTCCCTCTCCCTCTCCCTCTCCCTCTCCCTCTCCCTCTCCCTCTCCCTCTCCCTCTCCCTCTCCCTCTCCCTCTCCCTCTCCCTCTCCCTCTCCCTCTCCCTCTCCCTCTCCCTCTCCCTCTCCCTCTCCCTCTCCCTCTCCCTCTCCCTCTCCCTCTCCCTCTCCCTCTCCCTCTCCCTCTCTCTCTCTCTCTCTCTCTTACGCAAGCCTGACACCTATATAGGCATCAAATGTATTCCACGATGACTGACTTTTTTCATGCACACTATTGCACGCAGTAGAAAATTTTGTGATTTTTCAATAAATATTAGTTGGATAACCAACACCTCTGCCATAGATCATCACAAGTGGTTCACTACGTTTGATGATTTTCGCAGGGGTACCTGCTGATGGGTGAGGTTTGTCCGGATCTTGGCGGCCGGTTCGGGAGAGACTGGTTGAGGGAGACCTTTTGACCTCTCCAACAGGGCTCCCTCGAAACCTCACCGTGTACTGCAGTGGGAGGGATGGATTCATTCTTCCGTCACTCCTGGACACACGGACCCCCAGATTCCCACCCACCCCTAATTCCTTTTTTCTTCCCAGAACTTCTTCTCCTTCATTTACTTAAAAATACCTTACACACAGCATCCCCAAGACGATGTAGGCTCTCATTTTATGGTTGGTTTTACTATTACCACCCCAAAAGGAAACTTACGGTTTAGCCTGTGTAATCCCCTTTCTCAATAGTTTTTATAAAATACGTAAAGTTTGTGCGATATTGGTACTTACCTTCATTTCTATTTCTATTACTTACCCATAATCTTAATTAGAAAGCACTAAAGTAAAATTTTCAAAAAATTAAAAAACATATAAAATCGCACCCTAAAAGTAACCCCATTTTACGGTTATGATATTTTCATTGCAGCGCGCAATTTCATATCACATTACGAGGCACAATAATAAGTCATTGCAATTGACACATCAAATTATTATTTTAATAACGCTATTATGTCGTTATACGCGATATTTATATCAACAATGACGGGAGAGGGAGTCAAGAAATATACCCTTTGTTCAATGCTTAGCGGGACAATACGCGACACGTGATCGATGTCGTTCATGTTATATGGAATAGGATAAATTATGTTTAGATTTTTTACGGAACAGTGAAGAAATAACGCAAATATCAAATACCTATAATACTTGAAAAATTATAAGAAATGTATTGAGACGTCAGCGATTACGAACGTATCCGGTTCAGTAATACGGGTAACGAAATTAGAAGTAAAAAAAACTCTTGTTTTAATAACTTTTGTAGGTTATACTCATTAGGCGTTATTTCATCATCTTCCTGATAGCTTATCCATACTATAAATAATAAAAATATATATAAAATACACGCAACAGTTGGAAAACTATACCAACTTTAATCCGATATACAGCCACTATTTATAGGCTCGAATATAATAAATATGCGTTATCGGATGGTGAAATACCCCCTCAATAAGGTTACGGTCGTAACTGGAACTCGATCCCAGGATCTTTTGTCTCAAGGTTTATGTCATCTTAAGGGTTACTATGTGGAGGGTCATTTTAAGGAAAGAAAGGATAGGAAGTTCTGGGATAAGAAAAAGTATGAGGGATGGTTAAGAATCTGGGGGTCGGTGTGTCCAGAAGAGACTTACGTGCGAATAAATTCCTTCAACTGTGGTTCAAGAAGACGGGTTGGGAGAGTCCGGCTGGAGAGGTCAAAAGGCCTCTCTCAACCAGTCTTTCTCGATCCAGTCTGCTACGCAGAAAGTGGGCAGACGCATCCACCGCTGATACATTGATGTTTATCCAATAATGTTTATCCAATAAATGATACCCAGAGTGGCGGTACTTACATCCGCCTCTCAAATTGAGAAATAAAACTTATTATAAGTACTTACACTGATTATTATTATTGACACATCTAAATGAATTTATAGGTACTAATATTATTTTACTAAATCTATATTACAATCACCAATGAATCTAGTTGGTATTTCAAATTTTTCTTAAATTACTTTATTTTAGGTACGTAGGGTCCAGGGTTCGCACCCCGTATTTTGTTATATTTTGGTACAAGCCGGCCTTCGTTCTTTATGAAGCCTTAAATGCAAATAGAAAGCTTGGTGTTCTCTTCTTTTATATCTTTAATATTAATTTTGTGTCTGACCATAATAGAAAGAACAAATTTTGTGAGGACATGTCGTTTGGTGAAAAATATAGCACGACGTGGCCCAAATGATTCATTGGTGAACTTTTAAAGCCACTTAATAACTAAACATTTTTTTCACTTTTAGACAGTTAGCCAACCAACCTACCTACACACTTATTTTCCTCTCGATCGCTCGTTATCTACGAAATCATCTATTACACGTGTCCTCCACGTGCGCCAGGAGGTGGGGGGGAAGTCTGGAGGGGGATTATCCTTTCCAGAATGACCCCCATTTTTAACATAATAATTAAAACATCCATTAGAAAAACCCTCCGTTTTTTGGGTGTGACAACTTAATCCCGTGACAATCGGGTCACGTGCCGCCACTGGTGGACTTTTTACTCATCCGGAGTAGGTACCTAGTACATACCCAACTAGGTAATAAGCGAAGTAGATCGATATTAATTTTATGACTTCTTTAAATTTTATTAACAAAATTTAATTGAAAAAAAAAACTTTCTTATTTATTTTTAACTTTATGCGTAAAACCACAAATTGTAATATTTAATTAAATTAAGACAATATTAGCAAAACACAATCGAAAATCTGGACACCGAAAATATGTTAGCACCTCTGGCAATCTCGATATCTTGCAACCATACATAAAGATAGCAGCCAATAAAATATGCGTTAAGAAAATGAAGATAATGTTGGTAGTTCTGAGTCCAAGTATGGTACAGTTTAAAATGACCGAATCGGATGGAGACACCTTAGCTCAGTGGCTAGAGCTGTGTCCCGGAAAGCCGAAGGTCCCGGGTTCAAGTCCCAGAGGTGCGTATATCTTTTTCTGATTTTTCTGTCTCCAGATTTTCGATTGAATTTCGCTAATATTGTCATCATTTAACTAAGTAGGTCCCTTCTTAGTTCCTGTTGGCTCGTCTGAAAATCAAACCTTTATTATCGTATTTTTGAAGTTTTTAAAATAATATTCTTAAATAGCTCATTTTTATTTATTTTTATTTTATTTTTATTTTAAATACATAAACGGCTATACTGCCTTTTATAAATAAACATATAATAGAGTACAAAAGTAAGAAAAGTAATATCATTACATAATAGTAGTTTTAAACTTAAAAAAAAAAAACATACAATAATTTTGTGTATCACAACAAAAAATAACAAGAAATAAAAGTGAGAAATATCATCATTTCATTTCAACATGTCCATATTGCGTGTATAAAGTTACATTATGGAAAAAAAAAATAAAAATAAAAATAAAAACTTAAAAACTGAAACCTAAAAATAACATACAATTATTTTGTGTAGGTATCACAACAAAAAATAACAAAAAAGAACAATGAGAAATATCATCATTTCATTTTAACATGTCCATATTGCGTATATAAAGTTACATTATGGAAAAATAATTTTTGAGTGCATATTTATATTGCGCTAATTTTAAGAAATAAATGTCGCCGATGTTAGCATATTCATTTCCCAAAATATGTAGTCGACTGATTGGTGAGTAATAGTGTGATAATGTATGTGTGTTATTATAGTAGAACGGTAGAGTCAGTCTATTGTTAGCGCGACCAGGGCAATGAAATCGTATTAGTTCTATTAAATATGGTAATGACAATGACTTTGCTAGCAGAGTAGTGGCACTGACCTAAACATTCTAAAATGAAAACGCTGTAAATATTTCATGACGCTTCAGCTCCCCGTTGAAGAGTTTCTGAAGCAGAGTGATATGATACACTTACGTTAGCTCCACGCAGGAGGCTCTGAGGAAATAAAAACTCCTTCTGGGCCTTTATTATCTTTGGGGATGCTGTATAGGGGATATTTTTACAGAAAGGAAGGATAGATAGGATGTTCTGGGAAGGAAAAATGTATGAGGGGGGGATATGAATGGTAAAATGTAACGAACATATGAATCCATCCCCCTTATAACAGAGCAAGGTTTTGGGTCGAGAGAGTCTGGCTGAAGAGGTCAAAAGGTCTCCCTCAACCAGTGTCTCCCTATCTGGCCCGCCACGCAGTATGCGGTCAAAAGCATCCGCCGCCAAGATCCAGAGGTGACCTATGGCATCGGTGTTGGTTATCCGATGAATAGTTTGAGATTCCCATAACCGCCTCCCAAATTATGGACAATAATACTCGAGTCGGGCTATGTCAAGAATCAGAATACGTAATGGTATTTGGTAACGTGAATGAAGCAAGGAGAGAGTGTCATGACAGAGTTGTTTGGTGGTTCGTCCTATTTGCCTACTCCTGCGGGTTACCTTAACATACCCTTCTTTAATTTCCACCGTTAAGAGCGTATAAACAGCCAGCGGACGAAAATCCACATTTCGTCGAAAGTTGTTCTTGCGGTCGTGCAGGGCGGTTACAATGAGAAAGATTAATTATTCTCCGTACCAGCTTTTTAAAATTATAACTCAATATCGATTTTGTTTCGTTCCAAATTTACTTTAATTTATATCTACATCCAAAAATGCTGAAAGGCGTGATGATAAGGCAGCGTCTTGGGTCCCATACTATTCCTCATTTATATAAATAGTCTAACTGAGATAAACCTAGGAAAAATTGAGTACAAAGTAATCAGTTATGCAGACGACACTGCAATTTTGTTCAAGGCACAATCATGGGAAAAGGTATTCAAAAATACAGAAACAGGGATGACTGTAGTAAATAAATGGCTACAAAATAATCTACTAACACTGAACATTTCAAAAACAAAATATTTAACTTTTAGCAAAACAAAGGCTGGTCAACCACATAGCCAACCACAACTACATCTTAACCCCTGCACCAATATTTCGTCCAATAACACATGCTGTACTTGTGACAAAATTGTTTATGCAGACAATATTAAATATCTAGGTTTAACTGTTGACCATAAACTAAAATGGGATCTCCATATTAATATATTATCAAAAAAAAATACGAAAATTATCATACATCTTCAAAACAATACGAAACATCATGTCATTAAATCAACTAATAAATATATATTTCGCACTCTGTCAAAGTATTTTAACATATGGAATTTCAGTTTGGGGAGGAGCAGCAGATACTTACCTCAATTCTCTTAAAATAAATCACAAAACAATAATTAGAATTATGTTTTATAAACCTTACCAACATCCGACGGAACAGCTAATGATCAAAAACAAATTACTAGACGTAAATAAACTATTCATAAGGAAGATCATTTACAAAAACTGTATCAAAACTTCACATCTCTACATTCCTCACTCACAAAACACAAGAGCAAAAATTAATAAGCACTTTCAAGT
Source organism: Limnephilus marmoratus (assembly GCA_917880885.1). Taxonomy (NCBI): domain Eukaryota; kingdom Metazoa; phylum Arthropoda; class Insecta; order Trichoptera; family Limnephilidae; genus Limnephilus; species Limnephilus marmoratus. Next base: position 30,503,815 of record OU862931.1, read on the forward strand.
TCCCCATATCAAATCAACTTTTGCAAAAAAACACGAATCTTACCTAGCACTACACATTTTCAATACCTTCCTAACACAAACAAAAACTTACGTCACCCCAAATAATTTGAATTGGCTTTTCAAAAGATTTGTAATATGGTTGAATGAAAAGGAAAGAACAGACATTCAAAATATTCTAAATAAATAACATTTCATACAAGTTCTCACGAAATTATATAATATTCAAATAAAACAAATACGAGAAACTGCAATTTTGCAATATTAATTATTATGATTAATTATTAATTATTACTTCTATTATGTAACCGCTATATTCAACTGTCACAAAATTTTAATTTACTTTTATCTAAAAAACAAAGTATGTATGTAAATATTTAATATACCAACATATAATTTATCTTTTTTATCTTTTTACATACATATATATATTTGTTTAAATACACACATTTCTTTTGGAACAAACATAATATGTGATTTACTCGCCTCGGAACAGACTTTGTCTAGTGAGGCGGGTAAAAGAAAAGAAAACAATGTAAATAACCATGAAACTAAATAAACGCCCGGGTTGCCGGCACTGAAACTGATAAAACTATTAAAATAAAGTACTTTTTGTAATTATTTTTTGATTTTAAGTGTTCCCGCTAAGAGGTTTATAACTAAATATTCGGCAATCCACTTCTGTATAAATAAAATGGCAACGAAATGACAGGTAGGTAACACTCCTAGTTCCTTTACGTAGTTCCTTTCAAGATGAAATCACCATCTGAAATGTAGTTCACTTTTTTTACTGAATTATTGCGAATTTGAATAGTTTTCAAAGAATGCGATGATATGCGATGCGATTGTTTAAAGCGATTTATATTCACAAGGACCTCGTACTCGCAGACCTACGTGAACGCACTCAGCCCCTCCAGACTCACGGCGAGAAGCCCCGAAAACACCCGAGAAGCGTGAATGTGATGAGTTTCTCGCATTCTCTTTCTCGGGCTCGTCTGTTCTCGGATCACTGTCGGTAAATTTTTGAGGCTTCACTGAGTGGTTGGCTAAGGGACACGGAAGCTAAGTGTAGTTTATGGTCAGACCGAAAGCCATTTACATATTTTGTTGGTACTTGCCAATTGATTTGAGATTTATTGTATTACTTATGTTCTCTATTTTATGCATGTGCTTGCAGGTTTTTTACAGATGCAATGCCGCCTTATGGAGCCTCATGAATGAGTTTTTTTTCTTTTGCCTTGTTTAATTTATCTTTGTCTTACTAACCTATTTTGTGAATTTTGTTTTCCTGTTAAGCACTTGCATACTGCTTACTAACAACGTATGCATGGACACTGGAGGTCTAGATTCGTTCAAAATAAATAAATGTAGCTTCGTTTAACAAAAAAAATTAGAATCTTGCGAGAGCCTTGAAGGAGTAACCATCAGTTACTTATACCAGGGCGGGTAAGAGGTGGATTACCTCCACTGTCGGTAAATTTGGCCGCTTCAAAGGATTTCTCGGGCGAGAAGCGAGAAGACTACTACACTCACGTTTTGTCTCCGTGTTGTTTAGTGAGCGGTTGAGAGTTGAGTTATATTTTTGTTTTTGTTTCGAAAATTTTGTTTCCTTGTGTTAAAAATGTGGAACAATCAACAAGAGTTGCAATTTATCGCACAGAGCCAAACCTGCAGCATTTTGAATATCGTCTGTAATGTCGTCCATACTGGATGGGAAACAGATCACGAGTGAGAAAAATGAGAGTGTGGATAAGAGCTTGTTCTCGTGAGAAGTCTCGGCGAGAACTTCTCGCCGTGAGTCTGGAATCAGCAACTGACTTTTGGGGGGGGCAAGAGGGGAGACGGGAAGAATACATTTGTTGCCATAAATAGAATAAAAAATCCATTTCAAGAACACAAAAGTCTCTTACCGAGTTATCACTAAAAGCGGCGCGAACAATAAGTATATTTATCATTTTTCAATAATGTCTAAGTTAAATAAGAATGTTAAAAAATATGAAATGTATTAGTTTGTAAGTGCGCAAATAAATACACAAACGGAACAATTTTTTTTTCATGAAACTTATGTACGTACCTACATATTTTTTAATGATTTTATTTAAACTAAAATTCTAAAACATGCGATACCCAGATAATGTATTGATTTATTTTACTGCATGATTATATGATTTGAAATGGGTGTGGTATAATATACAATCTTTTTTGAAAATTTAACAAATCTGCCAACGGCCTATGGTATAACCTTATTAGACAATATAAAATAAATAAACATTTTTAATAAAAGAAAATCTTTCGATATCCATTTTTTCGAAAATTTTTGCGGAAAGGAGTCAATACGTCTAAAATCTGATTTAAAAATGACGTATTTCTGGTTTTCTCTGGTAATTCGAGTTATATGAAGTAATCACTTTTTATATCAATTGTCAGCAAACAAATGCAATAAAAAAATAAAAAACATAGCTAAGTTATATATAGCTGAGTTATTTCCATAAGATCGTCAGTTTTAGGTAGGTACTCGGTGGATTTTATCAGAGTTAAGCTATTGAAAAACGGATAAATTGCTGTTTCGGCAATGGAAGAAATTCGCAAAACGTATTTCGATATTTGGCATTAAACGCATGCTCTCAAATATTTTACATGTATGCAAATATGTATATTTGAATCTTTTGATATAATATAAAATATGGTATTTAAAAAAAATTTATTTATCTACATTAACTATGTTTACATTGGGTTTTTCGATGCCTGTCTCACTAGGATATACCTGTGTCGAGACAGGCGTAATATATATATAATAATGAAATTTAATTTGTATATTTAAGAGCTTGGTCACAAACTATCATCCGTATTAGACTGAGAGAGATTAATGAAAATGCAAATCCAAGAGTACTTTCGCCTGCCAACCGATGTTCCTCAAGCTAGATATTAAGTGGCGCCATCTTTTGACATTATTATCTACTTGATTTAATTACGTAGGTTCTATTACGATAGTAGCTTAAGTCACAAACTTCACGTTCACATATGGTTTCATATGGCACGGCGTCACGGAGTCGGAGGCGTTGATAATTAATAAATAATAAAATAAAATATTGCTGTGTGAAATCAAGATATTAATCTTATCCAAAGTCTTGAAGAACTGAATCCGTTGATTTAACGTGATATTTCAATTTTTTACGTAATTACCGCACAAGAGTCTCAACCGTACAGTCACTAGGGTATTAATAACGTCAGATAATTTGTTTATATGATTATTTTGATATATATACAATAGGGTGTGTCAATTATTTCAACTTTTGAAATCAGAAACGCCCGGGGTCTCAAAAGTTGCGTCTTACAAAGAAAATGAAAACTGCATTTAATATATATTTTTAAATGGTTATTAGCCTGCTAAAATGCATTGAATATCAGAAAACAAACCTTAAACCATTTTTTAAAATTTTTAATAATTTTTTTTTTCAGTAATTTAACCTTTTAACGTTTGTTTATTACTAAAAAATGCGTATAACTGACAAAATTGAAAAAAAAGTTCAAGTTTATGAATTCAAGTACCTAAGTCAACAAGAATTCTGATTTTATCCAGAAAAAGTGTTATTTTCCCCTTTTAAATTTATAACCAACACATCACATATGTTTAAAAAAAAAAATTTGGTTCTTTGTACTGCAGTTATGGAATGAAAAATAAGTTTGGTACAAAATATAAAATATTAACCCTTTATTTTATTTTTTTTCCAAGTCATGAAATCTATTTTCTTTTAAAACTTCCGGCCATTTTAGCGGACTAATAGTAAACAATAATTTAATTTATTTTTACGTTTTCGAATAGCTACAGATCATACGAAACTTTTGAGACCCCGGGCGTTTAAATATAAGGCCATTTTTTTCTCTCCATGGAGAGCGGCACACACTAATATACAATATGATACTCATATATGTAATAACGATATATACTTTGCACATTTTATTCGTGTCGATTTATGAGCCAGTTCTCGAAAAGTTTTGCCGTTAGTAATATTTTGCAGCTTTTGTGGTCGTAGGGGTAAGGCTCTTGACTAGCAATCCGAAGATCGCGGGTTCAAATTCCCGCAAATAATTTTTATTTGATTAATTTGTGTTATTTCACAATTCAATCATTAAAAATAATATGTAGTATGTTTGCGGCACGTTCCAGAGCGGAAGATAGCGGAATTGAAACATTTCTGGAAATGACTTTGGCCTCTCTTTTGTGAGACAGATCTGAATAGCCAAATAGTTCCTCACCTTGCTCTTCTAAAATGCTCTTCTGAATTCACTTCCCCCCCTTCAATATCTTCAGCCTCATCAATTGGTGATGCCATAGTCGCATTTGGGCTGGACAACTGGAAGCAATTGGAACTCTTGTTCAGTATTCAGATAAGAGAAAAAAATATTAAATTTTAAATATTATCATTTAGTTTCACTAGTTTGCTCATAACATAGCGCGTTGCATGACAATAATAGTTTTTTTAAACAATAACTCCACTCAGGAGGTCCTGAGGAATATAATTTCCCTCAGGCGGTGTCATTTTTGGGGATGGTGTGGAGGGTCTTTTAAGTAAACGATGGAGAGGAAGTTCTGCGATGAAAAAGTTGTGGGATGGGTCCTATGGGTGAGTGTTTCCAGGATTCAACCATCCATCCTTCCTAGTGCAGTGCAATCCGATAGGTTGAGAGAGTTCGGCTGGAGAGATCAAGCGCCAGCAGTCAACCGGCCACTCCAGATCCGACCTTCCACGGAATTGGTGGGCAGGCGCATCGACCACCAAGTCATTGACAAACCTCACCCCGTGAATCCGGACACCCCTGCTAAGTTACCAAACGTAGCCGACCACTTGGGGTCACCTATGGCAGAGGTGGTAGTTAATCGACGATATCCGCACCCGCCTTGATCCAAAGTGAATCGATTCTACCTTTGAGCCATTATCAACCTGTATGTCAAATTCTAATATCCTCGAATACGTAGTAACATCGCAACCGTTTGAGGTTCTTCAGACGATGGATGTTTGGGTAGTATGGGGTTATGGTAGGCAAAGGGTAGGGGAACGGGGAATGGTTTGGGGATTGGGGGATGGTAGAGAGAGCAGTGGCGTACCGGGGGTTCGCAGCCCCAGCCCCCAGCCAGCCCCCTCCCGCGAATTGTAATCAGGTTATGAAACAATTTGCTGAGCAAGTGATGCGGACCGCGATTTCGGCGGAACCCGAGTCGGCCATATTGAATTATAACAAATCGGAGAGGTTTACACAAATTCAATTACAAATATGGTCGATACAAGTGGAATTGTTTTGCAATAAGGGATGAGTCGCCCGCAGATTCGCAAATTGATAAAATGGATGCGGTATTAAAAGTTATCGAAGGCACAGGATCAGCAAAATGTTTCGCTTAAGGCGTTTGATATTACGATAACTGCAAAAATGTGATTTAGTTAAATTCTCCCAGCAGCACAAGTCATGTCATAAATTCTATTGAACATTTTTTAATATCCCTAAACTTTTACAATTTTTCTTCTTCGGCCTGTAAATTTTTTTTCAATCTCGATTTTCCTAAAAACAAGAGCTTTCACGATGCAATACTTCGTGTAAAATTCGGTATCAGGCCACTAACAATAACACGCCTCATTTAGATGGCGATAAGGTATAAATTCCCGTTTAATACAAGCCGCCAGTTTTAAAACATCGCCAAAAAGCGTGTTTTATTTTATTTTGAGAACTTTGGGCCCAAATATTTAAATGTTCTACGATCATTTTGTAAAGAATTTCATTTTCCACATTGTAGAATAAAACCATGATCAAAATGGGTTCGAATGTGGAAGATTTTGAACTTTAAAGCAGTTTTTTATAGGCATGATAGTTTATTTTTTTCTGGCCTTATAAAAAGACCAATCGAAAAATAATCGATTATTTCTGTATGTGTTCTATTATTTCTGAGCAATTTAATTTTCAAACCAAAAACACTTGATTTTGCATTACTTAGTACTGTACAACTGTACAACTCTGGATACACAGGTCTGCAAATTGACATTTTATTTTTTTTTAAATGGTAATGGGTGAATTATATGTATTTCGGTATGCTGAATTCGAATATGCTATCCATTTCGATCCATCACGTAAGAATTTTCCGCAAAGTGGAAATTAAAATATAGGCAAAACCCGCCTTACACGACTTCTGTAGGGAATGTACAAAAAAAATCATGAAATTATACGAATTTAATTAAAATATTTTAATTACATTATATACAATTAAAATTTTTATGAAATCTGCTTTTTTTAGTTTTGATGCTTCGTTTTGTGCTTTTTCTTTTGTGGGACTTTGTATTTTCCCTATGCAGCATCCAGCAGGTAGTCGCCCATCATATTTGTATCCCATCAACCTTGATATCTTCTTTCCATTTCCTTGATATCTTGGTGAAACGTCTCACCTTGCTCTTCAATAACTGCACCCAGATTTTCCGGAAAGTAATCCAAATGGGAGTTCAAAAAATGGAGTTGGAAACTTTTAAAGCATCCCAGATTTAAAAAAAAATCTGATTCACTTTCTGATGATTTGGGGTGCTTGTGGTGTAGGAATGCCAGGTCCGTGAGGCACTGGGAGGAGTGCCGAATCCAAGTTTGGGTAACAAATTTGTTTTATATTTTTGGTACTATACCCTTGCACATTGCACGAACAAAAGTAGCAGTCATCGCTGTGGTTTCGAGGCTCTCTCCAGATCGAAGGAACACCAAAACGAAAAGATTTAACCGAAATAATGAATTGCTGTTCCTCAATCAACATTCTACTAATTATGGATATCATTCTCCTTTATCCAGAATGTCGAGACTTGTCAACGCAAATCAAAGCATTGAATTTTTTGGTGTAAGCCTAAATGACTTTCGGCAGTCGTTACGCAATGCAGTTTTTTAAAGTCTTTTTAAATCCATCTTCAAGCTACTTATAGTTATCTTCTCTATGTACTTTTATATTATATGTATTTTGTCAATGCTCTTCATCTATATGTAATCTCCTTTCATTGTGATCTCTCTTTTTTTCTATTCGTGTTATTGTTATATTGTTAATTGGACTATTTGTCCGTAAATAAATAAATAAATAAATTAATAAAAATTTACCTTTTGATCACATTCTAAGTCCTTCAACATACTCTGAACAAACACCATGCGGGGCCCAAGATTTGTCCTGGTCCCCTATCTTCAAAATACCCAAAATACACTTTTTTAACAAAATCAGTAATATTTCTATGTTGTTTTTTCACTACAAATTCACCCACATAGCGAAAATTCTCTCAAGAAAATATACTCAAACTCTTGAAGTCATTTTTGAAATGCATGTTACGAAAGTTGGAACAGAAATAAATAAATGAAAGGGCATGGAAGGGAGTGGGCACCTTGGGAATTCCGGCATTCTCTCATCATACTTACTATGGAAAATCCCAATATATTGTTGTGGTTCTCTGACTATACCGCGCTGTTACACCACCACAGCCCAACAATTCTACAAATATATTGGAGTTAAATGGTTTAACGAATTACCCTTGAAATTAAGATTGGAAACAAATTACAAAAAATTCAAAAATTCAATAAAAACTCTTTTTATATAACTTATCAATATAACAACTCAATTATAATATAAGTTATCCTTTTTCTCTCATTATTTTTTATCTCCTCCTCTTCAATCTGTTGTTTATCTTATCTATTATTTATTTTATACATAAAAACATAAAAATGATTTTTTTTGTTATTTACTGTTAATTATCTATTTTTTGTTTTATATGTTTAAAAAAATATTATTTTTCCTTTGCTAAATTGTAGTTAACAAGCGTTTATCCGCCTTTTTAACTCGAGCTTTGCTCTTAAAAAAGGTGTAAAGCGTATTATTAAACGTATTTAAATAGAAAACCTTTATTTAATGTATATAAACATTATAATTGATACTATTATATTGAATAAAAAATATATATATATGATTCAACGCTGACTAATTTTATCGTCATGAGTTACTAAATGTTTCGTTTCAGTCTATAAAACATAACATTATCTTATAATAAGTTGGAATTAAAAAAATATGTATATTTCGGCAATGAACCCCGTTTGGCGCCTTAAGATAGGCAATCCCACAGTATTTTACGTTTCGCGGAAAAACCTTACGTGATGGAATTTTTTCGACATTTTTCCCGTATTCAGCAACCAAAAATACATGGGAATTGCCTCTTATTTTAAAGAAAAAAAAAGTCGCAGACCTGTGATATCTTTATAAAATCACATAAAACATTTAAAATGCATTCACAGTTACCCAGTCTCCCTAAAATCTGCCTCGAACCTACCCTTAACTAGTTCATAGCGAGAGAAAATAATAATAACACAACATTTTATTATAAGACCGCCGCATTTCGAATTCAATTTGCCAAACCACAAATGATTTTAAGCAGTCGATGATCGCGGACAATGCGCAATGCACTGATTGTTCTCAATTTATTCCATTCTTTGAGGGGTACCCATTTACCTAAATTGATTGAATCGCAATCATCGCAATGAATTTATTCTTTTGCAGTATGAATCAATCAAAAATGGCTTTGAGAATTTATTGTGAGATGTAATCAATTAAAAAAACATTGTGTAAATGGTGTTCGGAAACTAGAGTACAAGAGGGAAACTGGTGAATTTGCAACACATTAGCAGTTGATTTTAGTATAACTTTTTTTTTATAAGAGCTTTTGGTTTCAAGTAAATCGGCATAACTGCACGAGTTTCCCGCTTGTACCACTAGTTTCCGTACACCGTGTAAAATTTGTGTATTAAAAGCCCGTACTACGGTAAATTTTAAGATTTTCCAGTAAATTCTAACATTTACCAACTTTTGTTCGTAAATCTTGGGTTTTACTAGTTAGTCTTAAGATTTACCAACTTTTTAGTTGACATCCTAAAATTTACTAGTACTTTTAATGAACATTAAAAGTTGGACCTATGATTTATTAGTAAAATCTAAGATTTACCAATTTACGGATTTTTACAGTAACAGATCAACAAAAGAGTTGATTTAATCGGAAATAAATGGTCTTTATTCGATTAAAAATATATCATGATACCATTTATTCTTGGTTCCAAAATGTGTTATTTATCAATGGAACAGGAAATGAATTATTGGAAGTATTTTGACTAGTGAGCTCCGGCGTCATGAAATGTATTCAGATTTACCTTTCTAGAATTTACTACCTAGTGTAGCTACTATCAGTTTGTAACATTACGTCCATCACGTTCAACGGTGCTTTGCATATTATTATCAAAATCAAATAAAAAAATTAAAAAACATGTTTTTCGTCTTCTTTGAAACTAATCGATGGTTTGAAACCGGGAAGCAAACGGATGCCGAAATAAAGCAGTTTTCCAAATAATAATGTAACTAAATTTAATATTTACGAGAATTAAAATAAGAAGGCTTGATTTGAAAAGCCTGCATTTAGTTAATAGTTGCTGTATATAATCTTAAAATTCTAGATAGAAACAGCTTTGCAAATTTGATGATACCAGCTTAAATCTTATAAAACACTGTAAAGTAGAAAATGAACATCAAAGTAATGCTCGTGAAAATTGAAGAAAAAAACTGACAAGTTATTCCCAACTCAAAGTGATTATCTTCCCAGCTGCTTAATCACATCAAATGAGAATCGAATTAACTTTCTTTATGATTACTATTATTGTATGAACCACCCGCGGCTGCAAAGCTTTGGTCGGGAGCTTTCTGCGAGCTTCGGTGATTCAATTTGCGGTCGCGAGATGGCGGGGCTCTGCAGTTTTGGTCATAGAATGGGAAACAGTAAACCTCTAACCAATGCACACACAAAACCTAGCACCGTAAAATATTTTGTAAATATTGCAATAAACATCTTACAGCCGTTGTGTCCAACATTTTCGGATGATTAATCCGAGTGAAGCTGAGCCTAGCGCCTTGCGCCGCTAAGCTAAGGTATGTTAGAAAAATGCTCCATTTTAACAGTGTCCAACAACTTGATCGTAGCGCTCGGTGTGTAGCCCCATTTGCTTTCGTACACCAAAAAATGACGTCAAGTTAGCAACTTTACATGTTAAATTAATACCGAAACGTTAATTAATTTTATTTATTATTAATACAGATATTTTATTTTAAATAGTGTAATACATAAACCGACATTTTACATTTTTAAAACAAACGTATTTAATATGTTAAAAATAAGGTGTTAATTGACTTACTTTTTTGTTTACGTGCGTTTGAAGTTTGACATTAGAATCAGTTGAAATTTTGTATTCAAAATGGACAAGGCGAAGCGTTCGAAAAATTTTACGCCAAACGAAAAAATGAGACTTGTAGACCTAGTTACCTCGTCGCAGGTCATTTTGTCGAAAGCGACAGGTGGCCCAAACTACGCTACGCTTGTAAAATCAAAAGAAGCTGCTTGGAATGACATTGTCCTGTTCCACATATTATTACAAAAATGACACTCGAATAAGTCAAAACTTTACCTTTCGCTTGCGTAAGTTAAATTATCTTCTACTTGGCTCAAAACATATAAAAACACGCTTTTGTCATCCTAAAGCGGTTATAAAAATCGCCGTCATTTAATACTTCCATAAAATTTATATCGGCATCTCGCCGCCGCCTATATAATCCAATATTATCGTCAACCATAATCACTATATTCAATATAGGATTCATATTTCAAATTGAAAAACCAAATAAAAAAGCCGACAAAAGAGTGAACTGATGACAGATAATTACGATAATTAATTGACATTGACAGCTCGATTGTTTTCGCGGATTTTTGTTCGCTCTGTTGTCAGTTTTTATAAGTAGGTCTTCCTTAGCAACTTTAATCCACCCGGCTACCTTCCTTACATTTGAGTGTGGTGGGACGATCATTGTGTTTCGACACAGCGTATTTGGGCATTTGAGCAGGGCTGAGCGGAGATCTCGGCTGAGCATAGGTTGGACACAACGGCTGTTAGTCTCTTTATTATTCCTACACTAACTGCATTTGGAAGCAAATTCACCTCAAGTATCGATATATTTTTTTTCTTGCAGTCAGTTTCAAATGAAAGACTAGTATTTCATATTAATATAATTTAAGTGTAATATATATCATAGAAGAAGAAGATAATAATAACAGAAAAAAGACAATGGTCGCAACTGGGTCTCGAACCCAGACCTCTCGAATAGAAGGTGGCAATTGCGAAATTGGTAAACGCGCACGTCCCGGTTGGACAAGAGGTCTGGGTTCGAGTCCCAGTTGCGACCATTGTCTTTTTTTGGTTTCCTGTGTCTTGTTCTCTTTCATATTTTCGTTTAAATTATTATTGTTATCTTCTTCTTCAATGATATATTACATTGATGGGAATAACCTTCAAAAGTTATAAAAGAGAGTTTTTCTTATAAAAAATAAAATTATTATTTAATTACCTCTCCCTTTAATATTTTTGTCTATTTCTATTCTAGTTCTTATTTGTCTATCCTTGTTTGTCTTTTATATGTTCATATTATCTAATCTTATCCTGATGAAGAAAACATAGATTCGAATAATTTACGAAACATGTTGGTTATGTAGTGGTTTTTAACACGTTTAATCACAGGAGACCATATTTGTCCCAACGAACATAGGTCTCATATAAAACGCCGTAACTCCCTTACTTATCATAGTTAGAAATATGTTCTAATCGGTGTTAGAAAGGAAATACACCACGCTTTATATTCTAATCTAAAAAATAGCCACCAAAAAAGTAAAATATATACTTTTATGTACACAAAGTTGTGAATCGCAAATTGAAAAAAAATTTGAAACTTCGGGAATTTTTTATAAATTATTTTTACATACAGCGACAAAAAAGTGCGGCAACAATATGTGTTGTACATTTTTCTAATGAAATATGTATGCGTTTTTAATTTTTATTATTATCAGTAACTTTAGTTAGAAAAAACGTAAGGTGAGCCACTTTGAAAACCTTTTTATGTTTGTATGCAAAATTTTTAAAATGAAAAAAAATGGTTATTTCAAATTCTATAATTTGAAAGCGTATTTCATCACCTTTCTAAAACAGTTTTTGGTTTTGCAATGTGCTCAGAAATATATTTCAAATATTTGCATTTTATTGTAAAGCGAAAATATTTTAACCATCTGAAAAAAATGCCAAATTTTTGAAGGGTTAAAGAGTTATTTGTTTTCATTTTATTATAAATGACACCACAAAATACACTGGTATTTTTAGAGTTTGAAGAAGTAAATGTTTTGGGTTCATTTTTTATTATCTGCAATTAAAACAAATTATATTTGTATCACTCATTAAATGAAGAAAACGTTAAAATTATCTAAAAGTGCTGATAATTAATAAATAATAAAATAAAATATTGCTTAGCAAAATCGAGATTTTAATCCTATCGAAAGTCTTGAAGAACTGTATCCGTTGACATTTAATGTTATATTTAAATTTTTACGTAATTACCGCACAAGAGTCTCAACAGTTCCCAACTGTTCTGAGCCAATACGACTATGGCATCCCCATCTGGGGTACGTTGTGAGGCTGAAAGTGGAGTAAAGGAGATAGGGAGTGGAAGGTTGATATGTACCTGGCTATTCATATATATTTACCAAACAAGGCAACAACAAGCAACGTTTCCATTACGAGTGGTGATTTTTCACCAGGGCGAATTTTACAGTATCGACTTTTCAGCGGTTCATTTATAATTAGATGATTTTTCCAAATTTTAATAGTGTTTTTTTATTGCAGTATTTATTTTCACCGCAAAATCGTTAGTATCGGGGGGTAAAAATGCAAACGCTTTTACGATGACAAAATTCAAAATAATAAAACTTTGGTTGGGGTAACTTTGCACCGCGGGGGGTGCCTAGGGGATGCGGAACCTACCCCATTATTTTATGTATCATTTAAGCAGCTAAAACCAATGTGGGAAACTTTAAATGGTGTTTCTGAATAACTTTTGTTGAGTCTTTTGAATTTATTGTTCGCGAATCGAATGGGAATTTAATGAACTCCGTGTTAAGATTTGTCTCTTGCAGTTACTGAAATGTATTTTTTTTTTCTTTGTTTTACAGTTTTTTAGAGAAAAATGTGTCCTTACACTGGGGTACCCCGTTCTAAGGACACATTGTACAAGTTTTCTTATTTGAATTTTGAGTAAATACCTATATTAGAATATTTCAGAGGAAAATTATGAAGTTAAATCCAAAAGAGTGTACAAAACAGGCATTAATTATTAAGTTGTGTCCAAAAAAAGCAAGCATTAAACATTGTTAGGTTGCAAAATTTTATCTATTTTCGTCCTTCCCATGTCCATAATCCATATTTTTATGCTTCTTTTAAAGGCGGTTATTTTTTTATGGTTTTTATTGCAAGAGGGAGTAAATTAAATAATTTTATAGAGAAGTATTGCATATTTCTTTGTCCAAAAGTAGTTTTAGTTGTAGGTTGGTGGAATGTATGTTGTAATGTTAATATGATTATATTAATGTTAACAAATTATTAATGAATGTTTATAATTAGGTATCCTCAATTTTTTGAGGCATTAGATTTTGTTTTATTCGAAAGGCTGCAATATCGCAAGAATACAATTGGCGTTATTAACACGCATTTTTTACATGATTTGATGCAAATTTTAAATATGACGACGTATGGTACGTATACATTAAAATACATTTTTAAAGCATAACTGCCTTACTAATAAACATGTAGTAAACAATTTTATGCACGATTTCAACGGTTGTTTATCAGTTACACAAAACTTTAAAACACGTTTTTAAGTCGTGTAAACTTTAAAACAGGTAAGTTAATTTGACGGAAATTTCAAAGATGTTCCCACTAAATCAAAGAAAACAATTAAAATTTAGACTTATTCGGGAATGACAAATAGGACTTTTTATTACGCTTCCTATCTGCAATTATATACGTTTACGAAGTTCAAGGTGATAAGCGCATCCTCTTGATATAAATGTTTAAAAGAGAGGTTTGGAGGCGCCGGGTATCGATCCCGGTACCTCTCACATGCTAAGCGAGCGCTCTACCATCTGAGCTACGCCCCCAGTTTAGAGAACCGACTCAAAACCACAACAAATTGTTCAACTCAATGTAATATTTTATTATAATTATGATAGCCCGATAATTTAGCGAACCGAACAAACTGATTTGCGTAGTGGGCACTTCGCTTATGGCGTTAGATTTTGAATTTTTATTTTTACAAAACAGCTTTCAGCGATTTTCGCAAATTTTTAATTTATTTTTTTAATATTTTTTTTTTACTTAACAATCACGATGTGTTATAAAACTCATTTTGGGACGATAAAATTTATAAAACGTAATTTGGAGTAATAGAAATTTTATATATTTAATAAAAAATAAAAAAATTCTCGTGCCCACGCATGAAAAAAATACGTTATTAATATAATGAAAACGGTGACAGGACAACTCAGAATGAAATCAACTCAGAACCTCCTTCGAAAAGTCATTAAAAGTGATGTTAAAAATATATTTAAAAAAATTGGTTAAATAGGTTACGTTAGGTAAGGGTTGTGTGGTATTTTAAAATTATCTTTTTCATAGCTTTTAATGACTTTTCAAAGAGGTGTTGAGTTGACTTGATTCTGAGTTGGCATGAAACCAATGAAAAGATACAAACTTAAGTAATAATAAAAACAAGAAAAAATTAAAATTACCAAAAAGATAAGTAAATACTTATCGATAGAACAAATTAATAAAATAAAACAAGTTTTCATGAAAAATAAATATTTTATACAAAACCAATTATAACCTACAACCTAAATAAGAATCGTGGTTTCCTTTTCAGGCACAAGAGCTAATCTTTTCTGATAACGTGTACATGACCAATGATGACGATAAATATAATATTTTGTAAAATAAATACGTGCAAATGTAATCCATATTTTTTTCTTAACAATAAATAAAATTAATAAATAAAAACAAGCACAAACCTAAAGTATGAATTTAACACTACGGTACACGCGCCTCTAAAACGTTCATGAGTGCTCGCGTGGGCTTCACTTGTAGCCCATTTTCAATTGGAATATACTGAAATAATCGTTTAATTTTTAAATAAAACACATTTATTATTATAAATGACATTTATTAAGTAAACCGATATAAAAAAAAATATCTTCTCTTTTTAAACTTAAAATATTAACAAAACTTCAGACTTCTCAAAAAATCACATAATTTTTACTTATTTGAGATCAACCAACTTTTGGTTCAATTCTTACATTTTTTTTAAACATTTTTTTTAATTTTCATTACACGAAGGACAAATAAAAATTTGGTGATCATTACATGCGGACAAATTAAAATTTGGTGATCATTACATATACGCCTTATACAGTTTTCCTTGTGCTTTCCTGAGTTCCGCCAGTGCACCTTTAAATCATTATTTTTCACACGCGCGCTAGCGTCGATCGCTCACGCCACACTGAATGCGTCGAGCAACAACCAATCGGAGCTTAGCTAGAGAACAAAAAAAATACCCTGGGCTACATATGTAGCCCACGTGTGTACTCTAGTGTTAAAAAAAGGTTTAAAAGCACATAATTAAGTAGATGTAATTAGGTTTGTGTTTCAAAAATACATAATATTATATTATTACAAATAATTAAAACCAAATTATATTCAAGACTCAAAGGTAAAAGTACATTTACAATGGCAGATCTATTAATTGTAATTTCCCGCCCGTGGGCAGATGCATCCACCGCCAAGACCTAGCCAATCCTCTCCTCATGAACTTGGCACCCCTAAGTCACAAAACGTAGCGAACCACTTGGAATGACCTATGGCAGAGGTGTTGGATATCCAATAAATTTCTCCCGAGGCGGCAGTATCCATTCTCGCCTCTCAACTTTCCTACCTCATGATCATCTTAGGTGACTAATTTAATTACAATATTTAAAGGTCTATTTCAAATACACCACTAAATTTAGAAACGGTAATTGAAAGAATCGTTTATGTTAAGGGAGCATGTATTTTCAATTAATAACGATTTATAGCCTGAATCTTCGATTGTTCGGTTCTTTTCTCAGTCCTGAAAATTACGAATTTTGGACATTCACATTATTTTATGAATGTTCCCCTTCAGCAATATTTCTAGGATACTTTCCTCCTGCTCCCAGCCTTTGAAAGCTGAGTGTGGAACGTTGATAAGGAATATACACACCTACGTCTGTGAATGATAAATGAATCAACTGTAATGGGGCTAACATTATATGCGTTTTTCAAATTTCGATGTTGCTATACATCGACAAAGTTTTTTTTTAATTAACACCGGGAGGCCCTAAGAAAAATATTTCCCCCGGGGCCTATCTTTGAAGATGCTGTGCGAGGAATCTTTATAGGGAAAGGAAGATGAGGAAGTTCTGGAAAGGAAAATTATGAGGGGTGGGTAGGACTCTGGGGGTCCCCCCATTGCAAGGCGTCGGGTTCGAGAGAGTCTGACTGAAGAGGTCAAAGGGTCTGCCTCATTCGGCCTCTCCCGATCCGGCCTGTCACGCAGCTGATGAGCAGTCGTCGACCGAGACAAACCGGTACCCCTGCTAAGTCACTAAATGTAGACTACTTGGGACGACCTATTTCAGAGCTGTTGGTTATTCAATGAATTTTTAAATAATGTGTTAATAAAGTATTTGAGGTTTATAATAAAACTATTATATGTAAAAAGTAAAAAAAAAAAGTGTATTTTGATTGTAATAAATTGCTAAAATTACGGTCCATTTTCTGCTTATATTCAAAGATATAAGGCTTATTTGGTTTTTCAACTTTTTTTCACCACTTGCACCGAGCTTATCAAGTTCAAATGTCCTTAAAATTTGGTTAAATATTCCCTCAAGCCTTTCTTTCTTCGGCAATCTCTTCCATGTCACGAACAATTCCAGTCTGGAAATCTCGTATGTGGTAAAAATAATAATAATGTAGATTCGTGCGGGTTAATATCGAAACTGATATGAATAGAATATTAGTTGCACCATTAAAAAAAAAAGAAAATTATTGTGCGATTTTGACATACTCTCTGAGATAAACTCTCGAGAAGTTAGAAATTTAATATTTTTTTGGCCACAAAAAACACAAAACTTATTTATTATTTAAAAAATAACTAAAATTATTTACACTAAAGTATTAAGAAAAAACTTTAAAGCATACCTTCCAAAGTAGCCTCTATTTTACCGAACCAAAAAAAAAACACACTTAGTACACAATTTTAAACGTCGAACTGCGACGAGCGAATAAATGCAAATGATAATTTCCAAACACATTATTCGGCTTTAGGCCTCTGGTGTGAGTCAATGCGCGCACTAATCACCCCAATTAAGCATGCATTTATTATCCTGTCTATCTGTAATGTTGCCATGACGTCATTGTTTGGGAATTCAAAAGTGACTTATTACGTCTAGCTTGCATGAAACGAATCACTGTGCGGCGGTACCCCTACCCATTTTCCAAATTAAAAATTAGTTATTCTTTGATTGTACGTTTAATATTATGTATAATGTGAAAACATTATTACTACACAAAAATTCTGCTAAAAATACCAGTACTATACCAGTCCCAGCGGGTGATCGTAGAAAAGTAACAGAAGACATACATTTTGTGAGAAACCTTGATGATGTTCTATTTTTAGGACTTGGATATTCATTTAGAAATAAAAAATTGGATGATCCCTTATAAATTCAAGCCACATTCCTCCCTTATACCCAAGTAGGAGAATATCGCACAAGGCAGCAGGGGTGTAGCGGGGTCATCTCCGGCTCCCTTTTTATTTTCATTTTTTCAGATTATCCCGAGCGGAAAATGTTTATGGGAGGGACGATTTTCCAATGTGTCTAGGTAGTGACTAACGACCGCCGTATTTTATTACATAAATCCTTAATGCCTGTTATGGGCCGTGGTCAACTGCAGAAAAAACGAATAAAAAACCCAAAAAGAACGAAAAGGTCCGCGGGGTAAATTGAATTACTTCCCCGGGTAATTTATAATTAAAGTCTCCGAACAAAGCTAAAAAATGTGACGGAAATACTTTTAATTCGGAATTTATTAGCCCGACCTTACTGGCAAGGTTTTGTGGAAAGTAAATTATACAGTAGTGTGTACTGATCCACCTACATACGTGTTTTTTTAACTCCCATACTGTTACAATGACCTTCAATGATATGCTGATTCCCAGATAATATTTAAAAAATCTTCGTAAACGCTAAGTTACGTTCATAATTAACATTTTTTGCGAAAGGGATTAACTTAATAACGTTTCACTGTAATAACTAATTATTTATCTGTGTGAAAGAAATGTATATAGATTGTAGATGTGCTTGCGCATCAGATAATAAATTATCGCTCTTACGTAGGTAAAAGTACAAAAATAATACTTTGGTATTTTACAATGACGCAGAAAATCAGTTTGTTACTTTCGGCAAAACTATTGAATGTCAATTTCTGGCATCGGGAAGCTTGCTCTGTCTGAAATAGTAATAATAATAATAATAAATAAATAGTAATAATAATAATCTAGTGCCAACGCAACATTATTTCAATCTTGAGCTACTTGCTCTCCCTTCTTACCAATTATCCTTCACAATCGTAGGCAGTCAGTGTTATGTAAAACTTTAGCGATAAGTAGTTACGTAGGTTCCTTTTTTATTACTATACATATCTACGGATAACTTAGTAGGCATATCTACAACATAAATAGAAGAGGTACCACTATGGTTCCTTGCGTTATTCTCCTCTCGGCAATATTTTCGGCATAACAAAACAATTTCATAAAATTAGCATAATAAGGCCACGCAACGATCGCTGGAACCGCAACCCCTTTGTGTATTTTTATATTCACCTCCATATATTCCACTTCTTCCTCCGTGTATGTATACTCGTACCTCGGAGGGAGAACCATTTTTTAGAGAAACATTCATATTCGGTAATATCGGTTGGGGCATCCGTTTTTTTATTGCGTTTCTGTATGTGGCAGCACACTTTTGGCAGGGAAAACAGATTTAATGTGTGGATTCGGAAAAAACGACGTTTGTTACGAAAAAATCTAATGGTTTAGTTCAGAGAGGTAGCAATCAATCATTCGATAAATGAACAGAAAATTTTAGTAACACATAGTGGAAGACCACCATTCTGTTGAAAGACCACCATTCTGAATTAAAACTTGCTAGAAATGGCATTAGCTGTAATGTTTGGTTCTGAAACAGTTTTTTAAAACTAAATCCATATCCCCCAAGTCCTTCATCAATCATTTATTCCTTTCTCTTCCTCCTTTCCTCAAAAGTCTCTACCAGGAAAAGAAGAAAATGTTTCCTACCTACATGTAAAAAAATAAACAATATTGCCACCCAAGTTTAAATTACCTACTTGGGAAGTTGAAAAGTCGAAGTGACATTGGTCACAGCTCGTTATTCGAAATATCGCAAATAATCGTAAAAATTCATATTTTATGAACTCAAAGTGTCATTATTTAAAACCTGGTGTTGTGCCGGTATATTGGGAAGCTGCCAGTACCAGGATCGATCCTGAAGCAGTGCAGGAAGCCGTCAAAGGTAAGAGACTATTCCTCTCATAGCCTATTTCCTATGATCGATATTTTAAAACACAGTCAATGGTCTTTTACTTATCAAAAATAAGGTTTTACAGTTACATCGTCTCGTGTCGCGGCATCGGCCGTTATTTCTGATTAGATCTTAATATCCTGGTACTTACCAATTTTCTTCTTAACCATCTCATTTTCCTCCTGCTCTCTTCAATATAACATAACTTACCCCAAATGAGGATACACAGTTCCACTGACTTTGGGTAATTGGGAGATTGCGACTCTTGTGCAATTTTCACATATTAATAAAATCAAAAGGGACAAACAGAAAGCATTAACTTGTTGATAAACAAGCAAAGCAAATAGCAGAAGACATGCAGGAGCTGATACAAGGCGTCCATGATGATGATCATGTTAATGTACTATAGCAGCGTCACATCATCATATATCTTGCAAATGATCAACTTAAAGCGATACTTATTAATCTGAGATTGCCTCCCGTCTCCCATACATTATATCAGTATATACAACAACGTATGTCGGTAGGTTGATACATGTAACAGCATCCACGAAGATAATATTAATAGGAAAAGCATCTCACGGCGGAGAGGTTTTATAATTATTAAATTAATCCAAGCAAGCGCCTAATTCCTCGTACGGGAAGCTTACATCGCCTGGCAACAGATGGAGGCCTCTTACCATAATAAGCACCATGTACCCACCCACGAATTAACTGATTTTAAAGCATAACGACGGCGTTAGTATTTAAATTGCTAGACGCCCTTAATTATAACATACTTACTTAATTTGAAAAATTAATCAAATATAAAATCAAGGAATTGGTACGCAGAACATAGGTCGATAACAAATCTGCTTTACGTGCTGCTAAATGATATCTCTAGATCTCTTGACATTTTCAACATTGGCTTTGAAGGTTTCAAGAGTCATTTTATGCAAGAACTCTAAAATATCAATTATTGTAAAAATTTTCGTTTAAAGTTATCTATGTATGCGTCATGTGTGTTGTAATAGGATTAAATCAATCTGTAATGCACATTAAAAAAAAATGTCTTAATTACTACAGTAATAATTATTTTCTGAAATATTATACATATAATTTACATAAATGTTAGCTTATCTTTATTGTGTTGTTTGTGTAATCCGATTAAGCTCAGCTTATTATAGCATAAGTGATACAAAATTACATATTTTAAAATTCCCATTTTAAAATATGTAATTAATTAGGATCATGCTAGGTATGACAGAGCTGTCACGCTTCCAAACAAATAAATATCAAAATTCGTACTTAATACCTATTAATGGAAAATACCTATATTTTATGTCCGTTAGAATTGCGTTTTTATTTTTAAATGTTTTTTATGTTTTATTTCAAAGTTTTTCTACTTTCAAGAATCCCTTGAAAAAACGTCGATCAGTTGTTGAGTTGAAAATGTTTGAATTGGTTTTACATTTTAAAATATATTTTTTTTATATTTTCAACAGTGTTCTGAATTAATCTACCTTTGATAAATCTCAAATTTTGATTGAATTGAAATTGTTCTGCTCTTATATTTTATATTTTTGGAATCTTAATTGTTTTTTGGTTCCTATATTATTCTTCCACTATACCTCTGAATTTAGTCTCAGTCTTCCACTATACCTCTGAATCAAATTGTCTTTGAAAGAATGTCCTCCACAGGTGAATTCCTAGCGTGATGGACAATATACATACCATCTGTAAATAAACCACATATAACCTGAGTGTGCAATTTAGATGCAGTAGAAGTGAAATTTTCAGAAAACTAAAGTAGACAAGAGTGGGGAGGTTACGAAGCACCCCACAAAGAGGAGACCGCACTCGAATACCAATGCATTTCCTATACATTTGGTCATATTAGCATTTGTGTTTTCTTCTTCGGATTCGCTAGATGTCGCTTTCTTCGGTGTATTCATTTGCCTATTCATTTCTGAGTGGTGTAAAATTGGATATTGATTTTACAAAAAAAAAAATTTTTTGCGTAGTGGTCAACGCATTTGCCCGGAAAGTGAAAGGTCCTGGGCTCGAGTACCAGAGGTGCAAATATCTTTTTCTGATTTTTCTGTTTCCAGATTTTCGATTGAATTTCGCCAACATTGTCTTCATTTCCTTAAATAAAAATTTAATTCCATAGGTTACTGAGGTTCGTCAAGCGCTTTATATCACTACGCCAAAGGAGAATTGTGGGACTGTGGATTTATTGTATTATATTGGAACCGAGCACCTACCCATGAATTAAATAAATATTTTATTGCAATCTCATTCTCTCGCAGGACAAATTGTATGTATGTGTCTCTTTTTAGTGTCGCTCGTTTCTGTTTCATCGAGCTTCAAATTAAAACGGTACTAAAGAAGTGTTCACTTCAAAAATAAGTTAACACAAAGAAAACACAACGCAAAACAAATATTTTATCAGATAGGTAATCATAAACGAATACATTTGTGAAGTGCATGATTTTAAAAAATTGGTTTAAAATCCAACAAATCTCTGTATTCTATTTTTTTTTACGCATTCGATCGTACATAATTGCTTGCTTAATGTGCAATAAACTATTCCTGACTTATCACCTAAGGACAGCACGTGACACACTAATAAATATCAGAAGCCATCGGACCATTGGCTCCAGATTCTTCCTTGTTTATCTAATTAACCGGGGAGTTACGGACCCGGACTGGACGTCTTTGCTTTCTTATCAAATAAAGTAGAAAAATCAATCTGACAATTTATAAAACCGAAGCGGTTTGTTAAAACTGGTTTCATTGGCTCCATTGTAGGTAATGATAAGATAAATCCGAGAACAGTTGTTGTGATAACAAACACACATTTTTTTATGAATAGATGTCTAAACCCAGAGAGAATGGGTAAATATATACAAACTGAATATGTACAAGCTAAATTTTTACAATATTATGTACCTACCTACTATGAATGTAGTTAATGTAATATAATTATTAATGTATATTCTATTGTATTCATAAATAATCTAATTATTAACCTATTAATAATCTACGCCCAGTTAGTGTTGGTGACCATTTTATAGATCCAATACGAACTGATTGCCAATACCACTGTAGCTAGTCACCGGGACAAAGTAACCGAGACAGAGCAATGACGTCATATGTAATATATAGCCACTTAACGTCATTCTTTTCATATCCGGATAGATACCACGTATTCACAAATTCGTAGCAGTTATACCCGGGGAAGACGACCCCGTCCGACCTGCTGACGGAAGTAACGACATCTTGTGTCGAATTCTTGAATTTGAAACCTAATTATAACAGTAGCTTTGTGTGAAATTCCACGTACACAGATATTATTTGTGGCGCGGCGCATATGGCCTGGCGTCCGACATGCACTTTTAGCTGGGTTCTAAAATCCAAAACTTTTCTTAGTGGATATGTAAAGCCGATTTAGTTTTAGAAAAAAACTTTTATAACCATTTAAAAAAATGATCATTTCTTTAAATCTGTTTCATGGATTACTTCTTGATGGTCATGCAATTCAAAAGAAACGGTGACCTGACAGTTGATCCCCTCACAGTACGCTCAATGGCGTTTAGTATTGTTTTTCAATTAATATTATTAATCAGTGAAATTTACACAACGGTGAAGGAGTGCCACTGAATTAAAGCCAATGCATTTATATTAATTTTTACATGATTTTAGAATTGACTTTATAAGTGTTGTGTAAATTACACTTATTGGAAAGAATCTCCTACTTGTGATCTCACTAAAGAAAACACTCATAGAACATAAATGCATTCACTCTGAATGCATTTATTTATGTTCTCCAAATTGACCTTGAAAAAAATCACATCTACACAATTTTAAAGACATAAAGAAACCATCCCTTAATTATATACAATTCTTAGTGTTCTCAAAAGTTGTCTCGACAGAAGCAAATTCCAGTGATATTTTGAACGTAACTATTTCTTTGTTAAGAATATTATGAACTAAATATACAATTTGGCTGTCCTGAAACGGGTATTCTGCCCAGTTGGACAGACAAATGATCACATTGTAATGTATTGTAATGTATATGCATATGTAAATAAATAAATAAATAAATAAATAAATAAATAAATAAATAAATAAATAAATAAATAAATAAATAAATAAATAAATAAATAAATAAATAAATAAATAAATAATATCAATTGACAAAATAAGACAATATGTCGTCTAATTGCAGTAGCGTACTCATTTGCCTCAATTTGTATCACGTAAAATACAAAGTAGCAACTGCATCGAAGGTAATCACGTGTCAATTAACGGGTCAATAATAACGTGACATCGAAACCCATTTTTACATAATAGAGTTTACATAATAGGTTTATCGAGCTCAAAGTCGCGATTTTCGCCCGTTACGTTCTTTTGATTTATATTAGCGTTCGTATACGTCTGTAATCATGCATTAATATCAATCTCGTTGGAATAATAATAAACTAATTAATTTCAACACAGGCCTATCTTAGCGAGGTTAAAAATTGAATTGTAAACAATAATGCCCACCATGGTTCCGCGACTTCTCATCCCGCGACAAAATATCCTCGAAAAAATATCCCCGACAAAATATCCCCCAACAAAATATCTATTAAAACCTAACCTAACCTTAAAAAAATTGAGACCAAAATAATACAGACCTCCAGTAAAGACAATAAATTATTGTTCTCAAAAGTAAAATGGGGCAAAAATAATACAGACACATCCTGTTAAGTTAGGTTAGGTTGGTTTTGATTTTAGTAAATATTTGGTTGGAGGATGTTTTTTCCGTAGGATATTTTGTCAGGGATATTTTGTCGGGGATATTTTGTCGCGGCATTACCGCCCATGTACGAGAAATGAATAATTTAATCCGAAAAGAAATTTTACTGACACACCCCGATCCCTCAATTAATTTGTTTTTAACAAAGTTTGTTTTCAATAGGGGTATACCCGGTCTACGGCGAAACATACGTAACACGAATTTAGTAAAAAATATATGTTTGTGCTTTTGACTTGGCGAGGAATGCGGGTTAGAAATTCGCGTATAGAATACTCTCCACTGCTCAATAGTGGGTCACTGATCGACCAATGGGCCGATCATCCTTTTAATCTACATCCTTTTTCCTTAAACCCATGCAAACCCTTAAGCGGTTGTAACCAGGCACTATTCAATATATACCTACTTACTACAAGCTAAAGGAAGCTGGGTTCTAAATTCTAGTTCTAGTTATACGAGTGTTTAGAGTGTACGCACGTACATGCTGTGACAAGCTTTATTGATGAAATGTTTGCGCGGCCCGTTTCGGCCCGTTTCATACAATGATTTTTTTTTTGGCAATGTACAAAATACACATCCTAATTTTAGATTTGAAATCAAAATACCGAACCTGACTGAAAAATTATTTTATTAATCAAAAGCTAGCTAATACGAGCAACTTTGGTTATTTTTGCTTTAAATTATAAGATATACGCTGTTAAAGAATTCCAAGATTTTAGAGGCAACTTTGCCAATTATTGGTGAAATGAAAACATGAAAAATATCTATCTATCTATCTATCTTCTATCTTCTATATAAATAAAAATGATTCGCCGAAATGTATGTACGCGCATAACTTCCGAACGACTGCACCAAATTGGATAATTCTTTTATTTTTGTGTTCGTCATTGTCAGGACAAGGTTTGTATAAAACTACTGGTGAGCTCTAGCATTATAAAATTTGTATAAAAAAATGCAGTAGGTGGCACGCGAGCTGTTTGAAAACTGAATGTACGGATTGCGGGAGGGGGGAGGGTAACTCGTGTAGGGGATTCACAGGAGGGGGGGAACCCGTAGAGGGGAGGGGAACCTGGGAGTGGGGAGGGAACTTGGGAGGGGGGTTCGGGAAGGGGGGGAGTGGAGGGGGGAGAGGGAAGGTGTAGGAATCGGAGTGGGAACGCGAGAGGGGAAGGTGACGCGGGAGAGGAAGGGGAGGAGGAAGAGGAACGGGACGAATGCGAAAGGACACGCAGGGAGAAACAATTTCTTTATTAAATGGCATAGCAACGCATGCCGGGAACCAGTTATTTTATTATAAAAATACGATGAAATATAAAATAGAAATTATAAATTAATAAAAGAAATCATTTTGATGGGTGTAAATTTAAATTACAAATTATCTATCTACGTCGGAACAAAAAGTTGTAGTGTAAATACTAAAATTACTAAAAAAGCATTTTTTAAGATGTTTTATTTTTTATTTCATTTTTCCTCATATTTTTAAAATAAATATAGTAAAATGACTTTTTTGAATGTTTTTTAAGTACTCACAAATATTTGCCCAAAATCATGAAACATTAAAATCTTTAATGGCCTATTACTTATAATTTATAACTTAAAATTAAGATATTTGATATACCCTTTGAATTCAAAAATATTTTTTCAGTTTGGTTTGCTATTTTGATCTCAAATTCAAAATTGAGATTTGTATGAAACGGGCCGAAACGGACCGAAACGAGCCGCTCAAACGTTCTTCTCAAACGGGGGGAAATTGCATCCGCCGCCAAGACCCGGACTCACCTCCTGCTAACTCACTAAACGGCGACGGTACCCATAACCGCTTAACAAAATTGATGTGAGCATGTCTGCACATTTTTATAACTAAATTGTTCTTCTGAGTGAATTAGATTACAAAAAAATTTAATGTTTACTTTATTGGATTTATAACTTTCGACCTCTGGTCCCGCAATTAACGACATTACCACATTTTTATGAAAGTTTTATGTCTTATATTACCAATAATTGCATTTCCGAAGAGCAGAAGCCAGCAGAAGTGCGACTGCGGTTTGAAATGGCCCTATTAAAGTCAGCCCATTGGCCAGTACTAGAGTCAGAGTCACGTGACCCGTCCTGCACTTAATGACATGGAACCGGTCATTAGGGCGTCTTTGGCGTGCGGTCCCCTAATGGGACGGCCGGGGACCGGAGGCATTAGCCTGACAAACCAGATAGAAAAATGGCCTTAATCGCCCGCTGTTTTGTTTGCTGCTAACTCTAGCGTGATAATGGCAGGCGATTGACTTCACGTGGAGTTTAGGTAATTTAATGTTTATTATGTTCCTTTACAAATGTCACTATTTGATTAAGTACCTACTTAAGTTAACAATCTTTGTGATTTGGTGGTTTTAGTAAGTAGATGTTTAGTACCTACTGCATGAAGGTTTCGGAGGTTCGGAGGTATTGAGATTAGATTAGGTATTGACATCATTTTTAATCTCATCTCTTAACCCTGGAGTGATACGTAATCCATTCATGCAAAATTAAAGATTCCCCTAAAACTGGTGGCGCGAATCATTTTATCTTCCGTGTACTTTAAGTTGGATAACTTACGAACGCGTTCAGCTCAGCGCTGGTGTCGGGCACGCTTGATTGTGTAACAGGAGTTCCGCAAAGTCCATGGTCTACACCTCTAGAACACGCGACCAATTAAGTAGCACTCGAAAAGTGTATGCAAAAAGCCAAAAATACGTTTGTTCTAATCATTCTATAATTTTATAAAATGATCAGGACATTCTGCTCAGAAACCAGTAATTAATTTAATTTTTTTAAATTTATTAATATCAATAGTTATTTACATATATGTGCGCTACCCGACTCACTAGACAATATCTGTTCTGAACCGGGTAGCAGTATCTATAATTACATATATCAATAAAGATTACCTAAAGCAAAAAAATACAAAAGATAATAAATAAAAATACAAAAGATAACCTACATATAATAATCTAAATATAAAAATTTACAAACATATATAAACTAATTTAACATTTTCAGTAAGAAAGTTCTTTTTTTTTTAATTTTAATATATGTTTAAATAACAATATACAACGCCTAAAAAATTAACACGTTCAGTTTGCAAGTAACTTGTTAATGCAATTCCTTTTTTGTTCAATAACCACGTATTAAAGTTTTTATATGTACGTTTTCTATTGGTTTGAGTTAAGTGTTGAGTTACTTTTAAGAAAATGTTGAATATGGAAGGTGCGAGGTAAGATTCATGTTTTTTAGCAAGAGTGGATTTAATTTTTGGCACTTGTAAATGTTTGTTAGATTTAGCTCTAGTGTTCTGGGAGTGAGATATGTGGGAAGGTGACGATTTTATGCAATTTATATGGAAAAATTTTCTTATGAATGGCTTCCTGATATCAAGTATTTTATTTTGAATTAAAAGATTTTCAGTTGGATGAAGATATGGTTTTTTGTACATGTTTCTAATAAGTGATTTATGAGCTGTATTAAGCTGCTTCATGTACGTATCTGCGGCTCCACCCCATGCCGATATACCATAAATTAAAATGATTTGGCAAAGGGAAAAGTATACTTCTTTTAATAGTTTAGGTGACATAATGTTTCTAATAGTTTTAAAAATGTATATTTGTTTCCGGATTCTCATTACAAGTGAATGTACGTGAAGTTCCCATTTTAGTTTGCAATCCACTGTTAAACCAAGATACTTAATACTATCCGAATGCTCAATTTTTTTTACTTTTATGTGCTTCCCATTTTTTTGTTATATCAATAAAAGTTACAGATGTAATTTTTAGTTTTAAAAAAGGGATCATTTATGTATTGGTTAACTGTGAAAACCATCGAAGTTATGTTTAATTTATGTTGCTTATTTCTAATAAACAATGCTTAGATTATAAGATTAAAAAATAAATACACGATAACAGACGAAATGCAAAACCATCAGTCAATAAATCGTTTTTCTAACAATGGACACAAAAGTAGGCAATGAATACAAAAACAACTTTTACCTAATCCGTAAGAAAATGTGCTTTATGATAAAACTCATATCACATGTATCCAAGGCTGTTCAACATTGCAATCAGTATCAGAAATTAAATATCTCGGAGTGATAATAGAACAACATATGAAGTGGAAGAGCCATATCTGTGAATTGTTTGAGCGTATCAGAAAGTGTATATATATATATTCATAAGATTAAGAAATATTTTAAAACTCAACAATCTAAAAAGAGTATACTTTGCACTAATCCAGTCTTTAATTCAATATGGAATTATTGGATAGGGGGGATCATACAACAATATACTAACCCCGATCAAAGTGATCCAGAAACTAATCATTAAAGTAATCCTAAAGAAACCCTCCACTTATCCAACAGAAACGCTTTTCGCAGATTTCACGGTGCCTTGAGTAGAGAATATCTTCAAGAAAAATGCAATTATCCAAATTTACAAAGATAATATCATCAAAAAATTTGAAACTCACCAATCCAAAAGATATGAAGACAACATCAAAATACCAAAATTTAATACCAAACTAATGCAAAACAATTATATCTATTTAGGAATAAAGTTTTTCAACAACCTTCCCATTGAAATAAAAACACCAAAGACATCAATATACTGAAACTCGAACTGAAGCGACACTTCATCAGTAATAATTAACTAAATAATTACCTGTTTTTCTCTTTCTTTCTAATCTCTATTTTATTTAGATTTTTCGAATATCTCCTAAGTGCACAATATTTTAGTATGTAACCGTATCCTATGTATGTACACCTATACATATAGATGATACAGAAGTCTCAATTGATCCTATTATATACTTACCTATTGCATAATGTTATTCTATTTCAGTTATAATAATTTATTATTTATTTATTTATTATTTATTTATTTATTTTTCATGTTCTCCGTAAAACGGTTATTCACCAATACATTATGGAGAAGATTACAAATTAGACAAAAAGTATAGCAAAACACATTAAAAGGTCAGTTTTACTACTTTGTGACATACGTCAAAAGATAATTGTTAAACTGCCTGTAGGTTACGTTAAAAATGTCAATGGTCAATGCAGACTCGTTGAGCAGTTCAGTCGCTCTGTTGACTGGCGCGTTCTGATAGGCAGAAGTCCTCGCTTTTGGAGCATAAAAAAGGGTATGGGACCTTCCACGAGTATACTTGTCTGGGACATATAAATTAATCTCTTTCAAAATAGGTGGATTATGTATAGTTCCAGAGATTATCTTAAAAAAATGTTTTCCTAAAAATATTTTTCGGCGGGCTTCTAATGTATTAAGATCGAGCATTCCTGCTAAGAATAAGGATGGATACAGGAAAGGGTAGTACATATATTCCCTCATATATAGGTAACGCATGAATCTCTTTTGTACTTTTTCTATTTCGAGAATATGGTTTTGCTCAGAAGGGGCCCAAATAATGGAGCTATATTCCAAGATACTGCGAACAAGTGCTTCATACGTTCTTCGGATTGCGATTCCATTGGTAAATGATCTTGAATTACGAAGAACAAATCCAAGCATTTTGTTGGCACGGGAGACAATATCAGATATATGGGATTTGAAAGAGAGATTTGCTTCAAAAATTACGCCAAGGTCTCGAATCTCATTTTTACGTGTTAATTTATGTTTATTAATGTGGTAGGGGAACAGGAATGTATCTTTGGATCTTGTAAATGTAACGACACTGCATTTCTGAATGCTGAAGGGTAAGTTGTTCAGTTCCGACCATTTGACGAGAGAATCAAGATCGTTCTGCAGAAGAATGGAATCGATGTAACTTTTGATTGCTTTGAAAAGTTTTATATCGTCAGCAAAAAGGAGATATTTTGAGTGGTTTATGGTGTTGCCAATGTCATTGATGAATAAGAGAAAGAGAAGGGGTCCTAGATTCGATCCCTGGGGAATCCCGGAGTTAGTTTTGTATTGGTGAGAGAGATGGTGTCCGTAACTGACATACTGACGACGATTGCGTAAGTAGCTAGCCACAAAAGCGAGGAAATTCTGAGAGAATCCGATGTCACTTAATTTTTTTAACAAAATATCATGGTCGACTTTATCAAATGCTTTCTCGAAGTCTGTATAAATCACATCAACATGTACAAGATTTTCAAATGAATTATTAATATAGGTGGTGAGATTCATAAGATTCGTTGAAGGTGACAGTGTGGGACGAAATCCGTGCTGATTTTCGGTGAGTGCGTGTTTTGTTTGGTTATATATCTGTGAATAAATGATGGTTTCTAAAAGTTTTGCGGGTGCTGACAACACAGCTACAGGTCTGTAATTATCTATTTCTGACTTTTTTCCTTTTTTGTGTATAGGCGTTACTTTCGTTAGTTTCCACATTTCCGGAAAGATATTTTTGCGAAGTGATAGGTTAAAAATATGTTTCAGAGGTTGAATAAAATAACTTGCATATCTTTTGAGGATTATAGGTGGAATACAATCTGGGCCGACGGAGTATTTAGGTTTTAGCTTATGGAAAGCTGTAATAATATCGTCATCGTTAATTTCATGAATTTCTACAGGTAAAGAATTAAATGACGATGAAGCTATAGAAGATATGTCAAGTTTGGGGATATTGTCGCTAAATACTGATTGAAAATAGTGTGCGAAACCTGCGGCGATCTCAGAAGATCCATCGTATTTATTGTCTTTGTAGTCCATGTGGTTAAGTTTGTCACAACCGCGGCGTTTATCGTTAGTGTAAGACCAAAATCGAGTTGGGTCTGTTATTATACTGTTCTCGGCCTCACGTGTAAATTCAGTGTAGGCCTGACCAATTAACCGTTTGATTGATTTTCGCAAAGTTTTAAAGTTAGCTAAGGCATGTTCGGATTTTGTTTTTTTCCAAAGATGGTGCATTTTAGTTTTTTCTCGTATGAGGTGAATGATTTCCCCATTAAACCATTTCGGATATTGTCTAATATCTTTGAGTATACGTGTAGATCTTTTCTTAAAACAAATGTTGAAAATATTATTGAGCTGTTCATAAAACATTTCGACAGCTAGATTTACGTCAAGGCAATCGTAATGATTCCAGTGATGTTGTTCTAAGGCATTCTTAAGTGTATTATCTGAGCTTTCGTGGAAAATCCAACCCATGTTTATGTCTGGAGGCAATGTGTCTGTTTGTATATGTGATTGAGTTGTGTAATCGAACGTGAATGAAAGTGAAGGGTGATGAATATCCTCTCTGACTAATGGGGAGTCATGGCGGCAGATAACAGCATTTTTAGAATTTATATTACTTAATACTAAGTCTAACATGTGTGCATTTATGTTATAAACAGTGTTGAATTGTGTTAAATTATAAAAAGAACAAAAGTAATCGAAAACGTCAATTGGGTTTTTCCCTGATGGAAAATTGAAATCCCCTAAAATAATAATATTTTTTGATTGTAACTTTACACTTTCACTTATAGTTTTGTCGTAAAATAATTGATACTGTTCAGATGTTGTATTTGGAGGAAAATATACAACACATATATAAATGATGACATTTCTATGCGATATTTTCACCCATAAATCTTCACCTTGGGTTTCCATGCAGTCCATTCTTTCCGCGTGTGAGTGGCTGTCAGCTCGGAGGGCTAGGAGAGTCCCTCCTCCGCGACTGCCTCTATCCTTCCTGTAGACGTGGTATAGGTTTTCGAATAGCTCCGACGAAAAGGTGCTTGAAGTTAGCCAAGTTTCGGTAAGAGCAATCAGAAACTTAACTAACTGTAACTCGCTCATCAAGCACAAGAACTAGCTTCTTCTTTGGTGAGATTGCAATTTTTAAATAATTTCTGTACCCATATGTAATTTATATAACTCCACTGCACAATTATATATCTATATTAAATAAAAAATATAAATAAAAAAAACTCATTCTTGTATTATAAGTTAGGTTTGTAATACTTCATGCATTTGAAAAAGCACTTGACTTAAATTTTAGAGTTCTAAGTCATAAATTTTACCAATTTTGCAAGCGCAAGTGCGCGCTTTCCCCCGAAAAAGCTCCAAAAAGCTCTACGAAAATTCACCATGGCTTTCGCATTTCAATAGGCATAATAATTTCAAGTGATGAATTATACATTATACCCCATCGCCTTGTTAATCGTATTGTCTCTCTGTATGGAATATCTCATTGTCACATAGCTGCAAAATACGCGAAACGAATCTTGTACAAAAAGATGTTCACACAATCTATCGTTACTCATGTATTTTTGACGTTTTGAAGTACCTATTTTGTACTTGACGCAATAATATAATAGGGGTTGGGTTGTGGGGTATGTTCCACCCTTGGCATGTGCTAGAAGTTACACAGGCAACGAGTGCATATCTAATTGCTGTTTAGTAGGTTTCATCGTTCAGTCATCGAGGGGGTATGACGCAAAAATACAATGGAAACTGCAGAGTTATGAATGTAAGATTGATAACCTCCAAGTTTAGAGTTAAGGTTACGTCATTATTGTTTATTAAGGGACGTAAGCAAACCAACTACTTAATTAATGTCAAATATTTCAAATGTCAAATATTTATTATTGAAAAAAAAACCTCTTTTCTTAAGACATGTTATTCTTCAACAAAATAATTAATAATGAAATTAGGAAATTCTTAAGAGGGGATAACCAGACAACCGGAAATATATCATTTTTAAATCAAATTTTAGACGTATCGACTCTTTTCTACAAAAAAATAAATAAATTGATTTCGGAAGATTGTTATTATATCTAGCAAAGTTATGTTTTAAATTTTATTTATTTTATTATAATAAGACCCGGCCACACGTTGCTGTGGCTAACGAAACACAACGCCATGCCATTACCCAACTTAAATCAAATCCACGCCGCCCGCTGCCCGCTGCCCGCTGCCCGCTACCCGCTGCCCGTTGCCCGCTGCCGCTTGGCCAGATATATTATATATTTCAAACAATTTACACAAAACCTTGTTGTTGCAACTCACATTTCAAATCATGTAATCGTACAGTAAAATAATTTTTTTAGGAAAGCTACTTTTCAGAATTTTTATTTTAGCTCAAATAAAATCATTTAAAAAATCCGCGCTTTGTAAAAAATGTAGTAAAAATGTCACCTACACACAAAGTAGTAATTTTCTTTTAATGTTTAGACACCTAATAAAAATCAAAATAATAAGATCTGCCCTTGTTGACACTAAATTAAAACGGAATAAAAATGTGAATTAATTAGGGAGGGCTCAGGGTTACATTTATTAAGCCTGGTCATTTTAACAAAGGGGAGCTTTAGGGGTAACTGTAGATACATACAGTTTGTAATAACTTATGCAAACAGTATAATTATAACATATTTTATGCAAAGTATGTAGTTTGATGCATTTTTCTTAAACAATTACTACGATACCTACGGTAGTATAGTGAATCGATTTAAATATACTTTATTCTTTCTTTTTAGAATTTTATTACGCTTTTTATTAAAATTCGTAAATAATAGAAGAATTTTTTAATTAATGTGTCTATACTTGATAATATTATTGATAAATTTTCAAAAATGGATATTTACAAATGGCTGTTTTTTATAATTGTCACGGCAATAGCACGGCGAT
This sequence comes from Limnephilus marmoratus, assembly GCA_917880885.1. Lineage (NCBI taxonomy): Eukaryota > Metazoa > Arthropoda > Insecta > Trichoptera > Limnephilidae > Limnephilus > Limnephilus marmoratus. Next base: position 30,537,771 of record OU862931.1, read on the forward strand.
GGAAGCGACACACTGCATTTCATTTCTATATTACTTGAGGGAGATGCAAGAAAATGATTTTTTTTCCTTTGGAGGAAGCAGACATACGAATATTGTTTATCCCACTATTATTCAGTGTCTAAGAAAGAGTGACAGCATTTTTCCGATGAGAAACGTACGTTTATTGCCTTCTTTGTGCCGTCACCGTAGGAATTATAAAAGCGAAAATTTGGACTGAGTAGAAATGGATAAATATCTAAACCAGAAAAATGAATTTCCAATTTTTTTTTTTTTACATTAACACCACACAGGAGGCCCTGAGGAAAATAATTTCCCTCAGGGCCTATGTCATCTTTGTAGATGCTGTGTGGAGGGTCTCTTTGAGGAAAGGAAGGAGTGAACATGGGTCTTGAAGAGACCCATGTTGTAGGAGGGAGGAAACACAGAGGCCGGCAAATCGTTCCACAGCCGAGCCGTTGAACTCAAGAACGAGTCATAGAAACGACCCGTTCTCATGTGAGTAATGTCAACCGTGTACAAATGTTGGGCGCGTGTTTGGCGTGTTTCCCGACTATGCACCGGAGCCGAGGGGATCAATGATGCTAGTTCCTCGGAGCATCTTCCATTGTAATACCGGTAGAACAAGGACAGCATTCCCACCTGACGCCTATGCTCTAAAGATTGCAGTCCGTCTGTTAGGATGGGAGAATCTATCAAACGGACCGCCCGTTTCTGCACAGAATCAAGGGTTTTTTTTAGGTATTTTGGAGCTCCAGGCCAGAGGTGGCTGCCAAATTCAACCGTGGGGCGCACTTGCGATTTGTACAGGGTTAGCAGTTGGGTACTATTAAAGTATCTGCGGGCCCTGTACAGTACGCCCAGTTTCTGAGAGGCTAACTTAACTCTGGTTTCGATGGAGCCCCCGTACCTGAGCTGGTCACTTAGAGTTACACCAAGCATATCAATGGAGGTCCTGTTCGGAAGGTTGCTTCCGTTGAAGGAGACTAGATTTTCATTTCGATCCCTTTTAGACGTTATCAAACATGATTGGGTCTTTGAAACATTAAATTCGACGAGGTTATTATTATTATTAATTAAAGAATAATTATATTATTATATAATTATTCTTTAATTGGACAAACATTTCTTAATTCATTATTCACCACATACCTAAATTTAATTTTTATATTTATTCTTTCACTCATCGAAAAAAACATAACTACGTGACTAAAAGATTTTAAATTTACTTATACGGATTTGGTAATAATTTGTAATATTGTTTATTTCAAATAATCGGAAAAAGTCTAATAATATATTCAACGGATAAATGTCCAAATTGTCATGTCCAAATGACTGACTTGTTTCAAATATGTAGTTGGGAGCAATTCGGACTCTTGTGTAGTGTCCACATTTAAAAAAGATTTATTTATTCGACCGGTCAGTGGTTGAGTGGGCATAGCGCTTGGGTCCCACCTGGGCGTCGCATGTTCGATTCCTCGTCTGGCTAAGTCCTTCATCACAGCGCAAGCAATATTTTCTGCTTTCTGTGGTGGTAGTAGGAGATTTTCAAACACTGTTGGGTTATTCGTAACCCGGGAATGTTTGTCTTTCTTTAAAAAAAAATATATATACTTTGCAAAGTTTTCACGAAAATTTTTTCCAACCCCTTGCAAAAGCTTCCACAAGAAAGGGGTGGGTGTTAAAAAGTTGCGCACTTTAGGATTAATGCTCCCGTAATGAAATATGATTTATAATACGGGATGTATTTGGACCCCTTTATTAGGACTGTGCACACAGTATCAATGTCGTATAAAATATTATTGTTGACGATTATGAAGTAGTGTATTTACTAGACCCACAAAGCAGTTTTTGAAGCCATTCTGAATATATTATTTTTGATATTATTTATTTATAAACTGATTGTTTATTTGACTGAATATTTGTCAACAGTTTTTTTTTATTGTTTTGGATAACTATTTTTTTGTTTACCAAAAAAACATTAATTTAAATTTGTAGTTTTGACAAAAAACACATGGTGGTATTTGGTTTGTTAATCCAAAATATTTTTTTAAATTTGAATGTCGCATAAGAAACCAACCAACCAGAGACTATTATATAGTTTGGAAGCCTTTGGCATCCCTAATTGGAGATTTTAAAGCGCGAAAGAGAAAGATAAGGGGTAGAGTTAAGTTTGGAAGCCATTGGCAATGTGCTGATTCTAATATAACCTAACCTACCTTATCCTAACCTAATCTAACCTAACCTAACTTAATAATTATTGTCATATTTCACCAGTGCTGATACTGTTACTGTTAACTACCATTGAATGTATCATGTTTTAAAATAGTCCCGTAATAGCAGACCAAATCAAAATTCTCGACAAATCAGTTCCAATTTTGAAGATGGCGATTAAAATAATTTTCTGTTCATTTTTAATATTATGATCTAAGCAGGTACCTACGTTATCGCTTGCCTCAATTCTTCATACAATCAGTTCCAATTTGGAAAATGATAGTTAAATTCAATGCGTAGGTACTTGAAAACATAGAACCAGATTTAAAAATAACAATTAGTACTTTTAACCTATTCTTTATACCTATACAAGTTTTTTTGTTATATTCAAAATTACAACTGATTGTATGAAGAATTCAGGTAAGCGATAAAATACCTCATAAAAAAACTGCCTGTCTATAATATATTTAAAATTAAGAGAAAATTATTTTTTGTATGTCTTGGGCATTAACTATGTAACAATTTCTAGACATTTTATTTTCTCATCAAAGAAAATTATTTTATTTCCATTTTCACAATTGGATTTGTCGAGCATTCTGAATATTCAGTGCTTTTTTATAGGTGTGAACTTTTTTAATATGAATACCTCACAAGAGCTCCAGCTGCTCTCGTCTGGAACCAGTGAGACTATGGCATCTCCAATTGGGGTATGTTGTGAGGCTGAAGGTAGGGAGGAGGGGAAGAAGATGGGGAAGATGAAGGTGGGGAAATGGGATGCGTGCTAGTTACAGTATAAAATGCATAAAAGTTTCCCAATACTGTCACTGTCGACATGTGCCGAAATTTTTTTAACAAAAGAAAACGCCAAATAATAAACGCCTAAAAAGCTCAGGAAACGGAAGTCATAACCCTCGCAATTCACAAAGGCTGTATTATAACACAATAATAATAGAATATAATCACTAACACCCTCCTTTAATACTTCAATGGTCGAACTGCAGCCTTTTAATTTCAGAGCGGATATTCTAACTGTATTTGTTTTAGTTAGCATTAATAAATAATATTTATATCACTGTAAGGGATGAAAACCTCCCCCTATAGAGTAAAGGGCTCGTGACTGCACCCCGAGTGTATTAATCCATATTTTTTAGTGTTGTTATTATACAGTGTTATTATTATGTATGATATTTAAAATGACATTAAAGTGATGACTCTGTCACTGAGGAGTGTGCTCATTGTTGTAGGGGAGAGATAACACGATTTGGGAAATGATATTATTTAGTTTGAAGTGTGTGAAAGTTGTGAATAATAAATAATACTTGTGTGACTTGCATGAGAGATAGCATGATAGAGAGAGAACAATGAGAATATTCTTATGTACCTTGCATTCTCTTGCGTGCTTTTTTTCAGTTTCTCTTCAATATCACCTGTCAGGCTAGAAAATACTCCTACATTGCGAACGGCACAGGTCGAGACAAAAAAAATTGTGTTATAAAATATCCCGCCTGACAGACAAAGGGTTCTTTCAGATTTTTTTGTTACAACCGTACATGTATGATGTATGGAATTGAAAATATTTAAAATTGATAACACTGAACACAATAATAGTTAAAGTTATTTATTTATGTAGGTATTTATTGAAGCGAAAACTTCTTTAGCACCGTTATAATTTGAAACTCGATGAAACGAGAGAACGACAAACATTTACATACATCAATAGGATTTAGCCTGCGAGAGAATGAGATAGAATAATCGGTATCCCCTTTGTGCGGTGCTTCGTAACCTCCCACTCTTTTCTACTTTATTTTTCTGAAAGTTTCGCTTTTACCGCGTGTGAACTGCACACTTAAATTTATTTTATGTTTTTTTTATTATTTTTAATAATTTATTTGTTTTTTTTTTCACATTAGCCTTATACCAAAAGGAAACCCTGAGAAAAATCATTATCTATGGCCTATGTCATCATCGGGAATGTTGTATGAAGGATCTTTTAAGGAAAGGAAGGAGATGAAGTTCTGGGAAGGAAAAGGGTATGACGGGTGAGTAGAAATCTTGGTTAGAAATCAGGGTCAGTGTTTCCAGGAGTGGTGGACGTATGAATCTATTCCTCCCACTGCGGTGATCCGAGAGAGTCCTGCTAAAGAAGTCAAAAGGTATCCCTCAACCAATCTCTCCTGATCCGGCCTGCCACGCAGCTGGTGGGCAGATGCATCCACGACCAAAACTCCGACAAACCTCACCCCATGAATCAGGGCACTTCTGCTAAGTGACCAAACGTAGCGAACTACTTGTGATGACCTACGGCAGAGGTGTTTTGGTTATTCAATAAATCGTTCCTAAATTGAAAATTGAGTACCTAATTCTTTATATACGAGCAACTTCTCGAGGTGAAAGTGCCACCTCTACCAGATCAACTGACGAAATACGCATGTAACCTTCAGTGGAGGTATTTGACAATGTTCTCGATACAGAATTTTAACTGGATAAAGAACTAAATATAACTGTTTCTCAAATATAAGTTTTCAACCGGGGGCGTAGCTCAGATGGTAGAGCGCTCGCTTAGCATGTGAGAGGTACCGGGATCGATACCCGGCGCCTCCAAACCTCTCTTTTGTAATTTTTTATATAACTGTTTTTTTGCAATTTTATATAGCACCTAAATTTTAAGGAATACAACCAAGTCTCTGTTAGCTAACAAAAATAAGAGTTAACATACATATTTTCGGTTGCCCCGAGCAATGAAAATATTCAAATTTGAAGGAAATCAATAGACCACTTGCATGGATTTCATAACGACTTGGAAAAAATCATGTGGATAGATCTTTTTACTAAGATTAAGAAAATGTTAGTAAAATTGTTTAGAAATGTACAGATTTTTTTATTTTTAAATAAATAAATCCATTATTTGGGCTCGTGACGTCACTACATGAAAATGTCCCGTCTCCGAAAATGTTCCTATTATTTTTTTAAAATTCCATACTTATTTATTTTTTTATATGGCATCACTTTGATTTCAGGCCAATTTTTGAATTCGTTCACTAGATTTATTGTTTGTTCTCTGCGAACTTATCATTTGGTTTCACTTTTTGACAGATGCTCTGAAGAGAACCCCGTACTTTTAATGATCTACGGGGTTCTCTTCAGAACGTGCAGATGATGTCGGTACGTGTTTTAGAGGTATAATGATTATGGTGCTGATTTTAACAAAATTAAATTTTATAATATTCTTATTATTATTATAATTTACAAGTACAAGTATATTGCATTGAATGTAGTAATATAGACGCTGTTCATTATAATGATTTATGATCAATAAAATGGATCAAGGAAAAAAAATATTTATGAGATGTAATATTTTTGGTATGCCTCGCTATTCTGCTGTGCCATTCGTGTGGAAAACGTTCTTTTTTTTAAAAATGATTTTCGGCTATGTAATTATCGTTTTTTCACACCTATAAAATTATGTCGCGTCTTTCCGGTTTATAAAAAATGGTCTGATTTATCGGATTGAAATTTTCAAAAAATCCCCAGGGTTTCAAAAATACGATTAAAAAAAAAAAAAAAAAAACAGAATGTCTTAGAATATTTGCCTAAACCGGAAAAAAATTTTAAAAAATTTGATGCAAGAGGCCTATTATAATTAAGACTTATAAGTTAGTAACACAAAATACCTGATTGGTTAGGTATCTTAATTCTTTTAACAAAATACATTCTCTTCTTTAAGATAATTTTCCTTTTCAACTTTTTTTACTATTTTTTATGGCGTACCATAAATAATTAATATAAATATGCTTCAATTTCATCTCAAAACTTTTTTTACATTTTTTTTGTTCACGGATTTACCCATTTGACTGGTAAGCAACCGGGCATTATTTTCGTAAATGTTATTTGGAATATAACCGTGAAACTGATAGTTTTATTTTTATTTTAATTACTAGCTGACCCGACGAACTTCGTACCGCCTCAGAATCAATAACTGTTGAAATAAATTAAGTTTTACAATGAAGCAATTATCGATGCCCAAATGTCCGTGTTTTGTTTTTGTCAGTATCAGCGATGGCGTTGTGTACAGATTTATATATTTTTTTGATTTTCTTACTTTTCCACTTCCTTACGGGAATTTTTGAAAGGAAGCGGGTATGGATGTCACCGCCCCGGGAACCATTTATTGGATAACCAACACCTCTTCTATAGGTCACCCCAAGTGGTTCACTACGTTTGGTGATTTAGCAGGGGTGCCCGGGTTCATGGGGTGACTTTTGTGCGGGTCTTGGCGGCGGATGCGTCTACTCACCTGCTGCGTGGCGGGCCGAATCGAGAGAGACTGATTGAGGGAGGCCTTTTGACCTTTCCATCCGGATTCTCTCGACCAATGGGTCGAAAGAGTCCGGGTGGAAAGGTCAAGGTAAAAGGTCAATTCCGGTCAAGGCAATGACCTTTCACCGCAGTTGGAGGGATGGATTCACTCACGGATACACTGACCTACAGATTCCTACCCACCCCTCACGCCTTTTTCCTTCCCAGAACTTCCTATCCTACCCTTCCTTAAAAAAGACCCTCCACACAGCATTCCCTAAGATCTCATAGGTCCTGAGTGGAGCTTACGTAAAAAAAATGTAAAAATGCTTTTCATTGCAGAGATTTATTATTATTGTATTTTTCCTTTGGAGGGGGGCAGGGACATACGTTCACCGTTTGTCTCATTTTCGACTATTGACATTTAGTGTGTAAGAAAGAGGGGCAGCATTATATGACTAAGAACAAAAGCAAAACAATCAGCCCATTGACATTTGACGTTTTTGAATTTTTGGAATTCACGCACAGTTAAATATTATACCTATCACAATATTTCTGCATTGCTTTCAAAATATGAGAATTCGTTCCATACAAAATGTATGAAAAAATTAATTTTCTTCATAACTTTCTTTTTCGTGAATTTTTGCCATGCTTTAATAGTTATTCTGTTATCCGGGGCGGAGACAAATCCAACAAATCAAAGATCATCAAAATCGGTCCAGCCGATCTCGAGTTATAAATAGTGTAACTAACCCGACTTTGTTTTATATATTAAGATTTAAAAAACAGCGCCTGGAGAAATAATCAACACGTAATGTCCCGCAGGGGTTGGCCGAGAGGACCGACCGCCAATAACTCGATCTTGGCACACACTCCTTGCTTCAGTCACATTCATACATCGTCTCAAACATAATCCTTTTGTTATTCTGACTCTTAACATGACCCGACTCAAATATTTTGATCTTTGATCATGCCATGTCTTCTTCGGGCATCCTTGACTACCGTCCACATTCCCATCATCCTTAATCATACACTCGTTTTATCACACATTCGCCCCGGATCTAATTTTTAAATAAAATAGTCTACTTTCATCAGGATTGGTATCAGCACTCTATTATGGGCTGCTAGCTTCGCCTCTTTCGATATTGTTTTGATAGAACCAACCGCGTCAAGTTCCTCTTATTTTACGTAGGTAAGTATTTATTATTTAAAAAACTGTTTTCTTATTTTTTATATTGATATTTTTTTACTCGTATTTGAAGAAATCCATCAATATTCAATTCTTTTTTTCATTCGTTTAACCCCAGAGAGCAGGAAAAATCGTTTAGTTACGGACCGGTAGTTTGTGTAAGATTGGTATCAGGATTAAAAATCAGCCACGCGAAGAAAAATCGTGAATACATTGGAAGGTTTAGTTGGGTTAAGGGGAGGAGAAGTGGAAGGGGATGGGAAAGGAAGGTGTGGTTTGAAAATGGATTGATAGACCTTTTGGCTGGTGAAGATTAAAACGAAAATATTTTTCATTTTAATTTAAAGGGGAAAATAAATAAAATAAAATGCAAAGTATTCCGGAATGACCGAAATTCGTGTGTCTCTAAGACAAAAACAGAATTCAGAATCAGAATTCTAGATTTTTCTTTAACAAACCTACATTTATAATAAAAAAAATAAAGAAATTAAAGAAACTTTTGTGGAAATTTACGATTTTGGAAGCTATTTGATGAATAATCTCAATTTGGGAGGCGGGTATGGGTACCGCCGCCCGGAAACTATTTATTGGATAACCAACACCTCTGCCATAGGTCATCCCAAGTGGTTCGCTACGTTTATTGACTTTGTAGGGGTGCCCGGGATTCATGGAGTGAGGTTTGTCCAGGTCTTGGCGGTGGATGCGTGTTCCCGCTTGCTGCGTGGTTGGCAGGATCAAGAGACTGGTTGAGGTATATCTTTTATCCTCCAGCCAGCCAGAATCTCTCGACTCATTGCTTTGAACTGCAGTGGGAGGGATGGATTTATACGTCTGTCACTCCTGGACATATTGAACCCCGGATTCCTACCCACCCCTTATACCTATTTCCTTCGCAGAACTTCATCCCCTTCCTTTCCTTAAAAAAAAACCATCACACAGCATCCCCTAAGATGAAATAGCCCCTGAGGGATAATAATATTTTCCCCAGGGCCTCCTCTGTGGAGCTAATGTAAAAATAAGAATTTTAGTTTTCATTTTAAGTTTTTATACTAATATTTTTGAAGCAAAACTTATTTACATACGCTTGACTTGGAGAGTAAGCTGGTGAATGCCTGACGAGAACGTTACAAAAAGCGAGGCGAACGGTAGTTGAGAAGGAGATGATAACGGTAGTTGAGAGTAAATTACTGTAGGGGCAAGAGAGAGAGGTGCGAACACACATTTTCTTTCTCTCTTTCTCTCATAGCCAGTTACATTTCGTATATCTAAGACACAGTGCAGGCCTATTGTCTGTATCACACTGTAGGAGCAAGAGAGAGCAGTGCGCGCGCACATTTTCTTTCTCTCTTCTTATCATATAGATGGAGCTAAATAAGTTTTACTTCAGTCGTGTGGTCTAAAGCACACTCGTTTTTATTATTTGATTTGAATATTCCACAAGAGTCCCAACTGCTCCCAAACGTCTGGAGCCAGTGACATTCCAAGTTATTAGGTTATTTTGTAAGGCTGAAGTTAGTGGAAAGTGGAAGAAGATGGAAAGAGGAAGATTGGGGACTTCCTGGCGATTCAGATATGTTCACCAAAGCCATTTAAAGCTACATCAGGGCAATATTTAAAGTATCTTCGACTATACTGTGTACTATTTTACAATCATTAATTGTGAAAAAACACAAATTAATTCAATAAATTTAACTCCTAAATTTTTAGTCGCGGGTTTCAACTTTCTTGTTAATAATTCCTTGTGAACAACTTATATACAGGGTGTTAAGGGACGTACTTGACTTACTTTAACCAGTGATTCCTGACATTATTTGGAGTAAAAAATGTAAATGAAATTTTGGTCTCCGGTGACTTTTTTTGACGACTTTTTTTTTAAAATTTTTCTTCAAAATCAAACAAAAAAAAAATTCTTCCGCATGTCATCACTGGTCACTCAGCCGGGTTTCGGACGAACCCCTTACCCCACCTCCAACTGTTCAACAACTACCATTTTTTTATGTTTTTGTAGGAAAAAAAAAAAACATCACAAATGTCACCGGAGACCAAAATTTCATTTACATTTTTTGCTCCAAATAATGTCAGGAATCACTGGTTAAAGTAAGTCAACTACGTCCCTTAATACCCTGTATAAAAATGAATCGCTAAATGTGTTGCTAAGCGCATAACTTTCGAACGACTGCACCGAATTGGAAAATTCTTTTTTTTGTGTGTACGTTATTGTCAGGACAAGGTTTTTATAAAACTTTCGGTGAGCTCTGGCATTATGAAATTTGTATAAAAAAATTGCCATTGGTGGCACGGGTGGTTTGAAAACTGAATGTATGGAAAGCGGGAGGGAGGGAGAGGGAGGGGAACCTAGGAGGGAGGAGGGGGACCTGGAAGAGGAGGGGGGAACTCGGGAGGAGGGTTCACGGGACGGGGGTAGGGGGGGGGAGTAGAGTGGGGAGAGGGAAGGTGAAGGTGACGGAGTGGGAACGCGAGAGGTGAAGAGGACGCAGGAGAAGAAGGGGAGGCGGAAGGGGAACGGGATGAATGGGAAAGGACACTCACTGAGAAAAAAATTCTTTATTAAATGGCATAGCTAGTTAGGGAACCAGCTAGTTATTTATATTTATTTTTAAGCCTTTTTAAAAAATATATATTTTTACTCAATTTCATTTCGTCTGAAAAAACAATCGGAGCTAATTTTGACAGTTCTACGCTTAGCGAAATAGTAAATAATCAAATAGATAGCACCGATTCCGATGTTACGGTATGCCATTAAGCCTGTTCCTAGTAGTCAAAACGTCATTAAATAGCTACCTAATGACAGCTGTCTATTTTCAAGTTCACACAACTTTCACTACAACACACTTTTCTTTTGCTTTTTTTTCAACAAAATTTGATTTAAAAAATTTCATTATCCATCAGAAAAAAGTGTAATTAATTACCGCCCTCTCAAAACTATTTACCTATGTCAAACCAATTATTTATCAAAAGCAGACTTATTTCCTCAATATGGGTATTATTTTTTTTTTACATGAGCTTTACACAGGAGGCCCAGATGAAAATAATTTCCCTCAGGGCCTATGTCATCTTTGGGGATGCTGTGTGGAGGGTTTTTTTAAAGGAAAGGAAGGAGAGGAGAGTTCTGGGAAGGAAAAGGGTTTAAGGGGTGGGTAGGAATATGGGGTTCAGTGTGTCCAGGTCATCCGCCTCCAAGACCTAGACAAACCTCACCCCGTGGACCCGGGCACCCCTGCTAAATTTTTTATTTTTTTTTTTATTTCATACAATTTTTGAAAATACACTTTTATGTTTTTTTCTTGATTAACATACTAGGCTAATGCCCGTGTTAAGGTTATCATACATGATATAAATTATACAATGTGTGAACTAGAACAAAATATAGGTTTGAAATAGAAATTATAAGATATTAGAAACAAGAGAAAAAAAAAGATAAAAATATTTAAGGTAAAATATAACAAGATATATGTATATGTATGCACATACAAATACATACAAACGCACATACATACATATATATACATACATATATATATATATATATACACTTACATACACATACACATATATACATATATATATAATTATAAAAAAGAAAATGTTTGAAAGAAGTTAAAAATAAATTACTATATAAAATATACATAAAAAATAAAATACTAAAATATAAACTTATAACTATATAAAATACTAAAATATAACTATATAAAAATATAAAATACTAAGAAGTAAGATTTAAATATGTTCATCTATAATTTTTTTTTTTTATGAAAGCTAAATTTTTTTCTGGAGGTTTGTCAAGGTAGGTAATTAATCACCTAGAAGAGTATATATTTAGGTTAGATTAGATTTCAGTGAAGTCAGGTTAGAAAAAGATGTGAAGTATGATATTTTATTTAGTTAATTTAATTATTTTCTTTTCCTTTATAATGGTTAGGAAGTCAGATGTTCTTTAAAGAAATCTCGTCCCCTTTCGAATATCCAATTTTGAACACGAATAGTAAAAAGAGGTATGGTAATACTTGATTTTATATCGGTGCTCAATGCATTGTATATTTTGGGGGCAATGAACCAAAATTGTCGGTGAGCGAATGTGGTTCCAGTTTTTGGAACCATGCATCCCAGATTTGATGAAAAGCGGGTTTTGGCTTGATGTTGTGGAGCCACCAGTAGGTTATTTTTCCGTACGTAGGATAGGCTTGTCTTAGTGAATAGTTGGCGAATATCTAAGACCTTAAATTTAGTAAATAGCACATTAGAGGGGTGGGTAGGTTGGCATTTAAATATGATTCTCAGTATTAGTTTTTGAACTGAAATTATTGGATTAATGACGGATTCTGTGCAACCACCCCATCCCAAAATACCGTAAGTTGCAATGGATTGAAAAAGGGCAAAATATACGCTTCTAAGGGTTTTTAGGTCTAAGATGGATCTAAGAGAGCAGAATATATGGCAGAGCTTACGGAGTCTTTTCACTGTGTCACTTATGTGTGCTTCCCAACGTAGTTGGTCATCTATGATTATGCCCAGATATTTAACTTCCTTAGATGATTTAAGGGTAGGACACGTGCAATTTGTAATAGGTGGGGTTCCGGGTGGGTGTGGGTGCATGTTTAGTGAACACGAGTGAATTATTGGTTTAGGGCAGTTGTTGGGAAAATTATGTTTGCGTATGGAAAACGTCATATATTGTGTTTTGTCAATATTGAGTGTAAGGAGATTTGTGTCAAGCCAATGCCTCACTTTTATTAGGCCATTATTAGTTTTATTAATAACTGCTTGCCATGTTTCATCTTCGAATATTAAGACTGTATCGTCGGCAAATGATAAAATCTTACCTCCAATATCCATGGTACATAGTGTGTTGATGTATAAAAGAAATAAGAGTGGTCCTAGTACACTGCCTTGCGGTACACCGTAAGACATGGATAATTTTTTGCTTTTATTTATTTTGTCAGACTGGATAAGAGTTTGTTGAGTTCGGTTTGTTAGGTAGTTTTCGAACCATGTGTAGGGTATCCCAGTTATTCCGATCTGTTGAAGTTTTTTAAGCAGTAAGGGATGGGAGACCGTATCAAATGCTTTTGAGAGATCGAGGAAAACAGCAAGCGGTTTTCAGCCAAGGTCAAGATTAAAAGAAACTATTTTTGTGAGGGCGGCTATTGCATCTGAGGTACTCCTACCTTTGCGGAAACCATATTGGTTGTCCGATAATATTTTGTTATCTTCAAGGAACTTGTAGAGTCTATTCTTCACCGCTTTTTCTATGATTTTAGATATTGTGCTAAGTAAAGATATCGGTCGATAGTTATTTACAGATAGTTTGTCTCCTGATTTGAATATTGGGATTATTGTGGCCTGTTTTAAGGAGTTAGGAAATACACCAGTTTTAAAGCTTAGATTGATTATATGTTTCAGAGGTGAGGCTATATATTTTTGGATATGTTTGATGATTTTTGTTGAAATGTGATCTATACCTACAGAGTTACTGTTTTTAAGGGATGAGATTAGTTCTAAAATTTCTGTGTCAGTAGTGGGAGTGAATTGGAAAGGGTTATAGCTAAGATTAGTGAGGGGTATATTGTTTGCAAGATCTTTGTCCGAGACGTTGTGTCTGTCTAAAATATTTTTTGCTAAGTTAGATCCAATATTGGAGAAAAATTGATTGAAATGGTCGGAAATTTTTTCGGGGTCGGAATTGACATGTAATATTTGATCTTCGATGTTAATCTTAACAATGGGTGTATTGGTTTTATTAATATTGGCTATATCTTTAACGATATTCCAAATTTTTTTATTATCACCGGTAGCTTCACTGATTTGTTTATGGTAGTAATCTCTTTTAACACTGTCAATTATTTTTTTGCAGTTATTTCTGTAACGTTTGTAGAATAAGAGAGATTCATAATCGTGGGGATTTTTTCTACAGAAGTTATGAATCTTATCGCGCGTTCTGATACAGTAGAGAATTCCTGCAATGATCCATGGTTTGAGTTTTGTGTCAGATCGTTTTTTTTTACTTTTTGTGTATGATGTAGCATCGGTTAAGTGGTTACGTAGGGTATTTATAAATAATTCACATGCAGAGGTGACATCGGTACAAGAATAGATAAGTTCCCAGTTTTCTTTAGAGACACTGTTTAGGAGAGTTTCATATGAGATCTTTTCTTGAGGGGAAGTATTTTGTGGTGATTTATGATTTTTATGCGAGAGAGAAGTGATGATTGAATAGTGATCTGTAACAGTTGATTGATAGACAATGGATTTGGTGTCTAATTCACTCTTAACAAATACATGATCTATACAACTGCTAGTGTTTGAGTCTGATTCTCTAGTTGGTGCTGTAACAGCTGGAAAATATCCTAATAAAGTTAGTGCGTTTAGGTATTCATTTGCTTGAGGGTGCATTTTATTAATTATATTTATGTTAAGATCACCTATTATAAAGGTGTTTTGGCGGTGTTCAATGTTTGATAAAATTTCTTGCAGTGAATGTATGAATGGGGCTATGTTATGTGTATTCGGAGATCTGTACATTGTAAGAAGTGTTATATGATTATCAATTTGAATTTGTAGACAGTTTGCATATTTAATTTTGATCTCTTTTACTGAGTGAGAGATATGATTTTTAATGTATACAATGACTCCGTCGTTCTGAGTTTGGTTGTGTAGAGTATTATAGTGATTGTAGTTTCTTATCGTTTTAGGGATGAAATTTCCTTGAATCCAGCATTCACTCAAGACAATTATATCAAAATCTGAGACAAGATCAGTGAGGAGAATAAGAAGTTCATCAAAATTTTTGTTTATACTTCTTATGTTCATAGAGAATATCGTAAGGGTTGAATTAGTTAATAATAATTGACGTACTACTTCGGAATCATTGGTAGATATACATGGGATTTGTGTTGTGTTATCTATTAAATCTGCTATGTCTTCCATTTTCTGGTTTTTTGTTTTGCATAAATTATTAACAACCAAGTTGTAGTGACATTGGTACGTTTATGAGATAGAGATTTAGTTGATATAAATATATAAAACATACATAAATATATAAAGTGTAAATATAGTTGTTGTGAATATATAATATAAGCACATAATGAATATATGACATAAGCATAAGAATATAGTGTTAGCTTTGTGAAATAAGGTTTTTGTTGTTGTGAATTTATAATATAAGCATATATAGTATATATAACACAATAGGTATATAAGGTATACAAATAGTTGTTACGAAAAATATAATATAAGCGTATAGATAATATATGATACGAGCGTATATAGAATATAAAATAAAAGTATGTTTGTAAAGTATGTATAGTATGTACAACATAAACATAGGTATATAAGGTACACATATAGTTGTTGCGAAAATATAACATCAGCGTATAGAAAATATGTAGCACAAGCATATATAGAACATAAAATATAGGCATATAAAGAATATTAAGTAAATAAAACATAGGCTTATAAATAGTATAAAACATCAGCATAAGCAAAAAAAGTATGTAAGTGATATAAGAATTTAGTTGTTGAGAATGTTTAACATAAGCATATAAAGTATTTATAGTATAAGTATAGGTGTATAAAGTGTACTTATAGTTTCTGCGAATGTATGACATAAACATATAAATAATAAATAACATAAGAATATGAAATATGAGCATACAAAGAAAATAAAACATAAGCTTAAAAAGATTATAAAACGCAAGCATATAAAGAAAATAAAACATAAGCATATAAAGTATACCAGTGATATATGTATTTGGTCGTTGCGGATATTTAACATGTATAACACAAGCATAAGTATACAAAGTATGCATATATTTGTTGCGAGTATATATCACGAGCATATAGAGCATAAGCATATAAGGAGTATAAAACATAAGAATATAAAACATAAGCACAAGCATGTAAAGTACACAAGTGCTATAAGGATTTAGTTGTTGCAAGTATTTTATATAATTATAGCAGGTATATATTGTAACTACGAATTGAAGATACATAGTACAAGATTTATATTTGTTAATGTTAAAACTAAATGGAGTGTTTGTGTAAAGATATAAAAGAAAACTAGAAAAATACAAATTAAATAATTTAAATTCCCCTGTCGCCATATACCTGTGCCCTTCTGGTTCATATAATAGGTTGAGTTTAATAGATAAAATAGTGATGTTAATGATTTTTGGGTAAAATAAAAAATATATATACATAAGTACAATAGTTACAGTTTTTTTACAAGTTATTGAGTGAGGGAGATAAGAGGTGTTTGTTTTTGTCATTGATAATAATGACTGGTGTCCCAATTTCTTTGCGGACGTACACTTGCCCTCCACGGGTCCAGGCGAATTTAAATAAGTTTTCCCGTGTAGCCTTACGTGCAAGGAACCAGTGTTTCGCACGAAACGTAAGGTGTTCCGAGACGTATATGTGGGAGCGAGGTCCTGCAATTCCGACGAGGGTGGTGTTGAGTTTTTCCTCTCTATTGTTTGCTTCTTTGTTGAACTTTTTTATGTCTGTCAGGAAAACATCACGGTCGATACTGGTTTTAAATGATATGATTATGGGCCTGCATTGATCTTTAGGTATTTTTTGGGAGATGCGGTAAGCTGCGTCAATCTTGTTCATTTCCACGTTTGAATTAGTAGTTTTTTTGATGTTGGATATAAGGTTTTTCAAGTTTTCCCCGTTATTTTCTGGGACCCCCCTGATTTCTACGTTTTTAG
The DNA here is from genome assembly GCA_917880885.1 of Limnephilus marmoratus. Lineage (NCBI taxonomy): Eukaryota > Metazoa > Arthropoda > Insecta > Trichoptera > Limnephilidae > Limnephilus > Limnephilus marmoratus. The sequence goes on from OU862931.1 coordinate 30,554,196, forward strand.
ACCTATTTTGCCTATCGATTTGCTCCATATGATTTTCTAACACTTCAATTCTTGCTTCGAGGCTGGTGTTTTTTTTCTCCAGTTTGTTATTAGTGTCCTCAAGCTCATGGACGCGAAGGAGAATCTCCTCATATTGCTTGCTCATCCCCGCTAGAGTGGCAAGAATCTGCGTGTTTTGTTCGAGGAGTTTAGAGAGTAGTTCACTATCAATAAGTGAACTGCCGCTGGGTTTGACAGTCGGTGTGACACAAATGCATTGTTTACATTTTATGAGGGCACGCCGCTCCTTAGAGAGGCGACGGTAGGTAGTTTCCGCTACACCTCCACATTGCAGATGAAATGTCTCCTTGCAGGTTATGCACACAAAAATAGACTCTGCAGAAAGTGTAGGTTCGGAACATTCTTGGCATATGTTGTTCATGTTGATGATGTTTCACTGTTATTTGGAATAGGCAGTGAAAGTTTTGTAATAAGCAGTCACAGTTCTTAACACAAATAAACACTGGAGTTCACAGCAACTGTCACTTTATCGAAAAGACACTTGAAATCACTGTAGAATTAATGAATCAAAGCCAAGTTTGCAGTTTGTACACTAAATGTGACCCAAGGAATTACCTCCAATATATTTAATTTTCAATATGATGGTTTTAGATATAGATTTTGTGATTTTTCACCAAAAAAATCACCAAACGTAGCAAATCACTTGGGGTGACCTGTGGCAGAGGTGTTGGTTATCCAATAAAGGTTCCCGGGGCGGCGGTACCCATTCCCGCCTCCCAAATTGACCTTACCAGGTATATTGACCTTACCAGGTATATTGACCTTACCAGGTATATTGAACTTACCAGGTATACTTCCATAAGTGTCACGGGGGTTTGGTAAATGATTAGAAGGCATTAATTTAACGGATCCACTTTTTATTTTAATAGTCAAACACAATTAAAGCAACACAATAATAAATCTTAGAAAGTTGCGAGGCTAAATCTGACAGCTGTACACTTTGACGGGAATGATTTTGCGGTAGTAATTGGAACTACAGCTAGTCTAACCGGTGTGACCAGCGTTCACATTGCCAGTAGAATAAATATATTGTACATTAAACAGTACCTTCCCATAATAATTCCACTTCTTTCCAATTATCAATTATTATAATGCAATCCCAAATAAATTGCATTACAGCTCTTAACAAATAGATGCAATATTTGATTAAGTCCCAGCGAACCATTGACGCGCTCCCTCCAACACTACGCCGCTCAGCTGCCGGCTTCTAATGGTGAATGAGGGATTACGCTAAGTCCTGTGTAATCCTTTTATTATCGGCGAACACCGCATTCAAATCATTTCATAAGCGCCCGTTTGTTCTACAGTCGGCCCGTGTTACGCCGGGTCCGGGTCCATGCGTGGAATATTGTATTGTGTGGGCGTGGAGTTTTCAGTGCTGAAAAGGGTAGAGTTAAATAAAATTAGATATGTAAAGCTTAATTTTAAATGAAGGGTATTTTATGTATTCCAACGTGTCAAAAGATAAAACGTGGCAAATGTAACTACCTTCTAGCAGTAGGTGACTACAATTTGTATCTCTATCAGTGAGCTCTGGCGTCACGCAATTTGCATCGTTTTCCCGAAAATTAGAGTTCAACGTAGCTGTTTTATACCATCTCTTTTTTCAGCCCGATTCCACTTAGAGACCAAAGTCAACATTTTTCGCTTTACGCCATCGCTATTTTCATCTCTATTTTCATGGCTCCGAAATCAGTTGGCATCACAGCGAACAGCATGGTTTATGTTTTGTTTGCAGTGATGCCAATTGAAATCGTAGGTAGGTATGATATGAAAATAGCGATCGCGTAAAGCGAAAAATGTTGTCTTTGGTCTCTTCTATACGGGAATCCGGCTGAAAAAAGAGATGGTGTAATACCTACATTAGTCAAGTTTTTTTTAACACTATCTACGCCTGTGTTATAAAATTGATAATTTATAGTAGGTATTTAAAAATTAAAGATTTATAAAACGAACCTTATGTCATTTTACATCATCTGTCTGTTTACACGATGTTGAATACACATGAACAAACCAATACCAAAACAGTCCCAAGAAAACATTTGGCAGCTTTTTCCGTTATGTTTTGTATAAAAAATCGATATAAAATTGTCTTATTATCCGAAAAGTTTATGAATATCAAGAATAGTGTCGGTGGGTTTTATTTTTATTTAAATTAGTTTATTCCGAAATCGGTGGAATTTTACACATTTGCCCTTCAATTCAAGAGGAAGGTCACTGTCGACATGAGATTTTTATAAACCTCCCTTTTCCCTCCTCTTAAATCAGAATTCTTATACTTCTTGGTCTTGATCTTGACATTTGCAGTACCTATCTACAACTTTATCTGCAGATTTGTGTCCCCTTCAAAGTTTTTTTAGGAACATACTCATAAATACAGTTTAGAAATACATATATTAGACATTAAAGTATGTATCATCCCCAAGCAAGTAGAAGAAGTTAGTATTACAATCATCCCCCAGCTATAGCTGGAAGCTGCCGCATCCTATCCACTTCCGGCCCGCCCCCACCCCTACCCATTTCCGGTTTCCATTATTGGCGCGGAATCAGCCGTTGTGCGGAGCATCAATATGATCTGCCTCTGCCATTGTCTGATGATTAGAAGGCCTCCCTTGTTGTGTGTCATTAAAAGAATAAGGGGAGAAATGTGAGGGGTCTAAATATTATATCATTTCTCATAGTAGGTTCATTCACAAGTAACAAGTCATTACTGAAGGACTGAAGCCAGGTTTATTCTTTACAAATATTTCCACTTTAAATTTGCAAAATATTTGTTGGGTAGGGGTGAATTTATGCACAAATAAGTTATAAGAGCCTTGGTACTTGAATTTATGCATATATAAGTTGTAAGAGCGTTGGTATACTTGACCTTAAGGACCTAGCAGGATTAAAACCTGACTTAGAAATGGGATTTTTCTCAGAACAAAAGCAAATAGTTAAACAAATATATCATTGATGAAGGGAAAAAAAATACGAAGTCAATTTGACTTAGATAACGACTTGTGGGCCCAGGTGCAGGTGTGCCCGGGTTCATAGGGTGAGGCTTGTCTGGATCTTGGCGGCGGATACTTCTGCCCACCAACTGCGTGGTTGGCCGGATCGGGAGAGACTGGAGACTCTTTCGGAATATCGCCTTGCGCCACGGCTGAAGGGATGGATTCATACGCCACTACTGGACACCCGTACCTTTTCCTTTCCAGAACTTCCTCTCCTTCCTTTTCTTAAAAACCCCTTTACACAGCATCCCCAAAGACGACATAGGCCCGAAGGGGAAATCTTTTCTTCAGGGCCTCCCGTGTGGAGCTAATGTACAAAAACGAAACCAACAAAGACGGAGTCAACGAAAACGTATAAAAAGTATTATCGGATGGGACAGTGAAAACTTACTAATTTCACTAATTAAAACCCAAAAATTCATGAAAAAAATTATACTGAAAGTCTCCGTAAGAACCAGCGCTGAAGAAATCTTCAACAATCTTAACATCATTTCAATTAAACAACCTTATTCCAAAACTATACTCCTTACAAAACACAAGAGATGTCAACACTTTGTTAGAAACACTGTCCAAAATATGTCCAACAAGTATCTATAAAAAGCTTTTTATACTATGATACTAAAAGCTACAATAAAATCCAACTCTCATTCGAAAACAGCAACTAAATTATAACATTTAAATCTCAAATATAACGCTGGATACAAAATATATGGAGGTCATAAAAAAAAACTGACACCAAATACTGACTGAAATCGAAACCATTCAACTGCACCAAAAATATTGTTTAATTTATTTGAATGAAATAAGTCGTGTACACGATCAGTATACATAAATACTGCATCAATGATGCAACCATTTTACTCCGTTCAATCTTTGAGAAAAGAAAATGTTTGAAATATGACTAAAAACCTCATTAACTAATTTACTCCCGTTTAGCGTCAAAAAATAAATGCGGACTGCAATTGCAGTCAAGGTTAGTATTTCAATTCAACATTGCTAATTTATTGATATGTTTACGTAATTGTTTGGCGTTCGAAGTTACTGAATGTGAATTCCTGTACATATTCGCCAATATTACCAGCGTATACCGATTTCCTCTTTTATATAAAATCGTCGGAGGTTACGGAAGATTTTTGTGTGCTTGACCCTATGGGTTCGTGTCCAAGTGCGACCGTCATCTTTTCATTGTCTACGTCTTTTTTCTGTTTCGAATGTTCATAGAGAGATATCGATATTATTTCAGTCAGTGAATACATATTACAATGAGGTTTATAAGTTTTTTCAGTCATCACTAATAAATTTGAAAATAAATAGAGTGAACCCTTGAAAGTGTTCGTGTATGCCTATTTATTCTTGCTTTATACAAAATATAAACGGCGTCATAATCAGACCTTTACTGATTATGTGTCAACACGTTTTCCACCCTTATACCTTCAAGCCACATCTCATTTCAGTGTGTTCTCCTCCATTCTTCAACCCTGTATAATAAAATGAAGAATTGTTTAATTTAAAATTAACTAATGAAATCAAATGATAACTACCCTCTCTTCTCTGTTTGAACATATCTTGTTAATTACAATCTGTGACTTATCCCCTTGTTGTTTAACTCAGTGGGTAAATAGAAGAAGAAGAGTATGGGATGATAAAATTTAGAAATTGTAACATTTAATGTGATATATGGAAGAATGCCAAGTACCCAAGTTTTAGTAATTAACCTTCGTGTGGAGTGGCGTGGAGTGGAGTGTAGTTAAAATAAATAAATTTATTAGAACAAGATATCTTAAAACATGAGTTTCAAATCCTAGACTTCAATGAGTACCTACTTATCTGCAACATAGAAAATTAATTTCATGTATAACAATTCAAAACATAATTTTATATTCCAAAAAATACATAAATACAACACATCTTAATATATAAAACAAAGTCGGGTAAGTTACACTATTTATAACTCGAGAACGGCTGGGCTGATTTTGATGATCTTTGATTTGTTGGATTTGTCTCCGCCCCGGATAGGATAAAAACATCACAAAAGTTAACGAAATAAATAGTTATAAAGAAAATTATTTTCCCCATACATTTTGTATGGAACGAATTCTCCTATTTTGAAAGAGCTGTAACAATGTTGTGTTAGTTGAAGTTTGCGTGAATTCTAAAAATTCAAAAACGTCAATTGTCAATGCGCTAATGCTTAGTCTCTTTCTTACACACTAAATGTCAACTGTCGAAAATGAGACAAACGGTTAACGTGTGTCTTCACCCTTCCAAAGGAAAAATACAATAATTATAATAAATTTCCCTCACACGTATAAAGAAAATGAAACGCAATTCCCGTAAGGGGTTATCCATACATTACGTCACATATTAAGGGGGGGGAGGGAGGAGAGTAGAAAGTGTGACTAGGGGTACGGGGTGGTCATCAGCTCTGTAACGTCACATGTAAAAAAAAATTGAACTACTCTTTTGATTATTTTTAGATGTCACACTAGGGGGGAGGGGTCTCATAAATGTGACAGGGACGGGGGGGGGGGGGGGGGGGTAAAAATATCACGAAATTCGTGTGACGTAATTTATGTATGGCCCCTAAGTAAGTGGAAAAGTAAGAAAATCACAAAAACATAAATTCGTACACAAGGTCATCTCTGATACAAAACACGGACAGTTGCGGATCGATAATTGCTTCGTTGTGTAATTTTTAACTTAAAAAACTGAATTTAATTCAGCTAATAAATTAACACATCAGTTATTTATTCTGAGGGGGTACGAAGTTCGCCGGGTCAGCTAGTATTATTATAATTTAGAAGGCAGGCATGGTAAAGCCGCCCCGGAAACCATTTATTGTAAAACCAACACCTCTGCCATAGGTCACCCCAAGTGGTTCGCTTTTTGGTACCCGGGTTAATGTGGTGAGGTTTGTCCAGGTCTTTGTAGCGGATGCGTCTATCCATCAACTGCGTGACAGGACAGATCGCGGGAAACTGGTTGAGGGAGACCTTTTGACCTATCCAGCAGGACTATCTCAACCCATCGCCTTGCACCGTAGTGGGAAAGATTTTTTTCTTTTTTTATTGAAATTTAAAAAATATTATACATATATATTTTACAAAATATTAAAATAAAGGTCTTTGGGCAATATTGTGTATTGTTTAAATGTTTTATCCAGGTCTGACAGCATACAGACCTTGCCCACGTCTGTAAACTGGATGCGTGTTTAAATATGTGCGGAGGTGTTTAAATAATAACTCTTGATATTAACGTGAGTCAAAATATATTTACAACGGAAACTTTATGTTACAATAATTTGTACAAGTTAAATATTATTCTTGCTTTGAGGTAAAGCAGGTAGAGAGGGCGAACACTAGAACCGGAATGAATTTGCAAATGAAAATTGCGTTGTAACGCACGTAGCTGGAGAGTGGTGACCGGTGATACCACAGTGCAAAAATGATATTTTATGGCTGTTCGCTACTTCGCTATAGTCGTTTTTGGTCATGTATACCTTATCAGAAAAGAGGAGCTCTTGTGCCTGATAAAGTAGTCACAATTATTACTTAGGTTGTAAGATACAAAATATTTTGTATAAAATATTTACTTTGTACTCTAAGTTTTTTTAAATTGTTTAATTTTATAAATTTTTTCAGATTTAATTATTTATTTACTTATTTATTTATTTATTTATTACACGCCCTGATGGGCTTTTACATTATAATTTATAAGTTGAGTAACAAACAATGAAGAAAATGTAATACAATGAGAAAAGTAAATACACAATATGATGTAACAACAAAACAAATAACAAAATAGAAATACTTATTATGTAAAAATGGTAAGAAGTCTCATATTCAATAAAAACAAAAATTGAAGAAATTATGTAAATCTATTTGTGTCTAGAAGAATAAAAGTGATAGAATATACAACATTTATACTGATTAGTTTTAAGATGAAATATATCACCTAGATTAGAATATTTATTTCCGAGACTTCACAGTCTCGGAAACAGAGAATTTTGATAAGCTAGTGTCCTGGTGTTATTGAAGTAGAAGCGTAATAAATGTCGACATGATTTTTGGGGAACATGGATATTGATAAATTGAAGTAATTCAGGACAGTCAATTTTGTAATGCAGTCTTTTATGTAATAATATTAAATCTGTGCTTATTCTTCTTTCTGAAAGTTTCAATAGAGACGTTTTATCCAGGAGGTAATTGTAATCAATGTTTAGTATAGGAATATGCAATTTATAGTTTATAAACCTTAGAAACTTCCGTTGAATCTTTTCAATGTTGTCGGAATGAATGTTGTAAAAGGGAGACCATAACGTAGAGTTATATTCAAGTTGGCATCTTTTTATATAACATATAACATAAGATATGTGTCTAAATCATTAAAATATTTGCAGCTCTCAAAACAAAGCCAAGATTGGTTGATGATGCAGCGTAATTCAGAAGGTTATTATAATTATTTATAGCTTGGAAAATATGTGGATTCATACCACCCATCCCTCATTCCCTTTTCCTTCCCAGAATTTCCTCTTCTTCCTGTCTTTAAAAATACCCTCCACACAGCATCCCCAAAGATGAGATAGGCCATGAGGGAAATTATTTTCCCCAGAGCTTTCTGTGTGAAGCTAATGTAGAAAAAAACCGATGAATTAATTAAATTGTTTAATCCTTCCACACGCCATCTTTGTCTCAAGAATCCAGTATGTAATAATTATAAAGCCTGACTTGCGGTCGCTAAGACTTGACGCCGAGCTTTTCCTCACCCCCTCCCCCAACCCTCAACTTCCGCAAACAGCCCGGGGGTAGTCTAACTCATATGAGCCTCTCGAGGAAGTGAGACGGCTGAGGGAGCACGTCTTACATGGAGCGCATCAGCTCACGCCTGAGACCGGCTCATGTCTAATGACTTTGTCTTCCGAGAAGTGTGCTAACGAACTTTGGACTTTGAATTGCTTTATCTGTTGAGGAATTAACTTGCATTTCGCAGGGACTTTGGAAGGACCAAACTGCAGTCTTGTTCAGGTAATTCCTACATTAAATTCGCACGTTTTGAGTTACATACTTGGTTAATTAAGTTAGGTACTTTATTAACTTCAAAATTCTTTGAAGACATATTATAAAAGATACCTGTTAACTACCTAGTTTTACTATCAGGCAATGGATGAGTTTCTTAGGAAACTTTAAACTTTGTTTTAATCTAAAATCATTGCGTAATATCCACGCCAGAACTTTTTTCTGGACAGGACAGAACTATGTAATGATAGGCTCCTTGCTTCATTAACATTCATGTATCTAATCATACACACCGACTCTTTGTAAGAAGTCCTCTCACTCTTTGGTTTTCTTGAACATAAAATTTCTTCTTTAAGATGAAGCCATAGTAAATAATGCAAAATCATACAAAATTATATATTCTTGTTTTAAAAATTTGATCGCTTAGAAGTATTGTAGATGCTTCAATTAAATACTGCGTGTAGAACATACCTTGGCCCTTAAAAGTTAATATTTACACCCAATCTTCCCAAAATAAAATAAAATATGCATTTTCGCGTTGTTATTTTACAATACGGCCGCTAGTCGACGAATTCGAAAATTTTCAAAGTGAACCCTATGGCGTCCACCGAAGAACAACTGTCCAAGCCACAGTCGCCTAACCTTAGTCACGCCTTGTCCACGCGAGAGATGGACGCGTCACTCCGCGTCGCTTGATTTCGTGAAATCAATTTTAAATTTCCGTTTTATTACAATAAACTATGCGTAAAACAGAAATTAATATTTTTTACAGACCCTTACGATATCAACCTATAAAACAAAACTCTCAAATACATTTTCCAACCTTTCCAAAAGCTTTTTCTCAAGTATTTTTAAACTCCTCCCATAAAGGGCGTGAATTCCGATTTCGATTTTTTCCTGAACTAGTGGATCGCCTTAAGCGGCCTTGATGTTTTCTTCCGTTGTATATTTTCTGACATTTCTCGCCGCTTTAACAGTGGAATTAGTACTACAACCTGAAAAGTAACAGCAAACCACCACATTTTACTCCCTAGTATCACCACGGCAAATAATTATGCAACAAACAATGCGGTTCAATGTTACTTAAAATAATAATTCAAGGTGATTTGCGCATCCTTTTGATATAAATGTTTAAAAAGAGGTTTGGAGGCGCCGGGTATCGATCCCGGTACCTCTCACATGCTAAGCGAGCGCTCTACCATCTGAGCTACGCCCCCAGTTGAGAGAACCGACTTAAAACCACAACATATTGTTCAACTCAATTCGAAAACTTAAACCAGTTCAATAATACTTGTTAGGAATACTTACAATTTTTTAGCGTAACATATTTAGTAATCGCAGTTGGCGTTGTAAACTTTGTAAAATGACCAATATGTCCAGAAACTTGTAGTACAAACGGGAATCTGGTAAACTGGTAGGGCTTTGAAGCAACAGTTCGTAGGGCTTTGAAGCAAAGAATGGACGGTTACCTCGAGAGTGTTTTCTCTTGGGGTAAAAATAATCTCGTTGAATTTAATGTTTCAAAGACCCAATCTTGTCTGATTACGTCTAAAAGGGATCGAAATGAAAATCTATTCTCTTTCAACGGAAGCAATCTTCCGAACAGGCCCTCCATTGATATGCTTGGTGTAACCCTAAGTGACCAGCTCAGGTACGGGGGCTCCATCGAAGCCAGAGTAAAGTTAGCCTCCCAAAAACTGGGCGTACTGTACAGGGCCCGCAGATACTTTAATAGTACACAACTGCTAACCTTGTACAAATCACAAGTGCGCCCCACAGTTGAATTTGGTAGCCATCTCTGGTCTGGGCACCAAAATGCCTGAAAAATACCCTCGACTCTGTGCAGAAACGGGCGGTCCGTTTGATAGATTCTCCCATCTTAACAGACGGATTGCAATCTTTAGAGTACAGGCGTCGGGTGGGAATGCTATAAGATGCTCCGAGGAACTAGTATCATTGATCCCTTCGGCACCGGTGCATAGTCGGGAAACACGCCAAACGCGTGCCCAACATTTGTACACGGTTGACATTTGTCACATGAGAACAGGTCGTTTCTTCGACTCGTTCTTATGTTCAACAGCTCGGCTGTGGAATGATTTGCCGGTCTCTGTGTTTCCTCCTTCCTACAACATGGGTCTCGTCAAGACCAATGTTCATTCATTCATCTTCTCAAAAAGGCCCTCTACACAGCATCCCAGATGACATACGCCCTGAGGGAAATTATTTTCCTCAGGGCCTCCTGTGTGGAGTTAATAAAAAAAAAATTAAAAAAAACCCCTCTAACGACAGATTTTTTTCAAATTTGAAATAAAAATAATAATTTCGAAAAAGTTTTGCCACGAAATCAATTCCATGTGTCCAATGTGATGTAGATTCACCAGTTTCCCTGATTGTACTGCGAGTTTCCGAACACCGCGTATTATATCTAACAATTTACAAAAAATCTTACTCTTCCGTTGTGTTGCATATTATAATTGTTATAGAAGAAATGAAGTTTTCGCAAATGAGCATATTTTAAAAATTAATAGCATCATTTTATTTAAATTCTCAAATATTCTTTCTGAATTTAGCTGCCTGTAGATTTATATGAATAGTAAAAGGGTTCTAAATCAGTTTTTATTACAAAATTATCTTTGAAGTTGTCGATTTTTGACAAGCGATTATAAGTTTAATATCATTGAAAATACGGGTGATATTGGGGTGTGGGTAAAACTGTGGAATCGTCCCAGAATCTGTGGAATATTGTGGAACGGGGGGAGTGGAATCCAAACGCGGCCTGTGTCGAGTTATGAACGCGTGACAACGCTGTCAAGTCAGTGTGAAATCCTCTTTAACTCCCCCACCCTGTAGCTACCCCACTCTGTACTGTGTATATGTGTACTATATGCGTATGTTCTTCTTGCAAACCCTGTAGCGACTAGAATACTGTGTTTTCTGTGTGCGTGCATTTTTCTTGTAAACCCTATAGAAACTATAAACTTTGAGTACCTACTGTGAGCTTGTGTTCTTCTTGCACACCATGCAGCAATAACAGTATCTTCTGTATATGTATGTGCGTACGTCCCTCGCGCACCCTGTATATTGGAAAAATAATGAGCGGAGATTTAAAATGACGAACTGTGTAGCGAACGAAGCTAATTAAAAGTAATAATAATTGTACATTTGGGGAATTTTTAATTGCGAAATGAACATTTGTATTAATGATGTAGTGCGATTCGTGGAAAAATAATTGTAGGCTTACCATTGTTTCAGTATTTTGTCACATGTTATGTTACCACTCGAGCGATAGACCGATAGAAAACATTTTCCTCCGATTGCTCGTGACTCTTATGAAAATTTTACGACCACCTCATACCTACCTCCGATTTTTAATATGGAGGCATACAAATTGATCATAGTTCTGTATGGCCGATGAATTCACCTATCTTTTTTCGATTATCATATATTTTTAGAATTTAAAAAAAAATGTCAAATCGTAAACTTTGGTCCAATAAAAAACGTGGTCCAATTTAGGATCGCTGTCAAACGCAGAAAAATAAAAGGGTTCATATTTTGACCTTAGTCGCTCCAGTGGATGCTTTCCATAAAAAAATCTTTATTTTGAATTTTAGTTAACGGGACAACTCAGAATCATGCATATTAATAACTTCCAAAGGGGTGTTGAAATTGCATGATTCTGAGTTGAGTGGAACCGAATTTTAACGTAGAGTTTAAACTACCAAAGGGATGTGTGAAGAACGCATAGGATAAAGCTTAGGCTAAAACTTTTGTGACAAACATGATGTCACTAAAATATTTAAGTTCTTTATGTTATATAGGTACGAATAAACTGACGATAGGAAAGTATTGGAATTCATAGGTGGGTATTTTAGAACAGTGCTCTATTGAATTTTGCTGAAGGACAGTTCTCATGTTCTGCTTATTTCACCAAGCTTGTGCTATACCTCCCCACCAAGTTAACAACACCTTGCATTTCCAAAAGAATGGTCCAAAACACGGTTTTTGGAAAAACTTACAAAAATTATTTTGTTAATTAGTTTACAGATTTAAAAAAGAGAAAAGAAAAATAGTGCCTCTCTGGGGTACCCCTTTCTAAAGTCACATTTTAGGTACATGGTATTCATGTAATTTCATTTTGGGAGGCGGAACCATTTACTGAATAACAACATCTCTACCATGGTCATCCCAGTGGTTCGCTAAGTTTGGCGTCTTAGCAGGGGTGTTCGGGTTCATGGGTAAGGTTTTTCCGGGTTTTTAAGGTAGATGCATATACCCACCAGCTGCTTTGCAGGCCGGATCGGGAGAGACTGCTGGAGACATTTTAACCTCTCCAGCAGGACTCTCATGTGGAGGGATGGATTGGATTTATACGTACGTTATTCCTGGAGACACTGACTTCCATATTCCACCCCTCATACCTTTTTTCTTCCCAGAACGTCATCTTCTTCGTATGAGACCATCAAAGACCTTCCACATAGTAAAAAAATCAATTTAATTAGCACATGTTTTTTTTTTTTTTTAAAGAAAGACAAACATTCCCGGGTTACGAATAACCCAACAATGTTTGAAAATCTCCTACTACCACCACAGAAAGCCGAAAATGTTGCTTGTGTTGTGATGGAGGACTTAGCCAGCCGAGGAATCGAACACGCGACGCCCAGGTGGGACCCAAGTGCTATGCCCACTCAACCACTGACCAGTCAAATGTGATTCTTAAATATCTTTCGTAGTATGTCAGTAATAATTGAGAACAAAAAAATACTTCGTAAGACTTATGTACATAAAAAGTGAAAAGTGTTTGAAATTAACACTAAAACAATAAACATTACAAAAAGTGACCAGAAAAGCGGGTTTTAGAGTGGCTTCAAATTTACTTCTTTCTATATAGTCCATAACTTTGTCATTGTATTTTTTTAATCCACTAAATTGACCATTATTATTATTTTTGTTACCCAGTTTTCATCAGAGCTTTCAAGAAATAAGTTCACAGCGTGATTCTTAGTATTAAAGGCTTTGCAAGGGAAACTTAATCTGTGTTCTAATTGGTTCTGACGGCACTGCATTAGCTTCCTCCCTGCTCTACGTGTTTGTAGCTCAAAGCAAGACTGTACCAACTGCATGACGTACTCGTAATTGTGAGGAGACCACCATTTCGCAACGTCTGTTAATGAAAAAGATTTTTTTTAGTGTATAACCCTCTGATATGAGAATTTGAAAAAATTACGTGTCTGTATATTTGCACATATTTTTAAATTGTAAATGAAAAAAACGTGCAACGTATTACCTACTGGTTATTCGACAACGGCTGGACCGATTTTTATGATCTTTGATTTTTTGGATTTTTCTCCGCCCCGAATAGCAGAATAGCTATTAAAATATCGGAAAAATTCACGAAAAAAATAATTATGAAGAAACTTCTTTTCCTCGTACATTTTATATGGAACGAATTCTCATCTTTTGAAAGAACTGCAGGAATATTGTGATAAGTATAATATTGAGTAGTGAGTGAATTTCAAAAATTCAAAAACGCCAAATGTTAATGCGCTGATTGTTTTGCTTTTGTTCTTAAACATATAATGCTGACCCTCTTTCTAACACACTTAAGCTATTAAAACATCGGAAAAATTAACGAAAAATGTCAACAGTCGAAAATGAGACAAACGGTGAACGTATTTCTGCACCCCTCCAAAGGAAAAATACAATAATTGTAATAAATCTCCCTCACACGTATAAAGAAAATGAAACGCTATTCCCGTAAGTAAGTGGAAAAGTAAGAAAATCACAAAAATTATAAATCCGTACACAGCGCCATCTCTGATACTGACAAAAAAACACGGGCTTTATTTTGTAATGATTAACCTAAAAAAAAATATTATTTAATTCAGCTAATAAGTTAAAACAACAGTTATTCCTTCTAAGGCGGTACGAAGTTCGCCGGGTCAGCTAGTATTTAATAAATTTAAATACTTTGTTGATTTAATCTTTCACTATGACATTGCAGTATTGTATTCACGTTGTAGGTAATTGGTATTTAAAAACTTCTTAAAATAATAAAGTTTTCAAAGAAAACAGCCTAGGGGTAGAATATCTGTTATAATGATGTGATAACATATTCCAATAAGAAATTACAATACATGCATTAAAATACGACGAAACAGAAGACAGGATATCGAAATAATTTGAGTTTTAAAACTTAATTTCTGAGATTTAAAACTTATTATTAGGTACTTATTTGTGAAAATTAAGTTGTGAAACTTAAGTTCACGCAAAGTACGAATCAGCCTTAAACTTAAGTTAACACGATGCACAAATAAGTCACAAATATATTATAAACTAATCCTAAAAACGTTAATTGTTTCATAACTTTCATAATTTGTTTCTTATTGCCCACGAAGTGCCAGCATAATGGTCACCCTCTCGCATTGTATCTAACTGTCTTGTTAACGCCTGGTTTAATTTCATTCTAATAATATTAAGCCAAGTTCTCGGAACATCTTGTCTTTGTTGTTGCCTTACTGGGGTGACCATAACTTCACAAACAACTTGACTTCAACTGATTAACTTTAAGTAATAATTAAATTCACAACCTGCAACTTGGTTACAAAAGATTGACTGACTTTAATCTCTTCTTTAATCTGACATAAATTCAAGAAAGAACTAAAACTCTTGTAGTAAGCACTTTTATACTATTTACAAAGAAAATAGAATAGTAGGTACCTAATTGTTTAAAAAATAAATAAAGCAACGCCCACGTGAAAGACCACCATTTAGAATCAAAATGCTGCTTCAAATGGCTTTAGCCGTGCTTGGTGACAAAATCTTAGTAGTCGGGTAGGTGCCTAGTTGTTAATAAAATTCTTCTCATCCCCTTTCCCTACCAAGTCCCTTGAACCTCATCACATACTCCAATTGGGGATGGTGTAGTTTCACTGGCTCCAGAAGGTGTGGAGCATTTGGAGCTCCTGTGGAGGCTTGGTAGAACCTGCATAAGAGCCGTTATTCACATAATTATCATTGGGAAACGTGATTTAACTTAATAAAGATTTCAGTTCAACCTTAAAACGAAATAAAATTTACCTACTTCCCCATTTTAGGGGCATTTTAGTCGACCTTGGTTTCCTCCCTACCTTTGCAGATTCGAATTACGATTACTTACAAACCTGTCACCTGCGTAGCTAAGTAGATGCTATAATACAGGTGATCCCCTTGAAATCCTCCTTAGCAACAGACTAGCTAATCTTTTCTCCGCATCACTAGTCACTGAGCAGTAGTTGCACTCGGCTCTTTCCGTGTACCTTCGGCAAAGCTCGGCGTCGACTGGTGTTTGCTGGGAGTGGTGCAGATATACTGTATGACTGCAAGTGGTTGATAGCGGTTCACGGGGCTGGAATGATTTGACACGTGTGCACGCGTCTGTTACAGATATTAAAACGATTGATGGATGCGAAGCTGTTACCAAGGTAGGTGCTTGATACTACTTGTAGCGGCTGCATATGGCTTTACATGTTGTAAGTTACATTGACAGGAGTACCATTTAGCTATTATATGTTATAGGGGATATGGTACTGTGTGGTACGTGTAGACACTCGGGACTTGTGTTTTTGAATGATGGATCAAGCATGCTGCACGTTAGCATATAGAACATCGTGATTTATCAGAAAATTACTCAGATTGTGGTGCTGATAATTGAAATATTTCTATTTTTGTTTTAGTGAAAATGAATGGCGTTTTGGTAAAAATATTTTCAATTTGAAATCAATTTATCTCATTTAACCTACATACCTACCAAATAATAATAACTGTTTATTCGAGAATTTATGCAGGGGTAGTGCAATGCAAAACATTCCATATTATTATTATCATATCATTGATTACCTCCAATAAACATCTATTATGAGTATTTCATAACATATTTACATTTATGCCAACTGTATGTATATATGTACTTCATTACTTCATATATTTACATTTGACTAAGTTTCACTTGCCTTTTTTAGTATCATTTGTCAATATGCCTTTTTGTCAAATTGAAATTTAATAGCTTCAAAATTATTTTGTCTTAATCTTCTACATTCATACTTGAATTGTTTAATGTAAAAAAATTCTGATTTTATTTTATTTTTACAACTGTAATATAACAATTATATTATGTAAACAAGAACCTAAATAACAACCACTCTGTAAATTGCCATCTCAACACAGGCGTTTCACTCCTAGTGAGATGGGCAATACGTCATTACTGTAATCAAATGTAATATTAAAATAAAGAAATATATAAATAAATTAATTTCGAAATAACAAAAAGAAATTAGACAAATAATAAGAAAAAGTAAGTAACACGGGTAAGCCACCCAGCGAGGCCAACAATGTTGGATTGTGCTATAAAATGTGAAATATCGTGTCAAAAACAAAATAATAAACAATGCATACATGAAATAAAAATGAATATCCCAGAAACAAGTGAAAAATTAAACCGCAAAAATATTAAACATAAAAATGAATGCAAGAAATTATTTACAGAGGTTATTTAACCGTCTTCTGGCGCCAGGGGGTCACCAAGAGGAACTCCATCCGAGCAATCATGACAGTGATGATTGTATTCTTCAATTGGCATAGTCTGCCATAAGCTTCCCATGCGGAGGCAGAGAAGTGCACTCGTTCCTCCAGGAAAATTTCTGCAGCACTACAGTATCTCCGTAGGCAGAATAGTTAGCGAAAAGCATTATTATCGGCGACATTTTGCTTATGTCATTTGCATGCAGTATAATCAACTAAATAGAAATATACTAGTAATACTAAAATCGTTATCGTGATTTTTACTCTTTTTCCTATTTTGCTTTATTTTCTTTTCGTTATTTAGGTAGGTACAAACCTAATCAATTAGGTCGGATGTTTTTTCACACCTTTCAATTTCCGGAAAATGCATAAAATAACTGTAATTAAACTGACTAACTAACTAACTAACCATCACGCCGTTTCTCCGCAAGGGTAGGCAGAGAGGTCGGACCGCCAAACAACTCGGTCTTGGCACACACTCCTTGCCTCGTTCACATTCATACATCGTCTCATACATGCTATTTTATTATTCTGACACTTGACATGGCCTGACTCAAGTATATCAGATTCACTTGGTCGTGCCATATCTTTCTCGGGCGTCCCCGACTTCTTCTACCATTAACATTTGCGTCATATTTGCTTCCTTACACTTCCTTTCCTCGTTCATTCGCTCTCCATGCCCAAAGCAACGGAGCGTTCCTTTCTTGATCTTACTCATTACGCTTACATCAGCCTTGCATTCTTTGCGGATGTCCTCGTTTCTCACACGACCATTTATTGGTTTTACCACACATACGCCTCAGGGATGTCATTTCTACAGTATTTAAGACTAAAAAAAGACACTTTCATTCATCCTCTGCCAGTTCCATGCCTCACTGCCATACATCAGGGTAGGTACCAGTACTCCATTATGGACGGCTAGCTTCGCTTCTTTAGACAGTTTTTTGTTGGTGCCAACGGCTTCAGTCCTACATTAATAGAGTTACCTGCATTCACCCTTCTTTCAATATTTCTATCAGCCTTCCCATCTCTCGTAAACATACTTCCCAAATAAACAAACTCATCCACCTGCTCCAAGTATTCTTCATTTACAACTATGTTGCACATTTTTTTTCGTGCTGTCTCTTTCAAATACCATCACTATAGACTTACTTACATTCATCATTAACTCATTCTTCATACACACTTCTTTCATCCTAGACACGAGAGACTGTAGAGCTTCCATACTTTTAGATATCAGCACCGCATCATCAGCATAGGCCACATACTTTCAGATTACTCAATTTCGCCCCCAATCCCATCTCTTTCAGTTCTTGCACACAATTATCCATGTATAGATTAAATAACCACGGTGACATTAATTGCATTTCTACATGTTTTGTTACTTACTTTAGTAGGTGGGTAGGTACCTAGCTCCTTTCACATAGAATGAACTATTTACTTCGATAAAGTATATCCTAGTCGAAGACTATTTATGAAGATTTTTTTATTAAAAACTATCCGATTTATGCTTCAATTAAAAAAGATTCACCCTCTCTGACTCCATACAAAACATAGAAATACGTATAAACTTGTCACAACTTTACCTGTGTAGGTACCAGATACTTAGTTCGTGATAATTTCCTAACCATAACCATTAACACATGCTTTGCAGGTAGTTGGTTTTTGACAACTATCTAACCATCACCATGCATTAACACTTGCTATGTAGACACTTAGTTTGTGATAACTATCTAACCTTCACCATTGGCACATCTATGTAGATACTAAGTTCGTGATAACTATCTAACCATCACCATTAACACATGCTATGTTCGTGATAACTATCTAATCATCACCGTTAAAACATGCTACGCATGTACTTAGTTCGTGATGAACTATCTAACCATCACCATTAACACATACATGTGGGTAGGTACTTAGTTTGTGATAACTTTCTAACGTCACCATTAAAACAAGCTATATGGGTACCTAATTAGTTTGTGATAACTATCTAACAATCACCATTAACACGTGCTATATGTGTACTTTGTTGTTAATAACTAATAACTATCTAGCCATCACCTTAATACATAGTATGTGGGTAATTAGTTCGTGAAAACTAAATAAATGTCACCATTAACATACGCCATGTAGATAATTAGTTCGTGAAAACTATATAAACGTCACCATTAACAGGTGCCATGTAGATAATTAGTTCGTGAAAACTATATAAACGTCACCATTAACATATGCCATGTAGATAATTAGTTCGTGAAAAAAAATATAAACGTCACCATTAACACGTTCTATGTAGGCACTTAGTTCATGATGATAACTCTCTAACCATCACCATTAACACACATGTACCTAGATACTTAGTTCGTTATAAGTTTTTAACCATCACCATTAGCACATGGTTGGTTCTGCTAACGGTTATTACTACAAGTAGATACCTAATACTTGTTTGTGTTTCTATTTTTTACCTCATTTACTGTATAGTAGTCCCAGAAAGAGGTCGTACATACGTGTCGATGAAAAATCTTTCTTCTCACACGACTTGTTGAAAACGAAAAAGACAAGATACCTACTAAAACGATGGCGTCACGAACAACCTCTCATTGGGACTACTATTCTTTACATGTTCTGCATTGTAATCGCTGTAATATATTTTTGTAAGTAGGTACCTACCTACAACAGTTTTATGGAGAATTTGTAAAACCCGTAGGGGTAGGCGTAAGACGGACGACCAAATAACTCGATCTAGGCACACATTCCTTGCCTCATTCACATTCATACATCGCCTCATACATATCTACTCCTCTAATATTCTGACTCAACATGGCTCGACTCAATTAGGTATCTGATTCCTTTGATCGTGCCACGTCTTTCTCGGACACCCCGACTTCTTCTACCATTCACATTTGCGTCCTGTATTATCCTTCCACTTCTTTCGACATTCATTCGCTCTACAAGCACAAATCATCTGACCGTTGCATTCTGTGCGAATTTCCTATTTCTCACGCGATCTTACACGGATTCACCACACATATGCCTCAGGGATCTCATTTCTACAGCATTCAATCTGCTTTCATCCTTCCTCTGCCAAAAAAAAGTATGCTGGGTCACACAACCTTATCCTTCCAAACACTCCTTGCGCTATCCACAATCATATACCATCTCAGACAAACAACTACTCTACCAGCCCTAATTTAGACATGATCTTTTGAACCTTTACAGTATTTTAAAAAATCTAGCTTTTCTTAAAAATCAGGTAGATAATGCCTGTGAGCTTTTGACTTCCAGAGATCTCCCCCACATGTGTAATTCTATATTTTTATTTCTCGTTCTACATGGCTTGATATATAACATATAATATAAACCGTGACGTATCACGGTACAGTGATTTCAGATGGGCGTGTCCCGCCCAGCCAATGTGCAGCCGAGCGAGGGCGGGCCCCGCCCAACGCGGGGGCGAGAGGGACGTCACTAGACACAAGATCATCCCCCTCCCTCTGGCAGCAATAATACCCCACCCGAGTCATGTTACGCGGGGGTGTTGTACTGAGGTACCTAATTAAGTAATAATTTTATAACTGGTCCTAATATGGTTATCGTCATGGGCCATGAACGACCTTGCAATATCTAACCTTATTAAAATCTGAAGTCCAAGCTCCTCCAAGCTTTTCGGAGGCAATGGGACTAAGGCATCCCCATCTGTGAGGAAGGAAAGGAGATGGGCTGGATGAAGGTCACTAAACACGAAGGAAAATTAATGTTTAGATTATGAATGGTGGTCTTTCAGCAGGGAGATGCCTACTTAGGTACTACTTACCACTTACCCACGTCTTAGGCGTAATTCGCACGAGACTTAAAAAAACGTCGCGTTAAAACTCGGCGTTGGCGTTTTTATAACGTTCTCGATACGATTGTTCATACGAACGCTTAAAAATCACTCTTGTTTCGTTTCTCGCTTCAGTAAGACATGGAAATGGTTTCTGCTAAATTAATAGCAATAGCGTTTTGTGTTGCTAGAAGAAGAAAAAGAAAACAAAAGGCATTCTCGGTTCATCCTCTGAATAAACTGAGATAGGTACTTAAAAGGGTAGTTTGTGACACTGTACGAAAAATTGAGACAATACAATAAAAACTTAGGTATTAAATTTAACAATCATCTGCAGATAAGTTAAATTCTTCTGGTGAATTTATATTGGTCAATGGGCTCTGAACAGTTATTGAACTTGATTCATTAGTGTTGGATGGATATGGGCAAATATTTAGGTTGAAACAAGGTAAAAAAAGCTTTGTGCGGAGTGTGGCCTAGAACTTGGTGCAGTTGAATTAGCGGGGCGATATCGACGATTCTCTAGAATCCTAATTACTTTAAATGGATGTACAGAATTCACGTATGAAGATTGATGCACCGGCGCTTTTTTACCGCTCGTGTGAATAATAATACGAAGTTTCATATGATCTATTCCCTTTAACGCCCAACGCCCAGCGCTCAAAATGTAACACTGCTCGATAAAAAAGCGTCGCGTTTTAAAAGCGCTGACGTATGAACATATACTTGGAAATGCATTTGTTCTATTTGAACGCTGTTTTAACGGACGTTAAAAAAGCTCCCGTGAGAATGGGGCCTTAAACTTCAATTCTAACGTAACATATAGTGTTACCTAACCTAATTTAACCCTGTCTTTGCACGGTGTCCGGAAACTTATAGAACAAGAGGGAAACTTGTAAATTTAACTACATCACATTTGGAGTAGATTTTGTGGAATAACTTTTTTTTATTTGAGCTTTCGTTTTAAAGTAAATCGTGTCCGAAATTGAAGTTTTTTGTGTCAAATTTTGTGAAGGGTGTTTTCGAGGAGGGGAAGGATTAAACAAGAAGATATCCATGTTAGATATACCTAGTGGTGAAGGAACTCGAGAGGTCGGCAAAGCATTCCATAGTCGAGCTGTTAAACACAATGACCAGTGGCGTAGCGTGGACTAATCAGAGCGTGGGCAGAGGCGCATCCGCGAGGCCCTTTTCTTTCAGTACCTGTTTTATACATCAACACAGTGGTCCTACCATTTCTTTATGAATACAAAAATAAAATATAATTTAGCAGAAAATATTTAAAAAGAGTTTATTTTATTTATTTATTTATTTATAAAACACATGATACATAACCAACAATTTACATAAAGTAGATATATTCGATCACCATACTAGGCGGCTGCCTGTTTCATGGTGACCAATGGAGTATTGTTACTTTGTATGATATATGTAGTCTAGTGTGAACATAATAAATGGATCTAGATAAGTGATGCTAAAAATTGAAAACATTATAATAAAATAAAAATAAAAAGTAGAAAATAGAAAGGGTAAAACAAGTAATTTAGCATTAGGTTAAAAGAATGAACATAATTTTTTTTCGATATGGGTGCATGCAAGCACACAATATACAATATAGAGCTGCATTAGTTACTGCCATCTCAGCTTTTCTTTTTCGCTTCGATTTTCCAGATTCCCATTTCCGATGTGCATCTCTATCTCTGCTCGGGCCGGACATGATATCTGTAAATCATTTTGTAATTTACGTACCTAAATATAAGAATAACATGGCAGTATTTTTTTCAAACAAAAAAAACTTTTTGAAATTGTGAGTTGAGATGAGAATGTCAATCTTTTGTAACGATAGAAAATTTATGCTTCGTAGATATTGCGCAGGCACATACTTCTCCCATAATGGAGTTGTCTACTATAAATAAACTATCGTAAACTGTACGATGGTGGAATACCTAAATATGTGGGTTAGATTAAATAATTGGGCATATAAAAACATAAAATCTGATTAAATAAGATCATTAGATATGTAATAAAGTTATAAACTTATAAGCGTGAGATTTTAATAATCCGTGAAAAAAATTAATGTTATAGGAGTTTTAAAATTCTTAACAATGCCAGTGAATAACAAAAAAAAAGTGATTTCCCAAAATTAATTTTAAAAAAATATGTTAATCATAGACATATGAATATTTACTAGACCAGAACAGAAAGGTGAGGGGTAGAATCCAACTGCAGCGGGACGCAGAGCGGGAATACAACTTTGGTGATATGTGATTCGTCAATAACTCTATCTGACAGTATATAGGCATCTCGCATTATAATATCACGATTTAGTTCTTAAAAGTAGACTCTGCTTTTGAATGAATATACCTTTTTACATGGGAGCGCGAATTGCTCACCGCGTAATAAACAAATTTGCGAACTGCAAACACGGCAAAGTAAGAGCGCATTTTTTTCATTAGTTCAATATTTTGTTTCCGTATTTAGCTAAGACACTTTTACAAATGTTTCATAATTTACTTAGCCCAGTAAACAGCGGCTTTGTGTTTCGCGTCGCCGCGATGCGACAGTAGTGCGCCTGCCGCCCGCCACCGCCCGCCGTGTCTTGTCAAATTATGTTCCTTTTATCCGAATAAATTTAAAATAGAGTAAAATAATGCTTATATGTGGAATGTAATACGACAATTAGGTTTATAATCTTTTTCACTTCTATTTTTACACGTTTTCATAGCACAAGTCACCATTTTTGCAGAGTTATTTCGTAAAATGTACCGATGAGAGCTCGACGATGGTCCCCACAAGAATGATGACGTCACATTTTTTAGATTCACGCGAGGCTAATTCGTTTCCGCATTCGCATCCGTGATGTTAATTTATTTTATCTTTCAAGGAACGTAAAATAAAAGTGTTCAAAATTAGCCCAATTCAAAAGTAAAAGTAGACACTAGGTACTATAATATTACTACCCAGTTGATTCCATGATGAAATTGATGAGAAATAACATCGAGTAGACTAAGGTTATGTGAATTTTATTATGTATATACTTACCTACTAATTTAATTACTCGTATGATTCAGCCACAATTCACTGTCACCTGTCACTCACTATTTAATTGTTAAGTTAAATTATACACTTAGTGATAAGTGATAACTTTAATGTTTTGTTTAATTAAAACTGTACAGTGCCCACGATCAATGTAATCAGTCGACGCAATGCACACTACTATGACGCCTGCCGGGTCGGGTCGTATCGAACGAAAGTAGAGGATCTGTCAAAATCTGAGTCTAGGGATGGGAACGCAAAGATCGATACCGAAAATTTCCGATGATCGATATTGATAATAAAAATTTGCACATAAAGATGATGAGATCATAAAGGGGCCTCGCTCACGCGAGGCCCCTTTATGTGACGCGAGGCCCCTTTATGTGCGAGGCCGTGGGCGAGGGGCCGCTTCGCCCACGCCTAGCTACGCCACTGACAATGACGAGTCGTGGAAACAATACAAATAATATCAAACGTGTACCAAAATTGAGAAAGGGATCAATGATGCTAGTTCCTCGGAGTATCTTCAAATGAAATACCGGTAGAACAATGACAGCATTCCCATCTGACGCCTGTGCTCTAAAGATTGAAATCAGTATGATGATAAAGAGGAATAAATTAAACTGGCCGCCTCTTTTTGCACAGACTTGTAGGATTTTGTCTATTCTTTTTCACTGAGTAAATTCTTTTAGAAAGTAATTCTTTTATTTTTCATTATAATTACCGTATTATAATCTTTACATTTAAAGATACATGTTAAATATAAACATGGAATAGATTATGTTATGAGATACTTTGCTTAGGGGGACTATGTTTTGTATAAGTTTTTAGCGACTTCTATGGTACAACTTCACGACGATCTTTTTTATAGTAGGTAAGTTATTTTTCCGATAGTTCCTTTAACCAAGATTTAACTTCCTTAATGTAGTGATTTTTTGTTTTAAATTGTTTGATACTGTATTTAAGTGTGTTAGGTATATAACTTTAGTGCTAAAAATTCTGAGGTTCTTTATCCAAAGGCAGAATTAGGTACACTTTGGTGTATTAATCTGCCTAAATGCCTGTCATTATATCACTCTCACTATGACTTCGTTCATCTTAATGACTCTGTTCTCCCTCGTTCGGTATACATTACCAATCCATGATAGCTGATTGCCTCTCATCCTGCTCGTTAATTGGGGTTGATAGGTCAAGACGTATTTCTAGGTTGCTTTCGTGTACTATCGGACCTACGATTGTCTTAAATGCTATAATTTCATTAGAAGAATTTATTTCATTTATTTATCGCCCGTAGGGCTTTTACAAAGATAATACAAGTCGAAATAACACATAATGTAGAAATTTAATACATACCTATATCATCAGCTCATAATAAATAATAAAAATACCTACCCGTAGACAATAATAATTTTTTTTTATAAGTGTTTCGCTTCGTTTGGCGACTTAGCAGGGGTACCGGGTTCAAGGTATGACCCAGCGACAGTGACTCCAACCGGACTCTCAACCCATCGCTTTGCACCATGGATTCATACGTCCGTTATTCCTAGACACATTGACCCCAGATTCCTACACAACCTTCATACCTTTTAACACCCGCTCGTTCCTTTCCAAAAAAAACCCTCCTCACAGCACCCCTAAAGACGATTTTTTTTATATGTTTTTGATACAATGTGAATGTGTGTATGAGGAAATTAGAAAGGTAGATATTATACTTATAGATAACTACTATAAGGTGTAAGGAAGAATGTTGTGAACGCCGTAAGAAATATTGTGAATGAGGCAAGTGGTGCGTGACAAACAGAGTTCTTTAGTACCCAAATCATCCCTGTCTACCCCTGCGAGGAAATGGTAGGTTGGTTAGTTAACAAGTAGTTAAAAACCACCTCGAAAATGGTGTTCAAATCTATAAAATAATCTTTGCTACGTAAGTACCTAAGTGCCTTCGGTCAACGCCCCAAATAGAAAGTAACACCGCGCGTTCCGACAGATGAAATACGCATAATTATCCTTCTGTCGAGGTCGCAACGATGTTGGCAACTACTCGATACAGTTTAACTGGATCTATGTAACGCCGTGACGAAATTTATTTAACATAGCTGTTTCTTTAATATAAGTTTTCAACTGGGGGCGTAGCTCAGATGGTAGAGCGCTCGCTTAGCATGTGAGAGGTACCGGGATCGATACCCGGCGCCTCCAAACCTCTTTTTAGTGATTTTTTAATCAACTGATTTGAAAAAATATTATCTTGTACAGCGTATTCTACAAGACCTGCGTTTCATTCTTCTTCAGATTTTTAATTTTTTTTTTTCAGTGTCAAAAAAACATTTCTTATCAAGATGTGGAAGTGTGGATTCATTCGCCCGTCACTCCTGTACATATTGACCCCAAATTCCTACATACCCTTTCGCTCCTTCCTTTCCATAAAGAACCCTCCTCACAGCACCCCCAAGATGACAAACGCCTTGACAGATTTTTTTCCTCGGGGCCTCCTGGGTGTAGCTCACCTGGGTGTGTAAGAAAAACACAAAAAACGCGTCTAATGGAACAGTAGTAAAAAAAAGTTTCGTATGTAAAAATCGTACTCTAAAATATATTGCGAATGTTGGTTAAATTAATTAAAAATATTTATTTATATATACACATTTTTTTATTAAATATAATATATCCTGAAGAAGGTAGTTAGGTAGGTATATTGGTAGGTAGATACTATTTGGCTTTATAAAATGATTTTCATAAAGTCTCTCACCCTTTCCGGCGGGGGTAGAAGAAAGAAAGCCCAGAAATATGTAAATCACTCTCATTTCCATGTTTTATGGCGTGGGGGTAGTTCCATGTCCCGGCCGTAGCGCAGGAGTAGAGGGTAGCAGCAGGGGCATAAAACAGCCTTATTCCACCCCCCCCCTCTACCCCCCACCCCCGCCCCTCAACCACTGCCTTCTTGGCGGATAGACGGACTGACAGATAAGGGTTGAAGATGACACATCGCACGCTACCTCCGTTATACTACAGCCACCCACCCTTAGGGAATATCTAATGGTGTTTAATATTTTGTACCTAGACTGGAAGCCGAAGTTTTATAAGACACACAATATTAAGAATCTAGAAAAAGTAGATAGGTTGAGCAATCAAGATTTTTATAAATATGAGTTTGGATTATTTTTGCGTATATCTGCCAAACGATCGTAATATTTAAATTTGAATTAGACTCTATAAATAGAGGTGTCAAAAGAATTACTTTTTCAATAATTTTTGTGCCTTTATGATTGAGTCTATTGCAGATAAAGTGCCAGCTCCCCATGCTACGATACCATACTCAATAATAGATTGAAAGACTGCAAAATAACCCATTTTCAAGGGTTGTAAATCGATTAAATTTCATATCGTTCTGAAAGAGCGCATGGTTATTTTTATTTTGTTTGCTGTATTTTGATGTGAAGATTCCATTTGAGGTATGGATCAATGGCGAGGCAGAGGTACTTCATCTGAATTGTGCGTCAATGTAGGGCAAGAGGACAACATAAATCGGAATTTTAACATGTCTGTTTTCTAATAGATGGTCATAATGATTAACCTCCAATATTTAAAGGTTTTTTCACATTAGCTTCGCATAGAAGGTCCTGAGAAAAACAATTCTCTTCGGGGCTCATGTCATCTTTAAGAATGCTGTGTGGAGGGTATTTTTAGGGAAAAGAACAAACGGAAGTTCTGGGAAGGAAAAAGTTATGAGGGTTGGGAATCTGGAGGTCAATGTGTCCAGGAGTGACGGGCATCTGAATCCATTATTCGTACTGCGATGCAAGGTGATGGGTCAGGAGAGTTCGGATGCAGAGTTCTAAAGGTCTCACTCAATCAGTCTCTCCCGATCCGGCCCGCCATGTAGTAGGTGGATAAACCCATCCGCCGTGAAGATCTAGATAAACCTAACCCTATGCTTGATGTGAATATCAAGCACTTCAGAAATCAGCTATCCCGATGATTAACTACCCACATCTCAACACCATAAATAGTGCAATCATTTCGATAATAATCGAAACATTTATCTATTTGTTAACATTAATCTACCTAATCCCTGAATTAGCGGTACGGCTCTAACCGAGCAAAAGGCACGCTCCATTTGTTGCGTAAATATTTTCCCACCTGAACAGATTAAATTAGTTTGCCGCTAAAACTCTGGGCGGGTGTTAATTTATGGTGAATCAGTGGGCGGACACAATGGGATTATATGGGGATTTTGAATTAACGGAAAATTTGATGCGTAGTATTTTGATTTCAATTTTGTTGGCATCCGTCCTAACAGTCGCTGTTACCGCTTTAAGCTTACGATAAATATTGATGATTTTTTGTGAGTAAGTACCGCGCAAGGGTCCCGACTGCTCCCTTCCGTCTGGAGTGAGATTATGGCATCCCCAATTAAGTATATCTTTGATTATCAAGTCAGCTATAGACAACATACCGAAATAGACAAAAATTAATATTGACCGGAATAAGTACCACGCAATGCAATTTCTAAGGAATTCGCGCTTTCAATTTTACACGCAGAATTTGCGCATTTATAAATGTTACGATTTTTTAATAATTTTTTCAAATCCTAAAACTATAGGATAAACAGTAAAATATAGCTGGATTTATTGGCTGTATAGCACTATAATCATTTTATGTGCCTCCCTATCAAAATTCGGAGGCATGTTTTTTTTTAATGAGGGCAGGAAATGTCCAAATCGTAAGTTCAGAAATTCGCCGAAGATCGCCCGAGTAGATTCCTACCCATTTACTTCTCAAATATCGTTTCCTCCATCACATAAGTTCAGTTGTGTATAATTTAAAACACATTTATTAGTAAGACGTCAGTACCTACATCTTTTGAAACGGGGAATGAAATAAATAACACTTAAAAAAAACAAGAAAAAATTCAAGTACAGACAGTAAATACCAAAACAATTAAAAACTGAACTGCATCCTACTTATTTTTTACTTATTAACACGAGAGAACAGAGAAATGATTAACATACAGAATTTTTTTAGATCAATTTAAAATGAGAAAAATAATAAATTTTATTTTTTTTATTTTAACTTTATGAGTAAAACCTCAAATTGCAATATTTAAATAAATGAAGACAATGTAAGCGAAACTCAATCGAAAATCTGGAAACAGAAAAATCAGAAAAACATATTGACACCTCTGGGACTCGAACCCAGCAAGAGGTCCTGGGTTCGAGTCCCAGAGGTGTCAATATGTTTTTCTGATTTTTCTGTTTCCAGATTTTCGATTGAGTTTCGCTTACTTATTTATTTATTTATTTATTTATTTACGGCGACAATTAGTCCAATTAACAATACATCAATAACAGGAATAGAAAAAAAAGAGAAATCACAATGAAAGGAGATTACATATAGATGAAGAGCATTGCCAAATTCATATAATATAAAAGTACATAGAGAAGATAACTACAAGTAGCTTGAAGATGGATTTAAAAATTAAAAATTTTAAAAATCCACATTGCGTAACGACTGCCGAAAGTCATTTAGGCTTACACCAAAAAATTCAATGCTTTGATTTGTGTTGACTAGTCTCGACATTCTGGATAAAGGAGAATGATATCCATAATTAGTAGAATGTTGATTGAGGAACAGCAATTCATTATTTCGGAGTCTACGGGAAGGAATGTTGAACTGGATGAGTTGTAACAAAGCAGGTGTGTCAGTAATACTGTTGATAATTTTGAAAATGCATATTAGATCAGAGTCCTTTCTACGTTTTTCTAAAGAGGAAATGTTTAAAGTTTGTTCAGTTTCATCATACGAGTATTCTCCTCTTTCAAGTCCTAACCTCCAAGCAATTCCTCGTAGGAAGCGATGTTGTACAGATTCGATGTAACAAATGTGGACAGCATAAAACTTACATTGTTTTCATTTATTTAAATAAATTTAAAAATTATGTTACACAGAAAAATGAGAAAAGGTGCATATTGTCCAAACTTCTAAACGAAGTAGCAGCAGATAAATAATCTTGACAAATATATATATATATATATATTTGTTAAATTAATGGGAGATTGAGAATGAATAAAAGTACACTTTGTTTAAACGATGTTTTATATAGATGATTGAAGTTATTTTGTTCGTTCTTATTTTTATTTATTTATTATTTATTAAACACTTTCATTTTCAGTCAATCCATATCTGCCTAACAATATCATTGGGAACGAGAGTAATATACAATCACAACTCTCGCAACTCCGAACATCGGAACCTAACCCAACTGGGCTGCATTATAAATCTTGTTCGCACGTCCGGCTCCACGCGCGTGACCACTGACCGTCGCTACCATTGACCATTGCCGGCATTGCCACAGACAATGGGTAAAGTCCATAGACAATGTATATATAGGCACACGGAATATTATTAGCAACTAGCAACCTACGCTGGCAATATAATAACGCCTGGGGGCTGGGATGTGCGGTGCACGCTGCACTGGGCTTGACCCATGGGTTGGGGGGTCGATGCGCCACTGGCCACCACACTGAGGGGTGAGGTTTGGTTTGTAGGCTGTGTAAATGAAGCATAGCCATAATATTAATTTGAAGAAATTATTTGATATTTTGAAGACGTTGATTAATTTTTCATGCAATCTGAAAAACATGTTTTGAAGTGCACACTTCTTTAGCACCGTTTTGATTTGAAACTCGATGAAACGGAGCATTAAACAGAGCACTAAACAGAGACAAACACATACATTTATAGGATTTAGCCTGCGAGAGAATGAGATAGCAATAAAATATTTATTTATTTCACGGGTACTCGGTTCCAATATTTATTTATTTATTTATTTATTTATTGTTTCTTTACACTGTAGGTAAAAATGTTTACAATACAATTTGTTACCTCACTAGGACAAGCCTGTGTTGAGGTTAACAATAATTATACAAGTTAACAAGTTAATATAATTCGATAAATCCACGGTCCCACGAAAGTCTCCTTTGGTAAAGTAGTATAATGCGCTTGACGAAGCTTAGCGGCCAGACATTCAGCAAACCAAGGTTCGAATCCTACTAAATAAAAATAAAACATAAATTTTTATTGTTGTAAAATCAATGTCCTATCTTCAAACCACTACAAAATAAACATGCAAAGAAAACACAAAAGAAAGCGACATCTAGCGACTCCGAATAAGAAAACACAAATACGAATAAGCTGACCAAATGATAGGAAATGGTGCACTGGAATTCGACGACAAAAATATGGAAAAAAATCATCCTTCACATTGATAAAAAAGTGCTTCCTAGTCTCCCCACTCTTGTCTACTTTAGTTTTCTGAAGGTGCCCATATACATTTTGTAAGTATACTTACAAAGTAGGTGTGGGAATGCTTATGTAGTGGATTTACACATATATCTAGTACATATAGGTATACATAACACTTACTTGACATTTTGATGTTTTTTTTTTAACTAAAAACATTAAAAAAATCAGGAGGTATTGGACGGTTTGGGCAAGGTGAGGGGTTAGTATTAGAGGTTAGTGGAAGTTTTTTTTGTTAGATTTAAGAGAAAAAAATTTTTTTAAAAAGGCATTGAAAAAGTCACCAGAGACCAAAATTTCTTTTAGATTTTTACTCCAAATAATGTCAGCGATCACTGGTTAAAGTAAATAAGTAAATAAAGTAATTCCCTTGATCCTTCACCCCCCCCCCCCCCCCAGGATCGAACCCTCCCCCTCAAGTGAATGTTATATCGTTAAAAGTTTAAAGTCTTCAAGTGAGCTCTAAATAAATATTATATAACATACTAGCAAACCCGGACACACGTTACTGTGGCTAACGAAACACAACGCCACGCCATTACCCAACCTTTATAATCAACGCCATCTGTTATATCAAATCCACACCACCCGTATGCCAGCCCGCTGCCCATTGCCCGCTTATAAGTCCGCTCCCTTTATTGATATATTTCAACCAATTTACACAGAACCTAGACAAATTGAATACCCAAAAACCTTCCTCATGAGTCACTCTAACTATTGGTGAAAACGGCATGAAAATCCATTGTTAAAAGATCTAAACGCACAGACAGCGGGAGCGACTTCATTTTATACTATGTAAAGATGAAGAAAGCAAAAACATTAGATTTTTAGGTGTAGCAGGTGTAGGTAAATCTGATCATGTGTAATTTCGCCCATGTGTTATTCCTTGCTTGAGAAATTCTAGCTGTGTAATACTGGTACTGTGTAATTTCGTCATGTAACCATTGCGTGCGCGTTTATATGCACACCATACGAAAGAAGAATGTGCACATACTGCACATGTCATGTTATATGTATACCTACTATAGGCAACCAATCCAAACCAAAAAGAAAAATTATTATCGTAGAAAACCATTGACTGAATCATTTTCATTGAAGTAATTTGGTTTTTACGTCATTTGTCAAATCTTACGGTTTACTCTTCATTCTCCGTTGACGATGTATAAAATCGATAACTGAGAATCTTCTAATATTCATTTTTAACTGGGTCGTGCTACCAAAATCGTTTTCCAAAACATTACCTATTTCACCAAAAAATACTTGGTTAAAAAGCCTGTATGTAAGTTATCGGTTGACTATGGTCGATTCCTTCACGCGTCGGTGGTCAAGTATAACGTTACAGTCCTTCTATCCAGGCTCATTACAAAGTGCTCACTCTCTACTCTGGAAGAAATAATTCACTGACCAGTGATTAAAAGCTCACCCTCACAGAGGGTTTTTTTTAACATAATCAAGCGTAGTAGAGCACCACTTTTAAAACCCATTCGAGTTCCGGGTAAACTAAACTTGCCGTTATTTTTAAAGCTCTACGGTTTTTTTAAAATAAACCTTATTGTAAAAGACTTGATTTCTTTTAACCAAATGAAAGTTTTTTGGCAGTTATTATTAGATATAAACACATCGACCGCCTCCGTGGTCAAGGAGTAAGGCTCTCAGCTACCGATCCGGGGGTCGCGGGTTGAAAGTAAATTTTATTTGATTAATTTGTCTTATTCCACAATTATTAATTTAAAATAATATACAGTATATTTTCGGCACGTTTCAGAGGGGTACTTACTCTCAATATTGCCCTGGTGAAAGACAACCATTGCTTGTGTGGCTTTAACCGTGTTTGGTTACAAGATCTGAATTGCCGGATACTTCTCCACCTTCCTCTCCTCATGTCCTTCTCCTCACCAGTACGCTCAACATACCCCAATTGGACATGGCATAGTCTCACTGGCTCCAGAATGTTGGGAGCACCTGGAACTTTTGTGTGGTGTTCACATAAAAAATTAAAACACAGAAAATCATACTTTTAATAAAATAATTTGTTGAAAGTTAGCAAAAACTGAAACAGGTACCTACCTACGTAAGTACCATGACATAATTTAAAAGTGTAGTATTAACAAAGCTAAAATAAATAAAATAAAAATCTTCTAGGTAATTTTCCTTGATAAGGAATGAGAATCTACCTTTAGAGTTGGTAGGTTTAATTGTATTCGTGGATATTTTTATTTCACAGTGACAAAGTAATACATTTATAATTTTAAATTATTTAATGGTTTTAGGTTTGTATTATTACGACAGCTGTTTTGGCGTTCAAAGTTCGTATCTAAATAACATTATAATATACGATTTTAGATTTTCACGGCCAAAAGTATTTTTGTTATTAGTTTTTGGGGTTTTATGCCGTGTTGCGCTACCTCCATCTTTAGCCAACGTTTCGGACAGCGTTGCAGTGTCCATCATGTGTAATAGTTAGGAGTGATGCTTGTACTTATCTACTTAGGAGCGATACCGTCTCGCCAGCTCCACTCCTCTACGAGCTGGCGCTACAATATTCTTCAACATGTTTTTTTGCGTTTAGTCTTGATGTAACCGTCAATTACCGGATACCAAGAATTATTGAGCTTAGCTCCGTCGTCTCTATTAATATTCATAGGATTTTTGTGAATTTCTTAAAATGACTTAAATCTTGACTTAAAATAATATAACACCATAAAATCATTTTCTTATTATTGATAAAATGTTTTGTTCCTTTCATGACTTAAAAAAAACTTTATATGTCTAAGACAAAAACACAACTGAAAGAACTGCATATATCTACATACCTGCATTATAATTTTGTTCACTTCCCAAAAAGAAAATCAAAATTATTGTTTTATTACATTATTACATCATGCATACTACTGTTATACAATCACACCTCACGTTCTGTAGTGAAGTTATTAAGGTAAATGCAGTCCGCCCACCCTAATCTGCTACCCCCAGCAACCCCCCAGCGGGTGCAGGTAGCAGGTAAAGGCAAGGGGTGGTGGTACAGGGTGGCGCAGGGACTGGGGAATGCATATTGCTGCTACGGCGTAGTGCTACCACGCAAGGCTGTTGTGGTACAGGGTGAACTGAAAATAACAATAAAAAGAGGAAAAACATTTTTTTAATAAATACACAATCCTAATGCAACTTTTAGAATTAAATGAAGTCATTTAATTGTTGCACATACAAATATATAAAAAAATAGTACCCATAAAAATTTCACGCGTAGTTCGCCCAATGTGTACTTTAGTGTATAAGGTCAAAAATTACAGTTTTTATGTATCAGCGTTTGATGTTACGATTATCAAAATGATTTTCAATTAAATTTTTTAGAATTTTTTTGTATCAAAGGGATTTGTGTTGTCTCACAATCGAAAAATATTAAATAAATGGTTTTTGCACTATTTCTTTTTGTTTTTGACTTAATACACTACATACAGTATTGAAACATTCTTTTATATTTCTGTATATTACGATAAATTCTGTATATTCGCTGGTTGAACTCCTTTGTAAACAATTACTGATACCTACTTATGTTAGGCCTACTTATATCTTTCTAGCTCTGTTTATCATTTTATGTACTATATACTTATGATACTGCATATTTGTTATAATGCTCCTGTACAATTTATTTTATATGTAAAAGCCATCAAGGCGTAAACAAACAAATAAATAAATAAATAAATAACAATACCCAATGATTTTATTAAAAACATTCAATTTTGTACTGTTAGATATATTACGAAAATGTATGAACTTAGAATGCTTTAATACTAAATCAAGTAAATAAATAAAATACACCAAAGCACCAAAAATATACATTCCATCGATGCATTACCATGGTGAAGTAACTCAATCACAACGCATTTCAAAAAAAATATTTGATTTACTTTGTAAGTTAGTTATCGTTTTTGGGTAATAATGTATTTTTATGCAGCACTTTTTTTATATTATTGATTGCTTATAAAAATATAAATGCTGCGTGAAACTGCATTATTGTCTAAAAAACGATTTTTTTTTACTTTACACACTAATGTACTCAGTGCGAATTAAAAGAAAGATTGATTCATTTGTAACTGTAAAAAATTGAAGGTCTTCACTCAGGAGATTTCTTTTGGGCAGACTGGTTTTTTATAAATGAAGCACTTTTTTGTTTTAACTTTAAGTTCTTGAATTTTTATTGTTATGATTTGATATTTATAAACTTATAACTACTGACGACAATAACTTTCCCCACCCAACGGACAAGGGTTCAGTAGTATTTTAAATTCTTAGTGCAAGTTTTCGTAAAGAAGCAAGTTAATTTTACTGATACAAGCCTTTTTATAAGACTTTCGTACCTCTATATTTCCCTTGTTTGTTGTGTGAGAGAGACAAAACATAAAACATGATTCTATCGACATCTAACAAACAAATCAGACAACTCTTGGATCGCAATCCAACCTTTGATGGTAACTCAACTCCATAATTGGTTTGCGTCCTGGGTTTAATTCTAAACAGTAACTATTGATTGTTTACAAATAATGAAAGAATAGAACTCTCGCTGGCATACAAAAAACACACCTCAAAAAAAGTTTCGAAAAAATATGTAATGGGTGTTATTCGGCAAAGCACAAAAATAAATATTTAGTTCAGACTCTTGAAATGTCACGGGATAGTCATAGATGCGCTATTGTGTGCTGATATTCCGTGGAAATGTGGTCCACTATTACCCCGCGAGTAGCAAGGATTGGCAGGACTCAGTAGTTTCCGGTCGTTCGGCGTTAGAGCGTTGGGAACGTTAGAAGTCAAATTGATCTAATTAGAGGTAAAAAGGTTGAATTCCATCTCATGTAGGAATACATGGGATTGAAGAGGCGGATTTGTTGGCAAACGAAGCATGTGTGAATGGAATCATCTACGACTGGACGCCAGACGCTGAAGATTACTGCCAAAAAATAAATTCCATTTGTAATAATATGTGGAATAATCATTTTGAAATGATGTCTACCAATAAAGGAATATGGTACAGAAAGCTCCAAAACGAACCGTTTAAAAGACCATGGTTCACTGCGGTTAATCTAAAAAGATCGGAAATGAGAATCATTTTTAGATTAAGATCCGGACATGCACTAATGGGAAGAATATTGTGTTTGATAGGGCTCTCTGATTCTCCAATGTGCTCGACATGTGAACAAATTGAAGATGTCGAGCACACATCATCGAAGTGCATTAAATATGAACGACAGAGAGCTACAATACTAATGACCTCGAAGTCATCGGAAGTTCAGAATTTAAAAGCCTCAACTGAGTTTAATGCCATATCAAGAATAATGAAATTTATTAGATCATGTAAACTGGAAAATATTTTAAAGTGATTTTTTTATATGAAATGAATATAAAAGGACTCTAAGTACCTTTTAAAGATCATTAGAGATTATAATGATAATATTATAATTTAAAAACAGATGAGGCAAAAATGAAAACATTGTGTGAGTCAGAAGCCTCGATAATATACATGATATAAAAAAAAGGTTGAATCAATTTGTTCACCTCGCATCTCATCTAAATATTATGTGTTAACGGGGTGAATTTGAATTCCACACAAATTAGTTATAATTTTGAAAATGAACCAGTTTCCTCTCTCCTTCCTTTCTAAAAAAACCCTCCACATAGCATAACCAAAGATGACACGATTCTGAGAAATTATTTTCCTCAGAGCCTCCTGTGTGAATTGTCGAGCTATTGTAAAATATTGTATTTCGGGGAGTTTTATACGCCTCGGTGAAAGATCATCAGTCAGAATCGCAATTTTGGTTGCTTGAAATGGTTTTAGCCGTGATTGGTGTCCAGATCTCTATAGGCAGGTACAATTCCTACCCCTCGCACTTCCTTTAATCTCACAACAATCTGCGTTTGTTGATATCGTAGTCTCAATTGGCATTTTGAAACTCTCCGAACATTGTACGCGAACCGCTCTTTGGTTTCATCGAACTTCCGATATCGAATACTTTGCCTTCTCTTACTTCTTACCTATAGAAATAACCAAAATCTATCTAACTTTACACATTCATTAAATATAATAATACGTAATTTAGTAACTAGCAATTCAAGCGGAAAACTGCCGAATCTACACCACGTAGTGAACCTATAAAATCTTTTTTTCAATGTGTGAGCATTTAGATTTTTTTGTTTTAAATATTATCGACAAATAAAGGGTGAAATAAACTTCTGGAGCCGGGTCAACACATTTTATAAGAAATTGTGAACAGCCGATGTTAACCCCCTAGATTTAACCCCTTATAACGATTGTTTTTTAAATTTGACATAACTAACTCGATTTACTCGAAAAAGTTACCTATAACACAAAATCGATCCAAAATGGGATGTAGATTCACCAGTTTCATAATTGTTCCACGAGTTTCTGGAAAACACGTATACTAAAATGTTAACTTAGTTTGTTTATTCAATTTTATAAGAAAAATTCTCTTTTTATAACTTTTGAAGGTTATTCCCATCAATTTAATGTATAATTGAAGAAGAAAATAATAATAATAATAATCCAAACGAAAATATGAAAGAGAACAAGACACAGAAAAAGATAATGGTGGCAACTGGGACAACCTTCATAAAACCTAACCTTCAAAAGTTGTAAAATAGAATTTTTCTTATAAAATTGAATGTTCATTTAGACTTTTATAAAAAGTCAATAGTTCCATATAAATAAAATCTGATATATTTATCCGTGGCGCTATCCAGGTTACAAACCAATCTTAGGATGATTGTTTCCAATAAAAAGGGTAGTTGCTTGTGATATGGAAAAAAATGATTGAAGATAATATTGTTAATTCTAAAAAAAATTTAAATATGAGATTGACTATTATGACGGTTTGACAGTAGGTGGAAATCGCGAAATTGTTAAACGCACGTCCCGGGTAGACCAGAGGTTCTGGGTTCATGTCTCTTCTCTGTTCTCTTTATCTTTTTTCTGTTTTCTGTCTCTTGTTTTCTTTCATATTTTCGTTTAGATTATTATTATTATCTTCTTCTTCAATGTTAGTTTGTTTATTTGACCGTCCTAAAACATGATTTCTTCCTAGTTGAACAGATACAGTTTTCTAACGCCTCTAAATGAAACTAAATAATTCATTAATATGCACGATCAAAAAGGTTGGATGTCAAAGGCGGGGCCATTTTAGCGTAGTTTTAACCGCCATCCAGCAATTGTCTTGTTTTTCTTTTGAATCACCCACCAGCAGTATGTTGTATGTGTGGTTGGTATCTAGGTACCCGTGCAATTGCAATGCGGCGGTTTGGAAATGCTTCCGCTACGTTGGTCTCGAATAGAGTATCCTCCCCTCTACGGGAGACGCTACGCCGATACCGCCGCTACGGCTTCTCTGCCACGATGCTACGGGGCTACGCCGCTACGGCACGTACTCAGTTGTAGTTCTAGCTTTATCTTTACTGCACAAATTTAGAGGGGTTACTTACTGATTGATGAAATTATCATGGAATGTCATTGCTGGTTGGATGTCATGTAAAAGAAATTAATGTAATGCAGTAAAAACCTATTACGGAGCTATTATTTCGTTTCATGCTACAAAATTGCATCCATATATCGGCACTAATATAGATAATAGGCATAAAAATCTCTTGGCAAACTGAGTCTAGAAGTTAAGATTTCAAGCGCAAAGTTTTATTTTTTTTTTTGTGAATAATTTTTATAAGAAAGAAAAAACATCAATCATTGAAAATGTCACATATAATTTCATCTTTTTTATTGTGTTTTTGAAAAGTTGTTTCTTATGCGCGTTCACGTTCATACATATATAATTTTTTTTTAAATGTGGTGTATAAATCTGAAACAGTTTAGAAAACTAAACCCATGTTCCCAAGTCCTTCATTCATTCGTTATCCTTTGTCTTTCTTCTTTCCTTGAAAGTCTCTACTTAGTTACTACAAAGAAGATGAAGGTGTTCTCATCTACTGTGGAACACATCTACAATATGGCACAAAATCTAAGATTACCTACCTCAATAAGTTGAAAAATCGCAGTGATATCGTCACATCTCGCTAATTAATCATAAAGTACTCATCAATGTAACCCCAAAGTATCGGTAATTGTGACCTATAGTGGTGCTGTTATTGTGGAGTGCAGCCATCATCATCATCAACCAGAAACGGCGGATAAACCTATGAAAAGGTAGGGACTTTTTCCTTCCATCGCCAAATCCTATGATTGAGGTTTCAAAATGCAGTCAATTGTCAGTTTAACAAAA
Source organism: Limnephilus marmoratus (assembly GCA_917880885.1). Classification (NCBI taxonomy): domain Eukaryota; kingdom Metazoa; phylum Arthropoda; class Insecta; order Trichoptera; family Limnephilidae; genus Limnephilus; species Limnephilus marmoratus. The sequence continues at coordinate 30,593,260 of OU862931.1, forward strand.
ATTAGATTTACAGTCCACCATCTCTCTCGTGTTACGATATTGTTGGTGATAAGTAGTTTACGCTTACATTTTGTATTGAGTAATTAACAATATAATTTAATTTTACTCAATGGAAAAGACAGGAAAAGTTTTAATTCATGCGAAGTTAATATTTTATATTTATAATGTAAACTGATTTTCATAAAAATAAATCCAAAATAGTGATTTAGCATTAAACGTTACCTTAAAAAAAATTATCTTTTTAATGCATTACGTAGATTAATAAAATATTAGAATAAGAAACGCCAGTGAAAAATATTCTGGCTTTAAAAAAATATGTTCATATAGACCAATAAACGCTGATTCTGATTAAAAATTATTAAAAACTCCATTTTTAATCGGGTCGTAAAAACACCCCGTCAAGGTGACGTCACTGTTCGACGTGTCGTGACGTCACCGTAAAGTCATTGTATGGGAATGTATGTTATGAAACAAACCATCGTATTAATTTATTCGTTTATTTACATACTGTTTATAGAGATTTAGTTGTTGTGTTTATTGAAACATTATTTTGGCCTAAATAATGTTTCAATAATAAAGATATCTCTTATTAGTTTATCTCTATTATTGAAAATATTCAAAAACTACTGCACAAAAAAAATAGTAATGCTATTTCTAGGGAGAATACTTCGGACAACGGAATTCAAAATGGCGGCAGTAGATCAGCTGATTACCCGATCCTATATTAATTTTTCAGGAGTGATGACGTCACATAATTCACCATATACGGGGGGTCTTGAAAAATTAAAACTTTGACAATGATTTTAACTATTATAACTGAAAAAATGCAGTTATTTAAGTTAGAAGGTCATTATTTATTAAAATAAATAAAAAAATTGGACTGGAGTTCTATTTTAATTAATATTATTTCTGAACCGAAATATGTAGGGACTTTCAAATAGAACTGGCGATATTCTCTGTTTAAGTAAAAACAATGCCTTGCTCCCCCTCAAGTGAGAAAATAAATATTTAAACAAACGTTAATTACATAACCTTCTAGTAGAATTTAATAAAGTCCGCTTTTGCCTCGGCTAGAAAATATGAAAACTCAGAGAGCGGGCGGGGGAAAAACGTGGGTAATTTTATTAGGGGCCTTTCCGAATATAATTAGCTTAGTGCTCCAAAACACAGGAGTCGCAAACACTGGGAAATCTACGCTTTACTGAATTAATTACACCTGCTGGCTCCGAGGCAGCTCGTGCATGCGGCTACTTCAGATTGGCGAACACTGTACCATTACCTACCTACCCAGGACTTGGTAGGACCAGGCGGTGGTACCACTGCCAGTGGTGTGCCGTCCATGCTAAGCGATTATTTGGCCGTTGACTCACTAAATACTTCGTTTTTTTATATAATCGCTCATTTAAGAGCGTTTAACCAGCCAGCGAACGAAAATCCACATTTCGTCGAAAGTTGTTCTTCCGATCGTGCAGGGCGGTTACAATGAGAAAGATTAATTATTCTCCGTACCAGCTTTTTTAAATTATAACTCAATATCGAATTTATTTCAATCCAAATTAGCTTTAATTTATACCTTCATCCAAAAATGCTGAAAGGCGTGATGATAAAACTATTAAAATAGTGTACTTTTTGTAGTTATTTTTTGATTATAAGTATTAATCATTTTTCAATAATGTCTAAATTTAATAAGAATGTTAAAAAAATCTGAAATATATTAGTTTGTAAGTGCGCAAATAAATACACAAATGGACCAATTTTCGTCAAGAAACACATGTACGTACATATTTTTTAATGATTTTATTGAAACTAAAATTAAAATTCTAATACATAGCTCTGCTAGATAATATATTGATTTATTTTACTGCATGATTACATTATTTGAAATGGGTGTGGTATAATACAAAAACTTTTTTGAAAATTCAACAAATCTGCCAACGACCTATGGAATAACCTTATTATACTAAAAATTAAAAAAAATTCTAAAAATTTATTACATAACTTCACTAGATAAAAGAACAATCTTTCGAAATCCATTTATAATTTTTTGTGGAAAAGAGTCAATACGTCTAAAAACTTTTTTGAAAATGATGTATTTCCGGCTTTCTCTGGTAATGCCCTCTTCAGACAATACAACTTCAGAATTAGATGTCGATAACATAATTAGTTTTGCTATATCCCGACATAATATGGCAGTTACATAGGTATGATATCAGAAGAGTACGGTCTATTGTCGTTCGGGTCTTGGGTGCGAACCATAGACATCCAAATGGATAGACGAGAAGATACATATGAGGGGTAAAACCAAACTATGGAGGTCGAAGAGGGGAAAGATGACTGTGATTCGTTAAAAAATCAATCTGACAGTATATAGGCATCTCGCATTAATATCACCATTTAGTTCTTAAAAGCAAAATCTGCTTTTGAATGAATAGACCTTTTTACATGGGAGCGCGAATTGCCCGCCACGTTATTAACATATTTGCGTAGTCCAAATGCGGCAACGTAAAGTTCGCCCTTTTTCACAGACGAATATTTTGTTGCCGTATTTAGTTAAGACACTTTTACAAATGTTTCATAATTTACTTACCCCTGTAACCAGCGACGAGCTCACTGGAGAAACGCCCACATTCGCTATATCCACATATATTAGGGTATAATGTATAGCACAAGCTCTCATGTTTGTTCGTAAAATGTACGATGCGATCTCGGCGCTGGTCAGGTCAAGAATGATGACGTCACATTTTTTAGATTACAGCGAGGCTCTCGTAAGCGGAGCCGGCTCCATGGAACCGTTATGGGGAGGGGGAAATAATACGCTTTTATCACTTAGTATCATTAATATTTAAAATTAAGAGAAACAATAATAAGAGTATTTACTAGTAGTTTTGTGAATGGAGGACCTAGAATAATGTTGACTATTCCGTTTTGACGGCTCGTTAATGTACTTTAATAAACAGGTGTTATCAAACATGGCTACCATCTGGACAGAATTGACCGGATACGAAACTCTCATACAAATTTACAGACAGACGTAATGCATAGTGGGCGAGTTAAAACAGGAAATCGCTACGCTCAGTCAAAAAGTATTGGCCTACCCCAATTTTAAATACATAACAGTGTAAGTGTGATAACCGTATGCGGCAATCTGATATTCTGGACTCCAATCTGTGATGGATCCAGATTACTTGATGATGATCTCTGTACAGGGTGTAGATTGTAGATACAATAATAAGTCATGTGTAGACTAGTTACGTTTATTCCGAGATATGTACAATGTGGTTCTTCTAATGGGTACGGGAAAAGAGAACGAATGGACAACAATCACATCCTTTTATACGTTATTCATGCTGTCTCACTTACACACGCATGTCTCTTTCATACCTTAAGACATACTACATTCACCACATTAAGCATATTTAAAAAATTCACCTGATACTTTAATCCAGAGAAATTCTTCATTGCAAACCCCAAAATCCAATTTTCCAGGAATTGAAAAAAAAAATTAGTAAAAAAAATGTAGCAAGAATTAGAAACATTAAATATTCATGGGTTTATGAGTATAATTTTTAATAAAAAAAAATATTAAACCCATCACCATCAACAATCTGCGAATCTTCACAAAATGCATTTTTGTCTTTGTTTTGCATGGCGTATTATAGGTTCATCTAATTTGTAGAGCCATAGTTTAGATATGCAATATTTTGTCACGTCGCGTCGTCTTGCATTTTAATAAGGGCGACCTACAAAATTCAAGAGGAAAAATTAGGTCAGACGTGCTTTCGGCCGATATGCAAAAAGCTACCATGAATGACAATATTTCTTTATCGAAGGAAGCAAACACTTTGTGGTGTGACATTATATATTAAATGAAAAAACACACTTTGTAAAACACCACTTGCTTTCCCAAACTGTAATTATTATTTCTGTCTCCCTTTTTCTCCGTTTTCTATTTGCACCAATAGGGTGTCGCCTATTACATTGATATCTCCTTCTCTAATTCTCTTAATTTCTTTTATATATGTGTCTGTATCTAATTTACTTTAGTTGATAAAATAAGCCCTGATGAAGCTTGAGCTAAGCGAAACCTGGTTGGCTGTTAAATATTAATTCCAATAAAAAGTGGTGTTTTACAAAGTGTGTTTTTTCATTTAATAGATAATATTTCTCATATAAATATAAGTAACTCCAAATTTCCAAGGTATTTTGATTCTGTACCGCACCTAGACAAGACCGATCAAGTATATTGATGGAATAAAAATATTCGCTTAATAATTTCTGCACGCCACTGTCTTTTCCGAGGATATAGTAGCCCGAGGTTACACGGACTATTCCTATAAAGCCTATATCCACCACGTGAACCTGTGCAATTTCAATCTGCACAATTATATCTATAATAGTGTAGTGGCATACGCTACGCAAGTCTTGGTCAACTAAATGTTGGAGCCAGTTTGCAAACATGGTTTCGGCCGAACTTGGTCGAAGTTATTTTCGAAATTAGGCTGAAAGCTCAAATAGGTTGTATTCAGTAAGATGTTTGGAATATTTGGGAAGTGGACAAGAATGCGGGCAATTTTACATTGACTTTGTGCTGTTTTATGTTTATTTACAAAAAAGATATGATTTTATATTTTCTGTGTAAATAGTTTTCCTTTTCCATGGTGAAAATCTTTTAAAATAGAGAGTCCGTATAACTTTGCCTAATTTAGCCTTTTTGCCTGATTTAGAGACCTGCTACAATACACCCTGCTAGGCCATATTGAAAGAAGTATATTTAGTTATGCCTCATTTATTGCTAATAGTATTGTATTGACTTTTAAGTAGTTTGGTACCTTTCTAATAAAAATTGTATTCTGATGAGGTTTCGTGTGGTTAATTACCTTGTGGTTAGTTTTAAGTTTGCTCTTTAATGATACGGACGTGTCGAAACCGGTAGCAAAAAAATTTAAAATTAAAAGTAACAAATGTACATCGAAAAATAAAACTTTTCAAAACAAAAATGTCTAGAAATTGTTACATAGTCAGTGCCAAAGAAATACAAAAAAAAATGGTTAATTACCTTTTAACAAATGAATTACAAGTTTCTTGTCGTGACCTGAATTATTGAAGTGAAAACTTTTTTAGCACCGCTGTGATTTGAAACTCGAAGAAACGAAAAAAGCGACACTAAAAAAGACACACATACATCTATAGGATTTAGCCTGCGAGAGAATGAGATAGACTAATCGGTCTCCTCTTTGTGCTATGATTCTTAGCCTTCCCACTCTTGTCTACTATAGTTTTCTGAAAGTTTCACTTCTACCACTTGTGAACTGCACACTCTGAATTTTGCACCTAGTGCCATAACGTTTTCAGGAAAAAAAATCAATTCAAGATAGGTATATAAAAGAAATGTGCCATGATCGTGATTTGAACTATATATACCACTGAGCTGTCGCAGTAGCTTAAATAATATAAAACAACCAACCGAAATTCCCGACGTTGCTCGGGCTGTATGCAGAGTTTTTCAAAATCAAGCGTAGACAGTAATTGTATTTTAATTTTGAACGTTAATTTGCAAAATTTCTTCGAGAATTATCAAAAATCTGCTTTCAGGGGAAGGGGTGGTTTTTCGAATTCTCGTGTAGTCAGTCACTTTTCTCTTGTTTTTAAGGTAATATTACAAAATTTTATCAATCTCAAAATAAAACTGTAGATTTGTAAACAAAACAAAATCACGCCACCATCGACATCTTCTTTATAATTACGTTTAATTTTAATGTTGACAATCCTACTAAAACGCACAATTTCAAGCTAAGCTACCTTATTTCAAAGAAGTGTACCTACTAATAAAAATAACGATGTAACGTCAACGACCAATCCTTTGTAAAATATCGTATACGAGTATAACCACCCTACGAGCCTCGTGCGCGTTTGTAAATTGTAAAACAAAATAAGTGATTATTCTGGTGGCAGCGTATTTCACAAAGCAAGCGAAGCAGTCAGCCGCGTCCGGTCATCAGGTCATCTCACTGTCGTGTGGTCCGAGCCACCCCTCGCATCCCTCTCTCATACTACCACCCTCATCCTACTCCCTCGTCACTCATCCCTCGGTCCGATTCGCCCGCAATTTTCACTTTACAGGGCGGCTGCGGGGTAGGTTGTAGGTTGCAAAATTAAAACATGCGTTCAATGCAGGTTGAGTTGGCTCTATGCATTTAGAAGTTTAAAGATATCTTATTAAATTATTGGTTATGGGTATCTACTTCTTCTTCTCTTATTAAGTTATAAAGTAAGTTATACGCCTCATAATTATTCACACCGAATCTCAAAGTGCATCTCTTCACGTTAATACCAATATTATTTACATCCAAGTTATTTACTACTATCTACAGTCCCCGGGGATGCCCAAGCTTTGCGCAGAGTTTTTTTCTTCTATAAATCAGACGTAGAAATTAATTTCAATTTTATTATGAACGCCAAAATTTTACAAAGAAATACCAAAATTCAATCTTAAGGGGTGGGAAAAAAAGGATGGGATTTTTTGTCAAAATTTCAAATTGATAGTGACCTTTCTCTCGTTAAGTCATGTGTGCAAAATTTCATCAATCTCGAAATAAAAGTGTAAATTTGTATTTAAAAAAAATAATTCCATCCACAGACATTCTTCTTATAATGTATGTTTTTTTCGTTTGAAATTATAAATTCAAGGTTCAAAATAATAATGTCATACATGACATTCTTTAATCATATATCAAACTGAATCATCATATTAGTATTTTACTAATCTGCACCATTTTATTAAATACACATGTGTTGCTTTCTTAAAATAACTACAACTGAATTTACATTTTTACACTTAATTACTGTAATTAATTTGTAAATTTTTTATGTAATTAATTACATCATCTCTTCAACCCTTCGACATTCAAGAATACGTATAAAAGAAACATTAGACAAAGTTCGTAGAGACGACGCGACGCGACGGGAATTTTTCATTCTCAGATGGTGAGTAACGAATAACTTTTGATCGCTATTGGAGAATTGACATAGAATAACACAGTAAATAAGCTTATCGTTACCAATAATTAATAATCGTCAATCCGCTGTCAATAAATCACAAATCGCTTCGATTGATCGTAGAGACGACGCGACGCGACGGGAATTTTTCATTCTCAGATGGTGAGTAACGAATAACTTTTGATCGCTATTGGAGAATTGACATAGAATAACACAGTAAATAAGCTTATCGTTACCAATAATTAATAATCGTCAATCCGCTGTCAATAAATCACAAATCGCTTCGATTGATCATCTTAATTGCTTTTGCTGTAATATGTTATGTGGCCATCTGTCACCGCAATCTGGTGACCGTTCATGCAAATGTTCCACATGAAAGAACTCTGCATAACGCGATATTGATTTTCGTACAATTATTTGTAAAGCAATCGATTATTACAAAATTACTTTTTTGTTTTTGGGTTACAGCGCTTCAGATATATTTTTAGGTAAATATAATAAATTTTCAATCATTTTATAAACACGTGTTTACACTAAGGGCCATCCATAAATTACGTCACTCCTTAAGGGGGGGGGGGGTGAGTAAAGAAGTGTGACAAGGGTATGGGGGGGGGGGCACCAGCTCTGTGATGTCACATGTAAAAATTTTAAAATTGCAAAATATGTGACGTCATACTAGGGGGAAGGAGGTCTCACAAATGTGACGATGTGTGACAGGGACTTGGGGGCGGGGGGGGGGGGGTAAAAAAATCATGAATATCGTGTGATTATTTAAATTTAAATTTCGCAACGAACTATTTTACTACAATTTTGAGATTCATAAGGCAGTTTATTACCTTATAAATTATCATTTATTTGTGTTCTGATATCATTTTTTAAATTTAGAACCTTCGTTTTTTCTTATAATTTTGTGTTACGTGAAAATCTTATTAGATTTTATTTGTATTATTAAGCCTATTGCAAAATATGTTAAAAAATCTGTTAATTTTCCTAAATTAATAACATAAAAAATATAATTATCTTATTAAGTATTTTTTTCATCTTTACCATATTTTACAGTGTTATACTTTGATGTTGGAATTTACGTTTTTTTATTTAGTTACAGTATTCACGGGTCTGGTTATAACAGTTGTTTCGCCTTTCGAAATCAAACAAATTATGGTCAACAAACGTCGATTTATTAAGAATTGACTACTGTTGTATTTTTTGATATAGATGACTCTTTAAAATAGATATTAACCTTCTTTGTCTGATTATTCCGATTTGACAGCTTGTAACGCTCACGCGAATTCTGGCGGAGTAAGAAGATACTAACCAACACAGCTACCACCTCATCAGGATTTACCGGACCCGGAAAACAAATTTACAGACAGACGAAATGCAAAGCGCTCGAGTTAACGCATGATTTTCTCGGTTAATTGTCTTACTGAACGGGTCACCTAGTATGGGTACGTTCCCTTAGCAATAAATTAATGTTGTCTACTAATATATTTTTATAAATCATTTATTAGTGATATGCTAGAAAATTGTTAAAATTGCAGGTTTAAGCTTAGTATTATGTGGTATGTAATATTTTTATAATTTGGGTTTTATGTCTTTTTTTAAATCATAAATTTGATCTGAAAAATATTATTTTTATCGAAGGAAGCAAACACTTTGTGGTGTGACATTATATATTAAATGAAAGAACACACTTTGTAAAACACCACTTTTTATTATAATTGATATTTAAAAGCCAACCAGGTTTCGCTCGATCTCGAGCTTCATCAGGGCTATTATAACAACTAAAGTTAATTATCTACAGACATACATATATAAAAGACATTAACAGGATGAGTGAAAGAGCTAGCAACATTATAGGCAACACCCTATTGGTGCCAGAAAGTGGTGCCAGAAAGTGGCCTGTTAATGTTTTTTCCTGTTAATGTCTTTTATATATGTATGTCTGTAGATAATTAACTTTAGTTGTTATAATAGCCCTGATGAAGCTCGAGATCGAGCGAAACCTGGTTGGCTTTTAAATATCAATTATAATAAAAAGTGGTGTTTTACAAAGTGTGTTCTTTCATTTAATATGAAAAATATTACGCATGAGTTAAATATAATCCATTGAATGTAAAACATTTTTTCTGGAAAATTCTACTGTATTCTTCAGTTCATCTCTTATATCTCAACTCTCATTAAACTCGAAGCATTATTACGGAGGTTTTATTCAATTTCCAGTTAGGTATATTCACTTAATTAAAAACGCAAAATCTGACAGCGCGTTCCATGTTCCATATATGAAACAACCGTCCGGCTGACGTTTCCGCTCGCCTGACTCTCTGATTGGATGACGCGGGCTTGTCCGGCGCATAACATCGTACTCAAACTAATACATACAAATCTATACACAAGTGCCTTCTATGGACATGCTGCTGTGCACAGAGCAGTGGTAGTTGCCATTCTGTGAAATGATATTTCTATGGATTGATGCATGATGCAGTCATGTTAACATTTCATATAATTTCATGTATGGTAATATTGTGAAGAGTCAATTTGGTGCAATATCTAAAGAGGTTTAACGGTCGAGTTCTGTGTGCGTTTTGTAGGAAAATAATGAAAAGAAGGCTTTTAGAATTATTCTTGAAAAAACTAGGTACTCGTAGATGAAAAATTTTAATAAAATGCCTTTTCTTACAATTTTGCAAAGTTCTTTGGAATAAGTAAGCTTTTCGTGTCTTTATAGCGCGTACCAGATATCTATGTTAACTGTTTAAGGTGATCCACTAGTCCCTGAAAAATTCGAAATCGGAAGGGCCCGCCTCTTTTGGGAGAGATTTACGTAAAGTGTATAATATAATCAATTAAAGAAATCGATTTTTCACGATCTTTTAGGTAACTTTAGCAATCATGTGTGAGATAATTTGAAATATCCATTAAACAGAAAACTGCCGAACATTCCGCCCAGCAAAGTTTGACAATTTTTAACACATCTACAATCTACATGTTTTAGACGAAATGACAAAAAGTGAAGTGAAAATAATATTAAAGTATTTTGTACAACATTTATCTAATACGTACCTATTCAACTTCTCTAAATAAATGTATTTTTTAGTTCCGTATAAAGTGCTAAATACAATTTAAAGGCAAAAAAAAACATTTTACTGTTTTATTTGCGGGTGTCCTTTTGTAAAATCAAATTAATTGTAAAATATTAAAAGAGTCTTTCAACTGCTTTTAATTTTGGGATACGTTAAAAATCAGTGAATTTCTTTGTAATTTAATTTTGGAATACGTTAAAAATCAGTGAATTTGTTTGATATTGAATATCAAGCCGAAATATGTTGATATTATTTTTTTCCAGGCCCGAGGGGTTAAGAAATTCATCGTATTACAAATGCTATGTATTATTGTAACATCGGATCGCAGCACCGAACCGGGCTTCTCGGCTTCTCAGACCAAATCCAATATAACGTGTAATCAATCGTGTGCAATCACAATATTCAGGATTAGTGATTCGCCGACTAAACCATACGATGTTCTTCCGCTAGCCTGCTCCTGGCTTCTGCGGTAAAATGTAGGTAACCTGAGATGGTTACACCCTTGACTGGAAGTAATTAACTGGCTACCTCAACTATCTGATTTACCTCTTCTACCTTTTGAAGACCAGTAGCACTAGCACTGTCGATCGGTAAAGGTTTTATCGATAATGTCGGTAACTTATCATCGTTCCCGAGGATGACTGAAGATCGCTAACGAATAAACGACCGCTTAAAATGACTAAGTGTTCGTAATTTATTCGACGTGAACTTTGTGCCTGAAGGTACTGACTCATATGCTCAAAAATAAATATGCTTGTGAGCATGCTTCAAATGAGGATGCTCTTCAACTGTGCACATTTGTTCGTGTATGACGTGCATGTATGAATAAGTGTGTGCTCAAAGAAAACAATTGAAAACGCATTCTATTTATAAGCATGCTCTCGGCCAAAGTGGAAGCCTTGCAAGAAAATATCAGTATTTAAGGCTCTGCAACCGGGCCCGAAATGAAGAAGATGGAGAGATACGAAATTCCGAATGTCAGAGGAGAGCGCTAATATTTACAGCGACAAAATCGATGCGAAAATTGCGAAAATGTTTAATAAAACACGACTCGTTTAAAATAGAGCTAAAATCTCGCGGGCATTATCTTAAACAGCCTTTAAAGAAACACTGTGAATTTTTTCATACATATAACTTGTAAAATAACTGAAACAAACGTGTTAATAATAATTTTTGGAGCATAATTTGCGGTTTTTTTCTATCGAGGGAATTTTATATAATTTGTATTTCGGCGCGGGCAAAGTCTAGATATTATCTTCAAGAATAACATACAGCTTTAAAACTTACCGTGTTTAAGGAAAAAATGTAATAAATCGGTACGAATCCGGGTTGCGGGCCCTTAAAACTGCGTCAGCTACAAATAGAGACAGTCCCATTCGTCCAGAGCTAAACAAAACAAACTTATTGCTTGCGATGCAATTATTTTAGACATTTTTTTTCTAAATGAAAAAAGAAAACAAAAATAATTCATTTTGATCAATGAATGGACAAATAGGAGAGCGAATCTTGGATCAAGTAATCATTTATTAGTAGAGATGCAAGAAGAAAATGTTAACGGTTATAAAAATCATTTTAGCATGGTTTCGCAAAAATTTGATGAACTACTCAATAAAATGAATTATTTATCGAATCAATACTAGCATGCACATAAGCAAACCTGTTCAGTTATTCTTAGAACACATCCCTTTCTTTTGCGATTCTCGCTGACACATGTGGCACTGAGTAGCAATGTCTCAATAGTAGCATGCTTTCGTGCTACTTATAAGCATGTTCGTCCGTAGCATTAGCGATCGGTAGTCGTGATCGTAAGTTAGCAACATTATCGATAAAACCTTTATCGATCGACCATGCTAGATGCCCTGTTACTAAATCTGGAAATCAGAATATGGGAAAGTGTGACCACATTTAAATAAAATCTATGGTGCCTAGATACACGACCTTTCGACTGTAAGCGGATCAATAATAAACATTTTATTTTCTATTAAAGAAAGAATTTCAACATTTAAAATATGTGTTTTTTTATGTGTATACTGTACAACAGTCACAACTGTCCACCAATACTCTGGAGCCAGAGAGACTAACTTATCAGCAATTATGGTATATTGTGAGGACGTAGGTAGTTTGGAGCAAAAGGACACGGGGAAGAGAAAGGTAGGAAAACACCTGGCATTTCAGATCTGCTCATTAAACATGGCTAAAGACATTTCAAGCAATGTTTTAGTCTTGAATGGTGCTCTTTAACAATGGTGATACTATCTTAAGAGTACCTAATGTACCTATCTTCCACTCTGGAACGTGCGACAGATAGTGGCACTAAACACAATTTTTTGGAAATTTCATTGATTATTGCAAAACAACAACTAATCAAATCTAATTTATCTACGCGGGATTTGAATCCGCAAACTCTGGATTCGTAGTTGAGAACCTTACTCCTAAACTAGCACTAACAATATTTTTAAGAAATTAAATAATTTAAAACTAAAACTAATCAAATCAAATTTACTTGCGCAAGCCGGGATTTGAACCTGCGGTATTTGAATTGAGAGCCGTAACTCTTGATTACGAAGGACATTCGTCCGTTTGATAGATATCACCAAAAGAAAGGCAAAATTGAGGTTAGGCAAATAGTAAAATATAGGTGTATTTGTGAAAAGTTAAAATGTAGCCCGTGTTTTTTTTAATTCAATAAAAAAAATCATCTATAATTTGTATGAAAATGTTATTTCTGCAGTAGAATAATAATTCACTATAATATATAATACCTACATGGATAAAAAAAAAAAAAATAAAAAATAATATTCAACGGAAAACTTAATGTTTCATTTATTCCTTATCTTTCTTTTCCATTTTTCATTTTCATTTTTTTTTTTCATTTTCATTAGATTTTCTTTTTAGATTTCAGCAGTTTGCATTAAATAACCTCTTCAAAAATGTTACAATATATATTACCCTTGAAAATACATTTTTTGTAGATTTAAGTGAGTAGATGCACTTTTTCAGAACTGTTTATATTATATACATATATTGTTTGGTTTGTTTTTCTTTTTATTATGGTCTCAAATTTTTATGTCGTTATTTTATTGGTCAATGATATGACTATCACTGTTATATATGAACTTGTAATGACTGTTTATAACGCTAACAAATAAAATAAAATAATATAATCTGTGTAAATATAAACTGCCAACGGAAAGGCGCAAAAACATATTGTTTTACTGTGAAAGAAAAGTTGGAATTTCCGAAATAGAAAAGCCGAATAAAGCAGAAACACAACACGTCATTATCGAGATCGTTGGAATTGTGGAATTTTAGTTGGCGCAAAAAGTCATTGTAAAACCATTTGGGGGTGAAATCTGTTCACAGCTTTCCTCACAACCCTTCAATCCGAAAATCAGCTGAAGGAAAATATTTTTCCACCCTCGTTTAACTCCTACCCTTATCCATTATATAGCTGGGTATTACGTACGTATGATGTAGGTATATTTATTTTCTTTGGGGTGGGGTGTTTTCATATATTCTGGGTAGGTAGGTACTTTCACGTGAAAATCAGAGGACTGGGTTAAATGGTAAGTTTAGATTTTTACGTACATTTGTGGTTGTTGTCACGATCCAAGTATAGTTCTTACCTAAATATAAGCTAATTGTTTTTTTGTCAAATAAATCGTGGATTCCGGCAAAATACATTAATTTAAAAATCGCTGTTTTGAGAAAACGACCATTTAATTTTGTACCTATTTCAATTTGTCAATTGTGTCTGTTTGATTTTTAATCACAAAAAGCCGGTTCTTATGTTTATTTCCTAAATGGTAGCAATAATTAAATTGACTATTTCACTTCTCTTTTTAATGAACTACCATTTCTCGATGGACTATACATAAAATAAGGATTTATTAATTCTATTATTTATCTCTCGCAATTTGCGTTGCGGTCCCTGTGATTTGTTGTGAATACCTTTTTCGTGTCTGAATAGACTTTTAAAATTATTATTGTTTTTTTAGTGAAAACTTCTTTAGCACCAATGTGATTTGAAACTCGATGAAACGAAAAATAGCGACACTAAAACGAGACAAACACACACGTCCATAGGTTTTAGCTTGTGAGAGAATAAGATAGTATAATCGGTCTCCTCTTGGGTACTTCGTAGCCTATCGGTCTCCTCTTTGTGCGTTCCCACTTGACTACAGTTTTCTACGGCATATGATTCGCACACTCTAATGTTGTTTTAATAGAAGATTTTATAAATTTATCATTAGGTATCTAATTGAGAAAATTTATTCAAATTCCACCGATAAATCTAAACAACCTGAAAGTCACTATCTGCGCGAGATTTCGAAATTGTAAAACAAATGACTTTGAAAAAAGGGGGATAATTACAGTATAAATCTAATTTCGAAAAACTTCAGCCAGTGGTCTATAATTGAACTATAGACGTGTGGTCGAATGGTGAATTATTTATATTAGCTTTATTAGATTATCGACTTTTTATTAATTTTCAACCGATCTAAAAGATTTAGTTTACTGCATTTATTTATAACTAGCTTTTGCTCCTGGCTTCGTTCGCGCCACTTGCCCCCCTTCCCACCCCTCCCCCCCCCTTCCTTCCCCCCTCCCACTCCCCCCTTCCCCCCTCCAATCTTCACCCCCTCTCCTCCTCTCCCCGCACACCACCCTCCATCTCCGTTACATTCATTTTTCATACTACTCGCGTGCAATCTACTAAAACGTAACAATCAAACACGCGCAGTTTCTCATTTATAATATTAGCAGAGATTTAATCAACTGTTTTAACTGTCAAATGGTAACCTAAACAAATAACAAAATGGACAGCGCATGTCAAACAATTACTTAGCAACGCTTTGCTTTTCGTCCGGACAATAAACGTACAATCAATAATTTCATAACGCCAGAGCTTATTCATAAAGCCAGAGCTTACCAATATATCCAGCCTATATTACTCAAAAATAATGTAGCTTTCTATTAGTGAAAGAATTTTTAAAGTCCATTCAGTATGTATTGCGTGAACGAGTAACAAATATCCATACATTCATACAAACTTTCGCCTTTATAATATTAGGTCCTTACATATGAAATTGGCATTTTGTATGGGAGGAACATAAAATCGATTTTTTTTTTAATAATACATTTACGTAATCAAAGTATATACCACTGCTATCTATGCACTTTTGCCATCTCATAGGTAGTTCGTCGATCCCTTTACTAAAAAAACCATTCGGACGGGAATCAATAAAATCTTTGAAGGCGGTTTGGACTGCCCCATCGGAGTTGAATTTTTTCCCTTGCAAGAAGTTATCCAAATTTCGAAAAAAATGGTAATCTGTTGGGGCAAGGTCCGGAGAGTACGGTGGATGTGTTAGACATTCCAATTGAAGCTCCTCTAATTTGGTAGCCGTCTGTTGTGCAGTGTGTGGTCTAGCGTTCTAACGCGCGTTTGTTGATTTGCTTCACTCAATTCGTAAGGTACCTACCCACCTTTCGAGCTTTTTCACCTTCCCAATTTGCTTCAAGTGGATTAAAACAGTTTTATCACTAATACCGCAGCCTGCAGCTAACTCGGACGTGGTTTACGATGGATTCGCTTCCACAATAGCCTTCAATTCTTATCAACTTTGGTCTCCGGCCGTCCACGGGGCTTGTTCTGCAGGTCGAAATTTCCAGAACGAAAACGTTGGAACCAAAAACGCACTGTGTTTTCTTTTGCGGCACCGTCGCCATACACATCATTAATCCTTCGAGCCGTTTCTGCAGCACTGGTGCCACGGTGGAACTCGTACTCGTAAATAACGCGATATTTCAAGTTTTCCATTTTGTAAACTAAGTGACGCAAAGAAAAAAACAATTAAGGAAAAAACAAATGAATTATAATTTTCGAAACACAAATACATGAGTAAATAGCTATATAAATTTGAATTTGGAATTCCTAACCAAAGAGAAGATATTTGAGCTCAAATTTGCCAGTACGGCAAAACGCCAATTTCATATGTAAGGACCTAATATTTAATAGGATAATAGGATTTTTTACCGAATCGGTAATAAAAGGAAGATATCGTAAATTTGTATCCTACTACAAAGTATTCCAGTTTATCTATCAGTAATGTGTTGTTGAGAAAAGTAAAATGTGGTTTTAATTTAAATTTTGAGGCCTACGTCAAACGACCAGGGGACGTATTTTTAAAGTAAAATAAAGAATGGGAAAATCACTACCTACCAACTTACCGATTGAGGAAAATACTTCAGCTTTCTGGGCAAAGTGGAAGTCAGTACAGGGTGGTTTAAAATTAACTCGAATCCTAAATTAATTAATGAATCTCCTAAATTGACAACAAACTCTTGATTACTGTAAAAATGAGATAGAAATTTTCCATGTGATGTGTGTTTTGTGTGGAGGCGGATGTCGAAGGACCTTGTATGTGTTTTGAGATGTACGATAGACCACTGCACAAGTAAAAATGAATCCACATAAAATAATAGGAAGGGAGGGACTTACTGCGGAATCTTGTAGCACTTCTCTTCTCTCATGACTGGGTTTTGTTCATACACTTGTATAAATATTAATCGCGATATTTACTGTGATTTGCGGGATTAAGTTAGATAATGCGTGGAGCGGAAAATTATAGGCGTACACGGTGAGTTTCAATTGACGACACTGATTTGTTATGGTAACGAAATAAGAGGTACATAGGGATGGGTTTGGATGGGAACAAGGAACATGATAGGGATGGAATATGTGACAATCAAGCTACAAGCACAGAGTCTATGATATATGTAGTTGTAGTAGGTAAGTGTAGGTATGTATGAATTGTGTAAACGCTCAACCACCATGCAAAAGGTTGAAATTCATTTTTAGAACAGAGGCATTACGTGGGTATGCTGTGCTTATTCTACTGGTATTTTAATAAAGAACTAGCTGTATTGATCTCTAATTTGATCTGTTTTCTTCCTCATACCACACAGATCTCTTCAAGACATCCTTTACATAACTTAGGTGAAGATAATAAAAAAATCAAAAAATATGTGTAGATAGCAACGTTTTTTTATCGTAACAAAAAAGATGTTTGGAGGCGCCGGGTATCGATCCCGGTACCTCTCACATGCTAAGCGAGCGCTCTACCATCTGAGCTACGCCCCCGGTTGAAAACACTCTATACAAAACCAACTAACTGCCGCAAAATCCATCCTTGAACCGGATTACGTGACGTAAATGCCAATAACCAGTAGTAATAAATTATAACGTGAACGACTTTCCAATATGTTAGTAGTTAATACCCCACAACTGTTTCTGAATGAAACCGTTATGCGAAGATATCAATGAAATCACTATTCCGATTAATCTTTTCTACGAATTGGTTTACATTACGCAAAAAATATTCTTTGGAAAAATTAAAGCTTTCGAAACAAGCTTTCTTTAACAGTTTCGCTTAATTTTGGTAGAAATTTTTTAACGCGTGTATTAGAAAAAACTTTAAAAAATACCGTTTTAAAGAATTTTTTTAATTTTTGTACAATATTTCACATTTTATAGCACAATCCAACAATGTTGGCCTCACTGAACGGCTTACCCGTGCTGAGGGCCCATTTTATAATAAAAAAATAATACATTTTGAAAATATATATAAAGTTGGTACTTAATGAAAAAATAAAATTAAGATAAACTATAAATGAAATTAAATTAAAAAAATAATATTAAATATAATTAATATCAGCATTTATAACGAGTTGTGTGTTTCTGAATGGTGGTCTGTGTTACGTGTATACGTTTTATTCTTTTATGTTATAAAAGTATGGTGGTATTGTCTTTTTTGTTCTTTAATCCATTTTTTTAAATTTTGTTTCTGTATTTATTTTTGTTTTCCTCAATTTTTGTTTCAAGTGAAAAACTGTTGAATGCTTTTATGGGAAGGCATTTATGGTGTCTTTGTCCAAAATTTGTGTTTACCGTCGGAGTTTTTATGTTTTCTTTGTACATTGATTTACTTATTATGTTTATTTTCGGACAATCCAATAACGACAAAAATATAATACGAACTGAAAAACAGTATAGATTAACGATGAAAATGGTAGGTACGAGCTAGCTCGCATCTAGAATCGGTGAAAATAGCTAGATCTAGAATCGATGAAAATGGTAGGTACGAGCTAGCTCGCACCTACCATTTTCATTCTAGACCTTCAAATGTCCATGTATACGGGGTTAGAAAGAAGGATGCAAGTACTTACATTAACATAATACAAAAGAATAGTAAATGTGGCAGCCCGTGGAATAATTCTTCTAAAATCTATAAATGAGAAAAATATATACAGATAAGAGTGTTAGTAAATAAAAAGAAAAATAAGAGCTGCGCCCGGCTTGGGAAGCCTGGAATAAGAGAAATAACGGAAAATAACAGTAATAATATAATGCAAGTATTTACAATAATGTGTGCATTAGTGTGTGCATTGCGGTTAAGAATACACTTACGTCCCAGAGAATGCAAATACTCGAAACGGAAGGCGAACACATATGGGTGAAAGTAACAAAAAATAAATTTACCGCCTATATTTGTGTTGTATACTTTTATTGCACCAATGACTCAGAGAATCGGACAACTTTCTACGATTATATTGATCAGGAATGTCAATCAAGAATTTTAAAAGACCGAAACGTCCTTATAATTGGGGATTTCAATTTAAATAACAAACCCGAAGAGGTTATGTTAGAGCACTTATATTTCTTGAACTCCAATAACCTCAAACAAGAAAATGAAATTAAAAATCATTTTGACAATATACTTGATCTAGTACTAAGTAACACGACTAGTTGCGACGTAAGTCGATGTGATGAACCCTTGGTCAACGAAGATAAATTTCATCCGACCTTAGCTATTCATACTAAATTAACCAGGACAAAATGTAACCGGCGTCAGCTGCGGAACAGCGCTACTCGCCCGCCACTAGTATCAACCTCCAACCATCAGTTCCAGTTCAAGCGAGCAGTTAATATGCGACATACTCTCAGAATTTGATTGGAACTACCTACATACTATATCGGAAGCAAATGACGCAGTTGCGTACTTAAACAATGTATTATTCAGTATTTTTGAAATATGTGTTCCCATTAGGAAAAAAATATGTAAAAATGTAAATTATCCGGCGTGGTTCTCTAAAAAAATTATAGATAAATTAAAAAGCAAAGATTCACACCGCAGAAGATATAAACTGCACAAGAATCAATAGGATTACTTGTTATTCTCTGCGATGCGATCCGAGCTTAAAAAAGATATAGCAATTGCAAACCGTCAGTATTTAGAAAAAGTTCAGTATGGGATCAAAGATGATGTCAAATGTTTTTGGGATTTTATTAAATCCCAAAAAGCAAATCCACATACGCAAATTAACTTGAGTGATAGAACGGAAACTTTTTCCGATCCCGAAATAGTAAGCCAAAAATTTGCCGATTATTTCAAATCAGTGTACAGCCAGATAGCTCCTCAACTAAATCTAGACTTTACTCGAACCGAGAGGCCCTGAAATATTGGCAAAATCGGTCTTGAGCTAACCTTTCCAGAGGAAGTAGACTCCTGTACTCGAACTTTAAAGCTCGACAGGGCTGCAGGCCCAGACGGAATACCCCCTAATATAATTGCTCATATGTCAAAAACCATTTGTCAACCGCTGAGCTATATATTTAATCTTAGCATATCGACTGGTTGTTTCCCTCATTCTTGGAAACTCACGCGTGTAAGCCCGATTTTCAAGGCTGGAGACAAGTCTGATATAAGGAATTACAGACCAGTAGCTGTACTGTCAACTATACCAAAAATATTTGAAATGATTATTTACAAGAAATTACATCACCAAATTATGTCATTTCTAGGAGAAAACCAACACGGTTTCATACCAAGAAAATCCACGGTTTCAAATTAGTTAACATTTTCGCGATTGGTGGCCGTCGGACTCTACTCGAGACACCAAACAGATGTAGTGCATACGGATTTTGCCAAGGCTTTTGATCGAGTTGATCATGATATTTTATTACTTAAAATGTACAAACTTGGTTTCGATCAACAAACACTTATATTCTTCGCGTCCTATTTAAAAGCCAGAAGTCAATATGTAATAATAAATGGACATGAATCTAAACAATTCCCGGCGTTATCAGGTATTCCCCAAGGTTCAAACCTTGGTCCTTTGCTGTTCCTTATACTTATAGATGACATCCAGGTTTGTGTAAAATATTGCAAATGGCTTCTATTTGCAGATGACCTCAAACTTTTGATGGAAATAATCTGTTACTATGACTGCTTAAAAATGCAATCTGACCTTGATGCTATTGCAGAATGATCAGTAAAAAACAAATTAGAATTCAATTTTAAAAAAAATGTGTAACTATGACATATACCCGCTCCCAGAAGCCCATAGTTTTTTAATACAACAGTAAAGGGAAAACATTATGCCGAGTCAATAGCTTTAAAGATCTCGGTATCGTCTTTGATCCCAAACTGACATTCTCGGATCATATATCACGGCTCACTCCAGCGTGCTACAAACTCCTGGGTTTCCTCATCAGAATATGTAAGCAATTTGATGACCCAGATGCAATGATAGCCATGTTCGATGGAGTCGTAAGAAGTAAGCTGGAGTATGCTAGTGGTGTGTGGACTCCGCACCAAGCTAAATATATTAATATGCTAGAACAAATTCAGAAAAAGTTCCTTAGGTATGTCTATATGCGGATGAATGGAACGTACCCGAGATTCATGCACCATATGGAATTACTTGAGGCAACAGATAGATTTAGCTTGGTAACTAGACGTTATGCATATCTTGCAATTCTTAGTTTTAACATAATCCATAATCGTATTGACAGCCCATTCCTCTTGGAATGTTATGGCTTATACGTGCCTGAAAATTTCAGCCGTAGTCGTCGACACGACTTATTCAAAATACCATACGGCAGAACAGATGATCTAGCACAGCATAGCATGACAAGAGGAATGGTGCTGTTGAACGAAATATCGGAAACACTAGACATATATAACTCTTCTTTAGATAGCCTTAAGATTTTTTTGTATAATAATCATCTTCCTAGGTGTTAAGACTGTCAAAATGAGAAAATTGTACAGTAATTGGATATAAAATCTGTTGTACAATTAAAAAAAATAAAAATAATAATAATAATAATAATAATAATTGTAGATGGAGACGAGGGTATATTTAGAAATTTCAAAATTCAAAGTATGAAAGGGGATGAGGTTTATAAATATTTAGGATACCCGCAATCGAATAGATTAGATCACACTAGTATTAAAAATGATATTAGGATTAAATTTCAAACTAGGATCAGAAAAATTTTAAAATGCAATCTATCTGCTAAAAATTTAGTAAAAGCAATAAATACTTGGGCAATACCTCTACTAACGTACTCATTTGGCATAATTAAATGGTCCAATACAGATTTAGATAGTTTAGAACGATTAATTAGAACTACGTTAACAAAATTTAATTGCCATCATCCAAATTCAGCTATATAACGAATTAATTTACCTAGAAATTTAGGAGGTAGAGGTGTAGTCAAAATAACATCTTTGAAACACAATCAGGTAGAAATGCTTAGAAATTTTTTCCATAGGAAAGCTAATAGCTCAGAAATGCACAAAATAATTTGCAAGGCAGATAGAAATATTACACCTTTAAATTTATATGACGAGAATGCCAACATTCTTATAAATACTAACCAGGAATTATTAGATTCCTGGTCAAATAAAATTATTCACGCAAAACACTTCAATTATCTCAACCAAACGTATGTTGACAAACTTTCGTCAAACAAATGGTTGAGTATTGGAGAGTTGAGCGCAGAAATAGAAGGATTTATGCTTGCAATTCAAGATAGAGTCATTAATACTAAAAATTATAGAAAGCATATAATCAAAGATATAAATCAAATTGATGATTTATGTAGAAAATGTTTGGCTTTTCCCGAAACTATAGAACATATTATATCGGGATGTTCTATATTAGCGCCTTCCGAGTATACATTTAGGCACAATCAGGTTTTAAAAATAATTCACCAAAGTTTGGTAATTAAACATAACTTGATTGATTGCCGTAATGTAGTACCTTATTATGAATATGAACCAAATTCATTTATAGAAAATGAATTTTATAAAATATATTATGATAAAACTATACTAACAGACAGAACAATTAGTCATAATAGACCTGATATAGTTTTACATGACAAAATTAAAAAAAAATAACTTATATCATTGATGTAGCTATTCCAAATTCTTGTAATATTCAAAAAACTGTTTCTGAAAAAATTAGAAAATACACAGATTTAGGAAATGAGATTAAAAGAATTTGGCATTCTCGGACTATAAAAATATTACCATTTGTTATTTCGGCCACTGGCATAATACCTAGGAATCTGATTCAAAATTTAAGCATATTAGATTTGTCAAAGAATTTGTATATAAAAATGCAAAAAGCAGTAATTTTAAATACATGTAGGATTACAAAAGATTTTTTAAATATTTATATTGAGGGATCAGTAGGATTTATAGGTTCAATTAGAAATGCCACAGAGCCGAATCCTCTGATATGAAAATATCTGGAGTCGGTGAATTATATTCCAATTTGGTCTCTAGTAGGTTGACATGTTGTTCTTGTATTGTTTTGTATTTATAATACTTTGCAATTGCATAACGTGGATTCACTAGATGATCATTTGGGGAAGTGTATGAAAGGGTTTAGTTTTTCCTTCTTTTTTTTTTTTTTTTTTTTTTTTTTTTTTTTTTTTTTTTTTTTTTTTTTTTTTTTTTTTTTTTTTTTTTTTTTTTTTTTTTTTTTTTTTTTTTTTTTGGGGAAAATTTAACCCGGACATTTAAATCTGGTGCGTAAAAAAAACATAGAGAAAATAAAATGCATATAAAGAAAATATTCAGAGAAGGCAGTCCCAATGACAATGTGCATGGCTATCGGACCAACCGCAGACGAAACCCGGAGTCCGCGCCCTTTAGCCGGCTTCCCGATTTTGCCTCGAAGAAAAACAGAGAAATATAAGAACATATATCAGTAATACTATGATTTCTGAACATGGTTTTGATGAAATACATGATCCATTCAATATCTTAAGTTTTTTTCTAGTTTCAGTCTTTTCAGCACTGATGAATGTGAAAATACAAAATACATGGATACGCGCCATAAATATATTTGGATCCATTTTCTTAATCAATTAATAATTTATGCTATGAGACCATGAGGGCGCCATCTATGGTTTTTGTATTGTATTGAATTTACCTATGTGACTTGAGATTCAGTATATTCATGCATTTCCTTACCTCTGTGAAACAGGCAATTACTTCCGACGGGAGTGTGAGTCAAAGCCAAGAGATGTCTCTCCTAGTCAGTCATTATCGAATAATTCACCCAATAATTGAATTATTGTTGTACAAGATTTTTGGCACGTATTATTAATATGGAAATTTATTCATTGTTGAAACTTCCTTGCTGTTCGGAACATCTGTTAAGATTATGCAATACCGCCTTGATATTTTTTAATGAAAAGAAGTGTCTTTTGTGTTGGACATCGTGGATGAGCTGCATTCTCTGAGTGAGTATTGTTTTGTTTTCACTTTGGATTTTGGAATTGCTGGGTCAACTGTTTTTGTGTCACATAGGAAAGAATTCAATTTTCGTTAATTTACATAGGGTAGTCATTCCCTCTTGTCAGGGGCTATTTACACGACCCTACAATACAGATAAGTCGATATACACTAAACTTTCTAAGTTTGCATTCCAAACGGTTTATCAGATGAACTCATAAGTGACAATTTCTCTTGTTCAACTTTTTTGCTCTCTTATAATATTATTCATATATAAATAAAACCGCCTTTGCTGTTAAATCGACCGTTTCTAAACTTCGCCTTCAAATTTGCCAAACGATTTTTACTCAAAGTATCTATTTTGGTTGTGATATAAGACAGACAGAATAGACATTTTTAGATTGTGTATTCTTCTTAACACACCAAACAATGATTATGTAAACATAACACATAGCTTGTTATTTAAATATTCCATTGCGAAGTGTCATGTAGTGGTCAAATACCACCGTTTAGGAATAATACCAGTTATGTATACAATTGAAACCAATTGAATAATATAAAATATTATAAACCAAAAACTTTATTTAAATTTTACCCTACAAGGGATACGGACCAAACTTCACATTCTTGATAGTGACTTACAGTCCCAACAGCCCTGAGCCAATAGCATATTAATAAGGGATGTGTAAGACGAAGGAAGTGGGAGGGGGAAAGAGGTGGTAAAAGAAAGGTTTGAAAGAAACAGGTCATTCAGAATTTGTCACTAAACACGGCTAAAGCCATTTTTAAAGCGCTCCGTTTTTCTTTCTAAATGGTGATTTTTTTATCAGAACAATACTAGATAATAAATTTTCTACCACCTAATCCATTTGAGTGGAAGGTTATTGTACATTTCAGTTGCAATTTGATGCGATTCTTTAAAAAAAATAGTTTTCTATTCTTTGATATAACTATCGAGAGATTTAATTTGTCTACTTCCTTCGAACTGCTTCGACTCGCAGCAATAACTTATCTATGTTACGTGTTTGTAGGTACATATACCTACAGAGTTTGTTAGTTGTTTTATTTTTTGGTATCACTGATAACATTGGCAAAACCTAAATCAAGTGTTGTTTCATAACGCTGATGGATTTCATACGTATTTGTGTACCAATTTACCATGGAGATCGGAGGAATCCAGATTTTGGACTTCCGCACATTAAGTGTACTTACCTATACGGTGGACTAAGTCAAGTACCGCAATATCGCCAGTCTGTTAACAACCATCGTAACAAATCGTAACGTGACATTTCGCTCTACGTTGAAATGTTATTTCTATCAATCGGAAGCGTGTAATGTGAAGCATTTTATCATCGTCTTTTATCGAATGCTTCATATGAACCGTTTATTCAACTTTATCGTGGTTCTAATAACCGAACAATCTTGTCGCACGCCTTTGGATAAACCTGTGACCGTCACCGAATCGAGATCAAGCCACGAGACACAACAGTGAGTATTGCTTAAATGTGTATACCGGATCTTGTTTGGTGATCAGGCATAATTCTTATCGAAATCCATAAGCGTTTTATTTAGCAAGGAGTAGCCGCAAGGTTATTCTAAAACCCTCGTGCATCGTGCACGATTCAAGTGTTTTGAAATGTAGGTACTTACGTAAGTTTTAAATCTCTATCTTTAAGTCACAGTTTTAAATATGTAATAAGTATGTCATTAAGTCACTAGTCTTAAGTCAACTATTTTAAGTCTCAGTCATAGGTCACAAGCTATAAGTCTTAGATGTAAGTCACTAGTTACAATTATAAATCTTAACTATACCAATTTTATTGCATATTTACTTGTACAGCGCCCTCGAGGTGATTATCACACAAACGGCGCTATATAAATTAGCCAAGTATTCGTATTATTATATACTTGACCATTCTGGACAGTGGTGAATAGTATGGATAATAAATTAATTCAGTAAATTCGTAAATTCTTTCAATTCTTTGAAAAGCACTGTAGACCCAAGGAGATTTGTAGTTTGGTAGACATCTCGGTATACCTAATAGAATGGCTTCCCTCGGCAGGTAGTACGGGTATAGGATAGGGGTGAGGGTAGGTTTGTATTCTACAGAGGTAGACGTGCATATTATGGGAGATGTGGTCCGGCGCAATAAAACGGTTTGCCTGGCCGAGCCTCCCTGCAATGCCGCCAGGTGGCAGGGGTATATTGCATGAGGAAATCAAAAAGGCCTTTATATCCTATTTTTAAATCTAAATTACATTATGATTTTGCGATTTTATTATATCGAAGAGGGTAGGTTTTAATGTTAGAAAAACGACTGATGAGAAAAAATGTGTAATGTTTTTAAAAAAATGATTAAGAAATCAACAGGAATACGCGGTCAACTATGAAGATTATTAATACACACACAATTTACGAATGGAGAGAGTTATCAATATCACCAGGCCATTAAAGAGTAATGAGTTGGGCTTGGAAAGGGATACTTAGATAGAGAAATGATGAAAGTATGTACAATTTAGGAGGTGGGTGTGGGTGCCGCCGCCCCTAGAACCATTTATTTGAAAACAAACACCTCTGCCACACCCAAGTAATTCGCTACGTTTGGTAGCAGGAGTGCCCGGCTTCATGAGGTGAGGTTTGCCGGGTCTCGGTGGCGGATTCGTCTGCGCACCAACTGCGTGGCAGGCCGGATCGGGAGCGACTGGTTAAGGGAAACTTTTTGATCTCTCCAGCAGTATTCCTACCCACTCCTCATACCTTTTTCCTTTCCTGAACATCCACTCTTTCCTTTTCCATCCTCCACACAGCATCCTCAGAGATGACTTAGACCCTGAGGGGATTTTTTCCTGTGTGACCTAAAGTTCAAAAAGTACCTAAAGTATCAACTTATAATAACAAGATTTTGAAAAAAAAGTACCCTTTAGTAAAACTAGTAAAATATAGTTTATCGATGCTTTATTATTTTATTTTTTATTATAGAAAAATGAAATAATTTAACTTTATATAAACCACTTATTTGATGCGCAAATCCGACCGGTTTCGGAACAAACGTTCCTTCGTCAGGGAAAGCTTATACTAATTTAATTGGATTTGCGCATCAAATAAGTGGTTTATACAAAGTTAAATTATTTCATTTTTCTATAATGGATAACCACAAAGTAATAGCTACATTCAAAAATATTATTTTTTATTACTTTATTTTTTTTATAATGGCGCTATCTAGGTTACAAACCAATTCTTAGAATGATTGTTTCCAATAAAAAGGGAAGTTGCTTGTGATATAGAAAAAATTAATTGGAAATAATATTGTTAATTCTAAATTTTGAAAAATGAGAATGACTATTACGACGGCTTGACACTAGGTGGCAATGGTGAAATTGGTAAACGCACGTCCCGGATAGACGAGAGGTTCTGGGTTCGAGTCCCAGTTGCGTCCATTATCTTTTTATTTTTTTCTGTTTCTTGTTTTCTTTCATATTTTTGTTTAGATTATTATTATTCTTATCTTATCTTCTTCTTCAATGATATATTACATTGATGGGAATAACCTTCAAAAATTATAAAAAGAGAGTTTTTCTTATAAAAACTGAATTATTTAAATTATATTTAATAAATCCGGAATATTAACCTACTTCAAAATTCAAACTTTTAAGTCAAACAAGATTTGATATATCGATTAAAAGTTAGGTTTATCAGCATTTTTAAGCAAATGTCTACACAGGCCGCGCTGTTAAATCATAAAGCCATAATAAATTCTTGAAAATTCGGAACATGGAAGAAGAAAAAACTTTTCTTTCCGCTACATCGTCCCACAGAGTAGAGTCTGGTGGGAGATGGGTGGTTGGTGGGTATCGCACGATTTTTTAAACCGCTTATATTTCACCCTGACGGGAAATCAATTTGCGAAATTATTATTCAATATAAACAGACTTTCCGTCGCCGCTGAACCCATTCCCAACCCCATCCTTCCGATCCTTACTTTTCTCCTTCCTTCCCGCTTCCCGCCTTCCGCCTCACTCCTTCCACTGGGAGGATTCGGCTCTACCTTCTGGCAGAGCTGAACTTGTCTTTTATGACAATAATTTGGTAAATTGTACATTTTTTAATGGTCATTACATATAAACAAGGTTTCCATTCATTCTCCACTCTCTGGTTTTTTCTTCCCAAATGACCCTTTTTATAATTTTTTCGACATTTTTTTCTAACATTTAACCAATATCATAAACCACCCCCTAACCACAATGGTTCTAAACTCTTGTTTAAAACACGTTTCCTCATAGAGTTCAAAGCGTACATTAGTTTCTATACCAACGTATTAAATAGTTATATGTATTCTAGCTGACGTGGAAAACTTTGTCCTGCCATATAAATTATTTCTGTGGTTGTTGAATAAAAAATAACCAACGTATTGTAAGTACGTGGGGATGGGATTTATGACAAAAAGAGGAATGGAGCGCTGTAGACGTGTAGACGATAACAGCCGATAAAAAGCCGTTGAACACAAGAACGAGTCGAAAGAACGACCCGTTCTCATGTGACAAATGCCAACCGTGTACAAATGTTGGGCGCGCGTTTGGCGTGTTTCCCGACTATGCACCGGTGCCGAAGGGATCAATGACGCTAGTTCCTCGGAGCATCTTCCATTGTAATACCGGTAGAACAAGCATTCCCACCCGACGCCTGAGCTCTGAAGATTGCAATCCGTCTGTTAAGATGGAAGAATCTATTAAGCGGACCGCCCGTTTCTGCACAGAGTCGTGGGTATTTTTCTGGTATTTTGGTGCTCCAGACCAGAGGTGGCTGCCAAATTCAGCCTTTCAAATTATTTTTTGATGCCAAATAAATAAAAAAAAAAAAAATATTGACAAAAAATAGTTTTTTTTGTTGATAGGGACACCATAATCACCAAGCGGCATGAAATATACTTTGCGACCTATTCTCATACTTACCAAATATACATAAAAAAATCATAAAAATCGGTCCAGCCGTTTCGGAAGAGTGCGACCACAAACACCGTGACACGAGCATTTTATATATACTCATATAAAGATATATATATATTTTTTACATTAACTCCAAACAAAGGTCCTGAGAATAACTATTTCCTTCAGGGTCTATTGTCTATGTCACATTTGGGCTGTGTTCCTTTTGTGGAAAGGAAAGGAGTGAACCTGGGTCTTGAAGAGACCCATGTTGTTGAAGGGAGGAAACAAAAGACCGGTAGGTAACCACAGTCAAGCTGTTGGACGATTCGTTCTCATGTGACAAGGGTCATCTGTGCACAAATGTTGCGTGTTTCCCGACTGTATTCTACGGTCTCCGTGGAAGAATCATTACGATTCTTGCTAGCGAATCCGGAGGTCAGGGGTTCAAATCCCGGAGTGCGATTTGAAATTGGTTTAGCCGTATTTGGTGTCCAGAACTGTATTGTAATGTACCTGCTATCTTCCTCTTCCTCTTCCTCATCTCCTTCACCTCCCCCTACCTTTAGCCACACAGCATGCCCCAATTGGGATGCCAAAGTCTCACTGGCTCCAGACGGTTGGGAGCAGCTGGGACTCTTAAGTACCTACAAACCTACCAACTATAAACAAATTTCAAAAAGTGCGTTCTTTACATCACACGTTCGTAAATTATTATTTTTGTATGCAGAAAAGCCCTTTAACCGTGAAAAATCACGAGATTGTCTGAATTATTAACAAATCAGTCCCAATTTTGAAAATGAAAAAATAATATTAATAACGGGTAGGTTCTTTATCGCTCGTCTTAATTCTTCATACAATCAGTTACAATGTAGAAAACGACACTAAAATTCAAAGCATATTTGAGTTAGTTGAACCACAGTTACGCGGTACGCAAAGAAAACTGCAATTAGTATTTTTGATAGTGGTGGCTCATTTAATTTCGTATTTCAAGAAGTTTTTCATGTAACAAAGAGCCGACAAAAATATTGTTTAGATTTGAATGAGTTTTTATTTTATAGTCGAAAATAAACGACAGAATTTTTTCTCAATCCTCTATACTAATATTTAAAATAAATAAATCCACAAATAAAGTCAGCAAGTTGTTAACGACTAAACTACTCTAATAAAATGTTGGTGTTCGGACGCGTTTAGTTACTAATATAGGTACTCGCTACTAAAATTCTTTTTAATAAATATCGTAGTTCGCTCCTGGATAGCTAGGGGTAGGAAGAGTCTTATAATCTCTTCTCCGTTTTCTGCATTCTGTTTTTTGCTCATTTCCCTTCCCGGCAGCGCTCTCTTTCACCCCCTTGTTTTGGAAGATACGGGATTGGAAGGGAGAGGGAGACGAACCCACCCTTAGACATAATATATTACGGTGTAAAGATGTTCCATGATATGTACTAGCATTATGTACAACTTACGAAGGATTTTATTCTGAAACCGTAGTGATTTTCGCTGTGTTTTTACTGAAAATTTAATCCGTAAGGCGGTACCTTGTCAATAAAATAACTACAATAAACCGAGATTTTTGGTAGATATATGGTTGATTATGAATCGTAATTAAATGCAACTTGAGTTCAGTTGTTCGAAAGTCATTTTCCGTTGAATTCTAGACCATGGATAGGTTTGAATTTATTTTATTTAAGAAGAAGAACTAAGAATATAAACGAAAATATGAAAGAGAACAAGACACAGAAAAATATATATTTCATTGATGGGAATAACCTTCAAAAGTTATAAAAAGTGAGTTGTTCTTATTAAAAATTGAATTTATTTTGTTTATTTATTTCATAAAACTTTAGAGTATCACAATCACAGCCTTGCAATACATATCTGCTCTCTAAGCACCTATTTTAGCGCTGCGCGGGATCGAAACCAAAGCATTGACTAAAAAACAACACTACAAAATATTTACATTTTTATCTCAACACATGTCATGCCATCCATAATTTCTTGTGTGTATTGCATTTAAAATTTTAAAGTTACCTGATAATTTTGAGACACAAAAACAACTACTTATCTACTGCAAACATCAAATGCGTAAGTAGGTTCGTTTTCTTAATAAGTCAGGTACGCCTCACACGTCATACATATATCTGGTAATGAAAATAAGCTTATGAGTCCGAGTGCGTACTCTTCCGAGTACTCTTCTCGTGTAACCAAGCAATAAAAAATCGTAGTGTGCAGTTCACACGCGGTAGAAGTGAGACCTTCAGTAAACTAAAGTAGACAGGAGTGGGGTGGCTACAAAGCACCACACAAAGAGGGGACCGACTATCTCATTCTCTCGCATCCTAAAACCTATAAATGTGTTCGTCTCTTTTTAGTGTCTCTATTTTTCGTTTCATCGAATTTCAAATCACAACAGTGCTAAAGACATTTTCACTTCAATAAGTATACCCTTTTGAGATATATAAGCCTTCTTGTTCAATAACTATTCAATCATCACTGATAAACAATTTACGATTTATGATTAAAATACATACACTAAATGCACACTTTAACATTGCTTCAATTCTCAATTCTTAGGTCCACATCAAGAAATTCAACGTTTTAATTCAACCACCACTAAACACTGATCACTGTTTCCTAATCAATAAATCACAATGTAAGTTGAACCTTTACTCTCAATGAGCTCTGAATGTCAAAGTTAATCAAATATAACAAAATTAAAAAATCAATTTTCACCAATCAAAACTAATCTCATTGTATGTAAGTTGATTGTTGCCGCCAATGTTCGGTACGCTCTGAAAGTGTGTATGCGTTTCATAAAATTTATCAAAATCAATCAGTTTCTACCAATCAATAAAAACTTATCTCATTGTAACTTGATTGATATGGCCAATAACACATACGCTCTCAATGTATAAGTCTCAACGTTACATAAAATACAATTCTAACTTTAACCTTTATCCTCAGTAACACATATGCTATCAATATATGAGTCTCAACGTTACATTAAATACGAGTATAACGAACTTTTCACTTTTCACCAATCTTATTGACTTGAACCTTTACCTCAATAACACGTGTGCTCTCAATGTATGAATCTCAACGTTACATCAAATACAGCAAACTTTTCAATCACTTTTCACTAATCAATAAAAACTAATCTCACTGTAACTTGAACCTTTACCCTCAATAATCTGTATGCTACTGACCTTCCAGCATCCGCTCTGGCTTATATAAGGCTGGACCTAGTCTGGAAGCACTTCTGCATGAGAGCAGAGGGCCGAGAGCCGAGAAAATAGAGCCGGCGAGGTGCCCCGCGGAGCATGCGGTGATGCCCCGTGAAGCTTGCTAACCTGAATTTCGTGGACCACTTGAGCGGCGGAAAACTTCCCGGGAATCTGGCAGAGTCCACGGACCACTGGACACTGGGCAACGGCACCGGCCCACTGGGCGGCAGTGCTTTGCTTACTTCTGGCGTTTTACCGGACTTTTCGGTAGGGTAAGTCTTATAATGAGCGAGAAAGATTCATTTATACTAATTGTGCATTAAATAACGCAGCAAAATATTATAAAAAAATTAAATAACAAATATTAAATAATTTTAAATTGGCTAATTTTATTCGTGCCTACCACACTTACCCAATTTTTTTATGTGAATGCCGCACAAGAGTTCCAACTGCTCCCGACTGGAGCCAGTGAGATTACGGCATCCCCAAATTGGGGTATGTTGTGAGGCTGAAGGTAGTAGGGAGGGGAAGTAGATGGAGAAAAAGTAAGGTCAGGAAGTACCTGGGTATTCAGATCTGGTCGTCAAACACGGTTAAAGTCATTTCAAGCAATGTATCAATTCTGAATGGTGGTCTTACATCAGGGCGATACGGCGGTTATCTGCCGCAAATATATATTTTTTAAATAATTAATTGTGAAATAAAACAAATTGGTCAAATAAAATTTATTTGCGAATGCCGGGATTCGATCCCGCTACCTTCGAGCCTTACCCCTCGACCACGAAGGCCGCAATAATTAATAGTTAGGTTCTCATCTTAGTGTACAGTACAAATTTCAAAAAATATATAAAATTAATGATTGAAGAATAAATTAGAAATAAATCTAAATGAAACATGAAACAAAAAGACACTAAAAATAAAAATGTGGCCGATGCAGCTGGGGATTGAATCCTAGGTCTCTGTCTTCCTCTAACCACTGAGCTACCGAGACCAGTCTCGGTTCTGTTCTGTTCCGTGTTTCGTTTAGATTTATTAATATTATCTTCTTAAATGATTAAACGTTGCATTGATCTGTGCCCACATTGAAAAGTTAATCCAACAAAATTAATATCACACGTTTCTACATGGCCGTTCATGTGAAAAATAATACCATACTTTTAATTACACACGATAAAAAAAAATACTTTCTCTACAACCCACTTACTGGTTTCGAAATTTTTGAAGAGAAAACTTCTTTAGCTCCGTTGTGATTTGAAACTCGATGAAAAGAAAAATAGCTGAAATTAAAAAGAGACAAACACATACAGCCTGATTTAGTCTGCTAGAGAATGAGATAGTATAACCGATCTCCTCTTTACGTGGTGCTTCTCAGCATCCCCACCGTTGTCTACTTTAGTTTTCTGAAGGTTTCACTTATGCCGCGTGTAAATTGCACACTCTGATTTTTTCTATTATATTATAATCATCATCATCATCTGTGGCTCTACAACCCAGGTCGGGTCTTGGCCTCCAGCTTAGCCTGCCTCCATGACTGTCGGTGTTGTGCTGCGTTGCGCCAGTTTCGGATGCCGATGGTGCTTGCATCCTTCACCACTCCATCCAGCCATCGAAGCTTTGGTCTTCCAACTCTTCTCCGACCCCCAGGTGCACCATCCATAATTCGCTTTGGAATATCTCCTTCGCTCATTCTCTGGATATGTCCAGCCCACCTAAGTCTTCCAGTTTTGATTTCCTTGGAGATGTTAGGGTCCTCGTAAAGATCGTATAGCTCCTGGTTGTATCTGATACGCCATTCTCCATTATCACAGACTGGGCCGTAAATCCTTCGCAGCACCTTCCTTTCAAAACTTTCTAGGGCTCCTTCATCACCCTTACTGATTGTCCAGCATTCCGAACCATACATAAGAACAGGTCGTATAAGGGTCTTGTAAAGCAGGACTTTAGTTCTTCTGGTAAGGTGGCGAGATTTCATATGCTTCTGTAGCCCAAAGTAGTATCGATTTGCAGCTATTATTATATTATAATAATCACCTATTATTATATTATTATAATGTTGAAAATTGAGGCTACCGGTGGCAAAAATTGACCTACTACCGCCATCTATGGGGGGTTTGAGCAAACTCCCATGGGCTGACCATTTCAAATTAATGGTGTGAGTCTCTGCTAGGCTTAGGAATCTGCCTTAGCTACTAGTTAGTTAGACGCCATTTTTGTTACTACCTAGTATTGGTAAATACTTGCAAAACGTCAAATGTATGGTTTTAAGTCTTGAATGTGTGCAGGATTTTTTAATATAAAAATGATAGCACCTGATTATTGTGGCTTCTTTCCTACGCAAAGTTTAACAGTAAAACAACTGCCAGTGTTTTTGGCCCGGTGCATACAATATTAACACCGTTATTTTATACATTTTCTACAACATGTCACAGTGAATAAAAAGTGAAGTTTTTTGCAAAAGGAGTTTATTATTTAAAAGGACCCTAACAATTTTAACATGGGCCTTACGATCCGGATGGCAATCAGAGGATTGCTAAATTAAAAACAAGAACCAGCTGCCAAAAAACAGATGACCAAAATTAAAATACCGGAATGACAAAGATGAATAAAGGAAGACCATGAACCGCCACGGAAATGAGATAAGTGTTTAGTTGCCTTCCCACCCGTTCCCACATCCCTTAACACCTATTTAGACCTGTAGTTTTTTAACAAGATTAATCCCGTATATATCGTATTGTAAAAAATAAAATCACTACCCACGTAAAGTTTTTATGCAAGTCATGATTATCAATTGATGTTTGAACAATAGGTTCTCAATTAATAATTGCCAGGAATATTGTCGTTGTTATCTTTCACGCAGGTAGCTTCTCAAATAAATAAATACGCATTGTCGGAACATATTTTATCATAGCAAAATGGATAAGATCAAGTCTTTAATAGCCAAGAGAGGCGTGATCAAAGGGAAATTGACACGGTTCGCGGATTCTTTAAATTCATTGTCCGCGAATGAGATTAAACTGAGGTACGACCGAATTAAACCGTTGTTGGATCAATTCGAATCTATACAAGACGAAATTGAAATTTTATCAGATGAGGAGCGGGAGAATTCAGTCCAGCGTGAAACATTCGAAAATCAATATTTTTCCGTATTGGCAACTGCCAAGGAGGCGATTATGTCAATCGAGCAGGGTAGGGTCGAGATCAAACTTCCAACTCTCCAATTGAGAGAATTCGATGGAAATCAAAAGGAGTGGGTAAATTTCGTTGAAACCTTTAAAACTTTGGTTCATAATAACAGTTCCTTGAGCAACGTCCAAAAATTCTTTTACTTGCA
This sequence comes from Limnephilus marmoratus, assembly GCA_917880885.1. Lineage (NCBI taxonomy): Eukaryota > Metazoa > Arthropoda > Insecta > Trichoptera > Limnephilidae > Limnephilus > Limnephilus marmoratus. The sequence goes on from OU862931.1 coordinate 30,628,418, forward strand.
ATCTACGCTGAAAGGGAACGCATTGAAAATAATTGCTAATTTAGAAGTTTCGGAATTAAACTATCTTTCGGCCTGGGAGTTGTTGCATGACAGATTTGCTAATCTCAGGGCTACCGTACATAAACATATCCAAACGCTATTTCAATTAAAAGATATGAAACATGAAGAGCCTGTAGCATTAAGGTATTTAATTGACGAAACCAATGTAAATTTAAAGGCATTACAAAACATCGGGGTCAAAGTAGATCAGTGGGATCCTTTGATTATTTACATAATTTCAAATAAATTAGATGTAGCTACCCGAAAAAATTGGGAACAATATACATTGCAAGGTGAATTACCTACATTAAAGGAATTCATGAAATGTTTATCTACTAGGGCGCAAGTAATGGAGCTCATGAATGTTTCAGAGAAAAAATATTCTAACCTACATAAAACGCAAATAGGCAACAATAATAACAAAAAAGATTCATCGGTATTCTTAGCAGTAAAAGCAAACAATTGCATTTATTGTAATGAAAAAGGTCATCAAATTTATTTTTGCAAAAAATTTCTAAAATTAAAATTACAGGATAGGATTGATGCTACGAAATCAATCCGGGCATGTTTTAAATGTTTGAGGTTGGGTCATCAAGCACAGAGTTGCAAGACAAACCTAATCTGCAAAATTTGTGGCAAGTATAGCCACAATACTCTACTACACAGGGAGGTACCTCCGCCGGAGACCTCAAATATGGATGCTAATAACGAGGTTATAGTATCGAATTTTTCTGCATCGGAAAAGGCAGAAAAAATAATATTATTGTCAACCGCCTACATAGGAATTGTGGGGGCCAACAATAAAATGTTTAAGGCTCGCGCCCTGATTGATTCTGGCGCGCAGAGTAATTTTATGAGAGCTGAATTTGCTAATAAATTAAATTTACCATGTGAATGGATAAATGGGATCCATAATAATATTACACATATAAAAAGGAGAATTTCGGTGGAGATGACTTCGCTTAATACTGATTATAAATGCGAAATATCATGTCTGATTTTACAGGAAATTACAACCAATTTACCACAAGTGACAATGGCGAAAAAAGAGTTCAAACTACCACCAGGACTGGAGCTGGCAGACCCGAACTTCAATATAGCTGCACCCATCGACATCCTGTTGGGCGCGGAGAGCTTCTGGGAAATGCTAAGCAACGATAGATTGAAACTCGAGTCAGGACCAACGCTTCAACGTACGCAACTGGGTTGGATTGTGTCCGGTCCGATAAACGTGTATCCCAAACAAAGGCCTGTATCAGATTTTTGCAGTTTATCTATAAATAAGTTGAGTCATCAAATAGAAAAATTTTGGAAATTGGAAGAGATTAATTCCACTAAAATTCAAACTCAAGAAGAAAAGGCTTGCGAAGCCAGTTTTGTTAATACTCATACTAGAGAAGATGACGGTAGACATGTAGTAAGTTTACCGCGTCGGGCATGCATTGATCAGTTGGGAAACTCATTGCTCACTGCCGAAAAGAGATTTAAAAATATGGAAAGAAAATTTGTGTCACATCCCGAGTTGAAGACACAATATGTAAAATTCATGCGTGAATATGAAGAATTGGGACACATGGAGGTGTGTGACCAGTCAAAAGGGGATCGTGAATCCTATTTTTTACCGCATCACGCTGTAGTGAAGGAATCCAGCACTACTACTAAAGTGAGGGTCGTTTTTGACGGCTCCGCCAAAACCTCAAATGGAATTTCCCTCAATGAAGCCTTGATGACAGGACCTGTTATACAAAAGGATCTATATAACCAACTATTGCATTTCAGGAAACATCAAATAGTCATGACTGCCGACATCGAGAAGATGTACCGCCAGATTAACATGTGTGAAGATGACCTTGACCTGCAGAAGATAGTATGGCGCGAGTCGCCACAGGATGTGCTCAAGCATTATCGTCTGAAGACTGTGACTTATGGGCTGGCACCTTCCTCCTTCTTGGCCACGAGATGTTTAAAGCAAATTGGTATGGATAATAATTTAATTTTTCCTAGCACTAGTCGGGTCATAGAAAATGACTTCTATATGGATGACTTGTTAACGGGAGCAGATGAGCTGGAATCGTGTAAGAAGTTAAAAGAAGAACTGATTAGCATCTTGTCATCTGCGGGGATGACGTTGAGGAAGTGGAGGTCCAATGCCTTGGAATTGTCAGCCGAGTCGGGCCAAGCTAAGTGTGCCGATTCAGACAATTCCGACAAAATTATTACTGACAATCCAAAGACTGAGAAAATATTAGGATTAACATGGAACAATGAATCTGATTACTTTTCTTATGTAATAATGAAGCCATCAGGTCCAACCGAGAGCAAACGAGAGATATTGTCTTGCATAGCATCAACCTTCGATCCATTGGGACTCCTAGGACCGATAATAGTCATAGCCAAATTGATAATGCAAAGGCTGTGGCAGTCCAAAGCAGCGTGGGATGATCAATTAAATAATGAAATATTAGCACCCTGGAGGACCTACCTGCAAGATTTAATTCAGCTAAATGTGTTGAAAATACCAAGAAAAATTATTTGCAAGCAAGCAAAGGAGCTACAGCTACACGGCTTTTGCGATTCGTCTGAGAAGGCTTTCGGAGCCTGTATTTATATGGTGTCAATGGACCACAGCGGTAAGTGGCATTCCCATTTAATAACATCCAAATCAAGGGTAGCACCATTAAAGTATATTTCACTGCCTAAGTTGGAGCTGTGTAGTGCTGTACTACTGGCGAAATTAATGAAAACTATAAAACAAGCACTAAATATAATGGAGATCAACACATATTATTGGTGTGACTCTACGATAGCGCTGTGTTGGCTGAAAGGTCAACCTACTCGTTGGAGCACTTTCGTGGCTAATCGAGTTGCCGAAATACAAGAACTGAGTGATCCAGATCAATGGAGACACGTATCATCATCCGACAATGCAGCGGATGTACTGTCAAGAGGAACTACTGCAGATAAATTGATAAATTCTACAATATGGTGGAATGGACCAAGTTGGTTGACTGACGGAGTCAACGATTGGCCTATATCGAACATTTCCTGTTCAAAACCTCCGGAGCTCAAGAGCAAAAATATTCTATTATCTACAGATATTCAAGAATGGGAAATATTTGGAAAATTTTCCTCATTTATCAAATTGAAAAGGGTTACAGCATATGTGCTGCGGTTTGTGAATAACTTCAGAAATATTAAAAGTAAAATTTCGGGTAATTTAAGTGTAGCTGAACTAGAGGCAAGTTTGAATTATCTACTGAAATCAGCTCAGGCACATGCCTTTCATAAGGAGTTGAAGACATTAAAAAATCAAGGAAACGTCAACAAAGATAGTAACTTAAAATCCCTTCATCCTTTTTTACGTGATGATCTTATACATGTGGGCGGTAGACTAAATTTAGCTACACACCTATCGTACCAACAAAGACATCCAATTATATTGCCAGCTAAGCATAAGCTGACCGAATTGATTATACGTCACTATCACTATGTAAACTTGCACGCAGGACCTCAAGCCCTATTAGCTGAAATAAGATTAAAGTTTTGGCCTATTTTTGGGAAAAATACTGTTAAAAAGATATTACATAAGTGTATTGTGTGTTTCAGGTGTTATCCTCGTACTGGTAACCAAATCATGGGCAACTTACCGAGCGAAAGAATCACACCGAGCCGACCGTTCGCTGTCACGGGGGTCGATTTAGCCGGACCGATTCCAACCAAAAGTGGGCCACTGCGGAAGGCTCCGCTCGTGAAATCGTATTTATGTATTTTTGTCTGTTTTTCCACAAAAGCGGTTCACTTGGAATTAGTTTCGGATTTATCTAGCAATGCTTTCTTGAACAGTTTAAAGAGGTTTATATCCCGCAGGGGAGAACCTGATAAGATCTTTTCCGACAACGCTAGCAACTTTCGGGGAGCCTGTAACAGGCTCAAGGAGCTGTATACCAGCTTGAGGGAAAACAACGACAAAATTCAAAATTATTTAGCCAACAGAGGTATAGAGTGGAGGTTCATAACCCCTCGAGCCCCTAGTCAGGGAGGGCTGTGGGAAGCTGCGGTCAAGTCAGCAAAATTTCATTTGTATAGAGTCACTAATAATTCTGCTTTAACCTTTGAACTTTTGTATACTTTAATTTGTCAGATTGAGGCCTGTCTAAATTCCCGTCCATTGACTTCCTTGTCTGATGACATCCACGATTACCAACCCCTCACCCCAAACCATTTCCTTATAGGCACTAAATCCTCTATCATTCCGGAGAGAGATGTCCGAGCCATACCAGACAACAGACTGACCCAATATCAGAGAATCCATGCGCTAATGTTATCCTTTTGGTCTAGATGGAAGCGAGAGTACTTGATGGAACTACAAAAAAGGACTAAATGGCAAACCAGTAATCAACGGGCACTGCAAAAGGATGATCTGGTTATTCTGAAGGAAGATAATTCACCTCCACCATTATGGAAAATGGCGCGAGTCATATGTACACATCCCGGCGCGGATGGTGTAGTACGAGTGGTTACCCTGAAAACCCCTCAAGGAATCTTTGTCAGGCCTATCACAAAGATATGTCTGATGCCTCTGGATCCGGAAGCTGAACCTGTAACGGACGCCCCGGACCCCTCCGTTCAGTCCGGACACCCTGGACGGCCATGATGAATAAATTCAAAAAAAACCTTTTTAGGGTGAAGATATTAAAAAAAAGACCCTTTAAAGGTACCAAACTCAGGAACAACATGACGACCTATAAATTGATGACGCACCCCGCACTGTGGTGCTTATCTCGTGGACTGCACCTGGAGCAGATCAAAACAAATGAACTTGAAAAAAAAAGACAATTGTGTTGTGTTCTATTATAATATTATTTTGTGTTGAATTATTATTTAAATATGTGAAAAAAAAATATTTTGTTTTGGGTTAATTTAAGTTTATGTAGTTAGTTTAGGTTAATCACTTTAAAATCCAACTTGTGAATGTATAATTTTAAATAATAGTATGATAATCAGTGCAGTATTGTAGTTTTAAAAAAAAAAAAAAAAAAGTTTTTGGCTGCTAATTTAATAGGTTAAATTATTTATTGGTATTGGTACAGTATTTAGATTTAGGAATTGTTTTTTTGCCTTGGTAGTCTCCTTCTGTTTTTGTTGTTTTCTTGGAGGCTTCATAAATCCATAAAGTTGATTTATGAATCCCGTGGTGGCCGACCATGTTGAAAATTGAGGCTACCGGTGGCAAAAATTGACCTACTACCGCCATCTATGGGGGGTTTGAGCAAACTCCCATGGGCTGACCATTTCAAATTAATGGTGTGAGTCTCTGCTAGGCTTAGGAATCTGCCTTAGCTACTAGTTAGTTAGACGCCATTTTTGTTACTACCTAGTATTGGTAAATACTTGCAAAACGTCAAATGTATGGTTTTAAGTCTTGAATGTGTGCAGGATTTTTTAATATAAAAATGATAGCACCTGATTATTGTGGCTTCTTTCCTACGCAAAGTTTAACAGTAAAACAACTGCCAGTGTTTTTGGCCCGGTGCATACAATATTAACACCGTTATTTTATACATTTTCTACAACATGTCACAGTGAATAAAAAGTGAAGTTTTTTGCAAAAGGAGTTTATTATTTAAAAGGACCCTAACAATTTTAACAAATAATATTATTCTATTCGTATAAAGAGTTCGTTGAAGTGAAAAATTCTTTAGCACCGTTGTGATTTAAAACTCGCCAAAAAGAGACAATCACATACTTCTATAGCAGGGGTCACCAATTACTTTCATTAACATGATCTGGTTTTTAACATGATCTTCGTGGTCCGGAAGGGAAAGAGCCTACCCCCCCCCCCCCCCCCCCCCCGGCTAAACAATTGGAATAATAAAGTGTAGGTACTATGTAATTATGTGTAGATACAATATCAATGAAAAATGGGTCCCGGAACTTTATTTTGTTAAATGATAAACAAATGTGATTAATAAAAAGAAGTACAAAGGGTATTTTACAATGGAACATATATTGACCCAAACAAAGTGAGAAGTTTCAAGGCTATTTTTTTAATTCTAAGTATTTAATAGCACAAACAAATTTTATCCAAAACTCTTTTACATGTGTAAAATATTTTGTATTATTATCACAAGGTCCGCACAAAATAGGTCGACGCGCGGCGGTCCGGATCCGGACCGCGGTCCGGCAATTGGTGACCCCTGATCTATAGGATTTAACCTGCGAAAGAATGAGATAGAATAATAGGTCTTCTCTTTATGCGGTGTTCGTAGCCTCCCAACTCTTGTCTTCTCGTTTGCTGAAGGTTTCACTTCTACCGCGTGTGAACTGCACGCGTATTTTTTATGAAAAAAGTTTTGTAAAAAGCTGTCACGCGTAATAATAATAATACGGCAGAACTTGTATACAATTAAACTGTAAATTTTAATAATAATGTAATTGAACCTATATCGATCGTCCAATTGATTAGTTAGACATCTCCAAATACTGAGGAGAGCAATATTCGAATGCTCACCATAAATCAAAGATTATTTACAGGTATCTGTGTTTTTCATGTTTAATATGCCATAAAATAATGCCAGGAATCATCGCGTGCATGACATTTTGAAATAGCCTTCTAGTAACCCAGAAAACATCGATATTTTATTTAATTCACTACTAGTTTTTATGCATGCTAATTGATTTGGTGGTGTTTATGAGTAATCTGGCTATTGCACCAGATAGAGGGCACACTTTTACATATAACTGCTTACTCAAATAATCAACATCGGTGTACTCGTATGTTAATATTAATTAACAAAATAGAAGTCAAAGATTTAGAAGTGACACTGGACTCTAAGCTTATTTATGATATTCATATAGACTCAGTCACATCAAAAGCCTCGAAAATGTTAGGATTCATTCTTAGGACATGTAAAAAATTCAATAATTTTAGAACAATGAAAATCCTATATTTTGCTTATGTCCGCAGCTTACTAGAATACGCGTCACAAGTTTGGAACCCGCAATACAAATCATATGTGGAAAATCTAGAACGTATTCAAAATCGTTTTCTACGATACTTAGATTTCCGCAGCTACCGCACACATCTAAATCACCAAGATTCAGCCGCGCACTTCAATATACTATCATTAGAAGTTCGAAGAAGCTCGGCCGATGTACTTTTCCTTCAAAAAATTGCCAGATCCGTTGTAGATTGCCCAGAACTCTTAGAACGAATACAGATACGAGTTCCTAATAGACGAACCAGATCAGACACGATTCTTAACCTCCCTCGGTGCAACACAAATTCTAAGCAGAACTTTTTCATCTATCGTGCATCCAACACTTTCAACACACACTATACACAATTTGACATTTTTAACTCTACACCACACTCCTTAAAATCACACAGACGCTCTCTCGATACTCTACAATAACAATAACTATAGATACCCCTCTAATACAACCACCACTCTATGAACTTCCTTTTTTTCCTTTTTTTTCTCTTTTAATTTTTGTCACGCATATTTTTACTAATATACCTCAACTTAACTGATCCTTCCCCCTCCATCCCCCCATCCTTCCCCCTCCTTATTCCTACCTAAATAACTCGGCTCTTAAAATGTAATTTTTCATTTATAAATATCTCTGGAATCACTACACTTGTATACAATACCTATGAGGAAACCTGTAAATGGTTCAATTATTGTGACTCAATTACTATATGCTCTGTTATTAATGTAAACTGTTGGTATCCAAAATAAATAAAATAAAATAAAAATAAAATAAAAATGTATGACAAAAAACCTTAAAATTAAAACGGAGTTCTACAAATTAAACTTCTTAACAATAAATATATTTACATGTTTGTAAGGACTCCAGATACTAATATCTACAGCCTGTATGTCGGACGAATATCTTCAGCTCATATGTTGGACTAATATCTACGAACTTCAGAGCTAAGGTCAGACGAATATCTATGACGGTCCCAGTGGTGACTAATATCTATAGAGCGTAGGTTGGACTAATATCTACAGAGGACAGTTGAGCAAGAGGTTGTACGGAAAAGCATAAATTACTTCAATTACGTAATTACTAATAACGTAAAGGCTTAAACGTTTAAGAGCGTTTAACCAGCCAGCGGACGAAAATCCACATTTCGCCGAAAGTTGTTCTTCCGATCGTGCAGGGCGGTTACAATGAGAAAGATTAATTATTCTCCGTACCAGCTTTTTAAAATTATAACTCAATATCGAATTTATTTCAATCCAAATTAGCTTTAATTTATACCTTCATCCAAAAATGCTGAAAGGCGTGATGATAAAACTATTAAAATAGTGTACTTTTTGTAGTTATTTGTTGATTATAAGTATTTATCATTTTTCAATAATGTCTAAATTTAATAAGAATGTTAAAAAAATCTGAAATATATTAGTTTGTAAGTGCGCAAATAAATACACAAATGGACCAATTTTCGTCAAGAAACACATGTACGTACATATTTTTTAATGATTTTATTGAAACTAAAATTAAAATTCTAATACATAACTTTGCTAGATAATGTATTGATTTATTTAACTGCATGATTACATTATTTGAAATGGGTGTGGTATAATACAAAAACTTTTTTGAAAATTTAACAAATCTGCCAACGACCTATGGAATAACCTTATTATACTAAAAATTAAAAAAAAATCTAAAAATTTATTACATAACTATGCTAGATAAAAGAACAATCTTTCGAAATCCATTTATAATTTTTTGTGGAAAAGAGTCAATACGTCTAAAAACTTTTTTGAAAATGACGTATTTCCGGCTTTCTCTGGTAATGCCCTCTTAAAGTACGTACATGAAGTTTTTGCATAATATTACGTATTTTGCTGTTTACGAGGACAATAATTTACTGAACAAACATGGAGGTCATAATACAAAGATATTGATTTATTTATTTATTTCAAAATACACGGCACCATAACCTAACCTAACCTAACCTAACCTAACCTAATTAACTGACATAGAAATGGTCATGGTAACAGACTAAATAATTTAGAAGCACTCGAAATAAAGAAAGCTGTTAACACAAAAACCCAAATCCTTAATAATCAGCTAAACATGTCCAATATTCCGATATTAGGGATTTTTACATACATACACACATAAATTAAGTTTTTTAAACTGCATACGCAATATTACGTTATTCCAATATGCTATACATAATTGCAAATCCAACCTCTACCAGTGCTGTAGATATTAGTCCACACTTTGGTTCTTATAGATATTAGTCAGCAGTTTGAGCTGTAGATATTCGTCCTCTCTTTGGTTCTCATAGATATTACTCCGATTTGTTCCGTTTTTGGAATTCCTGTAGATATTAGTAGACGCCTTCGTTTGTAAGTATAAGAACTAAATACTGATAAGTTATGACTCAGTCCTTTGGAAAGAAAGCAATCGAAAGATATTAAATCTTACAATCTCAAAAAATATATGATTTACTAAATAGAGATTTTTGACGATTAGATGTCTGACAAAATGAGAGCATTTAATAACAATTGTTATGAAATTAATCCATGAAAAAATTTGTAACATTTGTATCTACTGTTCCAATGCACCACCATTCATAGACATGGAAATTGCTCCTTTGAGAATAAATAAATAAAAATGCATTAATTATTCGTGAATCCAATAAATCATTTAAAATCTACATGTTTTTGCCCGAAATCTATCACACAAGGTAAGATTAAACTCCCATAATGTTTCCACTGAAAGGTCACAAATCCACTAACAAAATTTTCTCGAAAATGTATTATGATTCCTGTAGGTCCTTTCACAACATTAAAATTTATATTTTTATGGCACATTTGAAATCAATGTATTTGCCCGAAATCAACCACATAATTTTAGGTAAAATTTATCTTTTACACAATTTTTGGTCAAATTTAGTTGCTCCTAAACTCCCATAATGTTTCCACTGAAAGGTCACCCACATTGATAACATTATCTTGAATTTTTTTTATGTTAGGCCCTAAACGACAATGTTAAAATATATGTATAGCTATACATTTTTACGGCACATTTCAAATCAATATGTGTTTGTCCGAAATCTATCACACAATTTTAGATAAAATTTAGCTGCCATTAAAGTCCCGTAATGTTTCCACTGAAAGGTCACAAAGTTCAAACCATCAACATTAACAAAATTTTCTTGAAAATTTATTATGATTCTTATATGTCCTGAACGATAACATTAAAATATATAATAAAAATTGTGGCACATTTCAAATCAATATGTGTTTCTCCGAAATCTACCACATAATTTTAGATAAAATTTAGCTGCCGTTTAACTCCCATAATGTTTCCACTGAAAGGTCACCCACATTGATAACATTATCTTGAAACTTTTTTTGTGATTATTGCCCTAAACGACAACGTTCAAATATATATATATATATATATATATATATATATATATATATATATATATATATATATATATATATATATACATATTTTTACGGCACATTTCAAATCAATATGTGTTTGTCCGAAATCCATCACAGAATTTTAGGTAAAATTTAGCTGCCGTTAAACTCCCATAATGTTTCCACTGAAAGCTCACACCATCAATATTAACAACATTTTCTTGAAAATTTATTATAATTCATGTATAATAATATTTGAAATGTGTCATAAAAATTATGACACATTTTAAATTAATACGTGTTTGCCCGAAATCTACCACATAATTATAGGTAAAATTTAGCTGCCGTTTAACTCACGTAATGTTTCCACTGAAAGATCACAAAGTTCAAACCTTCAATAATGACAACATTTTCTTGAAAATTTATTGTGCCCTATAATGTTAAAATATAGGTTTACGTATATTTTTCATAACACATACATTTTTGCATTGTGTGAGGAGCACGGAAGACATCATTATATCAAATTGGTGGGTACTTTTTTAAGGCAGTATTTAGGTACTCCTGTTTACAATATTCATCCAGGCCACGTTCCCGGGGTGCAGAACAAGTAAGGAGGTTGCTAGGGGGTGGTGAGGGTGGGGCGGGTGTTAGGGCGAGTTAGTGCCGCTTCACGCTTTGGTAAGGCCGAGACTTATATGAGATTTACCCCTTATCTTGGAATTCGCAGGCGTCCCTGCGGCCGACGCGCTACGGGCACCGTGTCAACCTACCGACACTACCAACACTGCCGTAGGTGGTGGAACTGTATAACTGAAGAAACAATGTAACAATTCTAAACGGCTATTAATATTGTGATTATTTTTGGGGTATAAACTCAGCTGCTCCGGATCCAAGACCTTCTGATGCCTGCAAAAGTCAGTCTTGACAGACGAGCGTATAAAGTGTGTTGTTCTGGGTGTAACAAGGTGTACGTAGGCCAGATAGAATGGACCATCTCCAAAATAATTGCAGATCACTTTTGAGGGTGCAAAATTGGCCATCCTGACAAATTGGAAATTGAATTCGGACTTTACTTTCGATTTGTTCCTAAACTCCTGGGAAGCCGCCCTAAAACGCAGCGAGCATACCTCATTACGAAAACAATTGAAATCCACAAAATCCCACTAATACTAAAAGAGGTGACAAAGAAATTATTTTCCTTAGGACCTCCTGCGTGGGGGTTAGTGTAAAAAAATAGGTTCTTAACACTTTTAATCCAGGTGTTAAAACGTTATTGCACCGTATACAACTTAGGGGGCGTACATTAATTACGTGTGCAGTTTTTCTTTCAATCTAGACCCCCCACCCCTTCACTTGGTGAGATAAATTTGGGCCACTTGATATATTTTTTTCTGTTCTTCGTGAGATTTTGCTGGACCCCAATCCCCTTTTGAGCTCACGTAATTAATGTTTGCCCCCTTACAATAGGTACTGAAACAAACATTACAGAATTTATTTTTCGTATTCTCCCACCCATCAGCTAACTATGGAAAATTCAATAATGGTGCTTCTTGGTTGCATATTTGTCACTGACTTGTGAGTACCTTTGAAGCTAGAATTCATACTGGCCTATGGCAAAGTTCAACTGAAAAATGGCAACCCTATTTTACGTAGAAAAACAAAGAAATATCGTGAAGTATCTTTCTATTCGGGTTAACAAATTTGGATAAATCCACTTGAAATAAAATTTCAGTCTCTTGCCAGGGGAACCTTAAAATCGGATTCTTCAAATTGCTTATCAACTACAAGAAACGCCTAGAATATTTTTCTTAATTTTATCTTCTAATCCAGAGGTTCCCAAAGTGTGCGCCGTGGCGCCCTGATGCGCCGTAGAAAGTAAAGAGGGGCGCCGTGGGTCGATCCTCCATCATTATCCGAAACCACAAATATTCGCGCATCTTTAAAGAACATAGGTACATACTAGGAAACCACATGCAGGAAAAGTACCTACGCACTTGAAAACCGTTGATACTCTACCCCTTCCCCTTCTTTACCCGCCCACGACTGCTTGCTCGCAATGTCCGTTTACTTAAGTCAAGCTAGCTTCCCGCAATTGTATAAATATGCGGCATCTAATAAACTGGTTGTCTCACAAGACCTGAGGGCCCTTTCCACGGAATACCTATCGAAGCTCAACGAATAGTTTTCTAAGTACTTTGCAGATGATGATGCCGAATAATTTGCGTGGATCCAAGATCCTTTCCGTGCACAAGCTCCACCAGGATTCACAACACAAGAGCAAGAGAGTCTCATTGAACTCTCTTGCGGCAACAGCCTCAAAATTAGATTCACCAGTACCGATTTGGTGGAGTTTTGGTATCGATTCAAAATGAATATCCAAATTTAACGTCGAAAGAAAGCTTTAAAATTTTTCATTCCGTTTGCCACATCACATTTATGTGAAGCTGGATTTTCAGCTGTAGCTGTAATCAAGAACAAATATCGCTCAAATATCAATGTGGAGCAAGAAATGAGAGTAGCAGTCTCATGTCTTATTCCACACTTTGAAAAACTGTGCGGAAATCATCAAGCTCACCCCGTCACATTGATTTGACTGAGTAACTATGGTATTTTATTTTTTTTTTAAGTCTTTTTTGTTGTTCTCTGTTCCAATTCTGAATTCTTATAAATATAATAAAACTCAATTTCATATTGTGGATGTTTTAATTTTTGTGCCCATCTACCCAACTACTATTATTGTAGGTACCTATTTCTTTCGACTATAATAATGTATATAGTCAGCATATCTATTCCAAAGTAGGGCGCCGTGACAAAATACTAAATCCGTAAGTGCGCCGCTGGCTGAAAAAGATTGGGAACCCCTGTTCTAATCATTATGCACGTCTTTTTCTCTTTTCTGTTCTCTTTTCTATTTGCTATTTTCTATTATAATTCTCCAATTTTCAGCATGTTTATATATTTAATCCACATGTTTACACTGGACTTCGTAAAAAGTAAATCAGAAACATTTTGTCGAAGAGGGATTTAAAGAGAGTGTATTATGCTTTACGCCACTCTCGACAGGAATACGGAGTAATAGGATGGGGCTCATCAGCATCTAATCACTTAAAACAACTTAAGATAACTCAGAATTGCATCATAAAGACCATACTAAAGGTCCCCATAAGGACGTCAAAAACAGAAATTTTTAAACAGTTTGATGTTCCAAGCATACAGAAAATCTATACCTAAAACATTCTAGTACATCACCACAAAAATGATTCAGGGGCAGACACCTCACATGCTGATAAAACCAGAGCCAAACAAACAGATTTACCTACTTAATATACCAAAGTGTAACTCTTCATTTGGTCAAAGAAGTTCTGAATTTTTAGCAGTAAAGTTATATAACAAACTCCCACTTAGTATCAAACAAATTAAAACAAAAATAGCTACATTAAGGACATTAAATGTTGGCTGAAGGAACTATCGGAAAATGAACTTACTAGTATACTTAAAACATCGTCATAGAAGTTTCTGGAAAACCTTATCCAAACATTGAAGTTAAACCATAGAAGTCGCTGAAAAACTTATCCAACGCGTAGTCCCCCTCAGCACAGGGGATCTCCTAGTGAGGAGGACTACGAATATATTTTCTATTTTTTATATACATCTAACTAACATGTTTTATATAAAAATGTAAAAAATATAAACTAAATATATATAAAATATATACTAAATAAAAAAAAATGTCTTCATTAAATATCATATATTTTTTAAATAAATAAATTTTAGAAACAGTAAATGAACACCTAATCAATGTCAATTTCATTCACTATTCACTAAGAAACTCTGGAACTTTCTATAATTCCAAAGAAGCTCTTCTTCTAACCACTGTAATGTAATAACACTAATAACTAAAAAATATTATACACCTAATGTCCACTGTAGTTGCAAAATTCGGGACATGTGCACGTGCAGCAATAGCCCCAGAACTTAACTAAATTACACACTTAACATCACTTGACCCGAACTATTTTATCTCTTGTTTTTTGCATTGTTTTACAAACTTATTGTTTTATTCTTACATATTATGTCACACAGCTATTGTACGATTGACATTATTATGCACACGATATAAATAAAATAAATTAAAATTCTATCTGCGTAACCTGTTAAACATCGACCTAAGTGTTGTCACTACAGATTGATTTGTTTACCTCTTTTTACATCTGGTTTTGATGCTAAATCTTCACCCCATCAAACCAAACTTTAAAAAGTATTTTTTTTAATATTCCTCGTCTCCGAGACCCACCACTGTCACTTATACTTATACTATTATACTTCTGATTTGAGCATTAAAGGTTGACTTTGACATGTACTAGATGAATATTCTACATCTTTAATTAGTTTTGCATATTTACCGCGGTTCTGGGAAGATGTCCCTACAGAGCGAAAGATGCTGTCAAGTCTCTCTTGTCTCATAAACAGACCAGGGGGAATCAGTGAAGATAAATTGAAAATTATAACGAAATTAGTGCCGTTCTTGGTATTTCTACAACCAAGATGCTTACTGACGATTTTTAGATATTCTTTAATAACCTTAGACGATTATTGGATTTTCCATAGTTAGCTGGTAAAGTTTGACAATACAAAAAAGCAATTCTGTAATGTTTGTTTCAAGTTTCTCTGTCTTTGTTTCGGTACCTATTATAAGTTTTATACGGTGCAACAACCTTTTAACACCTGGCTTAAAAGTGTTAAGAATCCATTTTTTTACATTAACACCACACAAATAATTTCTCTAAGGGACTGTATCATCTTTGGGAATGCTGTGTGAAGGGTCTTTTAAATGAATGGAATGAAATGAAATTCTGGAATAGAAAAGGTATGAGGGGTGGGAAATAATCTACGGATCAGTGTATTCAGGAGTGACGGACGTATGAATCCATCCCTCCCACGGCGGTAAAAGTCGATGGGTAGAGAAAGACTAGCTGAAGAGATCAAAGGGTTTCCCGATCCGCCGTGACGATTTCGGGTGACTAATGGCAAAGGTTTTGGTTATCCAAATTAACGTTTACCGGTGCGGCGCTACCCGTACCCGCCTCCCGAATTGTGGGTGTGTACGTACCCTCAATTTCCCAATATGATGTAAGTTATCCTGCGGTGTCGATATTCAACGCCGACAAATTCAGATGTATATTTTTGAAATTCATAAAAAGTTTTTGGAAGAAAATAATTTCCTTGAAAGCGATGTGACATTAATGTGAGTATCACCGAGTTATTATAGTTGCATCAAAAAAGAGAAACGTTAAAAAAACGAGAAAAGTTGATTTGCGAATTAGTTGTTGCATTTGTTTTGTAATTAAGCAAAATAAATTCGTTTGATATCTGTACAACCATATTATTAAAGGTATTTTATTTTATTGAAGTCTATTTTAGTTTTGAAATTGATATATAATGCACAAAAAATTATAGTTTCATAATAATTATAATTTTGGGGGGCCAACTGTTTCACTACAAGCCCAGGACATCCACAAAAACATTATATAACGAAACAATATTATTAACATTAAGAAAACTATATGAATACAATACTCGTACGTGTCTCCTTATTTACAAAATAAACAATAAACCCGTACATACAAACACACAGAATTCATTAAAATGTCCCAAGTACACAAACACTTTACACGACAACTCGATAACATACATTTAAACACCATCCACACCAACTATGGTAAACAATCCATTGGTTACGAGGGGGGCAACTTATATAATTGCATCCCAAACAACATTAAAAACGAAAAAATCTGGGTGTTTATTCTTGATAAACAGAGTTATGACATAGAATAGCGCTGTATTGTTATATTTAGTTTAATTTAACGTGTTTAATTATTTCTAGTTAAATGAGTGAAAATTTAATTTTTTTTTATACTGGAATAAAAAAATTAAAAAAAGAGTTTACTGTTATTTAAGTACCCCGCAAAATCTTTTTTCCAAAACGAATTAAATCACCGCTTAAATAATGTACCGAGTGTACAGGGCGGAAAATGTGAAAAACCACCCTTGAATGTAAATAGGAAAAAAATAAGAGACAGTGGAACTTGGGAGAGAGGGGGCGGGAGCGGCAAGGGGGGGAGTAATTTGAAAAGGTTAATTTAGCATGACGATCAGCATCCTTCCGTTTTGAGACGAATCTGAAGCCAGATTGGAGTGGAGGGCTGATTCATAATGGGGGAGGATGATTATCGAGGATTGCATTTGAGGTTGGAAAATGTTATTTTTGTAATGGCTGTTGTCGAAAATGATTTCAGATCGAAATGAAAGTAAGTTATAAGTACGCATTTTGTTATAATCGCTAGAGTATAATAAATATTGTCGTATCTTTGAGTTATAAAAAACTTGAATGGCGATTTTAAGGGATGGTTTGACATCACTGCGTAATGTCACGGTGGTTATTCAATCTATACATGGATACTTGTATGCAAGAATTGAAAGAAATGGTATTGGGCGCGAAATTGAGTAATCTGGAAGTATGTTGCCTGTTTATGCTGATAATGCGGTGCTGATTTCTAATAGTACCTATGGAATATCTACAGCCCCTCGTGTCTAGGATGAATGAAGTATGTATGAAGAATGAACAAAATATGTGTGAAGTATGAGTTAATAATGAATATAAGTAAGTCTAAAGTCATGGTATTTGAAAGAGAGAGTATTAAAACAATGTACAACATAGTTGTGAATGATGAGTATTTGGAGCAGGTGGATGAGTTTGTGTACTTGGGAAATAAGTTTACGAGAGATGGGATGGCTGATAGAGATATCGAAAGAAGGGTAAATGCAGGCAACTCTTATTAATGGAGGACTGAACACCGTTGGCGCCAACAAAAAACTGTCGAAAGAAGCGAAGTTAGCCGTCCATAATGGAGTGCCGGTACCTACCCTGATGTATGGCAGTGAGGCGTGAAACTGGCAGAGGAAAGATGGAAGTAGTATGAATGCTGTTGAAATGAGATCCCTGAGGCATGTGTGTGGTAAAATGATGTTCGATCGTTTGAGAAATGTGGAGATCCGCAAAGATTGCAAGGCTGATGTGGGCGTAATGAAGAAAGATTAAGAAAGGTTTGGGCATGTAGAGCAAATGAACGTAGAAAATAGTGTAAGAAGAATATATGACGCAAATATGAATTTTAGAAGACGTCGTACGTCATACCTACTTGAGTCGGGCCGTGTCAAGAGTCAGAAAAAGGTATACATGAGACGATGAATGAATGTGAAGGAGGCAAAGAGTACGTGCCAAGACCGAGTTGTTTGGCGGTCCGTCCTCTCTGCCTACCCCTGAGGGCGTGATGGTTAGTTAGTTAGTTAGGTATGATGCATATGAAAATAAAATTATATATATTATAATAATATATCACCGCTTCAAGACTTATTAATACCTTCCGACTCCGGGGAACCAGGCCATCATTTAAATTCAAATTACGAGTACTTTCTTTAATGGGATGTATCTACAAACACACAAACCTTATGAGAAGTAGCTATTATCAACTGTACCTAGAAAAAATACAAAATTAAACTCTTACTGATTTTATTACACGTGAAAAGAAAATTGTATTGTTTGCTTATAAGTAAAGACCGGATTATATGCGAATGCATATTTGCATATGCAATTGCATATTTTGACCCTTTTCAGCGGTAGTTGCATATTTTAGCAAAAAAATTGAGATCTTGCATATTTACGCTCGATCTCGTTCATCGTTCATTTAGTGACACTATAAACGTCAGATATGTAGCTAAATGCGCAGCAAGTGAACTGATTGCTCCGTGGCTAGTGAAAACGCTTGAAACTCATGGATTGACGTTGAATGAATCTACTCAGAATATGAAGAAAATTCGCCTTACGAATTCCTCGTTGCCAAAGCAATTCCCGAGATATCACAAAGAAAAGTTTGAAAACTTACTGAACGATAACCCAGGGTTTGAACCCTTGTGCCAAATTGATAGCTTCATCAACGGGGCAGGTGAAATTTGGCCCGGCACAATAAGTTCAAATATCGCATCCTAATTTAAATTCTGTCCAGTCACATCAGTAGACGTAGAATGCTCCTTTTCCGCTTATAAAAATATATTAAGCGATTGAAGACACACTTTGTCTACAGAACATTTAGAACAGTACATAGTCAGATATGATTTTAGATTTTCACGGCCAAAAGCATTTTTGTTATTTGTTTTGGGGGTGTTATGCCGTGTTGCGCTACCTCCTCATTTAGCCAACGTTTCGGACAGTGTCCATCATCACGGCAGATGTGTAACAAAAAAAGTACATAGTCGGATACGTTTTAAAAGGTAAATTGTAAATTTCATTGTTAAATACATTTTGTTATTGATATTTTCGAAAATACGATTGTTATTCTTGAGAACTAAGCATTTCATGTTGCATATTTTGGCCCTTTTTATGGATTTTCGTGCATATTTTAGCTATTTTATTGCATATTTGCATGCATATTTTGGGCTGTTTTTATTGCATATAATCCGGTCTTTACTTATAAGTAATTTCTTATAGAAAGGCAGTATATGTAACCGCTTATAGTGTAACTTAATTGGTTTATATTTTTATTTCCCAATGTTTTTTTACATTAGCTCTGCATAGTAGGCCCTGAGGAAAACAATTTTCCTGCCATCTTTGGGGATGCTGTGTCAAGGGACTTTTTAGGGAAAGTAAGGAGAAGAGGTGGGAGAAGGTAAATGTATGAGGGCTGGGTAAGAATCTGGGATTCAATGTGCCCAGGAACAACGGACGTATAAATCAATGAACACTAGACGTATATGAATAAATAAAAAATCAAATAATATAAACACTTGAATCTAGACATTCATATGCGGCAGTCCTAAAGAATACCAATTACGAGTATAAAAACATTAGAAAGTGGGCTAAAATAAATTCCTAGTCAACTAATTTTAAAATTATTTGACTTAAAACAGTGAGGTTAGGTCGAATAATGTTAGGGTTATGTTAAGTTAGTTGTAAAACAACTGAAGTATGTGCTTCCGATATATTCATAACAGGGCATTCAGAACTTCCCATAAACCCTTGTTGAATTATTATTAATAATTCAACAAGGGTTATTAAATTGCAAGCAGCGGTACGGGGCACAGGGTACAGGGTACGAACACTGGTGCATAGACGCGTTGCAAATTGTGAAGGTTCGCTGCTCCTGGATTCATGCATCTCGGACACTGAAACACCAATCCGAAGAAGTGTTTTTAGGCCGTGTCCGTGCTTCTGAAGTACGCTCAATTTATACTTACTGCGTGGTGAATTATTTATTATTTTTAAATCTTGAAATTCTTTCTTGGGCGGAAGAGCAAATTTATTAGTTTGTCTGCGGCCAAAGAGTCGAAAGGTCTAAATTGAATTGACGATTTTAGGGGGACAAAGCGTGGACATATCGACAACTAAGCAGATTGGATAAGACAAACTAAGCTGTCGATTTTAATTTATCAATTTCGCTATTACATCTGGCGATGATGAAATACGATATCAATGTCAGGAAAAATCGAATTCAAAGGAGTTCGTTTTTATACCTACATCAGTTATTATTATTATTATTATTATTAATATATCTTTATTGAAAGAAATTTGCAAGATTATAACTAAAAAGTACATATTCAGTGTTATGTTTACAGTGGTTTAAAATTACATACAAAAGAAACACAAGTACAAAAGGATATCAACAGAAAAAATATATAAATATGAACAGTAGATAAATGAAAAATAGAAAAGAGTTATAAATTTTGGTTTTTCAGTAATCTGCCTCACTAGGCTAGCCTGTGTTGAGGCAGTAATTTTTAAATCAATTTATAAGACTTATAGAGATACCTACACTTTTATTAAAAAAGTAATCACATAATAGATTTGTTAGATTAATAATAATTTTAAATAAAAGCAACCAATACATTGCTTGTATATTTCCACTGTATAATACCAAATCATTAATAATTTCGAATTTGGGTGAGTGCACCGATAAAGGCCCTATCATTATTTTTGATCCAAATTTTTATGTTATTTTTGAAAATTTTTTGGGAATCACATTTTTTTATTCTATCTGGAAGAATGTTGTAAAGTCTTGTTGCAAGGTATCTGAAATTTCGTTGACTAAAAGTAGTATGCGTTTTGGGGATTTGTAGTAAGTCTTTGTCATTATTTCGAGTACAGCGAGTATTTAATCTTTTTTCATAGTATTTAAGTATATTTGTGTATAGATGAGTAAGGATTGTTTTTGCATATATCTGCCGAACGTCAAACACATTTATAATATTGAAGATTAAGTTCGAGTCTGTAATTAGAGGTAGTCTAAGAATCAATTTTATAATAGTTTTCTGTGCCTTTATGATTGGGTCTAGTGCTGATGCAGTACCGCCTCCCCATGCAATGATACCATACTCAATAATAGATAATGGTATATTTATGGTACTAATTAATCCATGGAACTCTAACATATTCAGGTAGTCGTGACATTGGTGGTGTGGATTATTTGGGAGTATGTTGATGTTCAAATCTCCCATAATTATTAAATTTTTAGTATATGAAAGATTAGAGAGTGTGCTATTAAGACTGTTAAGAAATGGTGTGATATTACGGATGGATGGAGAGCGGTATATTGCTAGAACGCAAGTATCATTATTGTGCATTATTTGCATACAGCTCGCGTCAGTAATGTTTATTTCAGTTACAACATAGTTTAGGTCATTTTTTGTGTATACCACAACTCCATCATTCTGACTATCATGTTTTGATGAGTTGAAGGAAGAGTAGTGATTTATGAATTTTGGACTGTAAATATTTGTCAACCAACATTCTGTAAGAATTATAACATCAAAGTCTATATTTAGGTGGTTAAGCTGTATCTGGAGTTCATTAAAGTTTTTATTAATTGATCTAATATTTTGGTGCATAAAAGTGGTGTTTTTTGGATTAGCTGTCAGATATTTACATATTTTAGCATCTGATGTTGTAAGCAAATTGTCTTGATAAACTAATTCTTCATATGTTTGTTAAAAGCCATATTATAATTTATATTACAAAAAAGAAAAATAGTTTAATTAATTTTAATCAGTATAACTCATATCAATATAACTTTTGTCAATATAACGGATGATATAACTTACGTCAAAATAACTGGTGATGCACCATGACGTGTAAATTTTGAGATTAGTCCGCTAATAATCTACTCCCTAAGTAGGTTTTAAATTCTCGTTCGCGTGCCTTGATTTATTCAAGAAAAAAACATTGCCAAAGTGCGTGCTTTATTTTATTTTGTGAAGCTCAGGCACAAATACTTAAAAGTTTTACGATACTTTTTCAAAGAATTTAATTTTCCACATTACACAATAAAACCGTAACCAAAGAAGAGTTCGTAATTTGATTTTACTTTATTTTTTCTGAGCTTATAAAAAATTACTCTATTATTTCAAAGGCAAACGTGAGTTCTACTCAGAGTATTTAAAGCATTTAAAATTTTTCACGGCCACCTTGATACTACATTATGTCTTAACAGTATTGAAATAAATGTCCTCAATTCCCAAAAAAAAAAACACAGACATAAACACCATTGCAATACTCACTAATATATAAAACCCTTTTAATTTCACTATTGGTTTATATGTATCTATCCTATTTATATAGTTTTATTTTATTGTTTTATTTTAGTGTTATTTTTCTCTATTTTATTTTGCTCTATCTTACTTTCTTTTAATTCTTATATGTTATTATTGAGTTTCTTTTTTCTTTAGTCTTTATTTTATATGTATCTCAAATTAAAAAAATATAAATCATATCAATCTGTAAAATGAGGTCCTCAGCACGGGTAAAGCACCCAGTGAGGCCCACATTAGTCAAAAAATTTAACAAACATGTATAAATCAGGTGAATCAAATCAAATCAAATTGTTTAAGATGCCATAACATTTTTCAAATGAATACATTTAAAAATAATATCGCATACTTTAGCCCTCTGACCCAGATGTGTCGACTATATAACAAGATAGAGTGTGCTGAAGTGGATATTTTCGTTGATAATTTGTAAGGATTTAAAAAAAAAGTTCTGGCGCTGTTAAAAAAAAATAACTAACTAATTATATTGTATGAATTGTCTCTCTATGCATGCCTCGCGTATTTCATATGTCTCTTACCACTCAATGTAATGTGTTACTCGAGTGACCTTGTATATAATTCTCTATTTTTATTTGTGATGTTTTTGTTTTTGTAATTGTATGTAATGTATTTAATTTTATGTAATTGTAGATTTTTATAATTGTGAAATAACTGAGTTTTATAACTGGATAGTTCTCACGTAAGTGCAAACATCTGTAAAACCCAGTATAAATAAATAAATAAATAAAATATATCTAAACAGTTTAATTTTTAAACTACCTTCGGGCATTGCAGTTTTTTTTTTTTACCAATATTTGCTAGCAGTTGTTAGCCCTTGATAACCTTTTACTTGTTGATACTTCGTTTCTCTAAGTCCAAATCCGTCTCCATTCATTAAAGAGCAGCCAGCTCAGATGTAACAAAAGCTTAACTCTTTATCTAAAAGAAAATCAAACTTTCCTAGCTAACTAATAACCCGACAATATTTAAAAATCTCCTACTGCCTCATGAAAAGCTAAAGGTGTTGCGTGTGCAATGATGGACGACTGAGAAAGACGAGGAATTGAACCCACAAGTGGATGGGATCAACTCAGCCATTCACTTTAACAACATTTTAGTCGAACTGACAAATTTCATGGCCGATTTGTAATAGTGCGGATGTGGACTTAGCAATCATCATCATCACTATTGGCTCTACAACCCCTGGTGGGTCTTGGCCTCCTCAAGAGTCTTCCTCCATTCATTTCGGTTTTGTGCCAGCTCTCTCCAGTTTGGAAGCTCCAAGATAGATATGTCTTTATTTATTTATTTTTTTATTTTAGTTTATTAAGGAAACAAACAGTTATACATATTTTCATAATAGAGTAACATATTACATGGTTGCATTAACCAGCGAAGTTTCCGCTAAAATTTATAATATATGTATATATAAACATAGATTAAAACACAAAAGAAAACATAAAGTGGTAGAAAAAAAGAAAAAAAATATATGTACAACAGAAATGAAAAAAATACACAAATTAAAGCATGTGGGATATGTAAATCATCCAAATATTATTATTATTATTATAAAAAGAAGGAAAACCAACATAATGAAAATGAAAAAAAAAATAATAACATGCAGCAGGGGTGGAGAGTTCATAATTAAAAATTTGTGTTGATTTTTTCTATTATGAATTTAATAAATTGGCCTGAGGACAAATGGAAAATATCAGCGTCGTAAAAGATATCATTGTATTTTGTGCACGTCCTTCGAAGAAATGAATGTTGCGTGTAATTTGTTATTGAGTGTGGGATGTGGAATAGTTGGTTTGACCTTGTGTTTCTTATTGGACAGTGGAAATTAATGTGTTCTAGAAGATAGTTGTCAACAACGTTGTTAATGATTTTGAATAGAAATTTCTGGCCGGATATATTTCTTCTATCTTCTAAGGTTGATAAATTATGGAATGTTAATGAGTCTTTTAGGCTCTCTGATGTTCGAAAGGATTTAAAGTCTAGGTGTTTCAGTATCTTTTTTTGAATTCTTTCTAACCTTTCAATGTTAACTTTGTGTTGGGGATTCCATATGACTGATCCGAATTCTAATATTGAGCGAACAAAAGAGACACAGTATTTTGATTACGTGTGGTGACCTGAATGGTTTGGTCACTCTTATGATGAATCCTAGAAGTTTGTATGCCCTGTCACAGATGAAATTTATATGTGTGCTCTTTGAGGACGTTGTCGCTCCATCTTAGTCTTGGTCTTCCCAGGCTCCTTCGCCCTATTGGTCTTGAGTTCAGCAGGGACTTTGGTGCTTGATGCTCGGTCATTCTCTCCACATGACCCAGTCACCGAAGTCTTTCCAATTTTATAAATATTTATCGTATATTTACCACACATTCCGGAGTGGTTGATATTATCATGCATCCCTTATGAAAGACCAATATTCAGGATCACAATGTTGTTTGAAATGGCTTTAGCCGTGTTTGGTGATCAGATCTGAATAACCACCTGAAGACTCTTGTGCGGTATTCACGTAAAAAATAGAAACTTTTCAGGAGTTCGTACTAAATAATGATACATCTCACTTCTGGGATTTTTCTGTTCAGTGATCTCGTGCTATGGGAGATATACACTGTACAGCTAGTTACTAGTTACTGAATTGTCTGTGGCTATTCGCTAGAATCTGCTACTGCGTTTACTTGCATACATTATGCCGCATTATGTGCTGCGGATTCCCATTGTATTGCGCAGAATTTGCATCAATCAGATGCAATTTACATTATGCCATTGTAGGTAGACACTTGTAATAATTATATTGTTATGCATATTGAGGTTCTCGGATGATATTTCACTTTACTTCATGTTTAAGGTAGAAACAGGTAGGGAAGGGGTTGTACCTTGAATACAATTCAAACTTATTGCTCTGTGGCACGCAATAAAGCAATATTTTTATGCTTTTAACCCCTCAGGCCTCGACCATGTTCTGACCATAGGTCAGAATATTTTCGCTTTGAATTTAAAAAATCCCAATAAATGGAATATATGTGAACGCATCCGAAAACGAAAAAAACTGTTTTTGGAGGGTGATGAAACATGCTTTTAAATTTTATTATTAGAAATACCATGTAGTCCAGTAAAGGAAGGAGTTGTAGAGTGCGTGAGCGGGAACCTAAGCGATTCTTTCAGGACTTGTTTAGGATGCTTAGGGTGTGAACATACTAAAAGTCCTGACGTCTAGGTGGTGAGCTAGGGGGGGGGAGGGGGTGGGGGGAAGGTCTCAATTTACGGGTTTCCGTTTATATCTCAAAAACGGTGCGTCGCAGAGGAAAACTTTTTTAGAATAAGTAAAAGCTTATAAGATTATCTACAACTTTTATTCTATACATAATTTTGGAAATCCCAGCCGTTTATGAGTTATACGCTCCACAAATGTCAATATTTTTGAAAAAAACCATTTTACCTCTCATTTTTCATCAAAAATTTATTCATATCGTCTAAAATATTCATCCAAGAAAGAAATTTATTTGAAAGAAGTTGTAAATAATTTAATTACCTGTTAGAATATATATACATATGTAAATAAATCTCCAACCAGTAAATATTTACAGCAATTTTAAGTTTTTTCGTAAAATGTCATCATTTTCAGAAAAAGCTGTTTTTTCTTACCAAATTATTAAAACGGGTTTTTTCTTCATGTGAAATTCCTTATTAATTTTTGCACGCAAGAGAGCAAGTAAGTTGTTCTCGAACAGATGATTAGTGGAATTCATTTTATAATCATTATTATTAAGGGCGCCTTCCATTGCGAGCGGAAAAGAGTAGAGCGGAGCGGAGTGGGAGCTGAGCGAAATAGTTTTGACCTTCCATCAAAAAAGAGTCACTTAGAAGATAGGTGTTTGCCTTCCACTGCCTGTGCGAGAGAAATGAGCGGGGCGAGCGGAGCGAGGTCAATGAAAAATGAGAAATAGTTTTGCCCTTCCATTGAAAACGAGTCAGTCTCGCTTTGTTTCGAAGTGAACGGAGTGATTTTTGTGATGTCAAGTACTGATTCTAGTGAATATGATTCTGACAGCATGTATGCAATGAAAAAAAATGTTACGTATGAAAAATGTGCATTTATAAAAAGAATCTCATCTCAAAAATGTAAAAACTTTAAAAAAATAATTTACTTTCTTATTTCCGCCCATATCATCTCAATAATGGTTTTCTAAGCCGAAACCTTTATGTTGACAATCTTTGCTAGTCGTATCCTATAAACGAAATTGGCAAACGGCTTCAATAAACACCTCCATTTCGACAAAAACGCAGCGAGGCAATTGAATTGGCTACAGTTCTTGAGCGGAGTCCGCTAGAAACTAGTCGGCGATGGTGTGCGCGAGCGGTCTCTTTCGGACCTATTTTAACAAGTTCGGTCCGCTCCGCTTTCCTCGTTCCTGATGGAAGCACTTGTATACAGTTAACGTGTGCGAGTCGAGCGGAGATCGTACGGAGTCCGCTCCGCTCGCATTAGCGGAGCGGACTCGTTCGAAACTATTTAACTCGTTTAGTCCGCTTCGCTGGCCTCGTTCTTGATGGAAGCACTTGTATGCAGTTAACGTTTGCTAGTCGAGCGGATTCCTTAATGAGTCCGCTCCGCTCGCAGTGGAAGGCGCGCTTTAGGTTCCTGCTCACGCACTCTACACCTCCTTTTGGACCATTCGTTTACTGGACTAATGTACTTAATTATTTAAATATAAAAATTTTGAATAAAAATTTAAAAAATGGCACACTTTACGTTTTTTCTAACTTAAGTTTTTGGAAAAGAAAAAAGATAAAACCACCTCCATATTTTATTAGAGAAAAGTATTGCAAAATTCATCATCACATCGCTTTTTTGTCGTTGCATTTTTAAAAAAAAATAAAAATTGCGGTCGGAAACTTTGGTTTCGTATAGGTGTATATTTGAACATACATTATGGATTTTTCTTTTTCCAATACCGTTTAGAACATATTTACGCTAGGCTAGTAAGGGAGATACAGCGATTTCTGTGAGACCTGTATGAGTTGTTCCGAAAGGCAAACAAATAAGGAGCATTTAACTAGCCAGCGGCCGAAAATCCACATTTCGTCGAAAGTTGTTCTTATGATCGTGCAGGGCGGTTACAATGAGAAAGATTAATTATTCTCCGTACCAGCTTTTTAAAATTATAACTCGATATCGGTTTTATTTTATTCCAAATTTGCTTTAATTTATACATACATCCAAAAATGCTGAAAGGCGTGCTGATAAAAACTATTAAAATAATGTGCTTTTTTTGATTATTTTTTGATTACAAGTATTTATCACTTTTCAATAATGTCTAAGTTAGATAAGAATTTTAAAAATATCTGAAATATATTAGTTTGTAAGTGCGCAAATAAATTCACAAACAGACCAATTTTCATCAAGAAACACATGATTAAAATTCTAAAACATGCGGTACCCAGATAATGTATTGATGTATTTTACTTATACCTAATACAAAATCTTTTTTGAAAATTTAACAAATCTGCCAACGACCTATGGTATAACTTTATTACACTAAAAATAATAATTTTTTTCTCAATATTTAAAACATGCGAATGCTAAATAAAAGAACAATATTTCGAAATCCATTTATAATTTTTCGTGGAAAAGAATCAATACGTCTAAAATCTGATTAAAAATGACATATTTCTGGTTTTCTCTGGTTTCCCTCTTAACCTGTCTGGTTAAAGGTAATAGACGAATTAACGAAAAACAAAAAAAAAACACTTTCCCTGGCATTATTTAGCATCGGTAAACCATTATAAGTTTTTTTTTACAAAACGCTTTTATAATCAGATTACGTAACCTAATAAGAATTTTAATGATATGGACACATTTCGTATAATTTAAGATGAAGCCATACTAAATAATGCAAAATCATACAAAATTATATGTTTTTGTTTTGTAAATTTGATCGCTTAGAAGTATTATAGATGCTTCGATTAAATACTGTGTGTATAACATAACTTGGCCCTTAAAAATATCGGTCATTTTTTTAATAAGTTTTTTAATAAGCCTAGAAAAATATAAAGTATTAGGTCTCTAAAAACCACTTTCAAGCGCAAACTCTCCTACTTATAAACCCCTTTTCGGATATGGTTTTATTGTATAATATGGCAAATTCAGTTCCTTTTATAATAATTCCAAAAAAATGGTATTTACGCCCGATCTTCACAAAATAAAATAAAGTATGCATTTTCTCGTTGTTATTTTTGACATCAATCAATACGGCCCGCACTCTATGAATTTGAATTCTTGTAGTGACCCTTATGGCATTGGCATAAGAACCATGCACTGGGCACACCTATTTCGTATCAGTCACGCCCCGGCCGGAGCGGCAAACAGACGAGTGGCTCCGCGTCGCTTAGTTTCGTGAAATCAATTTTAAATTTCCGTTTTATTATAATAAACAATGCGTAAAAAAGGAATTAATATTTTTTACAGGCCTTTACTAAATCAACATGTAAACAAAATCTCAAATACCTGTCCCAACCTTTACAAAAGCTTTTTCTCAAGTATTTTTGAACTCCTCCCATAAAAGACGTGAATTCCGATTTCGATTTTTTCCTGGACTATTGGATCGCCTTAAGAACATTTATAAAATATATCTTGGCTAACGTTGAATAATTTAATTTATGCCATGAATGTTGCCATGAATCCAGTCAAGTTTAAAGCCATTCATTTTTTTATAAATATGTGTTTAGTTTAGTTGTAGGTATTATTAGTGATTATTACTGATAAATTTTTTTTGGGAAATTATTTTCAATAATCACTAATGTTACTAGTTATTATTAAAGACCGGATTATATGCAAATGCATATTTGCATATGCAATTGCATATTTAGATCCTTTTCAGTGGTAGTTGCATATTTTAGCAAAAAATTTGGGATCTTGCATATTTACGCTTGATCTCGTTCATCGTTCAGATACCTTACATAGTAATACAAAAGAACTGATCACCCCGGCACTCCGGCGCGGCGGCTGTAGGCCGCCTCCTATTCGCCTTAGTATAAAAATGTTTGAAACTTATGGATTGGCGTTGAATGAATCCATTCAGGTTATGAAGAAAATTCGCCTTATAAATTCCTTGTTGCCAAAGCTATTCCTGAGTAAACTCAAAGAAAAGTTTGAAAACTTACTAAACAACAACTAAGGGTTTAAACTCTTGTGCCAAATTGATAGCTTCATCAACGGGGCAGGTGAAAAGTGTTTCCCCGGCATAAAAAGTTAAAAAATCGCACCAAATTTAAATTCTGCCCAGTCACATCACTAGACCTAGAACGCGCCTTTCCCGCTTACTTAAGAGGGCATTACCAGAGAAAGCCGGAAATACGTCATTTTCAAAAAAGTTTTTAGATGTATTAACTCTTTTCCACAAAAAATTATAAATGGATTTCGAAAGATTGTTCTTTTATCTAGCATTCGTATGTAATAAATTTTTAGATTTTTTTTTAATTTTTAGTACAATAAGGTTATTCCATAAGTCGTTGGCAGATTTGTTAAATTTTCAAAAAAGTTTTTGTATTATACCACACCCATTTCAAATAATGTAATCATGCAGTAAAATAAATCAATACATTATCTAGCAAAGTTATGTATTAGAATTTTAATTTTAGTTTCAATAAAATCATTAAAAAATATGTACGTACATGTGTTTCTTGACGAAAATTGGTCCATTTGTGTATTTATTTGCGCCCTTACAAACTAATATATTTCAGATTTTTTTAACATTCTTATTAAATTTAGACATTATTGAAAAATGATTAATACTTATAATCAAAAAATAACTACAAAAAGTACACTATTTTAATAGTTTTATCATCACGCCTTTCAGCATTTTTGGATGAAGGTATAAATTAAAGCTAATTTTGATTGAAATAAATTCGATATTGAGTTATAATTTAAAAAAGCTGGTACGGAGAATAATTAATCTTTCTCATTGTAACCGCCCTGCACGATCGGAAGAACAACTTTCGATGAAATGTGGATTTTCGTCCGCTGGCTGGTTAAACGCTCTTAACCGATCGTACACATAATTTGTCTACAGAACATTTAGAACAGTACTTAATCGTATACGTTGTTAAAGGTAAATTGTAAATTTCATTGCTAAATACTATATTTTCGAAAAAACTATTGTTATCCTTGAGATTGTTAGCTTACTAAAATAAAAAATACTTAAAAATACGACTTCCTGTATTATTTCATGTTGCATATTTTGGCCCTTTTTATGGATTTTCGTGCATATTTTAGCTATTTTTATTGCATATTTGCATGCATATTTTGGGCTGTTTTTGTTGCATATAATCCGGTCTTTAGATTATATATAAATTGTTATCCTTACGATAACTTAATAAATCAATTAGTAATCACAAGAAACTCGAACTTATTTGGAAGTAACCCAACACATCTAAAGTTGCATTAATAATTGGAAACCAACAGACGCAACATTACATACTTCACTATGGGTTTTTAACTGACATTCCTTGTTTTGCCCTGCAGCAGTACCTACCTTTTGTAACAACGTAGGTATATTGTATGTGGTATCGCCATAACACTATAATCCTGGTATTTCTGCAACCTCTATAGAAATATTAGTTCTAAGATTCGGTTCAGAAATAACCTGGTATGTCAAGAAAGAACCCCGATTTGATACATAGAAAACAGGAAATGTTAAAACCAATTTTCACGCGCGACTGCTTCTGAAAGCGCCGCCAGGAATAACTCCGCAGCGTGCCGACAGATGGCATTACGTGCGCCGAATTTCGGCTTAGCGAATTTCCGAACCACTTTTCCATACGTAATCCTGGATATTCCACGGATTTTTGATGTATGGAATGTGGAACTCGGATCGAGTGGATTATTTGTTTTTTCGGGAATATTTTTGGCGAATAACGAACTGCAATGTTTTAGGGATTTGTATGAATGGATGGTTTTTATAACATTTGAATCCTATATTAAAATATATTGAACGGTAATCAATGTAATGCGTTACGCATTTCACATAGATAACAAACGATGGATGATATATTAGATAGATATTAGCGGAGACCCATGAAAACAATGGGATGTCTGATTTATTGATTTTGGACTTTAGATCACATATATTTAGGTTTAACCAAAATTTCGAAACGGTACCAAGATTCAGATACCTAGGCTCCCTGATAACAAACGACAATAATACCACAGAGGAGATCCAGAAGCGCATAGTGACCGCAAATCGCTGTTATTTCCGCCTACAAAACCAATTAAAGTCCAGACTGCTGTCCAGAAACACGAAGATATTAGTGTACAAAACACTTATCAGACCAGTACTTACGTACGCAGCTGAGACTTGGGTACTAACTAAGAGGAATGAGCGAGCACTGAACGTTTTTGAAAGAAAAATTTTGAGGCGCATCTTCGGACCGGTTCTAGAAAATGGATTTTGGCGCAGACGCTATAACAACGAGCTCTATACTTTGTTTAAGGAGCTAAACGTCGCAAAATTTATAAAATTGGGAAGGTTTCGGTGGCTGGGTCATGTGGAGAGAATGACCGAGCACCAAGCACCAAAGTCCCTGCTGAACTCAAGACCAATAGGGCGAAGGAGCCTGGGAAGGCCAAGATTAAGATGGAGCGACACCGTCCTCAAAGACATATCTATCTTGGAGCTTCCAAACTGGAGAGAGCTGGCACAAAACCGAGATGAGTGGAGGAAGACTCTTGAGGAGGCCAAGACCCACCAGGGGTTGTAGAGCCAATAGTGATGATATTTAGGTTGTCCCTCTCTAAATAAATATCCTCTCTTCTATCAATCTAAAATTCCCTCCCCTCCATTCAACTCCAATCTTACATATAATTCTGAAATTTGCACATTTAAACAAAATGAATATATAAATTCACCTTTCCTCTCTCTGTAATTTTAAATGATGGCCTAGAACACCCTTAAAGGGTGAAAGCCAGAAATACTTAAAACAAAAATTTGGTAAGTAAAAAAAGACATTTGAAAACATTACAAATATTAATAGGTAGGTATCTCTTGTCTAAATTCTTCGCCCAAACAGTTCCAATTTTGAACTACTAAATCCAAAGTAAATTGATATGACACTAATTAATAAATTAGGTAATAAAATATTTATCCACCACTTCTCAGTTTGTTTACAAAACCTAAACAATATAACACATTTAAATAATTAAACGCCAGTCACATCATTATTAAATAATCAAGAACACATCAACATTTTATGTAGGGAAAACAGATTTCAAAGTATTTTTGTTATTTGTTTTGGACAGCGTTACGTTAAACGTTTCGGATAGCGTTACAATGTCCATCATCAACAAATCTGCCCTGATGATGGACACTGTAAAGCTGTCCGAAACATTGACTAAAGGAGGAGGTAGCGCAACACGGCATAACACCCCAAAAACTAATAACAAAAATACTTTTGGCCGTGAAAATCTAAAATCATTTCAAATTTCAAAGTACTCGACAAAATTGATACATGTTATCACAATTATTTTCTCAGTAAATCGTAAAATCGAAAATCGTATTTAACCGGTAATAAATTAATTCAGACACCTTTAAAATTTAAATTTTAAATCATATTAATAAGTGGTCTAACCACAGTTTGAAAATGGCATTTTAAGCCGAAACATTTGCCAAATAATAAGAACTAAAATTCTTCCAGTAATCTTGCAATAATTAAAATAATTGTTGATATAAAAGCTGTGTTTTTAATAAGATCCAGCCCATTCTGTAATGCCATATTGTATAATTGATTGTCAGAAGGCAAAGTACGTCATTCTGAGTAAATTTTTAATTAGGATGTGTCATAGATATCCAGAGATGTTAGATGTTAGTTACGTTTTAATCATTTATGGAGCAATGAATGCCACTGTGAATTAGATGACGACGCGGGTTATAAAAATATTTGGGTGTGATCTCAAGAACTTTAGAATCCACAGTTCGCCAGAATCTCAAATTCTCCAGATCTCTAGTGACTCCCTGTTCCCGTGTACTGAGTTCAGACCCGCCCAGTTCTTGCTGCGTAGGTGTGCGTTTAACTCACGTTGCTTTATGTGAGGAACATTATTCAGAACAGTTTTCCTAATAGCTCTCTTGTCAATAATGTTTCCTGGGGGTGGGGGGTGAATATTGGGAGAGGGGGTGTATGATGTAGATGGGGTGGGGGTCCATCAATCACAGGGTGGCGGGAAGTAGGTAGTTGGGGGGGCTCGACGGGGGGCATTTAACGGGGGTTTTAAAAATACTAAAGGAATTTAGAAGGAAAAGATTAATTCAGTATAGTTGGGGTATACGGGTAAGTACATCATTGTGAATTTTATGGATATTTTATCATATATTTAGGGGTCCGAAAATGATATTTTAAATGCTTGAATTTTCGAAAAACTGCACAAACAAGCAACAGACCAACTTGAATTATATAAACCCAAGTAGTTTCGAAAAATTCTTCAGAATACAATAAAATTATCATAAATGTCTATAGTATCTATAGCAAAATTTGTACATAATGTATTTATAAATTATATTATATTAAGGTATTATAAAGTACATTATTATTTTTTTTTCACAGTCCTCCTCACTAGGGTTTCCTGTTCTGAGGCGGCCTGTAGTTTTTCCACATTTGTATTTACTATCCAGTTGTCTTTACATGGTATTCGGTATGTTTGATAGATCATTTTCACTTTGTTCTCTCAACCATATTTTTACTTTTGTTTTAAATTTATTTATTTCTGTTATTTTTTTTTGTTTGAGTTGGTAGAGAGTTGTATAGTTTTGTCGCATTGAATTTCATATTTCTTTGTCCAAAAGATGTTTTCAAACTGGCTGTAGCTAGAATATTTTGGTTTATTGCCCTGGTTGTGTATCTATGTTGGACAATGGAGTATTCTGATATGTTTTTTTTAATTTTAAATAAAATATTTTTTGCATAAAGTTTTTGTATGTTGTAGACTTGAATGCTTTGAAACAATTCTTCTGTCGGAGTTCTAACCGGTAATTTCAAAATTGTCTTTAATACTCCTTTTTGGGCTATATTGAGCCGGTCCATGTGAGTGCTCAAAGCAGATCCCCATCCAGTTATTCCGTACTCTATTTGTGATTGACATAAAGCGTAGTACACTTTCTTAATGTCGTTTATGTTGGGGATGTTACGGATGGCTCTAAAGCAGTAAATGTACCTGGTGAGTTTTTTGTGATTACTTCAATGTGTGCGTTCCATCGGAGATTATCATCAATTTCAATACCAAGATATATGATACTTTTGGAGTGTGCTATGGTAGGACAGTGGCATGAAAAGCCTTGATTTTGATAGTTTTCTTGTCTATACCACACATATTCTTCACCTTCGTGTTTCTCGTTTCCCCTTTAACCTTATTACTTTTTTTACCTCTTGGTTTCATCTAAACAGCTGAGGGATTTTTTTCATCATTATTTAATAACCAAAATAGATATTTACAAATGTTTATATCGCACAATCCACCTTAGGGAACGTACCCATATTAAAAAAGTATTATGATGTAAATAAGTGGTAAAAGACACCGAACCCTGATGATGAGGACGGTAGTTTCACAGAATTTGTACAATTCATGAGACTTTTTATTCTCATTTCTGTAATGTGAAACAACTGCCAATAATAATATTACAACAGAACTTTAAAATTGATTTTGAAATTTGACGAATTGTTTAAATTCTGTGACACAACCCGTCCTAAGTCTTATCGGGATTGGCCTCTCTTCCAATCGAGCTTTTGCCACTACATTAAAATCCTTCATTTTTATCAATCTTTTACTTTCTATTTTGAATTACATTATTCCCTTCAATTATTTCCTAAACCTATCACATATAGTATACAAAAGTCTGTTGCTATGCAGGGCTTAATCGATTTTTTGTGAATAATCTGAATCAAATATACCTTTCCAAGAAAACCATTGGCAGAATGACAAGAAAACAAAGCACCCCCACAGAAGTGATTGACAGAATGTAAGTTATTTTTTCGCTCCTCGCTCATTCCCCATTCACTTCTACCCCTGGAACAGTACTACAGACTGTAAAACCAGAAAACTGCCTTAAATGCTTTAGGAAAATAATCATTCTCAAAATAAATAAAAATCAACCCGTAAAAAGCCTAAGTTTTTATACTGTAATATATCCATTGTCAAATGTGTTTTAAACCTGAAATTTGTATATAATTTATAATACAACTGAAAAAAAAAATAAAAGGTTTCGCAAATATCGACCTACGGATGTGAGCTACTTTATTTATTTGTGTTTTAAATCTAATATATAAAATTCTCGTATCACGGTGTTTGTTACCATACTCCTCCGAAACGGCTGGACCAATTTTGATGAAATTTTGTGTGCTTATCTGGTAGGTCTGAGAATCGAACAACATCTATTTTTCATACCCCTAAAAGTAAAGGGTGTTCCACTCCGAAGAAAATTATTTTCCCCATACATTTTGCATGGAACGAATTCTCCTATTTTGAAAGAACTGCAGCAATATTGTAAGGGGTATAATATTGAACTGTGAACCTGGGGAGGGGGGAGGGGCGAGGGGGGAGGGGGAGGGAGGAGGGGGGAGGGGGGAAAGGAACTTAGGAAGGGGGGTTAGCGGGACGGGGGAAGGGGAGAAGTGGAGTGGGGAGAGGGAGAGGGAACGCGAGAGGGGAAAGGATACGCAGGGAGAAACAATTTAGATCAAGGTATGGTATACGCAGGGAGAAACAATTTAGATCAATTCAGCTAATAAGTTGACAACAGTTTTTGATTCTGAGGCGGTACGAAGTTCGCCGGATCAGCTAGTATTAATATATACTGGCCATTAAAGGATCCTTTTTAAATGATTTTATAGACAACTACAAATTTGTGGTTTAACAGAAATCATTCCAAAAAATATTTGCTTAACCTACTAAGTAAGAAAATATATAATAAAATATTCAAAAAACACATTTCTTGGGCTGAAGTTTTAAATGTGTATACGAAAAACTTGTGTTCCGATCTACATCGGTCGTTATAATTTTTAACTGAAGCCCACTATTATGAATTTCTTAACAGTTTATAAAATTATGTTTATTCGTATAATACTTAGGACAAAATTATTTATTAAAAAAATTAAAATTAACTCACAAATAATTGCCAAAGTTGCCTCAAATCATGAAAAATGGAATAATTTTATTTATACTTATATCATAATTTAAAACACAAAAAATAATGAACACAGATTTGTACTAGACATTTGCTGTACCGTTCGATTTAAAAAATAATTATTCACTTTTGATAGTGTTTTAGCTTCAAATGGGGGAGGCGGGAATGAGTTCCGCCGCCCTGGGAACCTTTATTGGATAACCAACACCTCTGCCATAGGTTACCCGAAGTGGTTCGTTACGTTTAATGTACCCGGGTTCATAGGGTGAAGGTTTGTCTAGGTCTTGAAAGTGGATGATTAGGACACACTGAACCCCAGATTCCTACCCACCCCTTAAACCCTTTTCCTTCCCAGAACTCTCCTCCCCTTCCTTTCCTAAAAAAAACCCTCCACACAGCATACCCAAAGATGACATAGGCCCTGAGGGAAATTATTTTCTTTACGTATGCTCCACACAGGAGGCCCTGAGGAAAATAATTTCCCTCAGGGCCTCCTGTGTGGAGCATACGTAAAAAAAATCCAAATTTAAGTTTTGTGTGAAAAGGGTCGTGCAGTCGTTCCTTTTAAGGCACGAGTATAATACGAATAAACGTAGGCCTCAAGTCCCAAAGCTTCTATTTTAAGTAGGTACCCACTTTAAAAATAATAATAACATATTTCAAGTAGGTACCTACCTACTGATCCATCCACCTTTCCATCTTTAGAAACAGATAAAGCAGATCCCAGTTGCGCCAAGAACTATGCAGAATGAAGGCAAGTACTGACTACCTTTACTTTACAAAGGGTGTTCAAAGTGAATTCAAAAATGGTTTAAGTACTTGTTTCCTCTGCCGGTAAGAATGAAGGTATACTGAAACAATTAATTCCTTTTATATGACTAGCGAGTACCCGGCATGTGTTATAAGAAAGATAGTTATTTTAATTTCCCATGCGTTCATGTTCCCGCCCCCGTTCCTCTCTTACCCTACCTCTTCCACCTTCGCCGTCTTCCCGGATTAATTTGGCGCTCCTCTCCCCCCTAACGTGTTCCCCTTTCACCTTCCCGCCTACTCCCCTCCGTCGTCCACCTTCCCGCAACCCTCACCACTCCTTCGTTCCCCTCCCCCCTCCCGCATTCCTTTCCCCATCCCTCCTTCCCTCCTTGCTGCTAAGCTTTTTGAAATAACACAAATTTTTCAACAATTCGCGTGGCACCAATTGTACCTAACTAACTAACTAACCGTCACGCCGTTTTCCCGCAGGGGTGGGCAGAGGGGACGGACCGCCAAACAACTCGGTCTTGGCACACACTCCTTGCCTCGTTTATATTCATACATCGTCTCATAAATGCTCTTCTTTCTGACTCTTGATAAGGCCCGACTCAAGTACCGATCTGATTAACTTGGCCGTGCCATGTCTTTCTTGGGCGTCCTCGACTTCTTCTGCCATTCACTTGTGCGTCATATATTCTCCTTACACTCCTTTCCTCGTTCATTCACTCTACATGCCCAAACCAACGGAGCGTCCCTTTCTTAATCTTACTCATTACGCTTACATCAGCCTTGCATTCTTTGCGGATCTCCACGTTTCTCACACGACCGTACAAGGTTTTATCACAAATTCGCCTCAGAGAACTCATTTCTACATCATTCAGTCTATTTTCATCCTTCCTCTGCTAGTTCCATGCCTTACTGCCATACATCAGGGTAGGTACCAGTACTCCATTTTGGACGGCTAGCTTCGCTTCTTTAGACAGTTTTTTTGTTGGCCACCTATTGTAATTTTTTAATACAAACTTCATAACGCCAGAGTTCACCGTTGTATATAAAAAACTCCTCAAAGTTTATCGTAATCAGATGACTGGTATAGGAAATAATAAGAGACCAAAAAAAAATACATTTTTATATAAAACGTGTTACTAACGAACACTGATTTTATCACTACTTATGGTTTTTATTAAAATTCATAGTAACCAACGTTCCGATATAATCCTTAAACATATACATAAATTATAAAAAACCTTTTTTTTGTTGTTTAAATTAATCACATGCTTTGTAATTTAATTAAAATTTGTTTACATGTGTAATCTTCCAATTTAATTTCCTTTGGTAATTCGCCAACTATCTTCATTGCTCCGTCCGTCAACGATTTTCGAATCTGTTTTTTTTCTAAAGAGGGTATATTTGATTTTTCCCCGTCTCATGTGTGTGCTTGTGCTGCTGGGTTTAAATTTTTCTCAAAAATTCAGTTAATGTAATATGGTAATTATACTATCAATTGTCTTTGTAATAAATTAAGATTTTTCTTCATAAATTAAAGAATAATAAAGAATCTTTTTAATTTCAATTTGGGAGGCGGGTATGGGTATCGCCGCCCTGGGAACCACTTATTGGATAACCAACACCTCTGCCATAGGTTACCTCCAGTGGTTCGCTACGTTTGGTAACTTAACAGGGGTGTCCGGGTTCATGGGGTAAGGTTTGTCCGGGTCTTGGCGGCGGATGCGTCTGCCCACAAGCTGCATGGCAGGCCGGATCGGGAGAGAGTGGTTGAAGGAGTCCCTTTGACTTCCCCAGTCTTCCCGTACTCTCTCGGAACATAACCTTGCACCGCAATAAGAGGGATGGATTCATACATCCTTCATTCCTGTACACTGACCCCCAGATTCCTACTCACCCCTATTAGGTACCCTTTTCCTTCCCAGAACTTCCTCTCCTTCCTTTCCTAGCTACCTGCCACACAACATCCCCAAAGATGACATAGGCCACCATGAGGTGAATTATTTTCCTCGGGCCCTCCTGTGTGGAGCTAATGTAAAAAAAAATTAACCCTAATAACTTGAAAAATCAAGAATCTCTAAGAAAAACTCAAGCAAAATTAAATACATTTATCAAATACGCGTAAAATAAATAAATTGATTAAAACAAGGAAAATATCTGATTAAAAGTAGGTACTCGCATTTCGCAGGAATTATGTAACTAAGAGTCACGAAAACTACAGAAATTAGTATTTTAAGTTCTTTTTCAATAATGTCCTGCTCTAAATTTACCATCTTGATATTGGATCTAACCATTTCCCAATGCCCTCTTCTGGTCTGTATATTATCCGTTCCCAATACAACTATCCACTCGTTCTTCTGTATATTAGTTCATCCCTTACAAACAACAGCCTGGGTCCACCATGGATGCACCGAACCCCGCACTCCGCACTACTGAAATAAGAAATTTACATACAAATCGAATTATAAACGTGTTAGCAAATATTTCAGTTTGAGAGCACTTAAAGCGCTTGCAGCTCATTCGGTTTTTCGGTCTTTGTTACATATAGCATAGCAATAAATATATACCTTTATCAAAATAAATAAAAATAAATTAATAAATTAAACAGAATTAACCAAAGGACTAACAATGTAATTTACACCCTATTTAAAAAAGCAATATGCCAGAACACTAATGAGCATTTCCATTTCATAAGGTTCGATGCTTGACTAAAACCTACTATCATTTGGGTCAATTACTTACTATACGATCAAACAGATCGCTCTGTGTCAGCCGGTAACGAAGAGTGTTATTGTGAGCTATTTGTAAATATGCTGACAGTTGGTTTGATTCCTTGCATCCTCCTTCTTTTTAAATCGCAAGCAGGACAAGCAATTTCCTTCACAACCTAAGAGTATCTATCACATCTCAGTGCAATATTACATACACCCTTACACACACACGTACACAAATATGTACATTATTGAAGTAAGTACATTGAAAATTAAAAATAATTATTGAACCGACCACTCAAGGGGGGGGGGGGGGGGGAGTTTCGATCCTGGGGGGATGGCAAGAGAGAAGTGAGGTGTGGTAAATGTATTTGGACCTCTACATCTACCTCCCACAACTTATAACCTATGTACATCATACTGATAAAAGTTACGGTGTAAATAATATTGTTTTTTGATTTTATCGAAGGAAGCAAATACTTTGTGGTGTGACATTATATATTAAATGAAAAAGCACACTTTGTAAAACACCACTTTTTATTTGAATTAATATTTAACAGCCAACCAGGTTTCGCTTAGCTAAAGCTTCATCAGGGCTTACTATATCACTTTAGTTGATATAATAAGCCGTGATGAAGCTTGAGCTAAGCGAAACCTGGTTGGCTGTTAAATACAGGGTTTTCCAATAAGAAGTGTTATTTTGATATTCAAAGAAAAATGCCATTTTTTAATATAAATGATCGGATGTTTATTTCATTATAAAGAGGAAGGTATGCCGTTAATAGTGGAAAATAACATAAGGCAAATGACCACTACGACCACGCTTACAGGACCATATCCTTTTCATGAAATTTTCCAAAACAAAATCGCAAAGTGGCTGCCCTATGTCCTCGATAGCCTCACGAATTCCATCTTTGAGGTCTTGAATCGGCGCTGGGCTATTGGCGTAGACCTTCTCTTTCACGTGGCCGCAAAGGAAGAAATCGCTAGATGTTAAATCACAAGATCTCAGTGGCCAATTTTGATCACCTCTTCGAGAGATAACATGGTCCGGAAACTTTTCCCGTAAAAGATCAATGGTTTCGTTGCTTGTGTGGCACGTAGCGCCGTCTTATTGAAAATAAGCGTTGTCCAGATCAATACAATCCAATTCCGGCCATAAAAAATCTAGTTATATTACTCCGATTTTCAAAAAAGGTGATGACACAGACATTAAAAACTACCGTCCAATCTGCATACAATCAGCGCTCCCGAAAATCTTTGAATCCCTTGTTCTCGATTTAATTTATCCGTCAATATTAAAAGTTATAGATAAAAACCAACACGGATTCGTTTCTGGTAGGTCAACTGCTACTAACCTGTTACTTTACCATAACTATATTACAGAATCTTTTACAAAAAAAAAACAAGTTGATAGTATTTACACAGATTTTTCCAAAGCTTTCGACAAAGTATCACATAAATTATTACTTAGAAAACTTTATGCAATAGGACTGAGAGGCAAGTTGTTGGATTGGTTCTCAAGTTACTTGTCTAACAGAATCTTATTTGTCAAAATTAACCACTCCAAATCTAAGTTATTTTATGCAACTAGTGGTCTACCGCAAGGGAGTCATCTCGGACCCATCCTTTTCCTTATATTCATTTTTTTTTTTTTTTTTTTTACAGTGAATAGCGCACAAGAATCTCAACTGCTCCCGTCTGGAGCCAGTGAGACTATGGCATCCCCAATTGGGGTATGTTGTGAGGCTGAAGGTAGTGGGGAGGGGAAGGAGGTTGGGAAGAGGAAGGTTGGGAAGTACCTGGCTATTCAGATCTGGTCACTAAACACGGCTAAAGCCATTTTCAAGCAACGTTTCAATTCTGAATGGTGGTCTTACACCAGGGCGATACTAATAGTATCTTCCACTCTGGAACATGCCGCAAATATACTATATATTATTTTAAATGAATTAATTGTGAAATAACACAAATTGATCAAATAAAATTTATTTGCGCATGCCGGGTTCGAACCCGCGACCTCCGGAATGTGAGTCAAGAGTCTTAGCCACTGGACTACGGAGGTCGTTTTATATTCATAAATGATATAATAAGTTGTTTCGACGATGTAGAAGTTCTGCTTTTTGCCGATGACATCAAATTATATAAACAAATATCTAATATAAGAGACTGCCTTATCCTACAGTCAAACATTGACAAATTACACAATTGGTGTGTTGCAAACAACTTATTCCTCAATATCGATAAATGTAAGACACTAACATTTTGTAGAACAAAGACCCCGTTATCTTTTGAATACACAATAAATAACAAAATCTTAGAAAAAGTCAAAGAAATCAGGGATCTTGGAGTTTTATTTGACACCCAATTAAATTTTATAAACCACATACAAGAAATAACCAACAAAGGCATGAAGACACTAGGATTTATAATCAGAACCATCAAAGACTTTGATTCACTAGAAGCTATTAAAATTGTATATTTGTCACTAGTACGCAGCTTGCTGGAATACAATTCCATCGTTTGGTCCCCATATTATCAAATTCATATAAAAAATATTGAACGAGTGCAGCACAAATTTTTACGATTTATTAACTTCAAGTTACATATACCTATTCAACACATTAACTATACATTCCTACTAAATACACTTAAATTGCATTCCCTAGAAAACAGAAGAAAAATAATTGACCTAACTTTTTTGTTTAAAATTATTCACTCCGAATTAAACTGTTGTGAACTCCTGCATCTCATTGACTTTAAGGTACCAACCCGAGCGACAAGGCAAAACATATTATTCTGTAACAATAATTCTCTAACCAACTATCACACACATGCATCAATTTCTCGACTTCACACACTAGGGAACAAATACACCTCAAATATCGATGTATTTAATATAAGTTTATCGTTATTCAAGAAATATCTGAACAATATTTTTATGTAGAATATTTTGATATCTAAGGAGCATCACCTAGGGTCTATTGCATATATTTGTGTATTTGTATATTAATCTACAATGTAAAAACTTGTTAACGTTTTCTTTTTATGTATCTTGCATTTTGTCATGTATTATTCATGACATTTAATCAGTCACCTGTAAATTTTGTAATTGCTAACATACCTACTAGTTTATTTCTATGTCATTTACAACTTAGAAACTTTCTCTTTTATTGTAATGCACTATCATTCCTAAATTTATCTGTATGATGTTTACCTACTAGTTATATTTTTATAGTTCATCTTTTTTATTAAAAAAAAAACTGTCTCTGTATTATAATCTTGTCATGTAAAAGCCCATCAGGGCGTTGAAAATTAATAAATAAATAATAAATAAATAAATAAAATAAATAAATAAAAAATCTCTCGATAGCGCAATCCATTCACCGTAACTGTTGCTCCAGCCTCAATTTAATAATTTAATTTAATTATTTCAATGCGTTGTTGAAGCGTGTATCGTTCCATTTTTATTAATGACGTAGTTTCTACTTGTCAAATGTCAAAAAATGACAGCTTCAAAAGTGACATCTACCGAAATAGAGGGCTATTCAAAATACTCTTATTGGAAAACCCTGTATTAATTCAAATAAAAAGTGGTGTTTTACAAAGTGCGTTTTTTCATTTAATATAATATTGTTTTATTTTCTAGGAATGTAATCTACGAGAACTCTTCTTTTTTTCACCTATGCAATACTGAGACAAGTGGCTGAGTGGGCATCGCTTTTCCTCCTCCTCCAAGTCCTC
This sequence comes from Limnephilus marmoratus, assembly GCA_917880885.1. Lineage (NCBI taxonomy): Eukaryota > Metazoa > Arthropoda > Insecta > Trichoptera > Limnephilidae > Limnephilus > Limnephilus marmoratus. The sequence goes on from OU862931.1 coordinate 30,671,882, forward strand.
CATCACAACGCAAGCAACATTTTCCGCTTAGTGTGATGGCAGGAGGAGATTTTCAAACATTCTTGGGTTATTCGTAACCCGGGAATGTTTGTCTTTGTTTTTAAGAAAAAATAGAGGCCGATGGGGGAGGGGGATTGAACCCCCTAATCCTATAATTCTGATGCGCAGTGCCATAGTGGTTTCCTATTAATTGCTTTATTTTTATACTTACGTAATATTAAAATTATAGTGTACTTACTCCATGGAATGTATTGGAAAAAAGATCACTAAAACTAAAAAAAATATAGTCTCGATTCCAGTCCAAATGACAAGGAATACTCGTACTATTTTTATGCAGTTTTGTTTAATTTACCGACACTCTTTCACAAACGTTAGCCAATAATCGAAGAGGTTGACCTTGTTTATTTAATTACACAAAACTTAAAATCGACACCATTCTCAATCGACTAAATTGGCAGCTGCCGATAGTGATTGCACGTTGTTAGAATGTAATTACTTATGTAAATTATTTTCGTTCTCAGTACAGTAGTCAGTACAGGATAATTGTTTCTGGTGTTACGTAATACGGTGCAAGGCTGTGCTGCAATTTCTAACTGTCTTTATACATTTTGTATGAAGTATTATCAACCGGGGGCGTAGCTCAGATGGTAGAGCGCTCGCTTAGCATGTGAGAGGTACCGGGATCGATACCCGGCGCCTCCAAACCTCTCTTTTTTGCTGACATTAAAATTTAAGGGTTGATAGGTACCCACCTGAAAAGCTCAAAACAGAAGCACTTAAATAAATAAAAATTTTATGTATAAATATTAAAGAGAATTAATAGCCTAGCGACCGTATTTTATTTTTATTTTTTTTTTACATTAACTCCACACAGGAGGCCCTGAGGGAAATAATTTCCCTCAGGGCCTATGTCATCTGGGATGCTGTGTGGAGGGTCTTTTTGAGGAGAGGAAGGAATGAACATTGGTCTTGAAGAGACCCATGTAGTAGGAAGGTGGAAGCACAGAGGTCGGCAAATCATTCCACAGCCGAGCTGTTGAACACAAGAACGAGTCGAAGAAACGACCCGTTCTCATGTGACAAATGTCAACCGTGTACAAATGTTGGGCACGCGTTTAGCGTGTTTCTCGACTGTGCACCGGTGCCGAAGGAATCAATGACGCTAGTTCCTCGGAGCATCTTCCATTGTAATACCGGTAGAACAAGGATAGAATTCACACCTATGTACTAAAGATTTCAATCCGTCTGTTAAGATGTGATAATCTATTAAGCGGACCGCCGTATTTTTCAGGTATTTTGGAGCTCCAGACCAGAGGTGGCTGCCAAATTCAACCGTGGGGCGCACTTGTGATTTATACAGGGTTAGCAGTTGTGTACTATTAAAGTATCTGCGGGCATATCTATAGTACGCCCAGTTTTTGGTAGGATTAAAGTTAGCCAAGCATATCAATGGAGGGCCTGTTCGGAAGATTGCTACCGTTGAAGGATACTAGATTTCGATCCCTTTTAGACGTAATCAGACAAGATTGGGTCTTTGAAACATTAAATTCAAAGAGATTATTTTTACCCCAAGAGAAAACACTCTCGAGGTAACCGTCCATTCTTTGTTTCAAAGCCCTCCGAGCCGTTGGAGTTTGTGAGCCCTTTGGGGGCTTGTCAAACAAAAAGCTATCGTGGTTAATAAGTTGAAAGTATCAAGACCGTATGGTTAAAATTTAAGAATACGGCTAAGAATACTGGTTTGACGCCGCGCCTTACGCAAAACCGTTTTCGTACGTGGAGTTGGTGTGCAAATCTACTTTTGTAATACATTCAGCTTTTTTTATTTTGTCAAACTACAATTCAAAAACCGGTCGGCAGTAATCAACCCTTCAATGAACAGGGGCTGTTTTTTCAGTTAACCAACTCCCGATAGCTGACAGTGCAGTTTTGGCCACTCCACCTCAAGTGTTAATGCATTTCCCGCTGCTAAAATCATGTTCCATAATCACATTTCAAATCAAAACACTTGCAAGGGTAAATTGAAGTTTTTGGGAAAATTTTATGTTTTAGGGGTGAAAATGACGAACAAACTTTTCATACTTGTAGATGTAAAAATATTTTTAATTCTAACCCTGCCCTGAAAATTTTACTTTATTTGCAAGGGGATCACAATTTGTGGTCCGGATAGTCAGCTTTCCACTCAGGCTCCGCGGGTTCAATTTTCTGCTGGCCTGGTAGGTATTATAGCATTAGCAATATTTTTCAGTATTTATTATGTTATTGTACATCGTTCAATACCACATCAATCCAGAAGGAATTCACATACGATTAATTAATTACAAAAATATTATCTTTCTTTAAAATATACATACTTACTTCAGACGACTTAGGTATTACGGTTAAGGGCCCGCAACCCGAATTTCTACCGATTTCTTACATATCTCCCTTAAACACGGTAAGTTTTAAAGCTCTTAAAAAATATATGTTATTCTTGAAGATAATATCTAGACATAGCCCGCGCCGAAACGTAAATTACATAAAATTCCTTCTATAGAAAAAAATCGCAAAGTATGCTCAAAAATTATTATAAAAAAATATATACATTATTATAAAAAAATATATACAAACATAATATTATATATATTATGTTTGTTTCAGTTATTTTACAAGTTATATGTACGAATTCACAGTGTTTCTTTAAATGCTGTTTAAGACAATTCCCGCGAGATTTTCGCTCTATTTTAAACGAGTCGTGTTTTATTAATCATTTTCGCAATTTTCACATCGATTTTGTCGCTGTAAATGTTAGCGCTCTCCTCTAACATTCGTAATTTCGTATCTCTCCATCTTCTTCTTTTCGTGCCCGGTTGCAGAGCCTTAATAACTTTCCTAAAATGGGATGACTATTTTCAATTTTCAACTTTGTAGTTGGACTTCAATTTGGGCGTTGTGTATGGGGACCACCACGCCGGTTTTTTGGATTTATTGGATAACCAACATGTCTTTATAGGTCACCCGTAGTGGTTCGCTATGTTTGGTGACTTAGCAGGAGTTCCCAGGTTCATCATGTGAGGTGTGTTCAGATCTTTTCGGCGGATGCGCCTGCCCACCATTTGTGTAAACGGTGTATCGGAATGAATGTATAATGTATGAATATACACGTGAAAACAAATACAATGACACATGCAGCTGTTCGAGGTGGAAAACACCACTATTGTAAGAAATATGAAGAAATATCGATTTATCTATATGGTGCCAATATCCCTCATTGATGGAAAGATATCCCAATGTCCCAGATACCTCTGAGCTATATTGCTCAGAACCTCTGAGCATGAATTTAGCGGAACTAGGAGATATCTCCAAATATCCAATGATAACCCATTAAATTGACTGGGTTACGTCAAAGGGATAAGGTGAAATGTGGGGTGAAAATTATTGGTCTCATTTGGCTTTAGTGCTTACAAGAGCTATGCAGGTGGTCTCCGTGACTGTATCTGATATACAATCAAATACAAAAGTATACTGATGTTACAATCAAAAACACTACTTTCTTGGCAGTCTTTTTGTACGGCGGTAACTCCGGTTCAATGAACTCTAGAACTGGAATGAACCTTGAATATAAAAGTGTCGTTTTCAAAATTGGAACGGGTTGTTCAGAAAAGCGATAAACTACGTACTTACCCATTATCACATACATTAAATGTACCTATTTATAACATTATTTAATGTGGGCCTCACTATGTATTTTCATCCGTGCTGAGGCCCTCATTTTACAATGTAATAAAATTTAATAAACAGATAAAGTTACTTAATAAAAAATTAAAATAAAACTGAGATATAATAAAATAAAACACAATAATAAAGACGGTAATGAAAAAATACAAAAATTAAATAAATCGGCATATGTTTTGAGGTACAGTTTATTTTATTTTTTTATTTGAATTTTATTTTAGTAATTTGTACATTTAAGTTTACTAATTGATTATAATATTTCATATTGCAGTTTTTTTTTTAATTATAATATTTTAAATTCACAAAATATTTTGAAATCACAAAATTTTTTATATAATGATGTATATGGTATTGTGTATCGCGTATGAATGGTTTATTATTTTACGTTACCTTTTTTGTTCGTTAATTAATTTCGTACTTAAAATGTTTTTTGAATCCCTCATTCCTCATTTTTTGTATCGAGTGAAAGATTATCCAATGCTTTTATTCCCTGCTATTTATGGCGTCCTTGTCCAAAGCTTTTGTTTACCGTCGGAGAGTTTTTTAAATTTTTTTGTACACTTGTCTAACTGGTAGGTAGCATAACTGTAGTTTGAGTGTGTTGAAATTTGTTTTTTTTTAAAGCTTTTAAATGTGTATTTTGTTTAAATGTATTACAGACATCGTGATTTTTAGTAGACTTGTAGATTTGTCACTCTCCACTATAGATGAAAAGGTTTCAAAAGACAAGGTTGATCTATAATCTATACCACTCGCTTCAGATTTTCCCAAAAATTCTCTCAGGATTGAAAGGATAAATACCTGATTTCGAACATTTCTGGTGTCTTAGAATCTAGTGATTCTAGCAAGCATCCTCAGAAAATCACTATTTGGCAGTACGCCCCTATTTCATCGCCCTTTCGATTAATTGTTTGCGCTAAGCGATTTTGAAGGGTCGATCTAGTATTGCGTTTTAACGTTAAACGGAACCTACATTATAAATCTAAGGAATCACAGATGGCGCCAATTTAATAATTTTCACTTAAAACACTTTTTTGCAAGATGTGCTATAAAACATTAAATGAATTTATTGTTTGCGCCCGTACCTCATCATCATCACTCTTGGCTCCACAACCCCTGGTGGGTCTTGGCCTCCTCAAGAGTCTTCCTCCACTCATCTCGGTTTTGTGCCAGCTTTACAGCATACGATTTAAAAATTTACGCCCGTACATGTTCAATACAAGTATGAATAAATAGTTTCGTCCATAAACATACTCAAATATTTCAATAAAGACTAACAAATACAATATTGGATAGATTTAACGATGCAAAATAAAATTTTTGAATTTCTTGAAACATTTTGGATTGTTTATGGACACAGCTATTTATTTCTATTCATATTGAATGTGTAGGGGCGCAAACAATTAATTCACCAATATTTGAAAGCATAATTTGCGAAAAGTGTTTTAACCCAAAATAATTAAATTGGTCCCATCTGAGAATGCGAAGATTATAACGTACATTTTGTTTAACTGATACACAATATTTTTCACTTGGAAAATTCGTAATTCTGACACTGCCTTATTTTCAAATATTTTACAAATACTGTCAACTTTGCATTTCCTACAACAATTATTATATTCCGTGGTACTTCACTAGTCTGCGCTAGTGAAAATAATAATGTTGTATGCAGAACCAGGAAAATCTTCTCACTTTCCAAGGGCTACCGGTAAAATGTTAATTCCTGGTTTAATATCAGTGGTACGTATAAAAATAGTATTCCACACGTCCAACATGTCCCCAGAATTTTCACCAAAATCACCAGGTGTCATTTATCATATTCCGACGATAGATGGCAGTAGCGTAGCGATCACATGTCGTATAAATATATGCATGAGGCCCGCAACTCCAATTTCCCATCACGGCGGGCGGCATGTTCCGTCAAAGATCACGCTTCATTTCACAAACAAATTTCCTATTAGCGATACCTGTCGAACTGCGCCGTAACGACCTAGGTGGTTTGCGCCTCGACTGATATTTTAACCGCTGGTGGAGAAAAAACTAGATGAGACGTTTGTTAAAAGAATTAGATAGAAATTAGCATACCTGACAATGACGTCATATGGAGTGTAAACAGTTGGTTTCGCTTGCTGTGCCACGGATATTCGTTGATGAATCTCAATTTGGGAGGCGGTTATAAGTACCTCCGCCTCGAGAACCATTTATAGGATAACAAACACCCTTACCATAGGTCACCCCAAGTGATTCTCTACGTTTGGTGCCTTAACAGGGATCCGGGTTCAGAGGGTTAGGTTTGTATAGGTCTTGGCGGTGGATGCTTTTGTTCGCCTACTGTTACTGCGAACTAAATGACTTTTTGAGGGAGAGCTTTTGACTTCTCCAGTCGAACTCTCTCGACCCGTCGCGTCGCCTCGCACCACAGTGGGAGGGATAGATTCATACTTTTTTCACTCTTGAACACGTTGACCCACATATTGCTACCCATCCCTCATTATTTTTTTCCTTCCCAGAACTTCCCCTCCTTCCTTTTCCTAAAAATACCCTCCATACAGCATCCCCAAAAAGAAGGCCCCGAGAGAAGAAAATCCCTCAACCTCTTGTATGAAATAATGTTTAAAAAATGTGTGCTTGGGAGTCTCATATCTACTACATCAGTCCACATAAGTTCCCCATACCTTACTTCGCGTTAAAATTGCTTGATCTTGCCATTTTCCCCGACATCAACTTTTATCGACTTAGATTGTTAGCGTAAGGGTCCTCGCTCATGGAGAATCCAAAAACTGGTTGGCAACTCAATTCAACTCAAATTAACGACACAACTCAACTTTACGATTTCTGTAATTTTATCAGCTTGTTTAACAAAAATATAATTTATTAATAATTTATCAACCTTAATATTGCATTGGTTGCTGAAAGCGAAGAAGAACTGCAAGAGGCCTTAACAACCATGCAAAGCATTCTCCAAAATAACTATAACATGAAGATAAATAAAGACAAAACAAAGCTGCTGACTGTAGGCCGAACGCAACATCAGATGCGAATAGAGATGTCAGGAGTTCCACTAAAGAACGCCAAGGAGTTTGTCTATCTCGGGAGCAAAATAACATGGGACGGTCGGTCTAAGAGCGATGTCGACAGCCGTATACACCAGGCTAGGCTTGCTTTCAATAAAAGGTCGAAAATAATTGAATCAAATAATATAGACCTAAAGCTGAGAATACTCCTCATCAAGACCTATGTATGGAGTATCTTGATGTACGGCTGCGAAACATGGTGCCTATCCAAAAGAGATAAACGGAGACTAGAGGCTTTTGAGATGTGGTCCTATAGAAAACTATTAGGAATTTCCTGGAGAGACCACATTACAAATGAGGAGGTTCTCCAAAGAATCGAAGGAGGAAGGCACCTGCTCAGGACCTTGTCCGAAAGGCGTGCAAGATGGATCGGCCATGTAATACGACAAGAAGGCCTCTTGCATTCCATAATGGAGGGTATGACCGAGGGGACAAACTCTAGGGGATGCCCACGCCGAGAGTACCTGGAGGACCTGCTGGTGGAGGTGCGCTGCTTATCATATGCAGACCTCAAAAGAGCCGCACAAGACAGGGAAGAATGGAAGAGGAAACTGAAGAAAATTGCTGCAAACCAATCCCAGGATTGAAACCAGAGAGAGAGAATATAAAATAATAATTTACCAACCTTCTGAACAAAATCGATACGTACTCGTACATATAGCAAATTACTCGAAAACTTGACAGCTCCTGAGGCGCTACCATGGCAACTGAAACGCGACTATCACTGCTAGGTGCCGCGTCGCCCTTGACAACTGATCTTTAACAAGTTGCCTGGGTGCGGACCGCGAATGAAATTCGTAAGTTCCTTTCAAGCGGATACCGATTTTTTTACTATTATTATAAACAAAAAGCTATACAATATTACAGGAAATCAAATAAAATAAAATATTACAGAAAAAAGAAAAAGTCCCGATAAACTACTTTTAAGTAGTTTGTCAACGGGTCGCCAACTGGTTTTTTTGAGTTTCTCCGTGAGCGAAGGAAGAGAAAACGTTTTCAGTGAATTGCCTTACCTGACACTTATTAAATAGCAGGATGACGTCACGATGCCAGCCAAACTGACCAAAAGCCAGACTTATGCCTACAATATCACAGCAAGCAGCATGGTTCATGTGTTGTTTGAAGTGGAGACAATTGAAATCGTAGATATGAAAATAGAGATGAAAATAGGGATCGCGTAAAGCGAAAAATGTTGACTTTGGTCTCTAATTGGAATCGGGCTGAAAAAAGATGTCGTGTATTGTAGTCATTAGTTATTTTCGGTACAAAGAAGGCAAACCTTGTGTTGCCGAAATCAATGGTTATAACAGTTTTTTAACCTCCACAACAAGTAAACGACGAGGATTTTAACCTCCACAACAAGTAAACGACGAGGATTTAACGGAAACCAACTATGAAATTTGGTATTAAGGTTTTTCAAATTGCGTCGCTTTTAACTTTTGATTTTTAACTTCTTTTCAACGCCTAAAAAATGCATGCTTTGGGGAAGAGCGGCCCGCCACACGCCGGCTGACACTATTTTCGTAATAACATACTTGTTTTTATAAAATGATGCTTTTTTTAATTTGCCCTCTTAGCAGATAATGTGTTTATATATTTATAAACACCGTATACATCTATCCTCCGTATTTTCCCGGAGAATTTTGTTTATATTCATAGAAATATAAAGAAATTAATAAGAAAATATTCTTGATTTGTTTTATATTTTCCAGCCACATAAGCGGTATTCGCAAATTTAAAAAAAATCATATGAGGCTTTCCTATAAACAGATATTGACCGACAGTTGATCCCCGACAGTTGGCCCCCCGATATATTATTTTTTTTAAATTATAATGTTTTCGGGATTATTTTCTGATTTCAAACTTAAAATCGACTACAAAAATAACTTTAATAATAAGCTGATTTTATACGAATTTATTTGTAGTGGCGATTTTTTGTACTTATACTCTAGTAATATAGTGTATACTTTTAGACAAGTAGTTTTATCCTTGAGGCATTTCAACGAAAGTATGTTTTATATATTGGTTATTCGGCGGTGCATCCTCTCTGCAAACCCCTTCGGGGACCCCTAATAGAATTTTCCCTAAACCGACTGCATATTGCATACTTTTGAAAATGAAAAATTATTTCATTTGGCTCGGAATTCGCGACGCGCTTTTCAACAGCTAAAAAACAAAGTTTTCAAGTAACGAAAATACAAGCTAGAATAACACATTAGGATACATTATTTTTTAATGTCATAAAATTTAGTGTTGAAAACTGTTATCTTCTATTTTATAGGTCTGGTCAGTGGTTGAGTGGGCATAGCGTTTGGGTCCCACCCGAGCGTCGCGTGTTCGATTCCTCGACTGGCTAAGTCCTCCATCACAACACAAGCAACATTTTCGGCTTTCTGTGGTGGTAGTAGGAGATTTTCAAACATTGCTGGGTTTTTCGTAACCCGGGAACGTTTGTCTTTCTTGTTTTAAAAAATTGAAACGAGACAGGTTCGTATATAATTTTGCGGCAGAGCAGAGACCAGAGCTCAGGATAATGGGCAATGTAGTTAACTGTCAGGTAGGTAGGTTTTCAGAAAAATAAAAAGAAGATGAATTTTATAAAACTATATTGTAGCCAACAACAAAAAAACAAACATGAGATGCAAATTGTGCAAATTTACACCAATGGAAGCTTAGCACTAAATTTATACCAATGTAATACAAAATATAAACATACCAGATGGACTCCTAATGGATTCGCTAATCTAACTAAACGGATATAACACCGGATGACGACCGCGAACCTGCTTCCTAGAGAGAACACGAGAAGGGACGGGACTTCCAGCCTCCTCAACCGGGGACGGCGCGGAATCCAGAGAACCTAGGTCTTCCTTCTAATGGGGATGAAGGCCGCTACGCCTCCAAGGAGCGTATCCAGCCTCGGGCTATCTCAACAAACTCCGTTCAAAAAGCACGTGGCCCAGCCAGTCTCCCAGACTTGCGGATTTCGGTAGAACTGTCAGCAATCCGTGACATTCGCGACGCGGTGTCATAATCGCATATTATTGTAGCCATCACAAGGACCAAATCACTTTACAATTTCGTGTCCAAAAATATTTCCACAAAATGGCCAACTACCAACATCGGAAAAAGTGGGATTTGCATATCATCCACTAAAAATAAAACCGTACACAAACTTCTCGTGTTACGAAAAAACACCCCGCGCCTTTTTAAGTTAAAATCAACTTAGATTCACATGATTTAACGAAATTGAAACACCATAATGGTGAATGACTAATTTCCGCCACAGTAGCCCTTGCTGTCCCGGAAGGAAGTGACCATAAACAAAAAACCATCTCTCTTTCCCAAAAAATTACCAGTCTCCAAAAAAAACACCATAGACAAAATAACTAAATAGGCAAGAACTGCACCAGTCACATAACATTTATGTGACAAAATAAAGTAAAAAAAAATATAAAAATGAATCGCTGAATATATTGCTAAGCGCATAACTTTCGAACGACTGCACCAAATTGGATAATTCTTTTTTTTTGTGTGTTCGTTGTTGTCAGGACAAGGTTTTTATGAAACTTCCGGTGAGCTCTGGCATTATGAAGTTTGTTTAAAAAAATTGCCATTGGTGGCATGCGAGGTTTGAAAACTGAATGTATAGAAAGCGGGAGGGAGGGAGAGATAGGGGAGGGGGGGGGGGAGGTGGAGGAGGCGGAGTGGAAATCCCCCTTACACCATGCGAGCGAAGCCGCGGGAAAAAGCTAGTTTAATATAAAATAAGTGGTTCCATGCCAACTTAACAAAGTGGCATTTCAACACCCCAAAGTGGCATTCAATACCAAGACGAAGGGCCACTTTGTTGAGTTTTCCGATCACCAAAATAAGTAATAAAAATATTGCACTAATTTAGTTTTTTTTAAACACTTGTTTTGTCGGGCTTTTTGTAACCCGATAATTGTTTAACATTACAGGTTTTTTGTATTTCGCTTTTCAACATGTTAGGAGCGTGTACACTCAAAACTATAACAGATTTCAAGTGTACTTGAAAAAATTGATAATCATTTTGAACAGCGTGACGTCATCGAAGTGGCACCGAAGTGTAAATAGTAATTTGCCCGTGGGCACTCGAGCGCACGGGGTATGTTGGGTGCAGGCTGTCGCGACTAAGCGATACAGCTTCACATCCCTGTACTGTGCATTATGCGAGTACTGTCGACATGCAAGTAGTTTGCTCCTCACTTGAAACCAAGTGTCAAGTGTGTAATCAAACGCCAATTTGCTCCCGCGTTGAGTGTTGTAAACCTTGTTAGGTGAGTTTTTGATTTTTGTAAGTGATTGGTTTTGACGCTTTGAATAATGATTTCATGCCGAATTACACAAAATACTAGTTATTACTTCGGAAATTTGGGAGGGGGTATGGGTACCGCCGCCCCGGGAACCATTTGGATTGATAACCAACATCCCAAGTTGTTTTGTTAAGTTACATGGTTTAGCAGGGTTTTCCTGAACGCTGTAGAAATGAGATCCCTGAGGCGTATGTGTGGTAAAACTATGTATGATCGTGTGAGAAATGTGGAAATCCGCAAAGAATGCAAGGCTGATGTAAGCGTGATGAGTAAGATCAAGAAAGGAACGCTCCGATGGTTTGGGCATGTAGAGAGAATGAACGAGGAAAGGAGTGTAAGGAGAATATATGACGCAAATGTGAATGGTAGAAGAAGTCGAGGACGCCCAAGAAAGACATGGCACGACCAAGTGAATCAGATACTTGAGTCGGGCCATGTCAAGAGTCAGAATAATAGAAGAGAATGTATGAGACGTTGTATGAATGTAAACGAGGCAAGGAATGTGTGCCAAGACCGGGATGTTTGGCGGTCCGTCCTCTCTGCCTACCCCTGCGGGGAAACGGCGTGATGGTTAGTTAGTTAGTTAGTTAGTTCCGCAATGATGGGGTCAGGTTTGTTTGGCAACACATGCGTTTGCCCACCTACTGCGTGGCGGGTCGAATCAGGGGACACTGGTTGATGGAGGCCTTTTGCGGATCTCGACTAATTCTTGTACCGCAATGGGAGGGATGGTTTCATACATCAGTCACGCTTGGACACATTGATTCGTACTCACTCCTCGTAGATTTTTCCTTCCCAGAACTTCCTCTCATTCCTTTCCCTAAAAAGACCATCCGCTCAGCACCCCTAAAGATGACGTAGGCTCCGAAGGAAATTCAGGGTCTCCTGTGTGGAGCTACTGTTAAAAAAATATGATTTGAAATTTTCACAGCCAAAAATATTAATTAATTAAAATATTAGGGTCCTGGGTTCGTGTCCCAGCGGAGCTAATATCTTTTTCTGATTTTTCTGTCTCCAGATTTTCGATTGAGTTTCGCTAATATTGTCTTCATTTAATTAAACATTATAATTTGAGATTTTACTCATAAAGTTAAAAAACTTAAAGTGAAAAAAAATGTTAACGTAATTAATTTCTGGCTTACTATGCCGTGTTGCGCTTCCTCCCTATTTAGCCAACGTTTCCGAGAGGATTACAGTGTTTATCTTCAGAGTAGATATTATTATGTAGAATATAGATGGTGGTGAAGTGTGTGCGTTTGTGGATTACAGTTTTTATTTTATAGAAGTTTTTCTACTAATTTACCCATGGCAGTATGGTATAATAGAAATGGCTTCACTGAGGCGTACGTGTGGTAAAATAGTAAAAATTTACGACACAGTCGTACTACCGAGATCGGAAAATAATGCATATTCTCAGGCTAATTTCTTCGCTTTTCGGAGCAACTGACATAGGTCCCAAAGAAATCGTTGTGTCTCCCTTACTATCATAGTGAAAAATATGATACAAACTAGTACTGGGCGTTGACGATAATTCTATCCAACGCCAACGTCGTTATCGTTGGCAATTTTCAACTGTTGAAAATAGCTGTTGAAAATAACGTCGACGTTGACACAACTATAATGAGAGATCGACACGATACTAACAAAAAAACAAACAAAAAATATATCAAAATCGTATTAAGGAATCCCTTTTAACGGGTGGTTCCCCGGATCATTGATGTATTATTAATTATTATTATCTCTATGCCCCACGCCCCACACACGTAATAATAATCCTATAATAACGTTGAAAGTTGAAACTGTTGGAAGACGTTGGTTTCGGTGTTGAAAATATTACCCTGTTGAAATGTTATAACGTTGAAGATATATTTTGCTTGTCACTGATAAATTCGCTTGTTGCTTGGCGCTACGGATCGGCCGTATTGGACGGGAAAATAAAAAAAAGTTCAGTAGGTACGTACATTACCAAAAGACCATGTCTAATTGGGTATAATATCGGATACGATTTTAGATTTTCACGGCCAAAAATTATTTTGTTATTGGTTTTTGGGGTATTATGCCGTGTTGCGCTACCTCCTTCTTTAGCCAACGTTTCGGACAGCGTTGCAGTGTCCATCATCAGGGCAGATGTGTAATTGTTAGGGGTGATGTTAGTACTTAGCTACTTAGGAGCGATACCGTGTCGCCAGCTCCACTCCTCTACGAGCTGGCGCTACACTATACTTCAACATGTTTTTTGCGTTTAGCCTTGATGTAACCGTCAATTACCGGATACCAAGAACTATTGAGTTTAGCTCCGTCGTCTCTATTAATATTTACAGGATTTTTGTAAATTTCAATTGCCTCCGTAATCAGGCGTGCTCTATGAGTTTTCGGTCTTCCCAGGACTTCAGGAACAAATCCAAAGTAATGGCCGGTTTCAATTAAATGCTCGGCGATTGCCGATTTGTCAGGGTGGCCAAGTTTACATGCTCGAAAATGTTCCGATATCCTTTTGGAGATCGTCCGCTCTGTCTGGCCCACATAGACCTTATCACATCCGGAACAGCTGAGTTTATATACTCCATCTGTTTCCAGAGGAAACTTGGTCTTTGCAGGCCTCAAAAAATCTCGTATTTTTGTCGTGGTTCCGAAGACAGTCTTGATGCTTTCTTTTTTTCAATAGCCTGGCAATTCTGTCTGTCACATTGTGAACGTAAGGCAGGAAAGCGCAGCCCTTTGACTCTTGTTCAATTCTGTCTTCATTTGGTGCAGACAGGGCTGGGCAAAATACATGCTTTGCTGTAATTGAAATACAAATTACAAAATACTTTTACGCATGTATTTGAAATACGAAATACAAAATACTTTCAAGTCGTGTATTTGAAATACAAAATACAAAATACAGTATTTTAACCATTTTTTAATATCAAATACAAAATACAAATTACAAAATACAAAATACATTTGGTTTTGGTAGAACCTTTGGTTGAAATAAATTGTCGTAAGTGCCCTCATCTAAAGGCCGTTATACACGACATCTTTTTTCAGCCCGATTCCAATTAGACACAATGGTCATCACTGCAAACAACACATGAACCATGATGTTTGCTGTGATGCCAACTGAAATCGTAGATATGAAAATCGAGATGAAATAGCGATCGCGTAGAGTGAAAAAAGTTGACTTTTGTGTCTAATTGGAATCGGGCTGAAAAGAGATGTCGTGTATAACGGCCATAAGGGTGGAACCATAGAAGTAAAGCAAGTGCAAAAATTGACCAATCATATTGCTCAGAAGACACATCTCGTCTCCGCTCCACTTGTAAAGTTTTGTGGTACAGGACTTAGGTGTTAGATTATTATTATAATAACACTAGCTGGTTCCTGGCATGCGTTGCAATACCATATTCAAAAAAATAAATTGTTTTTCCCTGCATGTCTTTTCCCGTGCGTCCCGTTACCCTCCCGCATCCCCTTCCCCTCCCGCGTTCCCCTTCCACCTACCCCGCCTACCCTCTCCGCTCTCCCGCTCCCCCGTCCCGCCAACCAGCCTCCCGCGATCCATATATTCAGTCCCAGTACATTCTGTTTTCAAACAACTCGCGTGCCAACTATTACAATTTTTTTATTCAAATTTTCATTTTTCACATATTATTACAAATATTCATTTTTGTATATTATAAGAACAATCAATCAAATCTGGTACCTGACATTGGTACCTATTTAAAATATCTATAATTTTAAAAATCCATAGACAATTCTTTTGTTACACAAAAAAACAGCTGCCTGCTAAATTCAGTTTCATCAAACGTGCAAACTGTCAAACGTGCGAAGTTATAATAGTCGTTAAGTTTTCTGAAATTATCCAATTTTCTGGGTAATTTTCTTAATTTTTCTTTCCGTAAAAACCTTCTACAAAGTATTATTAACTTTAAAAAAATGAATGAAATAGGAAAAGTCGTTCTGAATTTATGGCGTGACCGAGGGAAACAAGGATTCATTTTTATGAACATAGATGATATTTGTATAGCGCAGTTTTGTGTCATTTCACTTCAAGTGCACTCTAAAGTAAGTAATTAAGTTAAAAATAATCTAGTATAAAGGGTGAATGAGAGATTGTATGCTCCCATGCCAAACCTTTATGAGTATCAGAATGTCACGGGTTTATTTTCAAATAACAAGTCGAATTCTTATCTGCTCCAGATATATTTAAGATTCGGTAAATTACATTACGACAATAAAATTTAGACCGCGGGTAGAACTATGAAGATAGTAACCTTCGCACACAGCAGCCGGAACCGACGAATAATCAAGAATGATCTTCGATAAATTTCTAATCTGACAGCGACCGGTAGAATGCGCTGGAATGTCAGTGTTGCCATTCTATAATAATATTTTTATGGCTGTTGTGCTGCTGTGCCTAGGTACTACCCACATACTTCCCCCCCAGTCGACAGACGATAGAAAGAAGATAAATACTTAAATGTATAAACAGGAATTGTTTTTAGAATTTTTAAAACAAATTAAAATTATCTTCAATTGTTTACTGGAGCGCTCATTTATTAACTCAACATGTTTATGGAGTTTTATTGTAATTAAAGAAAACTAGACTGGGTATAGTTATCATCCAGAGTGAACCTATTATTTTTATTTTAAAGTTATTGCAAATAATTATTAAATGACTAATAACATTTATATGCTTCAGTAAACACTTGGAAAGAATTATGATATTATAAGTATTAAAGTTTGAACAACATGTTCTTGCAGTGCCAGTTGAAAACGATAGCAGGTTTATTAAATATATAGCAGACGATCAGCAAGTTTATTAAATATTTATAAAAAATTATTAACTTAACTATGTGTACAAGTTTTATTAAAATCTAAATATTTGAAATGACTTGACAAAAACAATAAAAGATTCCTAACTAGGAGCATGCTTCAACTAGTTGTTAATAGGTGAGTATACATCATTGGCAAAAAAAAGAAATTTTTTTTTTTTTTTTTTTGTTATTTACAAAAGTTTTTGTTTGAATTTTTATAATAATGGTAGTTATGAAACCAAAATGCATGTTATAATATCTAAGTTTCCTATAAGCTAATTAATATATTAAAGTTATTTAAAAACAAAGGAACATATATATGTGTACATTATACTATTAGCCATGTATTTAATATAGTATAGAAATATGTTGAACTGATTATGTAGTGAAGTCATTGTAGGTACCAAAGTAATACTTCATATTTCTATATTATAATAAATATGTTACATCACATTTGTGATACAAAAGAATACCTCACATCACTCTGAATGTGGAAAATTTTCAGTAAAATTTTTAACTATTATTTATAATAAAGTAAGTACTTGTAAGAATTTACACTTATGTTTTTAATCAGTCGCTGTTATAAGTATCACAGGCGACCAGTTGTTTATTGGAGCATTTCTGCATCGACAATAATGCTTTGGATATTTCTTGTTAGTTGAAGATTTGATTTATTTTCTTTCAGTTTTCTAAAGCTAACGTCTATAATAATAATAATATATTATACCGTAAACGTTGTAGTACGCTATAGTATATTATCCTGCATTAGGTTATTATTCTAAATACATACTTAATTACTTAACATAGGTACATTAGATACAATATTTTGCATAAGTTGCGAAAGTTAGTTTGACACTAAACGTCGAAATAATGTTTTCATTATTCCACGTACTCATGACTCTGTGTCATAAAAATATGAAAGTAATAACTAAAGTGTCAAGTTATATACTGGCATGGTCATACCAAAAATTAAAAAATATACACATTAATCTATGTTTACTGAAGCACACATAGTAATCATCTGTTATGTTTGGTATGTTTTCATATTGTAAATAATTCATTGATTTAACAACATATAAAAACAGATGTGCTTCAGTATACACTACATAGTTATAAAAAATTTCAATACTTGCTACATCAAGTGATGTCTGAGTCGATGTAGCAATATTGGGCAGGTATATTCATTTACATAATCATTTTTACCTAAATTATTGTTTCTATACAATAAGCGCTGAATAAAGTATCTCGCGTAGAGCGAATTAAATGGAAAATATTTTCTTATGCCATATCAGATATTTTGAAATTTTATCAAGTGATACTGTGTTATTTGAGTTATACTATTCTTTACTGCGCAGACAACCATTCATATTTTTACCATTATATAAATTCTTAATAAATATAAATCATTTTCAAATGTTTACTGATTCTCGATTATTACTTACTCCATATACTATGAAGCCTTTTATTATATTATATATTATTGTTTTTATTATGTTATTGCGATTAACTATCAATTAGTCGTAAAATATACTCGCTTTCGTAAACATTTGAAAATAATTATAATTTAATATTTAAGTGACAGTTTCAACAACATGCCTGTTCAGATGTGTATTTATAAGTACATCTGAGTAGTCATAGTTGGAATTATTAAAAACAAAAAGTAATGTTAGATATTTTTTGTATGAATGTCGATATAAGCTATATTGACTACGTATCCAATATAGAATACATTGAGATTCACGCTATCAGAGTTATACACATATGAAAGGTTATTTATATCATAATAATTACAAGTGTTGTGAAAAGCGATTATAGCTACATACATAGGTAATATACATTGTTTTAAATTTGCTTAAATTAATTGCATGTAAGTACATGTTTTTAAAAGATGAAATTTTTCATCAATTTATAAGGCATCATTTCTCTGACAATGAATTGCCTATATTGTATTGTAATTATGTTGTTTGTAAAAATATTAAATTATGAATTATGATAAACAATAAAGCTCAAAATTTGTGTGAAATATTGTAGACTTTGTTATTTTCATTCTTAGTAATTTTAAAAATAGTAATAGGTACCTTTGAAATAATGTGAGAGTAATTTGATGATTTTAGTATTAATTATTGAAGCTTTTTATATATTTGAAAAATAAAATAAAATGCCTTTTTATGCTCTAAGCCTCCCAAATCTGTCTGGGAAGTGTACTTTTCGCCCAGATCTTGTAGTTCTTTCTGGAACTGTGGTGAAAGATTCTGGAACAGTTGTAGAAATAGGAATGTTTTCTTTTACAGATACATTTTCTTCTACGGGAACAAAAGCTGGTTTTAAGCGGTCTATCGAGACGCGTTTTGGCTTTCCTTTAATGGAGATGACGAATGTTTTTTCATTACGTTCCACAACTTTATATGGCCCATCGTATGGAGATTGGAGGGGTCTTTTTGTGCCGTCAGTTCTGAGAAACACATGTGTCGCAGTAGGTAGCTCTTTATGAACAAAAAATTTTCCTGTACCGTGGATACTGGCAGGAGTCGGTTTGATTGTTTCGAACTTTCTCTGGAGTCGTCCGATATATGTATCTGGTTCCTCGCGTGGAGTTGCTGTGAAGAAATCGCAAGGTAATTTTAGAGTTCTACCGTAAGTTAGTTCTGCTGGTGAACATTTCAAATCTTCACGTACCGTTGCTCTCAGGCCAAGTAGAATGAGTGGGAGATTTTCAACCCAATTCTGATCTCCACAAGCTATAAGAGATGATTTTAAAATACGGTGCCATCTCTCGATCATACCATTAGCTTGTGGGTGGTACGCAGTGGTTCTCAGATGCTTAATGCCAAACTTTTCTGTAAGTTTTTTGAAAAGGCAACTCTCAAATTGGCGTCCCTGATCAGTCACTATGCTATCAGGGGTTCCGTGACGAGCGATCCAATGGGTCGTCAATGCAGTGGCGACGGTTTCCGCTGTCATATTTTTCAGGGGTATTGCCTCGGGCCAACGAGTAAATCTGTCAATCATAGTAAGTATGTACTGGTACTCGTTGCATATTGGGAGTGGTCCGACTAGATCGATGTGTACGTTTCTAAATCGATCCTCTGGTAATATATATGTTGCTAATGGAGCAACAGTGTGTCGGGAGACCTTGGCTTTTTGGCAAGCAATACATTGTTTTACAAAGTTTTTAATGTCTCTTGACATGTTTGACCAAACAAATCTTTGCTTGATTGTTTTTGTTGTTCCTAAAATGCCAGCATGACAAACATTGTGCACACTTGCGATTACCTGGTCACGCATGCTGTCAGGTACCAATGGTCTGATGTGTCCTGTCGATATGTCACACCATACTGTAGAATCTGTGCCAGGAATCACCATTTGACGTAAGGTGAGGGAGCTGTCATCGTTTGCCTTCAAAGTACCGTCAGTATGACATTGCTCTATTCCCATCTGCCTGTAGTCAATAGAAGTAGGACAATTAATCTCTACCTACCTGATATCTTAATGATAATAATCATTAAGATATCAGGTAGGTATATATCATATCCGCAGATATGAGTTTATGGATTAACAGATTACTTCATTTTCGGTAACTCCGATGCAATCGAAATCGCAAAGGATGTACTACGTACATATTATATTAAAATTACTGAGAGCATTTAATTTCTAGACTACTGCAATGTAAATTTGAGAAAGGGTTTTTAAAATTGAAATTTAACTTACGTTTTGCTGTCTCAGGACTCCTGATTAGCCGTTGGATCCGGCTGGCTGGTGTGCAGGATTGTGACATTTTTTTTTAGAAATTTAAATCGTGTAAAGTCGGGTCACCATTTATAAAGGGGTGAATGAGAGATTGTATGCTCCCATGCCAAACCTTTATGAGTATCAGAATGTCACGGGTTTATTTTCAAATAACAAGTCGAATTCTTATCTGCTCCAGATATATTTAAGATTCGGTAAATTACATTACGACAATAAAATTTAGACCGCGGGTAGAACTATGAAGATAGTAACCTTCGCACACAGCAGCCGGAACCGACGAATAATCAAGAATGATCTTCGATAAATTTCTAATCTGACAGCGACCGGTAGAATGCGCTGGAATGTCAGTGTTGCCATTCTATAATAATATTTTTATGGCTGTTGTGCTGCTGTGCCTAGGTACTACCCACACTAGTATTTGTTGGAATATTTGATGCTGGCAACACTGATAGTTCCGGAACAATCTTCTTTTGTTATTTTTCTTCTGTTTGAAATTGTGTCAACTAGTGTATTGTTTACCTGACAATAAAATACGTTTGTACCTTATAATTGAGTATATTTAATTACAAACTAACAGGTTATGGGCCACATCATGCTTAAAGACACTGTGTTGTGATCAATGACTTTTAGTATAAAATTGTGATTAACATTTGAATCGAACAATGTCGTTCCAACTCCCTATTGAAAAGCTGAGGGGCCGTGAGAACTATGACATCTGGAAGTTCGCAGCTCAAGCATATTTAGAAGACCAGGAATTATGGGAATGTGTCGAAGGTACGGAATCAGACCAGAAAAAGGTTAAAAAATGTCGTTCCAAGATTGTTTTGTTGATTGAACCTGTTAACTATGTTCATGTCCAGTCTGCTACAACCGCGAAAGAAGCCTGGGACAATCTTGCTACTGCTTACGACGATAAAGGTCTTACACGGCGCGTCGGGTTACTAAGGACCCTAATTACAACAAAGTTAGAAAACTGTAAGTCTGTTGAAGATTACGTCGATAAAATTATTACTACTGCCCTGAAATTGACTAATATTGGTTTGAAAGTTGATGATGAATGGATAGGTACCATTCTTCTTGCGGGGCTTCCAGAAAAGTACACCCCCATGATTATGGGCATAGAGAGCTCTGGAATAAAAGTGACTGGGGATGCAATAAAGACAAAATTACTACAAGATGTTTCGTATAATAATTCAACATTAGAAAATCCCAATGACATTGCTATGTACGGATCTGGCTCGCCCAGATGGGTAAAATACAGTGTTTCTGGATCGGGTAGTCGCAGTTCCAGAGAGGCGGCAAAAAACAGTTCATCCAGAAACAGATCGGAGGAAATAATTACTCCCAACCCTGCAGATTATAAAAAGGGACTCCGCTGTTACCGATGCAACAGAAATGGTCATATAGCCCGAAACTGCGAGGTGACATTTGATACAAAAAACTGTGGAAACAAACAAAGTTCAATGTACACTGCTTTTTCCGTGACTTCTAAATCAGCCGATGAATGGTTTCTCGATTCGGGGGCTTCTGCACATTTAACAATGACTGATAATAATTTATTAAATAAAATCAAAAAATCTTCCCAGTTAGGTATCACTACTGCCAATGGTGATCAAATGATCAGCGACACAGTTGGAAACCTGCAATTAATCACACCTTGTGGAGAAACAATAAATGTAAGTGATGTGTTTTATGTTCCACAAGTGAAAGTAAATTTGCTATCTGTTAGTAAAATTGTTAGCAAAGGTAATTCTGTGGTTTTTAATTCAACTGGAGCAAAAATTTTAAATCGTAACAATCAAATAATTGGAACAGCATCACTAGTGAATAATTTATTTAAATTGGATGTGCAAAGTAATGTTGGCTTCGCTGTTCAAACAAAAGCTAATGATAGCACTCTTTGGCACAGAAGAATGGCCCACCTAAATTATGACAGTTTAAATAAATTGAAAAATGGATTAGCTCATGGAATTCAGTTTTCCTCGTGTAACCCACCAGATGTATGTGAAGTTTGTGTGAAAGGGAAGGGCCACAGGTTGCCTTTCCAATCGAGCAACTCTAGAGCTGCAAGACTACTTGAAGTGATCCACTCAGATCTTGTAGGACCAATGCAGACAAATTCATTATCTGGCTCTAGATATATTCTCACTTTTTTGGATGATTTCAGTAGAAAATCCTTTGTATATTTTCTTGTGACAAAAGATCAGGTGGCAGAGTGTTTTGAAACATTTAAAAAACATGTTGAAACGCAAACTGGAAAGAGAATCAAGACTCTTCGTACTGATAATGGAGGTGAATTTTGCAACAAGCGATTAGACAAAATCCTGCGTGATTGTGGTATTGAACACCAAACCACAGTTCCATATACACCGGAACAGAATGGTCGGGCGGAAAGACTGAATAGATCAATCCTGGAGCGTGCCAGGTGTCTTTTGATTGAAGCTAACCTCCCAAATATTTTTTGGGCTGAATCAGTCTTCACTACAGTCTACTTGATGAATCGTTCGCCCAGCAAAAATGTGGATAAAACTCCCGAGGAAATGTGGTCAGGAAGAAAACCTACTGTAAAACATGTAAGGGTATTTGGCTGCAAAGCCTATGCACACATTCCGGATGCACACCGAAAAAAGTTAGATCCTAAATCAAAACCATGCATTATGATGGGATATAGTCTTCTGTCCAAGGCTTATCGTTTGTATGACCCTAACAATAATTGTATTTTTGCATCAAGAGATGTCATTTTCTCTGAGAATGAGGAAGGAGTTTCACTCCTCACAGGGAAACAGGATAATTCAAGAGAATCTTTCTTTCCTGCAGCGGAAGATGAATGTTCCTCAATAAATGAAGATATTGTATCTAAGGACTCACCCGAAAAAGTTGGCTCAGTGGATTCAGAGGACATTGCGGATATACGGGATACTGAAGACTTCCTAAATCCGCACGTTGCAGACTTACAGTCTGGTCTAAGAAGGCAGGACAGGGTTAGGAATCTTCCCAAAAAATATGATGATTTTGTAGTTTATACTGGTGTTAGTGATGAACCCTCAGATCCCTTGACCATTGAGGAGGCAATGGAGCGATCAGATAAACAACTTTGGATTGAAGCAATGGACCGTGAAATGGAATCACAAATGGATAACAACACATGGGAACTGGTCGATCTTCCATCTGACAGAAAACCTTTAAACATCAAATGGGTTTTTCGCACAAAGAGAGATGCAAATGGGGATATAGTCCAGCGTAAGGCTCGTCTAGTAGTGAAAGGTTGTGCTCAAAGAAAGGGTTTGGATTTCGAAGAAACCTTCTCACCTGTGGTCCGATACAGCTCCATTCGATACTTAATGGCATTAGCGGCTGAACTTGATTTGGACATAGATCAGATGGACGCTGTTTCAGCATTTCTCCAGGGCGATCTTCAGGAGGAAATCTACATGTACCAATCAACAGGATACCAAAAGTCTGATAAAGTTTGTCGCCTAAGGAAAAGCCTATATGGATTAAAACAATCAAGCCGTGTTTGGAACATAAAATTGGATGCATGCCTGAAGAATATTGGGTTTCAACAGTCAAGATATGATCCATGTGTGTATGTGAAAAATGAAAATGCGACTGTGTTGATCATTGCTGTTTGGGTGGATGATCTACTTATTTTTTCTAGCGACAAATCACAAAAATATGCTGTTAAAAATCAGCTCAAAGAAAGTTTCAAAATGACTGATATCGGTGAAGCCAAATATGTGTTGGGATTCCAGTTGACTCGAGACAGGCAAAACAAGAAGCTGTGGATAAGTCAACAGAGCTATATTGAACAGGTTCTGAAGCGCTTCAATATGTATGGATGCAACCCTGTGGACACACCACTAAGTCCTAATGAAAAACTCTCGAAACAGCAATCACCAAAAGATGAGAACACCTCAGCCATGATGAAAAATATTCCGTACCAAGAGGCAGTCGGTAGTTTGTTATTTGCCTCTCAAGTTACCCGACCTGACATTTCATTTGCGGTTAGTTATGTGAGTCGTTTCAATAACAATCCAGGTCAAGCGCACTGGGCTGCAGTCAAACGAATTATGCGTTACTTAAAGGGTACTGCAGATTGGAAACTGGAGTTTGATGGATGCACACCCTCTTCAATTGTTGGTTTCTGTGATGCTGATTGGGCCAGTGATTGTGACGAAAGGCGATCTGTGACAGGCTACATTTTTACTAAATGTAAAGGAGCTGTTTCTTGGGGGACAAAAAAACAACCAACTGTGGCGCTATCGACAACCGAAGCAGAGTACATGTCCATGTCTGCTGCGACACAGGAGGCATTGTGGTTAAGAGGTCTGGCTCAGGAAATCGACAGTGCAGTATATGACACTCCTACAGTTATCCACGTGGACAACCAGGGAGCGGCAAATCTAGCCGTGAATGGGTGTTACCAAGCCAGAACCAAACATATAGATGTGCGACATCACTTCCTTCGTGAGAAGATCCAGTGCCAACTAATTGAATTCAAATACATCCCTACAACTAAAATGGTAGCCGACTCTCTCACCAAAGCTTTGGATAGAGAGAAATTGATGAGATGCATTTGCAATCAGGGTATCATCAAATAGGGAGGGTGTTGGAATATTTGATGCTGGCAACACTGATAGTTCCGGAACAATCTTCTTTTGTTATTTTTCTTCTGTTTGAAATTGTGTCAACTAGTGTATTGTTTACCTGACAATAAAATACGTTTGTACCTTATAATTGAGTATATTTAATTACAAACTAACAGTATTCAGTCAAATTATTCCTATAGTGCTTGATCTAATACTATGATAAAAAATTGTACAATACAAATCAATGACAAGTATTATATAATATCATACAAAATGTACAATAACAATTCTATTATAG
Source organism: Limnephilus marmoratus (assembly GCA_917880885.1). Lineage (NCBI taxonomy): Eukaryota > Metazoa > Arthropoda > Insecta > Trichoptera > Limnephilidae > Limnephilus > Limnephilus marmoratus. The sequence goes on from OU862931.1 coordinate 30,696,440, forward strand.
CACAGGACAATAATAATAACTAGTATGACATAAAAAAATGTACAGTACATTATAAAGCAATGATAAGAGAACTACAAATAATCATTAGTAAGATTGCTGTAGCACAGGACAATATGACAATAGTACAGGATTCTAGCGTTTTTAGTCTATGTATTATCTATGTCAGTTTATTTTTCATTATCATTATAAAGATCGCTAAATGTATTTAAAAATGTATTTTGAAGCCATAAGTATTTGAAATACAAATTACAAAATACCTCAGCAGCAGGTAATTGAAATACCAATTACAAAATACTTTTTTAGGAAGTAATTGAAATACAAATACAAAATACGTATTTGTATTTCAAATACGTATTTCAATTACAAGTATTTCAAATACTGCCCAGCCCTGGGTGCAGATTTGGCTCTTATGATTTGCCTTGTCTGCCTTACTGGGTAACCGTTACGCTCCAGTGCATCGGTCAGTTTCGTGAGTTCTGCTCCGATTTTTGCTTCTTCGCATATTCTGGTCGCTCGGGTCACCAAAAATTCATAAAAAAGATATCCCGATGAGACCGATCGTTAGTGCTATTGGTGCACCGACGTACAAACTTTCTCAATACCTCTCAAGATTATTGCAGATGCAAACTGGGAAAACTGAATCTTGGATTAAGGATTCCACAGATCTGATCAGTAAGCTTAAGAAGGTCAAGATTGAGAAAGGAGATATTTTGGTCAGTTTTGACGTTGTGTCCCTTTTCACAAATGTGCCTCTGGAAGACTCCATGACAATGCTCAGAGAGATCTACGAGGAAGACATTTGTAAACTTTTTGAACACTGCCTTAAAACGGGATATTTTGCATTCCAGGGTGAACTTTTTGAACAAGTGGAAGGAGTTGCGATGGGCAGTCCGTTGTCGCCAGTACTCGCCAACTTCTTTATGGAGAAGTTTGAGGAAGTGGCACTCGACACAGCTTCGGCTGTTCCTAAAGTATGGTGGCGGTATGTCGACGATGTCTTCGCTATCTGGCCTCATGGAACAGAGAAACTGAACGAATTTCTGGACCATCTCAACTCACTCCACGTTAAAATTAAGTTCACAATGGAGCTGGAAAATGAATCTAAGATCCTACCTTTTCTAGATGTGGAGGTGATGCGAAAAGAAGATGGTAGTCTAGGACACACAATGTATAGAAAACCAACTCATACAAATCCAAGTTTCCTCTGGAAACAGATGGAGTATATAAACTCAGCTGTTCCGGATGTGATAAGGTCTATGTGGGCCAGACAGAGCGGACGATCTCCAAAAGGATATCGGAACACTTTCGAGCATGTAAACTTGGCCACCCTGACAAATCGGCAATCGCCGAGCATTTAATTGAAACCGGCCATTACTTTGGATTTGTTCCTGAAGTCCTGGGAAGACCGAAAACTCATAGAGCACGCCTGATTACGGAGGCAATTGAAATTTACAAAAATCCTGTAAATATTAATAGAGACGACGGAGCTAAACTCAATAGTTCTTGGTATCCGGTAATTGACGGTTACATCAAGGCTAAACGCAAAAAACATGTTGAAGTATAGTGTAGCGCCAGCTCGTAGAGGAGTGGAGCTGGCGACACGGTATCGCTCCTAAGTAGATAAGTACTAACATCACCCCTAACAATTACACATCTGCCCTGATGATGGACACTGCAACGCTGTCAGAAACGTTGGCTAAAGAAGGAGGTAGCGCAACACGGCATAATACCCCAAAAACCAATAACGGGTATAATATCGTTCACGAAGTGTGATCTCTTGACCCTTTTGATTTTATCATTCCAACACCGTTGAAAACAAGGTACGACCGGCGTTGATAATTATCAATAGGTTATTTTTTGCCTGTCGTTGATAAATTTGATTGTTCCCTTGCGCTGCGTATCGGCCGTATTGGATGGGAAAATATAAAAAAAGTGCAGTAGGTACGTACATTACCAAAAGACCATTTAAAATATCGAGTAATGTTATTCACGAAGTACAAACTCTTAACCCTTTTTATTTATTAGGCAGTTGAATCGTTGACTGCGTTAAATAATGTTCGCATGTAGGTATTATTTTTCAACTGTTGGCGCTAATTATTTTCACCAGCGTTGGACGTTGAAACAATATAACTATTGTTTCCAACGGCTAGTTATATTTTAATACAGTACTAATACAAACGGGATTAGAAAAAGAAAACACCACGCTTTACAATCAAATATAAAAGCAACAAAAGAAGTAAAATGTACACTTTTATCAAACCAAAGTTTCGGAGAGCAATTTTCAAAAAATTATGAAACTTCGGGAATTTTTTATTAATCATTGAGAAAAAAATGAGGTGACTATTTTATTGCATTTGTTTAATAAAATATGCATCTCTTTTTATCTTTTTTCATTATGAGTTTAGTTAGAAAAAACGTAAGGTGAGCAATTTTTTAAACTTTTTTATGTTTGCATTGCAAATTTTTGTACTTCAAAAATTAAATGCTTATTTCGATTTACAAAATTTGAAAGCGTATTTTAACACCTTTCTAAAACAGTTTTTAGTTTACGGATACGTTCAGAAGTATTCCATTTATTTGGATTTGATTTAACAGCGGAAATATTTTGACCCTCTGACAAAATATGGTGGAGACCTGAGGGGTTAAAATCTTTCGGGTACCTGCTAATAAGCCCTGTATATTTAAAGCCGTAAGCTATCTAACGAATAATACATTCTTATAAGAAATGCACACTTCGCCTACTGTGTTTTTGTTGGCGTTGGTTGATCCTGAGAACGTTTCTCCAAGTCCGCGGGTTGTTTGCTAAAAGCTCTGCAGTCTGCCTTATGTTATTGGATTTTAAAAGCCGTAATTTCAGACAAACAATTCGAGAAACAATGAAAGCATCTTAGCGCGGCTTTAGGCTGTGTTGCCATTTACAGGCTTTCAGAGTAAACTTTAAAGCAGATGCTTCTTCCCAGAGATTAATGTATAAATATAAATCTGGTAGATGTTATAAGCATCGCAAAAATTTTAAATATTTTGATGGTGGAATAAATAAGTAAGAATCATAACTGTTCATCATCGTAGGCACTAGGTCCGCTGGTTCATGTTTGATTCCTCATGAATTAGTAGAGTTATTGTAATGGATTCTTATAGTGGAAATTCGTATGTACAGGTGTAGTGCATACCTACTGTCTACCTTAAAAAACTGCGATTGAAAATATAAAATAACCTGCCTAAACAAAAATCCAAAATAATAAAGCTGATGCAATTTTTCTTTTTAAAATCATTAGTTTTTATTCTCTTGCTAGTTAGATCTCGGCATGCGTTGCAATGCCATATTCAAAGAAATAAATCATTTCTCCATGCATGTCCTTTCTCGTGCGTCCCCGTTCCCCTTCCGAGTCACCTTCCCCTCTCGCGTCCTACTTCCACCTTCCCCGCCTTCCCTCACCCCTCTCCCGTCCCGAAAACCCCCTCGCGCGTTCCATTTATTCAATCCCAGTGTCACTCTACTTGTTCCTCAGCAGAGCTGTTGAACTTAAGAATGAGTCCGTAGATACGACCCTTTCTCGTATGAAAAATATCAACCGTATACAAAAGTTCGTGCTTTTGGAGTTTTTCGGTGCTGGAGGGATCAATGACGGAGCACCTCATCAGCACTCGAACAGCTCCTCGCAGCATCTTCCATTGAATCAATATCAAGAACAGCATTCCCGTCTGAGTTCTCTAAAGATTGCAATCCGTTTGTTAAGAGCGTTTAACCAGCTAGCGGCCGAAAATCCACATTTCGTCGAAAGTTGTTGTTACAATCGTACAGGGCGGTTCCAATGAGAAAGATTAATTATTCTCCGTACCAGCTTTTTAAAATTATAACTCAATATCGATTTTATTTTATTCCAAATTTTCTTTAATTATACCTACATCCAAAGATGCTAAAAGGCGTGATGACAAAACCATTAAAATTGTGCACTTTTTGTAATTATTTTTCGATTATAAGCATTTACCATTTTTCAATATGTCTAAGTTAAATAAGAATGTTAAAAAATCTGAAATATATTAGTTTGTAAGTGCGCAAATAAATACACAAACTGACCAATTTTTGTCAAGAAACACACGTACGTATAATAATAATAATAAATTTGGACAACTTATATTGCGCTGTTTTTGCGAAAAATCGCTTCAAGAGCGCAAATATTTTTTAATGATTTTATTTAAACTTAAATTAAAATTCTAAAACATGCGATACCCAGATAATGTATTGATTTATTTTACTGCATGATTATATGATTTGAAATGGGTGTGGTATGTGGTATAATACGAAATCTTTTTTTGAAAATTTAACAAATCTGCCAACGACCTATGGTATAACCTTATTATACTAAAAATAAACTTTTTTTCTCAAAATTTAAAACATGCGAATGCTAGATAAAAGAACAATCTATCGAAATCCATTTATAATAATTTTTTGTGGAAAAGAGTCAATACATCTAAAAATCTGATTTTAAAATGACATATTTCTGGTTTTCTCCGGTAATACGGTGTGATTAAGACAGGGGAATCTATCAAAAGGACCTCCCGTTTACGTTCAGATGTGTATTACCGACGTACGCACAGATATTGCAGGCTGCGAAAGGATAATGTAATAGGAATGTGTATATTGTACATACCTATGCATTACTTCCGTGAATTAATTCTTCAAATACAAAAATATGTTGTTAGTTGTTACCAATCTTCACATCTTAAAAACTTTATAAACACCAGAGGATCTCTAACTCTCATTCTCTGCATCAAGCTACAATATTGAACAATACATTTGTATTCAGCATTAGCAATCCTCTTGGCTCAGAGGTCACTGAAGTGTCACTAAGTCGTCTAGGGGTGTTTTAAGCCCGGGATCGACCCCCGCCAGGGACGTTTTCTTTCTAACATCTTCAGTCACCCTCCGCGTAGAAAGGGATAAACCTTTCTAGACAAAAAAAAGGATAAATGTCGATTATTATTATTACAGCTTTGTAAGAGATTATTGCTTTGATAATGCGTTTTTATAGGTATTAATATTTGCACGTCGTTGTGGGTTGAGAAAATGTATTTGTTATGCGTAGGTTTGCACATGACTTTGTTTTCTTCCCAGGTAAGTAGGTATCACTTAGTTTTGACGAAGAAAGTGATTAAATACTTTCGTAAATACATGCCTCAATTTGAAGCCTACACTTCGAGGCTATAGTTCAGGTATACCTACTTTTTAAATTAGAACTTTGTACCAAATTCTTCTTTTCCAACTGGAGCACTCTACTACTGGAAGCTGTACATCAGTAAAATCTTTACCCTGCATCCCAAAATCTTTATCAATCTTAATTTAAAAAAAAAAATATTAAAATTATTAACCTACCATTTCTATCAAAATTCAATTTTCATAACCTATAGTCTTTTTTAATATTCAACTATTTGTCTAAAAAATATTTTAAGATACTTTGGACATGTTGCTATGTCAAAGTGAAGACTGCACCTTGGAGTCTTCACTTTCACCTTTACCACTGTAAAAGTGGAAGAAGAAGAAGAAGCAGGGGAAGGTCACCAATGCGCTGGAGTGAGCAAGAATCATTGGCGTCTGGTACGTCAGTATCCGCAACTCTCCGCACAGCGCAGAACTGCTAGGAGTGGAAGAGCCTTGTCCACCATGGAAATTGGAGCAGGAGTCACGATATTCAGCATGAGGAACCCACTAAACAAAAAGAAAGATTGGCAATGGAAACTATAATTTGAAGACAATATTAATGACCCTCAAAAGAAACATATAAAATAGAAAAGATAAGAATTAGTAATCCTTGATGTGAGAGAACTTTTTCGTTTTTTCGGTTTCACATTTTTCGTTTGGGAGTCGTTAATATTGTCTATTCCACTATAAAAACGTCCTCATTCTTCTTCTCTTACACATTTAAAATGGTTGTAATTATTTTAATCAAATATTAAAATGTAGGTAGGTACTTACATTATATTAAATCTATCGGGACACGGACGTAGTATGCACAACTCACAACAATTTTATTTTACAAACAGAAAACCCGGACTGCAGCAATCGATGTATGTTTTATGCTTCCGGTAAATTTCAATAGATGTCGCTAGTCTACCTATTTTCTACTCGTTCGCCGAATAACTGAAGCCTCGGAAATTTTTTTTATTAGAAATCACAGCTTTATAACAGAAATAAAACACTACTACTACGACACTAACAAGGACCACGCTAGAATTCATAAATAATTATCCTTACCTAACATTATATTTTTCATGCAATTTAGTCGTCTTTCAGAAGGATTTTTTTTATTTACTATTTGTTAAGTACATATTTATAAGGTTCTGTGTCGAATCTCCACAAAGGGTTCAAAGGTATGCAGATTGCAGACATTTGAGAGATTGTTAGACAACGTATTACAAAAATAAGTCAAATAAACAACAACAAAAAATGTAAAATTGATGTTTTTTTATTTGAATCCTTCACAAGAGTCCCCAACTGCTTCCAACCGTCTGGAACCAGTGAGACTGCGGGATCACCAAATGAGGCTGAAGGAAGTGGTTGGGAGGGGGGGAAGGAGGGGGGAAAGAGGAAGGTAGGGAAAGTTCCTGTCACGATTGTCAGACACGACTAATGTCAAGTGTCAAGCAACGTTTCAATTCTGAATGGTGGTCTTACACCGAGTTACAAATATACCTGAAATATGTTCAATTAACGGTGTAATTCAATCAAATAAAATTTTCTTGCGTTCGCCGGGATTTGAACCCGCCACCTTCGGTTTGCTGGTCGAAAACCTTACCCCTCGACCCCGGAGGCCGTTGAGGATCACCTGGGTGATAAAATACTATACTTGCTACGTATAAATTTTAAAGATCCAGTTTTTTATAAGAAAAACTCTTTTTTTATAACTTTTGAAGATCATTCCCGTTAATGTAATATAGCATTGAAGAAGAAGATAACAATAATAAACTAAAAGAAAATATGAAAGAGAACAAGACACAGAAAAATAGAAAAAGACAATTGTCACATGACATACCGGTTAGAAGAGAGGTCTAGGTTCGTGTCCCGGTTGCGACCATCGTCTTTTTCTATTTTTCTGTGCCTTGGTCTCTTTCATATTTTGGTTTAGATTAATATTGTTATCTTCTACTTAAATGATATATTAAAAGTTCGCTTCTGTGAATTACGCAGGGACGTAGGTACATATTACAAAATTAATTACAAAGTGTAATTAATTTTATATTAGCTACGTCCCTCTTTCAAGCTAATATCATCCAATACAGAAAAGGGCAACAAATATTTAAGTAGGTACGTCGTAATAATTAGCAAGATGCATTCTAGTGGTCCCAACAACTTCAGCAGTTGCATCACATTAGGCAAGTAGCCACCTAGTTACATTGCAGTATGCAGTAAGCAGAGGCAGTATCGCTTGACTGGGAATCATTTGTTGTACAAGGGAGGCCAATATTAGGCATTGTAAAGGGCCACCCTCGAGTTACGATCGGTTAATATGTCCACTTGTCATCGGGGGTCGTTATTTTGGTCGGATTCGACAAGATGCAGGGGTAATTACCTACATTTTGGATCGAGAATTTCCTTATATTGTACAAACAAATTTTCTAGTTATTTTTTTAACCCCTTTATTATGATTTTTGCATTTTGTTAACTAGTTTCGTATTTAATTAACCTTCTTCTTAACCACTACAGCGATAGGCAGAATTTAGAAGTAAACTTAAAGTAAACTAAACTAAACTTATTTAAAGTAAACTAAAACATCCATTTCCACTGTCCAGTACGTAATACAAGAACAAACAAACTATTCCACATCCCACAATCAAAAACTAACTACTCACAACATACATTTCTGAAAAGGACGTGCACAAAATATAACAATATCCTTTCAGACGCTGATATTTTCCATTTGTCCTCAGTTCAATTCACAAAATATGTAACGGAGAAGATCAAAACAGATTGTTGATCGTAAATCCTGCTGTGTGCCTTATTTTATTGTTTTTCTCTTATTATGTTGGTTTCATCTGATTTTCGTATGAATTATTATGTTGGTTTCATCTGATTTTATTATGTTGGTTTCATCTGATTTTCTGTAATCTAGTTAGGTATTATGTATGTATAACTTCTTATATTAATGAGTTTTTTGTTTTTTCTTATATTCTCAAATGTGGAAACTTCACTGGTTCATGCAAATTTGTCAAATTTAATTATTTAATAAAATATGTACAACTGTTTGTTTCCCGAATAAAGTAAAATAAAATAAAATAAAAAATAAAATAAAACTTACCTTAAGGCCCGCTACCCGAATTTTTACCGACTTCTTACATGTAGTTTTTAAGCTCTTAAAAAAATATATGTTATTTTTGAAGATAATATCTAGTCGCGTTCCACGTCGAAACGCAAATTATATAAAATTCCCTCGATAGAAAAAAATCGCAAAGTATGCCACGAAAATTATTATAAACACGTTTGTTTCAGTTATTTTACAAGTTATAGTTGTGAAAAAATTCACAATGTTTCTTTAAATGATACTTAAGGTACCTTCCACGAGATTTTGCTCTATTTTAAGCGAGTCGTGTTTTATTAAACATTTTCGCAATTTTCGCATCGATTTAAATATTAGCGCGCTTCTCTAACATTCGTAATTACATATCTATCAATCTTCTTCTTTTTGCGCGCGTATGCGGCGCTTTAAGAACTTTTAATTTACAACCCACCTATTCTTTTATTTTAAACCTCACATTTAACTTTTTAATTTAGAACTCATCCTTTCAGACAGACGTATCCATAGAGTCAAAACATTTCGCCTTCACCTTCACAGCGCGCGATATTGTAAATAACTAATGGTTTAGAAATGTAAGCAATTAAGAACTTGTAAGTTTTTTGGTCATTTCATAAAGTGTTAGACCCGAAACTACTATTTGACCGCCACATTGAATCCATGGTATCAAAGGCTTCCAAGATACTAGGCTTTGTACTTAGAACCTGCAAAGACTTTAAAAATGTAAAACTATGAAAATGATTTATTTTGCATACGTACGCAGTTCTCTGGAGTAAGCCTCTCAAATCTGGAACCCCAAGTATATATGTCACATAGATAGGATTGAGAAAGTGCAAAACCGATTTCTACGATACCTTGATTTTCGGAGCTATCGTCCTCATCTGAGCCACAAAGAGTCAGCCGCGTTCTTCAGGATATCGTCCTTGGAAAGTCGAAGAAATTTGGCAGACGTACTATTCTTACAAAAAATAGCCACCTCTACGATAGATTGCCCGGAATTACTAGAAAGAATTCAACTAAGAGTGCCCATCAGACAAACCAGACAAAACCACGCATTAAACATTCCTCAATGCAACACTAACACTAAACAAAATACATTCATTCATCGCGCTTCACATACCTTAAACATTTCATTCAGTGAATTCGACTTATTTTACACAGTACCTAACGTTTTCAAAACTAAAATGAATAAATAACATTTACACATACATACCATTATTTACACAGAAAGGATCCATCCCTATCCACTCCCTTCCACCATCCCATCCACATAACATAATTTAACTATTTTTCTCGATTTTTCTCTATACCTACTCACTAAATAATTAACATCCTTCAGCGAAAACCTATTATTGGTTAAATTTCTGTACATATTTCAACAAACATTATTTATAATTGTAATTGTTGGTTTTCCTAATAAAATAAAATAAATAAAAAAAATAAAAATTCTCCAGTCCTAAAAAGTTCTAAAGTCTCCAGTCTCCGAAATTAAGTACCTAATGGAGGGTAGAAATGTAAAATTGTGCAACAGTATATTTAGTATATTTTGATTACAAAAATTATTTTTCAGTTTGGTTGGGTAGTTTAATCACAAATTCAAAATTAAAATTTGTATGAAACGCGCCGAAACCTACCGCGCAAACGTTCCTCTTAAGGTCAGAACTGAAATATTACCTCATTTACCAATTAAAAATTTGCTAAAGAAAATTGTAACTGTCGATTTTCAGTACAGACAAATTATTATTATTTTATTCATCTTCTGCCGTCAAGTTACTCTAAGAAGGTATTTCACCATCCTCTTGGTAGCTTATCCATTGGATAACTTTATTTTCGATTTGCAATTTATTTATTTATAAGTCCGAGTTTAATATTCGGTATTCGAACCTGTGAATAGGGGCAAAATATCGGATAAAGTGCCTGTACCTGTGCCGAAAATGTATTTGTTTTTTTTAAATATATGTACGTTATTCTATGAATCTGGTTGCTTAACAGGTTGTATTTACAAAAATAAACAATTTAAATTTATAATAAATAAAATACAGTACGTCATTAATTTATTTACAATCTAAAATGATGGCTTACGTTTTATAAAGTATAACGGTACATATTCACAATTTTTATTGAATTTTAAGGTATTAGATAATGTTTCATTAAATTTAGGTATGTGGGTAATACCTTTAACAGATTTGAAAATATTTTTTTTTTATGAATACATTTTTATTTTAAATATTAGACGCTTTGAAATAGTAGGTGCCTATCTTCTATTACATGTTTATTAGTCTTACATCTGCTTAAATACATTAATTAAGGTTCTTAGGTTTACTACCCCAACAAATTGGAGGATTCATGTTATTTAAGGGTGATCCACTTGTCCTGTAAAACATTTTTATCTGACTGCATTGAGGGGAGGTTGCTGGGGCGCAATTTGGATAATCATCTCCGTGCAATTAATTAAAGGCGGGCTAATGGGATCTGCCCTTTGCCTCTGTGACTTCGGGCATAATATAACATATAACTGCCCTTGCATATCTACAGTTCCACTACCCTTACTCACTGCCTACTGCATCCACATTGATGGGTAAGGGAGGATTGTGTGTATTGTGGGGGTTGACAAACGTCATGTCAGAGGGTGGTAGGTTTTTTGACAGTGCCAATTTCAGAAGCGATTGATGTCGCAAATATTTATGCGAAGGCGATCCAATAGTTCAAGAAAAAAATCAAAATCGGAATTCACGCCTTTTATGGGAGGTGTTTAAAAATACTTGAGAAAAAGCTTTTAGAAAGGTTGGAAAAGGTATTTGAGAATTTTTTTTACAGGTTGATTTCGTAAAGGCCTGTAAAAATATTAATTCTGTTTTACGCATTGTTTATTGTACGAAAACTGAAATTTAAAATTGATTTCACGAATCTAAGCGACGCGGAGTCACAGACTGATACGAAATAGGTGTGCCCAGTGCATGGTTCTTGTGCCCATGCCATAAGGGTCACTTCAAGAATCCAAATTCGTAGAGTGCGGGCCGTATTGATTGATGTCGAAAATAACAACGAGAAAGTGTATATTTTATTTTATTTTGCGAAGTTCGGGCGTAAATATCAATTTTTTTGCGATTATTATAAAAGAAACTAAAATTGCCACCTTATACAATAAAACCAAATCCGAAAAGGGGTTTATTAATACGAGAGCTTGGACTTGAAAGGTGTTTTTTATAGACCTTATACTTAATTTTTTTATAGACTTGAGGGAGCGGGCCGGATCGGTAGACAGAAATGAAAGGCGGCAAGTCGAAGTGGTGAGTCAGTCGTTTATTGGGCTACGTAGCAGATGGTCGGTGGTCGGTAACATGAGGTAATGCGGAGTGCCGTAGATGATGCTGCAGGCGCACGGAGGTGGAGATGGTGTGGTGAAGGTCAGCGAGTTGCTCGACACCATGGCGGTGGAGATGACCTATCTTCCAGGCCGTTGCTCAACGCTTTAAGTCGCGGAGGTAAACGGTGTGTGGCTCGGTGAGCTGAGCCACCAGCAGGTAGTCCTGGCGAGGCGGAGCGTGTTTCCATGGCAGCGAAGCACGGTGGGCTTCGGGGTGCCATGAAGTGGTGAGCTGATCCCTTGGCTGAAGGTGCGTCAATCCTTATAAGTCGCGGGATGTAGCTGTTCTCAGGAGCTGAAGACACGATGGGCCTTGTAGCTGAGACGTGGTGATGGACCTCGGGAAGCTGCCCTGGATGTGTGCCATGCAGGAGCACTTGTTACATGTTGAGATATTGGCCGACTGTAAGTGTGAGACTGAACTGGACTGAACTGCAGCGGGCGAGCGATCGGCTGCTTATATAGCCGCGGTAGAGTAACTACCTCGCGGTAGGTAATACGAGCCACTTCGAGAATATTCGGCGCCGTACAGATATTGTACGGTGCTGTCTCGAGACCTTTCTAGGCGGGGCGATATTATTATCGTCGGGCTGGCACGGCCGGCGAGAAAGTACATCGCGGCCAGTATAGGTACGAAGGTACCTAGGCAAGTAGGTTTGCCGATGGGCGCTAATATTAGGAGATGTTTCTCGATTCCTCTTTTGGTGGCGAAATTTATAATGATGTGTCGCCACAGACTTATTAAAAGAATTGAGACGCTGTATGAATGTAAACGAGGTAAGGAATGTGTGCCAAGACCGGGATGTTTGGCGGTCCGTCCTCTCTGCCTACCCCTGCGGGGAAACGGCGTGATGGTTAGTTAGTTAGTTAGTTAAAAGAATTTTAAAAAAATGACCGATATTTTTAAGGGCCAAGGTGTGTTCTACACGCAGTATTTAATTGAAGCATCTAGAATACTTCCATCCATTTCAAGCCATCAAATTTTCAAAAAAAAAAATGTTTTTACGTTATTTAGTGTGGTTTCATCATAAGCACGAGGATGTTTTGATGTATTAGAGACTGTTTATTCATAGTGGTAGAGAATACCCTTGATAAATTGTTGATTGACAAACTTTTTAGCTCTTAGTGGCTCAGAGATTAGAGTGTTGTCCCCGTAAGTAAGAGATTCTGGGTTCAGCACTATAGGTCAGCAGAGAGGTGCAGTACACAGCGGTATACGGTTCGGTATCGGTGTTTTGAGTGCCTCATATAAACGTCCCATACAAAAACGTAAGATGGACGCCACCTTATAAAATGTATTTGTACCAATTATCTTTCCTTTGTTTTACGTTTACTTTTTTACATTTTACAAATGAGGTGTGAGGTGGTGTAGTGGTTAATGTAGTAGCATTACATGTAGAGAATGCGACTATTTTCTATTAGAGCCGTGAGGTGGTTAGTGTAGTGACACTACATCACTAATACGGGCAAATTTTTAACGCTTTCCCGTCATCAGAGTTGTCTGTTTTTAGAGTTCGGATCCCTTCAAATGTGTCTACGTAGTTGGTGTGAGGCCATTATATCTGCAATGGATGGCTTCATACAATCCACTTTTAGAGAAACTGGTGTGGTTTCAAATCCATGGTTCAGTCGACAATTGTCAGGGCCGTCACTATGTAGGCGTAATTAGAGCAGTCCGCTCCTGGCGCCGACTTGTCAAGGAGCCAGGGAGCCAAGATACTGATAATGAGGTTTTTACTAGCGCCAGGCGTCATTCGGCCCAGGGCCCGCCCTGAGAATGCTACGAAATAGTTCGGCGAAAAAACGCAGCTTACAGAACCTACATCTCTCTCGATCGTATAGGTACACAAAACAGATCAACATATAACAAATTAGCAAAGGAAAGCGAGCGAATCATAAATAGGTCAAAATTCGAGCTCAGCATTCTGGTCGCTTGCGGTTCAATAGGTGTGCCACCCTTACCAGACCTGACGGCTGACTAGCAAACACCGCTACCGAAAAGACTATAGTGTATTATGAAAATGTTTGCGAAAAACTCGGCCCTCGACGGGTAGTATCAAGCCGTCGCGCGTCGGTTTCTCACTGCGATTTCTAAATGAAAAAATTACGATCCGGCATTGGAATGTACTCCACGTCTTACGCTTGATGTTAACAAAGGTAGTGAACCTGACGGAATACCTTCCTAGAGATGTACTGCTAAAATAATTCAATTAAAAGAATATAACATGAAAATACCTACATTTTCACCTTTCTTTTCGCACTTCGGAAGCTAGAAAGGAAAAATCCAACTACAAGTAGAAAAAAGACATATTACATATTCGAAAAAAATAATATAATCTTAACAAGAGGCTGGTAAATTATGAAATAGGAACCATGGTTAAGAGGGTATTACTAGAGAAAACCAGAAATATGTCATTTTTAAATCTTTTCTTTTATCTAACATTCGCATGTTTTAAATTTTGAGAAAAAATGTTTATTTTTAGTATAATAAGGTCATACCATAGGTCGTTGGCAGATTTCTTAAATTTTCAAAAAAGATTTTGTATTATACCACACCCATTTCAAATCATATAATCATGCAATAAAATAAATCAATACATTAACTAGGAAACGCATGTTTCAGAATTTTAATTTTAGTTTAAATGAAATCATTAAAAAATATACACGTACACGTGTTTCTTAACGAAAATTGGTCCGTTTGTGTATTTATTTGCGCACTTACAAACTAATATATTTCGATTTTGTTGACATTCTTATTTAACTTAGACATTATGGAAAAACGATAAATACTTGTAATCAAAAAATAAATACAAATAGTATATTATTTCAATAGTTTTATCATCACGCCTTTTAGCATTTTTGGATGTAAGTATAAATTAATGCAAATTTGGAATGAAATAAAATCGAGTTGAAATTTTAAAAAGCTGGTACGGAGAATAATTAATCTTTCTCATTGTAACCGCCCTGCACGATCGTAAGAACAACTTTCGATGAAATGTGGATTTTCGGCCGCTGGCTGATTAAACGCTCTTAAACTGAGGGAAATTACACAATCAAGTTACCTAAGGGACCTTACATTATAGTTGCGGTGCCGTATGCGTGCACCTTAGTTGATCCGGAAACTCGGGAGGTAAAAGGGGACTACAGCGCCATCCATTTAGCAAGATACTAAATTGGATTTGAAATGTTTTAAAAACATCAATGAAGTGTTTTTCCGATATTTTAAATGAAACAAGTTATAATTTTGTTTTTAAATTGTTTGTAACATTTTATTTACATCACGTTCCAGTACAGTAAACAAGGGAAAGGGAAAACAGCGGTCATAAGAATGGAACATCATCAATGCATTGAAAGCAACCCAGGAAATAATTACATATAATAAATAAATCACTAATACTTCGACATCGCAAAAGAGTAATATGAGGTCAACCTTTTACAGTAAATAACACAGTTAAATAAACAATAATATGGATTAATAGTAAAGGAATACAATGTGGTCGACTGACATTAGGCGCCATCTTCATATCGATCAGGGAACTTATCAAATATTATTGTAGTCAATTTATATACAGTGAAAAATGCAGTATAAACATACAAAGAGGATTTCGGGTCATAAAAATATATCAAAAACATTACTTGCAAATCGCTGAAAAGCTTCAAAAAGCTTCGATAAGTCTTATGGAGTCGTAAATTTTACTATGTTTAACTTATTATTGTTGTTTGTATTCTATTTCAACGATATTTGGATTGTTTTCTACAATTATTTTTTACAATTTTCTTGTGATCAAAAAAAAAATCATTTAATTTACCGAAATGCGAGATTTTGTTTAACCAATTTACAATCGTACTTTTTGATTGCTTCATTATTTAGATCGTGAAAAAATGGAAATTCTCGAAACAATCGATAATTTTTAGAGAAATTTTTATCATCTTATACTTAGAAACCGTAAATTATGTTTAAATTTATGTTAAAATATTAAATTACGTAGTTACGAACAATATCTTCGATCACTATTTGACTATTTTTGGCAGAAACTTTGGAAGTGTTATGAATTATGATAATCGGCTTCCAGTATTATTATTATTATTATTACTAAACTCAAAATCACAAAATTTCTACGACGGTCAGACATTCGTCCTCAAGCAATCATTATCGTATAATAATTTAAACAATTTAAATAAAATAATGAAGACTTTGAGCCTCGATTAAAAAAACTGCACCGTTGTCAGAATAATGTAATTAAATAATTATTTTAAACCTAATCTAAACAATCATCATTTATGATCCATTTAAATAATATTATATTATAATATATTGCGCTATAATTTTACAATGAACGTTTTCACTTGTTTCTCAATAAACCTACCTATGGTTTAAAATATCAAACATTTAAAAGCCAATATATTCAAGCCGGTTACAATTATATATATAATAATAATACAAACGTCGATACTTATTTTTCCATACAAGCAATAATTATTATTTAAGATTCGAGTTTCATATAAATTATTAGGTACATTTAAGATATGCAATGGAAAAAAATCTTCGTTCTTGCTATCGAATATACTGCGCGAACTTACATTTTTTTAATTGGAAATATTTGAACTAAGTTTTAAAATATTGTTGTGGTCAAAAAGACTTGAAAACTTAATTAAAAATGTGTTTCATATTTTTCTCTTAAAGAACAGACTTTTTTTAAAATGGCTCTGGGATCTAACATAGAAAGTTGTGACCAAAACGGCCACCATAAAAAGTAAATTATATGAAGTCATAGGTTGTCAATTTTACCATAACCTTCTCTCCTTGGTTTATGTTGTTTAATTCTTCTAAAATTATATTTGAATACTGGCCATGCTTTTTAAAATGATTTATTCAGTGCTACTTTACAATAATTGTAAATATAAATACACGTAAATATAAATAATATTGCACCTGGTACATATTGTGAACGTGCAAAATAATTATTGCTATTTTGGATATGCATAATAAAATAATTTTGAATTTAAAAATCTTATTATTCAGTCATACTGTTGTTTATTTTGAAATATAATTTGACAAAAAATGCCACTTCGGCATTTATTATTGGCACGCTTTGTAATCGAAAAAAAATTTTTTTTTGAAAAACCAGTTGTTTTATACCGATCACAAATAATTTTTAATCTAATTTTGTTGTTTAAATAATGATTTTGGATTGAATTTGTTTGTATTAATTATGAAGTCTTAACGATACGATTCCTAACTAACATTGTTATAATAAACGCATCATATACTGAGAACAAATTACCTTTTTAAAGACTAGTAACTAAATATCACAAATTTCCATAACGCATTTATTTCTACAGCAAAATATAAACAAAAATAGTCATTTGTGTTTAAACTTTTAAAAAAGATTTCTTAAGCGAAATTATCTATAGCACATTTTGAAAAACGTAACATCCTTTTAGGTTCTATACTTTTTCAAACCTAATTCAACATTAGAAAAATTTACAAAATTGCTATGTCACATTGCTGTGTGACAATACGATTTAGTAAATTTATCTAAAAAATGAAAATAATATTTCATTTTTTGCAAAACTTATGAAAAGCACCAAACCCATGAGTTGAAATAGCAGCACTTGATAAAAGCATGTTTTCCAATAATTATTTATACCTAATTATTAATTTTATTAATTTCGATTTTAATTCTTTACCGCCCTAAACGTATAAAAATCATAATTTGAACAGCTTTCCAGTAAAAGTGACCGAAATTTTCAACAATAAAGGTATTCAAGAACATTTCATATCATCTGAGTAATTGTGTAACAATCTGGATTTGTTTAGGTAGTGCAAAAAAGTTTTCAGTCCAGAGACAAGATCGAGTAATATTGATGTTTCTTTTGATATAACATTGTGAAAGTTATTGTGTGAAAACAAAAATGAATATATACTACTCTCTACGTTACTATATTATAGGAATACTTCTTCATTCTTTAATTACTTAATTTGGTATAATAATGCCATTAGCACAAGTTTTTTTTAAAAGACAAAAGCTTCTCAAATATCTATGTATGTACTTAAGTTCTAAATATAATTACTAATATCAAATTTTACAAAATGTTTAAGCCTGAGGCATTGATTTTAATTACTATTTATACAAAAAATGCAATAATTTAAAATTATCAATAATATTCCTAGGAGTAGAGTTCCGCTCTCAAACCGTCTCACGATCTGAAGCGAATAAATGTTTTATAGTTTATATTATATTTTTTATAAATATGTTTTATTTTTATAGTCATACAAAGTTTGAGCTGCGTAATGTGTTTAGCTTTACAATCATCACAAATCTATTTATCTACTACTCCTTATCATTCATTCCCATTTCAGACTGATTAACACATATTTGTACATACAAAAGTGAGGAAAACATACGAAACTGTAGTTTAGCAAAACAGGAAATTAAAATAACAGACTAAACAACTAGAATGAACAGTGATTATTGATTAACACCTTAATTAAACTTCATCAGCCTTTCTTAGCTTACACACTCACAGCGTGCTGGGTTTTGATGTAAAACAAAACAAGAAACTAAACAACGATTTGGTGTTTTGACCATTCTGGGTAAAATGCTTACTTGAAATAGTAACTATGGTAACATGTCCCAAGACCTAATGTTATCTCAGAACAAAAACTAATAGAGACCTCTTTAAAAGTCCGGTAAAGTCAAACCCCTCAAACAGGGTTTTAGGTTAAAGCTCTTCTGCTACAGCTATGGGAGCCTTTGCCGAAGGAGTTCTTGGACTTCTCTGAACATCTCCAGTCTTTCCAGTTTGGAAGTCTTCGTTAGAAAGTGACACTGTCATGGGAGCTACCTTCAGCTGATGTCCATTGAGTTTGATCTCAGTTACCGAATGCGATCTTCCATGGAGGCTGGCTTTTTCTTTGGTTATTACATTCGTCGGTTTTTCGTGTGTTGGGGTTTTTGAAAGCTGCTGCGGAGTTATTTGGTTTGAAGATATGGAGCGCAGTTGGGTCGGAGCTGGGTTCGGGTTTGGCTTAGGGGCCAAGTCTCGGAGCGCCATTTGATAAGCAACCTCAAAAGCTTGTCCAAGAGTAAGGATGACTTCAGTGGCTTGATCCTATGGAGAAAAAACAATAAAATAACTAAATGGAAACAATTTCATCTGCAGAAAGAACAAAGTTGTTTAATGGGCAAATCCTGGATCGAACTAATACTAGGATCTTATTTTGGAGAGTTTGATAGAATTCGGGAAACCCGTGATTAAAACAGGATCTCACCATAGTTGCAACACAGAATACGTGGCAGTAATGGCTCTTGCTGGTGATGTCTTTCGTGATGTAGGCAAAGTGGGTTAAGTCATCAGCATCCTGACAGGCGCAATGGATGTTCCTGATCTCATGTTCGCAAACCAGTTCCTGTAAAAAGAATTAACGAAAACATTTAAAAAAATAGCATTATACATTAAATCGACAACAAGATGTTCCATGTTAAAACAGTTAGTTCGATATAATGTTTAAGAAAAATGTGAATCGACAGTCGAGATACTAAATAAAGCTAAAAATAAACTGGCCTTCGTGATTGTGTTCAGGAACTTCACCCCTCTATAAGAAATGGAAAGAATGATGTCGGGAAGTGCTCTTGGTTCACTATTTGTCTTCTTTAACTTCTGAATCGACTTCTGGGTAGATTCTGTTCCCCTCAATTCTCTTACAACCGTAGATCCTAAATACTGCAAAAGAAAAAGAACGAATTGGTCAAAGACAATCCAATTTTGCTGAACAATACTGACAACTCAATACACTCAATCCTTCAATGTAATGGATTAACAAATAAAATGACTGGTAGAAACTCGGATTAATTTGAAGGTGACAATACTTACATTTGCAACATACATGACGGAGCTAGTGACCAGTACAAATGGTTGATGTCTCCATTGGGTCTTCAATGCTCCAGGAACTCCCACGAGAAGTTCACAAGGAGCTCTAATTTCAAGATCAGCTCCCCTAGCCGGAGGAGGTGGTGGAGGTCTATTCTTTTTATGACTTCTTTTTAGTGTTTCTCCTCCAGATACTACCAGAGTTGGTCCAGAATTTGTCGAATTGCTCTTCAAGGTGCCTGTATTTTGGTTTTGGTCCCCTGGTTTTTGATTTACTGTTTGGCTCTGTATCGAAGGGGATTTTTGTGGAGGATGCATTGGAATTTGTGGACAAGGGATAGAGGCGGGATCAACGAGGGGTATGTCTTTGATTTCAGCCTTTTGGTTTTGTTGATTTTTCTGCTGTTGACAAAAAATAAAAAAAATATTAGACAAAAAATAAGACACAAAATATCGACCCACCAAGACCTTCGGGAACGTACCCATACTACGTGACCAACTTTTTGCAATTTTTAACCCCCTCCCCCCCCCCCCCCCCCCTACGTGTCACGTAGTATGGGTACGTTCCCACATGCAAACCAGATGCACAATTCGATGCAAAAATAACACTTCTCTTCTATTTTTTTTTCTTCAAAGTCTTAAGTTTGAACGTGTAGGTATCTATTAGTCTTCCTAACTACTAGTTAGTAACTAGTTCTGCAATCAAAGAATGAAGTGAAAACATAATATTGTGGATGTAATTAAAAAACGCATTCACGTTTCCCGAATGCTAAATCAACACTCCTCATGAAACAAAGACACATGTAAATATGATTGCACTTACTTGCAAACACAACGCGTTTCTATTAAAATGCATTGAAACAAAGGATACAAAAGACCTCTCATTACTTAAAAATAACATGTTCATACAATACAAATACACCGCAGCCATTCAAACTGTCTTTTTCATTAGCACTTTGCATTCGCGCATCCGTTACCAAAAGCTCCCCGTGAAAGCCTCCTTGTGTAAAGCCTATTTTTCAGCATTGAAAAGGCTTGTTTACCACCATAAAAAGACTCATTTTTCGACGCAAATCCGCGTTTTACACAGTGCGAGCGATCCAGGGATGCCACTATTTTAAACGAATATTTTTAAAATTTTTAAATAACCGAGACGATCACGAACATCACGAATAATATTTTTAATGATTCATAAGGTATGATGCTTCAAATCAAAGGTCGTGCTAAAAAATTGAGTAAAATAGATTATTCGATATTTTCTGAACTTCGTCGCGTTTACCGATAACATTTCTGGTTTTTAAACTGTTGTCAGTCTATAATTACAATAATGACACACACTCAGTAAGCGTTCTTTCTGCTTGTGAGGAGTTCACTTCAGATAACAAGCATAAAACACGAACTTCTAATACTCTTAGATATCGACATATCTGGACCCACGTGAAGCAACTTTTGCGGAGGATTTGACCTTTTTTCTCTGCACTACAAAGAAACTTTTATACAACATGTATTCCAAAAAGATATAAATCGTCTCCCCATAACCCATAACAAAAAAACCCATACCAGAAAGCCAAAACAATGAAATGAACAAAGAACTTAGAACAACTTATTATAAAAATATGTTTATTTTTATATTACTCGTAATACGTTACAATCTTATTTGTTTTTTACAATAACTCCACACAGGAGGCTCCGATGAAGAAAAATCCTTAGGTCCTATGTCACCTTTGAGGATGCTGTGCGAAGGATGCGAAGGGTTCCCCGGGCGGCGGTATCCATACCGCCTCCCAAATTGGATAGTAATTATAGTCAATTTACTTTGAAATATTGAAAATGGGCAATGCTGCACCCTAAATCAGAGTTATTATTCTTCGAAATATTTTTTTTGTACTGCCTTGATTGGCCATAAAAGAAGCAACCCTACCGCTGTTTGATTGGATTCCGTATTGAATGAAAGTGAATCACAGCCTCCTTTAATTACCTATGGATAGCAAGCGGAGTGTGAAGCCAGGGTAGACAAGGAGAGGCGATGGAGACAAAGGAATAACGTTGCTGAAGCCAGGAGCCAGGGGGTGGTGGTGGGTTGCTACCAGTGGTAGGCTCAGTGGGATGCGCTCTTGCAGGTGCTAAGGGAGGTTATAGCAAACCATTTCGGATGATCGTTATAAAATTAAAACCATGCTCTCAGTAGATTCTGTCTTTTTATAAAATTGTCAAATTTTCCACAAAAAAAGAATCAAAAGAATAAAAGCACAAATCTTTCCACACGGAAGAGCTTGTGTTGGAGTGGAGGAAATCGAACTTAAATTGTTGGAGTGCTAGCCACGAGTCCTATGAACTGGACTACCGACAGCATCTTGTGGACTATTTTGGATTTAAAAATGAAATTGTTGTAAAATGTTGTAGAAGATTTTATCAAGATGGTGTATTTTATGAAAGATAAATATTTCTTGGAGTTGCCACGTGTTCCTTGCACTTGAAATTGTTACATCGCGTCGAGTGACTTTCTTGAATAATTTCTTTAAAAAAATCTCAGGTGCAAGTTTTCAAAAGTTTTGCGATCTGAATTTGATGGACATTTCAATTCTTTTTCACAGGCCTGATAAAAATAATCCCACGAGAAGACGTATAGGTATATATAATGTGCTCTGCTATTTTTAAAAAAAAATCTTGTGAGTATTTAAGAATCGTATTTGTGAGTTGAATCGTTACAAAGTTGTATCAACCCTGTTTACAGAAATTGTTGAAAAGGTTCATTTTTAATAATGAACATCGATTGAAAGGTGCATTGCAAATAAATGAGAAATTTCTACCACAATGTACAAATCATAAATGAAAGTTCGATTTGACTGAATGTTGATTTAAAAAAAAAATAGGGTACGTTCATTTGTGTGTTATTATAACTTTTAACCACAAACATTCAACTACATTCAATTTTGGATTGATACTACATTTTAAATATTGTAAATTTCTGTAGAATGAGATGAATAACCGCCTTTAAAATAGAGGAATCCAGACAGAAAAAGCAGTCCAAAAGGAACTGGTTTTGGTGTGTTGACGTGGAATGTGTCTTTAGTTCTGGAGGGAGGAAATCGATTAATTGTTTCCTCTTAAGGGCCCGCAACCCGAATTTCTATCGATTTCTTACATATCTCCCTTAAACACGGTAAGTTTTAAAACTCTTAAAAAACATATGTTATTCTTGAAGATAATATCTAGACATTGCCCGCGTCGAAACGCAAATTACATAAAATTCCCTCGATAGAAAAAAATTGCAAAGTATGCTCCAAAAATTATCAAAAACACGTTTGTTTCAGTTATTTTACAAGTTATATGTATGAAAAAATTCACAATGATTCTTTAAATGCTGTTTAAGACAAATGCCCACGAGATTTTTGCTCTATTTTAAACGAGTCGTGTTTTATTAAACATTTTTGCAATTTTCGCATCGATTTTGTCGCTGTAAATATTAGCGTTCTCCTCTAACATTCGTAATTTCGTATCTCTCCATCTTCTTCTTTTCGAGCCCAGTTGCAGAGCCTTAAATCTTAGGGCCATTTACTTTTTATGTCTAATGTGTCTAATGTCTAATGTAGCAGTGGCACATAAATATACCAAACCACCCACCAGTGGCGGCTAGTGACTTTTTGGTGTCCAATATTAAAAAAATGGCAGTGAAGTCGAAAAAAAATTGTTTTTTTTTGAAAAATCAGTTTTTTGTATGAAAAATTTCAGGAAGTTTCGGTTTGGTCGTGTGAAAACACGGATTTCTTGAAAAAAAATTTGTCGCCTACGACAACTTCAATAATGTATTTTTATAATATTAGCACTCTAGCACACCCAAAAGTCACGAGCCGCCACTGGGGTTGAGATAAATTATCGAAGAAAGCAAAAATTTTATGGCTTGACGTGACCGGACATTAAACATATAAAATAAATTAAACAAAAAATAAATAATATAAGGGGAGACCATCTGAGACGCCTTGACAATTTAGAAGCATTAGAAATATCTAAATCAAATAAAAATAATTTCCAAATTTTAAACAAACATTTAGAATTAACAGACGTCCGATTTTAAAGTAGTTCCTCTTCTCCCTTTATAACCCCCACCTTTCCCCTACTCCTCTACCTACCCCAATACCAGCCTGTATAAGATGGTCTATCCCACTCTTATATTCTTTCTCTTTTGTTTACCTTATAATCTTTTTACATTTATTGTCCTGATGAAGGTTGAGACCAAATGAAACCGGTTGAAGTGTATAAATCAAAGAGGTAGAGATATTGCAAAATACACATTTTATCAATTTGACCAATCATTGGTTGTCGATCTCAGAATTTCCAAACGCAAATGTTTGACAGTCGCACCGCCGCAATATAATTGCCACATGTGAATGGGTGCAGCTAACAAAAGGTGACAAAGTGCATAGAAGAGTACAGTGGGTACTGAGTAGGTACAGTACAGTAGTCCTCAGCCAGGCAGAGTGCCATTGAGCAGAGATGTGACACCCCTCCCGCGCTGGCGGTGGTGCGATCCGTTCGACGGAATTCAAAAGCCAATTATCTCGTTATGCGAGCTATGGAAATTATCACACCTTTGTCTGAAAGTCTATTAAAAATAAAATAAACATTGATAAGTTTCCTCACTGATTTAGTGCACGAAATAATAAATTTGTAAATACACATAACAAGCACACTTTCCACAGTTCGATACATGTCGTAACTTAACAGGGTTTCCCGGGTTCATGGAATGAGGTTTGTCTAGGTCTTGGCGGCGGATGCGTTGGCCCACCTACTGCATGGCGGGCCGGATCGCAAGAGACTAGTTGGGGGAGACCTTTTGAACTCTCTAGCTGGACACTCTCGACTTATCGACCCATCACCCATGCACAGGAGTGGAAGGGATGGATTCGTACTTCCGTCACTCCTAAACACACTGATGCCCAGATTCCTACCCACCCATCATCCCCTTTTCCTTCCCATAACTTCCTCTCCTCCCTTTCCTTAAAAAGAACCTGTACACAGAACCTCCAAAAATTAAAAAAAAAACAAGAAACATTGCTTGAAATGGCTTCGGCCGTATTTGGTGACCAAATCTGAACCTTAAGCCTCACAATGTAGTCCATTTGAAAATCAAATTTTAATAGCCCTGTAATTCCCCGCCATTCCCTTTCCTTCCCTATCTCCTTCCCCTCCCCGCCACCTTAAGCCTCACAACCACTGGCCCCGGACGGTTGAGAGCTGTTGGAACTCTTGTGAGGTATGTACATAAAAATGGTTTAGTGCACGAAATAAGCTTAAAACCAAAACAATCTGCGAGTAATATACCTATGCATAATAAAATACAATATTTTTAAACCATAACCCACAACCTAAAAACAAATGATATATTAATTACAAAAGCTCTCACCACTGAAAACATGTAAGTAAAACTCTGACACCACTCAAATTATCGATTGAACAATATTAGGAGAACGGAAGCATTTTCAAAAAAAGGGGGTCAAAGATGGATTTTTTTAGACAGATGAGATGAGGAAAGGCGTAAAAATGATTGTAGATATTAATGATTATAAATGATGATATGATCGGTGAAAATTCAAAGGAATAGTCTGAATTCTTGAAAAATCAATTACGATTTCGTGAATACAATAAAAAAACTTGTTAAAATTTTTATCTGAAAGGACGGTACTATTTCTCTTGTGTGAATTCAATTAAGAACTCACAAACAACCGAAATTAGCATTAAAATGTTTAAAATATACATAATGAGTCAAAAATCCTTTCTGAAACGAAAAAATCATCATGCAAGTGTAATTAAATGAATTTGTTTTGACTCACAATAACTTAATTTTTTAGACACACCTAATCGAACAGTTCTTGGGATACAAACAAATGAAAAAACAACGAAGCAGCCGAATGTTGTCACCTTAGGTAATAAAAACATGGGAGACGGTCCATAAACAATTATTGTCGACATGCCATATCGCTCTTTCTTCTATTATATTATCCATGGGTTAGCTTAGCGAATTAGCGAATGGGGGTGATTGTCAAAAGGGAGTGTTAGTTAAAATATCAGCCACAACCCACCACGTCAAGTGCTCAGGGTTTGGTTAGAAAGTGGCTCAATCTGATTTTAGGCTATCTAACCTCGAGCGGCGACTTTTTCCCAAGGGACATTATTTCCAATATCTAAGGATTAGAAAATAAATAACAAATAAAATCATACACTAAACATCGAAAAATAGAATACAAAAATTGAGGATCCTTCTTTTAAATCAATTTTCACAACAAGATTCCTTAAAAATCTGTTTATTTATAAACAATTTTTTTTATCAAAATTGACAACATTGATATTAAAAATACTGGTGATGATAAAAGAAACACTGGTAAACTATTACAACCAAAATATTTTTTTTCCACAAATACATACATATCACAAATACATACGTTTTATTAAAATAGTTTCAATCACAAAAATTCGAAATAAATTTCGTGATGTTTCCTACGTTAAGAGAATTCCAAATAATATCGTCTAAAAGTTATCGAGTTTAGTATTCTTAATGATTCCACTATGTTCCATCCACCAAGAGCGCTTTAAAATATTAGGTGTTGGACTACTTACTAAGTTGTTGAGATCTGCTTTGATGTCTTCCATATTGGAGTTGGAAACAGGCCCATTCTGTCTCCCTGCGACTGAAGCCAAGATTCTCCTTCTATGTCCAACTCTCTGAATTTCTAGCACTGCTGTGAGTTCCACCTCCCATATCCTCCTGACTCTCTCCATGTCGGCGTATAAGTGCTTTCTGAAGGTGTCTTGGTAAATATCGAGGCCTGTTGGAAGACAATACATATTATTATCCTGTCATCGTGACAGAGGCGTTTACATGACAGAAAAAAAGATATGAGGATGGATGAAATCTGGGGGTCAGTGCATGTGTCCAGGAGTGACGTACGTTTGTATCCATCCCTCCCACTGCGTTACAAGGCGATGGGTGGAGAGAGCCACAAAAGTATCTCAAAGATATCGCCACTTCCCATCCGGTCCGTCACGCTTTTGGTGGCAGACATTATACCCCACCAAGATCAGAACAAAACTCACCCCGCAAACGATAAATCACCAAACGACGAATCACTTGAGATAACTAATGGCAGAGTTATAGGTTATCCAATTAATGGGTATTGGTTTTAATAATCTATGACTGGACAGTGCGCCGCATCTATGACTTAATAGCCCTACAAAGAAAGCTCCAAGTGTTGATTCAAGAATCAAGTGTCCAAGTAGTTGAAAAACAGCCAATAGTCAATCTGTCCAAAAAGGTGACATCCCGCTAGAATAGCACTGAAGCCGGGATCAAATCAGTCTTTCGTTGCACTAAACTGCACTCTGGACTAATATATAGGTTTATTATAAATATTGTTGTATTGAAGATACAACCGATCTCAATCGATTCATTCTAGCCAATATTTTTACCAGTAATTAAGGAAAACATATATATTTCAGTAACTAAAAGGTATCAGCAACACTTTCGTCGCGCTGTGGATAAATCCATTTGTTTAATGCAAACTGATTAATCGACTAACATAAAACACCTTTATGGTGGTTTATTTAACTCTTTATGACCTTCCTAGTATATTAAAGTGCTTTAGGCTGGTATTACACTCACGATCCTTGTTTTAAAGATAGCCCCTTTTAAACACGAGCTATTAGTGAAGGTATCTGTTAACTAAGTAGCTGATTCATATACCTAAGAAGGTTATCTGCGTATCTTGTCAGAAGCAACACAAGAATTTCGACAAAAGTAAAATATATCAAAATGGTCAAAAATTAGAAGAGCAAACTAGAAGTCTTGATTTACAAAAACTCTTGGCCTAGTAAAATGCTCACATTTGACTTTGTACCAATAAGAGAATAGCCGTTGAGACTTTTTGATAGATGCATTATTGGTGTGGAAACAGTAGTAGATAAAGATGGAGGTGGGTATCAAATTGGTGGGGGGTTAGATATAATTGAAATTTGTTAATGATGGAAAGGGTGTAAGTGGAGGTTTAGAACTTACCTATTGATTTCAGCCACTTATTGACTTCTTCTGGGTCAGTCTCTTTCTCTTCTTTGTTAGATATATTATTATTGTGGTTGTCAATAACAGGTGGAAGGGACAGGACTTCATCTATCTTCATTGGAAGGGCTTTGGATGCTTCAAGAATCTTCGTCTTCTCCGGGTCTTCGATTGCCATCTCGGAGAAGTCATTGTCTTCTATGACACCATTCTACATAAAATATGTTCATATTAAAATAAACAATAAAAAAAATAAGCCAATCAATAAAATCCACCAACAAGTGGTTAGAGTAGATGCCCAGAGTGCGGAAGAATCCGAGTTCAAATCCCCGGAACGGCAATAACCTCTATTCTCTTTGCTTTTCTAACGCAAACGAAACCATGAGCATGTGATTATTGTGATATTTTTTTCAATATTTAACACGAGAATAAATGGATTTGAACATCGTTAAAAATTTCAGAATAATGCGGGCCAGTGACTGATAAACAAATCGAAAAACATAACGCCGAAACTATTACACAACACAAATCATTAAAACGATCGTCACTTGAAAAGTCCTCACCACACAAGATTTGGCAGTTTTTGAAACAGCCTTTTTGAAAGACTTGTACTTGAGCCTAACAAAAGAGCACATCTTTCTGTCATTAACACTCGACCAGTGACAACAATTGATCCCGGCGACGAACTAAGCAAAACTAATTGAATATTTTACAATAATATTGCTCGTTGGCCGCCTTTTTGTTATCGATTCAGGACAAGGCAGTAACGCTTAATGAGTCGAAACGTCAAAATCTCTGGTATCGCTGTATTTTGCACTAGTTCCTACTTAAAACTCCGTCGCCTGAAGTTCTTTGTGATTATATCGAGGTCGATGTAAAAAAAGCAAGTTATCGCGTCAAACATTAATCGGAACTCGTAAATTTATGTTAATATTGTGTAAATAATGTTTAATTGATTTGAAATACTTGGCAAAGTTGTAGAAGGCCATACAGTTGATAAAAGTATTAAAATATTACATTTTAGTACAATTTTTAGAAGGCCTCACGCATAGCTGACATTAGAGGTATTTAGATAAGTTCAGTGTCATGCGTGACACATAGCCCATAGTGCATGGTGCATTGCACATGAAACATCACGATTAAAATAACTAAAGTCAATCAAACTTACTATGAAATCCAGTTCATCATATCCATTTCCTACAAGGTTTGCTTCGAGGTTTGACAGTCCAATGGAAGCCAGCCACGCCGGTACAGTCACTGGCCTTGCAAGCATTTGGTCTGGAGCAGGGCTTGGACTCTTTCTTAGACCACATATTAGCTGAAATTCTCGCTCCATATCATCGGCAAAGACGCTTTCCCTGACCAAACGGGTACCGAAGGAGGCCATGATCTCTGATATCTTGGCCCACTCCTCCTGAAATTAAAAAAAGTGGAATGTAAGATACTGACTTAGGAAGACACGCAAAACCTTTTTTTTCGGAGGAGATTGGTTTTTATATGACTCGTTCTAGCATCTTGTTTCCCTTTTCCTGCAACGGTCATTCGATCCGTTCCGTAAAAAAGTTTTCCACGAAACACAGATGATAACGTCCCCGGGGAAAAGGCCTTCGATAGTTTATCTCTGAGTTGTCACAATAAACTATAAATATTTCTGGGTATGTAAGAAGTGCTTTGTAATAGCCGGGAACAGATTATTTAAAACAAAAAGTAAAGGTCTCTTGATATCTTATCTATCTTCGTTTGTAAATTAATAATTTTAATTGTGATATTAAAATTGTAAATTTATAAAACATTAAATTTAACATTGTCCTACTCGTTGTGTTTATTAACGTTATTTTTCTTTATAGGGTGTTAGTGTTGGCAATGGAAAATACCTCATCAATTAGGTAACATCTGAATATTTAATTCTGTTAGCAAAAGTAATATTAATTATTACAACACAGCAATGCCACCAAGGTTTCATCGGTGGTAATAAAGCTAAATATTAATAAAATTAATTTCGACTAACCTGTTCATCAAATGGACTAAGAATAGAAACAGATCTCTCCAGCCCTCCAGAAGTCGAATTGGTACCACTCTCTTTCCTGTCGTGATCTTTGGGTTCTCTACCAGTCCTGTACTGCCAAGGATCTTCAAACTCTGTCTTGCTAGACCCGCGATCAGCTAAAGAAGCTTGCGAGCTTTGATTAGTATGCCCGCTATAGTGATTAGAATTCTTATTCCCTTGGTTTCTATAAGTCTGGTTCAGGCTATTTTGGCTGTTTTGAGATCCGTGGTAGCTCTGGCTGAGGATGCTAGAGTTTGTGTGAGAATTGTTGGTGATAGGATACGAAGGGTGGTATGATTGGGCGAGGCTTTTGGTCGTCTGTTGGGACCCTTGGTTGGTCTGGAGCCCGCCGCCATCGTACACGCTCTTCAGGGTCCTCAGGGACTTGGGTCTTTCTGCTGGGGTCGGTCGCTGGCCAACCCCATCAAGGGTTGTGGTGGACCCCTTGAAAAGGCCTGGAACAAGAGAAAAATACAAAATTAGCCAATTTGTTTAAACAAAACATTGCAAACGTTATGTTTTCTATAAAAATTGATAAAACTTTATCATTGAAAAAGAACAGTGATGGTAGATAGATTGGACACGAAGAACGGATGGGTGGAGAAAGAAAGTAATCGACGGCCGGCGTAGTGCAGCGGTAAGGCGCTTGACTCGCATTCCGAAGGTTGCGGGATCGAATCCCGGCGTGGCAAATAAATTTTATTTGATTAATTGGTGTATTTCACAATTTATTCATTATAAAATAATAAGTAGTATATTTGCGGCACGTTCCAGAATGGAAGATACTCTCAGTATCGCCCTGGTGTAAGACCACCATTCAGAAATAAAACGTTGCTTGAAATAACTTCTGCCGTGTTTGGTGACCAGATCTGAATAGCCAGGTACTTCCCCACCTTCCTCTTCCCTATCTCCTTCCCCTCCCCACTGCCTTCAGCCTCACAACATACCCCAATTGGGGATGCCATAGTCCCACTGGCTCCAGACGGGAGCAGTTGGGACTCTTGTGCGGTATTCATGTAAAAAAAAAGTAGATGGAAGAAGAGGTCAGGAACGTCCCTGGAATACATTCTACGATCAAGAGATTACAATACTAACGTTAGTTCATGTAATACAACGCCTTCTTAATCGCTAATTCTTATAAAATCACATTATTCTTGTCTCTTGTATGTTCTGTGTCTAGATATATTCATTCTTTCTATTTTTATGATATTTTTAAGTTTTTATGTATTTATTTCGATTTTTTTTTTGTATTTCAAAATTTAGATTTAGAAGCTTCAAGGAATTTAAGTGTTTTTGATGCATTTAAAAGAACTTTAACCCTTTGCTATTGGTAATAATTAGTCAGTTTGGTGGGGTATTTTTGCCTTAAATCCAAATTTAAGTTTAGTTTGAAAAAGGCGGCGCAGCCGTTCGTATTAAGAAGTTTGAAACACTATGATCAGTTTATTTCACAGAATTTGAACAATTGATTAATTTCAAAGTATATTCCAAGGGCCAATAATAAGTGAACTTGAATAAAGCTTTCACAGAACTTGAACCTAACTTTAAATTTGATTAATTGTTCATATTCTGTGAATCAACGCGCATCTAATGTTACCTTATCAATAAACGACACCTGTTAGCCAAACAATTCACTATAACCAGTTCACGAATCACCTTTGAAAATCAACGATCAACCTTTCAGATAAGAATAAACCCAACTACCCAACTCATCCGAACACGTTAACGTAAATGAAATAATGTAAGTGATACAGCTACATAAGAAGGGACCTCTATGAATTAGAATGTAACCATGTCAACACACCTGACAAAAACCATTACTCAAGATAACCACATAAGTAAAATATTACATACAACACTTTATCTATGGCCATTGATCTCGCTTGGTCCATAGACCTTTCAAAAAATGCAACTTCACCTATTGAAATAGCTACTATTGTTAAAATGAAAGACTTGCCCAACAACTAACAAAAGTTTCCGGCCATTCAATTCGTACGGGTGTGAAAAGTGTTACAGTGGTGAAATTACTACCATTTTACAAAACCTTTGAGATTTTTATTAATATTCATAAGAAAATAGTAGAAACTATCAAGCTTCTGCCAAGTAAATATTTTTTAATTGAACAAAAATAATATAGCATTTGGAAATGAACGTTGAGAGCTGAAAATAGTTATCTAAAAAATTCTAAAATTCTGTGGCGGTAGAGCTAATCATTCCACAGTTTGTGCTGCTGTAGACACAGTGTTATAGAAACTATTTAGACTTTTATAAAAATATTTAGACTTTTATAAGAAGTCAAAAGTTCCATATGAATAAATTCGGGGCTAAAGTTCGGTTTATGGGGGAAATTCCTAAAAAATAAAACTAGTTATTTTTATACTAATTATGGGCCGGAAAAACCGAATCTGAAAGAATTAGGCGGCGGAAAGCAATATTAACTGAGTTACACGACTTTAAAATTTTTTATACGCATACAGGAAAATAGCCATTTTGGAAACATTCTGATTCCTACAAAATCAAACTAATAGTTATTTTTATACTAACTTTGGGCCGGGGAATCCGAATCTGAAAGAATTAGGCGGCGGCAAGCAATATTAACTGAATTACACGACTTTAAAATTTTCCATACATGCACATGAAAATATTCATTTCGCAAGCTGATTTTGACTTGACACACGTAGTACAAAGACCATAGAAAACAAGATAACATAGATGTTTTTACCACACAAAATTAAGTGTTGCCATTAAGTAATATCAATAACGTAAAATAACACGTTTATATTTTAAGTACTTATTCTTTATAAATTTTACTCACTTTTGTATCACAAACCATGTTACATAAACCCAGTGTAGATGCTAAACTACTTGAAAACAGGGATGTTTTATTGCCGTGACGCGAGCAGGCGGTATAAAGGGGCACAAACCATGTTACACAAACCTAGCGTAGCCGTTAAACTACTTGAAAACAGGGATGTTTTTTTGCCGTGACGCGAGCAGGCGGTATAAAGGGGCACAAACCATGTTACACAAACCTAGCGTAGCCGCTAAACTACTTGAAAACAGGGATGTTTTTATGCCGTGACGCGAGCAGGCGATATAAAGGGGCACAAACCACGTTACACAAACCTAGCGTAGCCGCTAAACTACTTGAAAACGTAGGCTGTTTTTTTAAATTGATGCGAGCAGGCGGTATAAAGGGGCACAAACCATGTTACACAAACCTAGCGTAGCCGCTAAACTACTTGAAAACGTAGGCTGTTTTTTTAAATTGACGCGAGCAGGCGGTATAAAGGGGCACAAACCATGTTACACAAACCTAGCGTTAGGTTAGGTTAGGTTAGGTTAGGTTAGGGACGTGAGCAGGCGGTATAAAGGGGCACAAACCATGTTCGAGGTACGTTTTTCTGCTGTTGTCTATTTTCAGGTTAATGTGTTATGTGATAAATTATCATGTGAGGTGTGTTTTATGTTATTGATATAGGGATTAATATTTTTGAGAGCTGGTAACACTGCTGGCACATGTTTTCGTAGATTTCTTGTTTATCTATGATTTTGTACTGAATGAGTCAAATTCAGCTACCGAAATGAATATTTTCTTGTTTGTGTGTATTGAAAATTTTAAAGTCGTGTAATTCAGTTAATATTGCTTGCCGCCGCCTAATTCTTTCAGATTCGGATTCCTCGGCCCAAAGTTAGTATAAAAATAACTATTAGTTTGATTTTGTAGGAATCAGAATACTTCCAAAATGGCTATTTTCCTGTATGCGTATAAAAAATTTTAAAGTCGTGTAACTCAGTTAATATTGCTTTCCGCCGCCTAATTCTTTCAGATTCGGTTTTTCCGGCCCATAATTAGTATAAAAATAACTAGTTTTATTTTTTAGGAATTTCCCCCATAAACCGAATTTATTCCAAATTCGGATATATTTATTTGAGACGCTATCCAGTTTACAAACCAATTCTTAGAATGATTGTTTCCAACAAAAAGGGTAGTTGCCCGTAATATGGAAAAATAATTAGTTGTTGAAGATAATATTGTTAATTCTAAAATTTGAAATATGAGATTTACAAATATGACGGTTTGACAGAATGTGGCAATAGCGAAATTGGTTTTAACGCGCACATCCCGTGTCCTGTGTTTTTCTGTGTCTTGGGTCTTTCATATTTTCGTTTAGATAATTATTTTTATCTTCTTCTTCACTGATAGTTTTAGGAAAATTCAGCTTTGTTTAGGGCGGGAATAGATGTCCGATTTTCTGATCAGACTTCGATAGACGGATCGGAATCAAGCGGATGTGTTGTGTATGGACTGTTTCAGCAGACTATGGCGCGAACTTGATAGTCTGCTATCGGATCCGACTATCGAATGGAAAATTCGGACAACTATTCCCGCCCTTTAACATAATACAATGCATTCGAAATAACAATCATAAATAAAGGTATTGAAACCAAGTTGGAATATAAATTGTTCGGTGTTTAGAAATGTGGCGATAGATCGCAGCTTTTGCAGGAATTCAGTTAGTTCCGTCGAGCTCTGTTGCAAATACTAAGTAATGAAAATAATTATTACGGAGCAGTATAGCAGCGTTCTCGCTAGTGTTTTGCATACATGGATAGCATTGCAAACATTCCGGTGTGAATGAGATACAACAGTGATTCAAAACAAAGTTGTTAGCGATTACTGTCTAACCAAGTCATCACGAGTGGTTGGTATTTCAACCGGTGTTTTATGACCGATTTGGAAAGGTTATGTAAATATCCCGCGTAAAGATCCATCCGAACCAATGAAAGAAGAAACTCCCCCTCCTCGGACGATTTGACAAAGCCTCCAGAAAACATTTCAGACAAGTCAGAGGCGAACAACTATACCTAATAACATTTCTTCAATTGTTTCACAAGAAAGAGAGGAATGAAGGCAGGTCACGAAGAGACAGGCAAAACATAGAAACCAACGTTCATTTAATGAAACGTTTTGCTGTATTCCTTAAAGGGTTTAAGCTTAAATCATCCAGATATCGTGACATGATCATTTGGAAACAGACATTGACTTTTCACTTACATTCTGTTCCATTTAGTGTAAAGCAACAAATAAATAATACAAAATATCTAATTTTATCAATATCTAACTTTTAAATATCTAACTTTCAATTCCCAGGTGTAAAATAACTGTTTGATGGAGAATTCATAAATCATGAGGCTTAAAGATTTTAAAATCAAAGTAAAACCGTAGGCCAGTTTACTATTACCGCTATGAAATTTGTCAAGTTACTAAAAGTACCTTTATTCCTCAATTAAAACGCTCTTTTGGAAAAGGCAACCTACAATAAGCGATTTACATTGCTCTCCTTGGGCTAATTTGTTCACTTTTCGGAACAACTCATACAGGTTTCGTAGAAATCGTTGTGCCTCCCTTACTAAAAATAAACATGATCTAAAAGGTATTGGAAAGACAAAACCCACGCTATATATTCAAATCTAAAAGTTAACCACAATAGAGCAAACATTTACATCTTTATGAAACCAAAATATTCCAGCCGCAAGTTGAAAAAAATTATGAAAAGTGTGATTTTTTTATTAATTATTTTTACATGAAACGACAAAATCTGATGTGTCTAATAAAATATGTATCTAAGTTTTTGTATTTTTTTTACCAATAATTTTAGTTGGAAAAACGAAAGTTGACCCATTTTTAAATTATTTTTAATTTAGAATTCAAAATTATATATTTAAAAATTACATAATTATTTCTAATGATAAAATTTTAATGGGCATTTCATAAAAAAAAAGTTCACAAATATTCCACATATTTGAATTTTTGAGCAGGAATATTCTGACCTACTGACAGAATGTGATTGAGACCTGAGGGGTTAAAGATATTGAATCACTAAAATGCGCGATAAAGGATGACTATTTATTATTATAATGATTATTGATAAAGATCTTACATGGTTAATAAGAACAGTGCATAACAATAGAGTTAAATAAATACGTATTTAAAAGACCATCGTCAAATCAGACGACACATTGTGATTCCGAGATGATGAGTAGTGAAGATGACTCAAAAATAGCAATAACGAATAGTCTGTTGCTTTTAACGCAGATTCCTTGGGGTAATCCAAATGCCACAGACAAGATATACATTCGTTGACCCATCAAACTCCCATAAGTCGTAGCAGAGTGAGATTCAACTGAGAAATGGAGGACAGAGCTATTAAGACAATGTAAGTACAAAGCTATCTAGCACCAGATCAAGACAAAACCTCATTTTGAGAAGGATTGCTGAAAAAAAACAATGGAACGTTATCATCAATAAAACTAAAGCCAAACAAAATCAAAATGGTCATTAGAAGAAAGGTAAGTAAAGAAATTAAATAAAAATTGTATATTTAAACAACTTTCCAGGCAGTAGGAATACCGAACCATTTAAGCTGGACCTTGCAATGAATTATTGCAGCAAGCAGTGTTAGTGAATCGTTGCAATGATTTTTGTTTACAAGAGCATTGGTATTACCCAAACCTTTACACAAATACACAATGCACTCAATCAAAATGATTTAATTTGAGAGAGAAGTTTACTAGGCACTTCCCTTTCCTAAAAGACTATCCAGACCTCTCAGAGAATGCTACTGGTAAATTATGTTTATTAGGTGGACGATCAATTCAATAACTATAACTGTTCTACGACTATTCTATAGCTGTGCGGATAATGTATTTCTCTTCCGGTATGCAAAAGACCAATTACCGGAAAACAAGCATTACAGGGCCAGCAATTTACGTCTAAAAATACAATAGCCACCAGTCCTATAACTCTGATTCGGAGATTAATACAATCGAAGAGATATTTTTTCCTCACAACAGGTATGCTAGGTGGGTATCTAAATAGTGGTTTTGATTTAGTCTGGTATAGCATGTGTTCAATCAAAACTCGGGCCATCATTATTACACGCCAGCCAAATGGGGCAATTGAATAAACATTGTTGGAATGTTTAAAAATAGATACGAATTTTTCTCTCAATTGACTAACATTTCGGAAATAAGGCCATGGGGAATTTATTTCTGGCTTCCAACTTTTGGATATGTAGGTTAACGATTCGATTTGATTAACGATAATGATGAACGCTATTTTAGTTGTATAAACAATGAGGCAAGATCAATCAATTTACTTACGAAACGACCCAAACCTCTTAACGATTAAAAGATCTGAAATAAGGTGTAGGTACCTTTTGCACGATGTAAAATCCTATGCTGCGTATAAAATGGAGGAAAAAATCGCAAGCCGAGCCACGAGAAAGGAACGAAGCAACGATTTGAAACGCGATTGCTTCGTTTCTTTCCCATAATCGGCTCGCGGTATTTTCTCCTGTTTATACGCCGCATAACGATTGCCGATTGGTTGGAAATATTTTTGCGACATCTACAAGTGTTAGCTACGTACAATAGCATTATTTGTATAATATCAGCTAGAGTCACACAGTCTTGGGGGGCAAATGTACCCACAGATTTGAGATGTATTCTTAAAATTCACATAAATTCGTCTACTTACGTAAAGCATTTACACTTTCTTTTCGAGTTTCTTTTATTCTCAACCGATCGATCGAATAGAAAATTTTGGTCTATCACAATAATTACCTTGATGAATTTCGAAAATAATAATTATTTCCGCCAAAATAGCCATAAGAGTCAAGGCGAACAAAGTAGTGCCAAGAAGAGCCAGGACTGACCAATAAGAGCCAGAACCAGAACCAGAGAAATAAGAAGAGCTAAGAAGGAGCAAAATGTGTGAAAAGACTCAAGGCGAGCCAAGAAAAGTCAAAGAGAGTCAAGAAGGTGCATGAAGATGCAAGAAAAGAAAAGGGGAG
Source organism: Limnephilus marmoratus (assembly GCA_917880885.1). Lineage (NCBI taxonomy): Eukaryota > Metazoa > Arthropoda > Insecta > Trichoptera > Limnephilidae > Limnephilus > Limnephilus marmoratus. The sequence continues at coordinate 30,733,926 of OU862931.1, forward strand.
CCAAGACGGGCCAAGAAGAGTCAAAAGAGTCAAGAAGAGTCAAGAAGATCCAAGAGACAAGGACCAACAAGAACCAAGAAGAGCTAATAAGGGCGAGAAGATGCAAGGAAAGTCAGTGTAAGCCAAGAAGAGCCAAGAAGAATTAAAAAGAGACAAAAGAAAAAATAAACGTCGCTCAGTCAAATCCTCTCTTCCAGAATTTGTTAAATCCTAAATTCCAATATTGGCTTATCAGGTTACAATGTATACATGTCGATAGAACTTCAACCTCCTTCACATCCTCAGAGCATGTGTTCCAAGTCCGAACAAATCAGTGCCTCCTGGCGGACTGGTCTTACTGGAACAGGAGTGCTTCTGGCTGGGGTGGTACAATCGTCTCGTATCGTATCATATTTCAGATTTACAACAATGGATGAAAAAAAATACCGATCCTGTCGTAGAAGAAATTGGTTTTGCTAGATTCTATTAACGAAGCGGGTTTCATGCGCAAAATTTTGAAAAACTAAAAAAGATACAACAAAAATTATTGCAAAACTGTTTTGCTAGAAGCGATCCCCATAAAAACCAGAGTAAAAAGTAGAATTAGCCCTTTCCATTCCGAGAAACTTTTCAGAACCAAGATTACGCTTCTAGCATTTTTAATCCCGGGATCCCGGTGCTGGCACCGAGAATTTAATGTTAAAATTATTTTAAAAATAATATGCGTACTTACGGGCGCAAACAAACAATTCATCTGAATATTTTACAGCACAACTTGCAGAAAGGGTTTTTTCATAAAATAATAAAATTACCGCTATCTATTAACGAGCAGATTATGAATTATTTTAAGTTTACCTCTAACGAAACACTGCCACCTCGGATGACACATATGTACCTACAATTAGGAAGAGTGGAAAATACCAATGGCTGAAGGAAATGTTAATGAAGAAATTCCCATCATCTATGGCGAAAATATTCACTCCAACTGAGAAGAAGGAATATTTGGGGAGTTCCAAGCTCCAAGAGACATGACCAAACACTCATGAAACCCGTGTGAACTTAATGAATTATGAACTTATGAATTATGACTGACTAGTCAAAGGAATAAGGTGACGCATGGGAGATAGCACAATGGGCTAAGTGCATACAGAAGCTATGCAGTTATACACAATACAATATAGCCAGCAGATTCATTTTTAACGTAATAGCACCGGAATTCGAAAAATTCCGAGATTAAACAAAACATAAATCTACAATCAACCCACCTTGAAGATAGGCAGGGAAAACGATAGCAGCGACATAAGAAGACACTCAGTCCGTAACCTTTGGCATGCCAGAGCTAAACATTACTTTGATTTTATTACCAAAGGGCTCGTAAATCTCACTAATGGTCACGAGGAAAAGTTAATGATGTTTTATGCATATCTTGAGGTTGGCTTAAATATACAAATGGGATGTTGTAAAGCCGTTTAAAGCCGTAAGCCCTTTGGATACGGTTAGGATTCATTGACGAAGGTTTCGGATTAATTAAAGAATACATTAATTTCTTGCAGAATCACTGCTGTACTCTCCAAGGGCAATCTAAAAACCGAATTGGCTACCTTGCGTCATTTATATGGCGAGGAAAATAAAAAAAAGTGTAGATGAAATTAATATTGTTTTGTTTTTTAACGAAGAGATTGAATGCATTAAAATATTGAATAGATATTATTTATACCACGTTCTAGAGATAACGACGGTCTCGGCATGGCTCTTATAAGACTAACAATATGAACCGAAACTAAAAGTAATTAGTAAATAGATATCAATATTTTAACTATCTAAGTTTCTTAATAATCTTCCAAATTTTCAACTTTCATCTCAAAATGTTTCTTCAGCCTTGCAACAATCCGCAAATTGGGAATGTCCTCAGTGACGACATGATTCCAACGACGACATAATTCCAATAACGACATGATTTCAATGACGATATGTTTCCAATGACCACATGCTTTCAATGACGACATGATTACGATGATTCCAACGATGGCATGATTCCTACTACCACATGCTTACAATGATGACATGATTCCAGACTACATGATTCCATTGACGATATGATTCCAATGACGATATGATTCCAATGACGACATGATTCCAATGATGACACGCTTACAACGACAACATGATTCCAATGTGGACACCACGACGAAATGATACCAACAACGACACGATTCCAACGACGACCCGGTTACAACGACGATGTGATTTCAATGACGACATGCTAACAAAGAAGAAATGATTCCGATGTCGACATGATTCCAACGACAACAAATCCCAACGACGATATGATTCCAATGACAAAATGATTCCAAAGACGATTTGATTCATGTGAGGTAAACGATTAGAGTAAGAAGATGGCTGGGAAGATAGTAGGTACCTACCCAGCTATTTATTTCCGTTCACTAATTACACCTAATGTATCTTCATTGATATACCTACATATCTTAGAACCAATTACGTAGAATATTTGTACTGAATTATGTATTCAATTATGAATTTGCTTGTTTTATATTGTATAAAAATAACTTCTTTTTTTAAATTTTAGCTGATTATCCCGTGATCTTCGAGTTTTTTTATTTTTTTTTTATTTTTTTTTTTTTTTTTATTTCATATATTTTTTATTAGTAACAGATATTTGGGTTTTTTTTGGCTACCACACTAGGCTAAGCCCGTGTTGTGGTAGTCGTACATTTAATATTTTAACATTTCAAAGAATATTAAGAAATACTTAAAACTAAAGAGAAGTTACATACATTGTTGGCACATAGTGCATTGTAATAACGTGACAAAAGAAGCATGCCTGTAGATAAATCCTATCGACCAACGGGGTCAAGGAAAATGTGGCTATTTTATAGGTTGGCTGGACGGTGTATGGTTTCAGCCCAGTTATGTACTCGTATGCATTTTACCACTCAGTGAACACGCAGTCACACTTAATTATTGCGAACACCTCAATTATTTAGATTTATAACGTATAATCCTAGTTGGGCAGTCAAAACATTTCATAAAATATTTATCTACGTAAATGTATAATCTTGCACTAAATAAATAAATAAAAAAAATAATAAATAATTTTACTAATTTTACTACCCGACTTTTACCAGAGTGTCACAATTTTATCTTATTGAACAATTATAAAAAAAACGAAACACTCAGTTAAATCGAAATTTTAATGCTCCACAATTCGATTTACTCAGATTTACTTTATTCTGAACGGTCATAATATCACAATTGTTACGAAAACAATTCTCACCTACCAAAAATCACCTTTCTCAACCCATCGCATCGCCTTGCACCGCCGTTGGAGGAATGGATTCATACGTCCGGCACTCCTCGACACACTGACCCCCAGATTCCTAACCACCCCTCACATCTTTTTCCTTCTCAGAACTTCCTCCTCTTCCTTTCCTAAAAATGTCCTCAACACAACATCGCCAAAAATGTCCTGAGGGAAATTATTTTCTTAAAACGTTAAGCTAATACAAAAACTACCCTTACCGAGATATTTATGGGTTATGCTATATTTTCTAGAGAAGGCTTTACAAAAGGAAGCTTTAGATTATGTCGACGGGGGTTCGACATCCCAAAACCCCTGGGATGGAAACATGACAGATTAAAAAAATGTTTTTGCAAATGTACCTGTAGGTAGGTACCATACTCAAATCCATGTTTGATATATCGATTTCCATCATGAGAAGAAGGTACTCTTGATACCGTTCTGGTAAAAATTAAGTGCTTAAATTCAAATTTCGCAAAAAACGTACATACATAGATTTTGCAATTAAGCGGAGACGGTTTACGGATAGTTCTCGCGACCACTCAGGCTATTGTGATATCTTCCATTTCATAACCTGGTCCCTATGATAAAGTTTATCAGGATTATCATTAGATATCTGGCTATGAGCCTTGTTCCATCAGGGCAATACATTGAGAGTCTCACAAGAGTCTCTTCATCCTCTTCACGGATCCCGCATCTATTGGTGTTTCCACTCCCAACAACTGCATTTGTCTCCCGTTAGCCCTACCAGCTCCCTCAGTCATTTTCTGTCCATATTGAATAGTTGACAGCAAAGGCGGCCGCTTCCTTAGTGCATACGTGCACTGCACTGCCGAACATACGTCAGAAGTGTAAATTAGTATCTACATCCTCTCACGAAGAATCCCGCCAATTCGTTACAAAATCTTTACCAATTGTCTAAACTCCCTCCGATGACAGAAAGGAATTCGTGCACATTTTGTTATGCCCAGGCGTGACGTCACACGAAGTTATATTTCTATTGGGATCATCTCCAGATGCTGGAGTGCTCGTGCCCGTGAAACGAGCAAGACAGGTATAGACCCATAACGACGATTGACGTGTGAAAGCAGAGAAGACATATGGTGCCTGCGTGCATTAGCGGAGCAAATGACAAAAAATTAAACATGCGTAATGTGATACCGAACCTTTGGAATGGAAAGTTATGTTTCACGAATTTAAGGCGAAATAACAATGTTATGTTTTAACGCCATCGGCCGCCAGCGCAGCGCTGTATTGTTTCGGTATTGACAGCATTTTAATAGTTTTTGCAAGTTTTATTCTGTAAAAAAAACTTATTCAAAAATGAGTGTCACTGAAAACATTGCGATTAACGTAGATTTTATCAAATGTAATTAGTGGAGTGTTTTAGTGAAACGGTTAAACTTTTTAAAATAATTTGTACTATTCCAATGACAACTGTTGAGTGCGAACGGTGTTTTTCTACATTAAAACTTTAAAAACATTTCTGAGGAACACTATGTCTCAAGATCCGCTTAATGCTTTGTCAATGTTGAGCATCGAAAAAGGTTTGATATCTTCTATACCAGAATTTAATAATCGTGTCATTGAAGTATTTTCACAAATGAAAGAGCGACGAATGGATTTACTCTAGAAGTGAACGTTTGCATTAGGTATGTCACCCCCTAATCACTTTATTTTCTTATGTTAATATTACCTTTTTTGTGAAATGCACTGCTCGCGAATTTTGTCACGGGCCGCCTCTGGTTGACAGGTATATCTAGGTTCGGATCCGTTTGTGAGTACTTTGGATCTTCCAAAAATAACATGTGTTAAAAAGTTACACAGTTTGAAAATGGCATTGTAAGCCGAAACAACTATAACAATAATTAAAAAAAAAAACTAAGATACTTGCAGAACGTAATAATAGCATAATTACATTTAATTTAAAATAATCTTTTTTAAATTAAATAGAGTTCTACGAATAAAATTTAAAAACAAAAATCTTAATTAATTTATAATTTTATGTTCTTTTTGCAGGCTGTTTTTTTATCAAATCGACTGATTACCAAGGTAGCTGCTCCGCGTTTATTTATTTATTCTTTCACAACACTCCTCATTTGAGGTTCAGTAGATCCATAAGCTTCAGATAACAAGACTCTTTGTTAACTGAAGATTCTTGAAGAGACCTATTTAAAAGGAGGGAGAAAATGCAACAACCGGCAGGAATTCAGATAAATCCGTGATACATGCATGATCCAGTGAGATCGTACCACTGTAAAACAAATCACGTATTCAGCTATTCATCCAGGTGCAAAATAATGCTATAAAAATTCGCTCACATCTACCTGCACGCTCATTACACTACAGAACTACAGTCATAATAATTGCAGTCATTGAACAATAATTGCAGCAAGGATCGCTTCAGTATTATAGCAAGTTACAGTAGGAATTATGATTGTTCGTAGGAACAATGCAACAGTACTGAGGCAGATTGTCTATTGTTGCCAGTTGGGATATTAAACAGGGCCCAAGGGCATTTCCATAGACAATAATGGCAGCATTATGGTTAGCGAAGGTATTTGACTTATTAATTCAGGAGATTCGGTTCCAACGAGAGCCGCAAAACATTAATAAGGCATAAGGTTAATGACTTGAACAGTAGAATTGAAAATAAAGCCTTACATAACGGTGGGTAACATTGAATGTATGTATTTGATATCGGTATACGCTTCCACCGGCAAGGAACAGCCCTTTGCATTTTTTAAGCCTATTTATTGTCACTAGCGGAAGAGGAAGAGCAAGTGTATACGATGCTCGCAAAATAATATTACGCTTACAGCATGACCTATTCATATCGGTTCCAGTTCGAATAATCGCATTGTTATTAATAGGTATTCATTAGACTACGTAATACGTGGATTACCTACTAATAAATATAGGATGTAGATAATGATTGTCTTTTTTTTATCTTAATATATAAAAATGATTGTTTCTTTGTTTGTCTCTTATGCATTCCTAATCGTTCATCCGATCGTGATGAAACTTTGATGATATGGTGTGCACATCCCCGTGATGGTTTCTATATGTAGGTAATAGTGAGCTCTGGTGTTATGAAATTATTTCTTATACTATTAATCCGATTGCGATAAAGCTTTGGTGAATTGGTTAATCGGTTGGTTGACTTGATGAGAGGTTCGAAGGTGGTGAAAGAGGAGGGAAGGTGGATGGGAACGCGGGAGGGGAAGGGGACACGGGTGGGGAAGAGGAGGCAGGGGTACGGGGACGAATGGGAAGGGACACGCAGGGCGAAAAAAAAAACTTTATTTAAGTGGCATTGCAACGCGTACCGGGAACTCACTTATATTAAAAAAAAAAAAAAAATTATTGTTATTTAAAAAAATAAATTGTTGATGGCCATAAAACATGCACATCGCGCATATCTATAAATATGTTAATAGAAGTACTTTTTAAAATTATTAATATAATATTTTTAGAATATTATAACATGGATAAACGCATTGGTAAAATAATAAATTATTTCAACACTTTAGTGACGTATTTCCATATTAACCTTCATGAACGCCAAATAATGTTTAATTATCTTATTTACGTAATAGTAGGTACCTAAATGGATGACATTATCTTATTTACGTACTAGTAGGTATCTAAATGGATGACATTATCTTATTTACGTATTAGTAGGTACCTAAATGGATGACATTATCTTATTTACGTACTAGTAGGTACCTAAATGGATGACATTATCTTATTTACGTACTAGTAGGTACCTAAATGGATGACATTATCTTATTTACGAACTAGTAGGTACCTAAATGGATGACATTATTTTATTTACGTACTAGTAGGTACCTAAATGGATGACATTATTTTATTTACGTACTAGTAGGTATCTAAATGGATGACATTTGGACGACTAGATCAGTCTGAATCATTGATACAATTAAATGGTTGCAATGTCGAAAAGGTGGAAAGATTTAGATACCTCGGCAGTGTTCTCACGGAGACTCTTGATCCAGATGTAGAGGTTAAATGCAGAATTGAAGCAGCAAGAACTGCATTCATTAAAATTAAATCCCTCTTCTGCAATGACAATATCAGCTTAAAACTAAGGCAGAGAATGATTATGTGTTGTCGGTCTTGCTCTATGGATGTGAAACATGGACCTTGAAAGTAAATACCATGAACAGGTTAGAGGCTTTTGAAATGTGACTTCACATTCTGTGGAGAATGCTCAAGGTCCCATGGACCGATATGATCACCAACATAGAAATTCTCAGGCGGGCTAGAGCAGATAGAGAACTGCTATATTAATAAAAATTAGAAAAAATTCATATCTGGGCCATATACTTCGAGGGGAGAAGTATCACTTGCTCCATTTAATATTGAAAGGCAAGATAGAGGGTCGCCGAGGGCCTGGTAGAAGACAAATGTCTTGGCTGCGTAATATACGAGAGTGGACCGGCATTAGAAGTATGGAGGAGCTATTCCGGGCAGCGCAAGACAGAGAGACATTTTCAATAGTGATCGCCAACGTCGGGGGGACCTGATACGGCACACAGAGAAGAGAAGAAGGTATCTAAAAATATTAAATTAATCACAAACACCTAAGATTCGTAATGCTAAAATAGATTACTAATCGATACCATATTCCATAAGTAAATAGCCGATGAATCATGGAGCAGCATAGTCCATAGGTACTGAAAGATAATATCTTGTAGGCATCGTAGAATACACAGACTGAATTGGTCATCTCTCAATCTCAATTCAATTGTACACGTAGTCTCTCTCAGTGGAGGTGGCTTTGTCCCGTGTCTGTGTGTCTGTACTCTTGTCACCCGATGGTTACTATTTAAGGCAATTGGATTTGATTGATGAGAAGCAATCATTTGTCTCCACAACCCCGAAGCAGGTCAGCGACGCGGCGACAAAACTACATCGAAACGTGTCACCCTTTTGAAGAAAGTTCAGATGTAAAAATAACAATATTATTTTAAAACACCATAAAATGTGTTATTCTCTTAAATTCCCAAGTGGGCAATATTCGTTTGTCAATTAGGTTATAGTTGATAGTATTCCACGAAGCCTTAAAACACGCAATTTAAATACCGTTAGGACTTATGGAGTAATGGTTTACATTATTTGATTTGAGATTATTGTTTTTTGTTGTTTCAGTAATCGTTGCATGTAGGCATGAGTTTATTACCGCACAAGTCCTAGTAGCTACCATGGAGCCAGTCCAGGCATCCGTCGTCGAGGGGTAAGGCTTTCGAATGATCCGGCGATCGCGGATTTGTTTTATTTCATAATTTCAACATTTATAGCTCCGGTATAAGACCACCATTCAGAATCGAAACGTTGTTTTTTAACAGCTTTAGCCATGATTGGTGACCAGATCTGAATAGCCAGATGCTTTATCACCTTTCCCTCCTCCATATCCTTCCCCTCCCCAATATCTTCAGTCTCACAGCGCACCCCTATTTGGGATGCCATAATTTCACTGGCTCCAGGCGGTTGAGAGAATTTGGGACACTACTTGTTCGGTAAAAGTCGACTAAGGCATCCCTAAGGTATGTGTTGAAGGTTAAGGGGAAGGAAAAGCGATGGGAAAAGGAAAGATCACTTCAGATCTAATAACCAAACGCGGATAAAGTTTGCATTCTAGTAACGTTTTAATTCAGAATGGTGGTTTTTCCCCATGGCAATACCTACTCAAAGTATCTTCCACTCAATATTGCTAGGTGACTAAAAAAACTTCAAACTCAACTATTAGAACTGCGAACAATTCCGATAAGTACGATGGAGTCACATCGTAACCATGTGAAATAATATACAGTATTTTGCATTGTGCATTCGTACACAAATAATAGGAAGGATTTTCCCATAGGAAAGACAAAAATTAAGATACAAAAAGTAGTTTTCTAAAAATATATTTTATACTCACAATTACCCATGAATTCATCTGTGCACTTCTGTGTATTCGTTCACTCACTTGCACACGAATTACAATGAGATAAATAAAAATATTTATCGCACTAAATTCTCACTGATGACGTGAAACACTAATCTCGGAAACACTGCCAGTTATTTCCTGTATTTTTAATTTATATTCAACATCAAAGAAAAATACAAACAATTAGGTATGCATTCTTTCTCAGTTATCACCTGAGGTGGGGCCTCCCCACACAACCGATAGAAACTATAAATTGATTGTGACTAAACCGAATTATTTATTAATTTGATAAAATATTGGGTCATGCAGTTGTTTGACGGGTTTCTGTGTAAAAAGCATCACCTTTTGAATACTGAGAAACAATGCACACTTGAAATGGAATTTACAAATAAACATTACTCGGTGGAAAAATCCTGTAAAAAATTCTTGGTACCAACGCAATATTTATTTAACTGGTTTTTAAAAATGCCAAAATCGTAATTTTACTTCAAATCTGTCTCACCCAGTAAATAACTTTAAATGAAACATTGTTGAACCTCTAAAGCCTTAATTTGAGAGATACGATATAGATGTTTGAAACCCTTAATAATTCTTGGAGGAGAACTTTTGTATTGTTATGATTTTAAAACTTTATTAGTATATTACAGATTTGGTTCTAAATAAATAATAATATACATCGCGAAGTACTACGTAGCATGGTAAAACCTTTATAACTTTGTTTGAATACCACTGCATTATATATCTTTAACAAATCAGTTTCGGTTCAACCTGAACCTTCATCAGAGGTGTATAAAACACATGAAAATGGTTGATTACAGATATATAAAAAAATGGAATTCAAACAAAGTTATTCTATTGTATTTATCATAATTATGTATACCCACAAAATGGGTTTGCTGCATGTGAAAATTTAATGCGAAGTTTTTTATTTATCATATTTTATATAGTTAGAATCTAAATAATAAACTAAAACTTTTATTTTTATCGCAATGTGTATTATTCTACTAAACGTAAACAGGAAACAATTAACACTTTATTAACAGATATAAAAATAACACTTAAATTGGTTGGTTGTTGTCTCTCAAAAGAGCGATTTTTGTTTGATAATTAAATGGTCGATGGAACCTCACGAAACCTTAAAATAACGCTATAATAACACACTTGGTAAATAAACACAGGCACGTACACATGTTTAATGAAATATTTTGATAATTGAAAACATACTTCTAAGACGCACACTTTAATTAGTATTCATAAAGGTACACACTTAAGTATCAAACTATATTTTGGTAACTAATAAATAGTTTCTTATAACTTCACTTTAATTAGGATGTATCAATAAAGGTACAAACTAAAGTGCATTATATTTCGACAGCTTAGAAATGATTTCTTCAGACCGATATCGCAGAACGTTTGCGCAGACGACGATGCGCAGAGTGACTGATAAGAGGCGAGAGACCACATTATTTCGCATACTGAGAACACATGTTCATGTTAATAGATTGTCATATACCCGTATACTATGTATGTGATATGTAGTGTATTGAATGTGTCTATATTCATAATATTACTATGTATATATATAAGACTGTATTGAAGAATTGAAGTGTGTCATGCTTGCTCAGGGTAATGCCAAAATATTCTGCAAACTGCAGCCCGCTGTACTTTTTTTACAACTTCACAAAGGACGCATTGAGGAAAACAATTTCCCTCTGGTTTTCTGCGTGAATGGAAACCAAGCAGCGATTTGGCCATAAAAATATGTACCCCAATTTCCTTTCTGGATTTTGACACTACTGCAAATATTTGTTTAAATATAATTTAGATATCGACCACTAGCGTGTCGGAATGTTTCGCTTTTTTGATAAGTTATCTCTTATATGAGTTAGGTCCCTCCAAAAAACCGTTAAAATTGTCTGGTTTGAACGCCGTCAAATGAATGCAGACTACACAATCTATTTTTAAAAAAAGCAAATGTGTACATATATGTATGTCAGGGTGTATGTATGTGTACATGTATTTGCTCACGTATGCACGCATGCACACACACAAAACTATAAACAAGAATTATGTTTTTGAATATGATCTAATAATCTTGTGCATAACTTTTTTCTTTTCTATTTTCTAGTTTCCCTAAAAAAAATCTCATTATAAACTTTCCACTATAATTTTTCCAATTTTCAACATGTTTATATATTTAATCCATTTGTTCATACTATACACCACAAAGTAACTATATTCCATTGGTCACCATGAAACAGGCAGCCGCCTATGGTAATGTAATGTATCATATATATGAAAATGTTTTAATGTGTTATCATGTAATTGATAAATAAATAGACATCGAGTATTTCCTTATAATACAGTTGTATAAAAGTCTTAAAAATCGGTATACAGTAGAAAAATGACGAATACAAAACCTCGATTTTGATGATTTTATTTAGGGTTATCAGCCTGAGATGCGCTGTCCTTTTCACTCAGTATTCCGGGGAGTAAGAGCGACAGTAACAGCAACAGTCTGGTAAAATAACTGCTGTTTAAATTTCTCGGCGACCGAGTTTCCTCTTAAGAAAAGGAAGGAGAGGAAATTCTGGAAAGGGAAAGGGGTGAGTATGAATCCGGGATCAGTGGATCCTAGAGTGACAGACATATGGATCCATCCCTGCCGCTGCACTGTAAGGCGATGGGTCGAGAGATCCTCTCAATCGGCCTCTCCCGATCCGACACGCCATCCAGGACGATATCATAAAACCGTGCATCCCTGCTTAGACACCTACGTAGCGCACCACTTGGTGCTACTTATGCCAGAAATGTGTTGGCTCCCGGGGCTGCGGTGCTCATACCCGCCTCCCAAATTGCAAACTGTATGCAAGGATCTAAATTATTGTGTCCTACTATGAGAATGGCGAGTCCTGGCGTCAATAAATTTATAAACTACGCTGCCAACTTTGCTATATTCCGAGAGTCATTAAATGTGAACTTTTGTATTTATTTTCTTCAAGAATAGAGAATTACCTGCAATACCTGCTATATCTTTCTCCCCTTTTTACTGCAGTCTTTTTATCGTTTCTTTAATTCACATTTCACAACTCGTCTTCCAAAAAAATCGTAGGCATATTATTTAGCGGTCTTTGCTCGCACAATATATATTTTCAAGGAATCTTGCATGTTAAATGATTGTTCAGCCCTGATTATACTATGACGTTACGTCAAGTTAATATTGTTTCAATGTCAAAATAAATTCGTGTGGTTTTTCTTGTATCGATAATGTTCAGGATATATTTTAGACAGGAAGAAATAAGAGAAGAGGAACTAGAAGATAGAAACCGATTGCGAGAATCTGAAATCATTTATAAAAATACGATTAGACTCCAATTTAAGCCCACCATTCACTTAATGGTGCACGCTCATTACGGCGATAACAAAAGTATTTTCCACGAGGCTGAAATAAGCGAAAAGTAGAAAAAAATGCATATTGTAAATTCTTATGACAAATTGCATTCTTACTTTACAAGGCTTCATTTAATAGATTGTACTCGCAATTGATTGGCTTATTTCGCAAACACTATTTACAAATCTTGGATTGCAAGTAAATTCTGCCATTTAACTAGTAACAAATCAACTTTCGAAATCGTTTAATAACGTCGATCTGTTCTGCGGATGATAATAAACACATTTTCAGAATGATTTTGAGTAAGATTATTTCAAACTTTACGTACATAACAGGTAAAAGGTGAAAGATTGTTGATGAATCATGGACAGGGTTCAATCCTGAGTAAATAGGCTCTACAGTAAAAGTGTTGATGGATACATTGTGTATTAGTGCATCGACGAGGTCATACCTTCACTGTTCCGGGAACAAGGTGTGTCAAAGAATGCAAGAATGTGTAAGATGTGAATATATACTATATTGAATGGTAGAGGTCGGATTTGATGTAGAGACAAAGATATTGCAAATTTATTCCAAATTGTTGGTCTTAATAAAAATGTTAAATACAAATTTAAAATATTGGTTTGTTGATCGAGAGCTGTTCTAATTCAAATTCTACGGTTTACATCTAGACATTACCGATTCAATTATCTACTACCCTCCATGATTGCACAAGCGAAATTTTTGTCTGATTGTGATGGTAGTATTTAAGAGGTATTTGTTGTCAGGATATTTGTAATAGTAACGCGGAAATGTTATGCAGAGAAGATAGTGAATTATTGGTTCATGGCGGTATTAGACTTGCAAATTAATTTACGATGTAAGTATCCACCTATAACCATATTGCCCATATCATAATTACAGATAAAAGTAATTCCTATGCTTTTATGATTAATTTTATTATTCATTTTGTTTTTGCCATATAATATCAATGATTTGCTCTTCCTTCTTTATCTTATATAATACAAATTCAAAAGTTCGCGTTTAATAACTCTTGGAATATAGCAAAGAAGTCATTAACCTCGGTAGTGTAATTTATAAATTATTAAACTGTACTAAAAATGCAGTACCTACTCAAATATAAAGAATAATATCAGTAACTTGCTGACCAACAAAACTACACTGTAAAGACGAAATCCTTAAAACACTGAACACCCCGAAATTAAATACATCTTTTGGCCAGAAAACCATAATTTCCATTCTACAAAATTATATAATGCCCTTCCAATCGAAATTGAAAACACCATGTAGATACAAAAGTTTAAAAAAGACATCAAATTATGGCTAACTAAATATGAAGATGAGGAAATCATTAAAATTATGAAGTAACCCCAAATCAACCTACAGACAGAAAACATAAATACTTTTTTTTATTAACACCCATACAACAAACAACCTACAGTCCGCCTCTGAATACCTTGTGAGGAAGCCTGTGAACAAATTACTTTACTTTGTATTTTTACTTTACTTTATATTGTCGTTAAATAAAAAATAAAAAAACAATAAAATACTGGTTTTAATAAAATCATTAAAGAAAATATATTTACAAAATAGCTTGAAAACAATTATTAATAAGGATTAGGTATATTAGTAATAGTAATATTAGGTAACTTGAAAAATTCATGACGAAAATTTTACAGATTTTTTTCGTGTCAAATGAACAGATTTCTGAATTACAGTAAGACAAGGTTGACGATACCTAATTTGTTAAAATTATTGATCATTATAAGTCTAAAATATAAAACTTAATTTTCCGTGACGACACAATCCGAATCATTAAACCTAATGGTGACGTGCAACAAGTAATGTATCCACGACTGCACGTATGTAAATACACATTTTTAAATCCAATAATAATATTTCCCCATTGTTAAGCACAATGCCATCCAATCAACATTCAATCAAACTTTCGCAGACATTCTTCGCTGAATCAAATAATAATAATTGATAATTCTAATTAAGCTGACGGAGGATGTTTAAAAATTGATGGCAAACAAATCGTACCTACTCGGAATTACAGTGTTGCTTAGTGCAAATTCTTCGTAAAAAGAACTTGCTATGAAAACATTGAAAATGTTTGATAATGCTTTGCAGAAAAATACACAACACAATAGGAACAACAATTAGACATACCCATACAGAAAACAGTGAAAAACGATTCCTTTAATAATACTGAAGGTACGAATAGAATAGATTTTTTCCACAAAGGATTAAGTACCTAGAGGCAAGTAGAACCAAGAAGTGACAAGAAGAGGGAAGAAGAGCTTAAAATAGGGTAAAGGGGACAAGAATATGCAAGTAAAGTTAATAAGAGCTTAGAAGAGGCAAAAAGGACTAGAACATGCAAGATATAAGAAGAGGCAAGGATATTTAGGAGAGGCAAAAGGGACAAGAAGATTAAAAAAGGCTCAAGAATATGCATAACGAGATAAAAAGAGGCAAGAAGAACTTAGAAGAGGCAAAAAAAGACGCAAGAAGAGCTTAATAAAGGCAAAAAGAAATAAGAAGAGGCAACATAGAAAAGAAGATCAAAGAGAATACGCAAGAAGAGCTTAGAAGGAAGAAAGGGGGAAAATAAGATACAAAAAGAGATGCAAAGAGAGAAAAGAGGAGGCAAGAAGATTTTAAAATAGGCAAAAAGGAGCAAGAAGAGATTAGACGTAAAAGGGGAAAAGAAGATCAGAGAGATAAGAAGAGGCAATAAGAGACATTAAGAAGGAGGCATAAGGAAGCAGAAAGCTAGACGGTGAAAATAATATCCGAAAAATATACAGCGAACGAAAGAAGAAGTTAGGTATACATAGCACGATCAACATAATTAAATAATTAAGTCAGGTCATGTATATACTCGGTATAATAGAATAGTACAATATGTGAGACCGTGTATGCATGTGAATGAAGCAAGGAGTGCATGCAAAGAATGAGTTGTGTGCCCAGTTAGTTAATTAGATAAAACATCCGGGATAGGTTAAAATATTCGTGCAAAATACAGGTACAACGTATTAATTGCTAAATTACTCTTTGAGAAGATTCCAATCGCCGAGAAGGATAAAATTAAAGATGCATCGCTGAACGACTATAAATTTATTCTTACGTAATATCCGTCTGATAAACATCTGTGTAATCAGAAGTAATCAGTAACCAGAATCACACTCGAGAAGTAACAACTTTGGTGGATTTATGAGAAGAATTATCGATTTAAATAATTATTACCATGAAATGTAAAAAATATACGTTTAGTAAGAATGCAGAAGGTTTCTTATAGGGTCTATTTACATTACTTACTATTTATTACTCTTGTAATAAGTAACAACCTTTGACGTAGGGAATACTTGTTCGAAGGTAACAACTAATGACCAAAAGTTAAGTCTATTTTATTAATCTGTTCTTTTTCCAAAGAAAAAAAAAACCCTTTTAAAATATATCGTTTAACATGAAGCCAGCAGTTCGATGAACAGTTAGTACACCTCGCGCCAAAAAATATGTTTCTAATTTTCCCGTATATAAATCAAAACCAAAAATTTCCTCTGAAATCATAAGATACCGACATCAAGATACTCGTACATCATAAAATTTTAAATCTTATGTATTTTATGAAACATTTTTAAAAAACTTGAAATAAGGAATACAATTTGTTGTAGGAAACGTCACTAACTCATTGATAATACTTTTCAGGCAGTTAGGTAATTGGTTAGGCATTGCAATATGTTTTGTGTGTTCGAAAATTTAAATAAATATATTTATATCCCATACTCACTCTTTGGATTTAACAGAGACACTTAAATGGATTGTTTCTAAAAATAGAATCAAAACAAGAAAATAACTGACATCGTCTGTTTTATGGAAAATTTTCTTGTCATTGTGAAAAACTTATGAGTTGTGTGTTAATTGACAAATCTCATCTCTTGTGCAAATTTTCAAGTCACAAAAGGATTGCACTGATTGAATTTAACTATTGATTGGATGAAATTACGGAGGCCTCCAAGCATCAAGATCTACAAAACAAGGTTGGTGGATCTGTTATCTTCCCTGGAGTTTTTCTTTGTGCCATTTTTGTGATATATTTGTTCGCGCAAGTAGAGTTTTCATAATCATATCTGGAGTATTAGGCTCAGAGGGTTTGAGATTATTTACACATCTCAAACTCATATTATAATGCAGTACTATAATATTGAAAAAATGCGAATAATGCAGTCCAAATTAACATTTAAAAAAATGATCTTTATGGCATTATAAAACGGCCACCATCTTGATAAATCAAACAAATTAACAGACAGATGAAATGCAAAACAGTCCAATTAATAAGGACTTGGCTACGTTCAGCCAATAACTAATAGGTTGTAGAGTAAATTATTTTAAGTACATTAATTTTAACATCTAAATTTATGAATTAGTCTTTCATAACGATATCACGTATTCTATTTTGATTAAAAAAAGAAAAGTTGTTGCTGTTTAAGATGACGTGAGCTGTGTAATAAAGCTTCAAGAAGAAAAATTAAAAAAAGTTCATTGAAGATCCGGGTTTGCTAAAAATAACTTGTTCATCACAAGTGTTGATTAAAAATGGGAAAAAAAATGCCATAACGAAATTAGAGGGCGATAAAGGGATATGGTGACACCAGCTGAGAAATAAACAATAGTATATAAAGCTTAGCATTGAATGTATTTGTGCGTAGTACACGCTTCCACCGGCGAGGAACTGCTCTTCTTGTTTACGCCTACTTATTGTCACTAACCGAAGAGGAACAGCAAATGTATACGATGCTTGTAAAATAATAGTGTTCTGAATCTTACAGCGTATTATACTCATATCGGCTCCAGTTCGATCGGATGCATGATATCGCGAGTGAAATAATCTCAGTTTTCATTATTTTTAGTTCGCATTCGTTATAAAGTAATTTTGGCCAATTTTTTTGAAAAATTTGTTTATCTTTTCATCTAATTTGCTTTTGGATTATGTATACTAGATACCAATAAATATAGGATATAGATATTGGTTGACGCCGTATATACGCTGTAATACATAACTATGATATTATGTATTCCATCAATGTAATCGTCATTTTCGAAATATGATCTTGAATAAATACGTGATGTAAGGTTTGTTTTTATTTAATTAAAATGACTCCACAAAGGGAATTTGCCAATATTGAAGAAGTACTTTAATAAAACCGAAATAAAGCACGCTGTGTGTACTTACACATCTGTGTGAGTACTGCGATGAACTGAAATCGATAGACCTGTAACAGTACCATTGATAGCTCCGATGTAGCCTCTCCTTCTTTCCCATAAACGACGCATGCAACTGAACCTTACCAATAATGGAGCTCTCAGCGGTACGTCCGCAGTTGTGATTTATCCGCCGAAATAAAGAAAGGCAAGTAATAAAAGCAGTGAATTTCCGGCGCATTCCAAGTGACGTCACGCGTCATACGTCAGGCGTCACTCGTACTCACGAAACCGAATGGATATTATACAGGGTGTTAAGAGATGTATCTGACTTATTTCCAGTGATTCCTAACATTATTTAGAGTAAAAAATGGTCTCCGGTGTTCAAAATTAAAAAAAAATTACATGACGTTACCAGTCTCGTAACCGCCCAACCCCCATCACGACACTTTCTCTCCTACCTTTTGATTTTTTTATGATCTTAGTTGAAAAAAAATTACAAGTCACCGGAGACCAAAATATCATCTACATTTTTAAATACATCTACATATTCGAATTTCGATTTTGTTCTCGTGAATGAATTAATGAAGACATGTCTTGGAAAACTTCCTGACATCTAATCGAGCTGAAACTCGTTGTCGATGACAATGCATTCTGTCAACTTTTGGATATTTAGACATATTTGCCACACGTTCCAAAGACGAAGAAAGGCCACCATTCAGCGTGCTTGTTATGCCATGTTGAGCTATCTCTTTATTTAGCTAACGTTTCGGACAGCGTTACAATGTTCATCATCAGATCAGCAGATGTGTAATATTATTATTTAATTAATTTATTACAAAAAAATATAACATTTCAAAATATAACAACATGCAAAATTATACAATGACTTTTTCCTAATTATTCTACCACACCATAAGTTGATCTCCAATAGCACGTAATTATGGGAGGAGTATATATGTACATACAAAGAGAATAATGCTTAAAAGACAATATGCAAACAATAATCAAAGACTTGACAAACAAAAATGATGTATTTCATCATTCATACACATCTGCCTTGATGATGGACACTGTAATGCTGTCCGAAACGTTGACTAAAAAGGAGGTAGCGCAACACGACATAATAACCCAAAACTACATCACGATAAGCTTAGGTTAGTTATTAGGTGGTGTTTCCTCTATTTAGGTTAGGCAACACGTCTAACAATTCTCACAATAAAGATAACTAAATAATTATAAAAAAATACCACGACACGGCCCTGGAACCTACAGTAGACGTATTGCCTATAGATCAGATCACCTGCCGTTCCGCCTCTGATACTTCCGGCCGCGGCGGCACTGGCAACTTGCTACACCGGATCTTCCGGCCTACCTTTACCTGTTCTCCTATAGAGCATCCCATTCATCCATCACCATTACGGAGCGTGTTTCCGGTTATTCTGAAAGCGATCACATCCAATTCAATGCAAATCGAATCACTGCTGTCTGGATGTCGGTTGATTCGTTAATATACTACATAACTGCATTCAAAATGTTCAGACCTTTGAGAGGATTGTATCCCATATTTAATTGATTGTTAGATTACAATGGATCCACTGATGCTTAATTAATTCACGAACTTTATAATATATGTACTGCTAATTAGATCAATTGGGCATTTTTGGTAGGTAAAATATGATAACATTGATAACTAATAAGCGAGACAATTTGTACAATTTGGCAGGCGGATATGGGTACCGCCGCCCCGGGAGCCATTCGTTGAATAACCAACACCTCTACCACTGGTCACCCCGGTAACCGTACAACACAACACAGCGAAAAATCAGCACACCTTTGAATTGTGAAATAAAGTCATGAAAGGTGATTAAAAAAACTAAGTTATGTTAGGTTAGAAAATGGGCTTTTTTCATTACTTTTAATGAATTTATATAACTTTTCAAAGGTGTGTTGAGGTGCAGTGGCGTAGTGAAGGGGGGGGGCGGTCCGCCCCGGGTGCCACCCGACAGGGGGGTGACACTCGACCGTGGAAAAAAATTTACGCCGGACATTGTCACCAAAGTATCGTATACATGAACACTGGCTGTTATTTTCTTTCATATGTTCCTCGTGGAGTGCCCCGAATTTTGTGTCTAGATCTTTGTAAAGGCGAACATAGCCTATATAAGTCGAAATTAGCGTTTTGAATTTTTTCTCAAGTCAACTTTCTGGGGGCGGGTGACACCCCGCCCCGGGGGGTGACATCCGCCCCGGGTGCCACCCATGCTAGCT
This sequence comes from Limnephilus marmoratus, assembly GCA_917880885.1. Taxonomy (NCBI): domain Eukaryota; kingdom Metazoa; phylum Arthropoda; class Insecta; order Trichoptera; family Limnephilidae; genus Limnephilus; species Limnephilus marmoratus. The sequence goes on from OU862931.1 coordinate 30,754,047, forward strand.
ACGCCACTGTTGAGGTGCCACTGTCATAGAATCGTCACATCGATAGGTTGCCTACGTTTGGTAACTTAACAGGGGTTCATGGGGTGAGATTTATATAACTTTTTAAAGGTGTGTTGAGGTGCCACTGTCATAGAATCGTCACATCGATAGGTTTCCTACGTTTGGTGACTTAACAGGGATACCCGGGTTCATGGGGTGAGATTTATCTAGGTCTCCTAGATTCATCCTCCCACCTACTGCGTGGCTGGTCGGAAAGGGAGAGACCGGTTGAGGGAGACCTTTTGACACTCCTTACCCTACCACCTTGCACAACTGTGGGAAAGAATGGATTCATACGTCCGTCACTCCTGGACACACTGCTCCAAGATTCCTACCCACCAATTGTACCTTTTTCCTTCTCAGAACTTCCGCATCTTCCATTAATTAAAAAACTCAGCATCCCCAAAAATGACACATTCAGAAAAATATTTTCCTCAGGGCCTCCTGTGTGGGGAGGATGTAAAAAAACAATAGAAAAAGAGAGGCTAGTAGCCAGTAGTCCACCAACTGCCCTAATGAATGGCAGTGAGGAATATACTGACAGAAAAACAAATACATATTTTTTACATGAGCTCCATACAGGAGGCCCTGAGGAAAAAAATTCTCTCAGGACCTATGTCATCTTTGGGGATGCTGTGTGGAGGGTTTTTTTATGAAAAGGAAGGAGAGGAGATTTGTAGGAAGGAAAATGGTTTAAGGGGTGGATAGGAATCTGGGGTTCAGTGTGTCCTGGTCATCCGCCTCCAAGACCTAGACAAACCTCTTCCCATGAGCCCGGGCACCCCTGCTAAATCACCAAACGTAGCGAACCACTTGGGTTGACCTGTGGCAGAGGTGTTGGTTATCCAATAAAGGTTCCCGGGGCCCAAATTGATAAGGGTAGACATGTTGTACAAGACAAGTACTGACAGAAAAAGAATAAGGGTAGACATGTTGTATAAGTGAAAAAGAAGGTGGAAAATCATTTAATAATGTTGAAGAAGAAGATAATAATTATAATCTAAACGAAAATATGAAAGAGAACAAGATAAGAAAAAGAGAAATATATTTTTTAAATTATAATTATCTTTTTCTGTTTTTTTTTTTGTGTCTTGTTCTCTTTCATATTTTCGTTTAGATTATTATAATTAACGTTTTCTTCAATGATATATTACATATGGGAATAAATTCAAAAGTTATAAAAAGAGAGTTTTTATTATAAAAATTGAACATTTAATATTGTTTTACCAATGCGGAGATGCAACGTAAAGCTGATTGATATAAGCGTAATGAACAAGATTAACTGAATGTCGTGATGTTTTATTTTGTACATTAGTTCCACACAGGAGGCCCTGAAGAAAATTATTGTAAAGCCAATGTCATATTTGGGGGTAATGTGTGGAGGCTTTTGAAGCCGTGTGAACACCGTTGACGGCAATTAAATAAAAATAATGGTTGATAATGTAAAAAGCCGCCCAAAGAAACTTTATTTTTTGGTAGGTCGGTAGATGCCTGTAATTTTATTGATAATCTATTTGTCGATACTAATTGACACCTTTAGTCGCTAGATGTCTCTGCACTGTCGTGCAAAAATATATTTTTCAATTTTGGCAAACGCACGACTAAAATACGTGGTATTAGTAATAAAATTATTAATTATTGATATTATTACCTACCTAGATTCGCCGTAATCGTTCATGACAGAAACAAGACTAAGCTAAAAACAGCTGCGTTGAAATTCTAACAGCTGTGAAAATTCCATAACGCCAGAGGTCACCATCCGAGAACGTTTGTTGCATCATGCGATCCTTTATAATATGATGTCAGTTTTGTTAGGTTGATACCTAAATACACGAATATTTACAGTGATATAACGACGAGCCTCAAAAAATTCATTTTAAAATCTAACAAAACGTCGATAAGGAGTTATCTACAAAAGTGATCCGATAACATTCAAAGTCATAAACGAACATTTAAAAAAAAACTTAGTAAGTAAACTTAACAAAAAATGCACATCGGGTCCTTCATTTGCTTAAACAATTATTATCATTGGTCTTTATCATAAACAGAATGAAGTACGCATTTAAACGTAGAATAAAATAATAAATAGACTTGAAACAGACAGATCCATGAGTCATGTTCTATTATTATGACGTACCTAACGTAAGTAAAACAGATTTCTCCACGCCTTTTAGATTCTGTGATACCTGCTTTATTTTGGACTGCCAATGACAACGTGTCCTTGATCTCCGACAACACAGGTTGATTTGCCATAAAACTAAAGACAGACAATTTGAATGTACAAACACTTGAAAATCCATTTGAATAATAGGTATTTTATCACACTGTTGCTGTCACTGTCGGTGTTTCTACTATCGTGGTACGAGAACACAACAGAATGGAGTTGGCAGGAAAACACTTCTTCTTCTTCAGCACACTTTATTTAATGTAATAAATACAGTATTACAAGAGGGTCTATCTACCCTCACTCGGGTGGTCCACGACCACACCACACTGACAAATATCGAAGTCTCTACTTCGATCTCTCTATTGTCAGTTTTCCAATACTGAATCGTAGGTATAACTCGTACCTACCAGCTTCAGTATAATTACACAATTGAAGGCACACAGCATGTACCTTCTAGTTTTACCCTACTAGCAAAACTAACGCAAAGGGCCTATCTTCCCTCTGCGCAACTGAAGATACACCTCGTATATCTTCCAGTTCAACCGCCATAACAAGACTGACTTCTCTGTTCCAAAATCACAATACTTAAAGGAAATCATACAAAAGATGCATGAGACAAAACATTTGAACCGCTCCCACATCTGGATTTTAAAATCCCGCAATAAAACAATTTCCAAAGTCGGCCCAAAAGGGCCACCCATAAAATTAAGTACATCATACAATACTGAAATGGAGAAATGGCGAAACTAACATTAAAAATTCCCAGATCTCAAATTCTTAAATTTAACCCCCAATAAAACAATAAAATTACTTTTAAAGGTTTGCCAAATCGGGCACACCATTAGGTACAAACTTACTTAATGTTAAGGTACATACTTAAAACTAAGAGATTAAGTTAATTTAGTTTGGGTCATAAAATAACCGCCAGCACCCTTTCTATTTTGGCGGCTGCAATAAACATTCATGTGTTCTATTTGAACTGTACAGGTAAACAAACCTACTTAAAATAAACAATTTAAGAAATTAACCCTTTGTTCCTTATCGGTAAAGGTATGCCCCCATATAATATCAGGCCGAATACATTTATTTCTATAGGTTGGGAGCTTACTTGAAAAACCCAAGGAAGAATTTTATTTGCAAAGGTGAAAATACGTTTAACTAAAATGACTAAAATAACACGAATGATACGACTAATTTTTATTACTTAAAGCGAAATGGATAAATCGCATTCTGGAACAAACATACCCCTTCCCGTGAATTTACTTCACTAAAAAGGTAAAGAATGCGATTGTGGTATTTTTAAAAGGTACTACTGATTTAAAAATATATATACAAAGTGTGATCAAATGACGGCGTACCCCTTTTTATCTAAGGGGCGTCATTTCTGACACACTGATAAAATTAACGGGTCTGTGGCCCGCATCTCGAGAAAAACCCTATCAGGTTTTTGCTTATACTTCGTATAAACGAACAAACTTTTAATCGCTTTCATGGCGATTATTTGTCCCGTGTCTTGTAACCAATAGAATTGTTCACATAGGAAAACTAACAAAATAATAATTCTCACAAATTCGTCAATCGGTTTGCCGTTAAATGCGGAAAAACTTCTAACAATGGGCCTGGTATCATATGAAAACATTACCTTACCGATTGATTGCGCGAAATGGTCTTCAATTATTTTAGACGTCGGTCTCTGTAATCGGCCCTGCGGCTCAGGCCGCTGCTGCCCGTTGCTTTTCTCTTCTTTGCTGAATGACCGCTCCCAGCCGCTACTTCTTGGCGGCTGATGCTGCATTGCCTGCAGCGGGAGAGGTTGCCCTATTGAAGGCTTTTGATGCGTTGATCCTTTGGGCGGTGGTACTTCGTACCCCCCACCATGTTGCTGCTCCATCCGCCGTTCCGATTCCAGCGGAAGAGCCTGCTCTTCCCGAGGCTCCGATGGCGACGGGAGAGTCCGCCCTGGCAAGGGCTGTTGATATGCAGATCCTTTATGAGGGAGTAGCTCGTACTGCCCACTGCTGTGCTGTTCCAACCGCTGTTCTATTTGTAGCGGAAGATCCTCTTCTTCCCGGGGCTCTAATTGCGACGGGAGAGTATGCCCTGCCAAGGGCTCCCGATATGAAGTTCTTGCGGGCGGCTGTAGTGAGAACCGCCCATCATGGAGCAGATCCTGTTGATGCTCTGTCCGCCGTTCCAAGTGCAGCGGAATATACTGCTCTGCCCGATCTTCTAACTGTGATGGGAGAGACTGCTCTGTCAAGGGCTCCTGATGTACAGATCCTTTGTGTGGGAGTAGCTCGTACTGCCCACTAGCACGCCGCTCCCACCGCTGTTCCTTTTGCAGCTCCGTTGGAACTAGGAGACACTGCTCATCGTAGTCTCCAAGTTCTGACGATGATCCGTGGCTCGACTGGTCCACCCAGTCATTGACTCGACCATCCCGAGTTCGTCGGGAAGTCCTTGATGCAACTTCCAGAACCATTGCTGCGTGCTGCTCCTCTGCTTCCAGGACCGCCATTGCAGCAGCCATCTTTATCTTTGCTTCGGCCTTCTTTGCCTCTGCTTCAGCCGTCTTTGCCTTTGCTTCAGCCATCTCTGCTTCAGCTAACTGTGCTACTAGGCGGGCCTTTCTTCTCGCGATGTCCACCTTGGTATCTGCTGCTTTCAGTCGCGCCTCGTACCAGCTCGTGCTGAACCCCGCCTTGCTGCTGCAGATGGATGTCATCCTCGATTGTTGTCTTGTTTCCATGATGTCTGTATTCTCGATCCGGCTCGAAGGACCATATATTTCTGCTATCGTGGTACGAGAGCACAACAGTATGGAGTTGACAGGAAAACACTTATTTTTCTTCTTCTTCACACAATTTATTTAATGTAATAAATACAAGTATTACCAGAGGGTCTATCTACCCTCACTCGGGTGGTCCGCGACCACACCACACTGACAAATATCGAAGTCTCTACTTCGATCTCTGTCTTGTCAGTTTTCCAATACTGAACTGTAGGTATAACTCGTACCTACCAGCTTCAGTACAATTACACAATTGAAGGCACACAGCGTGTACCTTCTGGCTTCACTCTACTATAGTCAAACAGAAACTAAGTGAACGGTCAAAGTCCAAAGTCAGTAATAAAATTTACAGGTAAAGCAACACGAGAAGGTTCACGACTTAAAATTAATTTTACTAAACAAAATGTTTTTATTGTGTTCGGGACTGAATTTAAGTCTGAATAAGGATTGAATGAAAATGTGTAGGTGTTTAAAAATACCTACAAGGTGACCGGTAACTCATATTTCATATATATTTTAGAATCAAGGAAATTCTTAGACAGGTTTTATCAGATGCTAATTAATAAAGCGGCAACCAATTTATGAGATATTTAAATTTTAATAATATTTGATTTTTACCGCGCCGGCTGGGATTTTATAAATTTATTTTTTTAAAGACAAAAATACCTAAATGTGCACATCAACATAAAACAACATACTTTTTACAATACAATGAACTTGTTACATTGGTAAATTTTTATTTGTGATTAAAAAATATTTATTTTACATTCCAATTACAGAGGGTTCTTCGAGGAATGTCACAAACTGATTTTCAAACCAATTTTTGAAGACTTTGGAATTCATTTCAGAATGGTAATCTGTATTCGATATAACCTTTTTCGTACGGAGTATAAATTTACTCCCCATGATAAAACCCGTTTTTGCTGAACCACAATGCAAAATATCAGCCGGCTTCCTTTTCCAACTGGCACTTTTAAACCCCCATTGCCACATGTGTGTAATCGAGTGATTTTGATTCACCCAAGTCTCGTCCAAATAGACTATTTGCCGTCCGTCGCTAGTTCATTTTCATTTTGATTCATTTTCTTCAAAAAGTCTACACGCGCTGTAGCAATGTCTAATCTTCCCATTAAATACTTTCTTCCATCTTTGCGTATTTTGAATTTTAAACCAATATCATGCAAAATACATCGCAATGACTCATGAGATTCAAAAAAAAAATTTATCCGCCAGAACTTTGTTAAGATTTGCAAGAGTGGGATATTGTCGCACAACATCCTTTTAAAAATCTTCCAATCCCGTTGAGGCCGCAAGCCTGCTGCCAATAAATGTATGGATGTCGTCAGTCCTACTGCCAATAAATGTACTTGCTTGAAGTTCAATGTTTTGATGTATTCTGGATTGTCACGGATTTTTTGGAAAAACTTGATAACATTATAAACTATCGTTTTTTCACCTGCCTGCAATTCGTATCGTTGATATTAGATCACACAATATGTAATTACAATCACACCGATTAAATAAACGGAGTCAAAATGACATTAATAAAGTATAGGTATTAAATCGAAAATAAAGTAATGGACTGGTTTTTGATCTTATGAAGTCAATACAGTACTTATTACTGAATGTGGAATCATTGATTGTTTGCTTTTATAGTAAGTAGTGTGATATAAATAACAATGGAATTTCCAAAGGATTTAGTCGCCTAATTCACGGGAATAACCGCCAATGGAATTTCTAAATTTTGTTTCGCAGCGTGAAATTATTAGGTATCGTCTGAAATATTGTTTTTAGAATCCAGTTTAATGTATTTTCGAAAATAGGAATTTACGAGGGACGTATAAATAAAAAGAAATGAAAAATATAAAAATATTAATAATATAATGGTGGAGTGCCTTTCGAGTTTGGGTTTTTCGGAGATTTGACTGTACGTTAATCCCCGTGTGAAATTTTGGGAGTGCATTTGGTATCTGTTCGACTATAGCGAGACTAACGCAAAGGGCCTATCTTCCCTCTGCGCAACTGAAGATACACCTCGTATATCTTCCAGTTCAACCGCCATAACAAGACTGACTTCTCTGTTCCAAAATCACAATACTTAAAGGAAATCATACAAAAGATGCATGAGACAAAACATTTGAACCGCTCCCACATCTGGATTTTAAAATCCCGCAATAAAACAATTTCCAAAGTCGGCCCAAAAGGGCCACCCATAAAATTAAGTACATCATACAATACTGAAATGGAGAAATGGCGAAACTAACATTAAAAATTCCCAGATCTCAAATTCTTAAATTTAACCCCCAATAAAACAATAAAATTACTTTTAAAGGTTTGCCAAATCGGGCACACCATTAGGTACAAACTTACTTAATGTTAAGGTACATACTTAAAACTAAGAGATTAAGTTAATTTAGTTTGGGTCATAAAATAACCGCCAGCACCCTTTCTATTTTGGCGGCTGCAATAAACATTCATGTGTTCTATTTGAACTGTACAGGTAAACAAACCTACTTAAAATAAACAATTTAAGAAATTAACCCTTTGTTCCTTATCGGTAAAGGTATGCCCCCATATAATATCAGGCCGAATACATTTATTTCTATAGGTTGGGAGCTTACTTGAAAAACCCAAGGAAGAATTTTATTTGCAAAGGTGAAAATACGTTTAACTAAAATGACTAAAATAACACGAATGATACGACTAATTTTTATTACTTAAAGCGAAATGGATAAATCGCATTCTGGAACAAACAGTCGGTGTTACCCCCCCGATTACTGAACGAAAGGGACAAGTGCACCTCAGACTGATAATATCAAAATAAAATCAACAAAATCGAGGTTTAGTTTTGCTCTTTAATCTCTTCTAAAATTGGGCCGATTTTAAAGATTTTTTTTGCCAACTACATTAGCAGAAAATATTCTATGTCTGTACATTTTACTTTACTTTTTAAATACATTGTATAGTTTGTATTCTGATCGTCCGTTGATTCAAACCATCGATTTGGAGAGTAACTTATCAAAAAAAGCAAAACCTACCGACACGCTAAAAACGTGGTAAAAAATCTATATTATATTCAAAAATATTTGCACTAGTGTCAAAATCCAGAGAGGAAATTGAGGAATACGTTTGTATGGACAAAACGCCAGCCAGTTTCCTCTCAATAATGATTAATCTAGAGTGACATGTATCTACTCTCAGTATCGCCCTATTTCTATTCAGAAATGATGCTTCAAATAACTTGAAGCGTGTTTAGTGAGATATGAATAGTTAAATACTTCCAAACCTTCCTCTTTCCCCGTGTCCTTCCCATAATCATAATTCCACTGCTCCGGACTGCTAGAAAGTACCTACCTGGCTATTCAGATATAGTTACCAAAACACGGTTGAAGCCATTTTAAGCAAATTTTCGATACGAAATGATGGCTTTACAACAGGGCGATACTGAGAGTCTCGCACATGGTTTTACTACACAAACGCCTCCGGAATCTCACTTCCACCGCATTGAGTCAACATCCAGTCTCCCTCTGCCAGTTCAACATATCATTGCCAAACATCAGAGTTACTGTCAAAATTACAAAGTGAACCGCTTAAATAATACAAAAAATGCACAACGGAATTAAGTTGAAAGATGTTTGGGATGATAATTAAGATAATCATTTAGTATAAATGATAACTTTGATGAAATTGATAATGATGATCATGTTTACCTTGAAATTATTCTGATTGGACCGTTAATTGGAAGGTTAATACCGGTAGTAACTAAAAGATACGACATACATTGGCAATTGGTGTGAAAATGCATGGATAAAGATCAAGATCATTACTACACTTGAGACGCCGTTTAAAATGTTTATTTCCAACCATTTATTACCGGTCTTTTTGCCTTGCTTACACTTTCATTAACACCATGATACCAGAGTCGAATCAAGGACCTTTAGAGTTTAGAGACCCTGAACATTTTTTTTGGTGACCCCCACATTATAAATAATGTAGGTATTTTTTTTTTCAATTAACTCTACCCAAGAGGCCCCGAGGAAAATAATTTCCCTCAGGACCAATGTTATCTTTGGGGCTCTTTGGGGGTAGGTTAGTAGAAAATAGAGTGGTAAAAAGTATTGCTAGATTCATGAAGGAGGAAGGTAACACAGAGAAGCCGGCAAATCGTTCCACAGCCGAATTGAGAACATAGTTTGGATTAAAAAATATGATTAAAAAATATGAAAATATGACAGACCGTCACCTGTTCAAGTGACAGTATATAATAAGGTAATTCATTAGATATCACCCGTCTCTTTCTCTATATCATAAAATAGGGTGTTAATTTCATTCTCTCACTGTTCCTTCATATTATGTTTTGCCTCTTTCTATATGTATATATAAGTTCACACGATGTATATTTTTATCAGTTTATTTTTTTACCCTGAAGATGCTTGTGTTAAGCGAAACCGGTCTGTATTAAAAAAAAAATCGTGGTTACAAACTAAGTTATTTTACTATTTCAATTATTAATTTTATTTTAATTCTACTCTAGCGAAACTATAGGAAAAGCTTCAATTTATCAAAAATATATTTTTGGTAGATATTTATATTGTAAACCGGCTCGTAGTAAAGATTAATCTAAAATAGTTATAACACGTTAAGCATCGCATTCTAAAATGGGGGTTTTCTATTATTTTATGGTAGTTTAGGGAGTACCATTGCTCATGACTCATGACATGATGAAAATAACGAATACCGTGAAGATCTGCAAATTTCAGTACGTCAGAGCTAACTGCTTTACACTTTTCGACCGAGTATATCTGGTTTATATCTCTATTTATACTACATCTTGTTCAATTGTAATTGTGGAATAACTCATTAGCCCAGTCATTCCGTAGTTAAAGGGGCCTTTAGCTTGCAAAAGGTCATGTAGTAGCGATTTTGATATATGTTGTTAAGATTGGGACTCTAAAGAAAAAAAAAAGTTTTCGACCTCGGGAGGGTCGAGCTCGATCCGCCATCTTGGATTGAAGGTCCCAAAATTCGGTTTTTTCTAAATAATTATGAAATGGTTGATTTTACAACCAAGTTGTTCAAGGTGAACTTGAAGAAAACTAAATTACGTACATTTTATGTCGAATGTTTTTTTTTGTAAGTCTAATAGGTAACGAGTTACGGTGGCGGAAATGTGAATATTTTTCTAAAAAATGATGAAATTCCCAATTTGTGTTATTTTTCGGGTTATTCATTACATAACTAGCTGTTAAAAACCCGCTCCGTAGGGTTTTACTGCTAGGCCCTGTAGGCAGCTTTTGGTTTGGCTTCGCCCAGTTAGTGTTGGTGACCATTTTATACATAATTATATTATATAATATATTTTTTATCATATAATTATAATAATTTTGTTAACTCATTTCCACACTACCATGAGGTAGAGAACATGGCGCATTTTTTATTGTGGTATCCCCCGTAGGTCTACTCCACAGATATACCAGCGATGGTAGATTTCGAAATTATTTTATATATTGGCTATTGCGTAATGACATCTTAATAACACTCTTCATCAATGTCATCTTCTAATTCATTGCCTGTGGTACTGAGATTCTGGGCTTTCATTGATAAAATCTCTTCATCTTCTTCCTCGACATCGATATGAACCTCTGGCGAATTTCGGCATGTTTGACCATTACAGCACGCACACACAATAGAACAATTCAATCCAGCTTTCCTGCAGCCACATGCAACGCCGCATCCTTTTTTACAATTACATGAAATAAATTTCAACAAAGTCTCGGGTGCTGGTTTCTTTGTTCTTACTGGAACAAGCCCGTTGGTGCCACGTTTTCAGCCCCAGTTTTCTGGATTTTTTTGGATTCCATACCATTTTTGGACTTGGTGGTACGTCCTAAATGCATGGTACCGTGCAGCGTCGTTCGTTGGTGGCAAAGAGGCAAGATTGAATTTGCTTTTTGTTGTTAATTTTGCGAAACATTGGTAGCGGACTTCTTCCAAGGTTTCCTTATCCATGTCACCCCCGTACAAAGCAACAAGAAAGCGTGTTCCTGCATCTGCTATGTCTTCTGGTTTTGCATCATGTTGTTTGAAGATTTCGATCATGGCATTGAGTCTTGTGTCGTTCTGTACAAGTGAACAAATTTTTATTTTTCCTTGGTTGAAGAAGGACGATGTTGTATCGCAGCCACTAAAGGCATGGAGAAACAGAATATTCTCAGCCGCTTCTTTGTATTTCACACTATTCGCGGAATACAGTCTTTCAAAAGTTTTGCCTCTCCCGGGTTTGCGAAGATATATACTACTTTCGGGTGGTGCCAATGCTGTTAGCAGAACTAGGAGATCAACGTCTTCGCCAATAACGAATACAGCGTCAAATGATGAACACAAGGGAATCGCAGTATTGACAATCAACTCATCAGCATCTTCTTCAGCCTGCTTAACTGTAAAATCAGCCTGTATAAATTGCTTTGTAAGCATCGAAATCAGACGGACTTTGTTATTTTCATTGACTAAAAAACGTTCTTGTGAAACTTGAACTGGCATTGTTTCATCGAAAAGAACATCTGCAGACATATGCTTCTTTGATCGGCGAAGTCTTTCTGCGGTTTTTGTATTTTTTTTCACCATCATCTAGCGGATATCCATCGAAAACAATAACTGCATGTGATCCATAGTGATGTCTTACATAGTGAACGTACTTCTCGCAAATTGACCCAAAAAATCATTACCATTCCATACAACTTTATGTAAAAGGTATCCTCCATCCACAACATTAATTTTGCTACCTTCAAGTTGCACGCCTTCTGGAAGTTGTTCAAAAACACCATAAAATGATGATTTCGTACCTTTGCGCATTCCTTCTTCAGAGAAAAGCGACAAAGGAAATGGGGCGAGTTCGAATTTAAGGTAATCCTTCAATTCTTCGTCGGATTTCTTCAAAATACACAATCTCTGGAACAACATTAGCGGGTTGATGGCAGTGCCGTAAATAGGGCTGTGCCACCGGTGCCCAGGCACAGGGCGTAGACTCTGGGGGGCGCAAGAATGGCGTATAATAGGCGAAGGGTCCACTTAAATAGGGCGCAGTTATAGAAGCTCGCACAGGGCGCATAAAAGGCTATTTACGGCACTGGTTGATGGAAATAGTTGTTTCGCCGATCTTGATGCTGCTGTTGACTGCTAATAATGGAATAACTTTGTCCTTACGTTTGAATTTAATAGATTCAAAATTTGTATACCTGGTAACCATGTTCGACATCCTCCGACTTCCGATAGACCGAGCGTCCAGGCATCGTCCAGTAACCAGGACTCAATCAGTGTTGCCAAGTCAGCTATAGACTAGGAGTCCACTATAACAACGTCAATCAACGTCATTGAGCCCACGGATGATGCTATATAAGTATATTGTTTGTGGGAATACGTTAAAATGATATTTTGTAATACGTTCTTACAAAAATTTACCAAGAAAACTTGAGTTTTACAATTTTTTGTCAAAATTGTCTTCTTTCTTCAGCTGTAACTCGTTACCTATTAGACTTACAAAAAAAAACACTTGACATAAAATTTACGTAATTTAGTTTTCTTCAAGTTTGCCTTGAACAACTTGGTTGTAAAATCAAGCATTTCATAATTATTTTGAAAAAACAAAATTTTGGGACCTTGGATGGTGGATCGAGCTCGACCCTCCCGAGGTCGAAAACTTTTTTTTTTCTTTAGAGTCCCAATCTTAACAACATATATCAAAATCGCTACTACATGACCTTTTGCAAGGCAAAACTACGGAATGACTGGGCTACATTGTAATTATTGTAATCTATTTTGAGTTATTTGAGATAAACGGTCGACACAACAAAAGCGATTTCAACATAATCGCACGATTAACAAAATTATTTTTTAGATACGTGTTTAAATAATCCAGCCCTGAAAGTGGCCGTAGTAAAATTGTGAACGAGGAACAGGATATAAGCATTTGCTTTGCAAAGGTTACGTCAGCGTTTCTGCAAAAATTTTGCATACATCTAATGATAAATTCTTGTAAACACATGTTTCGCCAGAAGCCAGAGCTAATTTGAAACTGACTATTCAACACATAGCCAAAATGTGCGTGCAGAATAAACAAAGTTGTATTATTTTTAGAATATAATCCACAGGAATTAGAATATTATGTTAGGTTCTGACATCCGCGACTCATACAGACTGCTGTGCAACATTATATGATGGGATGAGACAAGATAGTTGGATGGCTTCCAATACAAATATGTACGCTGTACACACATCCAAGTTGTGGGAGTTGTTCGTCAATGGACGTGTAGTCCAATATGATCTGGGACGTTTTTTGTAAGTTTCGCATCGAGACAGGTGAAAAGAATTGGCTGACAAGGTGTCAGTCATTTGGAATACGATGGACACTGGCTGTAACTTGCTGTTTAGAAAAAGGAACAGGGTATAGAAGTCAGAAACAGACGACAGGCCATGTAAAGTAAAAAATAAGAAAACAAATATATAAATTTGTGACACTGGTTGAATAGTAGAAAAGTGCATCCAAGAATCAAGATGCTTAAGATGAAGCCGTAGTAAATAATGCAAAATCATGTATTTTTGTTTTGAAAATTTGATCACTTAGAAGTATTATAGATGCCTCAATTAAATACTGCATGTAGAACATACCTTGGCCCTTAAAAACATCGGTCATTTTTTTTACAAGTCTTTTAATAGGCCTATAAAAAAATAAAGTATAAGGTCCATAAAAAACATTTTCAAGTCCAAACTCTCCTATTTATAAACCCCTTTTCGGATATGGTTTTATTGTATAATGTGGCAAATTCAGTTTGTTTTATATTAATCGCAAAATATGATATTTACGCCCAAAATAAAATAAAATATGGATTTTCTCGTTGTTATTTTTGACATCAATCAATACGGCCCGCACTCTACGAATTTGGATTCTTGAAGTAACCCTTATGGCATGGGCACAAGAACCATGCACTGAACACATCTATTTCGTATCAGTCACGCCCCGGCAGGAGCGGGAAACAGACGTGTTACTCCGCGTCGCTTAGTTTCGTGAAATAAATTTTAAATTTCAGTTTTATTACAATAACCAATTCATAAAAGAGGAATTAATATTTTTTACAGGCCTTCGCGAAATCAACATGTAAAAAAAAATTATCAAATACCTTTTCCAACCTTTCCAAAAGCTTTTTCTCAAGTATTTTTAAACTCCTCCTATAAAGGGCGTGAATTCCGATTTCAATTTTTTCCTGGACTATTGGATCGCCTTACGTCTATTTTAGTATAAATACTAGACTTTATGTTATGGAGTTTATTCATGATTAACATTTGTTACTTAATTTTAATTATTTGCTACCGGTTTCGACAAATCCGTGTCATTCACTAGCGTTCTTAAAAATAACCTAAAAATTATAAGTACAAAAATGGTTATATATATAAACATATTATTAGGTTACGATAATGAGACTTGTGATTTGAGGGAGGGGTGCGGGAAGAACCATGGGAGGAATCAAAATAACATAGGAAACATGGTCAACAAAGGTGACTTACAGGGTGATATTATTTTATGAACTAAATAATTTTTTTGTTTGTTTCTAAGGCGCAAATTAAAATATACGTTAATATTTGTTTAACCTTACTTTTTCTTCATTGGAGTTATCGGCTAGTCTCTATAAATGATTAGCGTAGTTTGCTATAATAAAATAAAACACGTACATAGTTGATGCCCAAAAAATACTACCTTTTCGTAAATGTGTTTTTTCAGTTGCGCAAGAGTTTTTGCACTTCTTCAGTTTTTGTGCATTAATTCTATGTTTATTTTAATAATTTTGACTGCCTGCTTTACCGTAATTAGCTCGTTTTCTATTAAAATACCAAGACCATTATTTTTAAAGCATGAACCAGCTTATTTGTGTGGTTTAAAGTTTAAACCCGTCATCCCATCGGCTCGGTAAGAGTACAGAATCGACCAAATTCCGGAGAACCTCTGCAGAAAAGTAAAGTTCACTATGGTTTGCGGCGCAGCTATTGTGGAACTTTTCTGCGAAGGGTCTCCGGTGTTTGCCGATTCGGTACCAATAACGAGCCAGTGGAACGACGGGCTATCAGCAATGGGGGAATATAATATATATATAGACAAATAGAGTTAGATAAATTGAACAGCTGATTGTCAGTTATTGATAAGCAACGCTATTGAAAATAGGTAACTGGGTTAAAATAAATGTATTGGGTTAAAAGTAGTATTATAAATACATATATTGTAAGTCGTCGTGTTTTTCAAAAGCTCATATCTGTGAAACTCCAGATGGTTCAAGGTACTGCAGAAATAGAAAACATTGAACATGTCAGGAATCATCACCCTTGGTGTCGCGTCGCGTCGCCTGTAAATGATCACACATTCAGGGAACGAGTACGTGTATGAATTACGTTTCATTTCTCATTTCTCGGTGAGCCATCGGATCATGAATAATTTTATTGACACTTTACAAGTTTTCATAAATATATATTTTGTAATTCAATTTATGAAATATATGTACGTTTTTTCAAATATTTTTTACAGTTTCTTTGTTAGAAAATAAGGAAAGTTCATTATAGACAAAATTTTATGTATAAATGAAACAATTTAACTTTGTTTAAACCACTTTTATATTTGAGTAAATCCGACCGGTTTCAGAACGACCGTTCCTTCTTCAGGGCAAATGTATACTGATTTGACAGTTTTGAAATATGTATGGGAACAATGTATTATTATGTTAGGGGTGGAGCTGTTGCTAGGTATTAATGAAGAGTGGGTGGGTAGGGGAACATATCCATGATTGGGCTATATGACAATATTTTTTGTTTGTTGATAATAGATTTATTATTTTTAAGGGATTTTTTTTATTTCCAAGGCTTCTATGTTATCTAAACGTTTTCCTTATTCTGAAACCGGTCGGATTTACTTAAATTGTTAAATTGTTTCATTTATCTATAATGGATAACCACAAAGTTATAGCTATATTCAAAAGTATAAAATTTTATGTGATTATTATTTTTATATTATTTTCAAGTCCGCAGAGAAGGCCCCGAGGAAAACAAATCCCTCAGGGCCTATGTCGTCTTTAGGAAAGTGGTGTGGAGGGTCTCTTTAGGAAAAAGGAAGGTGAGGAAAGTCTGGGAAGGAAAAAGGTATGAGGGGTGGGTAGGAATCTGATGGTCAAAGTGCTTAGGAGTGACGGACGCATGAATCCATCCCTCGCACAGCGGTTCAAGGCTAAGATGTCAACCAGTCTCTCCCGATCCGGCCCGCCACGCAGAAGGTTGGCAAACGTATTCAAGCCCAGAAAAATCTAACCCCGTGAACCCGGGCACCAAGTCACCAAAAGTTGCGAACGTCAACGGGGTGACCTGTAGGAAGGGTGTTGATTATCCAATAAATGGTTCCCGGGGCGACAGTACCCATAACCGCCTCCTAAATTGAAAGACGAGCTCAGATCTGTGAAAAATCACGGGGTATTATAATTGTAGGATTTGTGAAGTTGAAAGTATTTATGTCTTTCAGCTCTCTATGGCACTAACTGTAAAAATGCGGCAGAAAAAGTAATAAGAAAAAAATCCATCCTTTAACAATGGTATATGTCGTATCCGATCAAACCGCAGGAATTTGTAGACTGATGTGCAGTATAGGATCGAGCAGCTTGTAATGAATGGCTAATTGAGGTCATTGCTTGGTGAGGTCACGCGTTTGTCACGAGGAAGATGTCAGTCAAAATATTATAGCAGGAACAGAACCGTGTCGTAATAGTCTAATGTTCTTGGAACCAACTGATTCGTCAGTAGTATTAATATGTCAGCTAATTGGAAATGACCGTTTCCATTACCACCAAATTAATCACACACATTGTTTAGAAATAAAATACGAGGTAGAGACAGAGGTGGAAATAGTTCAATCCGCGAAACTGACTGACTGCATTATTAAAATTTGGTTAAAGTAAAGAATCGAGGTGTCAACGGCGCAAGTGAACCTAAGTTCAGCCACACACACGACTACATTTATGACCATGTGTATAATCTCCGCTAAGCCATGAAGTGTCAGAGTAATGTATTCGTAGTTTTATATGTGTTGACTGTTGACCTAACTGACATGACAAAATGTATTAGATATGTAATATAAAACGTGAAAGAAAGTAAGCATTCCAAGCGTGTCATTGGGCGAATGCTCCGCCCAAAAATGTTGATGAAATGGAATTTCGAAATGATTCGATAAGGGCAAAACTTTACTTGACTTAGCATTCGCTCTGTTATAACTGAAATAAGGTGAAAGTGGTCAAGAATCCGTTATGATCAGTTATGATGTAAGACTGAGTCTCTTTCGCCATCGAAACTCACGACCTCGCTGCAATGAGAAATCCAGAATTATGGGAAGCATTCAATTATTATCATTACTAGCTGGGTTACCCGGCTTCGCTCAGGATAACATTCGAGAGAGTTCTGAAATGTTTCACATTGATGTTCTCGAATCCCTATTCCCGAACTTTCCACAATTTTCCAGAATGTTCCGGGATGTTCTGGAACGTTGTGGAATGCTCTGAAATACTCTGACTGGGTTTCCGGCTTCGCTCAGGGAGTTGATGTGAGATTGAATTGACGTTCGAATCCACGACGGATCTTGCTTTATATACCCCATATAAGTAGCCCCATAAAAAAATTAAAATGTTCCAGATCATTCCACAACATTTAGGAGTGTTCTGGAATGTTCCACAATGATCTGGGATATTCCGGTATATTCCTAAATATATTCCGGAGTGTGTTGGAATGCTCAAGAATACTCTGGAATGTTATGAAATGTTGGAAATTTCAAGGGGCGAGACTTCCAGCCCTTATATCTTTAAAAGCACACCCTTCAGGTAAAACCTATAACTTTCTTCATGTATGTGGGATAGAGGACTATCACACAATATAACTCCTGTTATCATACCAGGACTCATCTTTGAGTTTTAGCGGCATGCACATTGTACACTTTTTAATAATGTATATTGAAGATAAAGATTATCCAAACTTTCCAGAAGCTTCTAGAAATTCTATCCGCCACTCATTTCTGAAGCTTCTAGAATTTTCTCCTTCCTTAACATCCTAGAGCATTAGGGAGGCTTCCAGAACTATCTAGAACCTTCTAGAATCACCAACACACTCCATCGCTCCTTTCAAAACTTTCTAGAGCTTTATCGAGCCTTCTAGAACTTTTCGGAACCTTCTGGACTCAACGACATACTCTGCCACTCCTTCCAAAATTTTCTACAGCTCTATTGATCCTTTTAGATCTTTTCGGAACCTTCTATATTCACCGACATACTCCGCCACTCCTTTCAGAACTTTGTACAGCCCTATCGAACCTTCTAGGACTTCCTACAGCTTTATGAAACCTTCTAGGCTTTGTCGGGACCTTCTAGATACACCGACACACTCCTCCACTCCTATCAGAACTTTCTACAGCTTTACGGAACCTTCTAGAACTTATAAAGTTTTATCGAACCTTCTAGAACATTCCGGAAACTTCCAAACCCATCGACATATTCCACCATTCCTTTCAGAACTTTCTACAGCTTTATCAAACCTTCTAGAACTTTCCGGAACCTTCTAGACTCACCGACATACTCCGCCACACCTTCCAGAACTTCCTACAGCTTTATGGAACCTTCTAAAATTTTTCGGACCCTTCTAGACACACCGTACCTTCTAGACAGTTCTAGACACACCGTACCTTCTAGACGTCTAGAAGTTACGGTGTGTCTAGAAGGGTCCGAAAAATTTTAGAAGGTTCCATAAAGCTGTAGGAAGTTCTGGAAGGTGTGGCGGAGTATGTCGGTGACTCTAGAAGGTTTCGGAAAGTTCTAGAAGGTTCGATAAAAATGTACAAAGTTCTGAAAGGAATGGTGGAATATGTCGGTGGGTTATCTTATCAGAACTTTCTACAGCTTTACGGAACCTTCTAGAACTTCTACATTTTATCGACTTACTTTGTACAGCTTTATCGAACCTTCTAGAACTTTCCGGAACCTTCTAGACTCACCGACATACTCCGCCACTCCTTCCAGAAATTTGTACAGCCCTATCAAACCTTCTAGAACTTCCTACAGCTTTGTGGAACCTGCTAGAATATTCCGAGAGCTTCTAGACACACCGACACACTGCTCCACTCCTTTCAGAACTTTCTACAGCCTTATGGAACCTTCTAGAACTTTCTACAGCTTTATCAAATCTTCTAGAATTTTCCGGAACCATCTAGACTCACCGACATACTCCGCCACTACTTCTTGAACTTTGTACAGCCCTATAGAAACTTCTAGAACTTTCACAGCATTATGGAACCTTCTGGAATTTTCTGGAACCTTCTAGACTCACCGACACACTCCTCCTTTCCTTTTAGAACTTTGTATAGCTCTATCGAACCTTCTAGAACTTTCTCCATACACAATTTTCTAAGCACTGTGAACCATCAGATCCGCCACTCCTTCCAGAACTTTGCACGGCTTTATTGAACCTTCGAAAACTTCTTACAGCTTTGTGGAATCTTCTAGAATTTTCCGGAACCTTCCAGACACACCGACACACTCCTCCACTCCTTTCAGAACTTTCTACAGCTTTATCGAACCTTCTTGAACCTTCCAGAACCTTCTAGACTCGCTGACAAACTCCTCCATTTCTTCTTCCAGAACATTCCAGAGTCTTATCGAATTTTCTAGAAGTTTCCGGAATCTTACAGTCTCTTCTTGAAGTTTCTGGAGTCTTCTTAGAACTTTCAGCCCTTATATCTTCAAAAGCAAGCCCTTTAGGTAAAAACGAATACCCTTATTCCCTAGGGGGAATAGAGATCTACCATACCATATAACTATCTTGATCGTACCGGCACTCGTTTCGGAGTTTTTGCGTTCCGCACGTTTTTTTGGACTTTCTTTTATAATATATATTGATTATAGATACTGAGACGATCTACACAGCTACCGTAAGTATTCAGTCCAAAGGCCCGTTGTGTTATTTCTCACGTTTCTTACTCCTTTGGCAGACAGTAGCCCAATGGCTTTGGAGTTTACCAGAGATGTCATTGGGTGTTTGGCGATGTTTTCTGCTACCACAATTTGGCTGTGAAGGTCTTTGATCCTTTTTCTCATCAAAGCGTTTATTAGCACCAAAGTTTTATAGGCGATTCTTCGAAGATTCTAAGAAATTAAACTAACCTAACCACACTAATGTCACGCTATTGAATTCATTATAGAAATGAAATCATTTTTGCACGTACTGAGTATTGAGTAGAGCACAGTTTAGGCCAGCACATTCGCAAGAAATATGTCAAAATTACTCAGTATGTGGGAGATATTTCTAAGAATAAAAAAGTGAGACATAAGTGTGGGGTTAGCAAACTATATCATTTGGATGCCATAAGCGAAAAGCGGAACTACACAAAAACAAAACTGATGAAGTCTGATTGAGGACAGGTTTTTCTGAATAAGGACTAACAAACAATATATTACTATTTTTTGTTCAAGACGACAAATTTGGAGTCGAAACGACGCCCATGGGAATATACCAGAAACTAATGCAGCGGCTTTTAAAAATACATTGGCAGAATTGTGGTGGCGGATATAAAATGCAGCTTGCTTTATATCTCTATTAAAATGTCACCAAGTTCATGGTATTTTGTGCTCTCATAGCGCTTTAGGGCAGGTTTTGATGGAATATTGAATAAAATGAGGAAATTATTGGAAAGTTTGAAATTCTATTATTGTGAAAGGTTGTGTTATGTTGAATCAAAGATGAAGCAATAAACAATAAATAATTCACCAGAATGATTTCGTTCTCACTCATGTGCACTACACTCAAACTACCTCGAGGTAAAAAGCTTTTGAAACTTAGTAACATCGTGATATAGAATTGTTTACTGGATCACTTTAACCTTCTGCACATCGGAAGGCAAATTATCGCATAACCAACCATGTGGTTCAATAGGTTTAGTGACTTAGCAGGGGTGCCCGGGTCTATAGGTGTGTTGGCGGCGGATGCGCTTGCCCACCAGCTGCGTAACGGGCCGGATTAGAAGAGGCCGGTTTGCGGAGACCCTTTGACCTCTCCAGCTGGTCTCTATCGACCCTCTCATCCAGAGAGACAAACATACACATACGACACACTGACCCCCAGATTCCTAAGCCACCCCTATATCTTTTTCCTAATTACACATCATCTACAAAGATGACATCATGGGGGAAATTATTTTCCTCAGGGCTTCCTGTGTGGTATTAGTGGGTAAAAAAAAAATTTGCGATAACGTAAATAAATTATTCCACATAAATAAACAATGGAATTTCCATGACCATTAAAACCCTATAAAATAAAAATCATTCTATTTATCACTAGGATAAAATTAATAAAGCATTGAAAATACAAAAATAATATTTAAGTACACACATATTATACAAATAATTATGTTAAAAGCAAATCAATTCACTTTTTTGAAATGCAAATATTTGCTACTAGAAGTTCAAGTTCTCTATTGAATTTGGTAAGTACGTGTTGCTAATATATTAATTATATGCAAAGTGGCTTAATCAGTTGACTCCATATTAAGTTGAGCGATTAGACCTGATGAGTGTGCTTAGGCTCATGTATGTAAAAATTAAATAAAATTAATATTGTATGTTGTGTCAATTATAGTCGTGATGTCATATTTTGGGAAAATACTAACCAGAATGTTACATTATTAAAAAGATTATCACCGTTGCTGACCTCCCTTGTTCTTTCAAAACCTACATTTTTGTAACCACGAACACATAACCTAATAAACAAAAGAACAATAGAAATGACTCTAAAAACACTTGCCTTGTTGATTTATCAAGGCCATACGAAACTAAGACGAAAGATGCGAAACAAAAACCCAAAAATAACTAACATAAAAACATACCCACTCATGTTCTGTCTTACGACCTCATTTAAAAATCTTAAAAACATTAAAATTGGCAATCAATCAAAAAACAGAATTGTGAGATTTGAATGACTCAGAAATATCGATAAATCGATTTTACGATAAATCAATCTTAGAGCATTCAAACAATTAACAACCTTTAACAGATATTATTACTTAAAATTGTTTTTCAGTTGCATCTCTTGCAAAATCAATCGTATGCCAATTTCCTAATTTCTTGAATCAAACTCTTATTTGCTCTGACGAATGAAATATGCGTAAGAAAAACCCAAAATGACCAAAATAAAACATACCGACTCATGTTCTGCGTTGCGACCCATTTAAAAATATTACAAACACGAAATCTGGCAGTCAATAAAGAAACAGAATTGTGAGATATGAATGAGTCAGAAATATCGATGAATCGATTTTACGATAAATCAATTTCATAGCATTCAAATGTTTAACGATCTTTTAACAGATTTATTATTTAAACTTGTTTTCAATTGCATCTCTTGCACAATCAATCGTATTTCAATTTCCTAATTTCTTGCATCAAAATCTTATTTGCTTTGACGAATGAAGTAAAACGCTTTAGAGTTAATCTATTCTTGTTTACCCAGTGTAATAAACGAGTCTTGATTTCGATGGAGTGTTGTGTTTAATGGTTTAGTAAGCAGAGTAAACAGATGGAGTCGTTATCCTATTGTAAACAACTTTGATGGTACTGATAACATTAGTGTGGTGGAAGGAACAAGGAACAAGCTGCCAGTAACTGTGGAACTGTGGTAGAACTGTTAAAGTATGTCAGGACTGACTTGAATAGTGAATGACCTGCTTACAATATAATATTAACTTGTATGATGGGCTGTGGGATGGAGAATACAGGATCATTAATCAAATCTTCAGGACAATCATTCTTGACTTTGATATGATCATGAACAACCTTCGGTATTACAACAGCCTCTCTGAAGGTTTATTCTATTGTTATGAGACTTGTAACATGTTGCATGTTCTGTCATAAGAAGGGTTTCTCTTTCTTATCAGCAAATGAAAGTTATGGTTTCTTTCTTATTTGTACCATTATACATTTTTTATTTTATTTTTTTTATTTTTTTATTTCAAGATTTTTTTTTTGTTTTCATATTTCAAATGGTTACATATGGTAGGTTATAAAATATTTCACATTTTATTCTACTACTCCATAAGTTGAGCTCTAGGAGCTCGTGTTTATGGGAGGAGTATTTACATGCAAATAAAAATAATGAGTGTAAACAATTATCAAAGAACTTATGAAATAAAAGTTCAACATTATTTTAGATAAGTACACAATTAAGAAAAAAATATAGTTAATAAAGGACAATAACAATACATTTTTTTTAAATATTAAATATTACAATTTTCAGTAGGGGTAATTTACATTAAGGGTACAATATATCACTATCCAATTTCAGAGACTTAATTTGTTTTTTGTATAATTCATATTTCAGCGTTTCTGTTATGTTTATTTTGTTTTTGGATAATAATATATTGTACCATCTTACACCTAAATACAAATAGTGGTGCTGAGCCGTGGTTGTTCTTACCATAGGGATGGCTATTAAGCCATTAGTTTTGAATCTATTGCTTATGCTATCTGAGGGGTGAATTTTGTGAATAAAATATTCTTTATAAATTTGGCATAAGGCGTTTCTCTTATACAATTCTGTGATAGTTGCTACATTGAATTCCCGAAATATCTCTGTAGTAGGGAAGTCGTATGGTTTCTTAAGGATGATTTTTATAATTATTCATAAGGCATCGCAAGCAAATAAAATAAGAGGTTAAAACAAATATGAAGAGTGGAACAGAAGTTTTAATTTCAAAGTTTCGCAGTTCAGTACAATTTATAATGACGTCGTCCCTGTTCTGCTCGTGGTGTAAAATTAATTGATTTTGTTTACTGATTTGTACCACTTCAAAAAATATGTTCATGTGCTAGCCATTAAAATAGATACATAGTACATAATAATTGAATCCCACGGGGATCTAGCAGCTAACAACAGTATTACATTGGAGCTCGTTGGCATTTATTTATTTATTTATTTATTTTATTTATATTTATTTATCGATTTTTGGACAAACATTTGGAGTAAAGATATAAAACATAATGAGGCAGGTAACTGGATAGAAAATGAAGAACTCAATTGTTCAGACATTGAACAAATGAGTTTTTCTGATATATCGGTTGAATTGTTAGCCAAAATTATAAAAAATACTCATAATTGGAAAGCCACGGGTTGCGATTGGATACATAATTTTTGGTACAAACGTCTAACTACTTTACATCCTCTTTTTGCAAAAAATCTTTCAAAACTTGTCAGAGAACCTCAAAATTTTCCTAATTTTCTAACTAAGGGCATTACTAGGCATTAGGCTAGGCATTCTACGCTTGTGATCACAACTTAATTTTTCGGGTTTATAAAGCCGTGTTGCGCTTCCTCCTTCTTTAGCCAAGATATCGGACAGCATCGATCTCAGGACAGATATTCAGATGGTGGTGAGAGTGTATTTTACGAGTGTACGTTTATGCCTGCAGTTTCTTGGTATCCGCTATTAGATGGTTACACCGAGACGGCTACCCTAAAACTCAACGCAGAAAATCACATTGAGAGAACTAACGTTTTTAATAGTCTAATCTCTAATCTAATGCATATCTGTAGAGATAAAGCCTATTCATTAAAATTAAATTAATTTAATAGCACGATTTTCAAACTAGGCTTGTTGAAAAAGTATCGATATACCGATGTATCGATATTTTTAATTCAATATATCGATATATTTAGCCGATATATTTTGATCCGATATATCGATACAAAATATCCAATATCGAAAAGTGTATAAAAAACGATATTTTTATTTATTTATGTATTTAAAGTCACTAGAATCCAAAACCGCATAGAAACGAATGGAAAAAAGTAACTGTATTGGGTCATCTGGCGGTTGAAATTTTAACTATTAATAGCTTACAAATCTATTTCTTTGCTTTAGTATTTGTATTACTAAGATCACTAATACCATCTCATGTGTGTAGGTACATACACAGAAATGTATGCTATTTTTTGGCTTTTTTTTAAGCCACTCCTATGTGTTGGTTCCCAATTGTTTTATGATTATTGACACTACCTTGTTCCAAACACGAAGTCCTCTTTGACAGATTAATACGCCAATAGAATGTTACTGAGACGCATACAAACTTTGTACGCGTCTCAGTTTACATATAAGTTAGAAGACTGCTTTTTAGTTTTGATATTTTTGTAATTATTACCTAATAAAAATTAATAGTGATAAAAATACCTTCATTTTTATTGAGATTTTTGTACATTAAAAAAAGCACATTGATAATATTACTATTGATAATATTGAGCTGAATACACTATTATTTTAAAAACGCAAAATCTCTTGAAAATTTGACCGATGTATCGATACATCGATATTTTTTCCTCGATATATCGACGTCGATTTTGATATTTTAATAAATATCGATACATCGACATATCGATATTTTTTTCTCTTTTGACATCCCTATTTCAAACTAATCGTCTTAAAGAACCTAAGCACCTATCCATAAAATGATTAATTTATAAAGACAAACTATGCGAATTCAAGTTGATAATACCAGGTACCAGTCCAATTCAAAAAACGAATTTATGTTTTCTTTTATTTAATTTATTAAGTCTTATTATTTTGTTTAATTTATTTAATTTATTAAGTCCTATTATTTTGTGGACTGTCGTACCAAAGATTTCCCTGCATAACGTATTAACTATCAAAAGTAAGTCGACATCTCGCTGACACGGTAGCTTCCACACAGTAACTCTCTTCCACATTTTAGGCAGACAGGAACCATTTAACTGACTCGTTAATCAACGCCCAAAAAAAAGAGTTTTCGAGAAACAATGCTGCATAATTCATTTACACCAGTAAAACTCAAGTCCATTATTTAAACGAACGTTATTTTAGATAGCCCGTTTCGACAGAGGAGCTGACTGGTGTAGTAACAAAAAGAAATAACACTGCCTTACAAATCAACGCCAACTGACGTGCTGTCAACTTCCATTATTCCCCACACCTCTTGTGCTACTGTTTATTTATTTAAGACTATCGCTACTGAATTATGTTCTTCACGTGTATTTATTCTTTTCCATTTTACATGGCATAAGAAGCCTGATACGTGTAACGTGTCAGGATTAAGAAGATGATGTTTTATGTGACATTACGACGAGTTATGGACGCCCTCGAAATGTGGTTCTGGAGAAAAATTATCAGGATTCCATGGACAGCCAGGCGCACAAATGTGTCCATTCTGGAAAAGCTAGGCATCTACAATAGGCTTTTAACTATCTGCCTACAAAGAATCGAGGAAGAAAAACTGAGGACCCCGACTTGGAGAAACTTTTAGTCTCTGGCAAAGCAGAGGAAGGTCAACAATGCGCTGGAATGACCAAGTATCATTGACATCCGGCATGTGGAAGAGCCTCGTCCACCATGGAAAATGGAGTTGGGGTCAGATCGGGTCACGATCCTCAGCAATGAGAATCCGAATTTTTCAGTGTCAATTTACCTATTTCTTTTACAAATCCACCCAATTTTTTGGGGTTTTCAGGACTAAACAAGATGAAAAAGGGTTGCATATTTATGTACTAAGAACTGAGGACAGAGGATAATATATATGATATATAATCAGCGATTGGTGGAAAATCGGGGGCGAATGCAATGGACCTGATAACATTGATTGTTCTGGTGTTCGGCAATGAGCTATGGAACTGGTAGAGGAAAGGCAAAACTAGACTAAATACAGAAGAAATGATGTCTCCGAAGCGTATGTGTACAAAAACTTAAATAATGAACAGTAAACATGGAAGCGGAGAATGAATAATGTGTGCCGCCCAAGTGGATGGAAGAAGAACTCGGGGAAGCCCAAAGAAGAAGTAGCACCATAAAATGTAATGGTCGGGTAGTCGTAGGAGTCTGAGTAAGTAATGAAGGTTGTATGAGAATATATGAAACATGAAAATGACATAATCTAAGGCAGCAGAACAAGAAGAGGGCATAATCTTAGACGACCTTGACTGATACCCCGCCTTTTTTGTTGGTATTTTCTGTCATTGGCAACTACCAAACCAAACTGATCCAAGAAACAACAAAGAGGAAACATATTTAGAATTAAAACACGTAGGATTCAGAGAAATGTAAGAAGGGAACAGAGTGTGTCAGCAGAGTAACGCGGTGAGTAATATCGCTTGACAATAATTAAATTCCCCAAATAGAGTCCGGCAGTTAATGGTCGCATAAAGCAATCAGAATAGAGTCCGTGGAATGCTGGGATCATAAATCGATTTAATTGGAACCAATTGACGTCATTATCTGCCCCCTAAATTAACTCGATTCCTGTGCGATAACGCCCTCGTGCCTATCAATATTCAATTTCAATAATAATGTAATAATGAGTAATGACTATGATAGACTTTAATGCAACTAAATCAAAAACTATTGAAAAATAAAATATCTTAGTACGCTAGTAATAAAAAGCTTCATACATAAATCTTAACTTCAATGTTCTGAAGCAGGAAAAGCGTGCTTAAAGGCGAGCTAAGTCTAAATGAAATTTTTATGTCACCTTTTGGAATATTGCAGTTTTAGGTCAAAGCAAAAATTTCAGCTCGCAATCATTTCTACTACACTTTAGCTGTCAACAAAACATTGCAGTTGTCAGTAAAAGAAGGCGTAACGTCATATTATTTGTTCAAGACTATAGTAAAGACGTGGATATGCCACGGATTTTAAGGTTTCACGCGATCATGTCAGTGCGCCATCGAGCAACGACAGTTGTCAGCGATTGTTGTTGATACTCGTTGTTACTGCTAAGGGAACGTACCCATAATACGTGACACGTTTAGGGGGGGGGGGTCTTCAAAATGTCACGCTTGGTACAAATGAGCGGCGGCGGGCTTAGGTTTTTGGTCACCGGGGGGGGGGTTAAAAATTGCAAAAAGTTGGTCACGTAGTATGGGTACGTTCCCTAATGTGTGTGGAGTTTTACCGCAAGCATGTAAATTTAATAGAGTGATTAGATTATTTTAAACAGTCGACAACACTGACTTCATAATTAGGCGGTCTCGCGCCCAGGCCTGTACTCTGGTCGGCATTGGCTTGTTCAAAATGTTTAAATTGTTCAATAAAAAAACAGAGTGTGCAATTCACACGCGGTAGAAGTGTAACCTTCAGAAGACTAAAGTAGGCGAGAGTGGGTGGGCTACGGAGCACCGCACTAAGAGGAGAGCGATTATACTATTACATTCGCTCGCAGGCTACATCCCACAAACGTACGTGTTCGTTTCTATTTCAGCCACCTCTGGTCTGGAGCTCCAAAATACCTGAAAAATACCCTCGACTCCGTGCAGAAACGGGCGGTCCGTTTAATAGAATCTCCCATCTTAACAGACGGATTGCAATCTTTAGAGCACAGGCGTCGGATGGGAATGCTATCCTTGTTCTACCGGTATTACAATGGAAGATGCTCCGAGGAACTAGCATCATTGATCCCTTCGGCACCGGTGCATAGTCGGAAAACACGCCAAACGCGTGCCCAACATTTGTACACGGTTGAAATTTGTCACATGAGAACGGGTCGTTTCTTCGACTCGTTCTTGTGTTGCTCGGCTGTGGAATGATTTGCCGGTCTCTATGTTTCCTCCTTCCTACAACATGAGTCTCTTCTAAACCAATGTTCATTCCTTCCTCTCCTCAAAAAGACTCTCCACACAGCATCCCAGATGACATAGGCCCTGAGGGAAATCATTTTCCTCAGGGCCTCCTGTGTGGAGTTGATGTAAAAAAAAGTATATATATATATGTATATTGGCGCTATTTTGCGTTTTTTCGAGTTTCAAATCACAACGTTGCTAAAGAAGTTTTCACTTCAAAAATAAAAATTTAAAGTTACTATTTTCAGCACGCAGACAATTCCATCAAGAGATAAGGATTTTGAAATATCCATTCCACGTTCGATAAGAATAAATTATTTTAACACATATTTTCCATATGAACACTGATCAAATAATCATGAAAATACATTGAATTTGCATACAAAATACCAAGGAATAGACTGATAATAAAGTTGTAATATCTTACCCAATTGATTCGTATTTTCAGGCGCCATAATCCAAGACTTGATATAAACTGATAAGATGAAATACTTCAACTGTCTTATCTCTTGTCCACACTAACTGTGCCGCTCATAGGAGAATTACACATTGTTTAAACAAATCACCTTTGATTACAACACAACAGACACTTTTTACACATCACTGATTTGCATAAAACTGTTAGTACGAACTACTATTCGAAGCCACTGTTTATACTGAAAACATGCGTCCTTTTGCAAAAGAACTGCTGTAGACAAAAATAAAGATAAGATATTATTTATTACTTATCAATTATCATAATAATTTAAGAAGGAGTTTTATCGGTTTTGGGACGTGTAACATAACACAAATATGATAACAAAGTGGGTGTTTCCTAGAAATTATATTTTAGATTATTTTTTTTTTTTTTTTTTTACAGTGAATACCGCACAAGAATCTCAACTGCTCCCGTCTGGAGCCAGTGAGACTATGGCATCCCCAATTGGGGTATGTTGTGAGGCTGAAGGTAGCGGGGAGGGGAAGGAGGTGGGGAAGAGGAAGGTTGGGAAGTACCTGGCTATTCAGATCTGGTCACTAAACACGGCTAAAGCCATTTTCAAGCAACGTTTCAATTCTGAATGGTGG
The DNA here is from genome assembly GCA_917880885.1 of Limnephilus marmoratus. Lineage (NCBI taxonomy): Eukaryota > Metazoa > Arthropoda > Insecta > Trichoptera > Limnephilidae > Limnephilus > Limnephilus marmoratus. Next base: position 30,783,794 of record OU862931.1, read on the forward strand.
TCTTACACCAGGGCGATACTGATAGTATCTTCCACTCTGGAACATGCCGCAAATATACTATATATTATTTTAAATGAATTAATTGTGAAATAACACAAATTAATCAAATAAAATTTATTTGCGCATGCCGGGTTCGAACCCGCGACCTCCGGAATGTGAGTCAAGAGTCTTAGCCACTGGACTACGGAGGTCGTCATTTATCTCAGTAGTACATTGTTTTTGCTCCACACAGGCAGTCATGAGGAAAATAATTCCCCTCAGAGCCCATGTCATCTTGGGGATGCCCAGTGGCGTGCACAGAGTTTTTTTTATCAGGGTAGGCAGTAGAAAAACCGCCGAATTGAATCAATTAAATAAATAAAAAAATTTACTACAAATAACTCCCTTCGTACAAGTTTTCGCTAAGTGTACTTGCCGCTGGTAAGACAACTAGTTGATAGAAATAGATAACAACAGATGTCACGGCCGTCACTGATTGCCATTTGCTAATTTTGTTCCAGAAAGCAGTATCTTTTTTTTTTTTTTTACAGTGAAATACCGCACAAGAATCTCAAATGCTCCCGTCTGGAGCCAGTGAGACTATGGCATCCCCAATTGGAGTATGTTGTGAGGCTGAAGGTAGCGGGGAGGGGAAGGAGGTGGGGAAGAGGAAGGTTGGGAAGTACCTGGCTATTCAGATCTGGTCACTAAACACGGCTAAAGCCATTTTCAAGCAACGTAATCTAATACTAACAAAAAATCTCATAGAAGCAAATTCAAAACGACAGTTCTACTATATGCCATGTGAATTTCGCAAACATCGATATCATATCTTGTATGAAGTTAGCTCCAAGCAGAAATAATTCCTGCTTAAGGCCGCATTTTAGTGGGGCAGTCGGAGGGCGCGCGTGTAGTTTCTAGTTACAGTTTTTGCCAGGCTGGTATAACTCCGATCCAAAATGTGACCCGAATCTTTGGTGATAACATAAATCCCCTTCGATTTGTTTATGGTCTATTATATATTATCTTTATAATATTTAAGGCTAATGATTTGGGTGGTACTGGGTAGGCCCCGAAAGAAAATTATATTGTCTATGGTCGGCCTTTTTTTGTTGTTGCTTACTCTATCTTCGTCTATGGTGTGTGACGTCACAAATTCCCGTAAAAAAATTGAAAAATTATTGCATTTTGATGGTGAAATAGTGACCAAATTTTTCTCGAACAAAAGCCCGAAATTATCGATCTAGTGGGGGGTTTGGTGTATTTATGGTTTATGCCACGTTTGGAGTATGCCGTTTGATTCGCGCTTATTTTTGAAAGTGCTTATTTATTTTTAGCAATAATTTAAAAAAAATTATAATATCATTTACATGCTTATGTTTTACAAATATGGTAGGGTAGGCAGTGCTTATGTGCCTATATGGAGTGCACGCTCCTGATCTCTACATATTATAAATTAAAGTCCTCCGCCGCGTCTGTCTGTCAGTCTGTTCGCAATAAACTCAAAAACTACGGAACAGATTTTCATGCCGTTTTCATCAATAGATAGAGTGATTCGCGAGGAAGGTTTAGATATATATTTGTCAAGGTTTTGTGTAAATTGGTTGAAATGATGTCGTGTGGTGGTCTTTAGGAAAGGAAGGAGTGAAAGTTTTGGGAAGAAACATTATAAACTACTGCCACCACAGTAGCTGAAAATGTTGCTTGTGTCGTGATGGAGGACTTAACCAGACGAAGAATCGAACAAGCGACGCCTGGATGGGTCCCAAACGCGATGCCAACATAGCCACTGGCCGGTCAACTACGTAACATTACCTTTCGAGGTTTTCTTGGTATCTGACGGCCCCATGACTTATAATTTATAATAGCTCAAACCTGTTATTTATTTTTATGATTCTGTTTGTTATGATATTAAACCAGTCACTTGTTTATAGGTAAGTAAACGGTGTAATAAAGAATACCTATATTAATTGCAGATTTTATGGTTTAATCAAATCAATTATCAAATAACAATTTGTTGATCGATCAAGATCATTAATCACGATATCAATTATTATTATTATAACCGCTTTAGCCAACTTGATAAACGAGATCGACGTTTAATAATGATATTTTCTCGAGTGTAACGATTTCAAAACGAGTTTATGAAATAATAAATAATTTCGTGAATGAAAAGAATCATGTATATCGTATATTTTTTTATTTTTTTTATTTTAGTTTATTAAGGAAACAAACAGTTATACATATTTTCATAATAGAGTAACATATTACATGGTTGCATTAACCAGCGAAGTTTCCGCTAAAATTTATAATATATATTTATAAACATAGATTAAAACATAAAAGAAAATATAAAGTGGTAGAAAAAAAGAAAAAATATACATATGTACAACAGAAATGAAAAAAAAATACACAAATTAAAGCATGTGGGATATGTAAATCATCCAAATCTTATTATTATTATTATAAAAAGAAGGAAAACATGCAGCAGGGGTGAAGAGTTCATAATTAACAATTTGTTTTGATTTTTTCTATTATGAATTTAATAAATTGGCCTGAGGACAAATGGAAAATATCAGCGTCGTAAAAGATATCATTGTATTTTGTGCACTGTATTTTGTGCATTGTATATGTAGAGGATAGGTAAAAATGCGTTGGTACCATTTGAAAACTTCAGAAAACTAAAGTAGACAAGAGTGGGGTGGATACGAAGCACCGCACAAAGAGGAGACCGGTAGGCTACGAAGCACCGCATAATGAGGAGACCGATTATTCATTCACTCGCAGGCCAAATCCGAAAGACGTATATGTTTGTCTCTGTTTAGTGTCGCTTCAATTCATCGATTTTCAAATCACAACAGTGCTAAAGAAGTTTTCACTTCAATAATGCTTTGACTTTCATCATTTTTATTTATTTGAAAGAAACCAACAGCTTTCGCAGAGATAATAATGTCGTATTTTACCGAATTAACATTCAAGCTCTCTGAAAAGTCACGAACCGCCACTGATACATGTTGGAGAAAGGAGTTTTATTTTGCCTTAAAACTAATAAAACTAATAAGAATGTGAAGGGAAAAAGAATATAGGATAAGGATAGGAGATGATCTTTAAGTAACACTAAAAATGAAGGAAGGAGGTTACAAAAAGGTAATAATGTTAGAGATAGGAGTTTTATTTTGCCTTAAAATTAATAAAAAGGTTAAGGGAAAAGGAATATAGAATAATGATGAATAAAGACGGTCTTTATGAGACACTTTAGTAATACCAAAAATAAGTGTTGTAAAAATATATTAGCGTTTTTTGTTAAATAAGTTTGGGACGTCCGAGGACGACACGATTAAAAAAACAAGTACTTGAGTCGGGTAATATCGAGAGCGTGGATGAGATACGTAATGTAAGAATTTAAATGGGGCAAAGAGTGTATCATAAGAAATAGTTCGGGATGGTCAATTCTCTCTGCGTACGCCTGGGTGGAGTTGAAATGATGGTTAGTTAATTAATAATTGAAGTTTTTACCTAGCTTGTAAACTTCAAATGGTACACGATGATACCAGAAAGTTTGCAAGTTTACTATGCGCCAATATTATGGAGTCCAGATATTATGGCTACTGATAAAGAAATATCCCAAGATACTGAATCCTGCAGTATTATGTATACATTATTGTATAACATGCCGATAACTTGATCTGCCCACGGATTCCATAAGGAAGAAATGTTAGCAGGAGGTAGCTGTCAGATAAGCTACTGATAGTGTGTTACTCGTAGATAATAATTATATCTACGAGTATTTTGCTAATCTCCTTTAATGATTCGATGTACGAATCTGTCATCTGTTTTAAGAAATATGCAGAACTAATATCATTTTGTAAATGTCAAATTAGTATTATTAACGAATTCCATAAAACATGTTAGTTGTCACTTGGCTGTCTGTAATCGATAATATTTTATAATAAATATTGGAACATTATTGTCTACACTCAACATGTACAGTGTAATTTCATCCTCAATATAACTTCGCACAATCTCACGAAATTTAGAAATTTTTAAAATATAAATTTCAATTAACTCTTGACACAAAACACATTTAAAATATTTTTTTATGTGAATAGCGAACAAGGGTCCGAGCTGCTCCAGACTGTGTAACCAGTGGGATTATTGGGGTATGTTGGGAGGGTAAGGGAATGGAGAAGGAAAAAATATGGGAAAGAGGAATTTGGGAGCTGGATATGGGTACCGCCGAGCAGGAACTCTTTATTGCATAACCAACATCCCTGCCATAGTGGTTCACTATGTTCGATGATTTTGCAGGGGTGCCCGGGTTGATGGGGTGAGGTTTGTGTTGGCGGCGAATACGTTTGCGTTTACCTACTGCATGGAGGGCTGGATCGGGAGAGACCTGTCCAGCCGGATTATCTCGACTTGCACCGTGGTGGAAGAGATGGATTCATACATCCGTTACTCCTGGACGCACCGACCCCCAGAGTACTACCCACCCCTCATACCTTTGAACGTCCACTCCTTCCTTTCCGTAAAAAGATCCTCTACACAGCATCCCCACAAAATAGGCCCTGAGAGATTTATTTTTCCTCTGGGCCTCCTGTATGGAGCTAATGTAAAAAAAGGAAGCATGTAAGTACCTGACTATTCAGATATGGTCACCAAACACGACTAAAACCATTTCAAGCAACATTTCAATTCTGAGATGTGGTCTTTTACCAAGGTGCTACTGATAGTACTACTAATCAGTTGATGAAATAGTGGCGTAAATTGATTTTCAAAAAGCAGGTTCCTACATATCCGCAATGTTCAAGAATGCAATCTACCTTATCTGCTTATATTTCCTGCTCTTTAATGTACCTACATAATATGTTTTCCCATTCAATTGAAGCTATTCTAACGTACGGAATTTTCGAACACGGCATATTTCAAAAATAGAATGCCGTGTGAAGTTGCTTTCAATTACGGGGAAGAGAATGAACATAAGAATGCCCTTCAATTATTTCAGCTATTTCAAAGAATTCTTTTCGTTCTTCACTTCTCCCCAATTGAATTGAGTTCTTCAACTAACTGTCTCTATAACTATTCCAACTAATCTATTTTACAAAATTACCAGTCGGCATGCTATTTTAGTTCACTGAGGGTGCAAGCTTTTCTTCGACAGTTTGTTGCAGTTTTGTGCAAGATACGAAATAAACAATAGCTGGGTGAACTTGGTAACACACTTCTGATATTATTTTTGGACACGGATATGTTTTGTTTTTACAGATTCTATTCTGAAAGGGAATTCAAATGTTACAGTCACGATTCTTTATCAAGACACATTACCATATTTGGTAACAAACTGTCATCAAATTGTATCATCGGTACGAACCAAATGAATATCATCGGTATGAACCAAATGAAAAATAAAATCTTATCACATTTTTCAGTAAGGAAACTAATATACCTACATAATACAATGTAATGTAGGTGCTACCTATTTTTTACAATAACTCTACATAGGAGGCCCTGAGGACAAAAAATCATCTTCATCATCAAAATGTCATCTTTGGGGTTACTGTGTGGAGGGCATTTTTAGGGAAAGGAAGGAATGGAAGTTATATGAAGGAAAAATGTATGAGGGGTTGCAAGAAATCTGGGATCAATGTGTCCAGGAGTGAGGGACGTATGCATCCATCTCTTCCACTGCGGTACAAGGCGATGGGTCTAGAGAGTTCAGCTGGAGAGGTCATAAGGTCTTCCTCAACCAGTCTCTCCCAATCTGACCCACCACGCAGCAGATAGGCAAACTCATCCGCCACCAAGACCCGGAAAAACTTCACCCCATGAACCAAATGTAACGAATTACTTAGAGTGACATAGGTCACAACGCCTTCGCCAAAGGGCAAGGGTGTTGTTTATCCACCAAACGGTTCCCGGAGCGGTGATACCTATACTCGCTTCCCAAATGGAAAAAAAATGAATTGAAATTAATAGCTTTAAAAAAATGTAATCGAAAGAAACGATGAACAAGTTCGATAACGTTTGAAGAACGAAATCTTTGATATACTGACTTTAAAACCAACTAAACAATGTTATCAAACCTCTGATTCAAAAGAAACGCAGCATGCGAAGATTAACGCGAAGAGGAATAGGTATAATATTAGTACAAAACAGCATCAGAGCAATCTGGCGGACAAAACGGTCTCTGTCATTCATTTTGAGATTATTTTGTTTTCAAAAAGTTTCGTTAAAATCCGAAAGATGCCACTAGAAAAATAAATATTATATTTATTTCAACATGTCACACATCCTATCACCGAGTGGTCACGTCACAGCAGGATTCGGGCGGCTAGGGTTGCTACGGGTTGCTACCAGATGCTACAGCGCACGTGTCCTACTACCTGAACTCCATGAAATTATATTTTTTCGTTAATTTTATCACCATAGCAAAACTTGGATGTGGTGGTCCTTTACAACTACATGTATTTTATATATTTTAGCGGCAGGGAGGAAGAGGACGGGGCACAGAAAAATACAAAAAGATAACGGTCACAAATGGGACTTTTTCTCTTTCATATTTTCGTTGCAAGGGTGTTGTTTGTCCGGGTCTTGGCGACGGATGCGTCTGCTTACCCGCCTCCCAAATTATACCTTGACCGTTTTTTAGATTAAAAAAAACATTTATGTGAATATCACACAAAGTGCCAACTGCTCCCGTCTGGAGTCAGTGAGACTATGGCATCCCCAATGTTGTGAGGCTGAAGGTAGCGGGAAAGGGAAGGAGATGGGGAAGAGGAAGTTGGGGAAGTACCTCAGATCTGGTCACCAAACACGTCTAAGGCCATTACAAGTAACGCTTCAATTCTGTTCGGTGGTCTTACACCAGGGCGATACTGGTATCTTCCACTCTGGAACGTGCCGTAAGTATGGTATTAGTACTTAGCACATTTGACGTAGGTACTATAAATACTTCAAAATTCTTTTTTTACGACACAAACAAACATCAATGAGAATTCTCCTTTTGAAAAACGCAGTCTTAGACTCAAAACATTTGAAAGCTCACGACCACGTGGCAATGGCATGATTTGTGCACGGTATGTTACCTAAATGACCCTGTTGAAAGACCACGTTTCCGAATTCAGATTGTTATATATATAGACCTTATAAATACCTAGCGATAGGCCTACATAACGAAAATAAAAAAGTAACTTTTTTTATTTTCATTGTGAATACCTCATTCATAAGGGGCCCATCTACAAATTACGTCACATGAATTTTATGATTTTTTGACCCTCCCCCCCCCCCGTCCCTGTCACGCATCGTCACATTTGGCATTTGACATTTGACGGCTGGCGTGGTCTAGCGGTCAGGCTCTTCACTCGCAATCTGAAAGTAGCGGGTTCGAATCCCGGCATGGCAAATAAATTTTATTCGATTAGTTTGTGTTATTTCAAAATTAATTCATTGAAAATAATATACAGTATATTTGCGGCACGTTCCAGAGTGGGTGATACTCTCAGTATCGACCTGGTGTGAGACCATCATTCAGAATTGAAACGTTGCTCGAAATGGCTTTTAGCCGTGTTTGCTGACCTGAATAATAGGTACTTACCCACCTTCCTCTTCCCCATCTCCTTCCCCTCCCCGTTACCTTCAGCCTCACAACATACCCCAATCGGGGATGCCATAATCTCACTGGCTCCAGACGGGAGCAGACTCAATGGCACTCTTGTGCGGTATTCATATAAAAAAAATTGTGGGACCCCCTTCCCTCTAGTGTGACGTCACAAACAAGTCAAGAAACGTAGTGAACCTCTTGTTGCTGGCTATCCAATAAATTTGGGAGGTGGGTGTGGGTGCCGCTGCCCCGGCACCATTTATTGGATAACCAACACCTCTGCCATAAGTCACCCCAAGCCCCAACTGCTCCCGTCTGGAGCCAATGAGACTATGGAATCCCCAAATTGGGGTATATTGTGAGGCTGAAGGTAGTGGGAAGGGGAAGGAAATGGGGAAGCGGAAGGTGGGGAAGTAGCTAGCTATTTAGATCTGGTCACCAAACACGGCTAAAACCATTTCAAGTAACGTTTCAATTCTGTTTGGTGGTCTTACACCAGGGCGATACTGAGAGTAACTACCTACTACGTCCTGTTCTTCACTATTTTCATTATTTTTATAATACCAAAGCAAATAAAATTATGAGGAAATGTAAATAAATTTAACTCTAATTTACCGACATGTGTAATTGATTCAATTTTTAAAAAATGTTTTAAACTTAATGTGGGTACATACAAATAAGGATTGTATTAGGACAATAGGTACCTAACTATGGACCTATTTGATAAAACCACAAACAAAAATATAAATATGTACATTTATAACTTTTTATCGTACTAAGCCATTACACATCAAGAAACTTTAAAAAATCAGTCCACCAAAAACTTTTTTTTTACAATCCATCTATTTCAAAATGTCCTTTGAAACCTACAAAAAAACCGTAAAAAACTAACAACGGATCATGATCACATTTTATGTTTCCGTCGGATTCGTCAGAATTAATTGTTAGCACGGAGTTATGTGTCAAGACAGAGATCCTATACCTACTGATTTATTATCGTTTATGATGGTCAAACACCATTGACCATGCACAATTATTCTCAAATGGTAAAACACCATGCACAAATAATCATACCATAAAACGAATAGGTACCTCTGCATGTATAGGCAGATGGATGAAATTGTCTCTCCAAAAATGAACATAATATTATCTTAGATTTTCACCGCGATTGATTACTGCCATCTTTTGAAATAATTTGAAAAAGCTTTTAGTTTCAAATCTTACCGTAAACAGAAAGATAAATGGGCGCCACACGACAGAGGACTTTTGCTAGTAATTAAAGTTCCCGGTTTTCATTGTTAAATTGAAGTTTTAAATTATAAAATTGTCTTTAAAAAATGGAAAAATATAATACCAACAATTTATCGTAACGTTTTTTTAAATAAACGAATCCGAAGATTTGTTATCAGCGTTTAAAAATACACGAAAATTGGTGTTTATGAAAAAAATTTATTAAAAACATATTAATTTTTCTTTCTTTAAATTCCTTTACGAGGTTTTAAAGAAAACCCCTGAAGGTGTACTTTGAGGATATTCAGCAATTAAAAATATTTTTTAAAACATACGAAAAATGGTCAGAATAAGGTCGTATTTCTGACTTGATTTTGATAAATGCTAAGCCTATGTTAATTTTAAAAATGTATAAAAAATATTTTTCTTATTAAAAACATTATGTTTATCGATTTGCGTAATAATATAATCATTATTTCAAATTAAAAAATGATTACACTTGGCCTTAAGGATACTATATTAAAAAAAAATAAAAAATACAGAATAAATACCTGCATGCAAAACGAAATTATCTGGTATGGCTTTATTTATGGACTATAAAGGTTTATAGTAAGACGTATGAAGGTACTTAAAGGAGAATCCAGAATAACAAAAAGAAATACTGGACAGTCTGGGGTCAGGAAACCCTGTGCGTAAAAAAAGCCTTCGGTATTTCACTGCTTTGTTGGTCTTGTAACGCCGTGAATAATCTCTCGTAAGCCAGTTATAAATTTGATTATTGCACTTGAATTATGTCCAAGGAGACGTTTATTTGAAGTGGAATATGCAACTCCTTCCCAAGCAATGAGACTCCGTCGCATTAACTAGCGGTGTAGTCCATTTTGACTAGCAGAGCCACAATTAGAAGTTACCAAAATAGCCTTCTGTATTCGATGCGACTCGTAAATAAAGACGAAATCTGGTCGACTCGGAAAAACAGACACTATACCTTTGCTCAACAAGAAATCATTATTTAACAATAATTGTATTGGCACGGTGTTAGCCCCGTCCAAATTCGCTAATTGCTTCTGCTGATACAAAGGACTATTCCACCACAAGCATGGTTTTACGAATTTATTATTAGATCATCTACTAAAATAAATATTGTTCGCACTCATTCGGGTGGAAATTGGACAGGGCTTCTTCTTCGTTGAATTCAAGGAGTGTATAGGTAACTCAAAATTTAAAAATAACTTCCAAAAGAACGAAAATAGAATAAGCAAAATGACTTTTATATTACACATGGTTAGAGACACTGATTCATAGGATTAACGATATTTTCGCGAATTACAGCGATAAATGGTGTTTTTAGCGATAAATACGTTAAATCGCGAAATAGCAGCATTTTTTTTTACTTAAAAAAAATTGAGTGATGGTGTTTTCCCTGCCAAAATCTTAAAGGCTGTGCAGGAGGTAAATAACCAGGTTGTCTTAACCCAAATAAGAGAGAGTTGTCAGAAGAGTTCTGTGAAACTGGCATCTCATATGCTGAACCGTCAAGACAACAACACTAATCTATTTCTTGAGCACGCAGATAAAATTTTCAATCCTGCGATTGTAGGCCAGAATGTCCAGTGATCAGACGCTATTCGTTTAGCAAGTAAAAGTAGGCTTGCACCAACATTGAAATCTGTTGATGACAGTAAATACCTGGAAGGTAACAGCTATTTTCAATGACAGCTTGTGAATCAAGTGAGGGATGGAGTCACTGCAGACATAATTCAGCTACTCTTAGCAGTAAAAATTGTTCACAGAGAATTTGCTGAGGCAGCTCTGATGACTGTGTGGGCCCCTGTGAATGTGTGATTTTTTAGACCTATAATCTTGTATTGACAGACTGTAGAAAAATGTGCCATGCTGAGTTTCAATCAATAATACAATCAAAAATGTTTCAAGTGATTTTGCTAATTTAATTGTTTTTCCCCTCTTGCCGCCTCCCATTCCTTGACGTTATCCTATTTAGCTATAAACGCTATGAAAACGCAAATTAAAGCTATTTTTTCAAAAATTAATGCTACATTTCTTAAAAATTAATGCTATGAATCAGTGTCTCTACACATGGTTAATGAGGAAATTGAAGACCTCATAAAATAGAACTTGTTATTCTGTATGCATTGCTAATAGGTAATAGTAGGTACCTAATGTCTTCCATTTTCACTGTATTATCTAATCGTCGTCTTTTTAAATATATGACTAAAATGTGCTCTTTTGCTTCTTCCTTTATATGCTACATACTTTATTAATTCTTCCACTTCATATATTTATTTAAATTCAACACTTCTTAAATGTGTCAATAACATCAAGATATTACGTTATTGACTGATTAGCTGATTGATGAAAACTATGTACTGTTTGTAAGTTATGTATAAATTATTGTTATAAAATATTGTCTGGTAGGATGGAGGCTTGAAAAATTGATTTTTCTGTAAACTCTTTTTTAATTATATCTACGTCATTCCACAATACTGCTTACATATTCTGTAATTTCAAAATGTTCATTATGAATATAGACTTTATTTTTTTTACATTAGCTCCACACAGGAGGCGCTGAGGAAAATAATTTCCTTCAGGTCCTATGTCATCTGAAGGGAAAGATAGGAAGTTCCGGGAAGGAAAAAGATATGAGGGGTGGGTAGGAATCTGGGGCTTAGAGTGTATAGGAGTGACGTATTAATCCATCCCTCCAACTGCGGTGCAACGATCGAGAGAATCCGCCTGGAAAGGTCAAAAGGTCTCCTTCACCCAGTCTCTCTCGATCCGGAATGCCACGCAGCAAGTGGGCAGACGCATCCGCCGCCAAAGCCTGGACAAACCTCACCCCATGAACCCGGACACCCCTGTTAACGTAGCGAACCACTTGCGGCGACCTATGGCAGAGGTGTTGGTAATCCAGTAAATGGTTCCCGGGGCGGCGGTACCCATACCCGCCACCCAAATTGCTAGTTATTGCACAGGATTTTTGTGCAATTACTTACGTTATCCACCCCGCCACATTACTTAATATTTTAGTATTATTTAAAAAAATTATCAAATACGCTATTTTTGTAAAAACTACAAAAATTTCAGAAAGTGATATTAATAAAATGATAAAAGGTTCAATTTAAAAACCTTATTTCAACAGCTGAATCCATTTATCGTTTTGCGCCAACATTCAAATTTGACTCTTCTGCGTCTTTCCAAATTTGGCATTTTGACAATTAATTCCATAAGTCCCAGCTTTTAGCCCGCAAAATACATAAAAGCAAACAATTATCGTGTATTTCATAAAGCCTCTTGCCACCGAGTGGATTGACTAGGTGTTTCGAAGGTAACTTTTACGAGTACCCACTAATGGTTTTTATTAATTTTATAGCTCTGCAAAGCACCGTTGAAGTGATATTTGACAAAAAAGGCACAAGCATCATTATCATCATTCTTGATGACACATTATGCAACTTGATTGGTTTCCTTTTCTCTTTAGAAACGTATTTGCATATTATTGCAACAGACTATTTGGCATGCACGTCGCGTGGTTATCAAAGAACGTGATCGCATTATATATCACCATTGATATGCAGATAATATAGCAATACTTTTGTTGCCAAGAACTCGATTGATCAAAGGGTCAACGTCGCTAAACCGTGACCTCCGTTGAACCGAGAAACAAACCAATATATCAGAAATTCGGTAGATATTCAACAAATAACTTTCAAGTGCATCGTAACATCAGAAGGGTTGGGTATCTATGTATACATGAAGAGCATTATCTTCTTCGGTAACAAACGGAAGCACTTCGGTGTATCTCTTTGATCTGGCTAATTCCTCGTTTATAAGAAGCCCCACTTCATGTCAAGTGTGAATATTTATGTACAGAGAAGCCGTCTTCTCGCTGCTAGATTGGCCGCACTTAATTAATGTCCAATTGGCTAAACGACATATTAACAACAAAATTGCCAGCTTCTGAACTAGGCGAACTAAACGAGATTTACGTAATCTTTCAAAGAGTGGGAGTTGGACATAGTGACAAGTCACAACAGTCAAGGTTAAAACATTTAATCGGTTGATAAGTTGGTTCCTTGATAACCTAGGGCTTTCTGTCAATAATTGTCAAGTTCATATCAGAATTGTGACAACTGACGACTGTTATCAGAAATGTGGTGGTTACATTATTAGGGACTCAAAGGACGCCGAACTCATTTTAACCAACCAATTAGAAAAATGGTAAAAACTCGAAAAAACGGGAAGTATTATTAAAGATAACTGATGCATCGGTTAGATTTAAAATGAATTTTTAATCAAGCATATAATTTGAAGGAGGAGAAATTGAGTGAAAGAATAACACACGTATTTGAAGATCAAGAAATTTTCGGAAGACTGGTTGAAGACGACATAGAAAAATGGCTTTCTTACACTGATGCCAACTGCTCTTGGATGCTAACAATGAAAACTAATTAACTGCCAACCAAATCTGCTTCATTAGTGATGGTAAACTAAAACCCACAGATGGTACGAGATAATGTTTAGAGAACCACTTTTGTGTGTTATTAGAAGCGTCAGTGAATTAGTCGTTTGAGTTTAATTCGTCTTATTCTTTACGGTTTATCTTTAAAACATCTGAATGTTATCACAGCCATGTTTTTATTTCTAAATAGCAGTTTGCTTTATTATGTAGATAACACCTCACGTGAACTATGCAAATGAAGATGAACAGTGGTGCGGTTTTCAGACATGTTCTAGTTTTGAAAAATGCCCTTGGGGTGATATTGTACGAAAAGGAATGCCTTAACATATAATATTCAGAAAAACCCATTGACTGGTAGAACAACAACTAATGTAAGATATTATTACTACAACCGTGCGGTTTTCTGGCATTGCAGATTCATACAATGTTACGAAACCAGACGGATATAAATAAATGGGTACCAGCATCCTGACTCGTGACCTCAAGAGATGGAGTGCCGTATGACCCTTATCTGTAAACAATCTATCTCCAACTGAACTTATGAAAGTGCTCACGTTACGAAACGGCGATAAAGATAAACTAGCGAAACATTTCAACGAGAAAATAAACCAGCGAAACATTTCAATGAGGAGATAATCATCACTCTTGTCAGCTCGAGACACTGTGCTTGTACACATAATGACTATGGTGGATGTATTTCTCGGTCCTCACCACGTGAGAATTGTAATAGTCAATAAGTCGTGAATAATAATTAATAACATTACCAAACAGGTCTAGGCACAGCGCACGTGCAAAGGCCTGAGGCAGGAGATTTCAATGCGGGCTTCGGAATAATTTATAATCACAATATTGGTTTCTATTTCTGTACCCATTGTAAATAAGCTGTGAATGGCAGTGTCAGATATCACGGTCGATGGATTTGATTAAACTAAGACCTGATGCAATGGAGAGGTGGAAACAAGTACCTTAGAGACTAACAGAGTCCCGGTTCAACGTCTAAACAATTCAATCCATTCATTTGTCGATTTCTAATCTCCCGTTTTAGGCTTTAGGCCAAATTGAGAAATTTTAAACCTTTGTAACAGACAAGCGACCAAAAATCAATTAAAAATCTTGCTGTACGGATGGAGAAACTATTAGTAGTTTGGCAGGTAAAAATAACACACGTAAATCAATTTAAACAAAATACTAAATCAGGACCACCGACGAATTTTTATGGGAAGAAAGATTTATTGACAAAGATAGAAATACCAGGGAATTGGCTGGGCATAGGTGTTTAATACTCTTTTCCAACTTGTTTTGGCTCGGTGCAAATAAAAGTTTAATTATCTGGTGCCCTTGAGATGATGACAAGAAAATCGCTATATTAATTATCTAAGAAGTACGTATCTATTACTATTAATAACACCAAGCTAATTTTTAGACGGTTATTTTTGTAAGTACCTAACGGAAGTCACCTCAAGGGACGCTTTACAAAGCTAGAAAAATAGTAAAAAGTTAAATTGTCTATCATGATTACCCCATACTTTTCTCGCAAACACGCGTATTTACGTTATTATTTCTGTTGGATTACATAACATCGTTATTATAAATAAATTTACGAAGAAAAAAACACAAAAAATAAGCCCAGATTTTCCAGTTGTAAAGTGGGTTAAAATTCGTAATTTTAAGATTTTTATCAAAAACATCTCAATGAATACATATATTTTTTTACATCAACTCCACCGAGTTTGGGGAGGCTGTGTGGAGGATCACTTTGTGGAAAGGAAGGAGTGAATCTGGGTCTTGAAGAGACGCTTGTTGTAGGAGGGATGAAACACATAGTTCGGCAAATTGTTCCGATCTGTTGAATTCAAGAACAAGCCAAATATCAACTGTACAAAAATGATAGGTACGCGTTTGATGTGTTTCCCGACTGTGCACCGGTGCGGAAGGAACCACTGACGTAGCATCTTCCGTTGAAATACTGGTAAAACAATTACAGCATTCCCACCCGACGCCTGTGATGTAAAGAGAGAATCTATCAAACGGACCTTCTGAATCGTTTCTGCACCGAGTCGAAGTAATTAAGCATTTGTTATTAGGTGTTTTTAGATAGATAAGTTTAAACGTAGACCTTGTGTAATATGTGCTGGACTATCTTGGAATAATGGTTTTAAATTTTATATTATTTATTTATGGAAATAAATTTCAGAAGAGATGAGTGGGTCTGCAGTAAAATAACGGTTGATTTATGTATGTTTTGCTTGTGGTTATTTGTTTAAGTTCAAAGATCACAGAGCATTTGAACAACTCTTAACTTAACATGGTTTGCGACATATTGAAAAGTTTAACATTTTTCAGGGCTTACATTTTAGTTTTAGTGAGTGTTTAACTGGTGTTTTTACGATCCGAAGACTCAGAAATCCATTGAAGCTGTTCAAGAGGCCACTTAAGGGTCTCGTTGAATATGTAAATCTTTTGGGAGAAAAAAATAAAGCATTTGGGGTTTTGGACTGCAAGTTTTTTTTTGTATTTTGTACACCCGAGTCAGACACAATGCAGGGATTAAGTTTCAAGGCGATATTTTATATCCCAAAGAAATGTCGCACAGGTAGAGATAAAAAAGAGATTAAAGAGAAATTTGTTGCGGACTGGAAAGAGTGGAAAGACCAATGCATTGTGGAATGCGAGTAGGTACGAAGTTTGAAGAAATAACAGTAAACATATTGTAAACTATTAATGTTCGGACATTTAAATTTATAAGTGCTGTAAATGTGAATGTGAACAATGTAAACTCAGGGTTTTGTTTTGTAATTTGTTTTGACATCAAGTAGGTGCATATTTACTTATTTGAGGTGGTCTTTACCTATGCGTATTTAAAACTGTACACTACTTCAAACGCCCTTGAGGCGATATTATTTCACAAAAATAGGGCCGTTAAAATTACATAACTTTGGTAATATAGGTAATAACTAATAACAGAATAGTGGGAGATTCGGGAGGCGGGTATGGGTACCGCCATTGGATAATCAACACATCTGCCATAGGTCATCCCAAAATCCCAAGTGGTTCGAAACTTTTGGCGAGTTAGCAGGGGTGCGCGGGTGCAAAGGGTGAGGTTTGTCCGGGTCTTGACGGCGGATGCGTTTGCCCCAAAACTGGGTTGCAGGCCGGATCGGAAGGGAATGGTTTAGGGTGACCTTTGGTCCTCTCCAGCAGAATCGTGACATCCACCGCCTTGCATCCCAGTGAAAGGCATGGATTCATACGTCCGTCACTCCTGGACACACAGGAGTGACGGACGTATGAACCTCGCCACCCATTCTTCATACTTCCCAAAACTTTATCTCCGTCCTTTCTTAAAAGACCCTCCACACAGCATCCCCAAAGAAGACCTAGGCCTAGAGAAATGGTTTCCTCAGGGTCTCATGTGTGGAGCTAATATAAGTAAAAAAAAAATACTTATGTCATCTTTGGGGATGCTGTGTCTTTTTAGGGAAAGGAAAGAAAGGAAGTTTTAAGAAGGAAAGACATAAGAGGGGTGGGTACGAATCTGGGAATCAATGTGTCCAGAAGCGACGGAAGTAAGAATCCATCTCTCCAACTGCGGTGTAAGGCGACGAGTTGAGAGAGTCCTCCTGGAGGTTTCAAAAGGTCTCCCTCAATCAGCCTCTCTCGATCCAACCCGCCACGCATCAGATCACCCCACGGGCTCCCCTGCTAAGTCACCAAACTTAGCAAACCATTTGTGGTAACCTATGGGGTGCTGGAGTGTCGGTTATACAATATGTAAATGGTTACCCGTACCGCCTCCGAAATTATAAAGTTAAATAATCGAGAAGAATTTTGCGGTTTTGTGAACATAGGTGGTCCAATCAATCGATTTGGGATAAAAAATATGTATGTAAGAATGACCCTACCATCCTCAGGTAAAAATTACACACGCATGCACACCGTTTATGGATTCATTGTAACCTCTTCGTCTTTCTCATTCACATGCATGTAACAGAAAGAGAGGTTACAATGGAGTTCTCGGCGGTAGGAAGATAGATGGTACCTTTACAGGGAAGGAAGTAAGAAGAGATTTGTGATTTTCCTTATAGCGTGAAATTAGTAATGAAGGTGGTTCAGAATATAATGCAAAATATGTTGAAATCATGAATTATGTATGAACTCCATTATTTATGTGTTGTTTATGTTTATTTCAAAGGCATTCAAATGCGGTCTTACATGAGTCATTGTTTTAACGTTGTCTTTCGTGACTAAAGAAAAAAACATAAAATAAAACTCAACACATACATAATAGATAAAAATTATCTATATTAATATTCTTCAAGGCTTCTGTTGTGATAACGTGTCGGTTTCCGTGGTCGAGGGGTAAGGCTCTCGACTAGCTATCCGGAGGTCGCGGTTTCAAATTTTATTTAAATAATTTGTGCTGTTACAAAATTTATATTTGAGGCACGTTCCAGAGTGGAAGATACTCCCAGTATCGCCCTGGTTTAAGACCACCGTTCAGAATTGAAGCGTTGCTTGAAATGGGTTTAGCCGTGTTTGGTGACTTTTTTTAAAATTTGAATACCGCACAAGAATCCCAACTGCTCCCGTCTGAAGCCAGTGAGACTATGGCATCCCCAATTGGGGTATGTTGTGAGGCTGAAGGTAGTGGAGAGGGGAATGTGATAGGAAAGAGGAAGGTGGGGAAGTACCTGGCTATTCAGATCTGGTCACCAAACACGGCTAATGCCATTTCAAGCAACGTTTCAATTCTGAATGGTGGTCTTACACCAGGGCGATACTGAGAGTATCTTCCACTATGTAACGTCCCGCAAATATACTTTACCTATATTATTTTTAATTAATAAATTATGAAATAAGACAAATTAATCATATAAAATTTATTTGCCACGCCGGGATTCGATCCCGCGACCTTCGGTGTGCAAGTCAAGAGCCTTACCGCTGGACTACACCGGCCGACTAGACCTGAAGAGCCATAAAATTCTCCACCTTACTCTCCTCCATCTCCTTCACCTCCCGACTACCTTCAGCCTCACAGCATACCCCAATTGGGGATGCCATAGTCTCAATAGCTCTGACATTTAACTGTTGGGATTCTTGTGCAGCATTCGCATATAAAAAGTTTTAGGTATTACTCATGAATCACACAATCGTATCATGACTTCCTCGGGCGTCCCCAACTTTTTTTACACGCACTCCGCGTCATATATTTTTTATAACTGTGATCATCAAATTCAAGTATTCCTTTGTCAAAAAAATTACTTATTTTTTTTATCAGAAAATACGAACGGAATACAAAATACAAAAAAACTCAAATCGAGTTTTGCATAAATTTCAAATTAACATCACTAAGTAAAAAGGATAATTAGCTGATAAAAACATAACAAATATAATACGAATACACATTCTAAAAACATTGCAAAATAAATAAATAAATAAATAAAACAAACAGAATTGTTTGTACAGTCGCAGGATTTATACCCGTAGTACAATAAAGGCTATTCAACTCAAAAACAAACAACACACCACTGTCGTAAATTATTTTAAGATAAAAAAAAACTCAAATCCGCCCCTTACAAACAAACCCCTCACTGTCCTCAAACAGCATGTGGCATATGGACGAGAGTAAACAACCCTAAGTGACACACCCCCTGATAAGCAACAACAACCCCTATTTTGAACGGACTACCTGGGTTTTAAATTCATTTTCGCTTGACAGAAAAGACAACTTTTTCCTCTGTGCTGAAATGTCATAACATTATTTATACCTGTATTCAACCTGTTAAGAATTATGGCCAAAATTCAAATTTGAATATAGAATAGAACATTGTTTTCATATAACATTAGTTTTGAAGTGATCACAGTAGGTAATTGGTGAAATTTTCAACATATTTTTAATTTGAATATAGAAGAGAACGTTTTCATAAAAAATTTAAAAATTGAATTGAAAATTTTACACAAATTCTTAACAAAATCGATAAAAACTCTTTCAAATTATACTATCAAATAATATATATCCAAAAAGTGTCACATTTAATTCACTCGTTGCATAAAATACTTCTTTTTCTACAAACCATACAGTAATTGTCAGAAAAAAGTACCTTATATATAAACGCACAATACATTGAACTTTGTTTCAAATTAGGAACTGTATAACTAAAAAAATGTTGATGTGTTCGAATTTTGAAACTCCGAACTGTTTAAAATACTATCACGTGCTTGATAATTCGTCGTTGAAAAACACCGTCACGATTCCCGGACGAAATTCGAAATTGGAACGGAAGCAATCCCGATATTCGAGTTCGAACTTCCGAATTTGGCGGGTCGAATTATTAATACCGAAATATGGCGCGAATTTCGAAAAAGGAACGCGGCGCTCCAATCAACCGGAAGAAGTCAAAACTCGAACGCTGTCGACAGCTGACTAGATAGTACTCGACAAACCAGCCATGCTAATGCTAGGGATTGAGAAAAAAAACTTTCCACAAAAATGCTATTAAAATTACAAACCAGAACAAAAAATCTGAAGTATTAGAATCGTCACAATATCTGATTCATACAAATGTTAAAGACCTTTTGAAAGGGTGCTATCTACCTGAAAACGGCTGAAAAGATGAGATTAAGCCGAGCGTGAGTAATGCAATGGAATTTAAAATATAGCCCCGAGTAAAATTGTTCTAGTCATTTGTGAGAATGTATGCATTGAAAGGTAAAGATGGTTTTATTTTTTTGTTAGGTGATAGTTGCTTAATTGGATTTTGATATTTCGTTAGACAAAAAAGTAAGGGTTTTCTCGTTTTGTTGGTTACAAATAATAAACCAATGTACGCTCTGTCTAAGCTCAGTAGAAAAAGGAATTTGAAACCTTTTTGAAGGGTTATTGATTGAAATATTTACCAATAATTATTGTTAATATTTTAATGAAATAATTAAAGATATGCTAGCGACTGTTTGTTACATTATAAATAAACACTTTATTCTTATCACTCTAATTGACATTCGAATGACATTAATACGTCATGAAGATAAGAGATTATCTTTGTAGATGTTATATTTCACAAAGAAAGGGGTTTACAAGCATAACATATGTAGTCATAAAATATCATCGGTTAAATGTGGATAAAACATAAAGAGCTTGACAGTTATGAGACACACAATTAAACTAAACTCTATAAAAAACCACCACTCTCATTCAAAAGTCAAAATAATATTTTAACATTTAAACACCAAATTCAGGCAGAACCAGAAATCACGAAACTTCACCAAAAAACACCATAATATATAATGTATTTATCAGGGGCGTGCACTCCATATAGGCACATAAGCACTGCCTACCCTACCAAAATTTGTAAAACATAAGCATATAAATAATATTATAATTTATTAAATTTTTGCTAAAAATAAACCGAAACTACGCGAGCGCCTCATCAAACGGCATACTACAAACGTGGCATAAACTGTAACTAGAAACTACACGCGCGCCCTCCGACTGCCTCACTAAAATGCGGCCTAAGCAGGAATTATTTCTGCTTGGAGCTATCTTCATACAAGACATAATATCAATGTTTACGAAATGCACATAGCAGTTGAACTGTCAGTTTGAATTTGCTTCTATGAGTTTTTTTGTTGGTATTAGGCAGTGCTTTCAGGAATAAAATTATCAAATGGCAATCAGTGAAGACAGTGACATCTGTTGTTATCTATTTCTATCAACTGGTTGTCTTACCAGCAGCAAGCACACTTAGCGAAAACATGTACGAATGTTGTTATTTGTAGTAAGTTTTTTAAAATTTATTTGAATCAATTCGGCGGTTTTCCTACTGCCTACCCTGATGAAAAACTCTGTGCACGCCACTGGTATTTATAATTCTTTCAGTAAGTTACCATAATTTTCAATTATGTAATTAAACTTTAATATGTAAATAAGATTTTCAGCGCGGGAAATTACAATGAAATTACAATGGTGGGTATGGGTACCGCCACCCGAGAACCATGTACTGGATAACCAACACTTCTGCCATAGGTCACCCCAAGTGGTTCTCTACGTTTGGCGACTTAGCAAGGGTGCCCAGGTTCATTGTGTTAGGTTTTGTGCGGCGGATGCGTCTGCCCACCAACTGCGTGGCAGGCGGGTTCGGGAAAAACTGGATAAGGTAGACCTTTTGACCTCTCCAGTAGAACTCTCTCGGTATATGACCTTACACCGCAGTGAGGGGGATAGATTCATCCCACATCCCACACTCTTGGATACACAGACCCGGAGATTCTACCCACCTCTCATGCTTTTTTCCTTCCCAGAACTTTCACTCCTTCCTTTCCTATAATGATCCTCCACTCAGCATCCCCAAAGATGAAACAAGCCCTTAATGGAAATTATTATACGGGGAATTATTTTCCTTGGGTGTGCGTGGAGCTAATGCATAAAAAAAGGATGATATGCATAAAAAAAGGATGATAAGAAAAAATAAAGTAGGTATTATTATTTAATTATTTATCTCTGCATGCCCCCGCGTGGATAGCGCAAAGATATATAATTATATATGTAAACATAAACAAATCATTAATAAAAATACCAGATTTGAATTGTTTCAAATAAAACGTGTAATATTTTTTGGCCACAATAAAATTTTATACAGAAGTCCGAATAAATACCAGAATGCAAATATATGTGACAAAATTATGTCTAGTATGAAAAAACAAGCCAATAACAAAAAATCCAACAAGGCCTTAGAAAAAAACGTGGAGCCTTGAAATTTTGTAGTGATACAAACACATTAAAACCATGAAATAAAACAGAATAATACGAAACCAAGCAATCATTTTTAAAAATGCTGCACGTAGGTATGTCCAGTCATAATTCAGTCATGATAATGCAATTATCTTACTTAATATTATAATCGCGAAAGTTTGTTTGTATGGACATAGGTATGTGTGCTTGTGCTTGTTACTCTTTCTCGCAAAAACTACTGAATGGCTTTTAATTAAACTTTACAATAACATAGCTCATACATCAGAATAACATACAGGCTATATATTATATTGGTAAGCTCTGGCGTTATGAAATTTGTATACATGCAAATGTGTGTATTTCATATATTTTAGCGGCAGGGAAGAAAGACATTGGGAAGGAGAACGGGGGAGGTGGTGTTTGCGGAGAGGGAAGAGACGAAGGTGGGGGAAAGCGGGGAAGGTGGAAGGTGGAAGGGAACGGGGACGCACGGGAAAGGACATGCAGGGAGAATCAATTTATTTCTTTGAATGGCATTGCAACGCATGCCGGGGACCAGCTAATCATATGTAAACGTTTTACAATAATGCAAATAATGATGATATTATTTTAAATTGCGAAATTTTTATCAAGGGCGCTGTTCATAAACTAGAAAAAAGTAACGTTTATTAACATGTAAAATAACCAAAAATATACGTGATGCAGGCCAGTTCTGACGTAAGGTAGTTTTGTAATACATAAAGTGATTCAGCTTTATGAGGTCGGTAAATACCTATTTTTTTATTAATATCATTTCCTAAAGAGAAGCGTGTTTAGTTTCACTTTGAATTCTGTTTGAGTATTTTCATCGTATTATTAAAATTAATTAAGGATTGGGAAAGATTCGAAAAGGCTAAAATAAATTCCATATTATAGACATGATGGCTTTTAAAATATATTTTTTGTTTCAATATAGTTTTTTTAACATAATAAGAAAACATACGGCTAAAAGGATTATTCATGTTTTCTTAAGGGCCCGCAACCCGAATTTCTACCGATTTCTTACATATATCTCCCTTAAACACTTTAAGTTTTAAAGCTCTTAAAAAAATGTTATTTTTGAAGATAATATCTAGACATTGCCCAAGCCGAAACGCAAATTATATAAAATTCCCTCGATAGAAGAAAATCGCAAAGTATGTTCCAAAAATTATTATAAATACGTTTGTTTCAGTTATTTCACAAGTTATATGTATGAAAAAACCCACAGTTTTTCTTTAAATGCTGTTTAAGACAATGCGCGCGAGATTTTTGCTCTATTTTAAACGAGTCATGTTTTATTAAACATTTTCGCAAATTTCACATCGATTTTGTCGCTGTAAATTTTAGCGCTCTCCTCAAACATTTGTAATTTCGTATCTCTCCATCTTCTTCTTTTCGGGCCCGGTTGCGGAGCCTTAACGTTCCTGGGTTGAGGCAGACCAGGTTGGAATTAAATTCCTAATGAGTGTTTTAAACTCCCACGAAGTAAAAAAGTATGATTTCTTTATTTCTGGTGGAAGTGTATCATAGAGTTAATCTTTAATTTTTAACTACTGTTTAATTTAATTTAATTTTTATTATTATTTATTGGCGTTTATAAACAGTCTTTATAAATTCATATAATATAAATGTTTTATGATATAACATAAATTCATATAAAACAAATAGCAACTTCACCCAAACTTGTGTGGTCGTGGTCTCTTTTTTTTACTCACTCGTGATTTTATTCTTATATGTATATTTCTCTTCACTGTAATTGGACATTCGGTGTTGGTCTTCGTTATTTTTGCAAAGTTAACCCTCGGTCTGTTGTGTGCATTACAAAAAAATATAAAGTATCTATCATTTGTACTGTAGCAGAATCTTATTCCAAAACATTGTATTATGTTGTGGTAGTTAAAAAAAACTACCATATTTTCGGTGTTTTAATTCACAAAATGTTGTCGACATCTTCATTAGCCCAGCTACCGCGAGTAGATGTCTGTCTGCCGCTTCTGCTCTCCGCTATGTGACTTCACAGTATCACGACCCCAGCACCCAGCACCCAACAGCCGCAACACCTAACACCCAAACTTTACCCAAACAGTTACATAAACCCAATCTGCAACGGCCAAACCGAAATGAAACCTGTGATAAATTAAGAGGTTCGCGAGATGAAACGATTGATGTTCAATGATGATCATGATAACTGATGACGAAATGAAACTGAAAATTAAAAATTAAAAATTGAAACCAGACAAACGGAAAGCGTTTAATTCTAGATTATAAAGGAATTATAAATGCAACGGTCAAACCTAGATGAAATCTGTCATTCTGAAATGAAACGTTTGATAATAGAGTTAATTATCTGCCGATTAATTTTAATTATAGTATTAAAATAAACTGATCAAATCTTTTCACTGAGACAGATACTGGAAAAAACAATAGAATTTAATGTTGATACATACCATCTCTTCATAGATTTTAAGGCTGCCTATGACACGGTAAATAGAGAAAGACTGTACAGAGCCCTGGATGAATTTAATATCCCAAGAAAACTGGTAAACTTAGTAAGGCTCACAATGTCTAATGTTGAGTGCCGAGTCAGAATACAACAGGATCTGTCAGACACCCTAAAGACCTACAATGGACTAAGACAAGGAGATGCACTTGCCTGCATTTTATTCAATTTAGCGCTGGAAAAGGCCATCCGAAATGCAGGTATACAAACCACAAGCCATATTTTTAACAAGTCTGTTCAGCTCCTTGCTTATGCTGACGATATAGATATCATCGCACGCTCAGAATATGAACTAAAATCGGCGTTTAAAAGCTTAGCTACGTCGGCAAGGAACATGGGATTGGTCATCAACGAGGGGAAGACAAAATATATGCCCGTACATGGACGCCAGAAACCACCAAGTATACAGATAGATAATTATACATTTGAAACTGTCAACGAGTTTGTATATCTCGGTACTATGGTGACAAATGACAACAATGTATCCAGCGAAATCAAAAGAAGAATAGTAGCTGCAAATCGATACTACTTTGGGCTACAGAAGCATATGAAATCTCGCCACCTTACCAGAAGAACTAAAGTCCTGCTTTACAAGACCCTTATACGACCTGTTCTTATGTATGGTTCGGAATGCTGGACAATCAGTAAGGGTGATGAAGGAGCCCTAGAAAGTTTTGAAAGGAAGGTGCTGCGAAGGATTTACGGCCCAGTCTGTGATAATGGAGAATGGCGTATCAGATACAACCAGGAGCTATACGATCTTTACGAGGACCCTAATATCTCCAAGGAAATCAAAACTGGAAGACTCAGGTGGGCTGGACATATCCAGAGAATGAGCGAAGGAGATATTCCAAAGCGAATTATGGATGGTGCACCTGGGGGTCGGAGAAGAGTTGGAAGACCAAAGCTTCGATGGCTGGATGGAGTGGTGAAGGATGCAAGCACCATCGGCATCCGAAACTGGCGCAACGCAGCACAACACCGACAGTCATGGAGGCAGGCTCTGCTGGAGGCCAAGACCCGACCTGGGTTGTAGAGCCACAGATGATGATGATGATGATAGTATTAAAATCAACGTGACCGGCCAACTCAGAATGAATCCAACTCAGAACCACTTCAGAAAGGTCACAAAGAGTGATGATAAAAAATATTAAAAATTGATTAAATAAGTTACGTTAGGTTGGGGTTAACGGCTATTTTTAAATTATTTTTTTCTTAGCTTTTAATGACTTTTCAAAGAGATGTTGAGTTGACTTGATTCTGAGTTGGCATGGAACCTAAAATGAAACTGGTCATGCGCAAGTAAAGGAAACCGGGGGAAACGAAATGTAACCAGAATTAATACCAGAATCAATGATTGGATGCAACTGCCAAACCGAATTGAAACCTGTGATACCTACCCAAATGAAGCGTTTGGTATTATTGCAATTAGTCGAGAGTGTTACAAGTGATTATGATAACGAAATAAAACCAGCCATATCTAATTGAAAGTGGATGTACTGACATACGAAGATCTATACCGGATGAGCAAGATATTGCCTGAAACCGTGCATCGTAAGATTTTGTTGGTCTCAAATACTGCTGGCAAATGGGCTGGCCATGTGGAAAGAATGCCAGATGACAGGAAGTGGTTGATAAATTATTGATATTATCAATTATGATAATGATAACGAAATCAAACCAGCCTAACGAAAATGAAACATCAAAATGCAAGGGTTACTCGTAATATCAAGAAGAAATGAACGAGAATCTAACTAAGCAGAAATCAACACATCATTTTGTGGTCCCAAAGACTTTGAGGTATTTGCCGTTAAATTTTTATATCCAAGCGGAATACAAATTGATTCTGTTAAAAATGAAACCGGCATTAAATTTCAAAATGACCAGGATGTTGCGAAACAGAACAGATCGAACCAAATTAAAACGGCTGAAAGACAAATCGCCGTAACCCAAACAAAATTTAGTTTCCCAGTTTTCGGTTGTTTCGTAATGAAATAGAGTATTGTTATTAGAGTTATTTTGTGACAGTCACCCAAATGACCGGTGCCATTAATTGACAACAGCGAGTGGAATTAATTGTTAGGAATTTTGCACTAATTGTCCCTTCACATTTCAATTGCTATTCTACTGTCATAATTCACAATGGACACACCGTGAACAATGATCGCGAACCATGACGGACTATGAAATATATATTTAAAAAAATACAGGAGGCCTTGAGGTTCCCATCCAGGGCTATGTTGTATTGATGGATATTGTACGGAAGGATCATCTGAAAGAGTTTTGGAGCTTTCATGAGAAATAGGACGAAAGAAACTCAAAAAGTCATTCCACAGCCCTAAATGGCGGGCCAAATCGGGATAGGCCGGTCCGAGGGGACCTTCTCAAGCTGGTGACCCATCGTCTTGATCGCGGCGGGAGGGAGGGGGTAGATTCAACTTCCATCCCCTCCTTTCCTTAATATTTCTCTCCACACAGAATCTCGAGAAGATGACATAAAGGCCCTGTGTGGGCTAATGTAAAAATTATGTAAAATCGACCCATTTTCGTGTGGCAAGTAGCAAACCAACTGTATAAACGTCGAAAAAAGCAGTCACCATTACTTTGGATTATTGCGAGAAATGCACGTGGTGATTTAACATCGAACAGTGCATTGACAGAAAGGAGAATGCAAGAATTGCAATCAATGGAGGACTGAATGCAGTAGTCGCTAATAAATGGATACAAATCTAGCAGACCACAATAGTCCTCATTTGAAAAGCAATATTTTCGAAACACAAAAAAGAATCTCGCTGAAAAAAAAAATTACAGTTTTTTAGGAATTTGTTTGATTAGGAAACTAATCGAACTTATCAAGTAGCCCACTAAAAAAACGTAAAATACAATAATGTAGGTCAACGATCACAACATAAGTTTACTATCATCAGTATCTTCATCAGTGTTTATGTATTTAAACGTCATTTATTTGGGAGTGCAATTCTGAACACACCAAGGCGGATACAATGAACTCTGACGCATCCCATACTTCTTGCAACGCGTCATAAATTCTGGGTTTACAAAAAAATGCAAAGCAGGGCAATAAATATAATCAACTTAACCGAGAAAACAAACACGAATTTGGCAAATTTAACGTAATGCAAATTATTATATGATGCGATTATTAACCTTTGTACCCACAAGAGAGAAGACAAATCTTGGGATTATTAATGAATATTTTTACATTCTTTAGACTTAGACCAGTGTTAAGCTATCATTCAGATTGCTGGATTGTCTTAAAGAATTACCTAGTGAAGGTAAATTATATATTTTGAAAGGAATATCGAAAGAACTGTCATTGGAGCCATACAAAAAAGTGTGTTTGGTTGACAAGGTATATCTCTGAGTAATGCCAATTATTTTTAAAGTGCCTGGCAACAAACATGAAACTGGAACGGTTCTGCTGGGCAGGAAATGTAGCAAGGTGGAAGGTAACCGGCTACCAAGAAGGTTTCTTTATAATGGGCCTGAGGAAGAAGGAGTGTGTGTTGGAGATCATAACTTAGATGGCTGATCGTTGTGGATATGGTCACTGTATCCTATTGGCAAAGGGGAAAGGAGTTAGATACTATGTAGGAGACGGGCAGGATTGGAGTGCTTTTCTAAAGGCGGTCGGGGGGGGGGGGGGGGGGGGGGGTGGGGAGACTTCGGTTCTTCTCAAGGATAAGGAAATTCCTTAACCGTAAAATTGTTAACGACTTTTGGGTTAACTGCGATTCCAGTTGTCTCGGATGATAGCGAGTAAGTCGCTAAATTTAAAGTTAAAGACAATTCCTTATCCTAATCCCACTGGACTGTTCTAAGGTACCGATGACGATAATGATAAAATGGTGGCCTTTACCAAACAAATAGATTGCATTGTGATTTTGTTTGAATTTTCGGACAACTTCATAAAACATCTTTTACAATAAAATCTGCCAGGAGAATGTTAATGAATTTAATACAATAGCACTCGAAGAATCCTAAACATTGTTTTGTTT
This sequence comes from Limnephilus marmoratus, assembly GCA_917880885.1. NCBI lineage: Eukaryota > Metazoa > Arthropoda > Insecta > Trichoptera > Limnephilidae > Limnephilus > Limnephilus marmoratus. The sequence goes on from OU862931.1 coordinate 30,812,348, forward strand.
TGTCATATTTAATGATTAGGCTTTCAAGTGCCACTCACTATGAACTTGAACGCATGGAGGACCAGATAGATAAGCTGTTTGGTAATTAAAATATTTATAATATGACGTTGAGCAGGGTCCTGCTGTTGGCCTGTGTTTTTTTCTGGACACTATAAAGGTTAGCATTGTTATCACAAAGGTAATTAATTATTGGTCAACATCAAACAAATATTATGTTGAATCGAAACCTAGAATTACTTCTTTCACTTCTAACCCCTAGAGCAGTGGTTCTTAACCTTGATGGAGGTACTGACCCCCACCAGTTTCAAATGCGCATTCTCTGAACCCTTCTTAATTGGAAATCGAACGGAATCATATGAGTCGGGGATGTGTCTTGACCTCACCGAACCCGCGAGACTGACTCACCGGACCCCTGGGGTTCGATCGAACACATGTTAAGAACCACTGCCCTAGAGTCTATGACGTTAAAATGCTGATTGCGCGGGAAATATTTTCGCATTACGTTCGATTCCAGAAAAAAAAATTATAGCTATTTGATTTGAAAATTCAACCGCCTCCGTTGAGAACCACTGCTCTATAGGGTTAAATCTACTCCCGGCACGGCATTCCCAGAGATAACAGCCCCTAGGGAAACCTCGAGGCTTCCTGTGTGGATAAAATATTTAATAGAACGTGTCACCGATGTAGTTATTATTTCGATCTCCTTTCATAACCATAGTAAATTATACACGCACGAAGAAATGACATGCTATGTGTGGTCGATAATCAATGTTGTAATAAAAAAAATGCCCACAGGTATGTGAACGTTTTGTACGAGAAATGTGTCTACTGAAATGGCGTCAAAATTGAGTTTACGACTTTAAAACGACTTATTGTCCCGCGGCAGATGCAGTGATGAATGTCGATGAACGAGAAACGTCACGCGAACTGAAATGTCAGAAAGATTCTCACAAACAGATAGTCACTATACTTCGCAGTCGGTGGCATCACCACTGCACATATTGTGGAGAGGTAGCAGTGGCGGTCCATGGCTTTTCAGTGAGCTTCGTGACTTTTCAAAATTTCACACCCATTTATTTTAAATATTTTAACCTTCTTGCGGTTTCCAATAGACACCGTTTAAAACGGAGGCGTCTACTAATATCTACAGGAATTCCAAAAACTGAACAATTCGGACTAATATCTATGAGAACCAAAGTATGGACGAATATCTACAGCACTGGCAGAGGTTGGATTTGCAATTATGTATAGCGTATTGGAATAACGTAATATTGCGTATGCACATTAAAAAACTTAATTTATAAGTGTATGTATGTAAAAAGCCCTAATAACGAACTATTGGCATTGATATATATACTATTGGACACATTTAGCTGATGATTAAGGATTTGGGTTTTTGTTTTAACAGCTTTCTTTATTTCGAGTGCTTCTAAATTATTTAGTCTGTTACCATGACCATTTTCATGTCAGTTAGGTTAGGTTAGGTTAGGTAAGGTAGGTAGTGGTGCCGTGTATTTCGAAATAAATAAATATCTTTGTATATAAACAGCAAAATACGTAATATTATTCAAAAACTTCATGTACGTTCTTTAAACTTTTAAGCCTTTACGTAATTAGTAATTACGTACTTGAAGTAATTTATGCTTTTCCGTACAACCTCTTGCTCAGCAGCCCTCTGCAGATATTAGTCCAACCTACGCTCCATAGGTATTAGTCACCACTGGGTCCGTCATAGATATTCGTCCGACCTAAGCTTTGTAGATATTAGTCCTCACTCTGAAGTTCGTAGATATTAGTCCAACATAATATGAGCTGTAGTTATTCGTCCGACATACAGGCTGTGGATGTTAGTATCTGGAGTCTTTAAAACTATTGATCCGGGCTTTATTTGGACCATAACCACGGCCAAAAGTATTTTCGTTATTGAAATGAAAACTTCTTTAGCACCGTTGTGATTTGAAACTCAATGAAACAAAAAAGTGACACTTAAAAGAGACAAACACATACGTCTATCGATTAGCCTACGAAAGAATGAGATAGTATAATCGGTCCCCTCTTTGTGCGGTTTTTTTGTAGCCTCCCCACTCTTGTCTACTTTAGTTTTCAGAAAGTTTCACTTACACCGCGTGTCAACTGCACACAGTATTTTTGTTTTGTTTTTTGGGTATTATGCCGTGTTGCGTTACCTCCTTCTTTCTTTCTGCCCTGATGATGGACACTGTAACGCTGTCCGAAACGTTGACTAATGAAGGAGGTATCGCAAAACGGCATAACTCCCCAAAAACACATAACGAACATAACCATACCATTTAAAAAAAATTATGTCATCATAGGATTTTCTATGTATCGCATATATCATCAAACATTCTAATTTTGGTTGCAAGTGCGTGATGTGACATATTCATGCGTAATGATTTTCAAAATTGATACCAATCTATAGAGCAGTAACCAATTATTTTGATTTTAATAATTCTATGTTTGAAAAGAGTATTAATTTCAGTAAGTTTATTTTTATTGAAGTTGTGTTGTTAAATAAATTGTGTTTATATAACGGTGTTCTCTAATTTTTACCTTGCCTTACCACTCGATCACGATGGCCGTTATTTGTCAACAAAAAAATAATAATATATTATAAAGAAAATCGATAATATGTACACATTTTTGAAAGGCAATTTCCGTAATGTTTCACGGATCTGCGCAAGAATATTATCATAAAAACCGAAGAAAATGCTTGACGAAACCCAATTAAAATGTTGTGGCAGTCTAAAAAGATAACTATGTAAAAGTGTAGTGCCCGTAATGCACATTCTGTTGTACAATAATCATCGTCAATTTAAAATGCAAATTTGCATGGGTGTGAAAAATGTCACCGTGCGTGATCTCCCCAGCTTACAGGATATGTTACTTTACTAACATCGTTGTACCAGATGTATGAACGCCATACAAAACTAACAAACCGTCACGCCATTATGCTACAGCTCTGTCCCCCACATACGTCTGATTCATCCACATTCAAACTTCGAATCTTGTCATGACGCGACTCAAGTATTATATTGACTCAATTGATGGTGACATGTCTTCCTGGGACTTTCCAAGTGATCATTAGGATGTTCTTCTGATAGGTACTACTTTCTCCATCATTCGCTTTATGTGTGCTACCATCAATGCTTACTTGGTTCATTCAAATTCCATACAGCGCGTATCGTTCCATACACACTTTGCTATTACTACAATTCTTGATGATTCAACGATTCAATTTACTTGAGTGTGCATTGTCTACCTGGAACATGGAACGTCCTGTCTTTTTCTTTGATTGCATCATAAATTATATTCTCCTGATACAACTTTCTCTGTCCATCCGCTTTACGTGTAATTTCTTTTGGATACTTATTTTTTACGTAATGAGTGCCATTTGGGGGCTTGTCAAACAAAAAGCTACATTGACACACACTACAAAAAGTCATTGATGTGCAACAAAAAACAATACGGATACATGTCAGGTCCCTGTGGGACGCCAGCATTTATTGAACGTGGGGAAGAGGTCAATTGCTCGGTTTTAAAATTAGTCTTGCAAACAAAGCCGCGTACAAATTTAGAACTCAATTCAAAAACCGAACTGCGTCGTTGCATAACGCGTTTTAGACCACAAGTTGACAATACGCCATTGTTATGGTAAATGAAAATATCTGAGGTGGTTCTCGGCTGAAGTATTCGTGGTATGAAAGGCTCATAAATAATGTATGACGTCTAAATGTAATAGGTACCTACCTACGAATAATGGGCAGGCATACATTTTAATTTTATTTTTATAGATAGCAATATTTGAATTTCTTCTAATACAATCATCTACCATCGTGTATGCCAAAAATACTGCTTTTGCTATGGAGAACATGGCTAGCAGAAGATTGAACCCGAAGCTTTGAACCACTTAGCTACCAATTACATTATTATTTACTGAGCTCAGCGAAGTCCTATTAATTCGACCGTTTTATTTCGTCTGCTGTTTGTTTATTGCTTGTACGTTCCGTTTCCATTTCAAGATGGTTAAGTAAAGATTATTTTATCAAATGTGACACCGTCGTGTTTATTTGGACTTTTTTATGTAGGCATCCACCATAATACCCAACCTAACCTACATAAAAAAGTTTGAAAAAAGAATTGACATTAAGACATAAAAAAAGTTACAAAAAATAAACGAATTGTAATTAAGAAGGTAGGTACTTAAGTAGGCACCTACCTACTTAAAAATCTTATGATTTCAGAGGAAATTTATGTTTTGAAATTAGAATCATACGTTTTTGGATGCAAGGTCTACTGTTCACAGAACTACCTAATTATTTAGAAATACAAGGTCTGCTGTTCACAGAAATACTAGTACTTATTTAAAAATACACGTTTTTCTTACTATGATTGCACTTTGAAAATGAAGAAGTTTGTGAACAATGAATTGCAAGTTAAACAAATTTTTGCACATTTTAGGGGTGGCTAAGAAGTTCACAAATGAAAAAAAGTATTATTCGATGAGCTAGTAGATAGGCCTAACATACAAAGATGATTAAGACGAAATATGGAACTACCTTGTTACTAAAGTTTATTTCCGGATTGTAAACAAAGTGTTAATTGTATTCATATCCGCTTTGAACGGTCGGAAGTTACTCAGACACAGCTGATGTCGAAGAGAATAGAACTAATCGGAAGTGGGAAGTCATCCTTTATTTCTCGATGTATCAGATGTTTTAATCTACTATACAAAGACGTACATACGTGACTAGCTAGTATCCAGGATAAAGACATTCGTCAGCTCACCACGGCCCAGTGGTCCACATTTTTTACTTTGCTTTACAGGATGCTAAAATACGTAGGTACTTGACTTACTACTATCACAGTGATTTTGAAATCATTTGGAGTAAAAAATGTTAATGAATTTTTGGCCTCAAAAAAACGTAAAAAATCAGTAGGTTTGGACAGTTGAATCAGGGTGAGGGTTGCAAATCAAGAACACCCTGTATAGCCCAGTCAAGATGTACATCCGTGCTTGCAAAAAGTCCGGTCATTCTGAATTTTTTATATGTTGTTAGGACCTAAACCAGTAATAAAAAAAAAAAATTGCAACTTCGAAAGTGCTGTGCGAGCGGTGGTGGACCCAAAAAACCAAGAAATTTTCGGATTTTTTTCAGTTTTTGCTCAATATCTCAGTGAAGGAAGAGTCTGACCGGTATAGTTAGTATACATACTTTTAAAGTAGACTAAATTTGCCACAATTTGAGATCAAAGCGAGCTATATGCAGCCATTGGTTTCCAAGATACAGTTCTTCGAAAATAGGACATTTTTTCCAAAAAGTGAAATTTTTTCGAAATGGTCACTTATTTTGTAAAATATTTTCTAAAACACGTATCCCACGTCAAATATTATATGAAATAAGATTGTAGTAATTTTAATTAGCTTTCATTTAAAACTAGATTGATATTTGTAGACCTAACGGTTCTCTCAAGAATGCCAGATAACCAAAAACAGTCATAGGTGGGTTTTGGGGGGAAATGCAAATAAACTGTTTTCACGTCTTTTTATGGTTTTATTGTGTTGTGAAGTAATTCCATTAGTCATCTATTCTATTCAATCTATTCATCTATTCAAACTATTCATCCAGGCAGAGCGTGCTGGTTATTGGAACCTTCATTTGTACACTATCCACAAGATGCTCCCTTTTTTCCACGCAGCTGGACATTTTTTGTATGCTAAGAGCGCGCACCTATACCTTCAGGATATGATGGCTCTACAAGATCGGATGGATAAAAGTTAATATGACATGTTCACAAAAGGACCCTTCACCATTCGCCGGTGTGACAAGTTTTGGTCTGGGTTGTGGTCAGATCTAACAATTGAGCAGAAGCTGATGCGATCCATGAAAACCTACGGTGGGTTGACCCAAGGAAGGGGAATCTCCGACAGTGTTCAGGCAAGGTGGACAACAGGAATGGTGTTTATGTTGAACATTTGTGAAGAACTGGAAAGTTTTTGCAGCATCTCATGTCCTACTGGAGAGCAGCATGTAGACGTGAGACCTTCTAGAATCATTCGAGATAATAGTGACGTGGAAAAACTAAAAAAACTGGTTTACTCTCCACCCTCCATTTCGCAAAACTGACAGTTTGATTTCTATCAGTAGTGGTTTATTGGCAGGTCCTGAAATTAATTGCCACACAGCCCAGAGAGTTGGAACGGAGGGAGTGATGAAGATTGTGGGGCAAATGTACGACAAGGTAGTAGTAAAGCGGAAAAATAAAGTTACCACGCTGGCATCGATCACCTCAACCGTTTAACTGCCGGACAAAAACAGAAGAGTGGCTGTGGATCCGCTCACAATTTTCCAGCGAGTGTGTATTACAAAGCAATCTGAACAGGATTTACAGGATGACTTCAAGTATGAGTTGGCCCCGTTCCCGATGTCTCTGTTCAATGAACAAGGGATGCGCAAGGGCACAAAATCTACTCTGTACTCTGCCTTCACTTCTCTTTCCAGCCACACGCCGATAGATGCCAGCACTCACGTCATTTTGGATGGTGGCTACCTCTTGCACCAGGTCGTGTGGCAGCGGAAGAGTATGGTTCGAGCACTTTTGACGCATTAAACCACCTACGTCTGAAACCACTTTGGGATGAACGTCTCCATCGTTTTGACGGCTACCCGAAGATGCTACCAAAAAAACACCAAAACAGCGGAAAGACTCCGGCGCTACGCAGCTCATTCCAGCTACGAATTGATGTTCGATGAATCCACAGTAATTCAAATTACTCAAGAGCATGTATTGGGCAATGAGAATAATAAGAGACGCCTTATAACTCTTCTCTGTGACGCCCTTCAGAAGGATGGAGTAGAAGTGGCTGTTGTCGAAGAAGATGCGGATCGAGAGATCGTCATGATGGCGCTTTCAAAAAGAGCAGTAGCCGATCGGGTCGTCACAGTGGGAGAAGACGTCGACCTGCTCGCTCTTCTCAATGGTTTAGGTGCTGAAGAGACAAACGTCTATCTTCAGAAGAGCACCAAGGGTGAAGCTGGTTGCTGTCACTACTCTATGACCTCCTACAATCACCAGGGCTCCCGGCGATTACCAGGAACGGTACTATTTACCCACGCGTTTACCGGGTGCGATACCACCTCAGCACCGTTTGGCCAAGGAAAGACCAAAATCACCACACTTCTGAGCAAGAGTGAATCACTTGCTGAGCAAGTGGAGGTCTTCCTTCGGCCAGACTCCATCCCACAAGCCATAAGTGAAGCAGGCATCAAGTGCTTTGTGGCTCTATATGGGGGTGACATCGCGAGGGATACTTTGGATTTCCTGAGGTATAAGACGTTTGTCACTTCAACAAGCATAAACCTCGCCCGTTTGCCACCGACGAAAGATGCTGCAGGCCACCATGCAGCAAGGTGCTACCTCCAAGTACAGAAGTGGCGAGGAATCAACTTGAATCCCACTGAATGGGGGTGGAAGCTGTCTTCTCAAGGACTCACCCCCATCCCAACCACGATGGATCCCGCACCTCCTGCCCTTCTGCGAAAAATTTCATGTAAATGCAAGAAAGGATGCTCTGGGAGCTGCTCATGCAGAAAGGCTGGGCTCCACTGCTCAGTCCTCTGTCAGTCATGCGGTGGAAAATTGTGCAATAACGTTCCGGATGTGGAGCTGAAATGCTCGGACGATGAAGATGACCCGACTACAGACTGGGCGCCTCTCCCAGCGTCCATCACAGATATCGAGACATCTTCTTCGTGCGAGCCTAAGCCCGGGCCATCTAAGATAAAAAGAAAGACATGATTTGGCAACCAAGACACAATACTTACATGGTTTATAATAGTTTTATTTTTTGTGTACATATAACTTGTCCTTACAGTAGGTACCATGATGTTTGTACAAGCATTTTAGTATGTAGGTATATAAAACAATGTTTGAAGATGACGTAATTCCCGATAGATGTATTATCTTTTCTTTTTTTCATCAAAAATGTGTTAACAATAACAAAAAAAAACTGTTTGATAAATAAAACCATATTTAGAACAGTTTATTTGCATTTCCCCCCAAAACCCGCCTATGACTGTTTTTTGGTTATCTGGCGTTCTTGAGAGAACCGTAAAAGGTAGCATTCGGATCTCGGCAGTCGCGGCCCGGCAGCCGCGGCTCTGCAGTCGCTGCCGTGGTCGCGCCGTACCGCTTTGTAGGGATTTCTATGCAATAGTTTCCGACACAAGCGACCGTGCAGCGCGGCCGGGGGGCGTGGCCTGCACGCGACCCTGGCAGCGCCGCCGAGCCGCTCCGGTAGCAGTATGGTCGCGCTGCCAGTGACTTTTTTTTCAATATTTTCTTTCAATATTTTAGCAGATTATGAATTAAGGAGCCTGAAACAAAGTTCTAGTACTTCTTTAAGCAGTCCCCCATTTGATTAAAATTCGCAATTTTCATCAACAAATCCTTATTCACCCAGTTCAGTCAGGGAAGCTACTGACTTAAGTGTTGTTACGTTACGGAATTGATTCCCGTGCGAGCTAATAGCGAATTGACCCCTTGCACAGGCCCTCCGCCCCCCTCTCCCCGCGCCGCGCGGTGCCCGTAGCTAAGCGCCGAGCGGCTCCCCGCATTCATTCCTCGGCCGACCTTCGGCATAACAACTGTGTCCCCGTGATTGCGCTCCCCGTAAACTGAACTCGCGATGTTTTACTTTGATTGTGCATTGTGCTCAAGAAGCTCCCGCCTAACCAGTACCCGTCTGACGACTGCCTATCTCCTGTTTGTGAGTACCAATGAACCTTCCTTCCCCTCTGTGTGCTAAGAACTGACATTTAACTTCACTATATACGCGTAGAGAGAGAGTTGATAGAACAATAGCATTTTAGTTAGCCAAATAACCATGTGTTTAGTGCCGAAGCTGGCTTGTGTATAATCCTGTTCACCTTTAAATGAATAAACCCTTTTTCGTGCATAACAACTGTGTTCTGATTGAGGAAGGAGACCTGGAGATTGTGAGGAAAGGAAGGGAGTAGGAATTTACAAGCGAACCACAAACACTCGCCCTGGATTTAAGAGGAACCTTGCTCGCGCCGGCTGTGTGAGCTAGCCGCCGGCTTGTTTATTGCATGTCCTTTCCAGGTTTTGGGTTTGGCGTTGGCCGCAAGTAGTGCCAATGCTAGCAGTGTTTCAAATACTTTCAATTTGCCAACAAATACTTTTGAAAACATTTCTAATACATATTTCCAGCTCGATAACAGTTCTTTTTCACATTTACCTTAAAGTGATAAATAGTTTTTCGTCAGCTGTGATTGATCCTTTTTTCATAGGTTGAATATCGTTTTCAATTAAACTAAGTACAAATTGAAATTGAGTTTTATTTAGTCTGCAGTATTTCCTGAATTTTTTTTTGGTAGCACTTATTTATTTATTTATTATTTAAACGCCCGTACATAGGGCTATTACATACATAATACAGGTGTATCGAACATTTACAAACATTATATATATATATATATATAGAATAACATACAGTACATACATACGATTTTTACAATTTTTTTTTTATTACAATTTCTGATCCTTTAGATTTAAGTGCGGTTTTATCAGGATTTGATAGCTGCCTTCATCGACTCTGGATGTATATAATGAATCGATTTTATTCCTTTTTGATGAAAGTAAGAGCAACATTATTTCATCATCTTCTTCTTCGTCCAGTATCAGTCTCTTCACAAGTTCTCGCTTTCGTTCATTGAAATTGTCAGACATAGTTAATGTTCAATACACGACTGCAATGCACAACTGTTCGCACTAACTTCTGCTTGACTACTGCGGTTGGGCAATGGGCAGTCGCTGCCCGGGCCGTGGACGCTGCTATCCGAAAGCTTCTGGCAGCGCCGCACAGCAAGCATTCGGATATATATATATGGGTCGCGGCAGCTGGTCGCGACTGCCGGGCCGCGACTGCCGAGATCGGAATGCTACCTTTAGGTCTACAGATATCAATCTAGTTTTAAATGAAAGCTAATTAAATTTACTACAATTTTATTTGATATAATATTTGACGTGGGATACGTGTTTTAGAAAATATTTTACAAAATAAGTGACCATTTCGAAAAAATTCACTTTTTGACAAAAATGACCTATTTTCGAAGAACTGTATCTTGAAAACCAAAGGCTGTATATAGCTTGCTTTGGTCTCAAATTGTAGCAAATTTAGTCTACTTTAAAAGTATGCATACTATCTATACCGGTCAGACCCTTCCTTCACTGAGATATTGAGCAAAAACTGAAAAAAATCCGAAAATTTCTTGGTTTTTTGGGTCCACCGCCGCTCGCACAGCATTTTCGAAGTTGCAAATTTTTTTTTTTATTACTGGTTTAGGTCCTAACAACATATAAAAAATTCAGAATGACCGGACCTTTTGCAAGCACAACCCCCTTTTCATGTTTAACTTGACTGGACTAGTAGTAATTGTGGACGTAAAGGAGATTTACAAATTATTTTTTGGACTTTTAAACACTCTTGAATTAGCTAAATAAAGAAAAATGGCTCAAGGATTAGTATCAAATCAACAAGATAACACTCAGATTACGTGTAGGTGTAAAACACTTTATGATTTTGTGAATGTATTTTTCACGGTTTCCATAAACCATATAATTTTAGAACGACTATAGGTAAACAAACAGAAAATGAGAAATGGTTAAAAAAGGAAAAAAATCCATAAATAAGCAACTAGTACAAAGCGCAACACTTTAAAAAAAAATTTCATATAAAATTTCAAAAACCTAGATAGTAGAAATATGTAGATAACATGTGCATTGAAGCTTTAAAATACTAAATACATCAATATCAAATGAATATGCAAGACGTGACATTATTGTGTTATCTTACGTTGGTACAGCTGGAAAAGGTTGATAGGAAATATAGCAAAATAATACATAATAATATATACTATAAAAAGGTAATAAGGGCTGTTTTACTATTTTGTGACGTACGTCAAAATATAGTTGTTGCCAACTGTCCGAAATTACGTTTCATGCCTGAATATGACGTTTCAGAGATGTGATACGAAAGCACTTTAATATTTATGATTTTGTAGAGTAAAGTGGTTGCTTTTGTAAGGACTAGAATAAATAAAATATATAGGTATAGGTATAATACATCTTAAATATTTTGTTTTATGTAGGTACTGTTTTGGAAGGAATCAGTTCTTTTTTCTTCTTCCTTGCACTGTCTCAACTCATTGCCTAGGTATGCTGTTTGTGTCGGCTCTTCTCATTCTCAGACTATAGGTACCTTCTTCGGTTCTGGGTATCGCTTTCATCCAGGCCGTTTTTCTGTAATGCTTTGGAGCATTGACTCATCCAGGAGTTCTTTGGTCTTCCTCTGGATGACTGTCGATGAAGCTCCATAGAAATTGCTTGCTTCACTGTGTGGTCTGGTGGTCTCCATCTTATGTGCCCAAACCAACTGTCGTTCCTCTAGCTTACTGTTTATGTCCGTGACATCCACGGGGTGTACCTACACCTCCGTGGCTACCACGAATGTGTGAACTTTTAATCCTATCTTTTAGTGATACTCCTGCCGACCATCTAAGCATTCGCATTTCTGCTGTTTCGAATTGCCTAGTGTAGGAGTTGTACATAGTCTAGAATTCGGAGCCACACATTATCGCGGGTCTAACAATAGTCTGGTATATCGGGTCACACAACATGATTCCTGTTGAAGGAAGGAATTGTACGGAGGGAATCGGTTGAAGGTAGGTTTATGAGTGTAATACGCGTGTATTCGAACATACTGACTCAACAAGGAGGACGCACAACACGGCGTTAATACCCATTAGCATTAGGTATTGTTCAATATTTTATCCTAGGTCATAAAAATCTAATTATAATTAAAAAAGTTGTACCTACAACCTACCTATCAAACTAGATATGTGAAGAATAAGAAAATTAAAACGTCGAAAAGCCGCAGACAACAATGCCATTTACTTCTGTCATGGTTGAACTCTCCAACTTCAGATTGTTATTTCAGATACCTTGATTTCCCATTGTTCTTTTTCTCTGAGGTAAAGTCGAACGTCCTGTATAATCATTATCCTCTAAGATCACATTAATATTTATTCAAGTATGGTTATGGTATATTACCACCAGAAGTGTCAACTGACTAAACGGAAGTACGTGTCCTAAACAATAACTTGTATTTTATATCGAAAATCTTTGAAATTTAATACCAACAAAGCTGAAAACAGATGCTTCCATATCTGTAAAGTTGTAAAAAATGACTAAAAGAAGCAAACTGATTTACAGGCCAAATCCAAAAAACAGCCCAGTGGAGTCTTAACTACGAAGGTGAGACGTGTGGTGCCAATGTCAACATGAAGAAACCAATTTAGAAGTCTTTGGAAATGAGACCAGTAGAATTAAAATTATCCATGAAATTGGGAATCGAATTTTAATTGAGTATGACGCCAATATCAGATACTACATGTCCAACGACTGCAATGGAATGGCCAATCTGACCGTTCAGATAGAATGCCAGATATGGAAAACAAAAAATCTTGCACAAGTACATTAGTGGAAGTGAGGCAGGCCGAGAAAGATGTGGACGTTCTACGTGGAAGAGGATTGGAGAAGGTTATAAGTTATAAGTTATAAGACCTTATGGTCTGTGAACTGGAGATGTATGGCTAGTACCTACTGGAGTAGGTGGAGGAGGTCAAATCACACCCTGGAATCTGGGATGTAGCTCCATGATTATGAAAGTTATGAAACTAAAGTATTTATGCCAAAGACAAACCCAGATCACGTACGAAGTATTTCGATACTTGATTGGATTTGTTGAAAATGAAATAGTGAGCTAATTCACGAATCTAAACTCCAAGGTAAAACGAATGAGATCAATTATTATTGGAAATCGCCATTACCTAAATGTCCTAAATGGTATTATTACAGTAATTTCAGACTCAAATCAATTTAAAAAATCAATACTGCGTAATTTTATCTGAGTCAGTAGCGTAACGACAAGATAGACAACGTGGTAGCCCATCGAGAAAATAGGTGTCCACATCATAGTGAAATACATTTGCCCACAAAAATAGTCTTCCGATTTTGGGACTGGTGGAGTTGAAAGGATTTGCAAGAGAAGAGGGTTTGGGACAAATTTTTTTTAATGTGAATACTGCACAAGAGTCCCAACTGCTCCAAACCAAGCCGCATGGAGCCAGTGAGACTATGACTATGAGACTATCCCAAAGTGGGATTATTCTAGAGGTAATAAAGTAATCAAATAGTTTATCACTAGGCAAGCGACTGAATAAACGATACCTACCTAAAATTTTCAGCAAAAGCCCACCAATAATAATTTTCATAAAACCCGTACAGAGCTTAGGGGCCGGAAATTAATGTACACTCCACTGGCAACATTATATTACTAACAAGTCAGTCAAACACGAAGGTATTTGGGTTAGAGAAATACACAATAATTTACATTTACTATGGAAATAAACGTCGAAAAAGTTTTAAAAGACAGATAGAAGCAGTAGCCTATTGACTTAGAACTGCGAGAAACCTAAAACGAATGTTTAATGTTTATTCTTTACCACGTGTATTTTTCTTTGGCATATACAGTATACACACGTGTCTCGTATTAACTTCTTCAGTGTTTGATGCTGTATTTAGTCGATGAAATGAGAATGTTGTATTCTTACTAACCTTGCCTAACATCTTAAAGAGTAAACTTTACCTGAATACTAATGTTAAATATTGATCAAATAAAAGTGAGCATTATTAGGTAGGTATATTTTTACCAACTTTAACTCATAAAAAATTCAAATGAAAAATTCAAAGTTTTTTTTGTGATTTGACAGAGGATTGAACCTTCCTCCCCAGAGACTGGAGTCAACAACAACGCTAACATCTAAGCCAAATCTAAATTGGATAGTACCGACATTTATGTCGTTTATTAACTCCTGTAATTTTTTAATAAAATATGCATGAGTGCCAATAAAAGTTAGCAGAATGCATTGTCAGCGATAACGACTATTTAACGATCGGATGCCGGACAGTGGATTAATTTCCACTTCCAAGATTCTATTTCATTCATTCATTAATTTTTTATTAATTCACTTATTAAGGAAACAAAATCGAAATTCAAAGTGTATTTAAAAATAAGTTAGTTGATCAAAAAGAGATACATGTATTACTTTTTAAATACAAGCACTTGAAACGAGTAGTCACGTAGTGTATTTAACATTCATGAAGGAGCATTTAAAAAGTAAGAGCTTGAATAATTTGGCTCACGATATTTGAAGGTTAAAACTAAATGAAATTAAGCTAAGAAAGGATTATGTAACTAACTTCATGGCAAGTAGATACGAGTATATGGAGAACAGCGTACTTCAGTTTATCAATATCTGACCAACGTTTTACGGAGTCAGTGAATGTTTCTTAAGTGCGATAGTTTCAGATTGGCGAAATCAATGATTATGTCAAGAATCGGAACCAAAATGACCCCGCATTAAGAAATTAATAACATACTTCCCTTGGAACACTTTTTAAGCTCTTAAAAATTAATGTCAACTTAGAAAATAATCTCGTCGAGTTAAAAAAGGAATTACACGAAGAAAAAAAAATGCAAAATATGCTCCAAAAAATATTAAAAACACATCTGGTTCTGTTATTAAAGATGATATAGGTATGAAAAAATTGTCAAAATGCTTATTTAAATACTGCTTATGAAATTTGTCGAGAGATTATAGATAATAATGTTTCATTGGCTATTTTAGCTAACCCCTGATAAATAAAATAGCTTTTTTTTAATATTATCGTCTCTCGAATTAACATACCTATCTACCTTCCAAACAATCTTTTATTTGAACGCTTACTACGGAGTGCGTAGATTTGCAGTTTTTGAAAGCATCACTAAATGAAATGCTGTTTTTGAAAGCAGATGAAAGACTCTTTCAGATTTGAACAAGGGCCCGCAACCCGAATTTCTACCGATTTCTTACATATCTCCCTCAAACACGTTCAGTTTTAAAGCTTTAAAAAAATATATGTTATTCTTGAAGATAATATCTAGACATTGCCCGCACCGAAACGCAAATTTTATAAAATTACCTCGATAGAAAAAAATCGCAAAGTATGCTCCAAATTTTTTTATTAACACGTTTGTTTCAGTTGTTTTACAAGTTATATGTATGAAAAAAAATCACAGTGTTTCTTTAAATGCTGTTTAAGACAATGCCCGCAAGAATTTTGCTCTATTTTAAACGAGTCGTGTTTAATTAAACATTTTCGCAATTTTCGCATCGATTTTGTCGCTGTAAATGTTAGCGCTCTCCTCTAACATTCGTAATTTCGTATCTCTCTGTCTTCTTCTTTCCGAGCCCGGTTGCAGAGCCTTAACAAACGCTACTAAAAATCTTGAACGCAAAGGCAAATAATTTCTAATGGCTTAGACACCGATGTTTTTTTTTTGGAAACTGTATTCACCACATCATACGAAACAAACTAAAACCACATAATTAGACAAACGTATTATCAAATAAAGGTTATTGTAACCAATAAAAAAAAATATTTAAAAAAATGGCGAACCTATTAAAAATTGAAAAGAAGACAGAACAAGTTACATGAGGACGTGCAATTTGCAAAGAGATAAAATAGCACTACGTGGCCAGAATAATAAGTTAATAAATTACAGACATTATCTATACAAATACTATTAACATGATCCTCTCCCCTCGGACCAACAAAGAATAATAATATGCTAAAATGTTGATAATCTCTGTTCTTACATCTTCCACGTGCTGGTTTTATTCACATAAAGAAACACGAAAATAATTGGTATGGAAGGTTCGTTATAATTGCGAGGCAAAGAATCGAAAACCCATTATTGTGGTTGCGTGCCTTTTCCCGTTGCATATTCATGAAATAGGCTCAAGCTAAGCTGGGGAATACATAATAGAAGACTGAGATAGTTTTGCCGTATTTAACAACCTCTTGACACACAGTTCTCGCTTCATTTACATTCAAACATAATCTTTTGTTTAGCAGGGACTCGTAACATGTCAGGACAAAAAGTAATTGATTCTCTTGAACGGGTTAATAATTCCTTTTAGTGCGTCCCCAACAACTTCTTCCATCCATTTGATCGTTTCCTGCGACTGCCTTCTTCGTCAGTGCGCTCCGCACGCCCAAAAAATCACAGAAATTACAAAAAACCATGGCGTTACAATTCTTCGTGGCAATACAATTCCACACAACAGTAACAATTGGAGATGCCATGGTCTCACTGGCTCCAGACGATGGGAGAAGTTCGTACTCGTGGGCGCCATACACACAAAAAAATCATTGTTCAACTGAGCTTATCAAATATTGGTATGCCTCGGGGATCTCATAAGAGGCTTAATTTAAAAATTTAAACAAGTTAGCTTTATTAAGTGACTATATTTGTGGATCGGATTCATCAACCCTTCCCCTTTCCTCCTTCTCAATTTATTTAAATCTCAACATTCTCCAAACTGTGGAAGCCGTAACATGAAAAGTTACGGCATCTAGTTAACTATCAAACAAATTAAATCCGAAAAACAACTACTTTAATTCATTAAATCTGGGAATAATCAGAAAAAACACTAACCAGTATTTTAAAAACTAGAAGTTACTGAAAAAACCCTTCCGACACCATGAAGTTGAGTAGATCATAACCATAGAACCAGAAGTCGCTGAACAACCTTCTATCCAAAACCTGGTTCGCCTCAGAAAAAAATCTCGTAGTGAGTAAACATGCTATGTCTCTTTTTATGTTTATATTTCACTTACATATGACGCGACGGTCCCGAAGAACCACGTCGGATCTGCTAAAAATTGAAAATAGTTTTGTTTTATTTTTTTATATTAACTTTATGAGTAAAACTTTTATTATATAAGCATACCTCATTGTAATTTTTTTTAATCAAATAGGGGAATATTTTGATAAAGCTATTAAAATTGACTAACACATTGACAGTATTTTGTTGGCTGAAAGAAAAAAAAAAACTATTTCAGATTTTTTGTTTTTGTATTTTGTACCTACATCCTGTGTGATTCAAATTCAATACCTAATATTTTTACTTTGTATTCATTTTTGTGCAAATGTTTTAAACAGTAGTTTCCTCCACTATTTACTAGTATAATTTAGTTAATATTGTTATATATATGTATGTAAAAGCCTAAATAGGCGTAAATAAATAAATAAATAAATAAAAACGTCAAATTGAATATTTAAATAAATGAAGACAATGCAAGCGAAACTCAATCGAAAATCTGGAAACAGAAAAATCAGAAAAACATATTGACACCTCTCCTGGGTTCAAGTCCCAGAGGTGTCAATATGTTTTTCTGATTTTTCTGTTTCCAGATTTTCGATTGAGTTTCGCTTGCATTGTCTTCATTTATTTAAAAAATAGTTTTGTTGTTTTCATTATTAATTTGTGGGGTGGTATGCCGTGTTGCGCTATCTCCTTCACGGCACTGTAATGCTGTCCGATTCGTAGGCTAAATAAAGAAGGAGGTAGCGCAGTATCCAAAAATAAATAACGAAAATACCTTTGTTTTGTTGGTTTATTTTAATTTCCTTTTGATGATTTAATTTTTTTTTTCGGAATTTTGAATGAAATGCAAAGTATTAAAACAACACTATATTTCTTAATCTCAAAAACAGTAAAATGCATAAACGAAACTTAAAACGGTTGTTCTGCAAAATTACAAAATTCCACTCTCGACATTGTTCTTCGGGACAGTCGATATCTTCATAAAAAGTCAAAATCATTAATCAAATAAAACAAAAGTTTTAAGTCGGGCAATGTTCCTCAAAAATGATAAAATTATTAAAGATGTAGGTTACAACATTTATAACAATAATAAATAATACACCAACTGAAATGGTGAAAACGAAACAATGGAGCCAGAAAATATTGTCTGATTTAAACACAAAGAGCAATAATTAGCTACGAATAATAATAGGACGTAACTCTAATCTAGGGAATTTGATTCCCATCGTTAAAACTTACACATCACGAATCTTGGTAACCACTAACCTGACTAACCAGTTTCCATTGAACTATCAATTAAAGTTATCAATTATTCTTGATTCACACAGGGAATGAGGCTTTATTACGAATTCAGCAAACTAATAGAGATTCTGAGAACAAGCATTTAATTAGAGTTGAGATTGAATTAACGTTATAGAAACGTAACGAAGTAACAACACCTACCTAATAGAAGCTTTTTTTTCAAATTAAATTGATTTTTACATTTTCCACATTCGACACCTGGAAGTTTCCCTCGTGGACAGTGTTAAACTTGTGATGCTGTGGATGCATTTGTCGTGATAACTTTAGGGTTATTACGCCGTGTCGCGCTTTCTAACATTAAATCTGGTCATATTTTATTTTTTAACTTATAAAAATATTAGGTAATTACGGAGGCAATTGAAAACCATAAAGCTTATGTAAGTAATAGTTCTAGCTATTCGAATGCGAATAATAATTTTCAAATAATCACGACTATTTCGCATTTGAAAAAATCTTTATTGAGCCATTAAAACGGTCACTATCTTGGAACGGAAATGGAACGTACAGACAGGCGAAATCCAAAACGGTCGGGTTAAAATAGGACATACGCTCAGTCAAAATGATTCCTGAATCAATATTCAACAAAATAATGCCGTAAAAGTTGACAATATAATGAAGAAATGAAATATTACTAGAATGCGCTAATATGTAGATTCATACTTTAAAGGTGTCTTAGATCTTTTCTAGATTGCATGAGGATTGTAGGTGTTTTAAATGCTTAGTAAAATAATCATTCTAGCAATAAAGTACCTACACATAATATGTATTTAAAAAGCATCGTCAAACATTTTATTATTTTCGAAATGGAAATACTGAAAAACGGCATTATACGAAATGAAAAACGCAGCCAAAATAAAAATGTGCCTTTTCCGTCGTTTTTCAACTGCAGCAGAGCTGCAAATTATTCAACCAAAATTCCGCTTGGTTTTTTTTCCATCACGCACCAATAATCTCACCGGACCATCAATATTTAGAGCAAATACGCAAATGTTGCAAGGGATACTTTCAGCAAAAAATGGGTGGTTCAAATTCAAAAGCTTTAAAAATATATATATTTGAAAAAGACCTAATTTAAAAAAATGTGGTAAGCAACCCCAACAGCCATATGAATACAACTATCATAAGAATAGTTTCATTAATTACTTTTTAACATGATTACAGTAAAAGCTATTCATGGAATCATCCATTTCAGGAATATTTTGACGGTATCCATAAATGGAAAGGGGAAGGAGGTGGGAAAAGGTAGGTTATGAAGTAGACTATCTAACGATCGCCACAGCGATTTTCATACAATATCGATACCATTGAAGGCCTCCGTGGCCGAGGGGTAAGACTCTCGACTATCCCAGTTCGCGAGTTCGGACCCGGCGTACGCAAATAAATTTTATTTGATTAATTTGTGGTATTTCACAATTAATTGATTAAAAATAATTTATAGTATATTTGCCTTTCAGAGTAGAAGTCGGTTCTAGAGTGGAAGATACGATCATTATCGCCCTGGTTTAAGACCACCATTCAGAATTGAAACGTTGCTTGAAATGTCTTTAGCCGTGTTTGGTGACCAGATCTAAATAGCCAGGCACCCCCCCACCTTACTCTTCCACACCTTCTTCCCCTCCCCACTACCATCAGCCTCTCAACGTACCTCAATAGAGAACTCCAGTCCAATTTTTTTTTTAAATTTTAATGAATGACCTTCTAACATAAATAATTGAATTTTTGTTTTTATTTTTAGAGTTAGTTTTAATAGTTAAAATAATTGTCAAAGTTTTAATTTTTCAAGACCCCCGAAAACCACCGTATGGTATGGTGAATCGTGAGACGTCTACACTCCTGAAAAATTAGTATACATAGGATCGGGCAATCAGCTGATCTACTGCCGCCATTTTGAATTCCGTTGTTCAAAGTATTCTCCCTAGAGTAGCATTACTATTTTTTTTGCAGTAGTTTTTAAATATTTTCAATAATAGAGATAAACTAATAAGAGATACCTTTATTTTTGAAACATTATTTAGGCCTAAGTAACGTTTCAATAAGCACAACAACTAAATCTCTATAAACAGTATGTAAATAAACGAATAAATTAATACGATGGCTTGTGTCATATCATACATACCCATACAATGACTTTACGGTGACGACACGACAAGTCGAACAATGACGTCACCTTGACGGCGTGTTTTTACGACCCGATTAAAAATGGACTTTTTAATATTTTTTTAAAAACTCTGCGTGTAATATTATTTAAAAAATTTATATACTCAGAATCAGCGTTTATTGGCTTATATGAACATATTTTTTTAAAGCCAGAATATTTTTCACTGGAGTTCCTTATTGGGGATGCCATAGTCTCACTGGCTCCAGACGGGAGTAGTTGTGACTCTTGTGCGGTATTCATATGAAAAAAAATAAAAAATGCTAAACGGTTAGGACGTAAACCTATTTGCTCTCAACTGATTTTGAACCCGTAATTGCCAGGGATTATCCTGTTAGGTTAACTATAAAACAATTAACCTGGACACAACAGAACAGATTTCTAAAAAAAACTATTTAGGAAGAAAAAACACTTGAGCGAAGCCGTGTTACATTACAGGAGTAGGAATCTCAATTATTTAAAACGGAAGAAATTCACGATATTTTAACATATTTGTAAACTTTCACACTTCATTTAAAACGCCTCTTTTCCTATTTATCAAAATGCTATCGGAGAATTGTTTGAATCCAACACGAAAAAATAATCAAACCTCGTGCGATGAAAAATAAATTGCTTTCATCCGTGAGTTTTCATTTCTGGAAAACATCAATGCGTAAACATACAAGCTTAATATTCATCCTTTAAAAAGGATTTTCAATTATTTAAACATACTAGAGATAAAAAATATATTTATTTTATGTAGATTTTTGTGGTTTGTTCCCAGAAATCGTTTACTTAGATTTTATTCACGCTTTTAATAAACTTCTTATTTGTTTTTTAATATGAGTGTTCGTGTAAAACAATGATAAATAAATAAATTGCAAGTAGACATCTAAAAGGCAAACCAAGTTAAAAATAATTTCTCGGTACAAACGAAACTCGTTTATTTATTAATGTCAGTGTGACCTCTCTCTTATAAAACCCTAAAAATCCAAAAGGCAAATTTATACAGCCGCTTATCCAATACACAATTCTTTGTAAATCTCTACATATTATAAATTAAAGTCCTCCGCCTCTTCTATCTGTGTGTTCGCGATAAACTCAAAAACTTCTGAACGGATTTTCATGCGGTTTTCAATAATACATAGAGTGATTCATGAGGAAAGCTTACGTATAAATTATATAAGGTTTTGTGTAAATTTGTTGAAATATATAATTAAAGGAGGATGTCTAAATGTGGTGGACGAGCGGGCTGGCAAGCGGGCGGTGTGGATTAGATTTGTATGCAAATTAACAGAGGGCGTTGTGAGTTAATAACACTTAGATATAAAGGTTGGGTAACCATCCGTTATATGGTGTTGTGTTTCGTTAGCCAGAGCCACACGTTTCCGGGTCAGCTAGTATATTAATATTAACCTTTCATTTGATCCATACCATTCAGCCCTATCTTTTCCCATTATAGCACAATACCATACGTTGTAGGTAATTTAGTTTGCATACTAATAATGATAATATTTAAAAAGAAACCTTCAATTTGTGTTCCGTTCATAAACTAAGCCACATTTTGAAGAATGATTTCAAGTGTTGTCTATCAAAAGCCAACAAACTTGGTATTACCCAACTTTCCTGGCCGCAAACCTCAGATTAAGTAAACCGCAGAATCCTTAGTCACATATTACATAAACATTGTACATTCCTGGCAGTACCTATTAGAAGAGGAACTGCATAGTAGGAGATCAGCAATATTGGAGACGTTGGCTGCAGACGACAAGGTTGAAGACTTTTCCTAGAGGCTAGCACTCTCCTAGAGTTATAGCGCCGAAGATGACATTTATGTACGTACGTAAAAGTAATTAAGGAAGAAATGGAAGAAAATGTCAGGGGAACTATAGAAGTGAAGGTCTTTCCTGGATTCGGCCAAGAAACTCTTCTACGTTGTAACCCCGAAGTTGTGTGTAACTTGTAACATTAACAGAAGAAGATAGTTGGACTTACCAGCGAAAGGAACTTCTGCCACGTACTCCTCCACGCAATGGTCGGTGCTGGCACTGCTGGATGGGGAGGAGCATCTGCCCAGTAGACGAGGGTCCGTCTCCGTCTCCATGTCACGTGACATTCGCTTGTACTCCTGCAAGAATTTTCAAGGTTTTAATAGACGGAAATGAAAGTAATTTAAAGAATACGCCTAATGGATGAATTCGTTTTGTTGGCGCCAACAATTCAATATAACCAGGTCTAGAGTTACAGATACCTACCATTAAAGCATGATTAGAAGTAGGATATTTCTGGTGGGCGTTTTCAATAAATTCAGATAAAGTACCGCACATCGCTGTATTGATGCATTAGCATTATCAATCCTGCTCTAGTTTTGAAGATATCAACATTAAATAATATATTTTCATAACAATGATAACAGGGCAATAAATGAAATTTTATGGACAACGGTAAACGGTAATGACAAACTTTCAATTACTTACCTTTAAAACACAACTTGGACTGTAAAAATCCCGCACTCCGAAAACACTATCAACAAATAACTAACCAGTGAAACCATTTATAAAAAAACCAACAACTGTGCAGTACAAACAGTACACTGCGGTAGGAGCGGATAAAGACTATTTTTTTAGTAACATGTTTCATCCAGTAGTCCATACATGTGGTGAGTCAGTTTTGTGGGAAATTCTATAATCGAAACCACATAAAATATATAAATAAGTAAATGGGGAGATAAGATAACGAAATAATATTAACTTCTTCAAAAGTGGCAAAGTTGTTTTTTGGCACCATTTTAATAAAAAAACACTTCGTTTAAATTTAAGAATAGGTCACTTCCACATTTTTTTTCTAATTCAATGACAATATGTCTCATTTATGTTTATTTTTTATAGTATTTTTCAAACCACGTTACCAATAATCTTATGATGTTTAAAATCATAAGATTACTTTTTAATTTCGTAATACAACGTTAGCAGGCTAGGCTACACAAGTGAAGTAAAAAAATATAGTAAATGCAAAACGTCATTGTTAAGGGAAGACAAAGTGTGGTATAATTTAAAAAAAATCAGTGCGGAAAATCGAACGAGTTTTGCTTGATATTTTACTCGTTAAGTTAAAAAAAATCTTTTCCCAGAGGGAGTTCTGTCAATTGAAACAAAATTTTTCAATAATATTCTTTTTTTAACCACTGATTCTTGAGATTATTTGGAGTAAAAAATGTATATGAAATTTTGGTCCCCGGTGACTTTTTTTCAAAATTTTTTCTTCAAAATCAAACAACAAAAAAAACACGGGTTCAAGTCCCGTTGGCGCCAAGTATCTTTTCTAGGAAGATTTTTCAATGTAGATGAGTGTTTCAGGCTGATAATTATTGCTTATAATAATTGTTACCCTTTGTGCTATGCATAAAAATCTTGTCTTAAACGTTAGTTCATCAATAAAAAAATAATAACAAAAAAATTCTTCCGCATGTCGTTACTGATCACTCGGCCGAGTAACCGATCAACCCCTACCCCTCCTCCAACTGTCTAACTTCTACCATTTTTTATGTTTTTGTAGAAAATTTTGGAGGCGGGAATGGGTACCGCCGCCCCGGGAACCTTTATTGGATAACCAACACCTCTGCCATAGGTCACCCCAAGTGATTCGCTACATTTGGTGATTAAGCAGGGGTGCCCGGGTTTACGGGGTGAGGTTTGTCTAAGTCTTGGAGGCGGATGACCAGGACATACTGAACCCCAGATTCCTACCCACCCCTTAAACCCTTTTCCTTCCCAGAACTCTCCTCTCCTTCCTTTCCTTAAAAAAACCCTCCACACAGCATCCCCAAAGATGACATAGGCCCTGAGGGAAATTATTTTCCCCAGGGCCTCCTGTGTGGAGCTCATGTAAAAAAAAAAGAAAAAATAAAAACATCAAAAAAGTTACCGGAGACCAAAATTTTATTAACATTTTTTACTCCAAATAATGTCAGGAATCGCTGGTTAAAGTAAGTCAAGTACGTTCCTTAACACCCTGTATATAAAAATCAATATTTATTCGTTTGTTCGTATTTTATGCGATGCCGTACCGTTCATTGGATTGCTGTGAAACTTTGGTCATTTGTTGTACAAGCCCGTGAAGATTTTTATATATAATGGTAAGCTCTGGCGTTATGAAATTTGTACAAATGAAAATGTGTGTATTTCATATAATTTAGCGGCAGGGAGGGAAGGAACGAGGGGGAGGGCAACAAAGGAGGTGGGGTTCGCGGAAGGGAACGAGGGAGTGGGAAGGCGGGGAAGGTGGAAGGGGAACGCGGGAGAAAGGAAATGAAGGGAAAAAAATTGTATTTATTTGAATGACATTGCAACGCATGCCTGATACCAACTAGTAAGAAATAATTTTGAAAATAGGGCGAAGCCGAGAAGTAACTAGATAATTCGTAATTTGTTGTTGGTCTTGTGTCCTTCCTGTTTCAGCATCGTGTGATGAAGTGTACCAATCCTCCTGTTTACCTTCTAATAACTTACCCAAGTCAAACACGTTTCTATGACATTTAAGATAAAAATTATATATTTGTGTTAACAAATAACTAATATTTGAATAGACGTGCAGAAAAAAATCCATGCGTTATTATTTTTATAAAATGTTTATCCAATACCAACTGCTCCTAACATATTTACACAGGAACTTAAAAAAAACATGCTCAACTTAAAATACACGTGATTGATTAAATTCAGTTATATCGTTATATTATCCTTAACTAGCAGACCCGGCCACACGTTGCTGTGGCTAACGAAACACAACGCCATTACCCAATCTTTATAAAATCCACACCACCCGCTTGCCAGCTGCCCGCTGCCCGCTGCCTGAATTGAATATTTGAATTTATCGACTTTTCTTTACTACTCGTTTAATAAGCATGTATTATACATATAAACTAATTAACTCGCCACTAATTATACAATGCTTGCTATGCAACACTGGATATTTGAAAAGGGAAAATCTAATACCTACTTACTCTAGGAAATCTATTTTCCAATTTTCAAAAGTGACTATAGTACGGCCCACCAGCCGTTTTAAATAGCACAAAAATATGTTTTCTTTGAATTTCTCGGCTTTTCTCTAATATAATTTACATGTGTTATACATATAAACATTCCTCTTCAATCACTCTATCTATTGGTGAAAACCGTATGAAAATCCGTTACGTAGTTTAAAAGATTAACGCGCACATCCTTTTTGAGCGACTTCATTTTATACTATGTAATAATAATAATGAATGATGATGATGGTGCTTTTAACAATTTAATAATTAAAAGAAGGAATTTAACCATCTCGGAAGTGCATAATATCGTTTTGTAGTAATTCGTTTTGGAACTAAATAACTACATTGTGGTAGTGCCGTGTTTTCCTTCGCAGAGATACATTGGTAAGTAATTGATCATTTTTTCCTTGCATAGGTACCTTGTTTTATCCTACACATGTTATCGTTATCACAAACTCCACTCCGTCTCGTTTCGTTTTAAGTATTTACAGGTCATTTAAATGAAGTGCAAATAATCATTGAAGATTTTTTTTAACATAATTTCTGTCTTTTCTTTTTCGCATATTTAGTTTTCAATGATTAAATATTACAATTTGAGTTTTTATACAATTATACAAATATTCATCCTCTTGGAATCATACATAAAGATATAAAAAATGCGTTAAGATGAAGCCATAGATACTAAACAATGCAAAATCATATGTTTTTGTTTTGAAAATTTGATCACTTAGAAGTATTATAGATGCTTCAAATAAATACTGCGTGAAGAACATACCTTGGCCCTTAAAAATATCGGTCATTTTTTTATAATTCTTTTAATGAGCCCGGAAAAAAATAAAGTATAGGTATATAAAAAATCACTCTCAAGTGCAAACTCTCCTACTTATAAACCCCTTTTCGGATATGATTGTATTTTTTAATGTAGAATTTTTTTTTATTTTTATTTTTTTTTTATTAGTTTTTATATACATATACATGTAATATAATCATGAGTAATTACATTTTCAGGTTACAAACGGATTAAACTCAAATAATTAAATACTAACATGCAACATTGATTATAAACAGTATAAACATATATATGTATATAATATATAACCTTTACGAGAGTTTAACCACTCGTGTGTAAAGGGAAGAGGAAAATATATATATATATATATATATTTTTTAAATTAAAAAAATTAAAATTAAAAATTATAACACATACATTATATTTACGTACTTACATAAATCGAATGTGTAAAAAAAATAAAATAATATTAAAAAAAAAATAACAATTTAAAATAAATTTTTGAATAAGTATTGTTAATTAAAGGTTAATGCGGTTCTAAGTGGCTAAATTATTTAAGATATTATTGTGTTTTAATTTATTTTTGAATTTATTGTAGTCAGGTTCTAATCTCAGCTTTATTGCTAGTTGATTAAACCACACCACTCCATTGTACGTGTAGTAGTGTTGTGCAAAACTGGTATGCATTAATGGCGTACACAAGCGACCCACTGTGTTTTGCCTATTGCTCTCAACGCGGACCATGGCGTGGTGCGAATTATTAGAATAGTCTTTGTGTATTTGAAGCAGTGTATTTTTTATATATGTATTTTTTAGAGGTGGGACTTGAAAGTCTTGAAAAAGTTGAGAGGTTGAATAATCTGATGGTTTCTTAGTAATAATTTTTATTATTAATCTTTGAGTAATTTCCAACGGTAAAATTGAGGTTTTGTAAGCTCCTCCCCATGCAACAATACCGTATTGTATTATCGAATGGGCTAGAGCATAGTATATATTTTTAAGAATTTTTAAGTTAAGTATATTTCTTAAATTAATAAATATGTATATAAGTTTTCTTAATCTATTTATAGTATTGGTAATTTGAGTCTTCCACTTAAGATTACTATCTATTATTACACCCAAATATTTTATTTCTTTTTTATTTGCTATGAATAGACAGTCATTATTTTGGCATGTTAATATTTTAGTGGTGCATTTTTTTGAATGAATTTTAATATTTAAGGCGATAGGAGGAGATTTTTTGTTATTTATACTAAAAGGTATATAATAGGTTTTTTCAATGTTTAATGTTAATAAATTTTCGTCAAACCATTCTTTCAAGATATTAATATCATGATTAGCAGTTATTTCAAGTTCATTCCATGAATTTGCTTGGAATATAATTGCAGTATCATCTGCATATGAAACAAGTTTTCCTGTTATTGGTAATTCAAAGATATTATTAACATACAAGATGAATAGAAGAGGGCCCAAAATCGTGCCTTGTGGTATTCCAAAGTCGCTTGTACTCGGTTCACTAAGAATGTTTTTTATTTTTACATATTGATTTCTAGAGTTAAGGAAACTTTCTATCCATGTGTTAGCGTTATCTATAATTCCGATTTCGTTAAGCTTGTATAGTAATTTTTTGTGACTTATGCTGTCAAAGGCTTTCCTTAGGTCTATGAAAATTGCAAGAGATTTTTTGCCTTTGTCTAGTGCTTGATGTATTTTTGTTGTTAAATCTATGATTGCGTCCTGTGTGGTTATTTTTGCGCGAAAACCAAATTGTTGGTCACTCAGTATATTATTAACTAACTAACTAACTAACCATCACGCCGTTTCCCCGCAGGGGTAGGCAGAGAGGACGGACCGCCAAACATCCCGGTCTTGGCACACATTCCTTGCCTCGTTTACATTCATACAACGTCTCATACATTCTCTTCTATTATTCTGACTCTTGACATGGCCCGACTCAAGTATCTGATTCACTTGGTCGTGCCATGTCTTTCTTGGGCGTCCTCGACTTCTTCTACCATTCACATTTGCGTCATATATTCTCCTTACACTCCTTTCCTCTTTCATTCGCTCTACATGCCCAAACCATCGGAGCGTTCCTTTCTTGATCTTACTCATCACGCTTACATCAGCCTTGCATTCTTTGCGGATTTCCACATTTCTCACACGATCATACATGGTTTTACCACACTCCAAAACTTGTACCAATTTTGTATTTGCTTTTTAGCTACCTTTTCAAAAATTTTTGAGATATTTGATAATACTGATATAGGTCGGTAGTTATTAATTTCTTTAGAGTCACCTGATTTATAAATCGGTGTAATAATAGTTCTTTTATATATTGATGGAAAGATACCCTTTTTAAGACTATTGTTTATAATATATGTAATAGGCTTTTTCAAAAAGTTAAGATGTGTCTTTAGATTTTCAACAGTGATCCCATCAAACCCTGGTGCTGATTCAGTTTTTAGGTTTTTTATTATATCAACAATTTCTTGTTCAGTTACCGTATCGAATTTTCCTATGGTTTTTTTTGATGATGTTACATCATTTTCTGCGGTAGATGTGGTATTATCTACGATATTAGTTATTTTGCTTGCGAGATTTTTTCCGACATTAGAAAAAAATGTATTGAAAGCATTTGCACATTGTTCAGGGTTATCCAAAACTTGTACCATATTGTTATCAATACGTAGCTTTAAAATGTCACTTGTTTTCCTTTTTTTATCAATTATTTCATTTATTGTTTTCCAAATTTGTTTATTGTTGTTTCCTGAATTCAATACCTTTTGTTTATAAAATTCCTCTTTGGTAGTTTTAGAAAATTCCGTTTCTTTTATAATAATCGCAAACATATATGATATGTACGCCCGAATTTCAAATACAATAAAATACCCGTTTTTGCGTTGTTATTGTACAATACGGCCGGCAGTTGACGAATTTGGATTTTCAAAGTGAACTCTATGCCGTCCACCCAAGGACTACAGACTTGCCACACCCTTTTCTGTCAGTCCGGGCCCGGACGGTGCGGGGAATAGACGTTAGGCTCCGCGTCGCTCGGTTCGCACGGATAATAAGATAAGTCTTTGAATAACAAATCGTTTTAATTTTGCAGTCCTTACTATATACATTCAAGGCAATTCTTTCGCAATATCATTATAATTATTCACTGTATGATGTTTAAGCCTGTTCCTTATAGCTTACAGATCAGTAGCATTATTTGTGTGCCAGACGCCAAACAAATGTTTGAGCGTGCAATTATTCTCGGTTGTAAATGGCGCCGTACTGCATTTCCTCAGTAAAGTCACGGTAATTGTAGTAATTGGTGTTATTGCTTCTAATCTCACGCAGTAATTCAGACTACATCCGTGACAGACTGCAAGTGCGCTGAAGATCAAATAACAAGAAGTGAAATCCGTACCATACCATCCGTCGAAGGACGCGGGTTCACATCCCGGATTACGCAAATACATTTTATTTCATTGAATTGTGTTATTTCGCAAAAAAATAATTAAAAATAATATGTAGTACATTTGAGGTACTTTCATGATGCACTGGTGTAATAGCACCGTTTAAAATTGAAACCCTGCTTGAACCGGCTTTAGCAGTGTTTGGTAAACAGATCTGAACAGCAGGTACTTTCCCATATCCCGCTTTCCCATCTACTTCCCCTCCCACTGCCTCACAATGTAGAAGCCATGGTCTCACTGGCTTCAGATGGGAGCAGTTGGGACTCCTGTGACGTATTCACATAAAAAAATGGTACTATCCATTATAGGCACCGCACTGGTAAAATATCACTATTCAAAATAGAAACTTTACTGTAAATGGTTTAGGCCGTGTTTGATGACCGGATCTGAATAACCAGATATTTCCCCTCGTTCCCCTCCCCGCTACCTTCAGTCTCAAACATTCCTACCTCAACAGAGAACTCCAGTCCAATTTTTTAATTTTTTTTAATGAATAATGACCTTCTAATTTAAATAACTGCATTTTTATTTTTAGAATTAGTTTTAATAGATAAAACAATTGTCAAAGTTTTAATTTTTCAAGACCCTCCGAAAACCACCGTATGTATGGTGAATCGTGTGACTTCATCACTCGTGAAAAATTAGTATAATAGGATCGGGCAATCAGCTGATCTACTGCCGCCATTTTAAATTCCGTTGTTCGAAGTATTCTCCCTAGAAATAGCATTACTATTATTTTGTGCAGTAGTTTTTGAATATTTTCAATAATAGAGATAAACTAATAAGAGATGCCTTTATTTTTTAAACATTATTTAGGCCTAAATAATGTTTCAATAAACACAACAACTAAATCTCTATAAACAGGATGTAAATAAACGAATAAATTAATTCGATGGCTTGTGTCATATCATATATTCCCATACAATGACTTTACGGTGACGTCACGACACGTCGAACAGTGACGTCACCTTGACGGCGTGTTTTTACAACCCGATTAAAAATGAACTTTTTAATAATTTTTTAAAAACTCTGCGATTAATTTTATTAAATAAAACTTATATATTCAGAATCAGCGTTGGTCTATATGAATATATTTACAATTGGTCTATATGAATATATTTTTTAAAGCCAGAATATTTTTCACTGGAGTTCCTTATTGGGGATGCCGTAGTCTCACCGGCTTTAGACGGTTGAGAGCAAAAATAATAGTTGGTTGGGAGCAATTGGGAATCTTGTCTATGTTCAGATAAAATATACGTTGTTTGAAATGGCTTTAGCGGTACTTCTCAACCTTTCACCCCCTTCACAACAGCCTCCAAATATGGTCAGCATAGCCCCACTGGATCCAGACTTCCAAGCAGCTGGGACTCTTGTGCGGTATTCAAATAAAAAAGATCTATCAAATCGTAGAATAAAGAACACTAGAAATGTCTTGAATGTAGATCTGAAAATAAACCAACATCATCACTGACTACAGCGTCCTTGAGGTGATTTTTCACTAAATCTAAATCTATCGAAATCTGTGCTATATAAGTCAGCAATTTTTTATTATTATCTAACCCATTTAGCACGCACTCTCTGCCTCTCTCCTCTTACACTTGCCTGACATCGTGTATCGACTATCGATCCATCCTATTTGAATTTCATCTTCATCCAGTTTTGGGTTAGAAATTTAAGCGAAGGTCCAGGAGAGATGGACGGATGAACCTTTCCCTCCCACTGCGATGCAAGGTAATGGGTCAAGAGATTCCTGCTGAAGAGGTTAAATGGTAGTAGTCTGAATTTTGGAGTACTAAACACGCTCACATCTCACATCTTAAACTTGAACTTTTTCTCATCATATCTAAAATCCAGAAGCCAATTTGTTTCGATAAATGGACATAATTCAAAAAAATTCCAAGCGCAATCTGGAATTCCTCAAGGGTCTAACCTCGGACCTATGTTGTTTTTAATACTTATAGATGACATCCAAAACTGTGTTAGGAACGGCAAATGTCTACTATTTGCTGATGACCTTAAAATTATGATGGAAATAAGCTGCCAACAAGATTGCTTTAAAATTCAAACTGATCTGGATGCACTATCTGAATGGTCGTTGGCAAAAAAATTAGATTTTAACACAAAGAAATGTGTCACAATGTTCTTCACTCGTTGTAAAAACATTATAGTTTACGATTATAAAATAAAAGGGAAACGTTATCACGTGTAAAATCCTCGAAGGATCTCGGTGTCGTCTTTCATCCCGAACTGACATTACATCGCAAGTCGACATCATGACTTATAGTACCGAACGGCAGAACAAACGTTAAATATTATTCACTTGCCTAAATGCTGATAGGGTAACTAAATTGTACTGTAATTGTAATTATTCTGTTGTACAATAATAATAAAAATAAAATAAAATCTTCTTGATATTTTTATTATTATTATTCAATGCTTAAACTTCTGGGACAGAAAAATTGATTATTTCTTAAAGAAAGTGTGTCAATATTTAATCCAATATAAATATATTTTACCCAAAAATGACCTTACTTCAGGCACGCAGACATTACATAGCTTTGGTTTATGTCTCCAGTGCTGCTTGTGCCATTCTACATCTCAATGTGGAATGGCACAATTTCGCACTCAGAGATGGCGCCACTGTGATGTATCATGGCAGAGTTGCAGTTTTAATTGACGAATAATTTATATTATTTTTCGTGCACTGTAATTATGCGTTTGGTGTTTATATTTATCTACCTCCATACCAAGAAGTTGGCTTGATAAAACGAATTGTATAAACTATTTAGGAAGGTAGATTCTGTAGGTGTACCTACTCATTTCTGCAATTCTATTGCTCTCATCCGTATAATAAATAACATAATTAAGAAGGTAGTTTTTCGATTTGTGTTTTTTTTATATGACATCTCACGAGAGCGTCTCTTTCTATACATTGTAAATACATGGGAACTACTCGTATATTGCCATCCCTTTGGCTGTAAAAAGGGATTTATTTAGTCTTGAAGAGGGCCGGATTATAATGTGAAGGAGGAAAAACAGTAAAAAAGTCAGACTTATATAAAAATAAGTCGAAGAAACGACGCATTTCCATGATGCCAACATCAACTACGTATTTTGTAAGGGGTCGTCCATTAAGAGCGTTTAACCAGCCAGCGGACGAAAATCCACATTTCGTCGAAAGTTGTTCTTCCGATCGTGCAGGGCGGTTACAATGAGAAAGATTAATTATTCTCCGTACCAGCTTTTTAAATTATAACTCAATATCGAATTTATTTCAATCCAAATTAGCATTACTTTATACCTTCATTAAAAAATGCTGAAAGGCGTGATGATAAAACTATTAAAATAGTGTACTTTTTGTAGTTATTTTTTGATTATAAGTATTTACCATTTTTCAATAATGTCTAAATTTAATAAGAATGTAAAAAAAATCTGAAATATATTAGTTTGTAAGTGCGCAAATAAATACACAAATGGACCAATTTTCATCAAGAAACACATGTACGTACATATTTTTTAATGATTTTATTGAAACTAAAATTAAAATTCTAAAACATGCGTTTGCTAGATAATGTATTGATTTATTTTACTGCATGATTATATTATTTGAAATGGGTGTGGTATAATACAAAAACTTTTTTGAAAATTTAACAATTCTGCCAACGACCTATGGAATAACCTTATTATACTAAAAATTAAAAAAAATTCTCAAAATTTATTACATACGAATGCTAGATAAAAGAACAATCTTTCGAAATCCATGTATATTTTTTTGTGGAAAAGAGTCAATACGTCCAAAATCTTTTTTGAAAATGACGTATTTCCGGTTTTCTCTGGTAATGCCCTCTTAATTACGTGATGTTTTTTTAGCAACTTTTTAACCCCCCCCCCCCCCCGCCTGGTGATATGTGGCGAGGT
Organism: Limnephilus marmoratus; assembly: GCA_917880885.1. Classification (NCBI taxonomy): domain Eukaryota; kingdom Metazoa; phylum Arthropoda; class Insecta; order Trichoptera; family Limnephilidae; genus Limnephilus; species Limnephilus marmoratus. The sequence continues at coordinate 30,845,802 of OU862931.1, forward strand.
TTTAGATCAACCCCCCCCCCCCCATAATCACGTGCATTTTTTTTGTGCAAAGTATTTTGAAATTTTCAGAATAATATCACGAAAAATAAATACACGTGATATCTCATTATATCACCCCCCCCCCCCGTCGTGATATTTCGAGATTTTTCCAACCCCCCCCCCCTTTCGAGCCTCACGTGATTAACGGACGACCCTTAACGTAACATGTGTTCCGCTCATGTCAGTCGCGTTTCTACAATTTTATTCCGAGATTGATGAAATTTCGCAAACTTGACCTTCAAAACAAGAACAAGGTTACTTTCTACGAGATTTTGAAAAAACAACCCCATCCCCTTAAAGCATAATCCTGGGCAACGCTGGGTGCTTGAGTTAGTTTTTAAAACATTTTACTACAAAATATGATCAGGACAAGATTATTATCAATGTGATATAATCTTGGGAGACTTTTTTGAAGGAGGGGTGTATTAGTACGGGACCCGAAGAGGTCAAAATGAATTAAATGAGGAAAGACGAAATCCTGTATCTTGTTCCACGTCCTATTTTTGCCCTTTACGTCATTTTGTCGGTAACACCCATCTGATAACTGTACTGTCTTAATTATTATTGTACAGCTACCAAAATGTAGACACGGCTCCAAAAGTTTTTTTTAACAGAAAAGGGAAAAGTTAATCAAAAATCCAAAAGCAAAATATTTAAAAAAAGTTCCCCAGTTTTTCGCTTTATGTACCACAACTTCTCGAAAATCGTGTATAACATTACCCAACTGTTAATCCTGGGGGATGATTGATATCAGACAAATTACTTGGATCAGGAAGAAGCCACGTCAAATAGTTTCAAAACTAACGTGACTGGTACGATGGCAGGTCAGGCTGTAGACTTGTAGCGGATGAAGATTGCCCTGGTGAAACCCGGGCAAAGTACCCGAAAAAGCACCATAAGTAAAAGTGAGTTTTTCTGCACAAAACAAACAGATTTCATAAACTTCTCGGTTTCATTACAAACCAACAAAGAGGCACTTCAACACCCCTTTGAAAACTCATAACAAGTGATAGAAAATAGCTACATTTTTAACGACTTTTCAGAGGAGTGATGAAGTGGCTTTTTTGAGTTGTCCGGTCACCAAAATTCTCCTAGTTACATGAATAACCACTCGGATAACGTAGTGCTTTATCTGCACCAAATGAAACGTCATAAAACTCGTTCCATTATGGTCAGACATATAAAAGAAAAAGTTTCAGAAAGAGAGAACACAAAGCTTTCTCTTTGCATGTAAAAGTCTACACTAAATGCTACCGTACAATTTGAAAATAAATCGACGAAACGTGTGTACGGTCGCACTTTAAATTTTTTTTTTTAAGTAATCATTTTTATGCCAAACAAGTGAAAAGATATAATCACTGTTTTTAGATTCGTAAAAAGTGGTAAAAAAATTTAAAAACAAACCACCGGCTAGCGATTTTAAAAACTATAGCTTGTCTGCGTTAAATTTTTTTAATATTTTTTATTTGTTTACGTCCGTTTGTAAAATCAAAATCTCAATTAGTGTTTCATTTGCTGTCAAAAACAGCGAATCTCTTTGAAATTTAATGTAAAGCTGTAATATTGGATGACAAAATAACAAGGCTAAAATTAAACAAAATAAAAAAAGGCTTCTTCGCGTCCTTGGTGCTACATTGATATCACAACGAAGACATTTCCAATTTACCTTCCACAGTAGCAGATAGAGTTCAGGTAGAGCCTAGTGACAGGTAGATTCGAGATAGCATACATTCATCCAATACATATTTACCTTCATGCAAACACGTGGAATGCAGACGTGCCTACGAGCTGGCAATAGTCAATATTTACTACCAGTCATACACCTTGTTTGCTCGGATCAAATAATCACGTAAATGGTACTTACCTACATGAACCTTGTTGTCTGTTGCCTCAAGGAACCAATTCGAGAAGATGCGAACAAGCTGCTAATTTGGTATGGATTGATTACTTGTTTTGATGGAACGAGAAAATGTTACCACAAGCGTCGTGATTGCTGGAAATGCCTCAGAAAGTTATGTAACTTATTCATACATGGCTCAAACTTACGTAAAAGTATTAGACGCGATTTGTTCGTTGGTGCGAAATCTTCTTATATACATACGTGTATAGATGTAATATTAGCGGCATTTTGAAATCCACCATTGCAGTGGTGACATGAATAGTGAATAGCGTACATCGCGAACAACTTCCAAGGCAGATGGGAATGAGTAAAGTTCTTTTAAATCCAAACACGTTAAAGATTACGACGATTTCGGCACACGCTATTTTTTTTATTTTACCGGACTTGACTTTTCCGGAATTATAGCCAAAAAAATATGTAGTGATGTAAAGATTACACTTCTCCCAAGGGCCAGGATTCAAAGACGTTAAAAATGTATTATAACCATATGATAAAACATAAAAGATTCGTCATTGGCGCTTATTTTCTGCCTTTCTTTTAAGGGTATGGGATGGGATTCACTTCGTCATATTTTTTTCAAAATCAACGTTTTGAAGAAATTCTGACGAAGTGAAAACACAGTTTAAAGAGACAATATTTATTATTCACGAATGAGTCTAATCTAATCCATACTTAGTTTGTAAAAGCCAACGAGAATCGACGTGCTTAGATCATTTTGCCCGTATGACGTAATTTGGTATAAGTAAAAAATTACTTATTACAAACTTATAAGTAAAAAATTAACTCTGATTTCGATGGAGCCCCCGTTCCTGAGCTGGCCACTTAGAGTTACACCAAGCATATCGATGGAGGTCCTGTTCGGAAGATTGCTTCCGTTGAAGGAGACTAGATTTTCATTTCGATTCCTTTGAGACGTTATCAAACATGATTGGGTCTTTGAAACATTAAATTCGACGAGGTTATTCTTACCCCAAGAGAAAACACTCTCGAGGTAACCGTCCATTCTTTGCTTCAAAGCCCTCCGAGCTATTGGAGTTTGTGTACCCTTTGGGGGCTAGTCAAACAAAAAGCTATCATGGACTGTACTCACTGTACTGTCATCCGCGTAACAATGAATCGGTGAACATGACAAGAGGTCATTGATGTGCAACAGAAACTAAGTCGGTGACAGAACCGATCCCTGTGGGATGCCAGCATTAATTTATCAAATGCGAGGAAGAGGTGAAACCGTTAGCAACCACCTGAATCGACCTCTCCCTCAAAAAGTCGGCAATCCACGTACACGAGGATGCGGGAGGTCCGTAAGAAGGCAGTTTGTTGACAAGCCCTCGGTGCCAAACACGGTCAAAGGCCTTGAAAATATCCAGTGAAACCGTTTGGGTCTCACCGAAACGTTCCAGGCACCGCTCCCAAACACGCGTCACATACGCGAGAAGATCACCGCACGAGCGGTTCCGCCGGAATCTGTATTGACGGTCGTTAATAATTTTGTTCTTCTCGAGGTATGTGAGCAGTTTGTCGTTTATCACTCGTTCCATTATGTTAGACAGACCTGATGTGATCGCTATGGGGCGGTAGTTGGCTGGGTTGGAGCGGTCAGCCTTCTTTGGAATAGGGTAAATGATCGCCTTTTTCCAACCAGAGGGCACAGAGCCAGACTTCAAGGACATTTTGAAAAGCTTCGTCAAAATTGGAGCTATTTCTGCAGCGCACCTCTGCAATACCAGGATAGGTATTCCGTCAGGCCTGCTAGCTTTATCAAGCCCTCATAAGGCTTGGAGTACATCCCGATGCCGGATCCTTAGCCTTTTCATATGAAAACCGCAATGAGGAACCGACGGCGGGGTAGCACCTTGAATGTAGGTGTATTGTTAGCCTCTCAGAAACTGGGCGTAGGTAGGTACTGTACAGGGCCCGCAGATACTTTAATAGTACACAACTGCTAACCCTTTACAAATCGCAAGTGCGCCCCACGGTTGAATTTGGCAGCCACCTCTGGTCTGGAGCTCCAAAATACCAAATGTGCAGAAACGGGCGGTCCGTTTAATAGATTCTCACATTTTAACAGACGGACTGCAATCTTTAGAGCATAGGCGTCTGGTGGGAATGCTGTCCTTGGGAAGATGCTCCGAGGAACTAGCGTCATTGATGCTTTGCTTAAACCACTGGAGCATTTTTGGCCACATTTTAGCGAATTTGAAAATGCCCGCGGGCGCCCTTTGGCCAAAATAAGAGATATTTGAGAACATTTTTGGAATTATTCAAACACTCAATACAATTAAAAAATTTCCGCATATTCGGGTCTTCGACAATTCACAATACAAGGCTAACTTAGTAGTTTCAAAATTTAACAATAGATCTCTCACATTTCTAGTTTACACTAGAATATTCTCATTTCTGGTTTGATGCTGGATTTATAAGCTTACCCCTAGGATCGAACAAATCGTCTCTAAGTCACTGGAAAACCGAAACCATTTTCTAAAACTGTTCTACCCTAGGTGAAAAGAATACCCATTACACATAGATCTAGCTAAATATATAATACTAACAGAGAATCGTATATACGTAGATGAAGGGTTACCTTTTTTATTTTCCCTTCAGTCTACATAAAGCAAAGGGTCCACTTGCTTCTTTTCACCAAATCGTCTTCCAGTGTATTTTGATGTCTTTATATTTGTTCATAAGCAGATTTAAAGCTTTTCACATTTTTATCCGGAGTATTTATAATCGTGTGTAGTATGACTTTTGTATTGGATTTGCAAGGAGCACGCGGCGCCATTCTATAAGATTGCACCAGAAGATCACCAGTAATAAAATAACAGAAACGATGGAAAATAATATAAAGTAGGTATCTACGAAGCATAAGCTTACTTTGATATATCAAAAACTAAATACCATTTCTTCAAAAGAAATTAGCTTAGATGAACAGAATTCATGTATTATCGAAATATATGATGTAGATACAGTGTCAGGAAATTCTTAGTATAAGCAGGAATCTGGTGAACCTAAGCATTTGGAGGTACAATATTTTGTGGTTTAAGCTTTCGTTTTCGAGTAAAGCGAGCCTGAAGTTATTTTAACCATTTAATTGCCGAAAAAATCTAAAAAGGTAAAAAGAAACGATGTGCCTAGATCCCGAGACTCTCTATGTGACGTATATTCACCAGTTTCCTGCTTTTACTAATTAAACTAACTAACCAAACATCTTACCTCTACAGACCTTTCCTTAAGGGGGGGGGGGAAGGATTTTCTGAATTTACAACACGTCGAGAGTATTGAGTTTTCAAGTAAATCAGAGCAAAACTAATATGAAGATACAGCGTTTCAAGCGACTAGCCCTCATGCTCGGTTCAAGTATAAAAAAACATTATTTTCTCGCAAACAAATTTTTGAAGTTCGCGAACATCATAACTCAAAATCTACTTGACCGATCCTTTTGAAATTTTGTACACTATTTCTGCAAATAAATCAACAGGTAATCTGAGAGTTTTTTTTACCATTTTTTTCCATTTTACAATAACAAATTCACCGATTTTTTTTAGCAAAATCGCGCTTTTCACTTCAAAATGCTGTCTCAAAAATATCGACATAAAAAACTCCCTCTGACTAGAGAACTAGAAGACTTATCACCTTTTAATCGCATTTCTACTTTTTTGTTTCGAATTATCCGGTAAAGAGTTATGGTGAGTTATTTTTTCACATAACAACTTTTTTCGAGGCGCCTCCGAAGATTCGCTCTCACGGACCTATTTATTCATATTTTCAATTGAAAATTTTTTCAAAGATATTTCAGATGGTATACTATAACGTGTATATGAAAAAAATAAACCAACATTATTCACATCGCCAAAAAAATCATTAAAACATGCCTTTTTTCTTCTTCTTCCCCCCCCCCCGCCATTAATACTCCACAAAACGCCACCGAAACCGCCGGCCATTATATGCAATGACAGATAGGAGAGCCAAGGGCTGGTGTCACATAAAAAAGCTTTTTTAACATACATCGTTCTTGTGATGACATTACATAAAAACGATAAAAGTTAATTAATGGATTGTATGCGGTGCAGGCAGGAGGGTGTTTCGAAAGAGTTACATAAAAATTCCACTTGCTTTTTGGAGTTTACAACCGCATACGACGGCCCCAGTGTCACAGATAGGGTGGATTTTCACTGAACATCGCGTCTACGCCTGACGTACGACGTGACGTGTATGATGCGCCAGTCAAACAGTTTTACGCACCGTTGCTCTCACCTTAGTACCGCCCTACCCCGCCATGTAATATGGAAGACGTCACCACCAAGCAGACTGTGAAATGCGAGATCTGCACACAAACAATCCGCGATCCGAATCTACCGCGATCCCGCACCCTGCAGTACCTCCTGTGGGGATGTGCCTTGTGCATTTTGAGGGCAAACAGCCGACATATAATGAAAACTGAGATACCTTAGCGATATGCAGGTAAATTCGAGGTACATTCACCAGGGACGAGGTAATTAATAATATATGCACGTCATATCATGTGTAAACTAATTATTGTGGCAGGTCGGTTGAATGTTGTTAACTAGCTACCAAAAAGCTGCAGTCTACAGTCATGTAAACCTGTACCTGCTATGAGAAATGAAGAAAAAACATCATTCCCAGCTTTGTCAGGTGTTCCCAAAGGGTCAAACCTTGGTCCTCTGTTGTTCCTCACACTTATAGAGCCAGTCAGGACTGTGGAAAATATGGCAGACGTCTTTTATTGTCGAATGACCTAAAACTTCTGATGATCATTGTGCTTGACAGCTGTTAACAATTTGAACAAAAGCCGAAAAGTACCGAGAATCGGCGTTTAACGGGAACCCTTCAAATGTAAAAAAAATAATAAGGCTCTGATCGACGATTCGTCGATATGCGACGAAATTTTGAAGTAACCCAATATTAAATAAATGCTCGAATAATTAAATTTGTTTTTTCTCAACATGCTTGAAAATAATATCTTGTATAGGTACATCTTAATTATAAATTCGAAATAAAAATTAAAAACGAACGAAAGTGCTGATATTGTACATGACGTTATATCACAGATACATGTCATATTTCCAAGTAAAATATAGCTGTTCTTTAAGCACTTCTTGGCATTTTTTTAATTAGCGGGTACATTTGATAATTACAGACATCATAGGTATAAATTAGGTGTTCAAAAGAAAAAAAAAAACTAAAAAAAATATTAGCGATTGATGCAAGTAGGAACCTAACAATCCAATTCCCCTTTATTAACTTGATAACAAAAATGCGTTGTTAGACACATTTTTAACAGTTTGATCTTAAAATTGACAGGATGCTTATAATCTGTTGACAAGTGCGTACGAGGAAATAAAAAAATAGAAAAGTGTATTCCATTTGTTGAAATGCTTGACATTTTGGGCTTAGGTGAATTAATACTGTGAAGATAGATGCATAACTGATAAAAAGCGCATGATGTCACTTGAACCTACACTTGGATAAACTTTAACGGGCCGTTCAAGGAGCTATTTTCATTGAATGGTTGTAACGTACACACATATTCATTGAATAGTTGTCGATTTCATAAGCGGTGCAACATTTTTGATCGATTAGTATGAATAAAATGTGTCTTCTATTTTAACTCATTGGATAGATTGTCGTAATTATTCAAGTTTACTAATATTCGAAAGGCAAATTTCTTCTTTTGAAAGGCAAAGATCCTGAGGATTTTTCCGCTTCCCAAATCCTACAATTATAATAGGACGTGTGTTGTCACGGTCTGCACTAGTAGTATAATAAATGTTTAGGTATCTCATTTCCAAAAAAATTCCCTGTTATATTTCACCAGATTAAATATCAGCCACATTTCCAATAATAAACTGACGAATGGTATTTGAAGACGAGTGTTACAAAAATTATCTATGTCATTGAATACATGTATGATACAAGAATTTAGCAAACAAATAAAATGTTATTGATAATATTTTGCAGAGGTCGCTAGTGTGGCGAAACGAAAAATATTGACAGAAGACTTCTGAACTTATTAACCACTGGAGCGACAGCCGAAATTGAAACTTTTTCCGCCCACCTTTAAATAAATCATACCCCCGAATTCTAATGTAGAGACATACAAACTGATTCTACATATATAGCCAATGAATTCGCCTATCTTTTGTCGATTATCACATATTCGTAGGATTTAGAAAAAATATATTATAAAATCGCAAACATTTGAAAAAGAAATATTCCCAGGATTTTCTTCCTATAAACTCTGGTAGGAAGTTCAATTTTGCATTCACATTAAACATTTTCTACGATGTTTCTTTTAAATGGTCTAATTGATTATCACAATCTACAAATATACAGGGTGTAACAGAACGTACCCGAGGGATTTTAACTATCGATTCCTGACATTATTTGAAGAAAAAAATGTAAATGTAATTTTAGTCTCCGGTGATATTTTTGATGTGTTTTTTATTTATTTTTTCTACAAAAACATTAAAAAACGGTAGGTGTTGGATAGTTGGAGGCGGGGTGAGGGGTTGGTCGGTTCTCGGCTGAGTGACCTATGACAACAAGAGGAAGAATTTTTTTTTTTGAATTTGAAAAAAAAAATTCTTTTTGTTTGAATTTGAAAAAAAAAATATTTTTTTAAAAATGCCGTAAAAAAAGTTACCGGAGACAAAAATTTCATTTACATTTTTTACTCCAAATATGCTCAGGAATCGCTGGTTAAAATCCCTCGGGTACGTCCTGTTTCACCCTGTATATATAACAAAACTGAATTTTGATAAGTTGTGAAATGTTTAATGTTCCATTTGAACAAACTTTTGACCGAAATTATGGTCGAGAAATGGCGACACTTTAAAATGGACTAAATGGAATTTATAAGGTACTTACCAAAAAAACTGCAGCAACTCAAACAGATACATTAATTATCTAACATCCACAATACGAATTAACTCGAATACTGGTTTATTTATTGAAAATACTGAATTCACAGTCCGACGGGCAAAAAAATACGCAAACATAACCACAAAAAATGTTGTTTTTCAAATATACACTGAATTTTAAAGATTGAAACACGTTAAAACACGTTGAATGCTGGTATTCAAATACGTTAGAAAAATCCACTAAAACACGATAAAAGGCCGCATTCAACACTGAGGCATTTTGACAGTTGATCGTTTTAAACAAATCTTCATAATACGATTTTGAAAAATGAGATAATTCTTAAATAACTAGAGTACACTGCCATCTGTTGAATATGAAAATAAGTAGTATCTTTCATCTTCTAAAAAAAGTCAAAATTTAACCGCGGGCGTGTTTGTAAATATTACAAAAAAATATTTAATGTATCTAGGGAAAATTTGCCAAAACTGGCAGCTAACCAATCCGTGAAATTTTAAATGGCGCTATATTGTGGCAAAAAGCGTTCCAGTGGTTAACTGCCAGTAACTCGATCGTCCAGTCGATTATTCAGCAATCTCCAAATACTAAGTTTTACAAATTAAATACGCTATAAAATATCACCAGGAAGCGTAATGGTCCAGTACATTAGTATGATATTTTCAAATTTAATTCTTAATTAGTAACCCAGTAAACATCAAATTTTCGTTTACTTCATAAGAAGTTTTTCTGCATTATAATTGATTGTGTGGTGTTTATGAGTAATCTGGGTATTGTACCAGATATAGGGCATACTTTTACATATATCTTCATATTAAACTCAAAATTCGAATTTTCAGAAATGTCTGACTAATGAACTGGAAGATCCTGCATAGGCGTGTACGGAAAACGTTATCATAATAAAGTAATATACGTATGTCGTACAACCGTATATGTTAAAAACTTGATAAAAACATTCAACTCTGAAAAAGAATACACATCATTGAAGAAGCCATTCGACATATTCTGAGTCATTTTTTGCATATTTGTGAAAAGTCGTGGGGCAATATGTTGAGTCAAAACGAAATTATGATTGTTTTAATTATAATATTTACAATCGCAAGCAACCAATCCATAACAAAGGAAAAAAACTAGAAATATACATGAAAGGGTAGAAAGGAAATGAAAAACCAAATAAAACATAAAAATATTTACTAAAAAGTATGGTAACTTCAGTTAAAATATCAATACATTATTAAATATTTATACAAAATAAAAACACAAGGAACATGCATTTTATGCAAAGAATTTGAAAAAATAATGTTTTGCACATCATAGTCTTAACCCTCGCGTGATCATGCTATATTTTTGTATATTTGAAGCATCATCACTTGAGGGTTAAATAATCGTAAAATTGTTGAATAGGGAAACAAAAACATGCTCAAAATGCTGATCATTTTTTTAAATGCGGGAAAATATAAAAAAAAGAAAAGAAGAAAAAAGACAAATGCCAAAGAAAAAAGAACAAAAATCAAAGCAGTTCATGCGGAATCTATAACGTTTTCAAAAATAGTTCAAAGAGGTTTTTTTTAAATGCATTTTGAATAATGTAAAAAGGGCACCTAATTTTGGCTTTATATTAATTACTGATTTTTAAAATTAAAAATGCTACTAAAGTAAATCTGTATTTCATTAAAAATGTGATAAGCAATGTGAAATGAGTGATTCATTTTTAGAATGTGCTGTGCAACCAAATAAAGTATTTTTTCTTTATTTGTATGTGAATACCTAGTTGAATTCTGTAACAAAGTGATAACTTTATAATATTAAAAAAAAATTAATTATAAATAAAAATTATGGTGGGTAAAATAAAGTGTATTTAAATCTAACAACAAATAGATTGATATTTGCATAATATTATTTAGAAATTTTCCAATCAGCCTCAAATCTATAAACAGAGGAATTTATATGTTTAAATGTTTTCATGTCATATTATTTGAAAAATATATACTATATACATTTAAACCAAATTAAATATACAATAAAATACTAAGATTTAAAAAAATGAATGTACATAATATACAACGATTTCATTGAATGCAAAATCACACTTTGGTACTGTTGTCGATAATATAATATACACGGTGTTCGGAAATTAGGGGTAAAAGCGAGAAACTTGTGAATCCGCATCACAGTTGAAGTGGACTTTCTGGAATAACTTTTTTAGATTTGAGCTTTCGTTTTCGAGTAAATCGAGTCTGAATTTGGAATGTTTTAGGTCAAAGTTAAAAAGAATCGTTTATTGTCTATTAAAAACGTTAACCCGGTTCCAAGAGCCTTTTAACTATTTAATTGCGGTTTTTTTTAAAATATATATTTCTTTAAATTCTCCTTATGTAAAGATTAACGAGGTTTCCGCTGGTACCACCATTTTTCGGACAGTGTATAACAATTATTGTTACAAAAATATATTTTTTTTTTACACAATTTTTTTTCACATTTAATTAATTCTATTGATAAATTAATATTTTCACGAATAAATAATTAAGAAAATACTCATATTATCAAAACAACCAATATTAAATCACACCTTAAACTTATTTTAAGTAATAAAAGTTATATAATTGTACTTACTTAAGTTAAAGGTTATATATGTTTTTGTCTGAGAACATAGTCCCATTGAAATATTTAACAAGGTGTACATTAAATAATTTTCATAAATAATGGCCAAGAAAGGCGAAACAGCTGTCAATGGAATTTTATATAGTTGATTCAGTCAAAAGTGGCAAGAAACCACCTCTTTTTTTAAATATTAAAATTAAATAATATTACATTCACGGATTTAAAAATAATTAATTTATGCAGTATATAATAATTAATTAATAATCATTTAATTATAATCATATAATTAATATAGTAATGGAGAGTTTTCGAAATAGAAAAATTAGGGGCGAATACAAAAAATAATAAAGTAAAATGTATACTAAAAAATCAAAAAAAATTATCGAAAAAGACATTGAAAAGCGTTTTTACGAAATTATGAAATATTTTCAAAATAAAGAAATGGAAAAATAGGAAGAAAAAAAACCATTATAAAAAAATTAAATATATAAACAAAAATCAGAACAACAATAATAATGACTAAATAATTAATGCTTTGTTACAACAATAAACAAACAAACTAATTTAAGTACAAAGCCAATACACTGTGCAGCCTAAATCATGATCGCTTCACTGTCTTCAATACTAACCTGACTGAGAGGCCTCATCCTCTCGTGAATGCTCTTCTCCGCTTGTCTCGCCGAGGGAGGTGGATGATCTGGAGTAGGTGGCTGATCGTAGTGTGTTGGTGAAAGCGGAGTCTGGATCGTAGGCCTAACTTTACAGGTCCTGGACTCAACATCACTTGGAGTATAGGAGCCAACATCATCCAAAAGACTCTCCAAACTGGAGCGTTCCTGCGAAGAGTTGTATCTTTGATTTTTCGATTCCCCATCCAATGCTCCTACATTGTTTAACTCTTTCGGTTGGAAGTTCTCGTAGGGGTTTGTCGGGTTTCTTCTCAGCTTTCTTCTTGGGTTTTGTTCTTTTACGACCACGTTTTCGTACATGGTGCTGATGGCAATGGGTTGCTCCTTTCTGCTGGCCGCCAGAAGGGCTAGAGAGGGTCTGGGCTGGGGTATTGGCCGCGCTCTGGGGGAGGTCTTGAGGTCGTTGTCTACGTATTGGTCTACTGATCTGCCGTGTCGTAGGCCAGTGTGTTTGGAGCCCGGAGCCTGTTGAAAAAATAACACACGAAACTGTTAATATCTCTGAATATGGGTAAAATCGTAAACCATTCGATTTTTCAATGTAATCTTTTCTTGATGCTTAGAATGCAGCTCAAATTTTGTATTTGTGGTGACAAGCGATGGTTGTGTTAAAATTTTGATTCTAGTACTATCGTTTTATTTGATAGGTCAAGATGAAGTATACCACATTGTTACTGTTAAAAACTACACTTTATTTCGACCACGTATCTCATTCCAGTGCCGAGATGGGTGTAATAACGAAACAAACAACATTACAAACAAACATCGAGAAATGTACATATAAGTGAAACAATGGTTTAAAAATTCAAGGTCCTGCAGTCGAAGCCGGAAAACAACGGAACAACCTTGAAATTTGTTAAACGACTCATCAACTCTTCGTATTTAGTCATCAGCGTGAGAGTTAATCACAAGATGTACATTCAAATCAAAATTCCGTTGGGATTATTATTAATTACAGAAAAGTTCATTTCAATGCTTAGGGACTGACACTCCAAATACAACGCCGTTTTTCCTAAGCTGCCTGGCTTTGATGATTCACAGGTAAATATTTTGGTCAGTATTACCTGAAGATCATCCAAGTCATCCTGGCTCCTGGTCTGCTGGTGGCGAGCCAAGGAGCCTACCTGCTGCACTGTGGCGCCTCCTGCTGTCGAGAAGCCGAGACTGGGCGGAAGGAGGTGGGTGGGCGACACGGACAGGTTGCGGCGAGGAGGCTTCTTGGGCGGGGTGGGCTGGGGAGAAACACAATGGATTAAACATCTAAGTAAATAATATTCAGTTGCGACTTTCTTCTAATTCACCTTTAGCTAATAATAGGCCGATAGAATGGCCACACCCGCCGAAAGACAAAATTTTTCAGGTCGCAAGTAAAATAGTTCGAAATTATCTACAGGAGTAAGTACTATACAAACTCGCCAAAATGAACTTTTCCGCGTATAGGTTACATTAGTGCAAGACCAAATCGCAAATCTAAACAAATATGAGGATTCCTTGAAGCTCTCGGTCGATTTCAGAGAGGCTTTCTCTCGTCAGGTCAAGCCTGTAGCTTGCCAGAAGCTGTATATTATAATATGGGAGCGTGTTTGAATTTTTGCATGTTCCTGTTTATAAATGTAGTCTTTCCACTAGCTTCAAATATAAGAACACAATGCCTTCGATTAGGCGCAGTTGTGTCACAGATATTTAAGTATGGCAAGGTCAAAAAATGGCCAAAGAGCATCATTTTGTTATTTTGACAGTTGAAAGATTCCCGCTAATTCTGCGATTCTGCAGCTTTTGAATAAATTTTGATCAGCAGAAGATAACAATTATCCTTATTACAATTAGATAATAAGATAGAAAGCGGAAATGCACCCATAATCGGCATTTAAAGTACCGAACGGCAGAACAGACGTCTTGGCAAAGCATAGCATGACGAGGGGAGTGGTGCTGTTAAATGAAATTGCAAACCATTTGGATGTAAGTGACTGTTCTTTATATGCCTTAAAAACATTATTGAAGAGTCACTTGCCTAAATGCTGGTAGGGTAACTAAATTGCACTGTAATTGGAATTATTCTGTTGTACAATAATAAAAAAATTAAATTAAATTAAATTAACGGGGACATTTCAACTAAAGATTCAAGATAAAAAAAATATTATGCTGAATATTTAATAACAATGTTATATTTAAATTTCAGGAAAAAACTATGCCTAAAACGTTTTTGGCTTTTAGAATCATATAATACTAGCTTAGTTTCACAAAAAAAGTAGTAGAGTCTTGACTTGAGAACCGATAGAGCGACCCATTTGGGGAGGCGTCTACTAATATCTACAGGAATTCCAAAAACTGAAAAAATCGAATTAACATCTATGAGAACCAAAGTGCGTACGAATATTTACAGCTCAAACTCCTGACTAATATCTACGAGAACTAAAGTGTTGACGAATATCTACAGCACTGGCAGAGGTTGGATTTGCAATTATATATATAGCATATTGGAATAACGTAATATTGCGTATGCAGTTTAAAAAACTTAATTTACTATTGGACACATTTAACTGGATATTAAGGAGTTGGGTCTTTGTTTTCAGAGCTTTCTTTATTTCGAGTGCTTCTAAATTATTTAGTCTGTTACCATGACCATTTCTATGTCAGTTAGGTTAGGTCAGGTTGTGGTGCCGTGTATTTCGAAATAAATAAATATCTTTGTATAATGACCTCCATGTTTGTTCAATAAATTATTGTCCTAGTAAACAGCAAAATACGTAATATTATGCAAAAACTTCATGTACGTACTTTAAACGTTTAAGCCTTTACGTAATTAGTAATTACGTAATTGAAGTAATTTATGCTTTTCCATACAACCTCTTGCTCAGCTGCCCTATGTAGATATTAGTCCAACCTACGCTCTGTAGATATTAGTTCAACCTACGTTCTGTAGATATTAGTCAACACTGGGACCGTCATAGATATTCGTCCGACCTTAGCTCTGTAGATATTAGTCAACACTCTGAAGTTCGTAGATATTAGTCCAACATATAAGCTGTAGATATTCGTCCGACATACAGGCTGTAGATATATGTAGATACTAATTTAGTATCTGGAGTCCCCATTTGGTCCTCGCGAAAAGCGGTGGGTGCCCAAAACAAAGCAATAGGTTGACAACCATACAGTGAAGTGCTTGAAAGGTAAGTTCAAAATTCCGGACATAAATATTCGATGCATTTAATCTGTCAAAGGATGATTCTTTTCTATGGCTTTCGTCTTTCAAATCACTAATATGTCGTCATAAACTTATCTTTCGTTCTGAGAAATTGAGTGTTTACTTTAGCGTGGTTTAGCTGGAACCGCGGCATTGAACTTGGCGGACCCGTGGCTATACAGAAATAAAACCAAATGGCCCAAAGTCACGCAGCGCGGCGACTTGTTGATCCACTTTATTTCTGAACCGCGCGGAAGGTTAGGGGAATTATGTTTTATAACCGGACCATTTGATGCAGAGAAAATTAATACAAAAATATAACCACAAAGTGAAAATATAGAAGCATATTTTTCAACGAAAAGCCATTTGGTAAAGTAGAAACTATTTGGAATGTTTACTTGAAATATTTACGACTACACCTCGCCCCAGTTTAACACGTTTTCTTATTTAACAATTAAAATAAAAACAGTTAGTGGTCTGATATGTGTTATTTACAGACTTTGGTGTAGACTTTAGATCTTACGCGTGTACGAGATGAACATTTGTTGGTGCTATACAGGTCATAAAGCTACGTACTAACTAACGAGCTGTCGGTAGGAAAAGAGGGCGAGCAGATACATACATCACCTTTTATAGTGAGTTCTGCCGTCTCGCTCTGTCATATTCAAAAAGGCAGGCGTGCCATCAAAACCATTCTCATAATATGAATTGAGATTTTCAGGGTCAAAAGTATCATTAATTTAAGATTAATTTTTGGGTTACTGTGCCCTGTTGCGCTTCCTCTTCCTTTAGCCGTTAGCCTTTCGGACAGTTACAGTTATTAATCATCAAGGCATACATTTTGTAATGGCATCTTCTCTTACGATAACACTGTAACGCTGTCTGAAGAAGAAGGTAGCACAAAACGGCATAATAACCTAATAAATAATCACGATAATAATATGGCGATATAATGTTCGGCAGGATTCCATGACAACTCAACACATTGGCATTTTAACACCCCCTCAGTCATCAAAACTGATGAAATAAAGCTCATAACCTGTCCTGAACCTATTAAACCTAGGTTTGTTTTATCACAATTTGGGAGGCGGAAATGGGTACCGCCGCCCCGGGAACCTTTATTGGATAACCAACACCTCTGCCATAGGTCACCCCAAGTGGTTCGCTACGTTTGGTGACTTAGCAGGGGTGCCCGGGTTCACGGGGTGAGGTTTGTCTAGGTCTTGGAGGTGGATGACCAGGACACACTGAACCCCAGATTCCTACCCACCCCTTAAACCCTTTTCCTTCCCATAACTCTCCGCTCCTTCCTTTCCTTAAAAAACCCTCCACACAGCATCCCCAAAGATGACACAGGCCCTGAGGGAAATTATTTTCCTCAGGGCCTCCTGTATGGGGCATATGTAAAAAAAAAATCACTCATAATGACTTTTCGAAAGAGTGACGAAATGCCAATTTGTTGAGTTGTCCGGTCACCGTTCGGCAGTTAGATGGATCAAAGCACCATAGCTCATGATGGAAATTATGTTGCTAGTTGAAAATATTTTGGCTGATTTAGATATACCAGACAGACAAAGATTTGCAGATTTCGCAAAGCCACAGTTCGCCGTTTGTGAGTTTTCATAGGGAAACACAGACAAGATTTCTCTTCACAGTAAGTTACGATACTGAATTTCGAAAGTTAAATAATTGAATAAAGCCCTATAGCTCATGGTAGAAACGACATTTGTCCAATGTCAGGACCAGACATTACCGTTCGAGGATTATAAAAAGACGTACGTAGTTCAATGAACTATTAATTTTTTAAGTAAAATAATACTTCGATTAGAACGAACACAATGTTGGCTAAAATCACTTGTAAATATTTTCAGAACACGTAAACAGCTTTAAAACCTTGGAAAATTCAAATAAAAAAGTTTATATATTTACATTTTGAAGGCGAACTTCGAGGTAGAACCAAATTTCTGCAACTTTTCTACACAATATTTATAAACATCACAATTTTTATAACACAATGTAATAGCACTGAACACAGAAATATTACGATAACGGAACCGAATAAATTATTATAATGAATTTAATAAATATGGAAAAAATATAGATCTCGAATTAACCCGACCGCACAGAATCAACCGCGCTCTAAAACTGAACTACTAGTAGTTTAGATATACAAGAAAACCTCCTCACCTAGAAACTTGCCTCAACTCTCAAATATTACGAATACAAAACAGATCAGTGTGTAAAACGCGTTAAAAGTCCAATATTCCTAAACGATGCCTAAGAATAGTGGAGATCTGCTGAAGGACTTTAGACTTTATTAAAAGAACAGATAAAGATTACTTCAGAGAGAATCTCTTAAATTCGAGAACAGCTTGTTACGTCACTATAATCCTTGGTCGTGAGCCAAAAAGCGCGGGAAACGAAGCAATTTGCGCGCGCTATGAAAATTATCCCCATTACACAATTCTCAATGAGCCTCATGCATGGCGTTTTTTTTATATTACGTTCGACTCGGGAAAGGGGTAAGCGCATCGCAATAGCCAGGTCATTTTGGGAGGCGGTTATGGGTGCCGCCGCCCTGAGAACCAATAATTGTATAACCAACACCTCTGACTTAGATCTCCCGAAGTCGATCGGTACGTTTGGTCACTTGGCCTGGGAACATGGGGTGAGGTTTGTCCATATCTTGGTGGCGGATGCGCCCACCTCTTGGTGGCGGATGGGTCGGATCTCTTCGAACTCTCCAGCCTGGCTCTCTTCGCCCCCAACACCTTGCGTCACAGTGGGAGTCCAACTTCGCCCCCAACACCTTGCGTCACACCCCAATTCAACGATCTTAACATCATGTCAATTAAACAACTATATTCTAAAACTATACTCATTTACATAAGTACAAAACCCAAGAAATATCAATTAACATGTAGATCTCATGGTCAATAAACAAAAATTTTAACAAAACAAAAAAACGACTTCAAAAATGCACTAAAAAGTAAAAAAATAATTTTCATATTCTTCTACAACTTAATAGTCAACTTACTTTTTCTACTCATCAATATGTAGGTACGATTGTTATTTTTGGAGTCGGTGTCAGCCAAGGTAGGTTTGTGACTACATACATAGTTATAGGTGAGATGTGCTTGTGTCGCACGCGCGACTTGACGAGGTGAGAGGCGAGAGCGGGCCGCGGCGGGAGGGGAAGTAAAAAAATAATTTTCATATTCTTCTACAACTTAATAATCAACTTACTTTTTCTACTCATCAATATGTAGGTACGATTGTTATTTTTGGAGTTGGTGTCAGCCAAGGTAGGTTTGTGACTACATACATAGTTATAGGTGAGATGTGCTTGTGTCGCACGCGCGACTTGACGAGGTGAGAGGCGAGAGCGGGCCGCGGTGGGAGGGGAGTACCTTGGCTGACACCGACTCCAAAAATAACAATCGTGCCTACATATTGATGAGTAGAAAAAGTAAGTTGATTATTAAGTTGTAGAAGAATATGAAAATTATTTTTTTACGTTTTAGTGCATTTTTTGAAGTCGTTTTTATGTTTTGTTAAAATTTTTGTTTATTTTTTGATTTTTAGTGAATCTGAAGTACACTAACTAATTCGATTAAGATTCGGCCGAGTATCGTTAATTTGCTCTTAAGAATTGGAGAGTTCCGTTACTTTGTCATGGTTCCCATAATCAGAACCTAACCAAACTCTCATCAAACTACCCTTGAAGTACATCCTTTCCAATAAAAAAGAATCATCGAAATCGGTGGGCGTGATATTGAGTTATTCGGCCATTTGTCGCGCACATACTTGATGCAAATTTAAAACTTATATGATTTTCTCATGGATGCCATTATCAGAACTGGACCAAATTAAAATGGGACCACACGGGAAGCACCAGCTTTCAAATAAAAAAAGAATCATCAATATCGGTTGACCCAGTCGAAAGTTCTGAGGTAACAAACATAAAAAATAAAAATAAAAAAATACAGTCGAATTGAGAACCTCCTCCTTTTCGAAGTCGTTTAAAAACATATCGAACAAGTAACTACTAACACAACATTTGGGCAAAAAAGCTATGGCATTAAACTCTACAATAAAATACCGTTCTCACTCAAAAACCTCAACATTATAAATTATAACATTTAAATCTCAAATAAAAAGCTGGATACTAAATATAGGGAGATCAGAAATAGAAAATATATATCAAATACAGACTAAAACCGAATTTAGTGAACTGAATTATAAAAAAACACTATCTTATTTACTTCATAATTATTTAAAAAAAATACTACATGAAATATGTTTATAACTAATTCATATTAATTTCTTATAATTAAATTATAATATGTAAATGAAATCCTATCTCTACATGTTACTAAGAAAGGAAGACAATAAATCATTATTATTATAATTAATCCCGAAAAATCGCCCTACCTTACGGTGGTAAAACTGACGCATTTAACCTATTGCGAAGAAGTATTAAAAAGCCAAAATTAAACCAAAGTATTCCTTTTGCATAACTGATTTAAGGTAGTAATTATTTCTGGCTTTTGCTGATTGTTTTTTGACTAGTATTCGTTAGCCACTTACCGGTGATAATATAAAATAACTCCGTTTCTTTCTCCTTCTCTCTATCACTATGTAAGATTTTAATTTCCACCTTTCTCACTGTTACTCTATGTTATGTTTTGTCTCTGTTTGTATGTATGTACAGCTCACACTGTATTTTTGATCAGTTTAATTTTATACCCTGAGGATGATTGTGTTAAGCGAAACCGGTCGGTACGATTAAAAAATTAAATAAATAAATCGTAGTTACAAAGTAATTTTTTTATTTCATTAAAAAAAAGTCAGTTTTCCCAAGATTAAATCTGCCTAAGGAAGCTATCCTTAGTAAAATCACTATTTCTTATTACATATTTACATGATGAATATCAATTACGTTATAAAAAATATAAGCGTAGGTATTCAACAAAATAATTCTATTAAGATAATTTTTACACAGTTTCCATTGATTACCTTTCTTTCGTCCTATATATTTTTTAAAAATAACTAAATACCACTTTAGCGATTATCTCTAGATTTTCAATCCTTGTCTTTTTTTACATTAGCTTCACACAGGAGGCCCTGAGGAAAACAATTGCCATCTTTGGGGATGCTGTGTGAAGGGTCTTCTTAGGGAAAGGATACAGAGAAAGTTCTGGGAAGGAAAATGGAGTTGGTAGGAATCTGGGGGTTAGTATGTCCAGGAGTGATGGACGTATGTATCTATCCTGCTGAAAAGGTCATAAGATCTCCCTCAACCAGTCTCTACCGATCCGGCTTGCCACGCAGTTTGTAAGCAGAAGCATCCGCCTCCAAAATCCGGACAAACCTAACCCCCATGAACCCGGACACCTCTGCTAAGTCACCAAACGTAGCGAACCACTTAGGGTGACCTATGGCAGAGGTGTTGGTTATCCAATAAATGGTTCCCGGGGCGGCGGTATCCATACCCGCCTCTCAAATTGTATAGGTACAGACTGATGGGCTTCGATATTTTCTGAAGATTCAGTCGACGTGAATTGTCAATAGAAAGAAAAAATAAATTCACCCAAGAAACCAAAAGTGTTCTTAGGATTTCCGTATTATGAAATTGTCATGAATTTTTCTTAGTCAATTCAAAATTCAAGTAAGAGGCTCATTATCTCGATTGCCCAATTAGCGCTGGTTAAAGTGAACATGGTCCGTTCAAATAAACACAATCCTAGCAGAAAAACGGGGCCATTGGAGCGGTTCTTCATTCACGGGAACACACAAAGTAACAACTTGGTCAAAGAAAGTTTTGAATGTAAACACTACGTTGTAAACAAAGGTTCAGTATGCGCTGTGTTCAGACCGTTCTAGTTGGGAAGCCAAGCGATGAAAAATCGACGATATCTGATCAAACATCTACCATCTAATTTTAACCTTACTGGATGAGATAAATTAATTTGAGATAAATTGATACGAATAACACGGGCACGTGTCCAGCATAGTGGACCAAAAATCCAAAAATTATGTATGTTAACATTAAAGCAACGAATAAAGAAAATTTAAAAAAAAAATTTTTGAAAGTGTGTGGGCAAATTTTACAGAATCTAAACATGATTTTTTATGTACCACCAAAAAAATGCAATCGATGGCTCTGGTATCAGGACATTTAAATAGAGATGATATTGTCCGTTATCTTTAATAGTCAATAAGAAGAAAAAAAACTCTGAAATTTCTAACAAATTGGCTGAGACAGCGATGATTTCAACGTATCGTTTTTTTTCTTTCTTGTCAGCAGTAATTAAAAAAATGACAGTGAAACGCAAGTAAATTAACATTGAATTTACAAAAATCCAAACATAGGTAAATGAAATTAGTAAAAATAAAATTAATAAAGAACGTGTAATTAGTAACACACCCAATTTAGAATTTAGATCAATACAAACCTATGTACATCAAAAATACAAAATAAAACAATAAAATAAACCTACCGAAACTTTGTTGTTGGATCCAGGGCTGTGAGCGTGATACCCAGAGGTGGCCATCGGAAGGTAGATGTTACCCCCGCTGACCGAGGAGTCATTGGTGCCACACCGCTGCCTCTCCCTCGGGCTGGGGCCTCCGGTACTAGAAGTCGTAGAGGAAATACTGAGCTGGTCCGCCTCTCTTATCCGACCCTGGTAGCTGGAGCACAACTCCTCAGAGTGGTAGCTCCCGTCCATCAGCTGGGACTTGGAGTAGGGAAAGTGCCCGCCGTCCGACCCGCTGCAAACACACAATGAACTGCCACCCTTAGCGTCAAGCGGACAAACACAACTAGAGGAAGCGACATTTACATCGATGGAACCAATTTCATGAGTAGGCGAATCTGAAGACCCAGCCGCGGACATATTCGAGGTAACGTCTTGTATAACTAATTCGCGGCTGACCTCTTCGTCAATGCTGTTGGAGGAGGAATCAGGTTCAGATACAGTGTATGTTGGATTATTCAATGATTGGTCGGATGATGCTAGTAAGGAGGATAACAGGTATAAAGATGAACGCGTTGCATCTTTATCATTGTCTGACAATCTTTTAGATGCTTTTGTAAGTGTTAGGTCATCAACAGGGCGTGCTGCGGGATCAGGAACCACGTATATATCTTCAGAAGCAGAATAATATGACGCAGTTGAAACCATAGAGAACCTTGGATCCGATGGTGACAATTTTCCAGGATCAAAATCGTTTGTTTGTTGATCGATATTTTCAGTCACACTTTGTACAATTGGTGTTGAAAAATGACTGAAAGCATTTGGTTTAACATAAGGACTAAGATCAGATGGAACGGGTGATCTGTCAGAAATTGTATGAAAAGACACCGATGAAGTCGTGGAGTCACGTCCGTCTGGGGGATCATTAACGCATTTAACAAAAGCGGACGGCGTATCGTACACGTCAGAATCAACTAACGGAGTATTGAAAACGATATTGAATGCCTCGGATGGGCTACGCTTTGCTCTTAAAGGCAAAGTGGCGTAACTGTTTTCCAATTCATTTTGAGAAAACATAAGATTAGGAAATGAAACTGAATGAGACAACTTAGAGTACGATGCCGAGAGCAAGAGTGAAGAGTCGGTTATTCTTTTAGAGTGATGACAATCACAGCTAGAGTCATCACAGTAACATACAAACTTTCCACTTGACGCATCACTGAAACGTTTTGTCGAGGACGCAGAAGTTGAATTATTATTATCAGTCGATAAATTATCCGCACTCAAAAAGATCTTTTTCTCTTTTCCCTTTTCGCAAAAACAAATTTTAGAATCGGCATCCAATCCCCTTCGGGCTCTGATAAAAGGTTGAGTATCCATATTTTTGACAGATTTCCGATTGAAAACGTATATATATTCATTTTCAATTGGATTATCGTAGATACACTGATCAGATCCTCTCACATGGTAAGAAGACTTCTCAGCCGGGCGGGTGAACGTCAGTTTTCCTTCAGAATTTGAACAAGATGGATTAGAAACAAAAACCATATTTTGATAATGTGGTCCATTTGGTTCAGTCACTTGGCGAAGCGTTGAAATGCTCTCCGATTTAGATCCGTCACGGGAAAACTCAAAAATGGCATTCATGGGCAAATACGAGTTTTCAGATCCATGCTCAATACTAGACCGACAGGAAATACTAGAACCGCTTACAAAAGAATCAACACTGGTTCTTTGTGATTGTATTTGAACATTCTGGGAGGATGGCACCTGCACAAGTTTTGTCTTTGCTAACTGTGGAGACGACGTAACATCATTGGTAAAAACATCATCATATAATTGCGAATCTCGATTTACTTTGTTTGAATTAAGACTATCTCGCGCCCAGGAGCTGAAAGATGTGACACTTGATATCTGAGAGTTTGTCGTGCTGCAGAGACTATGAGACCTGCTGGTATCCGAAACAGATTTAAGGGCAGGAATAATTTTTGGAATCAGTATGCCTTTTGGGCGAGGCGGAGGAACAGGTTTTTCAGGAACTTTATTTCTAAAGGTCAACAAATCATTCAATGATTCTTCGGAAGAATGAGGACCGATAATGACTTCATCACTTAAGTTGTCAACTGTGATAGGTCCTCCATCCGGTCGTTGGAGAGAAGTCAAATCTTCTTCGACAAAAACTGAACTACTTTCTCTAAAAACCTCAATGGGTTTAAAAGATGTTTCTCTAATAGTAGCATGAACGGGACTCTCCACAACTTCATAGTTATAGTTATTTTCGAATTCATAAGGTTCGTAGAGATGGGGTTCGGGTTTCTCCTTTTCAATCTTTCTATACGAATTGGCTTTAGTTGTAAAATCTAACATTGCATAGTACAGTGGATTTGATGGTTTTAAACCAGTCGGATTATCATCTTTAGAAGTGGAGACTGGCACTTCAAGTTTGGAGTAGTCGATATCATTTTTGAAATCGTCTTGTTCGATACTCCAGTTTTTTAGGGTTCTATTTGAATGGGATAATCTTAAGGGCTTTTTAATGACCTTTTTTTCATTATAAGACTGACTCTTTTTGGTGATAGTTATTTCACCTTTAGGTTCATTGCTTTGAAATTCAAAGGATGATCTAGCGGACTGAAGCGGAGACCCCATCACACCACCCAAATCATCACCGAACATATCCCTCATTTCATCCAATTCTCTGCGAGCATTATCTTCTTCATCACTATTAGAAGTTTTCATTCGTGGTTGTGCTTCTTGAGGGCTTTCCCTTTGTTCACTGTGGGATTTTATAAGGTCCACCAAATCTTGAACGCTTCCACATTGGGAGTAGAGAGGGTTCGCGACGGAATTGCAAGATTTCATCGAATCATCGCTATCTGATGATGTGAGAATTTCAATTTTCTCAAAAATGTTAGGTAATGAAGGGGCATTAACACTTGAATATCTCCTTGGTTTAGTAATTGATTTTGATACGTTTAAACTAGCTTCCTGTAGAACGAGAGAAGGATTGTCGGGAATGGAAGATTTTCTTCGAAAGAACTTACTTTTGCCAACACGCAGGGTGGAAACATTGGGAATGGATTCAGTAGGGGTTTCATTTTCTTCGTCGACAGAAGGTTTTGGACTTTTGTAGTAACCTATGGAATTGGAACTGATGTTAGTTGCTGAGGTGGACCTGTACTTTAAGCCAAAGCAGTTAGATGAAAGCAAATGCATATACTTGGATTTGGAACCGGGATCGGTAGCAGGAGATGTCTGTGATAAAGGAGGTTTGTCAGATATACGGGGTTTATCTGGGGAAGACGTAGCTTCAAAATTCCTGTAAAAGTTATGAAATAAAAGTTTATTACTTCAAAGAAAAAAACATCAAATTTAAAAAAAGACATTGAAATAATAATGCGACACAAAACGATAATACAAAAAACACAAGCTTTCACAGTAAAACCCAAACCATAGAAACCAGTAACACACAAAAACAAAGCTTAAATTTATGTGCTATACTTTATAAGACAAGTAGTTCATATTATGAATACAGTATGCCTAAAAATCTTTATAAATTAAACAGATTTCTTGTTGAAATACCAAAATTAATATGATGATACGCACTTGCTACTAAAAGATCATCATCACCTCACACGTGGTAAAACTGTGAATGAAGAACCAGTTAAAAGAGGGAAACATCAAAGGACTCGTTTTACCCACTAAGAGTTCTCCTTGCTCCTTTGGAAGGATTAAAGGTGTCTGAATGAATGGCGGCCTTCATTAAAACTGTAAATGTTATTAAAATTGTCACATCCTTAACGAGGTCCCCGCTAATGAGGAAGAGACACTTTGGGCAAAGTTAAACGGGCACAAAGGGGAAGGACGCTAAGAACCGAGAAGCCTTAATAATTATTATGTATATTGCCACCAGATAAACGAGCGTGTGAGATGGGGATGATATAAGAGGTCGAGGGCAACCAGAAAGCTGGCAAAAAAATGCACAGATGAAGCTGGGAACAACAGCAAGGGTGTGAAGTCTTTTTTAACAACTTTTGAACGAATGTTGAAAATATTATTCTACTTGTTTTGTATCTACAACATTATTCTTATAAGCGTTTTAAACGATGTTTTTTTACATTAAATGAAAGCTAACCACTTTGTAGAACACGACTAATTTAATCTAAATTATCTACATGTATCAAAGCCAATGGTTTCTTGATCAGGATAAAATAAAAATTAATTAATAAGATTGAAGAAAACATTTGTTTTGAAACATGTAATTTTGTCAACACAAGATAATTTTGATTGAATAAGTGGCGTATTACAAAGTAATTTGTTTTCATTTAATTATAATGACGCTAAGTGATTTGCGAAGACTAAAGATGTATTTTTGTCTAGTTTTTGTATAGGTCGTCTTTTCATATTATTTGGATGAAAAAGGGACGTGTTTTATTTTGGTAACATTTTCGTACAATGTGGTGGACATTAATTGACATCATCTACCGTCTTTTACCGTTTACCTAACAACTGTATTATACGGAAATGTTGCATCTTTATTTCGTTTTATATTTAAAATATTGATAAAAGACAATAACATGTAATTTTATTAGACAATATTGTGAGCGTGTATTGTTGTTTGGTAGTGTGTGAATTTCGCGTGTATTTTTGAAGATTGGTTGACGGTAACGTCAAACGACTGATGCTTTCGTGTGATTTATGGTTATGGTTACATTTTCTGCCATTTTTTGACGATTTCGTATTTTTTTCACACTAGCTCCATACAAGAGGCCCTGAGGTATATAATTTCCATGAGGTCCTATGTCGTCTTTGGGGATGCAGCGTGGAGGGTCTTTTTAAGGAAAAGAAGTTCTGAGAAAGGTAAAGGTTAAGGAGAGTAAAAGTATAGTAAAAAAGGAAAACGGTAAGAGGGGTGGTTTAAAATCTGGGGATCAATGTGTCCAGGGGTGACGTATGTATCCATCCCTCCTACTGCGGTGTAAGGGAAATTCAATTTGGGAGGCGGGAATGGGTACCGCCGTCCCGGGAACCTTTATTGGATAACCAACACCTCTACCATAGGTCACCCCAAGTGGTTCGCTACGTTTGGCGATTTAGCAGGGGTACGCGGGTTCATAGGGTGAGGTTTGTCTAGGTCTTGGAGGCGGATGACCAGGACATACTGAACCCCAGATTCTTACCCACCGCTTAAACCCTTTTCCTTCCCAGAACTCCCCTCTCCTTCCCTTCCTTAAAAAACCCTCCACACAGCATCCCCAAAGATGACATAGGTCCTGAGGGAAATTATTTTCCTCAGGACCTCCTGTGTGAAGCTCATGTAAAAAAAAGTGGATGAGTCCTGCTGGAAAGGTCACATCTTTCACAACCCCTGCTAGGTCTTTAAACTTTACCAACTACTTGGGGTGACATATGGCAGAGGTGTGTTGGTTATCTAATAAACGGTTGCTGGGGCGGTGGTACCCACAACCGCCTCCCAAATTAACGTACTGACCCAAAATATTATTTCTTCTCTAACGGCAACTATCTGGGTGAAATCGTTAGTATGAAAATAATTATGCAAAGGCATTTTCATATGGGTTCCGATTTAGCTTCCATGTGGCGGTCACAGTGATGCTAAATAAAAAGAAAATCGTGTAAAACGTCTTTTGCGTCTGTCTGCAAGTATCAGAACTTTAAAAATTCAGAAAACGAACATTTTAACGCACAGCGTCTGTTTACAGATATACTCGTATTTACATTAACTCTACGTAGGAGGTTTTGTGTGGGAAGTGGGAAGGTCTTTTTGGGGAAAGGAAGGAGT
Source organism: Limnephilus marmoratus (assembly GCA_917880885.1). Taxonomy (NCBI): domain Eukaryota; kingdom Metazoa; phylum Arthropoda; class Insecta; order Trichoptera; family Limnephilidae; genus Limnephilus; species Limnephilus marmoratus. The sequence continues at coordinate 30,873,391 of OU862931.1, forward strand.
GAACTGAACAGTAACACAACTTGATCAAGTTTCGCGATGTGAGCATAAAACTGAAGCAAAACAAAAAACGAATTGTCAAAAAATTATATTTCAAAGAAATTTTCAAAAAATGCATGCGATGGAAGAATTGAAAAGAAAGGCTAACAATACTGAATGTTTTCTTTTATTCCATTCATCTTCTTCCCTTTCTCGTGCTCCCCTCAAAGGACGCGGCACAAGAGCCCACAGCCTAGAACCCTTAGCTTTGGCTGGAAAAGTCGCTAATGACAACACGCTTTGTACAAACAACCCTTATGCAAATCCACAACAACCTATCCTATATCCTAGTACCTACCTAGTGTACGACATTCGTAAAACGTCTACCCATTGGATCTAAAACGCCTTTCGCATAAAAATAGCTTATTTTACAAATAAAATTAAAGAAGGTATCAAATAAAAAAATTACAAGTCGTAAATTGAATGTCAGGAGCATCGAATGATAAATCTTGTAAACTAGTCCCAGCAAGAGATTGTAAACACGTCATCGACGAATTTCTTTCTAATTGCCGAACTATTATGGTATTGCCAGTCATAAAAATAAGCAAAAAAATATATTTTGATTTCATGAAACGCCCATAAAGCGGTCAGAAAAACATGTTAAAGAAAATTTGGACTCCGGTGACTTTTTTGATGTTCTTCCTCATATCATCACTGGTCACTCCGCCGAGTAAACAACCCCTCACCCGATCCTAACTTTCCAATACCTACAGCTTTTTTATGTTTTAAGTTAAAAAAAAATACATTCAAAATTTCACGGGAGACCAAAAAGTTATTTACATTTTTTATTCCAAACTAGCTCGTTCTCTGCGTGCGTTGCTATGCCATAAATTGTTTCTCCCTGCATGTCCATTATCCCGCATCCCCGTTCCCCTCCCGGCCCCCTTCACTTCCCACGTTTTCCTTCCGCCTTCCCCTTCCCCTTCCCGCGAACCCCACATCCTACGTTACCTTTCCTCTCCTGCCTTCCCTCCCTGCCGCTAAAATATATGAAATACACACATTTTCAAACCGCTCGCGCACAAATGTAGTAATTTTTTATACAAATTTCATAATGCCAGAGCTTACCATTATATATAGAAATACTCTTCTGCTAAAATGTAATGTTCTGTAAAAAAATTCAGTCAATCCATCGATTACTTACCGAGTTTTTCGGAACCAAACATACGGAACCTAAATGTTCTAATTTCAAATTTTATAAGGCTAGAGCTTACCATTATATATAAAAAAACACAATTCTGCTGAAAAGCAATGTTCTGTAAAAAAAAAGTCAATTCATCGATTACTTTCAGAGATTAGCGAACCTAAATTATTATACATATTTTATTTATTTTTAATTTATTGATTAATTTTATTTTAGTAATTTGTACATTTAAGTTTACAAATTTCTAATTAATTATAATATTCCATATTGCAAACTAAATTGTATGTAGCTCCTACAATAAGTCTTGAACTTTCCAATTGGTGTGGACTTCAAAGTCTCTGGTAGCTTGTTATACAACTTCATCCCCTTGTACAGCAAACTGTTATGCGTATTCGCCTTATCCTTTTTTTGAAGCCTGATTTCTTTGCATGCTATGTCTGTGAATGTCCTTGTTGAATACAATTTTATTTGAAAAGTATTTTGGTAAAATGTCGTTAATTATTTTATGTATAAATATCATCGTATTCAAGGTCAGCATCTGTTTCACGGTTAGCCAATTCAGTTCCTTTAACATTTTGTTTACTTTTGAAAATCTATTCCGCCGTAATATTATTCTCATTGCCCTGTTTTGGAGAATTTGAAACTTATTTTTTTCTCGTTCGTTACATAGGAAAAGGATAGTTGAGCAATAATCGAATTGTAGATAGTGATTGCAGTTTTACTAGATAGTTTTGGCCGAATTCTTCCCAAAAAAGATATTTTTTCCCAATTTTCTTTTGTGTATATTCAGCATGATTGTTGAATGTTAGTTTGGAGTCTAATATAACTCCTAAATATTTCATTTCAGTAACATTTTCAATAATTACACCATCAATTTTAATTTTGCTTTCACTGGATGTCTTCTTGTATCCGATCACCATACATTTTTTTTTTTTTTGTATTTAATTTAAGCTTATTAATTTTTAGCCATCTTGATACATTGTTTAGCTCATTATTTAAAATATTTATTAGTTCTTCATAGTTATCTTCAATTAAGTATATTAGTGTATCATCGGCAAAGAGTCGTACTTTGCATTTTGTAAATATTTTCACCATGTCATTAATATAGAGTATGAACAATAGAGGTCCAAGGACCGACCCTTGCGGTACTCCTAATTTATTTTCCATTGGTTTCGAAAACTGATTATTAATTTTTGTTATCTGTTTTCTATCTTTCAAATACTCTTCTATTAATTTAATGGCTGCAGATGAAAAACCAATTTCTTTAAGTTTTTTTATCAGTATTTCTCGATCTGTAGTTTCGAATGCCCAAAAAAATTGAAAATCCAAAAAATATTGCTAAGATATATAAGTATATATAAATAGATAATGTCAGGAATCACCGGTTAAATCAAGTAAAGTAAGTCCCTTAACAGTCAATAATGTATCTCTTCTCTTTTATTTATAAATAAAAATGAATCGCCGAAATGTATGTACGCGCATAACTTCCGAACGACTGCACCAAATTGGATAATTTTATTTGTGTGTTCGTTATCGTTAAGGACAAGGTTTATATAAAACTCCTGGTGAACTCTGGCATTATGAAATTTGTATAAAAAATGCAATATGTGGCACGCGAGCTGTTCGAAAACTGAATTTACAGGGACTGAAGGTATGGAATGCGGGAAGGGGGAGGGGGCTCAGGTAGGGGGTTCGCGGGAGGGGGGGGGGAGGGGAACCTGAGAGGGGGTCCCCCCCAGTTCCCCACTCGGTAGGAGGGTTCGCGGGACGGAGGAACGGGAAGAATGGGAAAGGACACGCTATGAAAAACAAATTCTCTATTAAATGGCATAGCAACGCATGCCGGGAACCAGCTAGTATATACATAAAAATTTAAAAAATATACATCCTATCTTACAGAGAAAATAAAAATATTAAAAAACAAAAATCTTACATAGAAATATTTGAAGTGGCCGACACCCTCCTTTCGTCTTCTCCTCTCCGCTCCCAAACACCGGGTTGCGGGGGGCGGCGCGCCCCCGCGTGTCCCACCGCCCCCTGAGGCATCTGCACCGCCCCTGGGGGGCGCACATTGTCGTAGGGGCTGTCGCCGGCCACCGGGATGGGCGGGAGGTCTTCGCCGGAGCTGTCGGTGCCGTTACTGGATCGGTATTCTGCAGAAAATTAAAAAATATTAGCTTCATAATTTTTTGAAAGTACTATTTTACGAGCCGAGTCCCCGGCTTTATTTATTTATTTATTTTTTTATTTAATATAGATATAAAATTGTACAGTGGAGTTATATAAATTACATATCGGGACAGAAATTCTTTAAAAATTGCAATCTCACCAAAGAAAAAGCTAGTTCTTGTGCTTGATGAGCGAGTTACACTAATTATAACTGAAATAGAATAACATTATGCAATAGGTAAGTATATAATAGGATCAATTGAGACTTCTGGATCATCTATATGTGGAGGTGTACATACATAGGATACGGTTACATACTAAAATATTGTAGGAGAAATTCGAAAAATCTAAATAAAATAGAGATGAATATAGATTAAAAATAAATATAAAGAAAGAGAAAAACAGGTAATTATTGAGTTAATTATTCCTGATGAAGTGTAGCTTTACACCGAGTTTTTAGAAATCCAACTTAGAAATGTAATGTAGACAGTGACCGTAATCTTGTTTTGAAGGACAAGTGGGAAAAATTAATTGGCTACTGGTAATAACTCATATAGGTCACATATAAATCGTTGTGTCTCCCTTGCTAACATGGTGAGAAATACAATATAAACGGTGCACATACATAGATTTTAATGATTTAGACGGCCAAAAGTTTTTTTTTTTTAAATCAATATATTAGTAAGGTATCTATACAATTGGTGAGTCAACAGTTCTATGTACAATATAACATCCCCTCCCCCCGCCTTTGAAGCGCGGGAGTCGACTGTGATCAGTCGGAATTCGATAGTGAACAAGTGTGTACATGTCGGGTCTCGGCGCTCTCCTAAACTTGTAACTTTCCAAAGTGTATTATTCATTTCAAGCTAATATTTCCGTTTTAACTGTGATGGATTGCGATAATACAGGTAAGAACAATTTGTTTCCGTTACAGAAAAAAATAATTAACATTCTGTGTCATTCATTTTTAACACGACAAACATCACTCTGTCCAAAATTTATTTTTTTAGATATATTTAAATTCGAGTGGCTTTTTAATGTACTTATGAGTCCGTCCTTGTATTAATTTTCATTATACTATATAGTTCACATATGTAACTAACTAATTCCATAAGAAATAGCCGCGCAAAATCGCGCTTTTTTGAGCTAAGTCCTTTTGAAAGGCTCTTTGTCAAATATAGGAAATATTGAGTGTGCGATATTTTGTATTAAAATTGTTTTTTATTTGTTACAGGTCTACTTACTACCTCAGGTACTAAAAAAGTGACTCGTGAATACACATTTGACCAACTACAGAGTCAAAATTTACCAACTTTAAATGAAAAACTTGACTATTATGAGAATTTTCTCCTTATGCGCTATGGGCACAACAAAGAGGCTAAAGAAGACTTAAAAAAATATATATCTTATGTAAAATCACAAATTCAGCATCGATGGGCAAAGGCAAATAAACACCAAGATGTTTTCCTGAAAATAAACCAATCATGGTTAGAGGGAACATTCGAGATTCCCATTGAATCAGCCTCCTCTCAAGGTCGACAAACCCAAGTCTTTTGGAGAACTAAGTGAGCGTAGTAAAAGAAGAAAAACGGAAGAATTAAGGGCCTCTGTAGGTGATGAAGTTATTGATTTGTAAAAGAAACAACGGACATAACTAAAGGAGAGATAAAATATGTGCAGGAGTCCATTAGGCAAATAAACAAAACAGTTGTTACGTTGAATGAAGAGGAGTTTTCGTTCTGGCACCAACTCAAAATGACTATGATTGACGGAAAGGTGTGCAACGCAGCCACAGACTCAAAGTCAACATCCCAGTGCTACATCTATGGAGCTACTTCGAGAACCTTTAATGATCTATCGAAGAAAAATAGTGTAAACCCTCAAGCTTTGGAATTCGGCTTGTCAGTATTACACGCCCGGATCCGCATTTTCGGAAGCATTATACACCTTTTGTATAAACTGCCAGTTAAAAAATACAGGGAAAGAAAAACTGAAGAAGACAAGGCATTAGAAGCCCAAAAGAAGTTGGAAATTCAGGAGAGGTTTCGAAATGAAACCGGTTTGCTCATTGACATGCCAAAGGCCAACTTTGGCAACACCAATGATGGCAACACAAGCCGGAGGTTTTTTGAAAACCCCGAATTGACTTCAGACATCACAGGTATTAACTTTGAACTGATTTACAGATTCAAGGTTATTTTAGAAACTATTTCTAGTGGCCATAAAATTGATGCTGAAAAATATGATAAGTATGCGTACGACACAGCAAAATTGTACGTAGAACAGTACGGTTGGCATCCAATGATGCCTACTATGCAGAAGATATTGGTACATGGAAGCCAAATCATAAAAAGTTCGGGGCTCCTTCCAATTGGACAGCTATCGGAAGAAGCTGCAGAAGCCCAGAACACGGCTCTACCTGAAACGGTTAAACTTTTATTACCTGCTGACCCAAACACAGAGTCAGTAGAGTCATCTGGACCTAAAGATACCCATTTTTTAAAGTAATTTTATATTTAAAGAAAACTTGTTAAATTCTGTTTCCATTCGTTTGTATTTTTTAGTGAAAATAGCTCTGTTATATATTACTCTTCTTTATAACGTGACAAATATATGTATGTTTTTATAAATATATACCTTTTCTTTATTGTAATTGAACTTAGAACTAAAATAACCCCAAAAATAATTTTGGCCGCCTAAATCATCAAAATCTATGTATGTGCGGTGTTAGAAAGAGAAAATGCCATGCTTTGTATTTAAATCTAAAAGTTAACTAAAAAAAAAAATTTAAATGTACGACTTTCTGAAACTAAAGTTTCCGGCGGCAATTTGAACAAAAATTAAGAAACTTTTGAATTTTTTATAAATTATTATTTTAACGCCGACAAATTATGCGACTATAATGTTAATAAACCATTTTTCTATTTTTTTTCTCAATTTTTGTCAGAAGTAGGGTGAGCCATTTTAAAAACTTTTTTGTTTGCATCCAAAATTTTTTTATTTAAAAAATGATTTGTCAATTTCTAATAATAAAACTTGCAAGCGTATTTCATCACCTTTCAAAAACAGTTTTTATTTTTCGGATACGTTCAGAAATATATAATGGTTTCGATTTTATTGCAAAGCGGAAATATTCTGAAATTCTGACCGAGTATGCCCGAGACCTGAGGGGTTAACCAAAGGTTAGTTAGTTTACAGACAAGACGTCCATTTGTCATTTGTCGCCATGTAGGTACATCGATTCACTTACCTCTCATAACTTATACTAAAATTTGGTCACTTTCACAGAGAGAAATCGATAATAAATCTCCAAATTGCCACAGAATAAACAGCAATAAATTAATTTACGTATAAGCATGCACTGAGTTAACTGGAATCACTTGGAAATTTTGGTGTTTAGGATGAAAATGACAGAAAAATACAACCATCCGAATGGTCGTACAAGATGAAATGAAAAAAAAACTGATAAGCGTACGTATAACGCATCACGTTTTTATCTTAACCCCTGAAGCCTAGGAAGGTCTTTGCTAGCCAAAAACATCACATTCCATTAGAGCAGGGTTTCCCAACCTTTATTTCGCCGAGCCTCCCCGAACCAAAAAAAATATTTTCATGCCCCCCTTAATTAAGTTTCAACAAAAATATGAAACACATTTTTTTGTATTAACTAAATTATTTATTTGAATTTCAAATAGGTACAATGCAGATACAACATATTTATTTATTATGGATCTTTAATAGAAGAGTAGGTACAATTTTAATCATTACATTACTTTTACATTTAAGTTTTGTCACGATAATAATTTTATGCACCAGATTTAAATGTCCGGGTTAAATTTTCCCAAAAAAAAAAAGGAAAAAAAGAAGGAAAAACTAAACCCTTTCACACACTTCCCCAAATGATCATCTAGTCAACCCACGCTATGCAATTGCACTATATAAGTATTATAAATACAAGAACAACATGTCAACCTACTAGAGACCAAATGGGAATATAATTCACCGACTCCAGATATTTTCATATCAGAGGGTTCGGCTCTGTGGCATTTCTAATTGAACCTATAAATCCTACCGATCCCTCAGTATAAATATTTAAAAAATCCTTTGTAATCCTACATGTATTTAAAATGACTGATTTTTGCATTTTTATATACAAATTCTTTGACAAATCTAATATGCTTAAATTTTGAATCAGATTCCTAGGTATTATGCCAGTGGCCGAAATAACAAATGGCAATATTTTTATAGTCCGAGAATGCCAAATTCCTAAATCTGGGTATTTTCTTATTTTTTCAGAAATAGTTTTTTGAATATTACAGGAATTTGGAATAGCTACATCAATGATATAAGTTATTTTTTTTAATTTTGTCATGTAAAACTATATCAGGTCTATTATGACTAATTGTTCTGTCTGTTAGTATAGTTTTATCATAATATATTTTATAAAATTCATTTTCTAAAAATGAATTTGGTTCATATTCATAATATGGTACTATATTACGGCAGTCAATCAAGTTATGTTTAATTACCAAACTTTGGTGAATTATTTTTAAAACCTGATTGTGCCTAAATGTATACTCGGAAGGCGCTAATATAGAACATACCGATATAATATGTTCTATAGTTTCGGGAAAAGCCAAACATTTTCTACATAAATCATCAATTTGATTTATAACTTTGATTATATGCTTTCTATAATTTTTAGTATTAATGACTCTATCTTGAATGGCAAGCATAAATCCTTCTATTTCTGCGCTCAACTCTCCAATACTCAACCATTTGTTTGACGAAAGTTTGTCAACATACGTTTGGTTGAGATAATTGAAGTGTTTTGCGTGAATAATTTTATTTGACCAGGAATCTAATAATTCACTTAATAAACCTTCACCTGGCCGCTTACGTTAATTGTTGAATCGCCGTATTTTAGATTTTTTCGATTGGCAACTGTATTGTTAAATTTCCGGCGTCACTTTTTTGGATTTCCGTCGTATGGGAGCCCGACGTAAATTCGAATCGTCGCCTAATTTTATAAGTTTGTGTTCATTATGTGTTAATGTCACAGTTACGGGTCAATACCTTTTACCAGAATTATGACACTAATTCTAACCGTGATTCGGATATAGCTGAGTGTGTGGATCGCATTCTATTGTCCCGAAGCGACGAGAGATCGCCATGTTTTAAGGCTAACACACCGCCGTGTTCAAAATTGAGTGTGAAATATCTGAGGAATCGGGGCGATAGCAGTCGATGGCTTGACGTAAATAAGGCCCGGAACAAGCGACGGTCGTGGCGGTACCTATTTGTCGCGTCATCCGCCGATGGATGGATTCCTGGCGCTCATCTTCGGATGAAGCATGCCGATCGAAACGGGATTCTACCCGGTGCTCCTTGGTGTGCTCAAACCGGAGCACTGATCCTGATCGGGAGCTTGGATCTTGCTCCCCGGCGAATCGTCTGGTTACTTCGAGGCTTTCCTTGGGGTCTTTTCTCGGTGCCCGAACTGGAGATGGAGCGAGACTACAGTCCGTGCTTCCTCAGCACGCATATGTGAAGCCGAATAAATTGTTCGCGTGAATTTAGAAGTAATTTGTTTAGAACCGTGGTCCGCAGGTACGCTATTCCTTTATTTTAGTTAATTGCCTCTTAGATTTCAGAACAGGTTATGTTGTCTTTGGGAAATGAATCCCGGTCCCTTGAAGGGCACCGATGTATTGGAGATTTAAATATAATTGTAATTGTTACTAGATAAACTCTTTTATTCCCCTAGCCTAACCATCCTTACCGGAGGGAAATCTGCATTCTCCCTTCCCACCATCCTGAGGGAGTTTCTCATGCTCTGTATAAAAAATGATGCCAAGGAACCCTTATGTTGCAATTTATTAGTTTTCTTTTAATTATACATACAAATTTTCTCTAATGTCAAGAGATGAAAGTCGCCTTTCATGGTCGAGTCAGCCTTCATTTCTAGAAATTCTTCCTGAACTTCTTCAGGTAATTGTAAGACATCGACAACAAATGGGTTTTTGGTCATGTGCCATATTTAATTTTGGGAGGCGGGAATGGGTACCGCCGCCCCGGGAACCTTTATTGGATAACCAACACCTCTGCCATAGGTCACCCCAAGTGGTTCGCTACGTTTGGTGATTTAGCAGGGGTGCCCGGGTTCATGGGGTGAGGTTTGTCTAGTTCTTGGAGGCGGATGACCAGGACATACTGAACTCAAGATTCCTACCCACCCCTTAAACCCTTTTCCTTCCCAGAACTCTCCTCTCCTTCCTTTCCTTAAAAAAACCCTCCGCACAGCATCATAGGTGAGCATAAAGATGACATAGGCCCTGAGGGAAATTATGTTCCTCAGGGCCTCCTGTGAGGAGCTCTTGTAAAAAAAATGGTGACTCGGAATTAACATCTCGATAGTATCGGTGAAATTCGTTTTCCAAAGCTTGTAAATGAGTTTCTATTTCAGATTTTAAATCTTTATTCAGTTTTTGATAATTAATTGCTTTGGATAGCCGTGAAAAAGGAAATACATTTTCAGCAGATACCTAATTTTTTCAAAGTTAAGGCTTTGATATTTGAAACTTGTATAACAGCGATTGAATGGCAATTCGGAACAGTTAATTTACCTACGCGTTAAATAGATTTTATTTCGGAAATGCAAACGTACCTATTACGCCCCCCCCCCTGACATTTCTCTACGCCCCCCTAGGGGGGCGTGCCCCCCTGGTTGGCAAGTTCTGCATTAGAGCCTCCGAAGGACAAACCTAACCGGACGTCCATACCTACACAAAAGTATTTTTTATCTATAAATGCGGAAATATGTGATTTGTTGTCGTTGGATAGAGAAATAATTATTCTTCTCGGTATGTCTATGATTTATATCTACTTGATTCCATTGATAAAATCAAAAAAAAAATTGTTGACAGTTAAAAAACTCATTAATATTTTATTTTTTGTACAAACGGCGTAAAAAGTTAAGTGACGATTTTCTAACTAACTCCCTACACAAAATGAAAGTGTTTTCTACAAATCTGATTGTTTCAAAATTTTGAACGTTAGAGTCATAATATTTTTTCGTTTTTTGTCAACTTTTTCATATTTGATATTAAAATTTGGTTATTTAGAAATGTCAATATTAATTTCAAAAACAAACAAATCGGATATTTCTTTTTGCGATAACTTCAAAAATAAGAAATTTAAAGCACATTCAAATACCTTGGGAGCATTCCCAAGATCCATAAATGTTTACCGTAGGTAAAAATATTTTTTTTTTGGTGCCCTTTTTTACTCATTTAAAGTACGCTCTAGCGTGTTTAAATCGCACTTTATGGAACGCGCGTTTTTTAAAGTTACCATGGCAACATCAACAAATCAACAAAATGTGAAGTCTAAATGTCAACTTTTAACTATAAATCTGACAGGAATATTTTAAACGTCAAATAAAACATTACAAATGTTTCAAAAATTTTATTCAAAGTTTACATTCTTTTTTACATCGTTTACATTCTAATTATTTAAATTGATGTGAAAAGAGCAGTTCGTATTATTTGAAATATTAATACCAAGATATTGTGATGTCACATCACGAATTCATTAATAGTTCTTATTTCCAAATTTTTAATAATAATATCAATATTTATGTTTTCAAAGTGTACCAATAAAAAAAATTGCGTAAAGTATTCGTGGATAACTGGTCTTTAAAACATTTGCTTTATTAAAAATCGTGCATGTTTTAAAGACCTGTTTATCCACTTATATTTTAATATACTATTAAAGACTGAAGCGTTAAATGTAAACCTTATATAAATGTTTGATAACGAAAAAAGCACGCCATGTTATCATTAAAAAAAACTAAAGAATTTCTTTTTTGTTATTGCGTTTAATTTGTGGAAATCCATTTATTTTCTTAAATTTAATTTTATTTTTTTATTTTTATTTTTTTATTTATTAGAGAGATAATATATTACAAAATTATTACATAAAATTTATAATACATTACTCCCAATGAGTTTAATAAAACTCATTTCGGGAAGGACAACATTATACATCTAAAGGAAAATTATTTTTACATAAGAACACGGAAATCAATGAACAATACATAGATTTTTAAATGGACTGGACACACTTGATACAGGTAATTGAAGAATATACAAGAGTTACAAAGGGAGACAGCTAAATTCGTCACTGGTTAATAAAGTTACTGAGAAAATATCCTTTTAGAGCCTTTGCCAATATTTTTTTGTTTGATTCTGGTAGTTTTAGGACATTAGGTAATGCGTTGTATTGCGTATGTGCGATGTATTGTAAGGAGTTAATTCCAAATTTAGTTGTGTGTGTAGATGACGATAGGTGTATTTGATTTTGTGATCGTGTTTTGTGCTGGTGTATATCGGAATTAAAGGCTGGTTTAGTGTTGGTGTGAGAGGAGTGTTGAATTATTTGTAGGATGGCAGTGGTGATGCTATATTTTGGCAGAATGGTAAAGGGAAGAATTTGTGTCAGTGAGTATATGTCTTTGACATGTGTATCCCATGGTAGATGGTATATATTTCTTATGGCTCTATTTTGGATTACTTGTATTTCAGATATTTGTTTCTTAGTAATGGTGCCCCAGATACTAACCAGATAACTTAGGTGAGAGTGGATCAGAGCATAATATGTGGCACGCAGTAAAGCTGTGGGGAGCACATCTTGAAGTCGATAGAGTACACCAGTTATGGGGGAAATTTTGGATTTAACATATTCAACATGGGAGTTCCATGATAGGTTAGAATCTATGAATAACCCTAAATATTTCGTTACTTGTACATTTTGGAGCTTTTCATTTCCAAGAGTAATATTCATTGTCATGTAATCTTTTTTCCCGAAAGGACATTTTTATTTAGTTCTTAAGTATCTATTTTAGTTTTTGTTATTGTGACAGCTATTCGGCGTTCAAGCTATGTGGTTATTAGTATGAGTGGTGGGGTACGAACTCCGTATCGTTCCAGTAGCATTGTAACAGACATGACAGAGCGCGTGTCACGTGAACCGCTGCGACGTGCAGCGGTGTGATCAGTGGCGACGTGTGAAAGAAAAATGTATTTTGTATTTTACTTGAAAAATTATCATTAGACAGTAAAATGATATCCACACTCCGAATCGCCGGTAAAAATCCTACGTGCTTTTAAATCCTGTCTATTATGTTTGTTTAAAAACAAATATTAAATATACCTACATAAAAAAAAAGAAATATTTATACAAATATTTACACGCCGCCACTGATCACACGCTTATCGTCACTTGATAAGCACTAAGTTTCCTTCCAGCAGCAAGGTAAGACATGAAACAGCGCGCGTATCACATGATCCTGTCGCGACGTATAGGGATGGGATCAGTGACGAGGTGGGATTGAAAAAGAATTTTTGATTTAAAAGAAAAAAATATAATCGGACAGCAAAATGACACTACTTTTTTACTCCAAAAATGCTCAGCAATCGCTGGTTTAAATCTTTCGGGTACCTATTTGCTGTTACACCCCGTATAACGCGGTAATAGCAATAGTAAAAGCGATGAAGCAGTTAGGTACTGAATAACAACGTGGATAATAGTAATAGTAATAGCGATGAAGCAGTTAGGTACTGAATAACAACGTGGGTAATAGTAATAGTAATAGCGACGAAGCAGTTAGTTACTGCATAACAACGTGGGTAATAGTAATAGCAATAGCGATGAAGCAGTTAGGTACTGAATAACAACGTGGGTAAGAGTAATAGCAATAGCGATGAAGCAGTTAGGTACTGAATAACAACGTGGGTAAGAGTAATAGCAATAGCGATGAAGCAGTTAGGTACTGAATAACAACGCGGGTAATAGTAATAGCAATAGCGGTGAAGCGGTTAGGTACTGACTAATAACGTAAATAATAGTAATAGCAATAGCGATGAAGCAGTTAGGTACTGAATAACAACGTGGGTAATAGCACTAGCGATGAAACAGTTAGGTATCTACTGAATAATAACGAGGGTAATAGTAATAGCAATAGCGATGAGTAAGTTAGGTATTGATACTCACTGTTGATCAGCGCCACGATCTCGTGCGTCGCGCGCTCGGGGAACTGCGCCAGCACGTCCAGCACGGTGGCGCCGCGCGTGTCCCTGGCGCGCGCGTCGGCCCCGCCCGCCAGCAGCGCGCGTGCTGCAGCCGCCTTGCCGCACAGCGCCGCCTCGTGCAGCGCCGTGCCGCTGGGCGTGCGCGCGCTCGGGGAGTGCCCGGCCGCCAGGAGAACCACAACCACGGCCCTGGGGGAAGAGACAAACAACAAACGAATTAATATTATAAAGGCAAGGCTACAGTGTTTTAAAAGTCCCACAAAACAGCAAAAAAATCGACGTAAATATTCTTCTTCTTCGTGTGCCTTATCAGGTCTCCCGACGTTAATCGTGCGCTGCCCGGAATAGCTCCTCCACACTACTAATACCGGTCCACTCTCATACATTTCGCAGCCAAGACATTTGTCTCCTACCAGGCCAGGACCTCGGCGACCTTCTATCTTGCCTTTTAATATTAAGGCGGTGCACAACCCTAATAATTTTTGTTTGCTAAAACTCACATTTTAATCATTTCCGGCGAATTCGTAACTATAATAACTTTTTAACAGAACACTGGGGATGTTAGTTATTTGTATTTAAGATTAATAAAAACAATACTTTACCATTAATATACATGTATTTTACGTACAACGATTTCAAAACTTTAAAATTTTTATTTTTCAACTATAAAGTTAGCGGTAAGCATCAGATTTTATTTTTCTAGACGATGAATTAATAACTTCGGGAGTGCGACATGGAGACACACTTTAAATCCAGACTTAATTAAAATGAACGCGGCGGAAAGGTCGAATCTCCATGCCTGCTAGGGTGAATTCGACCGTACGTCCGTCCAATACGCCATGTCGCCGGCGCATATTCGTTTATACTTTTTTTTCACTTCCGTCGTTAAGATTCCCACTTTGTTTATCTTCTTCTTCTTTTCTTTGATAGGGCAAATTCGACAGTAGGTCCGTCCAATAGACGGGTCGCGAATCGCAATTTGTATACACGGTTTCTTTACTAACGTCGTTAAGATTCTGAATATTATATTTAAGGGTATATTGTCGTCTTAATAACTAGCGGACCCGGTCAAACACAACGCCATCTACTGACAACGCCATTACCCAACCTCTATAACCAACGCTATCTGTTAATTTGCATACATATAAAATCCACACCGCCCGCTTACCAACCCGTTTCCTTTATATATTATAAACTTCAACCAATTTAGACAAAACCTTGACAAATAATATACCTAATCCTCTTGAATCACTTTATCCGAAAACCGCATGAAAATTCGTTGCATAGTTTAAAAGATCTAAGCGTACAGACAGCGGGAGCGACTGTGCTTTATACCATGTAAAGATAAATATTATACAAGTACTAAATTTTATATAAAGAAAAGGAGAGTGAATAATAAACCTACAGTTTTATTCCGAGATTGATGAAATTTTACACACCTGAAAAATTAGATTAAAATTACTTCTATATCTGATTTCGTAAATCCCAGGTAACGCTAGTTAGAAATAAAAACATCATGAAAATTCGTCGTGAAGTGGAAACACGTCGTATAAAAGTGGTGGTAGTGGCAAGTGGTGAATCTACTTGGCAACCGTGTTTCCTACCTCCTAAAATAAGGGTCTCTTCAAGACCCATCTTTACTACTTCCTCTCCTCAAAAAGACATTTCACACAGTATTCCAAATTATGAAATAGGCCCTGTGGGAAATTATTTTCCTCGGGGATTCTCGTGTGAAGCTAATGTAAAAAAAAATCATACTTCTTAAAGACAATAATGTCAACGCATGACATTTCAAGGCGCTGAAAAACATTAGATTATGTGACAAACTGAAATGTCAATCTACTACACATAATGTTCGCCTAGTTATGTACTCGTAAAAGTATTGACACTGAACAAATTAATTTCTAGAAATGTAATCTACATCGAATTGAAAGAAATCTGAAGTTCATATAATATCTTTCAATTTCAATGGAAATGATCGTCTGCTTAAGAAAGAATGTAAATGTAAATGTGTTGTACACAAGGAGGATTTATAAACCGTATGGGTAAAGGAAGGAGAGGAAGTTCTGGGAAGGAAAAGGGTAGAGGGGTGGAAAGGAATCTGGGGGGCAGTGTGTCCAAGATTAACGGAAGTATGAATCTATCACCCTCACTGCGATGCAAATCGATGTTCCGAAAGTCTTGCTGGAGAGGTCAAAAGGTCTTGAGGTCAAAAGGTGTCGCTGAGCTAGTCTCTCCCGATCCGGCCCGCCACGCAGTTGGTGGGAAGGCGCATCCGCCGCCAAACCTCGCCCGGTATGAATAACGCCGCCCTGGAAACCATTTATTGGACAATACCCCCGCCATACGTCACCCCAAGTGGTTCGACACGTTTGGCGACGAATTAGCGGGGGTGCCCGGGATCACGAAGATATGTTTGTCTACGTTTGCCCACACACTGCGTGGCGGGCCGGATCAGGAGAGACTGGTCGAGGGAGACCTAATCTAGACGTCTCTAGCTTTTAACCATCAACCTTTTTCTTCCCAGGACTTCCTCTCCATCCTTTCCCTAAAAAGACCCTCCACACAGCATCCCCAAAGAAGACATAGGCCCTGAGGGAATTTTTTCTTCAGTGCCTCCTGTGTGAAGCTATTGTAAAAAAAGTATTCCCGAATCCAATTTTAGTAGGTTCTCTTAGAAAGACGTCGTTAGTAGGTTGTTACAAGGCGAAAGACAAGAAAAAAATTGGTATATATTTTTGATCTGATTGTTTTTGCTTTGCATATTAAAGCCAAGATAAAAAAAATTAACACCCTCTACATAGAATAAGGAAGACGATAAAGACCAAAGATCCACTTCGAAATCTGTCAAAACTTTCTTCATTAACCCTACACTTATATTCCCAACATTTTCAAATTTATTTTCAAATTTCATTCGTTCCGTTCCTTTTTCGAATTAGCCGCCCGGTTCCCACAAATCCACGGACCAATCCTACCGCGGTATCCAGAGACGGCATACGGGATTGGCGGAATTTGCATCTCAATGCTAAACTAATCAGTTTATTTGCAATGTTGATTACACAAAATTTAAGAGCAGACGACGATTCGAATTGGAAAGGCACCTAATTAATGAGAGATAAATCAATTCGACGAGGTTTCTCAATTTGGTTCTGAGAGTTTAGAAAAACCTAAAATCAAGAAAGGAAGTGAATGAAACCGACACTAAAGGGTATTTTGGTGATCAGCTTACGCAAAAAGCAAATTCTATAACAAGTTTTTGTTATTAGGGGAAACGATTGAAATAAGCGAAAGAAATACAAAAAACGCCAAAAGTCGAAAAATACTACAAAATGGATGAGTTCAAACACAGCAGATAAGTGCATTGCATCAAACAAAGAGGATTTTGAAGGTAACCAAAGCTTGAGCATGGTAAAATGGTGAAAAAATATACATTTTTTAAATAAATTCATTGTGGTTACTTTTTGGGTGCCTTCACAAGTCAGTAAAAGAAAAGAAAAACCGCTAATACAATTCAAATGTAAAACCACTAACTAAAAGGACATAGTACAAACTAGAAGTCCTCAAAACAGATAGAAACTCAACGAGGGTGTTGAATGTTCATAGGACTATTGACAATAATCCAATATGGTATAATAGGATGGGGTGGCGCCTATAAAACTCACACACAATCTCTTTACATTGCGCAAAAACAAATAATTAAAATAATATTAAAAAAATCATTTCTTTATCCATCTGAACTCATATTCAAAGAATTTAAAGTCAGAAAATTAAATACTCTCTTCCTGTATCATTCAACCTTACAAGTTTACAAAGAGGATATCCTAAACAAAACCATACCTTTCAAAAACACAGTAAATCTCAGGCAAAAATACATGTTACCAATTCCCATTTGTAAAAAAACTTTGAATCAACAAAACCACAAATACTTAGGAACAAATTTCTTTAATAAATTACCAGAAAATATAAGATCCCTTAAGGACAGTTTCAAAAATTTCAAAACACAATTAAAAAAATATATTGAAAACCTTAACTAAAAAAAATAAATAATAAATAAAAATTAAAAAATATATATACATATATACACATATATTTCTCTTATTCTTTATATAAACTAAATTTCAAAAAAAAAATTCAAAATAACCTAACAAATAATACTTCCTCCCGTACACACAAGCATCTGCTTATTATGGGAGAATATTTTTAAAAAATATGTAAGGTAAAACACCACATTTCTGACCCTGCTCCAATTTCTGACATATGTAACACAAATTACGATTTTACCAACTGAAGTAACATTCCTACGTATATTGATATTAGCGCATAGAGAAATTTGTTCCCCTCTCCCTCTAACTAACGTTTAGTCTAAGGACTATTTGACACCCATTTCTACCAAAATACTATTTAGTATATGATTTTGGTGATTTTGTGATATTGCACTTTTTTTCACCTTTTTCGAAGAGTAAACCAAATTTTACAAAATGTGAAGACACAGTTCACCAATGTTTTATGTATTGTTTTTGTATGTTTTTGAATAGAGTATTGACCATATTTGTACATTTAAAACGGAAAATAATATATTTCAATAGATTTGTGACAGTTTTTGATCAGTCTGAAATAGGTGCCTGTTTTAATAGGGTGACTATATTTCTGACATGTATGTCAGAAAGTGTTACACCTTCAAAAAATCATGATAGTTATCATAATTTGGGGGGTTTTAATCCTGACATAAGAAGAACGGCTGCGCGACCTCTCTTATAATTAACTATATTTTGGATTTGATGCCAAAATACCCAACCAAATCGAATAATTAAAAAAATGTTTCAGAAATATCTATTGCTGATAGTGTAATTTAATTTATTTGGTATTTTTTAATATAAAATTCAGGCCATTTAAGAAATAGTTTTCTAATGATTTTAGAGGCAAATTTGGCAATGTTTTGCAAGTTTGTGAGTAACAATTTGATCAAATAAATAATGTTACCGAACTAATGTTATAAAAAAATGAAATATAACTTCTGTCATTCTTTTCGTAGACGGGCATAATCTCACCTTATACTGAATATTAGTGAGTTTTTCAAATCAAATCAAATTATTTCGGTGGCTTTGTACCCAAACGCCACACACATCTTGTAATCGCTAAATGTTGCTGTGTTTAGGCCATTAAAAGTGTCCAAAAAATCTATCCAGGAATGGTGACTGCAAAATAAGGAAGCAAAAGTAAATAGGAAAAATTTTGCAATTATTTTAAAAAGTGCGCTAGATAACACGGATATGAAATCGCACCTCAAAAATGGCTTTCGAGTTTGTGGTCTTTTTCCTTTTGATGCAAATGCCGTACCATACGAAAAATTATGAAAAACATCATTATTCAATGAAAGTGTAAAATCAGTGACTCTAGAGAGCATTGCAGCGGAAGAAAGGAAAATAATGTATCACCGGTTATATCCCCTCATTCCTTTCCATTACCTTATTATTCTGCTGTTTTGAAAGAATTTCGTGAATTGCACGAGGTTGGATGGGCCTTGCGGAGTACAAGGCATTATTTGATATTTCGAATAGATCATCGGAAATGAATTCTGATAGTATTAAGGGTATAGACTCTCAATAGAATGCTGACATGTATGACGAAACTATTTTGAATATCCCTTTGAAGACAGTGAAAATAATATGGAAAATAATACGAGAAACAAAAAAACATCGAAAATGAATCTTTTCAGCAGGAATACCCTTACTCCATTTAAAAATAGTTTTTTTTTAATGAGGCCTGTTATCAATCAACCTTCTACTTCTTTCAATGAATGTGCAAGGACGAAAACACCTATTTTAATTATAATGCTTATACCTATTTTAATTTAGATGTAATGCCTTAAGAAGGCAAGACACGGTTAAGTTTCTTGTTGGCGTAAAACAAAGGAAAAATAATGTAAGCGATGTTTTATACCAAAAAACAGTGTTTTAATTAATTTTCATCTTTGTATAAAAAAAGGTTTTTTTTTAATTTTATGTTTAATAATTAATAAAGTTTCTCCAAAATACCGATTTTTACTTTAAATGTTGTCACCTGGCTTTGCATTTTATTTGCATCAACGAATCGAAATATCAACATGTATGTCGGATACTGGATTCACATTGATTTTGGTATGTCAGAAATACGAACAGCCATGTCAATCAAAAGGAACATATTGATTTTTATATGTCAGAAATATGTGTTTTGTTAGCATGTTACATTTTAAATGATTTTAAATATTTAACGGTAATAAATTTACCAAAAAGTGAGATTTCATTATTTGAAATTGAACAATGTTTCCTAAAATTTAAAATTTCGTTTCAGTAATACAAGGTTGATTTTACAAAAAAATATTGAAATTCATGAAAAAAAAGTGATAGCTTAACGTGTCAGAAATAGGGTGTTTTACCTTATATTTGTATTTAATAATTGAATTAAGTTTTTTATATACTTTCATTATATTTATGTATCTATTGTATGTACTGTACCAAAAAAAAAAAAAATTCAATAAAAAAAATAAAAAAATACACCATTGACGCCTCAGAAGACACATGCAGTCTTGCTCAATGCCTTGTCTGTCTTGTTGGGAAGATGACTCTGATATCTGGGAAGATACATTGTGGAACTAAGAGACATACACGCAACGACATACATCCCAGGTTAACTTCTTCCCTGGGCTATTTTCCAGGGAATAAGGAAAATATGAAACACCAGGGTCCTGAGTGTTGAATGTCAATATCGAAAAAAAAAACAGTTAGACCCAGGGCTGAAAGCTGAGCCCTTGCGAAAAGAAATTGTTATTTTAGAGAAGAAGATCGTAAGAAACTTTACTATTGAGAAGATTATTATGTTAACTTACTTGTGTCCATTTCTGCTGGCCCTGTGAAGGGGGGTGTGGGGAAGGATGCCTCGGGGGTGTCTGTAGAGCTCCAGTAGTTCAGGGTGGGTGCGAACCAACAATTCCACTGTCTCCAGCCTAAACAAAAATAAAATACAAATTATAAAGCGATTGAACAAGGTAAGTGGAATGTACTAATGAATTTCATTGAACATGAAAATGAATTTCATTGAACATGTTGGTACAAAAGCTGCCTTGGTCTGGCAAAGTGAAAAAAAAATACAAGATGATAGGACACACAAATCATCATGACCAAGTGATTGATCCAGTGGAAGAGACCCGGAAGCAGACCGAGTAAGTGGCGGACTGACCGCGTCGAAAATATTGGAGCAGGATGTGAAGGCCTGAGGACTGGAAAACGAAGAATCAATCCCGGGCTTCCATTTTTCTCCGATCCTCAAACCTTCCCATCCTGTTACAATCCTCTTCCATGCTGTCAGCATAGCCGGAAAACCATTTCATATGTCTGCACCTAGGTTCCTTCCACCGGAACAATTACATGATTTTTTTGTCGTATTATCTGGAATTCTTTCCACACGGAATCTCACACTGGGATGTACATTGTGCCATGGATGAGGTCGATCAAGGTATCAGATATCAGGTCGATCATGGGGATGACCACAAGTTAGTAGCTGGCTGAAAGACGTGCGGTTAATGGTTTAGTTACTTTAGTTGGTTACGTACCTCCCATACTGCGACGCTAGATCCAGAGCTGTTTCATCGCGAACGCTCTTGACTGTTGGGTCTGCGCCGTGGTTTAGCAGCATTACCACTACGGCCGTGTGACCGTACTGCGCCGCACAGTGCAGGGCGGTCTCATTGTCGCGGGTCTAAAACAAGGAGACATAATCAATTACTAAAAGGTTATACTTAGATATTTTTTGAAATCTCCAAATCCTTTGTCAGGGGTACCTTTTTTGCATTCGATGTATTTGACTTCTCAACTGCGTAATGACTATATATGACGTCGCTCACTCACCTGGCGTTGTCTAGCTGAACCTCAAACAATGGAGTTTTTTTACTTTACAGACGTGTTATCATTCTAGAGAATTAGTCACGTTGACTAATCACGCGTACTCGGCTCTAATCATATCTCATCAAAGTGCAATAAGAGAAGATTCCAATGTGCAAAGCAGGTGCAAACAACGTAATAAAATAAGTGAATGAGACTAGGATGAAGTCATTTTAGATGATTTTATAACGGATAGCTAACTTTGATTCTAATATAAATATATGTAGGTATCTAATGTGGGTTCGGGCTTTGCCGCAGTGTAGGGCATGGAGGTTGTTGTCAAGTCATTTGAAAGTAAACATCAATTTTTGCAAAAATTAAAGATTTAAAATATCCACATTGATTCTAATTTAGAAGTAAATTAATCACATTTAGGCGGCTTTGTCCGCCATAAGTCATTAAAAGTTTGGAAACACAAGAGTTTTAGCTACTTTCTTAGCTTTGATCGTATTTTTTTAATTATTATTTGTAAGATGTACAAAGTAAATTTTCTCTTAATGTGAACCTCAAACGTGCAAAATTCAATCCACTCTCGGAATAAAATTGAAGAATACATACTTGCCGTTGTAATAATCGCGTGATTTTTATTAGACTTTTAATAAAAGTGTCCTTTCCCATTCGTCGCGATCCCACTCCGCCTCATCCACCTTCTCTGTCCCCACTCCACTCCCCCCCTTCCCCCGTCCCGCGAACCCCCCTCCCGAGTTTCCCTCCCCTCCCTAGTTCCCCTCCCGCATTCCATACATTCAGTTTTCAAACAGCTCGCGTGCCACCCATTGCGATTTTTTATACAAATTTCATAATGCCAGAGCTCACGTAAATATAAAAACCTTGTCCTGACAATAAGGAACACAAAAAAAAAGAATTATCCAATTTGGTGCAGTCGTTCGGAAGTACATGCATGTATGCGCGTACATACATTTCAACGATTATAGAATTAGATTAACGAAGATAGATAGATTATCATAAAATATTTCAATATTTGTGCCCGAATTTCGCAAAATAAAACAAAACACGCTTCTTTTCAATTTTAGTTTCTGTGATAAACCAAAACAGACGGTTGGTGTTAAGTGGGAATTTAAACCTTATCGCTATCTACACAAGGAATATTATTGTTAACGGCCCGATTTCAAATGATACATGACGTGGTGCATCACCCAATCGAAAACCCTATCGCTACCCGTCGATAACAGCATCTAACGAGTAACGAGTAACAGCATCTAAACGCAGTAACATTTTTTGGACATAATTATAAATTGTTTTAAGGCGCCGTATCCCCGCTTAAAAAGAAGAAGATGGAGAGATGTGTAATTACGAATGTTGGGGAGAGCGCGCTAATATTTAAAACGATAAATTTGATGCGAAAAATGTGAAAACGACTCGTTTAAAATAGAGAAAAAATCTCTTGGGGGTTGTCTAAAACAGTATTTAAAGAAACAGTGTGTTTTTTATACACACAACTTGTAAAATACCTGAAACAAACGTGTTTATAATAATTTTCGAAGCATACTTTGTGATTTTTTTTCTACCGAGTGAATTTCATATAATTTGCGTTTCGGCGTGGGGAATGTATAGATATTATCTTCAAAAAGATATTTTTCAAGAGCTAAAAATCTTGAAATGTTTAAGCCGCCGCTACCCGAATTTCAACTGATTTCTTACATATCTCCTCTTTACTTTAGAAGTTTTTAACTCTTAAAAAAATATGTTATTATTGAAGATAATATCTAGACGCGTTCCACGCCGACACGCAAATTATATGAAATTCCCTCGATAGAAAAAAATCGCAAAGTATGCTCCAAAAATTATTAAAAACACGTTTGTTTCTATTATTTTACAAGTTATAGACAAAATCGATGCGAAAATTGCGAAAATGTTTAATAAAACACGACTCGTTTAAAACAGAGCAAAAATCTCGCGGGCATTGTCTTAAACAGCATTTAAAGAAACACTATTAATTTTTTCATACATATAACTTGTAAAATAACTGAAACAAACGTGTTTATAATAATTATTGGAGCATACTTTCCGATTTTTTTCTATCGAGGGAATTTTATATAATTTGCGTTTCGGCGCGCGGAATGTCTAGATATTATCTTCAAGAATAACATATCTTTTTAAAGAGCTTTAAAACTTACCGTATTTAAGGGAAATATGTAAGAAATCGGCAGAAATTCGGGCAGTGGCGGCAATTCGCCTCATTCTCGCTTTAAAATTAAATTGCCATTGAGGATTTTACATCAACATATTCCACCTCCATTCAACCTAATGGCAGAAATAATAAAATGGTCAAACTTTTGATGGAGTCAAACAAAAACAGAAATAAAACACCCACTGAGAGAAAACCGTAGTTTTTGGAGCTTAAATAAAACGACGGACATTAGACCAAATCCAATCTAGAAGTTTTAATCACCTATTTTATTTACGTACTCGGAACGTAAATAAAATAAACAACTATTAATTGAAAGAGTCAAGTGCTGACAGCCGGCCGATTTTTTTAATTGCGAGAACACCCGTTTTACAGATCGGGAGAAAAAGTGCGGTTGACAGATTTCAACAAATTAAAAAGTATCGCGCCGCCAATGTCCAAAACAGACCTCCGTGACAGGTGCCGGGTTAAATTAATTTTGGGTTGAAATATGGAATAAATTATATTATTAAAAAAATGATTAGATAAATACAAAAAAAATGAGGAAAAATGTTCAGTAAAGGTGGGAAATTCTAAGAATTTTCAGATATTAGACGTACCTCATAAGTAAGATTGAAATTTTTTTTTTTAGCATAAGCTCCGCTCCACACAGGAGGTTCTGAGGAAAATAATTCACCTCAGAGCCAATTTATTCTTTGGGGGTGTTGTGAGGAGGGTCTTTTTAGGAAAGAAGGGAAAAGTACGAGTGGTGGGTAGGCATCAGTATCAGTATGTCCAGGAGTGACCAACGAATGAATGCTTCCCTCCCACTCAAATGAGATCAAAGAGTCCCCCTTAACCAGTAGCAGACGCGTCCATGTATAACAGATATATAAAGATGATCTCTGCGGAAGGTCGATCTGGCTCTGGACAACCAGAGAGTATAGGTTTAATTGAATTTAAAAATTGGTCGAATTGAAATATAAATAATAAAATATTTTAAAAAATCATTGTAGAACAAGAAACAGAAAATAAAAAAAAGAGGTATCGGTCGCAACTGGCGATCGAACCCAAGACACCACTATCTTACCGGGAAACATTTTAACATTCTAACCACCGAGCTATGGAGATCGTTTTCCTTAAAACATATTACAACAAATTATTATAAGCACCCGCTAAACTGCTAACAGGTCAATTTCATAATATTAACTATAACGTATAACACTAAAGCACACGTACAACAAGAAACCGCAATATAGAAAATAGATATAGAAGAATAACATTTCAAGGAACTACAATAAAAAGGAGAGGATAGACAGATAGATATAACACGGGCAACATACTCAAAGACATACACACACTCAAAGACACACAACATCCTTCATCACGCTTAGGCAATTTTATATATAAGATTACATGCATACAATCAATGTATTCCATATTTACATATTTAGAAAATTCCCATTAAAACATTTTAAAAAATCAGATAGGTAGGTGCATCCGAGACACATAGGTACAAATATATTCGGGAACAAATTTGTAATCACACAAAAAGAAAAAGCCAACAAAATATGAGAATTAGTTCTTAATAATATTAGTTTTAAAGACGGAAAATAATCAGGTCCAAATAGCTCAGTGTTAGGGAACGTACCCATACTACGTGACCCGTTCAGGAGGGGGGTCTTCGCTTGGTACAAATGAGCGGCGGGGCCTTAGGTTTTTAGTCACCGGGGGGAGGTTAAAAATTGCAAAAAGTTGGTCACGTAGTTTTGGGTACGTTCCCTTATCTGTTTGCGACCGTTACCTTTTTGATTTTCTGAGTTTTGTTCTGTTTTAAAATTCATTTGTATCTAACAATATTATCGTCTTTTTCAGTGATTAAATACTAAGAAGATATTACAATAAATTGAATACTCGAAAAATATTACAATAAATTGAAATGAATAAACAATAATTTTGAATTGTATACCACATGAACGTCGAATATGCTCCTCACCAGCAAATGATACGAAGCAGTCTAATAAACAATTATAATTTTTACAAGGCGTATAATGTTTATCTTTTTTGCCAAGATAAGAACACTAAACAAGAAATTAAGTTTATAGAATGTAAATAATAAGACTAAATTACGACACACACCTAGGAAAATAAATGACTCAACTAGGCTCATAGTAGCTCCATGATAATATAATTAATTGGTGAGGAATATCAAGAGGTGAATTTTCTCAAATACCCAACGCATTGCAGGTATTACGAAATACACGGAATCAGAGGTGGATGGAGAGATAGTGAATCATGACTTAAGAGGGTATTACCGGAGAAAACCAGAAATATGTCATTTTTAAATCAGATTTTAGACACTGACTCTTTTCCACAAAAAATAAGGATTTCGAAAGATTGTTCTTTTATCTAGCATTGGCATGTTTTAAGTTTTGAGAAAAAATATTTATTTTTAGTATAATAAGGTTATACCATAGGTCATTGGCAGATTTAAAATTTTCAAAAAAGATATTGTATTATACCACACCATTTCAAATCATATAATTATACAGTAAAATAAATCAATACATTATCTGGGTATCGCAAGTTTTAAAATTTTAATTTTAGTTTTAATAAAATCATTAAAAAATATATACGTACATGTGTTTCTTGACGAAAATTCGTCAGTTGTATATTTATTTGCGCACTTACAAACTAATATATTTCAGATTTTTTTAACATTTTTATTTAACTTAGAAATTATTGAAAAATGATAAATACTTATAATAAAAAAAAATAATTACAAAAAGAACATTATTTTAATAGTTTTATCATCACGCATTTCAGCATTTTTGGATGTAGGTATCAATTAAAGCAACTTTGGAATGAAATAAAATCGTTATTGAGTTATAATTTTAAAAAGCTGGTATGGAGAATAATTAATCTTTCTCATTGTAACCGCCCTGCACGGTCGTAAGAACCCCTTTCGACGAAACGTGGATTTTTGTCCGCTGGCTGGTTAAAACCCACTTGTGATATCAATCAAGTACGCAAAATAAGGCTTTTTTATATTACTTCCACAAAAGAAGCCTTTGTGGAGGATGCCTGTGGGATGCTGGGTGGAGGTATTTTTAGGGAGAGATATTCTGGAAGGAAAAAGGTAAGAGGGGTGGGTAGGAATCAGGGGTCAACGTGTTCAGGAGTGACGAGCGTATGAATCCATCCATCACACTGCGGTGGAGAGAGATTCAGGCTTAAGGGGTCAAAAAGATTTCCTCAACCAGTGTCTCCCGATCCGGCCCGCCACGCAGTAAATTGGCGAAGCATCCGCCGCCAAGACCTGAGGCAAACCTCATCCCATGAACCCGGGCACCCCTGCTAAGTCATCAAAAGTAGCCATCAACCTGGGGTGTTGATCAAATGGTTTCCGGTGCGGCGGTACCCGTACCTGCCTCCCAAATTGAATTTTAATTTGATTTCATCCCAAGCTGATGTCTGATACAAATCCAATTTTGTATCGGTGACTCAATCCAATATTGTATTTGATAGTATTTCGTGAAAGATTTAAATTTGTATATGGACAAAACTATTCATTTATATTCGTATTAGAGTAAGTACGGTTAATTCATCTGAAAATTTTAAAGCATTACTTGCAAAAATGTTTTAACCTAAAATAATTAAATTGGCGCCACCTGTGAATGCTTGGATCTTGGATTATAACCATATTACAAGGTACGTTCCGTTTAATCAATCAAAATAAAGGAAGAACGAATTTGTATACCAAATCAGTTAATTGCCAAATTCTAACATGTTCAACGATTTTTCAGAAAAGAAAGTCGGCACCTACATACAATCATGTCATAACATTAATATGTCAGAATAATCTCTAAGTCGGTGGAAGATGCTTTCAGTCGGCTAGCATCTCAAGTAGTTGTTTGGACATTTTTACAATGTGGTCTGCGGAGATGGCGTGCGCCAAGAGTTGTAAAAGGTCCTGTAAACGGAACTATAAAGGGAGTAGGTGTACCCAAGTACTAGAGTTTCTTTAAAATGTGAATAAAACATGAGATTTCCAACTGCCCGGTGGCAGAGGGACCATGGCGTCACCAATTGGGGCAATACGTGACTGAAAACTTCAGAAGTAGACGTCACCACGACTTTTACAAGATACCAAACGGCTAAACAGATGTTCTAGCCCAGTATAAGAAGTCAAGAGGAATGATGCTATTGAATGAAATTTCTAACGAATTAAATATGTTTTTTTTTTGGTTTTTCTCTGTCTATCGGCGTCGTCGAAACATTTCTGTAGAAATAAGTGGGTCCTTTACGACGTGCATTTTAAGAGGATTTTTTTCTTCTGAAAATATACTGAAAGATCTATTAAACGTAATTTTACAAGAAAATTCCTCATTAAAGGTCTCCAAAAACCGGAGATGTAATTTAAAAAAAA
Source organism: Limnephilus marmoratus (assembly GCA_917880885.1). Taxonomy (NCBI): domain Eukaryota; kingdom Metazoa; phylum Arthropoda; class Insecta; order Trichoptera; family Limnephilidae; genus Limnephilus; species Limnephilus marmoratus. Next base: position 30,901,304 of record OU862931.1, read on the forward strand.
CAAAAACTTTCTTTTCGCTCTCCTGAACAATTAAAATTTTGACCCTTGCAGCATTTTAAATTTCCGCTCTCAATAAATACCAGTTTCCCGTTTGTACTTCGAGTTTCGGTGTACCGTGCATAAGAGGGATGAGAACGTTGAAAGGTTGACGATCCATTATAATGTAAAACAGGTAAATACTCACGGTGAGGTTAACATTTGTGAGCGCAGGCCCGTGTGTGAGAAGTAGCCTCACGATGGCCGTGTGGCCCGCCCAAGCCGCCAGGTGGAGCGGGGACGAACCCTTGGTGTCCGGCACGTTGGGGGATGCTTCGTGCTCCAGAAGCTGTTGGACGATCTCCCTGCGGAAATAAGGTTGGAGGTCAATAACAAACCTAACACCGACAAAAAATGTACCTCTCCTAAAATAAAGAATTTAGCAAGTCTCACACATGCGCTATACCGTTATAGTCAATATCGGTCGTCCAGTTGATTAGTCACACATCTCCAAATACTAAGTTTTGAGATAATAAGAAAAGCAATATTTGAGTGCTTACCATATATCAAACATGGTGACCGGATAACTCAGAATGAAACCAACTCAGAAGCACCTCAGAAAGGTCATTAAGGGCCCGCAACCCGGATAGGCACCGATTTATTACATATTTCCCTTAAACACGGTAAGTTTTAAAGCTCTTAAAAAAATATATGTTATTCTTGAAGATAATATCTAGACTTTGCCCGCGCCGAAACGCAAATTATATAAAATTCCCTCGATAGAAAAAAATCGCAAAGTATGCTCCAAAAATTATTATTAACACGTTTGTTTCAGTTATTTTACAAGTTATATGTATGAGAAAATTCACAGTATTTCTTTAAATGCTGTTTAAGATAATGCCCGCGAGATTTTTGCTCTATTTTAAACGAATCGTGTTTTATTAAACATTTTCGCAATTTTCGCTTAGTTTTTTCGCTGTAAATGTTAGCGCTCTCCTCTAACATTCGTAATTTCGTATCTCTCCATCTTCTTCTTTTTGGGCCCGGTTGCAGAGCCTTAAGAGTCAAGATAAAAAAAATGGTTAAATAGGTTAAGTTAGGTTAGGGTAACCGGCTATTTTTCATGGCCTGTAATGACCTTTCTGAGGTGTTTCTGAGTTGGTTTCATTCTGAGTTGGCATGGAATCATCAAATATTATTTACCAGGTCTGTAACGGTCCGGGACATTAGTATGGTATTTTGGTATTTCTTATTAACCCAGAAAGCATAATTTTTGTTTATTTCACAAGTTTTTCAGCATTATAATTGGTGGTGTTTATGAATAGTCTGAGTATTGTACCAGATAGAGGGCACACTTTTACATATAACTGCGTCCTCAACTCAAATTTTGATTCTATGGGAATATAACGCGTGTGTGATTATGAAAAATGAAGAAAAAAGAGCTTCACAGGGAGAAAACAAATCGAGTCTCCTGAAGAAATTTCATCTTAAATATGGTGTCCGGAAACCATTGGTAAAATCCCGGAAACTGATGAATCTATCTATATAAATAAAAATGAATCGCCGAAATATATGTAAGCGCATAACTTCCAAATGACTGCACCAAATTGGATAATTCTTTTGTTGTTGTGTTCGTTATGGTCAGGACAAGGTTTGTTGTATAAGACCACTGGTGAGCTCTGGCATTACGAAATTTGTATAAAAAATTGTAATAGGTAGCACGCGAGCTGTTTGAAAACTGAATGTACCGGGATTGAATGAATGGAATGCGGGAGGGTGGAACTCGGGAGGAGAGTTCGCGGGACGGGGGAAGCAGGCGAGGGGAGTGGGGAGAGGGAAGGCGATGTGGGAACGCGAGAGGGGGAAGGGGACGCGGGAGAGGAAAAGGAGGCGGAAGGGGAACGGAACGAATGGGAAAGGACACGCAGGGAGAAACAATTTCTTTATTAAATGGCATAGCAAGGCATGCCGGAAACCAGCTAGTATACAATATATGTACATCACGTAGAATCCACATAAAAGTTTTTCGATTAGAGCATTTATTTTTTAAATATTTAAGCTTTTGTTTTTCTTCGCAACTACTGGGTTAAAAATACATGGGCCGGGTGTACGTTTCGGCTTATTTTAAAATATAATAAACATCTGATAGTAACCGTGCAGCGACCGATTTCAAAGTTGACCTATACTAATAGAAGTGAGACTAACTGACTAACCATCACGCCGTTTTCCGCAGGGCTAGGCAGAGAGGACGGACCAACAAAAAAACTCGGTCTTGGCACACACCCTTTGCCTCACTCACATTCATACATCGCATCATACATACTCTTCTATTATTCTGACTTTTGACATGGCCCGACTCAAGAACCTGATTCACCTGATCGTGCCATGTCTTCCTAGGGCGCCCCCCACTTCTTCTACCATTCACATTTGCGTCATATATTTTTCTCACACTATTTTCTTCTTTCATTAGCTCTACATGCCCAAACCATCTGAGGGTCCCTTTCTTAATCTTACTCATTATGCTTACATCAGCCTTACATTCTTTGCGGACAATCACATTTCTCACACGATCATAAATAGTTTTACCACACATCCGCCTCAGGATAGGCCTTAGGTAGTACCAGGACTCCATTGTGGACTGCTAAAAAAATAATATTAAATAAAAATAAAATAGAAGTGAAGCGGGGACTATTTCTTGGATAACGAACACATTCTGCCGAAGGTCACCCCAAGTGTCAAGCTACCTTTGAAGACTTAGTAGGGGTACCCGGGTTCGGGTTTATCCAGGTTTAGAGATATCCTCGAGAGAGGTTTGTCCAGGACTTGGCGGCGGATACGTTCGCTTTTCTATTGGGTGGCGTGGGGGATCGGGAGAGACCGGTTGAGGGAGATCCTTTGACCTCTCCAGCCGGACTCTGACGATCAATCTCTTTGCACCGAAGTGGGAGGAACGTCACTCCTGGACACGCTGAGTGCTGACCACCAGATTCCTACCCACCCCTCATACTTTTTCCTTCCCAGAACTTCTTCTCCTTAATTACCTTAAATATACCCCCCACACAGCGTCTCCGATGACACAGGCCCTGAGTAAAATTATTTTCCTCGGAGCCTCCTGTTTGGAGGTATGTAATGTAAAAAAAGTAGATATACAAATGTACATAATAATAATATAAGAGAAAATCGAATACACTGTATGCCTCCATAAGGTAACGCGATAGGAAGAATATTATTTATGATGGTAGGTCTTACGAACATCATAAAATACGACATTGTAACCTAACCACCTACTTTGAAAAGGAAGAAGGACCTTACTGCCATTATAACTCGAACATTAAAAGGGGTTAAAGTCGTAATCGTGTTTAACCCGTTTTCATGTTACGACCTGATAAGAAACGATACTGCCTGACGAAAATAAACATAACACGGAGGTCCCTATATTATAAAAAATATTTTATATTCTTCAAATTTAGCAAATTCACTTTGTGGCACCATTTTATTAATGAAATAATTAAAAACACTTTGTTTTTACCACAATAAACTTTATTTAAAAGTCAACATGTTTCAAGAACGATGTTCTCTTCATCAGGACATAAAATGTACTAAAAACTAAATGATCAAACATAGAACGGCGTGGGTAGAAATGGAAGTAGTGGGGGAGGAGAGAGGTGGAAAGGGGAGGTGCTTAGAAGATCAACAAGGGGGGGGGGGGGGGGGGGGGAAAGGGGGTGCTTAGAAGAACAAAGACAAAAAATTACAAAGGAAATATGTTTAAGATAGGGTTATTCACAAAATTAATTTGATTTTTAATAATATTTAAATTTCTATTGACATTTTTCCTAATTTCTAATATTTCTAAAAGATCTAAGTGAAAACCACTAAGGTTAGTGTGTAAAATTTTAAAACCAGTATTTATGTCAAATGAATGGTTAAATTCAATTAGATGGTTAGCAAATTCCGAATAATTATTGCTATTTAGACATCTCAAATGTTCCTTAATCCTCGTTTCAAAATTTCTGCAAGTTTTACCTACGTAAAAATGATTGCAGTCATTACAATTCAATTGGTAAACTCCAGATTTTTTCATTTTTTGGTCTTTGTCCTTGTTATTTAAAATATAAGTATATTTGTACTTATACTTTGTCCTTGTTATTTAAAATATAATAGTTTTTAGTACATTTTATGTCCTGATGAAGAGAACATCGTTCTTGAAACATGTTGACTTTTAAATAAAGTTTATTGTGGTAAAAACAAAGTGTTTTTAATTATTTCATTAAATATTTTATAGTTTACGAGGAGTATATTGAATGGTGAAACGCATACTCAGAATAATTAGGTACAGGGATGGGTTAAACGTGGGAATACCAGGGGGAAAATACTGTGTTGTCTTGTCTTTAGTCATCCTAACACTTATTGTATCTTGATTTCCCGCTAAGCACTTGCATACTGCTTACTGACTACGTATTCAGGGACACTGAAGGTCTAGATTCGTTCAAACTTAAATGTAGATTCGTTAATTCAAAAAAAATAGAGTCCTTGCGAGAGCCTTGAAGGAGTAACCATATGTTACTTATACCAGGGCGGGTAAGTGGTGGATAACCTCCAATGTACGAATATTGTGCCGAATTATAAATTCTGATACGGAATCAGAGTAAGGAAATAGTGCTTCTCCTCTGCATTGCGATCGCGTACATCGTCACCCCATAATGCCAACCGCCCGCCGTATGCCGGTTTACACTACTTTCGTAATAACTTACTTGTATTTTAGAAAATGATGTTTTTGTAAATTGTACCGTCTTACCAGATAATTTTCTTAAATCTATAAAATATGTATACATCTCTCCCATGTAGTTTCCCCATGACAGTCAGTTAAATTCAGAAAAATATGTTTTTTCCCTTCTAACATTATAAATATACATATAATGAAGACATACAAAAATCGATCAAATTCAAAACAATAAATATAATTATGTGTCATCAGCATACTACTGCGATGTACAATGTTCAAAATATTGCATCATGTCAGTGGTACAAAATATAACAAAAAGCAATGGATCCTAGTATCGATCCCTGCGGTACCCCTCGCGTTATCTTAACATCATATTAATATTTTAGAGCCCCATTGATATCTCTGCAAACTGTGCGCTGAGTTCTATCTTTGAAGTAAGTCTGAAACCATTTTAACGCTTCATCCTTAAAACCAAAGTAACACAACTTTGAAACAAGCAATGGATTGCTCAGTAAGTCAAATGCTGTAGAGTTTTAGATAAATCCAGAACAACTAATCTCGAGTCTTTTCCGGTATCAGTGAAGATAAGAATATCATCCGTAATGCATTGCAGAGCTGTTGTAGTGCCTCTACATTCGACCAAGTATATGCTTGGTCGAAGGCCTCTACAAAATCTCGATTGATGACCAGGTATAATCCCACATGTTTCAGTGTACGCAGACTATTGTTTGGTCAAACACGACTTATTCTAGGATCTCGGATAAAGCTGGTGATACGCTGATCGGTCTTAGATCGCTACGACTAGAAATTGGTTTCTTTTTCGGATTGGTGTTATTAAACCACTTTTCTACAACGCTAGAATTATACCCGTTCGTTGTTATGATGCTGAGTACAAACAGAAGGACGAATTTAATCATTGTGATACTTATGTTATCGCAACCGATAGCGTTTGATTATAATTATGAGTGTGTTTATTGTGTATTGTTTGAAGTGAGAATAAGTTTGATACAGAGTGATTTTGTGAATTATGATAATAGAGTAAAATTGGACCGTGTTATAGATTTTTACTGTTGTTAATAAAATGATTATTTATGGCATTTGGGTCATGCAAATCTGTTGGTACATCTTCGCCTCAGGGCGTCGGCTTAGTTGTGCGTTTGCTGCTTTTTTCTCTTTTCATAAAAGAGGTTACTAGATTTCTTAATTTTTATAGTATGAAATACCTGGCAATCGCGCGATCTTGAATTTTCATCATGTATTCAATGACATCTGTTATCCAAGATTTGTGTTTGTCTTTGATAGTTAATGTCTGTTTTGGTGCATAAGTATCATTTATATTCATTGAAATGAGTAATCATACTATCAACATCATCCAGAGCGATTATTTTAGACAGTTGTCATGGCCCATTAGCCAGATATGCATTTAACTTATTCACGTCCATCATACATCTTGTTTATTTTGTTGGTGTTTAAGTGTTTGGTGAAAGCGTGGTGGCTACTTACTTGTGTCCATTGAGGGCTGCATGATGAAGTGGGGTGTACCCGCTGCTGTCCTGCACATTTGCCCCAGGTCCTCTTCTTAAACTGTAACAATTAAAATAGATATTTAATAATAAATCAAAATATTAATTAAGAAATATTCGCCGAATTCACCCGTAAACGTTTTTGACGTTTAAACAGGTGCCTACGTAATTACTATTTAAAAAGTCACGGAAAAAACACCGTGAATTTTGATAAATTTTTGTTATAAATGAAAAAAATATAAACTGAAAAGTTTTTGTTTTTAATTACAACAAAAGCACAATTATAAGACCGGTGAAGTTAAAAACATCTCAATAAAATAATGAGGTACCTATACCATTAAGTGAATTTCATGTAATTTATAATAAACTAGCGAGCACCTGGCATGGGTTGCAATGCCACTCAAAGCAAAAAAGGGTTTGTGTTTTAATTATGTCCCCTTCTCTTCCGGAATCCCCCCCGCCCTGCCTTCTTGCCGCTAACCTATATGAAATACACTTATTTTTCAAACAACTCGCGCGCCAACTATTGTAATTTTTTACACAAATTTCATAACGCCAGAGCTCACCGGTATTAATAGAAACCTTCGTATATAAGCATATGCACAACAATTCACCAAAGTTTCAACGCAATCGGATTAATGGTTTAAGATCGCTAACTAACTAACCGTCACGCCGTTTCCCGCAGGGGTAGGCAGAGAGGACGGACCGCCAAACAACTCGGTCTTGGCACACACATTCATACATCGTCTCATACACGCTCTTCTATTATTCTGACTCTTGGCATGACCCGACTCAAGTATCTGATTCACTTGGTCGTGCCATGTCTTTTTCGGGCGTCCTCGACTTCTTTTACCGTTCACATTTGCGTCATATATTCACCTTACACTCCTTTCCTCGTTCATTCGCGCTACATGCCCAAACCATCGTAGCGCTCCTTTCTTGATCTTACTCATCACGCTTCGTTCAGCCTTGCATTATTTGCGGATCTCCACGTTTCTCACACAATCATACATGGTTTTACCACACATACGCCTCAGGGATCTCATTTCTACAGCATTTTTAAGAACGCAAAAGGGGCAAACAAAGAAACATTCATTTTTATATATTAATATTGTTAATTTTTATATCTACGTATATTATTTAGGGAACGTACCCATACTACGTGACCAACTTTTTGCAATTTTTAACCCCCCCCCCCCGGTGACCAAAATCCTAAGCAACCCGCCGCTCATTTATATGCCCCCCCCTAAACGTGTCACGTAGTATGGGTACGTTCCCTTAAGTAGTTCAAATACATATATTTTTTTAGCATTTCACCATCCTCTCTAAAAGCTGTCACAATAACTATCCATGCTGTAAGTAATCTTACCTAAATGTGACAAATAAGCGACATCTGTGTAGTCATCTTTAAAAATAATAACTCTCAAAATGAATGGCACACTAATCAACAAATTGAAATGTAAAATAAAATCATAAGTGAATCATCGATTCGATGATAGAAACAATATCATTATACTCAAAGCAATTATTATCTACTACTCTGGATAAATCCAGTATGTAGGTAGGTACCTACGTACAAATTTTATAAATAAAAAATATTCAAAAACATACGGCCAATGAAACAGATCTCTTATATAAAATTCGAGGTTGAAAGAATTAAACGTAAAGCACATCTGAAATAATTCTTTAAAAAAAGCAAAAAGACTCGCAGCCGGTAGGATTCGAACCTACGCTCCCAGAGGGAATCTGATTTCTAGTCAGACGCCTTAACCGCTCGGCCACGGCTGCTAATACGAGGAGGGACAATAATATAGAACAGATTGATAACACGACGCGCTTTCATACCGTAATATTAGAAAGTAGATTACTACTAAAAAACTAAACTACATTATTTTATTATTATTTTTATTCGAACGAGATAAATTTAAATGAAAAATGATTACTGCCATCTATTGACGAGTTTTGGTAATAACGTTTGAGCTATACAAAAATAAAAACGGTTTGGTTTTTAGGGTTCCATGGCAATTCAGAATGAAACCAACTCAGAAAGACCTCAGAAAGGTCATTAAAAGCAATGAAAAAATAATTTTAAAATAGCCGGTAACCCTAACCTAACTTAACCTATTTAAACAATTTTTTAATTTTTTTTATCATCACTCTTAACGACCTTTCTGAGGTGCTTATGAGTTGGTTTCATTCTGAGTTGTCTGGTCACCGGTTTTTAGTACGCATTTTCGTCAATAATTTTATATCTGTGAGCAGTTTGTAAACATCGCGTCCAAGGATTGTTTGAATGTTTTGAATTTTTTCTTTCAATAAATCAAAATGAAAATTACCTTTGAAAAAATAAGATTTGTAGTTCCTACCAAATATATTGTAACATTATAATTTAAATTTAAATACCTACCTACTTATTGCAAACCGTGTATTTTTGGAAAAAACAAATATTTACCAAAGGCTTACGCAATTTCACCAAAGAAACGTCACTACATTTTCTTTAAACATTTTTCGGGCAGGTGCGTACCTACCATGGTACTGAAAAAAATGCGGATAAGAAAGTCCAAATTCGAAAAAATTAGACGATTTCACGCTTGAAAAAAGAATCTTCACTGAAAGAAACGGTCTTCGTCTTGAATCGGACGCAGAACGTAAAAACAAAACACACAGAGAAAATTGCTAAACGGTCGACTTAAAAAAGAACTTCGTCACGCTAAGTCAATAATTTCGAAAGATAGACTTTTCACTCGAAAATCCAATAGTTTCATTATACTAACATTCTAGTAGGTAGTAATAAAATGTACGTAATTCATACGTTGATTTTATCATTGAAGCACGCTCTCATAATCTCGACAAGGCAATTTAGTAAGTAATATGAACGTGTATTATTCTGTTGTGACGTAAGAACTAAGAACGGGTGTTGTGTTAGAGAAAATAGTTTTACTTTGAAATAGGCCTACATGTTGAGTTAAAATAAATTATTTTGTATTATCAATAATTCAACAATTATTTTTACGGTAAACACCCTAGAAAAGTCACTAAAAGTGATGAAAAAATATATTAAAAAAATGGTTAAATAGGTTACGTTAGGTTAGGTTATAGACTATTTAAATGCCTTTCGAAGAAGTGTTAAGTTGAGTTGATTCTGAGTTATCATGAAACCTGTTTTACATACTATGGTAAAAAATGCTTTAATATAATTGTAAAAAAATTGACAGGTGTCGCTGAGATAAGTGCTTTTGGATAAACCGGATTTTGAAACTATTTTAGTTCAGCGGTAATCGTTTTGAAAATGCTTGAAAAAAAATTTTTTTTTAACGCGAATATTTTTTTCTCCATAAAGAAAACACAAATTACAAAAAAATATATATTTAATTTAACTCATAATTTTTAAACACCCGGTAAAGAAGGCATTTTCTGGAATTCTTTTGCAAGATCAAGTTTCCGAATCATAGAAAATTATTCAATACGGTAAAAAAATGATAATATTTCATGAAAAATATTAATTTCAATATTTTTCATGAAATATAAAGTAGAAAAAAGGAAAGCAAAAAGTTACTTCGATCTTGCCAGGATTCGAACCTGGAATCTTCTGATCCGTAGTCAGACGCGTTATCCGTTGCGCCACAAGACCATGCTATTGTCGCGACAAAATAGCCTATTTAAGCAGTTTTCTCGGCCAAAACCTTCCTCCATTTTAATCTAGTCTAGACTAGATTGACAGATAAATACGCTACATACTGCATACCTAGAAGAATTATTGTAGCTAGAGACCGCAGAGCGAATATTTATTATATTGGTTATTGTAATAATACTAAAAAAATCAAAATATTCCCAAAAGCCAAAGGAGCAAATTTTATTAGGATATAAAGGTTGATTTGTGGATTAGGTTGCGGGGAATAGCGCTGGAAAAATGACAAAGGGTGGAAATTGACACCAAGTAAACATTGGTGGGTTTATACCTACAATTATTTCTGATAGTAATAATTATAAAATTATATTTCTGATAGTTTTGTGCGTAATGCTGCGTATAATCATGTAGGTAGATATTACCGCGAGTCGAACCACGAAAATTACGAAAAGGAACAAAGCAATCGCAAACGGCGCTTCGCGCCGTTTACACTGACAACATATTTGTTTGTTTACGAGTTTAACACGCTGGTTTAGTAAAGTGATGTTTTACGAATGATTCTTAGAATTACCTCTATTAAGCAAGTCAATAAAAGGTAGGTACTTGTGATGATTTGATGACCTCATCGGGACCTCCGGCAATGGTCATGCGGTGCAAATGAACAACTTCCGGTCGCGGAAATTGACAATACAGGGTGTGACAAACGAACCTTCTGCCTACCTAACTACGTATACAATACAGTGTGTGGTTTAAGTATGTGGAATTTGTTACGGCAGCTAATACTACAATGTAGATGGTAGATGAAAAATGGGCAATTTCAATAGTCATCGATTGCGTCAAGGTCAAATTTACATGAGCTAGCATATCGTCATGTTATTGCCTCGTATAAACAACAACTTGTGGGGACCGGATAACTCAGAATCATGCAACTCCAGCACCTTCACTCATTAAAATTGATAAAAAAATATATTAAAAATTGGTTAAATACTTTATGTTAGGTTAGATTATAATGTGATAATTATCAGCTATTTTTCAATTATTTGTTTTCATAACTTTTATTGACTTTTCAAAGGGGTGTTGAAATTGCAAGATTCTGAGTTGTATGGAACTCAAAATAAATGGGAATAAAATAATGGTGAGTTCTGGTGTGATGAAAATTGCGAAGCCTTTTCTGTCAGGAACTTCAAAGTACTCGTAAATAGTTTTTCATTCATTCCAATGGTAGTTGTTACAATTTATACGAGATAGCATACGGTAAGAATCCCGCACAATCTCAGGGGTATGGGTACTTCCGCCCCGGGAACCACTAATTGGATAACCAACATTCCTGCCATAGGTCGCCCCTAAGCCGCTAAGTTTGGTGACTTAGCAGAGGTGTTCGAGTTTATGGGGTGAGGTTTGGACCTACTGCGTGGCCGTCTGGATCGGGAGAGACTGGTTGAGGATGACCTTTTGACCTTCTCCAATCGGACCCTCTCGTGCCATAGCCTTACACCGCAGTTGAAGGGATGGGTCCGTCATTCCTGGACACATTGACCTCAGATTCCTACACACTTCTCATACCTTTTTACTTCCCAGATCTTCCTCTCCTTATTTCCATGAAAATACCTACCACACAGCATCCCCAAAGATAACAAAGGACCCGAGGGATTTTTGTTCGTCAGGGCCTCCAGTGTGGATCTAATGTAAAAAAATACAATACAGCAAAAAACTCAAGAACGGTGAGCTCTTGTGTCATGAATTTTTTAACAGATTTTTAGTACGCTCTGTCATTTCTACCATGAACATGGATCATGCAAGCATTTATTTAATTAATAGATAAATAATTAATATAATTACAAATATGTTAATAATGAAAATTACATTTGGTCATCGAATACCTACATAAACATGTAAAATAATATATTATGCATAAATGTGGATAAAGCAAAAGTGTTTGTATAACAGAGATAGATTACGTTTCTCTGTTACAGAAATGGCACGATGGTTAGCTAGCTTTTTTTCAACATTAAAATAATTTTCCTCAAGGCCTGTGTCATCTTCGGGGATGCAGTGTGGAGGGTTTTTTTAAGAAGGCGAAGGATAGGAAGTTCTGGGAAGGAAAACGGTATGAGGGGTGGGAAGGAATCGGGGGGGTCGATGTGTCCAGGAGTGACGGACGTATGAATCCATCCAATCGCGGTGCAGGGCGATGGGTCGATTGATCCGGCCCGCTATGCAGCAGGCAAGACCTGGACAAACCACTCCCCATGAACCCGGGTACTTCTGCTGGTTAACTAATCAAAAATAATCTGACGTCCGAACGCCTAGATAAAAAAAAACCGACGATAAAATGGTTTTAGGTAATCCGTCACTAAGATTAATTTCATTTTTGTTTTCTGTTACACCTTTTTTACACTGCAAAAACAGGACCGCTCTTGTGGGGTGAACTGTATCGTCACCCACTTGGGCAGCGATGTGAGTTATTGTAAGGGTTGTAGGGATTTATTACTTCGAGTCTTGAAGAGTTCTGGAACAGATACCGATTGCATTTACTTTCAGCATTCGCTTAGTTTTGATTGGTGAAAACAGACATTCACGAGCTTAGAAGCCTATTTCCTTTTGCCATATTTAATGCAACGAACTTTAGCTGATAGCAAGAATGTAGGAACAGTTCTCTCGGTGTTCTATGAATGGAAATAGTCACTCCTCCAAACAAGTATATTTATGACAAAGGTACCATCCTTTGTCTAACTTAGCGCCAGCGTGTGAAGTACGTATTAACTTTACTATTAAACTAACAATGTGTGGATATTTGTGAGCCCACCCTCTACTATAAAAGGTGTGGCTTCCGGGAATAATAGGTACCCACAGTGTGTGACAATTTATTTGAAAACGAACTCGATTATATGATTAAAGGGATGATCAGGTTAGTTGGATTTCGCAGAGAAGTAGATACTCTAAATATCGCCTTGGTAAGAGACCAACATTCTGAGTCGAAAGCTAAATCTGGAAGACGGTTTTAGTCGACTAAAGCGCGCCTTCCACTGCGAGCGGAGCGGACTCATTAAGGAATCCGCTCGACTAGCAAACGTTAACTGCATACAAGTGCTTCCATCAAGAACGAGGCCAGCGAAGCGGACTAAACGAGTTAAATAGTTTCGAACGAGTCCGCTCCGCTAATGCGAGCGGAGCGGACTCCTTACGATCTCCGCTCGACTCGCACACGTTAACTGTATACAAGTGCTTCCATCAGGAACGAGGAAAGCGGAGCGGACCGAACTTGTTAAAATAGGTCCGAAAGAGACCGCTCGCGCACACCATCGCCGACTAGTTTCTAGCTGACTCCGCTCAAGAACTGTAGCCAATTCAATTGCCTCGCTGCGTTTTTGTCGAGATGGAGGTGTTTATTGAAGCCGTTTGCCAATTTCGTTTATAGGATACGACTAGCAAAGATTGTCAACATAAAGAATTCGGCTTAGAAAACCATTAGTGTGATGATATTGGCGGAAATAAGAAAGTAAATTATTTTTTTAAAGTTTTTACATATTTGAGGTGAGATTCTTTTTATAAATGTACATTTAATTCATACGTAACATTTTTTTCATTGCATACATGCTGTCAGAATCATATTCACTAGAATCAGTGCTCGACATCACAAAAATCACTCCGTTCACTTCGAAACAAAGCGATACTGACTCGTTTTCAATGGAAGTGCAAAACTATTTCTCATTTTTCATTGACCTCGCTCCGCTCGCCCCGCTCATTTCTCTCGCACAGGCAGTGGAAGGCAAACACCTATCTTCTAAGTGACTCTTTTTTGATGGAAGGTCAAAACTATTTCGCTCAGCTCCCACTCCGCTCCGCTCTACTCTTTTCCGCTCGCAATGGAAGGCGCCCTTAAAACTATCTTCCAGAAAACATTTATTTCCACCGTCCAATATGAAGTACATGATCAAACTAACTCTTCCACGTCCCACAATCAAAAATTAACTACACACAACATTCATTTCTCAGAAGGACGTGCACAAAATACAATAATATGTTTTCAGATTCTGATATCTTTGATTTGTACTCAGATCAATTTACTTAACGTTAGAAAATTATATTAGAAAAAAATAAAACAAACTGGATAAATAAAACAAATTATAATTACGAACTTTCTACTACGTCAGATACGTTTTAAGATTTTCACGGCCAAAAGTATTTTCGTTATTTGTTTTTGGGGTGTTATGCCGTGTTGCGCTACCTCCTTCTTTAGCCAACGTTTCGGACAGCGTTGCAGTGTCAATCATCAGGGCAGATCCGTTCAGATAATATCTGCCCTGATGATGGACACTGCAACGCTGTCCGAAACGTTGGCTAAAGAAGAAGGTAGCGCAACACGGCACAACACCCCAAAAACAAATAACGAAAATTTCTACTACGTGTTATTTTGTCACTCTTATTTTTATTATGTTTTTCCTCTTTTTTACAATGTTTATCATATAAAATTATGGTATGATGTAAAAATGTAATCCTTTTATATAGGTAAAAAAAATAATTTCACAATATCTGTCTATATCTAATCCGTGATTTTTATTTATCTTTTAAATTTCTTTTTGTACAAACTATTTAAGGGCACGCAACCCGGAATTGTACCGATTTATTACATATTTCCCTTAAACACTGTAAGTTTTAAAGCTCTTAAAAAAATATACGTTATTCTTGAAGATAATATCTAGACTTTGCCCGCGCCGAAATGCAAATTATATAAAATTCCCATGATAGAAAAAAATCGCAAAGTGTGCTCCAAAAATTATTATTAACACGTTTGTTTCAGTTATTTTACAAGTTATATGCATGAAAAAAATCTTTTTCTTTAAATGCTGTTTAAGATAATGCCCGCGAGATTTTTGCTCTATTTTAAACGAGTCGTGTTTTATTAAACATTTTCGCAATTTTCGCATCGATTTTGTCGCTGTAAATGTTAGCGCTCTCCTCTAACATTCGTAATTTCGAATCTCTCCATCTTCTTCTTTTCGGGCCCGGTTGCAGAGCCTTGAGTTTTATTTAATCGTCTACGTTTTTCTGTATAAGACATGAATTTTATATGGAAACTTGGCTGGTTCATACAACCACGTAACATTAATTAATTAATTAATTTCGTAACATGAATTATTTTAATAAAATATGTACAACTGTTTGTTTCCCTAATAAGCTAAAATAAAGAAAATGAAAAAAAACGACATAATTCCTTCAGACTATAACCTAGTCTCAGGTTGTTTTATTACCTTTTAACTCGCTCGCCGAACGCACGCTGGAAAGCGTGAAATGCGTTTTTATTGTTCACATCCATGACGTTTGACAAATTTTGAAAGTCCCGATAGTACCTAACTGCATACCTACCTACTACTTAAAGCCCCCAGGAGACATACATTGAACGAAAATGAAGATATGTAAACTTACTTATCATTATAAATTAGTAGCATAATAGAGCCTTTGAGAAAACAAAACTTGTTCAGCGCCCTTCAGGTGACTTTTGACAAAAAAAACGGCGCTGTTTGACATTACCCATATAAGTTGCGCTTTTATATATATTGTATCAAACTAGCTTTTTCTCGCGGCTTCGCTCGCATGGTGTAAGGGGGGTTCCCACTCCACCTCCTCCACCTCCCCCCCTCTCTGACCGCCCTCCCTCCCCCCTCCCGCTTTCCATACATTCAGTTTTCAAACCTCGCGTGCCACCAATAACAATTTTTATACAAATTTCACAATGCCAGAGCTCACCGGAAGTTTTATAAAAACCTTGTCCTGACAATAACGAACACACAAAAAAGAATTATCCAATTTGGTGCAGTTGTTCGAAAGTTTTGCGCTTAGCAACACATTCAGCGATTCATTTTTATATATAAGATTTTGTGCGTCTAACCCGGTGATAGAAAAAAATAATTTCCCTACCCATTGCATACGTGCTTTCTGCACAAAAATAACTTTATAGTCATACAACAGAGTTTCTGCACAATACATCATAACTCATAACGTAATGTTTAGTGATTGTAATTGGCTAGAAAGAAACGCTGAGCTAAAAAAAACTAGTGAGGTCTATTTTTGCTAAGACAAAATAGACAAAAAGGAATTTAACTAAAACATAGACCACAACAGAGCTATCAGCGGTAGAACGAACGCACCCTGTATCGCACTACCTATCACAACAATCAACTACTATTGTGACCTCACCGCAACCCCCATATCACCATTAAAATGACCGCCGATTAGCCACCATCCCGCTAAGCTACTAATGCCTAATTCACAATCCAGCCCCCGCCACAATAAGCGAATAACCTATTTAAACACAAAATAGCACGCTAAGTGGTAGGTGTTGGATAACGCCATTATGTAGGTCAATCCAGCTTATCAGACAGACAGCGCCCCCATATGAAACAATATATTGTAGGTATTTATAACGTTGCACCTCAGAATAGTAGCTCTATAGAAACAACTTTATTTCCAATTGAATTATGCAGTTTGCTGTACAGCAGATGTAGAACTAGGTATTATAATATGTAGTTTATTGCATGGTAGATGTAAAACGAGGTATTGTATTATGCAGTTTTTTATATAGAAGTCTAGCTGAATGAAACACAATGTCATCTACTGGATGGTTATCCAACCTTTATAACCACTGCCGTCTTTGAGTTTATCGCGAAGAGACAGACAGATGCCGAAGAGGACTTTAATTTATAATACGTAGAGATGGTGCGAAAGATTATAATAATGTGCATGAAATGCTTGAGGTAACTAACGTAACTAAGTTAATAAGGATTAATTTTATTTATTTATTTCATTATTTTCATATTACATTTGGTTATAATAGTGACGTATTGCCCATCTCACTAGGTGTGAAACGCCTGTGTTGAGATGGCAATTTACAGAGTGGTTATCTATGATTTTGTTTAAGTAATATTTTGAAAAATATTATGAAAGTGACAGGTTGATATAAAATCTTTTTTTTCTTTAAATATACAATTCAAGTATGTTACATATATATAGAAGATTACAGTAGCTACATGGTTACATATATATACACACAGTAGGTATAAGGGTAAGTATGTTATTAAATACTCGTGATGGTAATGTTTATTTGAGGTGATCAATGATTTTACTTTTAAATGCATTTTTGGATTGCGTGTTTCTAATTTCAGGAGGTAGAGAATTGAACAGCTTTGTTGCATTATATTTAAAACTTCTTTGCCCATAAGAGGTTTGACAAACTGGGATGTTAAAGGATTTTACATTTGACTCTCTTAAGGCTCTAGTGCTTATTCGTTCTTCAAACATGTGTGTATTTTTAAATTGATAAAGCAGGATATTTTTTTAATACAATTTTTGCAGGTTAGGAACATTTAGCGTCTTAAAAATAAAATCAGTGCTAGTTCTCAACGGGACTTTAAGAATTGACTTTCAAAATTAGTTTTTGGATCTTTACTAAAGGCTCCAGGCAAGTATTTGCAGCACTTCCCCAGCTGATGATACCATATTCAAGTGATGATTGTATAAGATGATTGTATAATACTTTATCCGTCTAAATAACTTTTTAATTACCGCAATGTACGTGACCATTTTTTTAGAAGATAGAATGGGTATAGTAAGCTATCCGTAAAAGATAGATATATGCCTTCGTGGACTTTTTTGTAGATCTGTAAAAGAGAAATTTCCCACCATCTTAGACCAAGTATATTTGTCGAAGCCCACCATGCATTGTTTTGTTATATCCCAAAAGGATTAGGCAGCGTTTTCGATGAAAGCTACCAGGCGACATGACTTTTTCCGACACTTCTAACAATTATCGTTGTGTTTCAACCAATTTGCACAAATCCTTGACAAATTACGTACCTAAACCTTCCTCACGAAACATTCTATCTATTGGTGAAAATCGCATGAAAATCCGTTGAGTAGTTTTCGAGTTTATCGCGAACAGACAGACAGACAGACGAAGCGGGGGACTTTAACTTATAATATGTAGAGAAGATAGAGATAGAGAAGATGTAGAGATGTGGAACTAGGCATTGTATTTATTTTATTTATTTTATTTGATGCAATATATTTACATTATAAAAAACAATTCAATGATGTTGGCCTCACTGGGTGGTTTACCCGTGCTGAGGCCTCCATTTCATATACAAAATTATACACATAAATTATACACAAAATTATACAATACATATAAATAATATTGGTGAAAAAACGGAATAAAGTAAATAAAAAATATATGATTAAGATAAATTAAACTTAAAAAGTAGAGATTTTAAATTAATGTAAATTTGAAAATAAATAATATTATATATATATATATATATATATATATATATATATTTTTAAGTATGTTTATTCAGTTTTTTTTTAATTTTACAATATTTATCTTAAATATCTTACAAAACTGATCAATCAGTTTGATTGTAAGAAATCTAGGTTAAAGGTCTAAGGTTAAAAACGATATTTTTAATAAGTATTGTGTGTTTGTGTTAAGTTTATTGTATTGTATTTATTGTATTGTCATTGTATTGTTTGTTGTATAAAAGGGTTCCATGACAACTCCAAATCATGCAATCTTAACACCGCTTTGAAAAGTCATTAATAGTTATGAAAAAAATATTAAAAATAGCCCACAACCATAAAGTAACATATTTAATCAATTTTTAAATATATTTTTTATATCACTTTTAATGACTTTTCAAAGAAGGTCTTGAAGTTGCATAATTCTGAGTTGTCCGGTCACCGTATAGAAGATGTAAAACTGGTTTTGCGTTATGCAGTTTGTTGTAGGTATAGATGATGAATAATTAAATTGGTATTGAATTAAGTAGTTTGTTGTACAGCAGATGTAGAATTAGGTATTGAAATATGTAGTTTGTTGTATAGCATACGTAGAATTAGGTAATGCATTATGTAGTTTGTTGTAAAGCAGATTTCGAACTAGTTTTTTATAACGCACCAGATTTAAATGTCTGGGTTAAATTTTCCCCACAAGAAACACTAAACCCTTTCACACACTTCCTCAAATGATCATCTAGTCAATCCACGCTACGCAATTGCACTATATAAGTACAATAAATACAAAACATTACTAGAACAACATGTCAACCTACCAGAGACCAAATGGGAAAAAAATCACCGACTCCAGATATTTTCAATCAGAGGTTCGGCTCTGTGGAACTCCTAATTGGACCTATAAATCCTGCTGATCCCTTAACATTTAAAAAATCTTTTGTATTTATTATTATTATTGTATTGTATTATTAGTGTACAAAATACTTATCAGACCAGTACTTACATACGCAGCTGAGACTTGGGTACTAACTAAAGAGGAATGAGCGAGCACTGGACGTTTGTGAAAGGAAAATTTTGAGGCGCATCTTCGGACCGGTTCTAGAAAATGGATTTTGGCGCAAACTTTATAACAATGAGCTCTATACTTTGTTTAAGGAGCTAAACGTCGCAAAATTTATAAAACTGGGAAGACTTCGGTGACTGGGTCATGTGGAGAGAATGACCGAGCATCAAGCACCAAAGTCCCTGCTGAACTCAAGACCAATAGGGCGAAGGAGCCTAGGAAGACCAAGATTAAGATGGAGCGACAACGCCTTCAAAGACATCTATCTTGGAGCTTCTAAACTGGAGAGAGCTGGCACAAAACCGAGATGAGTGGGGGAAGGCTCTTGAGGAGGCCAAGACCCACCAGGGGTTGTAGAGCCAATAGTGATGATGATGATGATTGTATTATGTGGTTTGATGTAAAGCAGATGTAGAACTAGGTACCAAAAAAAAGGTATTGCTGTACCTTACAGTAAAGGATAAACTGTGTAAGTCCACTTTTTTGCGCTTAAATTAATTTGGATTTCATTACATTAGTGGATGAAACAATGAAGTCCATAAACAGTAAATTAACTGATTTAGCTAATTGCAAAACGACTGGAGTCTATTTTACTTTAGACTTTTAGAGGTTTAGAGGATACACAATGGAAGTCCAACATTATGTTGTTTAACCTCTAAGAAAAATCATTATCCAAAAAAATTATCCAAGAATTTTAAAGGTTAAATCACGGGAGTCCACTTGGACTTTTGTTTGCGGTATAGGTCTAGGAGATAGGTACGAAATATAATAACGATTGAATTGTGTAGGTAGTTAGTTGTCTATCAGATTGAGATATATAACCATGTAAGTATTTATTTAGTAATTTATTACATTAAAAACCTTATATTTTAGAGAATTTGTAACTGTTTCGAAAATATACAAAAAACGTGAGCCGAGCCACGAATTATGGGAAAGGAACGAAGCAAACGCAATCGTACCTACCGTTACACTGTTTCAAAATAGTTATTATCACTGAACAAAAAATATCTAGAATTTATTGTAATCTATTCCGATTTGAAATAAAATCGATATCGTCAATGTTGCTTTGTATACACATTTAAGACTTTTCGACTCCTTTGCCCCAGAGAGGGCAATTAAATTAATTATCTATTCAAGAAAGCATTTCAAAATATGAAAATGTTTGATCAATTTAAATTTTCAATGAAAACCTTATCTTTATTCGGACACACAGACACGCCCACAACACACTTATATCGATTTATTTCTTCAGTGGTATTATTACCTATCGCATTATAAATTAGTATGCATAGAACGACAAACGTTACATAATTCAATCTCTGTATCAGCACAAACATTTTTTAATCAGCAAGGCAGGTTGCCTTTTATGTCTCATTTGACTTTGTAGTGCCAACCTGCTAACCAACATAAGATTATTATATTATTATTATTATACTTATTCTAATGCCCTCGACCCAATCATTAAAGCTCAAAAACTAATAATAAAAATAATTCTTAAACTTCCTCTCACTACTAGCACCGATACGATCTTCAATACTTTCAACGTTTTGGACATTAAACAGCTTTACGCAAAATCCATCTTACTTTATTTACATAAAAACAACAAAATCCTATACAATCAACACAAATGATACACAATACCCGAGCCAAAAAAAAAGAACTTCTCCAATCTCCCTTTTCTAAAACCACCTTTGGACAAAAACATTTTAAATACATAGCTTGCAAACTACACAATACACTTCCAGCCACGATTAGACAAACTGAATCAATGACCAAATAAAAACAAGATATAAAGAAATGGATTATAAGTATTGGACGTCACACTACTGCTAACATCTGTAAAATAGATAACAAATAGACTGAATTACCATCTCACGTATGTCCTTACCCTTATTAAAGAACTTAAAAAAGTAAAATCCTATATGTATAATATAACTCCCTATATAGATTCTTCTCTTCCTTCACCTATATAATGCTCTCTTTATGATATTAACCCTCAATTTTAATCATCTTTCTGTTTGAATTGTATAAATCAGTATGTATCTTACCTTAAATATTTTTATGTATGATACTCATTTATGTACCTCTACGCCTGTCTCAACACGGGTATACCCTAGTGAGACAGGCATCGAATAATGTAATGTAAACATACCTTATATAGATAAATAAATAAATAAAATAAAATAGATTATTATTATTTCTGCATCATAATCACTTTGGCACTTCGATCAAAAGCTTTGGCAGAATCCTCAAAATAAATCGTGGCTTAAAATTAACAAACCACTATAAGGCCTGTATTTAAATTATTAAAGAAGAAAATATTATCTTTGGCTAATTTTCCCAAATTTTTGGCTGCCACCTTTTTTTAACCCTCGACGTAAGGTGTTAAAAGTTTGACTCTCTGTGTCTGTCTGCCTGTCTGTGGCATCGTAGCTCCTAAACGAATGGACCGATTATGATGCGTTTTTTGTTTGTTTGAAAGCTGACGTGATCGAGATGGTTTTTAGCTACAATTCATGAAAATCTGTTCAGGAGTTTCAAGGTCATCAGCTCTTTTTTGTGTCGGGGTCTTCCTTAAAATTGTATCTTTTTTTTTTAAATGATAACAAAGTTCTAAAGAATTTGTTTGTAACCTGGACAGTGTCTCCGATAAACATATCCGATTTCATTTCTATAAGAGACCTGTTGACCCTTCCTAAAAGTCTACATGAATATTCAATATTTTTTGGAATTACTCTTTTTTTTTATTTTTTTTATTTATTAGATTAAATATACATTTAGTACAAAAATTTGAGTAGACCCACAAAGCTGTCATGACAGCTTGTCTGCAGGTTCTAACAATTTAAACATTCTTAATATAATATCTGAGAAAATATTTGTAAATACATTTATAGTTTTAAGGAAACATTAGAATAGATCACATAGTAATATTAGATATTTTAACTTACAATCATAATATATAAGATATTTCAATATATCTGCCTAATAACAAGATATGTAGGCAGCTATATTAAGATATTCAAAGATACATGGAGTTTTCGTTCATTAACCATAGTTTTATCATTTTAGGACTTAGTCTCTCATTTTTTTCAAATTTTATGTTTTTATTGATTTTATTGAAAATCACTGGTATTAGATATTCAAGAGTACGGCTTCCATATTTATTTAATATTCGAGGAGTTTTTAGGCCCTTTCCTTCTCTAAATCTTGTGGTATGTTTGTGTACAAGTAGGTGTTTGTAAGGGCTTTCCCCCATATTATCCATAATAGTAGTGAACCAGTGGAGACCTTTTATTGTAAGTAGGCTCTCTGAGCCATACAGTAGTTTTAAGTTATGTCTCTGTTTGTAAATATTTGTTATGACAATTTTTTTTATTATGGCAGTTTGTAAATTTTCAATATATTTAATGTAAGTAGTGCTTGCATGTCCCCATTGTTATAATGTCCCTTGTTATAATGACTTTTGAAGATTTGCCCATCAATGTAATATATGTATGTATCATTGAACAAGAAGATAATATTCATAAATCTAAAAGAAAAAGAACAAGTCACCGAAAAATAAAACGGTAACGGTCGCAACTGGGACCGTTACCTTATTAAATTATTATTCTAGTAAAATTATTTAAAAATTTAAAGGGACGTGAATTTAAAATGATTTTCGTTTATTAAATAACGTACAAAATACCGTATGCATCGGTGGAAAACTACAGGTCTAAAGCTTGTTGAAGAAGATCAGCGGTTAGATCAATCGTTCTGATAACTGAAGATCCAAGCGTTCTAATCCCGGTTGCGACAACAATCTTTAATAGTTAATAGTTATTTTCAATAAAAAAAACACTAGATATATTTTAATGGTTCAGGATTTCTCCGTTTTACGTGATGACATAAAGTGGTGTTTCAACTACAAGCAGCCAGTGGGACTATCCCCCCAATTGGGGCATATTTTCATGCTGAACGAAGTGGGGAGGGCAAGCAGATGAGGGAAGAAGAGGATAACAGGAATTCCAAAAACTGAAAAAATCGGATTAATATCTATGAGAACCAAAGTGTGTACGAATATCTACAGCTCAAACTGCTGACTAATATCTATGAGAACCAAAGTGCGTACGAATATCCACAGCTCAAACTGCTGACTAATATCTATGAGAACCAAAGTGTTGACGAATATCTACAGCACTGGCAGAGGTTGGATTTGCAATTATGTATAGCATATTGGAATAACGTAATATTGCGTATGCAATTTAAAAACTTAATTTATGTATGTATGATACGATACGATACGATACGATTGTACCACCCCAGCCAGGAGCATTCCATGTAAAAATCCCTAATATCGGACTATTGGACACATTTAGCTGAATATTAAGGATTTGGGTTTTTGTTTTAACAGCTTTCTTTATTTCGAGTACTTCTAAATTATTTAGTCTGTTACCATGACCATTTCTATGTCAGTTAGGTTAGGTTAGGTTGTGGTGCCGTGTATTTCGAAATAAATAAATATCTTTGTATTATGCCCTTTATGTTTGTTCAATAAATTATTGTTCTCGTAAAGAGCAAAATACGTAATATTATGCAAAAACTTCATGTACGTACTTTAAACGTTTAAGCCTTTATGTAATTACGTAATTGAAGTAATTTATGCTTTTCCGTACAACCTTTTGCTCAGCTGCCCTCTGTAGATATTAGTCCAACTACGCTCTGTAGATATTAGTCAACACTGGGACCGTCATAGATATTCGTCCGACCTGAAGATCCTGTGTTGACTAATTCTCTGTAGATATTAGTCAACACTTTGAAGTTCGTAGATATTAGTCCAACATATGAGCTGTAGATATTCTTCCGACATACAGGCTGTAGATATTAGTATCTGGAGTCGAAGAAGAGACTTGGCAAATTAGATTTGGTCACTAAACACGCATAAAATTATTTCATGCAACATGTCGATTCTGAACAGTGGACTTTAATCTGAACGACACGGAGAGCATCTACCACTCTGGAATGAAGTTCAAATTGTTTTTTTTTTCTTAAAATATTAATAAATCGCATAGGAGTCCCAACTGCTCCCGAAACTATGACAGCTTGGAAACAAATACTCTGAAGTTGTTGATATCTTTAGTACATCAATTTTATTATATAAGCGCACCTTATTAAAGTTTTTTTCATCACATAAGGGAATAATACTTTGATAAAGCTATTAAAATTGTCTAATTCATTGGCAGTATTTTGTCGGCTGAAAGAAAAAAAAACTATTTCAGATTTATTATATTTTGTACCTACATACTGTGTGGTTTAAATTCAATACCTAATATTTTTACTTTGTATTTATTTTTGTGCAAGTGTTTTAAACAGTAGTTTCCTGCACTATTTACCAGTATAATTTTGTTAATATTGTTATATATATATGTATGTAAAAGCCTAAATAGGCGTAAATAAATAAATAAATAAATAAATAAATCTCCAATTGAGGTATGTTGTAAAGATAAGATAGTACAGAGGGGAAGGAGACGGGAATGTACCTAACTATTCAGATCTGGTCACCAAACACGGCTAAAGCCATTTCAAGGAACGCATCATTTCTGAATGGTGGTCATATATAAAGGCGATACTGAGAGTAAATTCAACTCTGGAACGTGCAGGAAATATACTGTAATAAATTATTTTTAAATAACTATCTAATTGTGAAATAACACAAATTAATTAAAACAAATTTATTTGCTCACGCCGGGATTTGAGCCCATGACCTTCAGACTGCAAGTCGAGTCTTTCCCTTCGACCACGGAGGCCGTCTCTGTAATCATCAAACAGTATTAACAGGCTTGCGTCTGCGTGTACGTGAAATTTCAAACAAAGCCATCGTTGTAATTCGGTTTCGAATTCAAGAATTTGTCAAAGGATGGCGCTATTTTCGTTAGCAGGTCGTATGAGAATGTGCCTACCCTAGGTATAAGTAGGATTACGATTTTGTAAATTTGAGTATCCCTACCGGTATGGAAAGATTGACGGTAATACTTAGTTGTGAATAATAGTATCGCGCGGCTATATACTGCATATTATGTTGTCATTAAATGTCCCGGTTACTTTGTCCCGGTGATTAGTTATCGCTGGATCAATGGATCAGTGGATCCGAGGAACGGGCTATTTTTGGAACCAGTTGGTATCGGATTTAAAAAATGGTCACCAACACTAACTGGGCGAAGGCCAACCAAAAGCCGCCCGCAGGGCCTAGCAGCAAAAACTGCAAAGCGAGCTAGTATACCTACATTATTGATATGATCTCAATTTATTAAATAAAAAAAAATACAAATTTTTATTAAAATATTTTATCAATAAGTTTCCCTACCAAAATAAACACATTTTCAAATTCCAAAACAAAAACAAAACATCATTTTCACACAAAAAAAGACGTGGGTGTCACCGGCTATCCCTGTTATATCGTGTGGAAAAACATTTAATCATACTTTAACCAATTACGCGTGAAAAGTACCTACTTTGATCAAAGGCATACCTTCAAAGGTGAAATATAGTACCTAGATTGCCTACTGTCTATTAAAAAAATACAAAATAACATAATTTCACCGAAAGGGTGGGGTCTTGGATTAAAAATATTACTTTTGGGAATTTGATAAAATAAATTCACGGAATAATAACGGTTATTGAAACATTTTTTAAATCGAGCAAGTGTGTTTCACTCTAACAGCCTTATCTATAAAAATAATAGTTATGTATAAGGTCTGGGTAAGGCCGCCCCAGGAACCATTTATTGGATAACACCCCTGCTTTTGACCTTTTGACCTCTCCATCCAGATTCTGCCAAACCGGCGCCTTGGACCGCAGTGGAAGGAACGAATTCATACGATCGTGGACACATTGACCCCAGATTCCTACCAACTTCAAAAACATTTTTCCTTACCAGAACATCCTCTCCCTCCTTTCACGTCGCATCCGCATGACACAGCTGACACATCTGACACAGGCCCTAATAGGCCAATATCACGTAAGTAATTAAAATAATTAAATATTAATCGTAAACATAGGTTTGCTATTATATAAAGTGAAACACCTGAGATCACACAGAATTTTTAGGTACAAACCAATTGAATAAAAAAATCTAGTACCCCAATAAATTACCAAAAAACAAGACAACAGAACCAATAACCAAACAACAAAAAGACAATATACAGTAGGTACTTAAGTAAAAAAATAAATTAGTAGTTATATTAATGTGTTCGACTATGGCATCAAGGAAAAATAGAGAAAAGAGAACAATTTACGGAACTTACGCGAAGTTAAGTAATTTTATAAGAAAACATCGATCATGGGTCTATTCTTTCTATCTATCATAGCATTTTGGGAGGCGGATATGGGTACCGCCGTCCCGGGAACCATTTATTGGACAACCAACACCCCTGCCACAGGTCGCCCCAAGTGGTTCACTACGTTTGGTGACTTAGCAGGGGTGCCCGGGTTCATGGGATGAGGTTTTTCTAGGTCTTGGTGGCGAATACGTTTGCCCAACCACTGCGTGGCAGGCTGGATCGGAGGAGACTGATTGAGGGAGGCCTTTTGACCTCTCCAGCCTGATTCTC
The DNA here is from genome assembly GCA_917880885.1 of Limnephilus marmoratus. NCBI lineage: Eukaryota > Metazoa > Arthropoda > Insecta > Trichoptera > Limnephilidae > Limnephilus > Limnephilus marmoratus. Next base: position 30,928,095 of record OU862931.1, read on the forward strand.
CCGACCCTTCGCCTTGCACCGCAGTGTGGGGAATAGATTTGACACACTGACCCCCAGATACCTTTTTCCTTCCCATATCTTCTTCTCCTTCCTTTCCCTTAAAAACCCGCCCACACAGCATTCTCAAAGATGACATAGGCCCCTAGGGAAATTGTTTTCTTCGGTGCTTCCTGTGTGGAGATAATGTAAAAAAAAATATCTTCGTTTATAATTGATTAACACCGAGATCTGTTGATTTCAAATAAACTGTTGACTATCATTTAGCTTGTCTTTAAAAAAAATTAAATTAATTTCCCTCAGGGCCTACGTCATCTTTGGGAATGATGTGTGAAGTGTCTTTTTTAGGAAAGGAACGAGAGGGAGTTCTGGGAATGAAAAATGTATGAAGGGTGGTAGGAATCTGGAGTTCTGTGTGTCCAGGTCATCCGCCGTCAAGACCTAGACAAACTTCACATGAACCCGGGTACCCCTTTGGTTATTCAATAAATGGTTCCTCGCGGAACACATTCCGGCATCCCAAATTCTTGTCGGATACATAGTTCCGATATAATATAAGCAGGTGGCATTCCTTGCAGCGCCAGCGCCCTGAAAGCCACTAAATAAATCATAAACTCTATTATTTCAGAGTATCAATGCCAATGAAGTGATCCCTTAGAAGTGGAGTTGTGACAATGCCTAGACTTACAATGGCAGATCATTCCCGCCGCAGCATTGATTTCGAACTGGATTCTGTTGAAATGTTTTTTGAAAAGGTCAGCATAGGCGCTATTAAAATAGTCCATACATGAGGACACATGAATTAATAAGAGATTTAAATCCTTCACAGGGAGGGCAACTTCTGATTGATCTTATCTCCTAAAAACAGAACTCATTGGTGATTCAAGAGAAATACTGACTTAAAATCAATCCCAGAGTTTTGACTTCCATTGATGGATGTTAAATTACAAATATGCAAGGAGGCAACTACATAAATTCACTCGTCCACTAAACCGGACGCGTAATGTTTGTTAAATTGATAAATAAATAATAGGAATACAGAATGATAAAAGAGATACACGAATATACACGGCGAAAATTCCCAGGAAACGACCACACACACAATCAATAACAGTTGGCGAGGAGTGACTCGGACGTGATGATGTGATGTAAGGAAGTTCCTAACCGTCTCTAAAGAGTGCATGGAATAAATTACTCTGTCACTATTCTGTGCTCCGCGTACTGAATGACCTCCTGGAACGACCGATCCGAAATGTCAACACGAAAATACACCGAAGAACTAATTCCTCTGGACTTCGCGCAACATCTGGATAAACATATTGCGAAACGGTTATTTATTATTTACTAGCGAGTTCCCGGCATGCGTTGCTATGCCACTTAATAAAGAAATTGTTTCTCCCTGCGTGTCCCTTTCCATTCATCCCGTTCCCCTTCCACCTCCCCTTCCTCTCTCGCGTCCCCTTCCCCTCACGCGGTCCCACTTCGCTTTCCCTCTCCCTACTTCCCCCGTCCCGCATTCCATACATTCAGTTTTCAAACAGCTCGCGTGCCACCAATTGCAATTTTTTATACAAATTGCATAATGCCAGAGCTCACTATTATATATAGAAATCATCGCGGGCATGCGCACATCAAATCCCCAAAGTTTCTTCGCAATCGGATGAATGGTTTAGCAACGCATATACTCAAACATCCCCTCCCGAGTTTCCCTCCCCCTCCCGCAATCCATACATTCAGTCCTAGTACATTCAGCTTTCAAACAGCTCGCGTGCTACATATTGCATTTTTTTAATAAAAATTGCATAATGCCAGAGTTCACCAATATATATAGATATCACGGGCAAGCCCACATCAAATCCCCAAAGTTTCATTGCAATCGGATGAATGGTTAGCAACGCATAATTTCATGATGCCAGAACTCACTATTATATATAAAGAAACCATAGCGCACGTCAAATTCCCAAAGTGTCATTGCAATCGGATGAATCGTTTAGCAACGCATCGTTTATACCCAGCCAAGCAAGCATATTTTGATTTACATATACATATATAGATTTGTATTCAAACCACTGGAATTTGTTGCTCTTTCTTTGTTATGGTTGATACAAATGAATTTAAAATACACAAAATGCTTGTAGGTATAATATATCTGAAACGTGACAAAGGATCGGCTGAGTGTGAATATTGTTTCACTGCAAATGCAATGACTGAAAGGGTGACACAAATAAGGATAATAATACGAACAAATTATGTAGATCCGGGACAAGTTCAATGGCAAATGAGTGAATCATTAAGATATTATTTTTGATGTATTCAGATGAAAACTATTTGGACAATTTGGCAGTGTGTATCTAGGTTAATGGATCACATAAGATTGAAACAAATTCGGAGAAGTTTTTGGATTAAAGAAATCGATGAATTAACTGAAAAAATGGCATGAGAAAGGTGAGTCTGCTGTTTTCTAACTAGGCCGATCACGTACAGGCAATCTTGTCTGTCTACGGGTTCAAGTGAATTACGGGTTAAAAGGCAGGTAAGGTCGAACATGGAAAATTTTGGGTTAAGTGCAAAAAAAATATAAACGGTGATATTTTAACGTTTTCCTTCGATAATACGAGCAGTCTGATGTATTGAAATTATACCACTGATGTGCAGAATTGTACAGTTTTTACATTGCGAGCATTGTTAAACAAAACATGATTTATTCCTTAAAAACAGGTTAGTTGGTTCATGTTTCAACAATTACAAACTGTGTTTTGCCCAATACTGTTCACGAATATCGTAGTTTCGTTAATTGTTTCTGTGTTTAATCCGCAGAACTCCATTTAATAAAAAAATTAAGATAAATCAAATGCTATAATGTTATTATTAAGTTTATAAGTATTTTAGTTTTATATTATTGTAAATGGCCTTGAAAGCCGACACAGCTGTCATAATAACAAAAAAATTAAAAAATTACGGAACTTAATGATAACGTTATTAAATTTGATTTATATCAAATTTAAAAAGAAAAAATTAAATAATTTCTATTATCTATTCGTCCCCGTGAAATCTGGTTCAATGAACTCAAATTTGCTTTGAACTATTGTTATTGTCATAACCATAATTCAAAAAAATTCCAAGCGCAATCTGGAATTCCTCAAGGGTCTAACCTCGGACCTATATTGTTTCTAATACTTATAGATGACATCCAAAACTGTGTTAGGAACGGCAAATGTCTACTGTTTGCTGATGACCTTAAAATAATGATGGAAATAAGCTGCCAACAAGATTGCTTTAAAATGCAAACTGATCTGGATGCACTATCTGAATGGTCGTTGGCAAACAAATTAGATTTTAACACAAAGAAATGTGTCACAATGTCCTTCACTCGTTGTAAAAACATTATAATTTACGATTATAAAATAAAAGGCGAAACGTTATCACGTGTAAAATCCGTGAAAGATCTCGGTGTCGTCTTTGATCCCGAACTGACATTCTCTTGCCATATATCGCAGCTCACTCAGTCTTGCTACAAATTTCTTGGATTCATCATCAGGACTTATAAGCAATTTGATAACCAAGAAGCTATCCTAGCGTTATTCGATGGCATACTGAGAAGCAAACTGGAGTACGCGAGCGATGTTTGGACACCGTACCACCAGAAGTACATTGATATGTTAGAGCAAATCCAGAAGAAATTCCTCAGGTATGTTTATATGCGGAAGCATGGAACCTATCCAAGGTTCATGCACCATATTGACTTACTTGAGGAAACTGATTCTGTGAGCCTAGAAACTAGAAGGAAAGCAAGTCTTGCTATTCTGTCTTTCAAAATTTGGAACAATTTCATCAATAGCCCATTTCTCTTGGGATGCTATGATTTATATGTACCAGACCACTACAGCCGAAGTCGACATCATGAATTATTTAAAGTACCGAACGGCAGAACAGACGTCTTGGCAAAGCATAGCATGACGAGGGGAGTGGTGCTATTAAATGAAATTGCAAACCATTTGGATGTAAGTGACTGTTCTTTATATGCCTTAAAAACATTATTGAAGAGTCACTTGCCTAAATGCTGATAGGGTAACTAAATTGTACTGTAATTGGAATTATTCTGTTGTACAATAATAATAAAAAATAAAAAATAAACTTAAAGTGTCATTTTCATATTGGAACCTGATTGCGTGAAGGTTTCAGACAAGCGATAAAGTAATTGGGTACCTACCTACATTAACATCAAATTATTTCAATTGCCTTTTTCAAAATCTGTAATATATTATCCCGTGATTTTTCGCAGGTCTGCGCTTATTGCAATAATATTCAAACAGATTACGATGTCATTTTAGATTACACATTTAAAGCAAAGTTTCGATTCTCACTGGGATGGATGTGTTTCACCAGTTGAGTGTATGAATTATTTATCTATCTATATATATAAAAATCAAAATATGCTAATATGTATGTTCATTAGATGTCGTTGCTAAACCATTCATCCGATTGTGATGAAACTTTGGGGATTTGATGTGCGCATGCCGGCGATGGTTTCTATATACAATAGTGAGTTCTGGCAACATGAAATTATGCATTGCTAACCATTCATCCGACTGCGAAGAAACTTTGGGGGATTGATGTGTGCATGCCCGCGATGGTTTCTAATATACTGTTGAGCTCTAGTATTATGAAATTTGTATAAAAAAATTGCAATAGGTGGCACGCGAGCTGTTTGAGAACTGATTATACGAAATGTATGAAAAGCGGGAGGGGGAAGGTGAACTCGGAAAGAGAGTTCGCGGGACGGGGGAAGCGGATAGGGGAGAGGTGAGGCGGAGTGGGAACGCGTGAGGGAAAGGGGACGCGAGAGAGGAAGGGGAACGGGACGAATGGGAAAGGACACGCAGGGAGAAATAATTAAGTGGCATAGCAACGCAAGCCGGGAACTCGCTAATTAGATATAATTATTAATCAAAACAAAAATAAAGGAACAGAATATACAGATTGCTTCTGAAAAATGGTGTTTAAATATGCATATCGTATTACTGAAATAATTGAAAAATAAACACATCTCTCAAAGATTGTAGAAAATTAACGTACTAAACACTAGATTAGAATCGTAGCAGAACACGCGATGGAATTGTAAACAGATCTAGTAGTATAATGTGCTATTAGACCTTACAAAGCTATTATTATTAATGCAGGTTGAGATGTAGTACAGTACCTATTTTTTTGCACTTGTAAATGGACGGAGATACACTCCAGATAATGATTAGATAATAGGTCTCATATAATCACAGTGTCTCTCTTACTATCATGGTTAGAAATAAGATATCAACGGTGTTAGAAAGAGAAAACACCACACTATATAATCAAATCTAATAGTTAGCCGCAAATACATATATTTTTTAATCAAAGTGTGCAGTTCACACGCGGTGGTTGAGTGAAACCTTCAGAAAACTAAAGTAGACTAGAGTGGGGGGGAGGCTACGAAGCACCGCATAAAGAGGAGACCGATTACATACTATCTTATTTTCTCGTACGCCCTATCCTATAGAAGTACGCGTTTGTCTCTTTTTAGTGTCGCTATTTTTCGTTTCATCCAGTTTTAAATCACAACGGTGCTAAAGAAGTTTTCACTTCAAAAGTACACCTTTATGAAACCACGCATTTTGAAAAGTATGTTATAATCTATGCATTCACAGATGGCGCCAATTTAATTATTCCAGGTTAAAATACTTTTTGTAAGTTACGCTTTAAGGTTAAACGTCACATACGTTATAATCTACGCATTCACAGTCAGATAGCGGCAATTAAATTATTTTAGGTTTTTAATACTTTTTGCACGTATTGCGTTAAAATATTGAGGTAAATTAATTGTTCACCAGACCACTGTAAATTTTTTTAAATAATTTTTTTATTTCATTTTCTGAAAGATGTATTGGTTAAGAATACCAAATGTTTAAAGAAATCCGTAAAATTGACGGAGATACAGCATTTTATGTGAAACAATTTGAATGTTGAATTATCCTTCAGCAAAACTTTTAACGCGTTTTTCTCGAAACCATGTTTTTCAACCAGCCTAACAATTCCTATTTTTTGTAGGATCGTTATTAGATAACGGACGTGATCTCCTGTCAGATTTGTGTGATTTTTATGGCTGTTATTTGCTTTTCTCTGTACATTAAATGAATAAATAATCATGCATACTTGCAGGAATTCGTGTTTAAATCGATCTAAACTAAAATACGTGACGGTAAATATGTAAAAATCACCCAAATCTGACAGGAGATAACGTCCGTTATCCAATAACGATCCAGCTGGTTGACAATATATTAAAAAAAAACTGTCAAACATCCAAACAACAATTCAACATACAAACTGTTTCAAACGGATTCACATAAGATGCTGCAACTCCGTCAATTTTACGAATTTTTTTAAACCATTTGGTGAGAGCATTCTTAACCAATGCATCTTTCAGAATATATTATTGTAATTTTTTTTTACAGTGGTCTGATGCCTTAACCCGTCCTAAGATATTGTCAAAACCAAGAGGTTGGGAACGAATAGATTTAATACAATGAATTTATAAAACTCTGGGTGAGTACGTACTTAAAATCAATTGTGAGACTGTAAAGTAGGTTACGTTTCTAGTTTCCACCGCAAATGGCCTGGTATAAATAGAGAAACACATAATATCTGTTATTACTTGCTACTAAGTAGCCGACACTCTCATCTAGGAGTTAGATATTAATAATATTCCATGAACGAATACCGCGTTATCACTACTGGGAAATAAGATCGCTTTGTCTTTAGTTCCCACATTAATCTATTAGGATGTATTTAATTATCACAAGGAAATAAATATCACCACATGATTCGTAAAATAGTACCAAAGTCTACAATTAGCACTTGGCATTTAAAACAATTGTTTTAGTTTACAACAATGAAAAGGCCTAACGAAGGCTATTAGTTATTGTTATTATGTTATTTTAACATGCAAAAATAAAAAGGTGTAGCACTTCTAGGTAGACATGGGCAAAATTGAATGACCGAATTAAATGAATAAATTCAATCTTGTGACACACTTGATCTGATTCTCAATTTCAAAAGGAATTGATTCTTCATTCCTTACCTTTGGCCTTGTATCGTACGATTTTTAACGGCAACATAAATGTTTAATTTCCATTTATTTTACTGTTAAATTATTTCAATGAATAATGTGTTCCGTAAACGATTTAAATATTATAATGTTTCATAGGTATTTTTAAAATATATTAAATACCGTATTTAAATATTATTCAATGGGCGGCGCGCCGCGAAGTTGTCGACGGTATTGTGAACGACTCGTATCCCGCTATCGCCGGCCGCCGCGCCGTTCTAAAAACCCGTAGATTAAAACGCGGCCGCGATTCAGCCGAATTGTCCGAGCGTCCCTTTCACGCAAGGAATTAATCATTTGTCGTAGTCAATGTCCTGAGATTGTCCTAAGGTCCCCGCGCGTCCCGTCCCGTCCGCGTCACAGGTACTCGTAGCTAGTCTGTCGCTATCGGAAATTGTCCGAAGCGCTTTATTCAGGAATTAAAACTAAAAGTCTTTTTCACTTGTGACGTTGTTGTCTCTAGTTAACCTCAGACTTAGAAATGACGTCAGATGTCATCGTCTTACATCGCCATCGATTCACGTCAATCTCGGCTCGAGTGTATCCGAAACGCAGCTCCTCGCGAGTCTCTGCGGGGTAAGACACAAGACACTAGTCAAAAGTGACTAATTCATTGCTCAGTGCCGGCCCTTAATCCGTCCGAGCGCAGCGGTTCACTAATTCCTCGGCGGGCCAAGCCTTCAATTTCATTACATAGTTAGCCGAAAACTTTCGACATTGAATCCGAACATCGCGGCATCGGCTAGAAAATTGAGAAGCAAAAATAGTGCACTTGTAATCGTTTTTTTGGCACGTATGAAAGATATTGGAATACAAGTACCTACCTACTTTTAGACGTGGATCTTGGGTAGATGTAATATGCAAATTTGCATATATTATAAGGCCGATCAGCTGTTGTCAGCTGTCATAAAATACTTTTAAGTTTAATAAATAAAATAAGTAAAACTTTAGGGGTGAAACAAAAAACTGTTTAATTTAAAGATTTAATTGCTAGCTATAAATACATTTTACATACGAAAAATACGAAAAATAACGATACTAAAAAAAGACAAACATATACATCTAAGTATAGGATTTAGCCTGCGAGATAATGAGATATAATAATCGGTCCTCTCTTTGTGTGGTGCTTCGTAGCCTCCCCACTTATTGTGATTTGAAATGAAACGAAAAAGCGACACTAAAAAGAGACAAACATATTAATCTATAGGTTTTAGCCTGCGAGGTAGTGAGATAGAATAATCGGTCTCCTCTTTGTGCAGTGCTTGGTAGCCTATCAGTCTCCTCTTTGTACGGTGCTGCGGTGTTTCGTAGTCTCCCCATTCACTCTAGTGTTTTTTTTTTTTTTTTTTTTTTTTTTTTTTTTTTTTTTTTTTTTTTTTTTTTTTTTTTTTTTTTTTTTTTTTGGAATTAATTGAATTAAAGGAACGAATAGAAGGAATCAATTCAAAAGGCCGGGGGAATTAGACGGGATCTATTCACTCCTGGGAATCATTTTGCCCACGTCTACTTCTAGGTTATTTGAACGCTTCGAAATATGTTAGATGCTTTAATTAAAGTAGTCTCCCTAACTCTCGTGTACTTAAGTTTTCTGAAGGTTTCACTTCTACCGCGTGTGAATTGCACACTCTGATTTTTTTTTATCAAAGTCAAGGATGATTTTTTTTTCATATTTGTGTTGTCGAATTCCAGTTCACCTTTTCCTACACATTTGGTCATTTTATTAGTATTTGTGTTTTTTTCCGGAGTCGCTAGATGTCGCTTTATTTTGTGTTTTCTTTGCCTGTTCATTTTGGAGTGGTTTGAAGATTGGATATTACAAAAATATATATATTTTTTTAATATCATAGGAATCAACCCTTGGTCCACTGAATTTCTGGTCGCTAAGGTTCCTCAGGCGCTTTACGCCACTAGATCAAATAAGACTTGCGTGGGACCGTGGATTTATCGTATTATATTGGAACCGAATACCCGTGAAATAAATAAATATTTGATTGCTATCTCAACCTCTAGCAGTCTAAACCCTGTAGATGTATGTGTTTGTCTCTTTTTAGTGTCACTCGCTTCCGTTTTATCGAGTTTCAAATTACAACGGTGTTAAAGAAAATTTCACTTCAAAAATGAACCATAACAAATAATGATTAAATAATGAGGGTTGGAAAAGTGGTAAAGATGTAACAAAAAATATATATACAAGATATTAATTAGACTCTCCACAAAGCATTCTCAAAAATGACAAAATATGCCTTGGAAGAAGAGATTTACCTCAGGGTTCCCTAAAAAAACACAATAATCTGGAACGAAAACGTATTTCTTTTCATATATTGAATAACAAGTTCGAAACATGTTGTATGCCAGCGTTGCATCTGTTTGAGTGTATACCGTGTTCGCATCGATTCTCTGCCAAACCTACACATTTCTATGTAGAATACATAAATAGATTAACAACCAGTCTTAGTTCAATTGAGTCTCAAAATAAACTCACTCTACTTGTGCCTCTTGCATTTGGATGGATATCCTCGTAGCTGAAGGGGTTTTTACTGCGGACGAGATGCAGTTAAGTGTAGGTACTGGTAAAAGTGCATTAGTGGATTGGAGTGCAGAGCCTAGGTCGCAGATCAATAGAGCCAGATGAAGAAATTGAGATGAGTGAACTCGAGTACATACTTCCTGGGATTGGGGAAATGGGCTAATTGCAACACAACAGTCCTGCAGGAAACCTAATAATATGAATACTAAGTGGACATTGGATTATATGCACTATCAAAAGGGAGAAAAATGTATGCAAATACATAAACAAATATATTTTTTATTTCAACTAAACACGTTGTTTATTATTAGGGGCCATTAATTTATTACGTAAGACGAATTTTGCTAGTTTTCGATCCCCTCCCCCGCTATTATAAGAAAAAAATAAGAATAGGCCGACCCAATACCCCCAGTTTAATATTTATTACGTAAGAATCTAAAGGAAAAAACAAATACACGTTTGGTTTGTTTAAATGTTTGTTTGCGCGGGTCCGTTGCCATGGGAATGGAAATCGTTTACCTATACGCATCCGAGCGAACCTCGGCACTCGCCCGCGCTTTTTCTAAGTACAATTTTAACTTTGCGCATTTTTGTGATCTTTTGTAAGAACTATCGAGACTCCCTCCCACCCCCTTGTAAGATAAAATAAGACATGGTCGACCCCCCCCCCCCCAAAATCGTCTTACGTAATAAATGAATGGCCCCTTACAAGGTATTACATACTGTCCATACACAATTAATGGTCAAAATATGCACGAACAACGCCAAAATAATAACAATAAAAACATGCCTAAATTGTACTTCAAAAAATAGGAATATGTTTGACATTTTTGATTTCATCGGACGGGGGGGGGGGGCGTTCATTTGATTTCCAGATATAATATAATCGTGATAGTACAAAACAGAATGAAATCAACTCAACACCTCCCTTGAAAAGTCATTAAAAGTGATGAAAAAAATACATCCTTATTAATTATTAAGTATCCCATCTTCTCACTTTTACCACCACAAGTATTTATAGTCGGTACCTACTTAACTACGAAGGTTGTTCGAGACTTAAAGATCTTTATTATTTTAAAAAATCGGTAAAATCTGTAAAAATACTATATTTATATCATGTAATTGCAAAACATAGCTTAAGTATCAAGAAGACGGGATTTATTGGTTGTTCATGACAAAAAATATAGTTTCGTAAAAGCATTTGTTTTGAAAGACTGTTAATTGACTGATAAAATTTTCAGCGCGTATGTAACGTTGTTAATGAGGCCAAACTATCGAAGTATTGCAGAATGTCGATGATACATTGAAATCAGTACGATCTTTGCACACATGATTGCCTAGAAATCTCGACGCCATGTATGTAGGTACACATAGTTAAAAAAATACATATAAACTTCAAACGCAAGGCCCTGATTTTTCCATTAGGACTTAGGAATGGGAGAGGGCACGTGGGCACTCGGAATGAGACAAAGCAAAGTACCTATTCACATACTAACCAAACCCTAGACTCCTAAACGAACCAGGCAACTACTCAATATATGCAGAAACTCACTAAGGAAACTGGTAGGACTACTAACGGGACGCTGCCACCTCAGGAGACAATGAAGCTGTTGGGAGTGGAAAACACCAAAAGATGCAAGAAATGTGAAGAGGTTGAAGTGATTTCAATTCACCTATGGTGCCAATGTCCCGCCCAGATGTGAACCAGACTCAGCTAATGGGAAGACACATTGTGGAACCAGGAGATACAATCAGATATTCAAAGTCAACTCTGGTAAACTTTATCAAAGTTACCGTCAAAGTCGAGTTACTGTCAAAGGAATGAGGCAAAATGGAAATAGCACCATGGGCCCATATCGTAAATGCTCAAGAACTGTGTAAACTTGTAAATCGTCTCCGTTTTATAAAAAAACAAAAATATATTAATACGTAAGCTTAGGGGATGCTTTGTATACGTAGGGTTGCCATCCGTCCGGGTTTCCCCGGATTTGTCCTAGTTTAGAGAGCGTCCGGGGAGCGTCCGGGTTTCATTTGACGTCCGGATTTAAAAAAGTTTAAAGTCTTAAAATTTTAAGTCAAACGTATACGTTTGCCCTGAGGAAGGAACGGTCGTTCTGAAACCGGTCGGTTTTAAACAAATATATAAGTGGTACAAACAATGTAACATTGTTTCATTTATCTTTAATTAAAATTAAATTCAATTTCCAAGAATACAGCTGCATTGATTTTTACAAATTCTTTTTAAAAAGGGAAGATATTCTAAAAGCTATCGGAAACAGTGACAAATACAAAAAAAATTGAAAAGTAAAAAAGGCGAGAGGCTGAGGAAAAAGCTTTAATAGCTAGATAATCAAATAATGTACTTATGAGTGCAATAATTTCTTTTTATTTTTGTAGTTAAAGTTATGATTGTTTTTATTACGTAAAAGAAATTTACAATATGGCTGTTGATTTAAACTTTAAGGTGATATAAATGAGTATAGTTTTTGATTATTTTACGCTTAAAAAAATTAATAATGTAACTTATATTACAGTAAGTCTAATCTTTAAAAAGGTTCAGTTTTGTTGCTTAAGATTTAAGAAGACCGAATTTAGTTCATATTATTTTAAGAGATATTTTGTTGTTTAAATGGGTGCTGATAAAATTTTAAAGATATAATTATTATTGAGTTAAAGAGTTACCTTTAAAATTGTAAGACTGAATACTAAAATGGTCTCAGTACTTTTAAGATTTTTGTTTAAAAATTTAATAAAATTTTTTTAGGCTTAATATTTTAATAAGTTTTTGTTTTTATAACAGAGTATATTAATAATTTGTGTTTTATTTTAAGAATAAAAAATTCTAACTGATTATTATTAAAACAATTTGTAACAAACTGTGATAAATTCTGTTTTGTTAGGTACATTTATAATGATGATAAAAGATGACTAAATTTAATTTGAAAATAAATAAATAGGTGATTTATGACATTTTCAACTGTTTTTTATTACACTGACTATGTTTAAAATACCTGTTGACATGTCCGGGTTCTGGGCCCTAAAATCCGGGGTTTTCACGCGTATTGTCCTGGTTGCCAAATTTAAGAGATGGCAACCCTATGTATACGGTACGTTTAAGGAGAGGAGAGAGGTGATAGATGAATCGAAAATTACACATACGGATGCATAGTATTATCACTATCAGTATCACTGCCAAAAACATTTATTTTAAATCTTCCATGATCTTTGTAGTTTGGAAAGATTTGCAATCTTTGAACTTATGTAGATCCTGTAATCACTGCGATCGTTGAGAGACAAACATTTAGTACCAAAAATCTACTCAGAATTTTTACGAAGACTTCACTTGTACGAGTATATGCACGTAAGCGTTCGGAGCAGGATAAAAAATTAAAACGAATAAAATAAAAGAAAGGAAACTTTTTCAATGCAAAATTTACTTCTCCCCCCTATCTTCATTAATGCAAAGGGGTTACGAAAGTTTGTCATTCTCAAAACTGGGTCACAGTGCTACAAAGTTTAGGAACCTCTGGCTTGGAGTCTGGTCTATAAATATGGATTCAATGATAACCCAACACAGTGGCACTTCAACACCTTTTATAAAGCGTATAAAGTCATTAAAAGTGATGGAAAAAAAAAGCCAAAAAAATTTTTTCAAAGCTGTGTTGAAGTAACACTAGGTACTTTGGGTGGTCCGGTCACCATAAATATGGATACAGGTATTATTTATATGGCCATTTAAAAAATGTATATTTGTTTGTTTATTTGAATGTTTATTTGTGTATTAATACGTATCTACACAGTACATTATAATACAAGTTAATATATTTATAAATGTATCTTTCACAAGAGTCCGTACTACCTACCTACCAGGAGCCAGTACCTATGGTATTCCCAATAATTATAAGCTGAAGGAGATAGAGATGGGAAGGACCTGTCCGTTCAGAACTGGTGTCTAACTAAGCACGACTAAAGTCATTTCTAGCACCGTTTCACCAAGAGTCCCAGCTGCTTATCTATTATTTATATTATATTTTATCGGGGTATGTTGTGAGGCTGAAGGTCGTGACTAGGGGAAAACACCACTAAAAGTGATTCACTAGGTTTAGTGACTTGAATGAGCAGGGGTACCTAGATCATGGTTGTGAGGTGAGGTTTGTCCAGGTCTTGGGGCGGATGCGTCTAAGCGTCGATTGGGGGAGGGAGACCTTCTGACCTCTCCAGCCGGACTCTTTGACCCAACGCTTTACAGCTCAGTGGGACACTCCTGGACACACTGAACTCAGATTCCTACCAATCCCTCATAACCTGTTTCATTCCCAGAACTTCCTCTCTCTCCTTTTCTTAAAAAGAACCTCCACACAGCATCCCCAAAGATGATGACATAGGTGTGTTAAATTTACACAACTACGTAAGTAGACACAAGAGTAGTGTTTAGTACCTCATACAAGAGGCACCTCAAATGTCCCATACAAATAATATTCAATATTTGAGTACCTCATACAAACTCATCCTGATATCGTGTCCTACCCAACACTACACAAGAGATACATTTTTTCCAATGATAAAATGGTAGGTATAAATAATCCTGCTGCTCCATTGCAACCTGTCCTTCTGTTTGTTACATGTTAAATATGTGAATACACATAACAATAATTTATGAGCACAAGAGTCCCAACTGCTTAATTTTTTTTTTAATTCTAAATATTTTTATTGTAAATTATGTACCTATTGATAAGTGAATACCGCACAACAGTACCAACTGCTCCAAAAATTATTTTTTTTTAAATATATTTTTATTTTAAATTATTGTTATATGTTATGTAAATACCGCACAAGAGTCCCAACAGCTCCCAAGGGAGGGAGGATGAGGCAGTGTTGAGATGAGGTGGAGGGGGGTTGCTGAGGAGGGGGAGGGATAAGAGGGGGGTGCAGGGGGGGTATCAGAGGTGTTGAAGGGGGGGAGGGGGTAGAAGGGGGTTGAGAGGGGGGGGGGGTAGGCCTTTTTTTATATCCACAGACACGGGAAGCGGGTATGGGTACCGCCACCCCGGTATTCATTAGAAAACCAACACCTCTGAACCAAGAAAATCAAGCTAAAGGAAAAAAACTGAAATTCCCCCCCCCCCCCCCCCCGTAAGCGAAAATATTTTGTAACACCTCACCTCAACGCATTTGAGTACCTCATACAAACTCATCCTGATATCGTGTCCTACCCAACACTACACAAGAGATACATTTTTTCCAATCATAAAATGGTAGGTATAAATAATCCTGCCGCTCCATTGCAACCTGTCCTTCTGTTTGTTACCTGAGTTGTTTGTGACAAACAGAGATGCGTCACAGTAGGGCTACCAACGGAATACCACTAATGATCAATCTAATCATAGCAGATTTTGATGAAGGATCTGTCGGATAATCCAGGTTTCGAAGAGTATCAAAGAACTAGTATCACAACTCACAACGATACATATTGAACTAATTGACATAAAATAATTTATTGTTCAGGTAGAAGAGTGCATTCAGCGCTAATAATGAATTGTTTTGAATTAAAACATAAAACAATGGGCTATTATTACAAACGAGGCTGTTTGTATTCGCACATAAAAACACTAAGTAAATGTAAACAGTGTGGCACAATGCTGCTTGAAAAGTACCTAGGTAGGTACCTAGTTTTTGTTCTCTCTGACTACCTAGGTAGGTACCTAATTCCCTTCAAAACCTTAAATCAAGTCCTCTTCTTGATCCTGATGATCACTCTTGTATGTTTTATTCCTGATGGCCTCCATTCAAAGTTGTGACTCTAATTTGGATTTCTGGAGGTCTATCACGAACATAAAACACTTTACCAATATGATAATGACTAAAACCGTCATCTAAAGGTAATGGCATCAGAATCGAATCGTTGCTCGAGATGGCTTTAGTCATGTTTGCTGACCAGTTCTGGATAGCTAGGTACGTTATAACGTTCCTCTTCCCAACTCCTTCCCCTCCCACATAATTCAACCTCACAACATACAAAAATTAAAGATGCCACAGTCCCTTGGGTTTCAGTCATTTGGGACTTTTGTGCGAAAATCACATAAAATGAAAATACCTGTCTCTCGTCTAGGCATTGTTATCGATCTGCGAATTTAGTAACCATTCTAGGCGCCTTATTTACTTCCTTTCAACTAACGATAAGATAACAAGAGACAAAAGGTAAAAGAAAACGGTGCACTTTAGATTAGAAAGGTAATTTACCTGACAAATTAAATAATTTTCTCTCAAATTACTCCCAAAACCGACGAAAGTTACATTGAATACGAAATTAGTCAAGCTTCGACCGAATATCGTAAGATGGTGCAATAGAAAATAGAAAGTTACCAAAAATTATAAGTACAAAAAAATGACAGCACCTGTCAAAATATTATTTACGAAAAATATTTAACATTCCATACAAGATAATAAATAATACGAAAATATCATTAAAAAAATTGTACATAATGTAAACAATGGCGAACTATTCAAATATAAAAAGATTAAACATCGGATTTCGGTTTTCCTTGAGTGAAAAATGGTTTTTATTGCAATTTTCCTCCCAGTTTTCCTTCCCATATTTCGATAGGTACTACATAGGTAGTTAGTACTAGAGCAAAATGAGGGCATCGAATGATAAGATCGAGTAAAGAGACACAAGAAGGAACAGAAGATAGTAAAATAGGTTGTGTGAATCGATATCAAGGTGAAAACTTCAATAATGATAGCGAATAATCTTTATACAAGGTTTTATTCGAGTCAGAATAACCCATAACGCTGAGTTTTACATTTTCACACGAGAAATCTAAATTTCATTCGTCAATATTGATGATCCACTTCATCAAAGAAAAACATTAAATTGAATGAGTAGGGTCGTGGAGGAATTATGTTTACACAAGGAACAAGCGATTCTTAACAATTTTATCGGATCATTTGATTGATAAGGCCTGATAAGATTGTCAGATGAGAAATGAATTTCGTTTACGAGACTGGGAATAAATACAAATAACGCCAGAGTTTTATATTAATCAGATAGATTTGGGAGTTAGTGTGATCTGTGATGATTAATAGTTGATGGGAAAGTAATATTAAGGCCCCGTTTCATAGAAAACATGAATAATAACAAGTGTCTGGATATTTCAATTAAAATTATGATACACCCACCTGGCTAGAGGACCACTCCTTTTAGCTCTCTGGTTCAGTATTTTCTCTACAACCGCCACGTTGCCATTTCGGGCGGCCTCCAGTAATTCTTGATCCTTTCCCATGGCCCATTTGTATTCGATCACTTCACAAATATCACAATATCCATCGTAGATTTACAACTCGATTACACTACCATGCCATCGATCGACAGCGCCATGTTTAGATTGTCATGCGCCCTGGCGGCGCGACGCGAACTAACAACTCAATACATTTCATTGGCGTGAACATAGCAGCTGTTCGTAGTATTTACTACTGACACCAACTGACACTGACAGCGCCAAACAAACCACGTATACGTACAACACTTTTTTTAATTCCAAAATAAACTCAAATTTATCATCCGGGAAGTCCCCGCAGTACTTGTACTTGTAGCATGAAACTAATTTAATGTGATATTAAAGCAAAATAACTTATTTCCCACAGTTAATTATTACATTACTAGTAGTGAAGTGTTGGTACCTATTTAATTGTGCATCTCTGAAATGTAAACATTGCAAGTATTATTATCAACAAACTTGCGATAATAATGTCGTCATTGACCGGCGGACAATCTAGCAATTTAAAATTATTAAATTCTGTGTGCACCAGTGAGCAGTGATTGCATTTTTTCATTCCAGTGCAGTAAAAATAATATTTTAATTTCTTTTGTTACAAATATTTTCTAATCATGGTGCGAGTGAAAATAACAAAAGTTAATGGGACGTTTTTCATATTGTGTTTTGTGAATTTAGTTCAAATTTTGAGTGCCATCGATACGGCACCTCCCAGCACTAGTTGTGAGTAGTATCAATATCAATATGTACTTGAATTTATTATACCATTGAAGAAGAGCCAGGCCAAAACTTTACCTTTTAACTTCCCTAAGCTTAAAAAAGGGTTCAGTTCTAAGATTGCGGATCCTACTTAGGTTGTATTACTATATGTTTTGCCCTTGACACAAAGTTTTGATGTCTTTGGAGGAAATTCTTTGCTCAAAAGCATATTCTAAGTATTTTACAACAAAAGTGACATTATATTAGTGAGGTTAAAATTCTCAGAAGAAGATTCAACTATTTGCCATGTCAACTTTTTCAATACATAATACATATTTTCCTAACCTTGTCGATGAAAAAGTTACAATTGTGTAGGTATTTTTTCTATACTTCTTTTCAAAGAACAATTTCCAAAGATGACCATGACTTTATCTATAGTCAGTTAGCTCTGTTCTAACCTTTGTTTCTTTATTTCTCATAAATGACGCATGTAACAGAAAGAGTGGTTACAAGACAATGGAGCTCTTAGCAACTGAACTTACCTTATTTCCATTGCAATACCTACCTGGGTGTTCTTCAGTGAGTTCTTCAAAGACTTTTAACTTCCATATTACATTATACTTACCATATACATTGGCTTAGGTGGCGCCCTCTCTTGCCAGCGTTTGTGACCCTCTCAATCCGCTCGGGTTTATTTGGCTCAGCTCGTGTAGCCCCTAGTTCTAGATGCGACGGGGATTCCCCTGGCAGAGACATAATAATAATAATAATAAAACGTTTATTTGTTATAGAGAATACATCAGTACAAAGAAGCTTTGACTGTCCAACTAGGAAGGTCTCCCGTTCTAGGACAGTCAAATGACAAACATTTTGATAGGCGTAAATTTAATTTAGAAATGACCAATTTGGGACACAAATCAACAAATATCGCCAAAAAACTTTATCTTATTTACTAAAGCTCAGGCAAAAATATTTAATTATTTATAATGTATGCATAATTTAATTATTTACTAATTTAGTTATTATTAATTATTTATAATTATGCACAAGTGTCCTTTACGTACATGTTTTTTTTTTCAATATAGAAAAAAGAAAGAAATGTAAAATTATAAGTTTACTTGTAAATAAACCAAAAGAAAAATGATACATATTACCAAAATATGTAACATAACATCACGTACACTATGCACGCGTTCGAAATCAACTTAGGATGTGTTCATAAAACAAGTGGGCTTTTATGAATAATCCATAAACAACGTGCGCTGGATGTCAGGCACTTTGTTTATGGATTATTTGATACTTTGGACACGTCGCTCGTCAAACTGAGAACACAAACCTAATCTGGTATAGTAAATATCCGATATGCTGGATTTAGTGTACGGCCTGAGTGCACGCTCAAATCGAGCGTGGGGCGGGGCGGAGCGTGCAGCTTTCATGTTTTTGCATAATACCGTAATTCAAATACTGTGGCACCGTCCTGAGTGGGGGCCGAGCAGCGCGGTGGCAGCAGCGTGCATGTTTGCATCGGGCGGGGCGTCGCGTGCAAGTTCAAACGAGTTTGTGATTTTGCAGCGGTGACAAGAGTGTTCGCATAATGTCGTTTGAAGAAATCATTTCAGAAATACAGAATAAGCCTGAAATATGGTTATCTTCTCATTATTTATATAAGAAATATAAAAGGAAATGAAGGAGAGGAGAGTTCTGGGAAGGAAAAGGGTTTAAGGGGTGGGTAGGAATATGGGGTTCAGTGTGTCCAGGTCATCCGCCTCCAAGACCTAGACAAATCTCACCCCATGTACCCGGGCACCCCTGCTAAATCACCAAACGTAGCGAACCACTTGGGGTGACCTGTGGCAGAGGTGTTGGTTATCCAATAAAGGTTCCCGGGGCGGCGGTACCCATTCCCGCCTCCAAAATTGCAAAAAAGAGCTGATGACCTTGAAACGCCTGAACAGATTTTCATGAATTGTAGCTAAGAACCATCTTGATCATGTCAGCTTGCAGACAAAAAAAACCGCATCATAATCGGTCCATTCGTTTAGGAGTTACGATGCCACAGACAGACGTGGCAGCGACTCAAGATAAAGTACTTATTCTTTAATTTTGTTTCAGATGTGGTCAATATTTCGGGCCGCTTACCTACTGCCACCAACTCAGAAGTGTATTCGAAGATGGTGCAACTGGACAATGTTTCTTCCTTGATTGTACAAATCGTTGGAGTTTCTCCTTCGATCAAATTCCTGGTGATGCAAGCACATTCGTACAAGCACAATATAACCGCGTCATACAGCCCCAAATTAAATATAATGAACCATGTGAACGGTACAAACTTGGGACTTGTTTATGAAAACAAAGATCCTAAAATGTTTTGCATGCATAGTGACAATGTGAATACATCAGTTGATATATATTTTTCTATCCACGCATACACAGAAGCAGGTATTTTATTTTGTTATAATAATTAATATTATTTTTATTGTAGAGATATTATTGATAAGTTTTGTTTACTCTCTTAATCTAGTAATAAGACAACTTAACCCCTCAGGCTTCTGGCCTATTTTGTCAGAAGGTCAAAATATATCCGCTTTGCAATAAAACCCAAATTAATGGAATATTTCTGAACGCATCCGAAAACTAAAAACTGTTTTTCAAAGGTGATGAAATACGCTTAAAATTTTTATAATTCGAAATAAACAAATAATTTTTGAAATATAAAAATTATTAATGCAAACAAAAAAAGTTTTAAAAATGGCCCCCCACACGTTTTTTCTAATTAAAATTACTGACAATGAAATAAAATAAACACACACATCCTTATTTTATTAGTCAAAATATTATGAACATTATCAGTAAGGGAACGTACCCATACTACATGACCAACTTTTTGCAATTTTTAACCCCCCCCCCCCTCCCCCCCGGTGACCAAAATCCTAAGCAACCCGCCGCTCATTTGTATGGAGCGTGACATTTTGAAGACCCCCCCCCTAAACGTGTCACGTAGTATGGGTACGTTCCCTAACTCACTTTTCTGTTGTTTCATTTAAAAAATTTTTTTTGTTTTTTTAAATTATTAAATGTTTTTCAAATTGTGGTCTGAAAATTTGGGTTGTGTAGTGGGGAGGCTAGAAGATGTGAAAGAGACGGTATAAGTTAGCCACCCGAGCGATAGTGATTTCGGAGCTTTCGATTTTGAATTTGGCCACGGTCATGACAAAAATCATACCTCCAAATATTAATACGGAAAAATATTAACTGCTTGATTTCAATCTTTATCCCATTGTTTTAAATTTTAAGGAAATTAAAAAAAAATTGTTAGATTTAATTTATAAAAAATCAGTTAGTTTTAATTTATAAAAATCATTTACCCAAACTTGGGTAGCTATCACTCAAGTGGTTGGCATGAGTCAGTTTAGATATAAAGTAAAATTGGGGTTTAAAGTTATGTTTGGCGTAAGTTAGGTTATGTTTAACCTTTAGATGGCCAGTGATCCATACGGAACCGCGGATTTGCGTCGTTCAATGCCCAATGGGACCCGTGATTATGTTGCGAATATTTCACAAAAAATGCTTGGGCAGCGGGCTACCTTTATTGCAAGCGTCGCACGAGCATTTAAAGGTTAATTGGCCGGTTATTAGTTGGGTTAAGTATAATTAAGGTTAGGTTAGATATAAATTTCATTAAGAATTCTGAAAATGTCGTATTGTTCGTTACTCACTTTAAAATATATATATCTGATATTTCTTCAAGCTCCAATACCGGGCGGCTGCAACATGGAGCTCCACGTGAACAACGCTCCGTATCTCTCACTCAGCGAGGACTTTAACCTGATCACCCTTGAGGCGGCTCCAGCCAGGGTCTCCGTCAAGGAGGACTGTGATGCAGACTCGCAGTCCATCACGCATGACTTCTACCACATGTTCATGCCTGAATCAGACCTCACCAATGAGACGTACTTTGACATGATTAAGAGCATGATCACCGTTGAGGGCATACTGCAAAATGGACGAAAGGCAAGCTTTTTAAATTTATCTAAATTTAGTTTTGGACTCAAATAGTGTGTAGTGCCAGTGTAAAGAAGTAGGTTTGAAATTTTTTTTTACATTAGCTCCACACAGGAGGCCCTGAGCAAAATAATTTCCCTCCGGGCCAATGTCATCTTAGGGGATGCTATGTGGAGGGACTTTTCAAGGAAAGAAAGGAGAGGAAATGTGAGGGGTGGGTAGAAATCTGGGGGTCAGTGTGTCCAGGAATGACTGTGCAAAGTGATGGGTCGAGATAGTCCGGCTGGAAAAATCAAAAGGCCTCCCTCAACCAGTCTCTTTCGATCGGGTCCTCTTCCATTGCCAAGACCTAGAAAAACCTCACCCCACTAACCCTGGCACCCCTACTAAGTCACCAAACCTAGGGAACCACTTGGGGAGACCTACAGTAGAGGTGTTGGTTATCCAAGGGGCGGCGGTGTCCGTAACCGCCTCCCTAAAGTTAACGTAAAAATTCCTGATTTGTCATAAGTCGTTGCGTAACCAATTCCAATATATCCTAACCCTATAATAACAACTAACCTAAAATTTCCCAATTCAGCATTTTCAGATCAGAAATTTCCTAACCCAATAGTCACTAACCTAACCTTACAATTTTAAACCCGTCAGTTACTAGCCGAAAAATTCTTAACCTAACCAACTAACTTAAAATATTTACACCAAACATTGAATTGTGACCAGATCTGAATAGCCAGGTAATTCCCCCCCTTCCTCTCCCTCATCTCCTTCCCCTCCCTTCAGCCTCACAACATACCCCAATTGGGGATGCCATAGTCTCACTAGCTCCAGAGGGGAGCTGTTGGGACTCTTGTGCGGTATTCACATAAAAATAAAAAAGCAAAATTTCCTAACCTGAGATATATGTATAGTAAATATATGACTGCCATTATTTGATGTAAATTCGGTGACCGGACAAAAATTTCTGCAGAATCATACAACTTCAACATCTCCTTAGAAAAGTCATTAAAAGTTATGAAACAATTGGTTAAATTGGTGGTTACTTTAGGTTAGATTAGGTTACGAGCTATTTTTTTTTTTTATTCCTTTTAATGATTTTTCAATGAAATTGCATATTTCTGAGTTGCCATCGAACCGTAAATTGCATTTAAAAATAAATTAACAGAATTTATTTATTTTGTCTTAGTACATAGTTGTTTTCTCTTTTAGGTTCCACGACCTTCCAGCATTGTCCAGATGAGGAGGCTGTTCAGCGTGTACCATGGGATAGGCTCCGTCTATGGTGTTATCGCAACCAAAGGGGGTTATAGCTCAGCTTACGTTCCTAATCACTCATATGCATCGTCCATCTACGGTGGCCACAGTAAGTCCTTTACATAGTATTATTTTAAGTATCTATTTTTTTAATAGTACAATATTCCACTTGAGGAGTCTACCTACAAGTTTTCTTTGGAAGATTTTGATCTTTACAATGCTTGCCTTTTCAACACGATCTATCTCATTATGCGGCACATTTTTTAAGTAGCTCCACGCAGGAGGTCCTGAGGAAAAAAAATTTCAGGGCTATATCATCTTTGGGGATGCTGGTCTTTTTAGGGAAAGGAAGTGGAGGAGCTTCCGGGATGTAAAAATGAATCAGGGGTGGGTAGGAATCAGGGGGTCAATGTGTCATATGAATCCATTCAATTTGGGAGGCAGGTATGGGTACCGCCACCCAGGGAATCATTTATTGGAGAACCAGTACCTCTGCCACTGGTCACCCCAAGTGGTTCTCTTTGTTTGGTGACAGTAGCAGGGGTGCCCGGGTTCATGGGGTGAAGTTTATCTGAGTCTTTGCCCACCAGCTGCATGGCAGGCCGGATCAGGAGAGACTTGTTAAGGGAGGGCTTTTGACCTCTCGCGAAGAAGAAGATTTTAAAATCTTTCTACTAATTTTTATAAATAAAAATGACGAATTTTGTGTTTCATAAAATGCAGCGACCCAAAAAATTCTTGTAATAACAATATGCTAATTATATTATCATTGAACTTTTCAACTTTGATATCATGGGCATTTTTCGACATACCTAATTACTCATGACCTAGCTTACATAATGACGAATGATGGGTCATGTTTATAAAATGATAATAAAACTTGCATTAGTAATCAATATATATTATAAAAGTAAGTGTGCAAAAGTGCGCGTCCCACTAAAACTTATGAACGAGTCCCAGTACGATCAAAGGAGTTATATGGTGTAGTAAGTCTCTCCCCCATCCATGAAGAAGGTTCTCGTTTTTACCTGAAGGGCGTCCTGTTGAAGATATAAGGGCTGGCAGTTTCGCCCTTTGGAAATTTCTGACCTAGAACATTGAGGGTATTCGAGAGCATTCCACAACATTCCAGAACATCCTGGAACATTCTGGAATGTTCGGGAATAGGGAATTGGGAACATCATTGTGGAACATTCAAAGCCTTTTTGTATGGATGGGGCTACCCATTGGTAGGGGTTCGAACGCTCTATAAAATTACATATCGATGCTGTAAAGGAAAAATGGCTAAAGCGCCATCCACCTGGAAAGAAAAAATGTTTTAAGCACCATTGCACTTTTCCTTTCCAGCTGTATGGCGCTTTAGCCATTTTTCGTTTCCAGCATCGATATCATTGAGATTTAATTTTTTTAATTGTTTCAATTTTTTTTCAGTTCCGCTGTACATGAAAATTCTCTTTCCAATATTATCGCTCCTAGGCCTTTTTCTGTGCCTATGTGGACATTATTACTTCGGTATTGAAATACTGATTCTTGGATTTGTGTCGTGTTCGATGGTGACATTTATTATTACCAGCAACCTCGTAACGCAGCCCATAGAAGGTAAATATTTATTTTTACTTTTAATTATTTACAATTTGGAAGGCGGGTATGGATGCCCTATTTATTGGATATACATATAACATCACCCCAAGTGGTTCGCTAGGTTTGGTGACTTACCAGGGGTTCTCGGGGTCATTGGGTGAGGTCTGCCTTCCGGCTTCATGGTGGGCCAGATCGAGAGTGGCCGGATTGGGGAGACTCTTTGACCTCCCCAGCTCGTCTCCCGACACATCGTCTTGCACCACATCGGGAGAGATGGATATATACGTCCGTCACTCCTGGACACACTAACTCCTAGATTCCTACCCACCCCTCATACCTTTTTCCTTCCCAGCACTTCCTCTTCTCAATCCCCAAATATGACACCCTGTGTGAGGTTAATGCAGAGCCGGCACTTAGCCAAACAGCACCTGGCGCTAACAAAAACCTCAGAGGCACGGTGTTAGCTGTTAGGTATTATCAACTTTTTGGCACCTTGTCAAGTCAGCCCCTGTAGCATACTGCTCCAATTGCACCTGCACAGGACCAGCCTTAAGAGTGCCATAAGAAGTCGTTTGTAGCTGACCTCAAAAAATCTATGAAAGTTTCAAATTAAATTTTAAACCTCCCCCCGACCTTTACCATATAGTAATATTAATGTCTATTTGCCCTTCCCCTTTATTGTGTGATGTAGTTTATTCAAAAAACTCTAGTACACCATTTTTTACACTTTCTTCTATCTATCTATCTATCTTTTTAAAAAGAAGAGTGTCTATGGTAGGCGGCATGGATGTGATTTGTATACAAATCTACAATAGTTTTCCGAGTTTGATGAAATTTTGTAAACTTGACCTCCAAACCAAGAGTAAGGTTATTGTCAACATAAGATTTCTATAAACTGCTCCCATCCCCCTTTTCCACCTCATGTAAAAAGAGAAATTTTTCAATTTAAAAGCAGAATTTTTATACTTCTTGGTACATATACCTTTGCATACTTGAAATGCTTACATCTGATTTTGAAAAACTCTGTGTAAAGCCCGGGCAAAGCCGGGGAATTCAGCTAGTCATCTTTAAACTTTTAAAAACTATGTCATTAAAGAATTTGCGATATCCCTCACTATCATAGTGAGAAATATGATCTAAATATCTGAACAGTGTTAGATAGAGAAAACACCACTCTTGTGTACAAATTTAAAAATTACCAAAAAAAAAGTAAAATGGACACCTATGTGAAACCAAAGGTTAAGATGACAATTTGAAAAAAAAATTAAAAATTTGGAATTTTTTATTAATTATTTTTACATAAAATAGCAAAAAAGTGAGGTGATAATCAAGAGCGGATCCAGGATTTTTTTCTGGGGGGGGGCACAAGGGACGGACGGGCAAAAAAATCAACAATTACCGTTAGGATTTTTTTCTGGATGGGGGGGGCACAAGGGGCGGACGGGCAAAAAAAATCAACAATTACTACAAGTTCAAGTATGTTTAGGAAGGTTTATGAAAGTGTCAAAACAATAGAAAAATTAATTGTTTAATTAAGACATTTTTTGCTTCTAAGTATGTACTGTGATGGAATCTCCACAGTACACAAAAATACGTGCCCCCGTGCCCCCCCCCCTTCCCCCCTAAATCCGCCCTTGGTGATAATCATCTTTACAATACATTGGTCTAAAAATATATACAATGTTAAATATGTTTATAAATATTTATATATAAGTACTAGCTGATCCGGCGAACTTCGTACCGCCTCAGAATCAAAAACTGTTGTCAACTTATTAGCTGAATTGATCTAAATTGTTTCTCCCTGCGTATACCATACCTTGATCTAAATTGTTTCTCCCTGCGTATCCTTTCCCCTCTCGCGTTCGCTCTCCCTCTCCCCACTCCACTTCTCCCTTCCCCTCGTCCCGCTAACCCCCCTTCCTGAGTTCCTTTCCCCCCTCCCCCCCTCCCCCCCTCCCCCCTCCCCCCTCCCCCCCTCCCCCCTCCCCCCTCCCCCTTTCCCCCTCCCCCCTCCCCCCTCCCCCTCCCCCACTCCCCCCTCCCCCCCTCCCCCCCTCCCCCCTCCCCCCCTCCCCCTCCCCCGGTTCACAGTTCAATATTATACCCCTTACAATATTGCTGCAGTTCTTTCAAAATAGGAGAATTCGTTCCATACAAAATGTATGGGGAAAATAATTTTCTTCGGAGTGGAACACCCTTTACTTTTAGGGGCATGAAAAATAGATGTTGGTCGATTCTCAGACCTACCAGATAAGCACACAAAATTTCATCAAAATTGGTCCAGCCGTTTCGGAGGAGTATGGTAACAAACACCGTGACACGAGAATTTTATATATTAGATAGTATAATATCAAGTGGGAACGGGATGCGTTAGAAAAGAAAAGGATTGTTATGTTTGTTCAGCTCATCCTAAAGATTTGTTTTAAAATATGTATCTTGGTGGGTAGGAAATTCAAGGGTCTTCTTATCACTTGAGCACAGACAGAGCCCATTTTCACATGTGAACTTTTTATTTTTAACGAAATAAATAAATTGATTACTACTTTCTGTCTATTTCTAAACAATGTTTGATTTAATTATTATTTTATTGCAATGTCTCTTTTTATTAATGTGCCTTCACTGATGGCTAACTTGCATGGCTTTTGTTTGACCATAATTAACAAAATAAATTATTTATAATTTTATTTTAACCTCACAATATAACATGCAATGACACACCCATCCTTTGCACCATAACTGAATTTCGCACCATAGGGGTCGTCCATTAATCACGTGCAAGGGCGGATCCAGGGGGGGGGGGTCATGGGGGTCATGACCCCCATGACCCCCCCCCCTGGGCTGGGTCCAGGACCTAGGTGGACCTACTTTTTACTTGTATCTATTATTACCAAAATTAAATTATAACTTCTAGTGACTTTACCACGACTATGTGACCCCCCCCCTGGCGCTATGTGACCCCCCCCCCTGGTGCCAAAGCTGGATCCGCCCTTGATCACGTGAGGCTCGAAAGGGGGGGGGGGTTCGAAAAAAATCACGAAATATCACCGGGGGGGGGGGTGTGGGGGTGTAATGAGATATCACGTGTATTTATTTTTCGTGATAATATTCTGAAATTTTCAAAATACTTTGTACTAAAAAAAATACACGTGATTTCGGGGGGGGGGGGGGGAGTTAGTCTAAAACCTCACCACGGGGGAGGGGGGGGGGTTAAAAAGTTGCTAAAAAACATCATGTGATTAATGGACGACCCCATAGTTAATTTATTAAAAATACCAAAATTTGCTAAATACATCACCAATTAATATTTGGTTTTGCGATATACTAAAATTAAATGCTTGGTGAACACGCTAAGTGGGTATGAATGTTTCACAAGCTGACTTTAAACTCATTTGTAAAGATAGCAGCCAATAAAATATGCATTAAGAAAATGAAGATAATGTTGGTAATTCTTAGCCGAAGATACAAACAGTTAAAAATGACCGAATTAGATAGACACCTTAGCTCAGTTGGTAGAGCTGTGGCCCGAAATGCTGAAGATTCTGGTTTCGAGTCCCAGAGGTGTCAATATCTTTTTCTGATTTTTCTGTCTCCAGAGATTTTCAATAGAGTTTCGCTAATATTGTCTTCATTTAATTTAAAAATTATAATTTTTTATGTAGATTATCTATACAGGGTGTTAAGGGACATACTTGATTTATTTAACCAGTGATTCCTAACATTATTTGTAGTAAAAAATGTAAATGAAATTTTGATCTCCGGTGACATTTTTGATTTTTTCTACAAAAACATGAAAAAATATTATGTGTTGGACAGTTGGGGGCGTAGGGGGGGGGGGTAAGACGTTGGACGGTTATTCGGCTGATTTTAATTTACTTTGAAGAAGAAAATTTAAAAAAAAAAATGATTGAAAAAGTCACCGGAGACCAAAATTTCATTTACATTTTTTACTCCAAATAATGTCGGGAATCACTGGTTAAAGTAATTCAAGTACGTCCCTTAACGCGCTGTATGTGTAAAAATCATTTAATTTGGTTTTGAAATAACTACAATCATTCATAATCAAGGTCATTCATTTTTCCTTTTTTCTAGTGGCTACTTGGTTAAATGTCCTTTTTGGCTTAGTAGCATTGTCGGTAATAATATACTTCCTCTTTTTCGTGCTGATCGACTGGCTGAGCAAGCTAGGATTTCTATGTAATTGCGTATTTACGTACGTGATTCTTTACATGGTAGTCGATCTTCCCTTCACAGGTGAGGTTTCATTCACATTTGCGGTGATGGTCAATTTAATTCATGTGATAATTTGCTTGTAATTTAAGATATTGCATGAAAAAACATTGATTCTTAAATACACAATGTCTGGAAACTCGTAGTATAAGCGGGAAACTGACAAATCTACATCACAGAAAACCCAAAAATACTTTTTTTTTCCAATGTCATTTCAATTTTTTTTTAACTCTTTTAATTTCTATAGGGTTAAAAAACCATTGGAGACGGGTTTACTAGGCTTTGACACTTTTTAATATTTGGCTAATTTATATAATGCCGTTTTTGTGAAAAATCATCTCAAGGGCGCTGTACAGAAATACAAAAATGTAAAATACATTTAACAGCTGATATTGCCCCCCTAGGACCAATTTCTTCAGTTTCAATGTACTTGAAAACGAACACTACGAGTTCCATGACAACTCAACAGTGTGGCATTTCAACACTCCTTTGAAAAGTCATCAAAAGTAGTGAATTTTTTTTATTTTTAAAACAACCCATAACCTAACCTGTAAAACCAAGTTTTTTTTATCACTTTTAAAGACTTTTCAAAAGTGTGATGAAGTTTGAATTATCCGCTCACCGTGTACATACATCGCTCAAACCTGCCGTTTTTTTTTGTCTCTTATAATAATGTCATCTGTCAGGTTGGGGTGTTAATTCAATCACAATTATTTATGTCCATTAAATCGACGAATAGACATATGATCGGTAAAGCAGAGTCTTTGCCTGTCTTAGCTTTTGAACACATTGTGATCAGCTGAAAAGCATAACTACGTTACTGTTGTGCATGACAGCTAATAACTGTATTTGAAATATGTGGACAAATGGCGTTTATCGGGAACTGTTTAAATGTTAACCCCTCAGACTAATTAGTTTGCTTTTGGGAACAACTCATATAGGTCTAAATCGTTGTGTCTCCCTTATCATGGTGATTATCTCCTTTATCTATAAACACTATCACGGTGAGAAATATGATCGAAACGGTATCAGAAAGAGAAAAAAACCAAGCTTTATATTCAAATCTAAAAATTAACCAAGAAATACTAAATATACACCTTACGAAACCAAAGTCTCCAACCGCAATTTGAAAAAAAAATAATGATACTTTTATTAATTATTTTCACATGAAATGACAAAAATGTTGATAATGCTTAATGTTTATAATGCATGTACAGTCTGTCAAATAAGAGTAGAAAACATAGGAGGGCGCCACTGTAGTTCAAATGGCAATACTAAACATATAACTCATGGTGTTGATGTAAAGCTGTGTAACCTACATTTTTATAAAAATTAAAAAGGCGCAAAAGTGAAAAAAAAAAATTTTTTCATTACAATATACCTAACTACCCACTGATCTCAATATTAGAATTGCGTATAGGTATATTATTATTATACCTTCTAAATTTTGTGTTAACGTAATGAAGAAAAATGATAATATAATAAAATATAAAGCACAGTTTAGAGATTGCTCACATTTATTTAATACTAGCTTAAATACATCATGTCTCTAATTTTAGATTTGAATATATTTAACTCATTCAGATCTAAAAGTAGTTAACTGAACTCACCGTTAGTGAGTCTTCCTTTCTAACTGTTAAATTCAAACTTTATGTTCAACTAAATGAAAACAAATCGCTTTATATACCTTTTAATCAAATTTGTGTCATGAAAAAAAAAATGTTTTTTCAAATGTTGTTTACTGTGTTCTGTGCATTCAGTGACATTGCACTTAAAAGAATATTTGACAGTTAAATTGGTGTTGCCAGCCTACAAATTTTGTGGTTCAATTTTTTATATTTTCTACTCTTATTTGATAGACTCTCTCTAATAAAATATTTTTTTTCCTAATCATAATTTTACTTAGAAAAAATGTAATTTCAGCCATTTTTAAAACTTTTTTATGTTTGCGTAAAAAAAATTACTTATATTTAAAAAAAATTATTATTTATTTGGAATTATAAAATTTGAAAGCATATTTCATCACCTTTAAAAACTATTAAGAAATATTAAGAAATATTCCATTTATTTGGATTGTATTCAGCGCCCTTGAGGTGATTTTTCACAAAAACGGCGCTTTATAAATTATCTTGCAAAGCAGAAATGTTTTGACCTTCTTACAAAATATACCTGAGGTCTAAGGGGTTAAAAATACAAAGTAGCACTCATCGTCGTTTGTATGGTCATCAAATTGGATGTTCGTCACACACCATCTTTAGTTTTAATTATTAGTGCAGTATACACAATAATGCTTTTTCACAACTCAATCCACCATTTTTCATGCAATATCTATCATTATTAACATTTTCAATGAAAATTTCCTTTTTACTTTATATTCTTAACAGCTTTTGCTTGGGACTAGCTTCACCAGTTTAAAAGTGAGATACAATAATTGTAAGGTTGAGATGTTTGTTCCCCTGTCAAGCATAAAAAGATGACTGTTAATTCTTGACAGCTGAAAATTTTTTTATCAATTGTTAAAATGGGCCGAAAATTGACGGTTAACGAGTTCCGTTCAAATTTCAAAAATTCAAAGTGGAGCCACTCATCTATCAAATGCAACAGGGTTCAAACAACCCAACCTAATTACTTGATTGTCAAAATTTACTAATCAGTGTTTTTAATAAGAGGTCGTCCATTAATCACGTGATGTTTTTTTAGCAAATTTTTAACCCCCCCCCCTGGTGATATGTGGTGAGGTTTTAGACTAACCCCCCCCCCCAAAAATCATGTGCAATTTTTTTAGTAAGTACAAAGTATTTTGAAATTTTCAGAATATTATCACAAAAAATAAATCCACGTGATATCTCATTATACCCCCCCCCCGTCGTGATTTTTTCCAAACCCCTCCCCCCCCCCCCTTTGGAGCCTCACGTGATTAATGGACGACCGCTAAATTAAAAACAAAAAAAAAACTCGGCATCTAATTTTATTTTTTATTTTAGTTATTTTTACGATTGCCGTAATCGCCGGAGTGGTGAGCAGTTTGACTTGGTTGCTGTGCCTCAGGATTTTTGGAATTGGTCTAGCCGCCATTGTGCTTGCATCATTTTGTATTGGATTCCAAGTTTCCACAATCATTTATTACGGCCTGCCAGGTACATTAAAATAATTTTTACAAATATATTAAAATTTCCCTAATTAAATTATCTATTAGCTTTAGGTACTATCAGGTAAAAAAAATTCAGTCAGAAATAGTTGTGCAAATTTCATGACATCAGAGAACAACGTTCAATAGTTTTTGCTCCTTAAAACGGACCACTAGTTGTTAATCTGCACATTGTTTTTCAATTCAAAATGCAACACTCTTTTTTAATTAAAAATTTTGGTGTGCATAAACAATGTGGCGCATTGTGTATTTCAAAGCTCCGTAGCGTATGCTACGAGTAAAGTTTTGAGCTGTGTTGACATAGAAACTTCAGTCAGGCAAAAGAGCTGTGCAAATTTCATGATGCCAGAACTCACCGCGAGTTTTAATAGTCGGATATGATAATCGAAATTTAACGTAATATAAATTTGATCTAAACAGTGTATTTCTAAGCTCCATAGTTCACGATGAAAAGCAATATTACGTACTTAAAATAGTTGAGTTAGTAAAGAAATTTCAGTAAGAAAGAAAACGGTGCAAATTTCATGAGGCCAGTACTCACCATCCGTGAGTTTTAATAGTAAGTCAGACACGATAACCTATATTTAATTTAATAAAAAATTGGTATAAACAGTGTGAAATCTTGTGTATTTCTAAGCACATAGCTCATGATGGAAATCAATGTTTCAAGCTTAAAATAGTTGAGTCTGTATAGAATCCCCAGTCAGAAAAAACCGTGCAAATTTCATGATGCCAGAACTCGCCATCCGTGAGTTTTAATAGTAAATCAGATACGATAATCTAAATTTAATAAAATAAAAATCTGGTATATAGTGTGAAATCTATGGTATTCCATAGCTCATGATGGAAGTCAATGTTTCGAGCTTAAAATAGTTGAGTTAGTATAGAATCCCCAGTCAGAAAAAAACAGTGCTAATTTCATGATGCCAGAGCTCACAATTTGAAGTTTTAGTAATAAGTGATTAATTTAAGTTGTCAATATTGTTAATCAATTTTAATTCATTTCAGATGGCTACCAATTGCTTCAGAACAATCTAAACTTCTGGGCCTATTTTGTGATGATTACCTTCATTGGCATGACTTGTATAATGCCACTGACTCACCGCTCCAATATTCTGGCTTGCGCAATCCTTGGATCCTTTGTATCACTGATTGCCGTTGAGCTATTACTTGGATCTTATCTGAGATACATGTTCATTAACGTCATCAGAAGAGCCGCAGTTAAGAATTTCAATGACGCCATTATTGATCCACCTTATCAATGGAGAGGTATGCATAATTTTTTTAAATAACTAAATCCAAATTTACATTAAGCAACTAGTTGCGCACAAGTTGTTTTATGACACTAGTTAGTTTTATCACTCATGTAAACATATAGTTTCATCACTCATGTATTAGTTTTATGTCACAAAATTAGAATCTAACTAGCACACCACTAGTGGTATGCAACTAATTGTGTAGTGTAAAATCGTGACGCAACTTGTGTCGCAAAATCATTTCAGCTGAGCGAACATGTGTGCTTCTTGTAACTGCGTGAGAATTATGTACAACAACATTGAGGATTTCCAAAAAAAGCTTTGATGATGATGGTCGCTGTAATACTGAAGGTTGCACGACACAGAATTTTGCGCAATTTATACCTACTTCTTAATGTCATGCAATTATTTGGAACATGCATGCAACTAGTTGCATAATGTAAATTCGGCTTAACATTCCCAGGTTACGAATCACCTGACAATATTTGAGTTCTCCCTACTCCCACCATTGTAAATGGAAATTGTGGCTTATGCAATGATGCAGAACTTGAGTAGCAGATTAATGAACTCGTGACATCTAAGTGAGAGAATCAGTCCTGGATTTGTCAATAGGCAGTATAGACCACGGCCTAGGAGCGGCAGATTTCATGGGGCGGCGCCAAGCCGATATGTGAGTGATTATGATAGGTGGCAACTTCTAAGAAGGAGGAAGGGGCGCTGCAAATGAAGTGGCCTTTACTTATGAAAACTATAAATCTGCCACTGGAGAGAATCCAACTTCCCATCTTCCTTTCTGTTACTACATTTATGAGAAAGAGATTATAATGTCGAATCTATGGTATTCATTAGTAACAGTTTTTAGTATCTGGTACTTAATGGCTACACAAAAACTAAATGTCGAAAACCACAAAAAATTAACTAATCTTTCCAGGTGATATAATTCCACTGGCTCCGGGCATTTATAATGAACTGAATCACCATGATAAACTAACGAAACCTTCGATGCGTGTGTTTAAATGAAACTTCATATAACACATGTTATACAAACTCGTTTGCATGTCATCCATGATCGTCCTTTCCTTACTCTACATGTCTTTTATGAAAACGAAAAATACAGAAGATACTACAACAATTATCTTATGTACAACCTCTCTCTGGAACTAGTATGATTGTTGAATGACAATCGTTTTGGCATTTCCTGAACATTTTACCGCTTGGCATGCACTGTTTCAAATTAAACTTTTTGCTGATGATACATTGTTATACATAGCCCGTAAAAAATTACAGGACGCCATTGAAAAAATACACATTGATTTAAATTATGTAGCGCTTTGGCTTCACCAAAACAAACTAAAATTGAATGTTACGAAAACAAAGTTTTTAATTGTGGATAGCCTAGGTGGAAACGAGCAGGCAATATTAAAAATTGATAACGAAAACATAGAAAGGGTTAGCAGTATTAAATATCTAGGTGTAATATTGGATGATAAAGTAAAATTTGACAAACACTTAGAATACATAACAAAGAAAATTGCTAAAAAAGTTGGATTCCTAAAAAGGATCAGAAATAACTTGGATCTCAAGACAATGCACCTTGTTTATAATTCTATTGTAACTCTGCATTTAAATTATTGTTCTAGTGTTTTATTCCTATGTAACGAAGCCCAAAATAATAAACTACAGGTTATACAAAATAGGGGGATGAGGATGATTTTAAAATGCAACATTTTTACTAGAGTTAAAATTATGTTACTAAATTTAAATATGATGACAACAAAACAACATATAATATATAATACATTAACAATGATATTCAAATTTAAAAATAATATGCTCCCAAATTATCTGCAGAGTAATATTATGTTTCAAGAAAATGATCACAATTATCCTACGAGAAGACGCGGAGACTTTAGGCTTCCCAAAACTAAACTTTCGTGCACACAAAAGAGCGCATTTTATAAAGGGCAAAAACTTTATAACAGTCTGCTAAATGCCGTAAAGGAAGCCTCAAGTCTCAGCACTTTTCGTAGGTTATGTGCATTATATTATGTAAAAAATATTTTTTGATTACTTACCAATATTAGTCTTACGTAATGTATTTTTGTCTAGTTATCTTTTTTATTTAGTATTCTTTTTAAAATGTATTTGTAAATGTTACTGTACTTCGTAAATTGTATTTTTTTATATTTTCCTACTAGATGTATGAATAAATTTATGTACATCTAAATAAAAATTTCAAACACAACACTGTTTAAACGTGGGACAGCAGATATGAGACAGCCGTGTAGAGGGGTTAAATAAATATTAGTTGTTTTTTACTTCCAGATGGAGTAGCAACCCTCGTATGGCTGTTTCTCATCTTAATCGGTTGCGTCAGCCAGCACCACCTGACGAAAAATGGACCCTTGTTCCCGTCCCGAGGATCCAGCCTCGTCAGGAGGCGAGAACGGCGGGCAAACGATCTGGAGCGGGATCCCTTCATCAGATACCCGGTTCAGTCGTACGGATCCAACCAGCAATCGTCAGCTCCTCCTATGATGGATTCAACGGAAGAAGAGATCCAACGAGCATACGGTGGGGTTTATTACGGGGGTAGGGGAGTTCCGCATAATCAAACGCAGACTCATGCACAACACAATGATGATATGTGGTGATGAGCTCGGTAGCCCAGTGGAAATGGGTAGCACACTCTCTAATACTTATAAATAAAGGGTTCTAAACCCAGTGCCAACAATAATTTTAAAATTTTGATCACCAGTTTGATATTGCATTGTTTTTTCTGTTGTAATTTCTAAGATGATTAGTACACAGATTATATCGACGGTCACAAAGAACGATGTCGGGTGGGCTAAAAATTGAAAATCATTTTGTTGGTTGATTTATTGGCTTATTTTGTATATTTAAAAGTCCGTATCTTCAGAATTTTTAATGAAATGCAAAATATCAAAACAACACTATATTTCTTGAATTCAAAAACAGTAAAAATGCAGAAACGAAACTTTAAATGACTACTGCAAAACTACAAAAATACACATTTGACATTGCTCTTCGGGACCGTCGAAATGTAAATGTTTTTTTTGTTTTGTTATGTTGCACAAGAGTTCCACCTATCCATCTAAATCAGAGCCGGCCAACACGCAGCCTGCGGCGCCCTTAAATGCAACCCGCAGCGTCCTTGGGTGCGGCTCACGGCACGTATCTGTACCATCCAAATACTTGTGGGCCTGTTGAAAATTCTGGGTCGTCAATGCGGCCAGTGGTGCATTTTGGGTTGGCCAGGTCTAATCTAAACCGTGGCATCCCTATTTTGAGGAATGTTGTGTGGTTTGTGAAAGAGATGGTATAGAGGAAGAGTAGCTGGCTATTCTGAACAACACACTAAAGACAGCGAAATAGATTGAAAAGTATCTTGGAATATCATATCAAAGTTATGTATCTTTTATTACATCGTTTATACTATTGCCTAGAACCACCTCTCGAAATCACTGCGCTTTACCCCAGACATCATACACTTAAAAAAAAAATCTATAATCGCATTAATTTATTTGTCTTGTAGGAAGTGTAAAATATATATTTAGTCTATAAAAGAAATAACTTTTTGTCTGCGAAGAAAATTTATTCAGTGGTTTAAAAAAGTGCCAATTTGTAATATTATCCATGGTGCTTTGTTTAGTCAAATGTTTATTGTCGCCATTCAAAATGCATTGTATGAAATAGTCAGGGGTAGGTACCCTCCTACCTACCCCGGCTTTAAGTGTTGGGTAGAGTGTGCAATAGATGTTTTAAATCCCCTTTTGTTAATAGAATTTAGGGGTTAAGTCACCCCTTGCAAATTCTATACAATCCCCCTCACATACAAATCTAACATATTATGCTAAGCTATTTATGCTTGGGGTAAGATATTTTATATTTTCCTCTTGTATTTTTTTTTTAGCAACTCTATTAGTTTTTCTGTTGTATTTTTTTCTCCTTTTTTTATATATTATCTTGCAAGATTTTGATTTCAAACAATATATGCATTGTTTTATGAGTAATTTTTAAGTAATTTAAGTAATAATGTAAGTGAAACACCTCTGCTTATTATAATAAAGTATATTTTTATAACACAGGAATTCTGTAACACTTAGAGCCTCTGCAGATGACGCTACTTACAAGCCACTTGAACCTCATGCGCGTCGCTCGTGAGTACCCACCGTACGATTTTGCTAGTGTTCGTACACGGCGCTACGCGGCGGCTGTCGGTTTGAAGTCAGTTTCACGTTACCGACGATGCTGATTGCATGCTATGCGTTGCATCATTTGTGTCTACTACTATTCGTTAGACGTTTGACGAAATGGTGTCGGAACATGAAAGTAATGTTAGATTGGTTCTGGAAGTGGAAAAAAATGCATGTATATAACTATACTTTACCAGAATACGTAAGAAAGCATTTAGTGGAGAAGGCATGGATTGATGTTGGAAAAAAAGTCATTTGACATCGCTTGACTTCATGTTAACTCCACGGCTGCACGTGAAAAATGATTAAGTTCAGTATATTTCGGGTAGCGCCATGTACGGAAACCAGCATTAAAGAGTAGTATATCTGCAGGGTACTTTTTGTTACGTCACAATCACGTAGTTTGTAAGAATCTCCATGAACGGAGGGCTTTAGTGTGGACATAACATTCAGGCAAAAAAGTTAATGTGAATGTAGTGTTAATTGATCAATATGTAGGTGGTAAAAAGTGAACAAATAACACAAGTTTCAGATGAAATTGACTAGATTCTTGATTAATTCAGGCGTATTGCTATCGAAGAGCAAAGGCAATGCGGGGTCACCAATATATACTTTTGAGTCAGGTTTTTCAAGCCCCCATAAATATGATTTTTTTTTTCTTGGGCATGTTTTCTCTTTTATGTACTTTTAATATTATTCTAGTCGCTTGTTCTTTGTAATGTTATTGTTAATGATTCACTCTTGTAAATCATTTAGGTTTATTTTATAAAATAAAAGATTTACGTCATCAATAATAATGTTTTATTTTTCAATAACCTATGCAGTAGTCCTTAAAATAACACATGAAATTAATTTATTAGCATATACCTATCACACGTTTATTATATGTTATGTTTCAGAAATCTTAAATATTTTTACAATTTTAGTTTTAAATAATAATATATTTCAATTCCGCAAGAATGAACTAATTTAAAGTTTATTTACATTGTAATCTTAATTTCAACATTCATTACATAATGTACACTTGACATTCTTTAAAAACTCCTGGTAGAAATACCATGCATTAAATAATAATTTAAATTTGTTCATATATCTTACTAATTACTTTTTTAGAAAATAATAAAATTAGTTTTGTGACACTGGTTTTCATCACTTTTTCAATGAATTTTGTGTAGATAAATACTTAATATTGTATTTTATAGTAAAAATTTTGTCCTGTGTATGGTAGGATGTTACTTCTATAAGAGAACATAGATGTAGTTTTAATATTTAGCAATAATTCATTGTTATACGTCCTAGCTCAGAAATTTTTACTCAGATTTTTAGAATATCTATAGGCTTTTGTTTAGTTTAGGTATGAAATATTACTTCTTACAAATCATTCAGTAAAAAGAGAATCATAATATAACATAAGTCATTTTCGTTTCTCAACACAAGTATGTACAGTGATTTACTCGCAAGTTGAAAGAATTAAAGATAGTATGATTTATAAATGTAATTTTGTACTTCACAGATTTCTTACAGAGAAAAGTATATTTAATTTCTTTGTACATGGATGTGTACACAATGCTTTTCAACACAATAATATCCAAGAGAAGCGAGTTGTAACAAAATTAAACTTAACACGGTGAGTTTGTGAGACCTTACTTTCAGTTTATAGTGAGTACACTAGAAAAATTTGTGGCTTGTTTTGTGAGCTTTATTAATACAAGAAAATGCGTGGTTATTGAGTAATTTACACTATCTGATCTAGTCAACAGTGGCCTTATCGGTTAAATTGCAATACAACGGTTTAAACAGTACCCAAAGAAATAATTAGCCTTATTACTTTTACACATTTATAAAATAGCATGCCCTTTTATTTACATCACAGATTGTCCAACTTGAAACCAACTGGCTTTATCTCACGTCCCTTCATTCCTATTTTGGCACCGAAAATCGACACTCCTCATTAAAATAAATATTGCGAATCAAATATACCTGATACCCTGTCGACCAGGATAAACGACAAAGGAGACGAATTTTAAAAATACATCTTGCCTTAGTTTACTAACTGTTATGGAATTCAAGATTTTCACTTTCGGCAATAATTTAAATAACACAAGTTCAATAATGCAAAACTATTTAACAACACTAGAATACTTTCGATGTTACGATTGCGTGTCAAATCACAATAATTTTTACTTCAAAATCCAACAATTTTGACGTTTCACTGCACTCCCGCCATTTGTTATTTTTTTCGTGAAAACGCGATGTTGATAAAATCGGTATCTTCCTTTGCTAATTTGTAAAGAGGAAGAAAACCAAGTCTGGAAGGTTTGCGTCTTGATTAAATGTATTAAATTTTTAAATCACCGCGAGCTGCTTTGTTTTATTTCTCAATTAAACATAATCCACGTTTTTATCAGTTTTATACACAATATAAATTGCACTGGTTTATACTGATTTATCTAACTGTTTTTTTAAGTTTAAATTCACACATTTTGCGGTATTCCTCCAGCGGTGGCGGCATTGTTGGTGATGTTCATGGCTAGCGCGTGGGCGGTGTCTCCGCTGACGGAGTAGTTGTGAGCCACGTCGGCAGAGGTCTGGTCGTGCGCCGCAGGCGGGTTTTCTTGCGGCATTAGAAGCCTGTGAGGAAACCCGAAGAGTTGAGATCACTGCAGCCGCGGCCAGTAGTTGGACGTTAGATCGGGGCCCTGGGAGGGGATCTGCACGGGAACGGAGACTCCAGCGGAGATTACACCTGAAATAAAAAATTAACATTAGTGACCATTCGAAAACAAAGAATAGATTCCGATTTCCTTATAAATAATTTAAGATTTCAAAGTAAATTATATTTCTACCACCTAGGAACAGAATGTTGAAAGCTTGAGAGAAGACGGCTAGTAAAACTTTAATGTCTTTTAGAAGATAAACGATAAGATTTTGTCAATCGATGAAAAAAATAACTTATCTAAAATAAAAGCATTCTGCGGCTGAGAGATTATATTCGTTAGGCAGATACCCTTTTACTAGCATTATAATATTTTTCACAGCTGAAAACATTATACTATTTAGGTAAGTACCTACTGGGTAATAATTCTGTTTTATAGCAGACAGCGAACTTCTTTGATTTAATTCAAATCCGGAATGGGAATCTGATAGGAAATTGGCTCCGTAATCTGCTTATCTTCGCTGAAAAATACGTCCCAGGAGCACAGATGCGCGAGGAGGTATCGGGAGCGGAGAGGGTGGAAGAGGTAGTACTAGATGGTAGTAGGTGTGTGACGGATTTAGCCGGCAGTGTTGGGAACGTTGGAAATTACCATTAAACGAAGCGCGCAACCACCTTACCCCAGCAAACCTACCCCCGCAAAGCTACCCTTTCAGTGCGCGGCCCGCCAGCCACCGCTAAACCTATACCCGCTTTTCAACAAACTAACAGAGAGATATTGTTGTCATTTTTATTGTTCAATCTATCAGGACAAACTATAAATATTATTATTCCATTCACACGTTCAAATATATTTTTTTCTCGGAATCAAGTGGGCAACTCAATTTTTTTCTGCATACAAAATATTAGCTTTTACCCGCGGTTTGTATTGGGCGGAGGGAAGCTGGATGGACAGGGTTAAAAATGTAGATGTTATGATTCGATGAATAAAGAAAAATAAGTTATTAAAACTATAAAAAATCGAAAACTTCAATATCTTGGACACGTGATGAGACATCCAGAAAAGTATGAGATCGTGCATCTCATAATGCAGGGAAAGATTGCCGGAAGACGGGGCCCTGGAAGAAGGAGAAGCTCATGGCCGAAAAACCTGAGACAGTAGTTTGGCCAGTTTACTGTAGAACTGTTCCGGGCCGCAGTAAACAAAGTCCGCAAGGCAATATGATAGCCAACGTCCGTTGAACGGATAGGGCACAACAAGAAGAAGAATGACACGAACGTACAAATAATTTTCGCACAAGAATGAAATGTTTTTCTAGGGTGAAATAATAAATAGTCTTTGTCACTTCCTAGTCCCCCGACTATCCCTACGCAAAAAATCACGTCGATCGGTCGCTCCGTTGCAACGTAAAAGAAGAATGAACAAACACTCTTTCATGTTTAGAATCAGCCAGGATTCGAGAGAAAAATCGTGTTATTTGGTAGGTATGTGTACCTGCAGTAAATTCTTTTTAACTATAAACAAGGCATAATTTTTATTAACAGCCATGTTTTAAAAACGAAAGTATGTTGAAACTGCTTGCTTTGTACAATGTAAGAGTTAATGCACAGACACTACGACAAACTATGTCTATTAGTGAGTGTGGAATGAATTACTGTTATCGTGTGTTAATGTAATTATGTAAAATACCTCAATAGTTTAAAAATAAATAATAATAATAATAAATAAACAAAGCAGTAGTCTTCTGGGGTTTTTAACTTTCCTATTTGTAAGAAATTGCAGGAATAAGATGATTATATAATATAATGTATTTTTTTAAATGTCCTTTATCAGTAAAACGTGCTATTAAACGTCCATGTTACGTTTGCCAAAATAATACAATCAAATGTGTAAGGTGGCGGGTAGGAAGGTACCTACCCCTTTCCAACATTTACCCCTAAAATATTTGTATTTACCTTTTTCCACGCAGGGGAAAGATAATTGAATTCCCCACCGCACGGAAATGCCAAGTTTTTTTTTAATAATAAATTGAAATGACCGTTTCGGTGACAGCTATTTGTTTAAATGTATTAAAGCCATTTTGGCGCGGTTTCCAGGCGGGCGCGTCCACCCTTGCCACGCACATTCCGGCCGCCATTGCGTTTTACATTTTAATGCCGGTGTCCCTAAAAGGATTGAAATTTCTCAGCGTACGCGGCTCACATAAAATATTTTACAAGGCAAATGGGAAATGTCACTTTCAGCGCCATTTTTGCCCGCCGCGCCACTTCCGGCGCCGGGCGGGAATTGAAAAACGTGAAAAAAAACTTCCTGTTGTGGCGCGTTGACCGGGAACAATCTCATTTTGCTGGCTGCGTGGGTTCGGAATACGGGTGTTGCCATGTTTTATACAATTTCCATTCTTGCCAGCTTCCGAGCTTTCCTTCCATGAATTATTATATTATATTTTCCACGGCGCGCGCACCGAGGCGGTTTTTTCTTTTTTTTCACCCGGGCATTATTTCAGATTTGCACGGGGAGCGAAGAATGAATGATTTCCATAATTTTAATGGAATATGTATAAGCTGAAATGTGGGAAATTTACATACGCGCACATTTAATATTAAAGCGAACGGAGAAGCTCGGGGCTTTGCTTCAGAAAAATAAATAAAATTTCAGACTAAGCGTCAGTTTTATTTTATACTCCTACATCATATACCTAAGTTTATTCTAAGCGAATTTCTACTTTTAGTTTTGTGGACAATGGAACAGATACCTACCCATATAATGAATATACCGACATTCAATATCAATCAAGTCTATTGTGATCAGATTAATTAAAATGTTTATTTTATTTGTGAAAATATTAGTGGATCTCAAATTTCGAATTTACTAGACAATGCGTATTGAGAAATGAAGCTGGACATTTAAAAAGGTTAGGGCATGAAGGAATGAGACGGGTGGGCAAGGTGTAGTGGTCAGTGATGTGTGAAAATCAAGGAGTAGATTTAGGGTAGTGAACACGGAGGTGTTAAATTGGAGAGTGATCACGCAGGAGTGTAAAGTGAACTCGATAGATTGGTTAATTGGACTTAATCATTAATTATGTACACTAAAGCGTCAATGACACTGAGCGAGTTTACAAGCTACTATCTGCGAAATTCACCATCTGTTAGTAAACTCTCTCAGTGTCATCGTGTTACTTTGCTAACTTACAGATTGTTAACAATCTACGAAAAAAGTTGATAGGTCGTCAACATTACTTGCCACTCGCTTACTCGTGATTGGTTTATTTATGTTTTTAATATGGCTGCCAATAAACAGCTGATTTCGACTGTCGAAAATCACAGAATTAATTCACGCAGGCGTCGTCATTCTTGTTACTGGCGCTAGCAGCTACCTCAGTTTCCTGCGCTGCTGAGCGAGTGGACAGTTTTGTGTGTCATCATGACAATCTCACTCGCCAATTCACCCGCTTTATTTAAACTTAGTAGATAGTAGCTTGTAAATTAGCTGAATATAATTGAGGCTTAAAGCATGGATGGATTCTTAAACAGTTATAATGTCCAGTGGATGAAGAGGACACAGGAGAGATAACAGAAGACAATCGTGGAAAAGTTCATCCGAAGGTGTAAAGAGTGGATATAGTGGAATGGAGAGAAAAGTAGTGGGCAAAAGTCATTAAAAAACGACAGTAGCGAGTGAAAAGTCGATATTGTGGTGTGAACATTTGATATGGGGGAGTAAACAGTGGATATAAAAGAGAATATACTCGACATGGAAGAGTAATCAATGGTCATGGATGGGTATATTACATTGTATAATATATGCTGGAATTAACAGTAGACAGACAGGAAGGAATGGTGATTGTAGGCGTAGACAATGTCTATGGATGAGTGACCAATGGAAATGCAAGAGTAAACAATGGAAACGGAAAGTGGGGGAGGAATGAGTGCTGAATACGAAGGAGTAAATAGTGGGTATGGAGTAGTGATCAGTGGAAACTAGTAGATAGCATCATATCGAGGAGTTTAATTGAAAGAAAATCAAGTAAGAATCACTGCCATCTCAGTAAAGATATCCATTTGTTGGAAGTGGAAAACACCAGTTACAGAAAATGTGAAGAGAACAAAACTCCAATTCACCTATGGCGACATTGTCCCGCTCTGACGGGTAGAAGACTTAGAAGACACATTGAGGCACCAGGAGACAGTCAAATATCTAATGACA
The DNA here is from genome assembly GCA_917880885.1 of Limnephilus marmoratus. Classification (NCBI taxonomy): domain Eukaryota; kingdom Metazoa; phylum Arthropoda; class Insecta; order Trichoptera; family Limnephilidae; genus Limnephilus; species Limnephilus marmoratus. The sequence goes on from OU862931.1 coordinate 30,972,278, forward strand.
ACTCTGGCGAACTTTATCAAGGGGACAGGGGTTACAGTCAAAGAAGATGAAATGGGAGACAGCACAATGAATCTGTCGTCAACTATCCGTAAACCATCATTTCCACTTTAATAAATACATAAATAAGTAAGACTTCAAACTACCTGTGCTTCCACCGGAGGGCGGCCCGCCGTAAGACGGGTGTCCGCCTAACTGCGGCTGCTGGTGGGCGGCGGCGGGACACGGCGGGCGGGGATAGCCGCCCAGACCGTGGATGGCCTCGGGGAACATGTAGGGGTAACCGGAATCACGCTGCTGCAGACAACTACTGCCGGACATGGAGCTGTAAGAGATGATGACTTGGTTAATAAGGAAGAAGAACCGCGTAGTAAGTGGACAAGAGACAAGAAAGATAGATAATGACGTAAAAGACTCGGAGTAGAGATGACAAAAGAACATGTAGTCGAGGAATGACCGCTTCAAGTTTGATTAGTTCTCAAATTGGGCGATAACGTCCCCTTGTGGGTGCTTGAGGCTTTCAGGGGGGCAGTAGAAGACTCAAAAAAAATCTGAGGCATCATGGAAATCGAAAGGGGCGAAGGCAGACGAATTCTATCAATTAAAATCCGACGGAATCTAGACACGACATCACATTTTGGCTGCAGAAGCGAATCTCTCAACTGTACCCAGGGTTACGGTCGGTTGTTCAACGATTTCTGATAGCATGCAGGTCGTAATAAGTTTTGAGAACCTGTGCCCAAGACTGATCAGGAACCATGATATCCAACCTATATATTGCTATATATGGACTATATTGCTATATTTGGACATCAAGGAGTCCCCTACCATGTGTTAGAAAAATAATTAAGGAGTTGTCGGAATTCTTAGTTGCCCTTTATATGATATTAAAAAAACTGCGTTGTATAGAAGAGGGATGATAGGCATTTGAAGTGGCACTGAGAATTCTTTCCGAGAAGCAAGACGAAATTACTATAATGAACAGGCAAATCATTTTAAAGGGCATTTTTGAATTTATCGTGCACACCGATGGCATTGAAAGTTCCAAGTTCCTCCCCAGGGACTGACTATTAACTGCTGTGAAATTTTAAAATGTCTTTTAAAAATTAAAAAAAATATTATTGGTTTGAATGTGGATTGAACCTTCCTCCCCGGGGCCTGACTAAAATGAGCTAACACCAAAGCCAAAATATATTTGGACGGAACCGACATTTATTTCGTAAATTAACTGCTGTAAATTTTTAAATATAATATCATTCAACTTCAGAAAAATGCGTGTACGGGCTAAAAAGTGTATAGAATACATTCTCATCAACAACGAGTTTACCTGCCTAGTTTCAGCTCGATCGGATGTCATGAAGTGAGTTAATTTCCTCTTCCAAGATTTGCTTTCATTCGTTCACGAAAACAAAATCGAATTTCAAATAAATGCATTTAAGTAGACTAGTTTTGAACACCTTCCCTCAGTCCCCTCTTACCGCGAAAATGCCCAAATATATGGGTACGCAGCGACGTTTATTAATTCTGTTTAATTGTCGACTTCTTTATAATCTGTTAAATTAAGAAATCGTGAATATTATCATGAGACACTAAATTATTAAAAGAGAGTTCTGGAAAAGTGTGCGAAAAAAGTTTATTTTGATGAAAAGCACAGAGATATGTTTTAAACTTTAGATAGGGTTCTACCTATTAATATTTCCTTACAGTTCGTTAAAAATTATAAAACAAGTTTTTGGTGATGGTGAAAAACATTAATAAAAAATATTACAGAAAGAATATTTTAGATTGTTTCAGCTCAGTTCTTAAAATAGTTGATTTTGTCAACATTTTGTCACGACTCACCAATTGGGAGATTATTGTATTTATTTTCATTCTGAAATATATATATTTTTAATTGGAATCATTATCCGATCTAATCTCCAGCCTCGCGAAATCAATTTAACTGAATGTTTGTTATTTCCACTACGAAACGAGCGTCCGATGATAAATAACAAAGAAGAGTGCAAAACAATTGGATAAAGTTCCATCAATGAACGCAATTTAGCAAAGTTTGCCTTAGCAGATAAAAGCGATGACTGCCATAAAAACGAGTAAGAATAATGTCCCAAAGTTCTCGGTTCTTTCTTCTCTCGGATTGTCCTTTTCTCTCTGCCTTAAGGTTATTTTTCTCTCTTACCAGGTAACTAAAACAACTTCCTTTCAGGTTTCTGCGCCATTAGTCAATTATTTAATTAATCCTACCCCTCGCGGGAGGTTGTCTCGGCTCTCGCAGATATTCCAACATTTGTTCCGCAGCCCTTGTAATATTATTCTGTGTTCCGTTTTTAGGATTTTCAGGAACAATTGAAGGTTTCACGGTTCGGTTGGTAATTTGGAAGTCAGTTACCGACTGAATTTCAGGATTTTGCAAACGTTTTGTTTGGACGGATCGATAATTTATATTACGGTCATGTTGAGGAAGAATTAAAACTAAGAAAGCATTTAACTTGATCAAGTACCTATGTACTTCTTAAAAGAAACAAAAAACTTTTAAAATCGTGCAATTTTTTTTAAAGAATTGTTAAAGGAATATAAACGCTAGAAATATTTCGATTCTCATGCCTGCAAAATTTAAAATCGAGCGTCTTATTTGCACGAGGCAAGTAAGCGAAAAAGTGGTTTTTATTTATTTTGTGCATAATTTTATAAGAACAAAAAATGTTAGAACGTAGAAAACCTTAAAAATAGTCTTAGCCACAAAAGAGGTATTTTTTTAAAATAGTTTTTTTTTATTACTTCATAGTTAAGTCATGAAAAAACAGGTTTTTAAGTGGTTTTCGCTTATATTTTTTGTTAAGTAAATAATAATTTAATTGTAATTCCAAAACATAGAAAAGCTAGTAAAAGCTTCAATTTATCAGTAGCATATTTTTTGAAGTTCATACTGTAAGCCAATTCGTCGTAAAGATTAATCTAAATTATATCTAAATAGGATTTCACGTATAACTTCATCTTAATAATTGTTCATATTTCTATTTTCGTTATTTGTTTTTGGGGTGTTATGCCATCCATATTTCTATTTTTTACTTAGATACTTGGTGGAATTCCATTATGATGATATCTTAAAGCAATTTAAACTTTTATTAACTTTTAAAATAAATTTTTATACATTTCTTACAAATTTTTGAAAATTTGATGCCTTGATTCCTCGAGGTCTTCTTCATTTGGTAGTTAGTTTGAGGATATTGTACAGAAGGTTTCTTCTAAGAAAGGAAGAAGTGAACACAGGTCCTTTAGATAGTCATGTTGTAAGGAGGATTGAAACAAAAACCTGGCACATCATTCCACAGCCAACATAAGAACGAGTCGCAAAAATCTTCACCACTTTGGAACGAATCGCAATGGTCCACTACGACTATATTACGACATTTCGCTTCAGAGTTAGGGAGCTAACTTCTATGCAACGGAGGTCATTAAAATGAACACAAAAACCGTCAGATCATTCCACAGTCAGACCATTGGAAACAAGAATTAGTCACAAAGACTTCTTCAACTCTGGATAGAAAAACAAGTTAACCGTAACATGAAATATTACTTCTGGATCCAAAGCCTGGAAGTTTATCGTTCAACCATGTAGGTCATCAAACTAGACATTAGCAGAGACACCTCCAGCAAGCAAATTTTCCTAGGACAAGGTAGAAAAGGCACAGGAAAAGATCAAAAGTAAGTTAGTGCGCTAGTGAGAAATATTCTTACAAGTACCTGTAAGTATCGGCCATGGTGGCGATGGGCTGCGGAATGGAGGGGTACATGGAGTTGAAGCCTGCGTTGAGGTTGAGCCGGGGGCCCGGGGGAGCGGGGGGACTGGAGGCCGGACCCGCACTGGGCGGGGGCCCTCCGGGTTCGGCCCTCCGCTGGGTTCGGAGCTTCTCTTCGCGGCGCCACTTGGCGCGACGATTGCTGAACCAGACCTGTTGAAAATGTTTGCGGTTAGTTTGTTTTGCATGATTTTTACAATTATTATTGTGGTTCTGCTTTTGAGAGATCCACTTAAGCGGAAGACACAGAAGATACAATGGATCATTAACGAATCGAAAGAAAGGCTTTTATTAGAACTCCTGATGTGATTATCGATGTAGGAAATAAAGTGGAATAAGTTGTTAAATAATTTTTATTGCAATAACTTATATTAATTTAATCAATAAATAAATATTAATAATTTATTTTTAATTATTTCAGATATGGGTTGGAATGTGTTATCTAAAGACCGGATTATATGCAAATGCATATTTGCATATGCAATTGCATATTTAGACCCGTTTCAGCGGTAGTTGCATATTTTAGCAAAAAATTTGAGATCTTGCATATTTACGCCCGATCTCGTTCATCGTTCAGATGCCTCACATAGTGACACTATAAAAGTCGTATAGATAAGCGGGCGGCTAGCAAACTGATCGCTCCGGCCGCCCTTCGCCTTAGTATAAAAACGCTTAAAACTCATAGATTGGCGTTGAATAAATCTACTCAGGTTATGAAGAAAATTCGCCTTATGAATTCCTCGTTGCCAAACCTATGCCCGACTTAACTCAAAGAAAGGTTTGAAAACTTTCTGAACAATAACCCAGGGTTTAAACCCTTGTGCCAAATTGATAGCTTCGTCAACGGGGCAGGTTATTTAGCAGGGTTAAAAACTACGTTTGGTGATTTAGCAGGGGTGCCCGGGTTCATGGGGTGAGGTTTGTCTAGGTCTTGGAGGCGGATGACCAAGACACACTGAACCCCAGATTCCTACCCACCCCTTAAACCCTTTTCCTTCCCAGAACTCTCCTCTCCTTCCTTTCCTTAAAAAAAAACCCTCCACACAGCATCCCCAAAGATGACAGTGTGGAGCTCACCTAAAAAATAAAAAAAAAGGTGAAATTTTGCCCGGCACAAAAAATTCAAAAATCACACCTAAATTTAAATTTAGTACAGTCACATCAGTAGACATAGAACGCACCTTTTCCGCTTACAAAAATATATCAAGGTAGACACAATTTGTCTACAGAACACTTAGAACAGAAGGTACTTAGTCATATACATTTTTAAAGGTAAATTGTAAATTTCATTGTTAAATACATTTTGTAATTGATATTTTCGAAAATACGATTGTTATAACTTACTAAAATAAAAAAAAGTATATAAAAATACGACTCCCTGTGTTATTTTATATTGCATATTTTGGCCCTTTTTATGGATTTTCGTGCCTATTTTAGCTATTTTTATTGCATATTTGCATGCATATTTTGGGCTGTTTTTGTTGCATATAATCCGGTCTTTAGACTGATATCTATCAAAATGGCCGAGTCGTTAGAGGCGTTGTCCCGGTAATACAGAGATCCTTGGGTTGATTCCCAATTGCAACCGTTACTTTTTTTAATTTCAATATACATATCTTGTTCTGTTTCACGGTTCATTTAGATTTATTAGTTTTATCTTCTTTTTCAATGACTGTATCATTTATTTCTTCAATAATTGCAAAATCACTTTGTGGCCTGATTTTAATTTAATGAAATAAACCACTTTTTATACACCACTATTTAACGAAAATATTCGACATAATGTATCGTAACTAATGGTTTCTTCGTCGGGGTAAACGTATAAAAATTATAGTCATTTAACTATACGTTTATCCAGACGAAGATAACTTTGATTTCGAAAATTGACGATTATTTTGAAATAGTGGTTATACAAGAGACTTATTTTAATTCAATTATTTATTGGATGTGATTTTAGATTTTCACTACCAAAAGTATTTTTGTTGTTTGTTTTTGGGGTGTTATGCCGTGTTACGCTACCTCCTCCTTTAGCCAACGTTTCGGACAGCGTTAAAGTGTCCATCATCAGGGCAGATGTGTAAATGTTAGTGGTAAAATGTGTGCTTAAGTATTTCGAAGCAATACCGTGTTGCCAGTTGCCAGCTCCCCTCCACTGCGAGCTGGAATTACAGTATACTTGAAGATGGTTTTCAGCATTTAGCTTTGGTGTAGCCGTCAATTACCGGATACCAAGAACTATTGAGCTTAGCTCCGTCGTCTCTATTAATGTTAATAGGATTTTTTATGAATTTCAATTGCCTCTGTAATTAGGCGTGCTCTATAAGTTTTGGGTCTTCCCAGGACTTCAGGAACAAATCCAAAGTAATGGCCGGTTTCAATTAAATGCTCGGCGATTGCCGATTTGTCAGGGTGGCCAAGTTTACACGCTCGAAAGTTGCTGATGATGGACACTATAACGCTGATGATGGACACTGTAACGCTGTCCGAAACGTTGTCTAAATGAGGAGGTAGCGTAACACGGCATAACACCCCAAAAACAAACAACAAAAACAATTATTTATTGATTATTTTCGTTATCCATTGTAACCTCTCTGTTGCAAAACGTTCAATCACTTTTAATTTGTGTAGAGACCTGACACATTAAAACAATATTACCGTAGTATGTCTTATAATTAATGTACAAAATATTATGCATAACTAATATAACTATATTGTATAAATATCTACCCAGTGATATTTTTTACCAAAATTCGTTAGTTCTTGTTAGGTTGGCTACTAAATAAATCGTGTTTACCTGTGAACTTACCTTTAATTCATAAGCACATGAGTCTCAGGGGTTTTCTCTAAACATAATAAGTTAATAATACCTTACCTTGATTTACAGAAATAATGACCAGGTGAAAATGTTCTTCCCTCAATACAGCTGAATTGTCCCAGAAATTAGCTACTTACGTTGTATATTCCGTAACAAATTAAAAGAGTACTAAAACGGATCCCTGTGGTACTCCCATTTTCACATACTTTGACGCACTCGTCAAAGAACCAAATTATTTGCGCTTGCATCGCGTATAAAATTGGAAGGCTTCAACTTACTTTCTTACACAGGTAAACTCCCAAAGTGTCATCAAATAATTCAGTTTAATAATATTACAATATTATTATCTTGCACCTTGTTGGTAGGTAGAGGTAGCAACCCGTGTAAAGTAAAGTTCCTTGGGTCGCCGCACGGCCGCGCGGCACTGACAAATGATGTTTCCCGCTTCCCGCCAAAAGGGGGCGGAAGTTCCAAATTCAAAAAGCGAATCTGACAGCCGGAATAAAAAGAGATTTTTCAGAATTTTGATTTGAACGAATAAGACCGGTCCAAGGGATTGTTAATCGTGCGTAACGTTATATACACCTACCTAATTTTATGTTGATGCTGATGTTCTAGGCCTCTTTGGACTTCAGTCCTTATTGCAACAGATGTTAATTAGACTGCTTATATTGGTGTCTGATACAAAATAGTCTCAGTATAAAGCAGTTAATTTTTTTTTAGTTGAGATCAAAAACCATCCAAAATACATAAGGAAGGGGCAGACGTATTGTATCACATATTACATATTCCATCCAAATCAGTTCGATGAGTGAGCTCTGGCGCAGTGACCTCCGTGGTCGAGGGGTAAGGCTTTTGACTGGCAATCCGAAGGTTGCGGGATCGAATCCCGGCGTGCGCAAATCAATCTTATTTGGTTAATTTGTGGTATTTCATAATTAATTAATTCAAAATAAATTACAGTATTTTCATTATTTGTTTTTGGAGTGTTATGCCGTGTTGCGCTACCTCCTTCTTTAGCCAATGCAGTGTCCATCATCAGGGCAGATCCGGCAGACACTTCTGACACGCTGCAACTGCAATGCTGTCCGACGAAACATTGGCTAAAGAAGGAGGTAGCGCAACGCGGCATAACTCCCCCAAAAACAAATAATTTGCGGCGCGTTTCAGAGTGAAAGATACTCTCAGTATCACCCTAGTGAAAGATTACCATTCAGAATTAAAACGTTGCTTAAAAAGGCTTTAGACGTGTTTGGTGACCAGATCTGAACAGCCAGGTACTTTCCCACCTTCCTCTCACCCATCTCCTTCCCCTCCCCACTACCTTCAGCCGCACAACGTACGCCAATTGGGGATGCCATAGTCTCGCTGGCTCCAGATGACATCAACTGGGACTATTATAAAAAAGTGAAATTTGCACAGTTTTTAAAACAGCCCGTCAGAACTAAATTAATCCAATAACTTTTTTTAATACGAAAATGATTCTCAAAACAAACTTTTTAAATCTCGGGTGAGGTAAATTATAAAAATATTGTTATTTGAATTGTCGAAAATATACGATTTATAGTATTATGAATCATTATTATTTAAATTTATTCAAACGTTCGCAAAGTTCACAAATTCTCTATTCTTTTGCCTCTCGTCCGAAATAAATATAACAAATACGCCATAAAAAAATATATGATTTTCGTTTATGCAAAAAATGCGTGCCCCAAAAAGCGGGTGGTGGGTATGAAATATGACAACACGAAAAATAAAAATGGCGACACGCTTTATCAATGGCGGACGGAAGTGAGTTCTCCCGCCCTTTCGGGCGCGCGGCCGCTGACAGGGGCCGCGACGTGCTTCCGGTCGACGCCCAAATAAAATGGGGGGTTTTTATGGAAATTTCCCGGCAAACATATTATATTATAATATGAGTTAGTGCCGAAAGTTCTGACGGCCCCAGGGTCCTCACGATTGGGTGATTTCGACTGCGGAACGGTCGAATGCTCGGCATATTTTCTTTATACATGAGGAAGACAATAAAAGAACAACAAGCCAAGCGCAAGTTTTGTAAAAAATAAACATTCATTTTATCGAATAGCTAAATCTCCACATTCTTCTAAATAAATCATAAAGTACATGTGTGTGCTTAAAACAGCAAAAAAATCCCGAACAGACATTAATTTGCAATTTTCTATTGAAATCTTGGCTGTAAAGGAGAATAGAAATGTGTTCTGGCGTCATGAAATTAGCACAGCCTTTTAAGACGAAACATTAGATGTCAATGTAACTAATTTCACTGCGCTTAATTATTGCGATCTCAAGTTATGGAGCTTTGAATCATTATTATTTTCAAACTCTCCTCTCTCCTACAATATGGGTCTCTTCAAGACCCATGTTCATTTCTTCCACTCCTCAAAAAGACCCTTCACACAGCATCTTCAAAGATGACATAGGCCCTGAGGGAAATTATTTTCCTCCTATGTGGAGATAATGAAAAAAAAAACTGTCAATTTTTTTTCATAACACCGTTTTTTCCACGTTTTACATTAATATTTTGCAATATTTTTTATATATTCACAGACGAACAACAAAATTAGAAAAGAAATATGGAATCAAGAAGTTTAAACACGTATAGTACAATATTTACTTTGTAAGGTACGTGTTCTTGGAAGAACGAGTGCACTTTTCTAGAGCACTTCTCCGACACCGCAAAGTAAGCTTGTGGCGCAGACTACGCCAATCCAAGAATACCATCATCACTGCCATCGCTACCTGAATGGAGTTCCCCCTGATGACTCTTTGGAGATGGGAAACGGTCGACTACCCCCATAAACAGATTCTCGCGTAAATTCTTATATTTAAATTTGTTCACTTCTCATCTGTTTTTATTCAAAGTATGTATTGATATTTTATCTAACCTTTTTTAACATTTGTTTAACTTATTTTTGTTGTATTTCGAATAATGGAATGTATTGCATTGCATTACCCCTGCATACATTATAGAATGAATTATTGTTGTAATTAAACTTGTTTTAACCTATAAAATTCCAAAGCTTTATGTATCGAAAACATTATAATGGAATCGCTGTGTTAAAAACTATTTACCAAACTAAATCTGTTTCCGTACTTTGAGATGTAGATACTCGTAGTAGGTATTTAAAAAATGAATCTCTCTAATAATACTTCCTCGCGGTGGATTGAACAAATACATTTTTATGAATTTCTTTTCGGGCTTTTTCCATTAGAATGTTGTTTATCTAAGGTTGCGGAGCAATCTAATTTTCAGTTTTATTTTAGGCGGAACATTTCCCCTCCCCACCCGTAAACGGAACTGTCCCCTTCCGTGATTTATATTAGGAATTAATAACAGCGGCCTACTTGTCTCATTTGAATTTTAATATATTTTAAACTTAAACTTTGGAATTGTGACAAAAAAGTGGACATAAATGTTGAAATTTAGATTTTTACGTAGTTTTTTTTTAGAAATGTTGTGCGGATGGGTTGTTTCACATAATTTGATCAATTCGTCACGTTTCAAGAATATTCAAGTTCTGTTACTATCTGAGTGTTAATTTTACTAAACAATCGGTTCATGATGAAATAATAGCAGAACTTGAATAGAACGTTCACAGAACTTAAATTTTTACTTTGAAATTCGAAGAACTGTTCAAATTCTGTGAGTTAACCCGTCCACCGTCCACATTCTAATACAATTACTAGAAGATTTTCAGTTCTTTATGTAAGGAGTTTCCTAGAGGACACTCCAGACGGTTGGGAGTAGTTGGGACTCTTGCGCGGTATTCGCATTAAAAAAAGTAGAAGGAATGCGAATATTGTCAGGTTTTTTGGACCTCTGGAATGTTTGTCACTCTTTTTCATAATACAAATAATATTTATCTAGTTTGTTCGATGATGAGTTTCTACATTTTTCAAACAACTTTAAACAAAGCCTTTTAAAATGATTTCTTAACAGGCGTCTACTGTATTTTTCACTTAAATAAAAACTTAATATTTAATACATACATATATAGAAATAAATTCTACTCAGAAGTAAATTTGTAATATATAATGATTGTCACATTTATTTTCTATTTTATTTAATTTATTAAAATTACCAAGATTTATTATAGACTTTATATTTTTTCTAGTGTTCTTAAGCAACCTTTATGCAGCTCACAACAATGTGATAAATAGCAATGTCGATTTGAAGCATCCATATTATTTAGAATTGATGCCGGTACTCAGGTAAATTCTTTCAGGCGCCATGCTTCCTATGTTCCATTGCAGGTAGGATTGTTAGGTCGGGTGGTAGGCTGTACTGGTTAGGGTAGGATTGGGGAGGGAGGTGGTACCTAGTTCCCGCGTAGTACACGCTGAAAGCAGCCCCTGAAAGATCAATAACGCGCGGGAACATGCGTCGAGACGCACGCACAGCGACGGCGAATGCTTTTTCGACGTCTATATATTTGAATATCGAATGCAGGCGAATGTATTAATCGAATTAAGCTAAATACCATTAAAATGATATTTGTAACACGAAAAACAACGTTTTCTTTGAATGATTATAAAAGGTGAGGTGATTTCAATTTTTATTTATTTTTGGAATTAATTATGCGTTTCAATCACTTACTAGCTTTTCTATTCGATATTGCAATAATTTGTCAGATTCGGTCTCTTAAAAAGACAGTTAAGATGATATTTCAAAACATCACAGCTCTTGATGGAAATTTAGTTGCGAGCTGAACACAATTGAGTTGGTTTAGAAACACTACACGAAAACGGTGTACATTTCTTGATGCCAGAGCTTATGGTTTGATTGATTTGTGTGACATTTGAGCAGATTCTCTGTTTTTTTTTTGCTTAGATCGTTAATTATCTAAGAAAAAAAATATTTACGCCTACTACAATACTGTTTTGAAAATGTTTTTTTTACATTTCTGGCTCTCACCCTTCAAGGGTGTTCTCGGTCGTCATTTCAAATTATGGAGAAAATAAAGTTGAATTTATATACACGTTTTATTTAAATGGACAAATTTCATATGGAAGATAGGAGTCGAGTTCAGACTTAGAAGAGATGAGATGTTGAATGGAAGGGAGGCAATTTTAGATGTGGCTTGATAGGAGAAAGAAATTTTGTTTAAGAGGAACAACCAAAAAACGTGTCATCTAAAGTTTTTAAACATAAAGTTGAAAATTTCGCAACAAAACGAAACCTAACATAATAAACATCACCACAATCGTAAGCCAAAATATCTGAAATGAATATGTATCGCGTGTGATAAATAAACTCTACGCCGACCCCTACGACACTGGGTTGTTCCACCGCCACGCGTAGCACAAGTACCTGCTAGCTACGCCGCAGTCACCAGCAGTCACTACGACCCGCAGCGGTGTAGACGCTGGCAGTCTGGTCATAGCCGAATCACATGGCTTCACGGCTACGCAAATATCGTAGCGGTTGTAGCGATTCGAGGAACATGCGAAAATAGGCAGGAATTTCGGTGTTTCGCGTTAATAATAATTTTATTATGGTTATATCGACGTTATAATAGGTTAATGATCTAGTTAGGTTTATCCTTTAACTTAAAAAGCATTCTGTAAAGCACTGAACATACAATCCGTAGAAATGTTATAAATACCGATTTGTAAGCGGCAAAAGTACACAAAACATATTTAAGAAAGAATTTCAATATTTTTTTAAAAAATGTTGAAAATATGTCACTGGAAGTAAAGAAGAATTGACCTTACTTCAAGCACTCCCTTACTCCTATAACATACTTGTGTAGGTTTATCTCTATATTAATCTAAAAGTATTTAAAATAGACTCAGAAAACTCAGATATTTCTAAAAAACATTTTATTTGGTTTATTTTTTGTTTTACTAGCGCCTTCGCGACAAATCATTTGCAGTTTTGCTAAAGATAATCAAAATTATTTTCTGTTAAAAATTGATTAAGCGTAGCGAAGCCCCGTTTTGACTCGGCCACTTTACATTTCGTCTGTCTGTAACTGTCAAATTAAATAATCAACATGACGTGAGGTCCACTATTCAAATAACTATTGGTATAAATTACATAGATATAATAAAGTAATAGATTTTTGTAAGTTTTATCTTAATACTTAAGGAAAAAACTATAATCGTTGGAATTCAAGGAAGAAAATAAATTCCATTCGATAAAAGATACTCCACGTTCTTCTTGTGAATTATTTCCATATCTCGAGAAAACTTCGATTGTAAATCTTATTGTAATTGACGTCTTCAGTCCATAAATATCGTACGAATATAATTCAGGGTGGAAATAGAGAAATCCATAGATCTACCCACTCCCAGATATTTTACCCAACCACCATTTTGTAAAAGGCCACCCTTACTGTTTAGTTTCCAGTTTTATTTTCGATTCATTTTTCTGGCATAAATTTACGACGAAGAAAATATACAAGCAACCCCCATAAAATACATATTCTTATTTTTGTTGAAAGAGGGCGAAGCCATGTTTACAAGGGGTAATAAAGTTCATACCGTTCGTTTTTTTGTTTTATTATTTCGAAGTGTTTGTTTCCACGAGAAATTCACTCGCGTTTGGAAATTCTGTTTTGTTTACGATCGTAGAAATAGAGTATTTGGATTTTAATATTATAATATGTCAATATTCCGCCGCTTTATATCTAATATACTGATAAATCGTTTTACATAAGGATATTAAATTCAGACAAAGTATTCAATTTAATAACATCGCTGAAAATGTATGGCGTAATTTTCAAACTGGAAATGAAATTTGGGACAAAATTTTAGAATAATAATAATAATAATTATTTTTTTTTATTTTTTTATTTAATGAAAAGATACATGATTTCATGAAATTCTACGCCAATGAAGAGTACTAGCTCTTGAGCTTGGCGTAGGAGTTATTTTACCGCTAGTTCATTTTTATAACATACATTTTACTTACAGTTTCCAATAAATATAAACTATACATAAATATAATATATAAACTACTATTTTTCACTTTTATAACATACGTTTTACTTAGTGTATGCAATAAATATAAACTATGTTGTGATGTTAATTTTTGATATGCTATGAATTGAAGTTGTAACATTTTGATTGGTGTTGTTATGGTTGTTGATTTCTTTTAAAGATTAATTTGACCTTTTTCTTGAATGTTACGAAATCTGTTATTTTTTTAATTTCTTCGGGAAGACTATTAAAATATTTTATGCCTTTGTAAATATAATTGTTGTGCATTTGTTGTGTTGAAAATAGAGGAATTTGGAAGTTAAATTTATGTCTTAATGATGAGTTGAGTTTAAATTTTTTAGTTACATTTTCTTTGAATATTTGTAGTATTGAATCTTTTTTATAGAGGTCTTCAATTTTTGGTACTTCGAAAATTTTTAACAATGATGCTGAAGGGAATGTTGGTTGTTTTTTTTAAATTACTTTAATAATTAGTTTTTGTACCACTTTTACAGGACTTATTATACTATTAAAATATTTAAAGAGAAAAAATTTGTTAAATTAAATGTCTTAGTTACTAAAATAGATTTCATAGTGATAGTGATACGTAGTGAATACCCTCAATCTTGAATTTCATAGTGACAGGGATAAAAAATAATAATTACAACCCCTCAAACTGGATTTTCATAGGGACTGTGAAAAAAAATAGTGAATACCTACCTCTGATATGGAATTTCTTACAGACATTGATAAAACGGTGAAAACCCCAAATATGGAATTTCGTTGTAACAGTGATATATAGTAACATCTTCAATATGGAATTAGATAGTGACAATAGTGAACATTATACTCAATATGAAGTTTTAAAGTGACAGAAGCTTTGAATAATTTCAATATGGAATAATGCTTTGAGTGTCGATATAAAGTGACATAATTCTAAATCTCTCTTTAAATCCCGTATCAATCATTGGATATTTGAAAAGGGAAGAGATTTCTTCAAACAACACATGAGAGCTTAATATTACAATAAAAATCAAATAATATTAATATTAATTAAAAAAATATTACAAATTTAATTAATCAATTACTTTAACTTAATATTGCATTTTTAAAAAATCAAACAAATAATGACTTTCTCTAACACTCTTTCCAATTTCTTTCATAGAACGAATATCAAAAATGACTACAAACATGTACTCTCGTGCAGAAGATTACTTACCAAATTTTATATCTATTTTTATTTCAAGAAGAATAATGCTCACCAATGTTTATTTCATCTTCTTTAAATTTTCTTTATTTCTTAGATAACTTGCAATTCTTATATTTTTATCTGTTTTTAGTTTTATTTATCCCTAAATATGTTATTCTTTTCTTTTCTCTTCTTATATTTTATTATCTGTTTATATAAAATTATATTACATGTATGACTACCACAACACGGGCAAGAGCCTAGTATGGTTGTCAAAAATGGCCAAAAATTGCTCAATGTGGAATAAATCAGTGATAATCAGTCATTAATAGTAAATACCCTCGATATGGAACTTCATAGTGACAGTGAAAAAAAATGTTGAATACCATCAATATGGAATTATTGCACAGAGGAAATAAGGGAAACTTTATAGTCCAGGTCACTTTTGAAGTTGCTGTTTCCAGAAGAGAAAGTAGCAAACCTGGAGAGAGAATATCGAAGCTGGAAAATTATTCCACAGTTAACAATTTACACATTATTAATTTATTCACGTATATTTTTACAAATATCATTTATCGTTATTGGTAAATGGTCACAAAACGCTACAGATAAATTCGTGAAAAACTAAGAAGAATAAGAAAAGATAAAATGTGAAGAGACTCTGCCTGCTGTAGTCTAAGTTCACCGAATGAATGCAACATGTAACACAATGACACGTAATGTAATAATGGAATTGCAATCCGATTCAATAAATTCGCTGAAAATTATGAAGTCATTTAATATTAGCTACAATGTTATGAAACGAAAACTCTGCGTGTGACTATTTGCATTCCGCTTCCAAAACACATAAAAGTAGCATTCAAACCCTTCTGTTTGCTAATGTAGACCATATTCCTCTATTTAATTCTTTACTCGAGTGACAGACTTCACATGTACCTACGCAGTACCCCGTAGCCGGCACAGCTTTTAGAGCAATCTGCTACAAGTGCGCAAATGCTGAAAGCATCACTCTTCGCCCGTTTTTACCCGGCAGCTTTAAATACCCTGGTACCTCTATTCGCTGCTTCTAGGGTGGGATAGGCTGTATCTGAAGGGTCCACACCTACACCTTGTACCCTGTACAACATCGTTTCTCAACCTGGGGGCCCCGATCAGGTACAGGGGGGTTGCAATCCTTCAAAAAATAACTCAAGAATACGATTTTTTTTATTAAATATTGAATCCCAGCGTATAATATGCTTCTTATAAAATGTGTAATTTTTGTAATCTCGTGGATCTGCATTAGAAACACATGTGGTATACGTACCTACATAAATGTTTGTCAAGTGATAATAGACTTTTTGTATATAGTTTTTAAAGCCACCATGGACAGAAGCCTTTTTCGCACAAGTAAGAAGTACCAAATATGCTCAATGTATACTAAGCTTCAGTATACACATCAACATACAACTTAACAAAATCTTGAGATGAAATCTCTAGTTGTGGAGTTTTGACAGCCGAAATTTCAATTAGTTGGTTGCGAGTCTCAGTAGATGATTTAGCAATAGCAAATTTTTTTTGTAAACATTCTAGTAAAAGTAATATGAAAATAAATGTTAAACACACCTTGTGGTTTAAACTTGTCGCTTATCAAGATACATTTTCTTCCACGTTAGTAATGTAACATTTTGTTAAACTTTAAAATACAAATATAATGTGGTTTTTCCTCCATTTTTTGAATTACAAAAACTCCGGGAGAACATTTGGCCACATTTTGGCCAGAAAACGCTCGAGGGTGTTGGCGAATCGGCCAAAATGTGGCAAATTTGAAGAGATATATTAAAACATTTATTGGAATTGTTTCAAAAGTTCCCTTGCATTGTGTACTTCGATTAATCACAAAGATAATTTAGTAGTTACACTTTATAATGGGAGGTGCCCGCATCTCCTCTGAATTATTTGTTTTTGACACTTGTGAACCGAAATAACTGAAATATTTTGTTCTTACAATTCATTGATCTTATATTTAAATAAGCATATTTGAATTGAAATTTATACCTGTTATAATTATTAATTATGCTGTAGACAGTGTAGACAATATACAGAAGTCATAATTTTCTTTAAATGGGTACTAAGTTTGGGAGGCGGGAATGGGTAGCGCCGCCCCGGGAATCTTTATTGGATAACCAACACCTCTGCCATAGGTCACCCCAAGTGGTTCGCAACGTTTGGTGATTTAGCAGGGGTGCCCGGGTTCATGGGGTGAGGTTTGTCTAGGTCTTGGAGGCGGATGACCAGGACACACTGAACCCCAGAATCCTTCCCATCCCTTAAATCATTTTCCTTCCCAGAACTCTCCTCTTCTTCCTTTCCTTAAACAATCCCTCCACACAGCATCCCCAAAGATGGTATAGGCCCTGAGGGAAATTATTTTCCTCAGGGCCTCCTTTGTGGAGCTCATGTAAAAAAAAAGTATGGCAATTTAAAGATAAAAAATTTGCAGAATTCACGCGTTTATAACTTTTAACGATTTTTTAATAAATGTATATTTTTATGAATCCTAAAAATATGAGTTGAACGGTTAAACACAGGCGAATTCAATGGCTCTCTAAAACTATAAGCATTTTATATGTTACCGGAGGTATGATTTTTGAAAGAAGGCGGAAAGTTTCCAAATCGAGGCGAATCGAACGCTCCAGTGGTTTTGGGGGGTCAGTCACTAAAAAGTTTGAGAAACGATGCTGTATACTGTACAGTGCATAGTGTGTACAGCCTGCCACCCCCACTACCTACAGCCTACAGGGTCGCTCTATTGGGTTAAGCGAGCCTGACGTGTTTACTTACGCATTTTAAAACGGCTCTAATCAAATGCTTTTGATCTTTACCAATACGATTTTTCAAACAACTTGTTTTCACGCAGAAAGAGAAATTGCGAAAGCACACAAAAATAAAATGTTACATTATATACAAGTGTGGTTCGGCGCTGGAAAAAAGCTATAAATAGTAACAATACCAAAAATATATATAAACGGAATTGACTGCCTACCTGGTCAAGAGGTAAAACTCTCGTCTAGCGAAACGGAGGTCGCTGGTTTAAATCCCGATGTGCGCAAGTGAATTATATTTGACTGCTTTGTGCTATTTCACAATTTAAATATTAAAAAATATATAGAGTATACTTGCGGCATGTTCCAGAACGGTAAATTCTCTCAGTGTCGCCATGGTGTAAGACCACCACTCAGAATTGAAACGTTGCTTGAAATGGCTCTAGCCGTGTTTGGTGACTAGATCTCAATAGTCAGGTACTTCTTCACCTTCTTCCCTTCAGAATATGGCATCCAAAATCCCAAAATTCCAATACACTGTTGTTACCGATCCGTTTTTATTCACGCACGTTTTTTGAAGTGAAAACTTCTTTAGCACCGATGTGATTTGAAACTGGATGAAACTCGAAAAAAGCGACACTAAAAAGAGACAAACGCTCTTTACGGATTTAGGGTAGGATTACTTTGGGAGGCGGGAATGGGTACCGCCGCCCCGGGAACTTTTATTGGATAACCAACACCTCTGCCATAGGTAACCCCAAGTAGTTCGCTACGTTTGGTGATTTAGCAGGGGTGCCCGGGTTCATGGGGTTAGGTTTGTCTTGGAGGTGGATGACCAGGACACACTGAACCTCAGATTCCTTCCCACCCCTTAAACCCTTTTCCTTCCCAGAACACTCGTCTCCTTCTTTTCCTTAAAAAAAACCCTCCATACAGCATCCCCAAAGATGACATAGGCCCTGAGGGAAATTATTTTTTTTAGGGCCTCCTGTGTGGAGCTCATGAAAAAAAAAGTCTGCGAGAGCATGAGATAGAAAAATTGGTCTCCTCTTTGTGCGGGGCTTCGTAGCCTCCCCATTCTTATCTACTTTAGTTTTCCGAAGGTTTCACTTTTACCCTAATTCTTTTTTAAATTCAGGTAAGTACCAATAATTCACGGGAAAACATATTTTCTTGAATGCTTTTCTAATGCATACGATTTGATATTTATCAATATTGTTTAAATATTTAAAATTCTTTCCTTGCTGTATTCTAATCCACGCTCAAGATTCACGATAATAATCAAGTCTCAAAACGTCAAAACTCTTAAAAAAAACAAGACTTGTATTTCTGAAACCCCCTTATTTTCTTTGTCGTTTTGCTCCGTGTAAGCCACCATTTTCCAGCGAACATTTTCAACTTTAAATAATGTGAAAGCCTCGCCTGTGCGGGGTGCGGGGTAGCGGCTGTGGGGTACCGGTTGTTGCCACTCGCCTCGTGAATGGGCCGATGTTAACCCAAAGATTCATTACTTATACAAATTAACGGGGAGGTTTGATGGATGTAGCGGATCGCTGCGGGGTTGCAAAACCCACATGACGTGGTACTTACATTCGCAGCAGGGGCGTACGGTTACATTAAATCTTGGTCATGCTTTGAAAATATCATAAAATATATGCAACACGCAAAATATTATTAAAAAGAGTAATTGTCACAAATCTGCTTTTTTGATGATTAAAATTGGTGTACAGGCTTAAAATAATAAATTTCTACGACATAGGTATTACCATTCGCTATAATTTTCTTTTTTTTAACAAATGCCGATATTATACCTAATCTATCTCTATCTATCTATCTATCTATCTATCTTCTATATAAATAAAATTATGTACGCGCATAACTTCCGAACGACTGCACCAAATGGGATAGTTCTTTTATTTGTGCATTTGTTATTATCAGGACAAGGTTTGTATAAAACTATTGGTGAGCTCTGGCATTATGAAATTTGCATTAAAAAATTGCAGCAGGTGGCACGCGAGCTGTTTGAAAACTGAATGTATCGGGACTGAATGTATGGAATACGGCAATGGGGAGGGGGGAGGGCATCTCGGGCAGGGTGTTCTCTGGACGGGGGAAGGGGGGGAGTGGAGTGGGGAGAGAGAAGGTGGAGGAATCGGAGTGGAAGGGGACGCAGGAGAGGAAGGGGAGGCGGAAAGGGAATGGGACGAATGGGAGAGGACATACAGGGAGAAACAATTTCTTTATTAAATGGCACAGCAACGCATGCCGGGAACCAGCTAGTAATTTATAAGGGTAGGTTGTAATTTGTAATTACTGTTTGAATATTAATTTCCATTTGAAATTGTTCAGTGGAAGTAAGAGACGATCACATTGTTGAATTGTTGATACTGTTAATTAAAAATAGATTAAATTTCACGAATTTTTAAAATCCGCCATGGTTCGACAAAAACAGGCCTTGAACATTTGTTCCTACTATTACCGTTCAAGGTGCGGTTAGCGCGTGTTATTCAATACTAGTGCAGCGTGCAAAATCACAGGATAGTCACAGAGGCGCTATTGCGTACCACTAATATCTACTACAATTTAGAAAATGAAGCTTAAATTGGAAGAGATTTGGGTTCAATGAATCGCATTTTACGGGAAGGCACGTACTACTTACAACGCGAACCAATTGAACTAATCGTTCATTAAACGGGAGGTAACCGAAATAAGTATTCTTAGTTATATGAAATTAAAAGTTTTGAAATTCAAAGCATTAACCCGTTTGTAGACCAAATTTGTCCCAGCTCTCATAGGTTTCATGTAAATCGCTGTAACTCCCTTACTGTCACAATGAGAAAGATGATCCTAAACGTATTAGAAAACGAAAATATCACGCTTTATATTCGAATCTAAATAAACACCATAAAATGTACCTTATTGAAGCCAAAGTATCGAATAGCAATTTGAAAAAAAAATTGAAACTTCGGTAATTTTTTATTATTTTTTTACATGGAACGACAAAAAAGTGAGATGACAATGACATTTACAATACATTTTACTAATATAATATGTATAAGTTATTATTTTTTCGTTATCGTTTCGTTATATATATTTTTAGGTGAGCAATTTTTATAGATTTTTTATTTTTGCATGTGAAATTTTTACATGTTTTAAGATGTTTATTCAAATTATAAAATTTGAAAGCGTATTTCATCACCTTTGAAAGCAGTTTTTAGTTTTCGGATATGTTCGGAAATATTCCATTTATGTTGATTTTATTGCAAAGCGGAAATATTTTCGCCATCTAATTTTAACGGTTTTAATAAAAATAAGATATATTATGGATGGATCGCACGCCCCTGCCTCATACATTAAGAGTTTGTTCGAGTAAAATGGCGCTCGGGGCAATGCGATGCTTGATGTTAGTTCGGGCAAATCTGTTTGTTTCATAGTACTACGAGCTGTGATTGCGATGCGGCCTCCATCCAGCCTTCTATTGAAATACTCTGAGGGCTGATTCGTTCTAAAGATACTATGGATTCATGGCTAATGTTTACTTAAGCTTCGTATATTCGGATTGATTGACTTTGCAAGTGATTTAAAAAAAATCGTTAACGAAATCCATAGTATTTATCTGTGTGTCTTAACTCAATATATGATAAGTGCAAAAAATCTGTTTTAAATGTGATTATTGTAGAATTTGACCAGGTTTAACGCAAAATTTGGTTTGATGTAACTTTGTTTTCGCAAATGTTCCACTATTCCAAACAAACCAGAACGCATTAATATTTGGCGCTTCGTTCAGAAAAATGAATACCTAGTATTAAAATGTTACTTTTGCATTTATCATATTTTTGGTTTCTTTTTGATAGTTATTTTGATAGAATATCAACTTATGGAGTTTTTAAAACAACAATAATTAAACAACATAATTTTGGCTATCGTGTTATAATGATAAAGTTAACTTTCAAAAATTAAAAAATACATGATTCGTACTTTCAGTTCTTTTTTACATTAACTACACATAGGAGGCACTAATAAAATTATTTTCCTCAGGGCGTGTGTCATCTTTGGGGATGCTGTATTGATGGTCTTTTGTGGAAAAGAAGGAGTAAATCTGGGTCTTGAAGAAACCCATGTTGTAGAAAAAAGGAAAAGAGGTCAGAAAATCATTCCACAACCGAGCTGTTGAGGTCAATGGTGACCGACCAACTCAGAACGAAACCAACGCAAAACCACCTCAAAAAGTTCATTAAGAGTGATGATAACAAATTGTTAAATATGTTAAGTTAGGTTAGCGTTAGTTAGGCTATTAAAAAAAATATTTTTTTATAGCTTTTAATGACCTTTCTGCAGTGGTTCTGAGTTGGTTTCATTCTGAGTTGGCATGGAATCCAATGAAGCTAGTTCCTCGGAGCATTTTCCATTCAAATACCGTGAATATAATGCATTTTGTCGTTTTTACTATAGTTGGTGGCATAAAGGTCAGCATAGTTACTTTATAAACTGTTGACCGGAGTTCGATTCTGTTAATTCTTGAAAAATACTACATAGAATAAATTTGGCGTTAACAAATATCAGGTGCAGCGCACTCAAGCAGCTGATAGATTCCAAAAGTTTGCAGGTCTACTGTTCTGACGCCATTAGCATGTTTTGAATGAAAATAAGAAATACGATGCAAGTTCCCATAGATGCTGACATTGAAAACGCACGCAACTGATTAGAGATTAAAATACTTTGAACTGACAAAGATAATCTTGTGGGCATACATTAATTACGTGAGCATTTTTTCTTATAAAACAAGACCCCTCCCCCCACTTGGTGAGATAAATTTGGGCCACTTTGAATATTCTTTTCAAGTAATGTGAGATTTTGCTGGACTCTCCCCCCTTTCGAGCTCACGTAATTAATGTACGGCCCCTTAAGAACGTTGTGCAGCACCCCCTTTAACCATGAAAATGTGGATGCAGCACAGAGGTAAAAAAATCAGAGTGTGCAATTCACACGCAGTAGAAATGAGAAAACTAAAGTAGACAAGAGTGGGGAGGCTACGAAGCACCGCACAAAGAGTAGACCGATAAGCGTCGAAGAATCGCACAAAGAGGAGACCGATTATACTATCTCATTCTCGCAGGCTAAATCCTATAGATGTATGTGTTGTCTCTTTTTAGTGTCGCTAACTTTCATTTCATAGAGTTTCGTTTTCACTTCAAAATTTATTGATATTCCTAAGAATTTTTGTTAGAAACGTGCATTTTGTACTATTTTGCGAATACAAAACAGAAATGGAATTATGAGAAAGAGAAAATTCCAAGAACGACTTTTCCATCCGTAATCTTCATCACTTTCCAGGAAATTCCCGGGAAATGAAATGTAATGAGATGATGAAATGTTAATTATGCACGTAAATAACCAACACTTTTGGCACAAGGGATGAAATGGGCGCCTTTGGTAAAGGGACGGAATAGGCGCTTTAGTAGAAAGGACGGAATAGGAGCCTTTGTGGAATTTTCACTGGATGATTCAACGTTTCAGAGCTCAGAGATGTCAAACTATTTTGCATACAAAATCTGCTGTATTGAGGTTTACGGATTTATTAAAATTAATTCTTGAAATTGTGCACAGTAAAGAACACGAACAATGCAGAGATAATTATAAACAACAGTTTTCTTCTTTTTAAAATGATTTTTAAAAAACTAGTGCATATAAAAGACCATTTACAATATAGTAATCTACATAATATCTTATCGGATTATAAAAATCTTAAATAAAACTCGATCGTTGAGATCTGGCGTTATAAAATTAGCGCACCTTTTTCAGTTTGAAGTTTATGGGTTAATGCAATTTTTTTGAACCAGCAGCGTGATTTTTGTTATGAGCTGTGAAGCTTTTAAAATCCACTGTTAATAGGACAGTCTCGTGACATATTGTTTGCAACGTATTACAATTTGGGTACCACCAACCCGGGAACCAATCATTGGATAACCAACTCCTCTGCCACAGGTCAACCTCAAGTGGTTCGCTGCGTTTGGTGTCTTAACAGGGGTGCCCGGTTTTATGGGGTGAGGTTTGTCTAGGTCTTAGCGGTGGATGCTTTCGCCCCTACTTCGTGGCGGACCGGATCGGGAGATGCTGTTTGCTCCAGCCTGACTCTCTCGACCCATTGCCTTGCAACGCAGTGGGTGGGATGGATTCATACGTTTGTCACTCTTGAATTTTCCGAGATTTCTACCCACACCTCATACCTTTTTCCATCCCAGAACTTCCTCCTGCCTTTCCATAAAAAAACCCTCCACGCGGCATCCCCGAAGATGTCTTAAGCGCGGGTCACATTACGCTGGTTGCCAGCTGCTGCTTACCAGCGGCTGGTAGTAGTACCAGCTAGCAGCGGCGGGCAATCTGGTCACACTAGTGTTGCTGCTACTCGCGTCTCGCACTCTCCAGTTAGTCATTCACTATATGTCGTCTGTCGTTTCACGTAAAAAGCTAATTAAGCAGTTATTGAGAGAGGGTGTCAGGGAACTTAGTTTAGAAATGCTTAACCGGCTTCACCGTAAACAGAGACGATGGTGGGTCAGGCCATGGATACAAAGAAGGGAAGAATTAGGGGCATCGTCAAGACTTCTCCAAGAACTGAAAGAAGAGGATCCAGAAACATACAGAGATGTTTTTTTTTTAGATTAACTCCACACAGGAGGCCCTGAGGAAAATAATTTCCCTCAGGGCCTATGTCATCTGGGATGCTGTGTGGAGGGTCTTTTTAAGGAGAGGAAGGAATGAACATTGGTCTTGAAGAGACCCATGTTGTAGGAAGGAGGAAACACAGAGGCCGGCAAATCATTCCACAGCCGAGCTGTTGAACACAAGAACGAGTCGAAGAAACGACCCGTTTTTTAAAAATGACAGCTCCTCAATTTCAAGAATTGTTAGAATTAGTTGAACCTTTAATTAAAAAACAAGATACAGTATTCAGGCAGGCAATCCCGTGTAAAACGCAGCTAAAATAGTCACAACTAAACAACTTCACAAAAAAACACGTGCTTTCTCGTTGCTGATAGACGCAATAGTGGTTAGACTACGCTGCCGGCTGGTGCCAGCGGTCACGTGATTGATTATTCGCCGCTGCCTGCTACGAAAAGTTAAACATGTCCAACTTCGTCAGCCGCTGACAAATACTCGCCGGCTGGCGACGCCAGCGCCGAATTTTATTGTCACACCAAGCTGATCGACGGCTGGCAGAAGCGGCTTCTTCAACTCGCGGCTGGCAACCAGCGTAATGTGACCCGCGCATTAGGCCCTGAGAAAATTATTTTCTTCAGGGCCTATAAATGAACACAACGTAAAAATGAGAAGATAATTTCAAGTATTTAAGTTCGGGAAAGGGGTTTTTCTGCATTATGTTATGAATACTAAACAATAAAGTAAAATTATTGTATATAGATACAGAAGAAAAAAAACACTATGGTACACCTTTAATTAACTCAAATAATAATTCATTAGAATGATTAACAAATGCTTAAAAAAACTGAATGCGATTCTCCTCACAAAAAACGACTATCATACCACAGTAATAATACTCTTTAAAATACTCTTTCTTCGGCCGTTTTATGAATAACTTTACTAGACCGTGATTTCGTAACGGGATGAGCCGGTCTCCCCGTAAACCTCCCCCAAAAGCCTCCTTTTTTGCCGTCATCCGCCCACTCCGCGAGCGCAACTTTTGTTTTGTTAGTTTCTCATTACATTAAAACGATTTCCGCTTCCTGGGTTTGATTCCATTCACCGACGGCATTATATTTCCAGCAAAAAGCACATCCCTTTTTATTTCGTTCTCCGTGCGAGGAGCTCTTTTATTTTCTTCCTAAGCGTACGAACATAAATTTCCCAGGGAAAAATTCATACAAGATAAATTTACTTGGAACTTGGATGCAGACGAAACTAGTTGTAATATTTACTGTGTTGAATTTCTACGTAAATCCGAGAATACTACAGATATTATTGTATAATGCCAAATTAAAATAATATGAATAATCTTCTTATGTATAAAAATCTCGTGTCACGGTGTTTGTGGTCGCACTCCTCCGAAACGGCTTGACCGAGGTTTATAAATTTTTTTGTGTATAATTGGTAGGTATGAGAATAGGTTTTAAAGTATATTTCATACTGCTAGGTAATTAGGATGTCCCTATCCAGAAAAAAAATTAAATTTTTTTTACAATTTTTTTAATTTCTTATTTGACATTACAAAATACCTATAACCCCAAATTTTAACCCTCCCACCCCCACCCTCGCGATTTGAGTATTTTTGTATGAACAAATTTAACCGTCTTTCGTATTTCAAAAAGAACGAAATTATCTATGTTGTTGAATGACAGATGGCGCTACGTCAGCCTCATCGAACTTTCATCCATAGATGCGCATGACATTTACAAGAAGCGTCGCGTCAATTTGATATTTCATTCGGCTTCGTGTTCTGTCGTGGGCAAACCATCGAGCTTAATTGTCTTGGCTAAAGACGGACTGGCAAAAAATATCGTTCACTCAATAGATCTTCGAAATTCATATCGATTTTCTTTATTTCATTTTCCTATTTTAATTGGTGTTTTTTTTTGTTATTAATTGTTAATTTATTTTTTAAAGAAAAAACATTCTCGGCTTACGATCAACCTAACCATATATTATAAAATCTCCGATATCATTATTATCGGAAAACGTTGTTTTAGCAAATAAGAAGGACTTGGTTGCACAGTGCAATTGAATCCTCAACTTCTGGGTGGAATCTTGACGCATTTGACCAGTCAGCTCCTAACATAATTAATTCCTCAAAGAAACTCCACGTAGGTTTCCCTCTGGGTCTATGTTATCTTTAATAATGCTGTGTGGAGGGTCTTTTTAAGGGATAAGTAACCTGAATCTGTAAATGACGCAGAATCTAGGAGGGAGAAAATACAGAAGTTGAAAATCTTTCTCATGGGGTCAATAAACAAAGTCGCTAGTTATTCAGAGCATCATTCATTGAAATACCGGTAGAACATACACAGTATTCTCAAATAACTCCTATGTATAATTTCTTTAACACAATGTCTGAATGAGGGTGAACGATTTTCCAATGCATCTTCTTTATCACCTGTTACTAGAGATAACACACTGTCTTAGTTAATTAATTGTTAATTAAAGTCTGTTGTCTATTATTCCGCTATACGAATTCACAACAAAATTAAATTCATGTTTCAAAGACATTTAACGGATATTAAAACCACTTATCAGATATTGATGATCGCGAAGGTAATTCTTTCAGCATTGGTGTAGTTATGCCGACCTAAAGCTATATTTAAGGCCGTTTTAACCATACCCGTGACTTAACCTACAGCATAATATTTAAACGTATGTAAAGGGACCTAAATCGTGTGAAATAAGGTGACATTCAATGTAATGCTTTCAATACAAGAGAACAGCAAAACGTAACAACTTTTCATCTAGTTTATTGCGACATGCAAATTTCCACAAGTTTTACAGGCAAACCCGTAGCTACAAGTCATTCGCAAATGTGGCACAAAAGCGTCAAAACGTATCGAGCAAAAAGGCCGCTTTGGATAAAAAGTACTCGCGAAAATTGCAGAGCAGTAGAATATTGCGAAATATTTTACGCCTCGACGGGCGGCACTGCACACAGCACACAGCACACTGCACCAATGTTCGGCTTAGCCCACGCTTTTCGATATACGTTTTCCATTATTCGAACTTCAAACTACTGGCTTTTGCGCGGGAAATGCATGCTCCACGTGAATTACACGTGTATGCACAATGCGTACCGTAATACTCTATGCATTCATAATAATGCTATGAGCTATAAAGCCTTTTAGAAAATCATGTTTTTACATCGCGGTTACATGATCCTGTATTAAGTTTTGAGTTAAATATAAGGAATATTTGTGATACTGCGCGTTCTAACGTTACTTGAAAATTATTCAAAGAGTTCATTTCCGGAATTATTTTCCAGAATGCTATATTTTCTCAGTATTTACTATTGAAAGACCACCACTTTTGATGGTGATCAGATCTGAATAGCCAGGTACTTCCCAAATCTCTTATTCTTTTCTTATTTTTCATTCCCTTCATTTCTCTATCTATTATGCCCAAAGATATTGAAATACAAGTAGATGTGCTATCTGCTGTTTTTACTATGTGGGTCTGCGCTTCCGGGTGTCGCCGATATTGTTTACCAATTAACAAATAAACTAAAAGAACAAATAATTAACGAATAAACCAAACGAACGTTAAACTAAATGAACGAATTCTTTCCTTATTCAAATATATTGTTAACCAATATTAATGCACATTTTCAAAAAATCAACGAAATGAACAAATTCTTTTTGTATGAAAACTACGCTAATTAGCGCATAGTCCGGCGACAGTTGCGCGGACACCATAGCATATCTCTTCTGTATTTGAATATCTTTGATTATGCCCCACGATAAACCCTAATAACGAACTCCTGTCCAATTTTTTTAATGAACCTTCTAAGGGAACGTACCCATACTACGTGACCAACTTTTTGCAATTTTTAACCCCCCCCCCCCCCCGGTGACCAAAATCCTAAGCAATCCGCCGCTCATTTGTATGGAGCGTGACATTTTGAAGACCCCCCCCCCCCCCCTAAACGTGTCACGTAGTATGGGTACGTTCCCTAAACTTAAATAACTGCACATTTATTTTTATTTTTTGAGTTAGTTTCAATAGTTAAAATAATTGTCAAAGTTTTAATTTTTCAAGATCCCCGAAAATCACCGTTTGGTGAATCGTGTGACGTCATGACTCACCAAAAGTTTATTTATATTTTCAACAGGTGTTGTTATCTTGTATGACAGTTATATGGAAGAAGCTATGTAACTATTCATTAAGTAAAAACATTATTTAGGTGGAATTATTTATTTATTATATTGTATTAATTATATTATATATTTTATTATGTATTATATTTTTCAATATTATAACGGGAGAGTGGTATAAAAATTGTTTGAAATTATTATTTTTTTAGCTATACTAATCGAAAACGGAAACCAAAGCATCGGTAGGCAACTAAAAGTTTGACGTCCGCTATTGTGGACCACACAATCGGTGTGCAAGTCGTATTACGATTTTTTGTACAGTTTAAAGTTTTCGAATATTTTAAATAACAGAGATAAACTAATAGAGATTTTTCATACTGAATTATTTAGGCCTAAATAATGTTTCAATAAACACGACAACTAAATCTCCATAAACAGTATGTAAATAAACAAATAATATGAAATGTTGTTAATGCCGATGTCATACATTTCAATACAATGATTGGAAAATTATTACATTACTTGTGTCATACATTTCAATACAATGACTGGAAAATTATGGTGAGCAGTGACGTCAGCACTAAACATTCAATAATATCAACTTGACAGTGTTTAAAAAAAAAATTTAAAATTAACTTTTTAATTATTTTTTTTAAAACTTCCCGTAAAAAAACCGTTTTCATGTGAGAAATATCAACCGTGTACAAATATTGGGCGCGCGTTGGATGCGCTCCCGACAGGACAGTCGGGAGAAGTTAAGATTCTTATGCAGTATTCATATAAAATAATTAAGAAGTAAACTCCATTGAAATGCCAGTGGAACAAACATGACATTCACGTGTTTTTAAGGATTGCATAAAGAGGAGTACATTCAACTTTGCCTCATGATCCGTTTCCAAACGAAGTTATATTTTGGTTATTTAGGGACTCCAGACCAAAGCTGGCTACCAAATTTAACAATGTAGTACATACACTTGCAATTATTTGTTCATGGTCGACATTTCTTTACTATATTAGGTCAATTAAAATAATTATAAAGGATCGTCATAAAAAAACGAGCATGTCTTTTTGATAAAAGAGATTCACTTATTTATGTAAAATCAATACCGAACAGCCATTTTCCAATGGAAGTTTGCAAAATAAAATCTCTGTTAGCTGCGATAAATAATTATTTTTAATGCTCTTAAAGGATAAATACTTTGAAACTTTCCGAAACTCGGCAATCTTGTTTTCAGTTACCCCAACTCTCCGCTCTAGGAAAGTTTGTAATAAAATCGGGGAAAATTTGTAAAATGTTTTAAGTAAATTAATTGTTTTCACATAACCACTAACTAATGGATTTAAAAAAAATTACCAATGACACTGGGATTTAAGTCGATCGAATGAATAAATCAAATTTGTTGTTTAAGTAAAACTTGAAAATTAATTTTACTGTCGAAGACAATGTTAACGGCCTACAAACGAAAAATATGAATCGGAAAATCGAACAAAACGTCTTTCGCAATTTTTTTTTTACTTGAGTTCCACACAGGAGGCCCTGAGGAAAATGGTTTCCTTCAGGGCCTATGTCATCTTTGGGAATGCTGTGTGGAGGGTTTTTTCAGGGAAAAGGAAGGAGAGGAGAGTTCTGGGAAGGAAAAGGTTTTAAGGGGTGGGTACGAATCTGGGGTTCAGTGTATCCTGGTCATCCGCCTCCAAGACCTAGACAAACCTCACCCCATGAACCCGGGCACCCCTGCTAAATCACCAAACGTAGCGAAACACTTGGGGTGACCTATGGCAGAGGTTTTGGTTATCCAACAAAGGTTCCCGGGGCGGCGGTATCCATTCCCGCCTCCCAAATAATAAAATGATGAGATTCTGGGTTCAATTCCCGGATGCGACTGAAACTTATTCTGTTTCACATTTTTTTTGTTTCACATTTTTCGTTGGTCGTTAATATTGTTATTTCGCTTTTTCGGCTTAAGTGAGATAAATTATTGAGTTGGATAACTTTTCCTTTTCTTATCTGAAAATTTTTCTATCCTCCAATATAATATATTTCTCCAATGTTGGGGCAGAGCATTGGCACATTGCTAGTCAATGTACGTTCCTTCAAAACAGTGATTTCAAAAATTCCCCATTGCAAATCAATCAAATAAAATTACTACATAAATTCTCCTTCCCTCCCTCCATAATTTCAAATGAAGGCCTAAAACATCCTTGGAGGGTAAAAACCAGAAGCATTAAAAAAAACTACACTTTTCCACAGATTGAAAAATGTATTCATAGTACCAATATTTTAACCACTAAACTTACGTTTAAGATGAAGCCATAGTAAATAATGTTATCAACAACCCTGTCAACATAGTCTCGAAAACCCTTCTGGACGGAAGGAGAAAGACTCCTTCGAACACCTCTCACCCCAGAAGATAGGTGGAAGCTTGAGTGGCAATCAGCTAACGTCAAAAACGCCGATCTCGTGCAAGACCCCACTGAGAGACAGCCTGGGTTCTCATTGCCTCGCAAACTCTGGACTGCCATCAATAGAATAAGGTGCTCCCATAGCCGTTGTGCTCACATGATGCATAGATGGGGCCTTAAAGAGTCGGCGACGTGTGAATGCGGTGCGGTGCAGACCACCGAACATGTAGTCAACGAATGCCCGCTCCATTCATTCCCCGGCGGGATTTATGAGGTCCACAGGGCAACCCCTGAGGCCCTAGACTGGCTCGCAGACCTAGATGTCCCCCTCTGACCCCCCACCATACGAAAGAAGAAGAAAAAGTAAATAATGCAAAATCCTACAAAATCATATGTTTTTGTTTTGAAAATTTGATCGCTTAGAAGTATTATAGATGCTTCAATTAAATACTGCGTGTAGAACATACCTTGGCCCTTAAAAATATCGGTCATTTTTTTTTATAAGTCTTTTAATAATCCTATAAAAAATAAAGTACAAGGTCAATAGAAAACACTTTCAAGTCCAAACTCTCCTATTCATAAACCTCTTTTCGGATATGATTTTATTATATAATGTGGCAAATTCAGTCTATTTTATAATAATCGCAAAAAAAATGATATTTACGCCCGATCTTCCAAAATAAAATAAAATATGCATTTTCGCGTTGTTATTTTACAATACGGCCGCTAGTCGACGAATTTGGTTTTTCAAAGTGAACCCTATGGTGTCCACCGAAGAACTAGTGCCCACAGTGCCCACGCCACACCTATTTCGTATCAGTCACGCCCCGGCCAGAGCGGGAGAAAAACGTGTGACTCAGCGTCGCTTGATTTCTTGAAATCAATTTTAAATTTTCGTTTTATCACAATAAACAATGCGAAAAAAAGGAGTTAATGTTTTTTACAGGTTTTTACGAAATCAACCTGTAAAAAAAATTCTCAAATGCCTTTTCCAACCTGTCCAAAAGCTTTAGAGTATTTTCAAACTCCTCCCTTAAAGAGGCGTGAAATCCGATTTCGATTTTTTCCTGAATTATTGGATCGCCTTAATGAGACTCCTGGATTTATGGGACAATTATTTAGTAAATACAGAATACCATCTACCTGTTGTCATCAGTAGGGGCTCAATCCATCGAAATGATTATCAATATGGGAGTTTTTTTAGAGTAGGAAGTATGCGGGGGACTGTGTTAGTTTTGAGTAAAGATTACCGTCTCCCAGGTGTGTTGAGAAGGGTTTACCTGGATACGTGCCTCGGGTAATCCTATCTTCTCTGCTAGCCTCTCGCGCGCGAATACATCGGGGTAATGGGTCCTCTCGAATTCTGAAACAATCACAACATACAAATAATTCGTACAGGAATTGGTGATACATCAAATTATTACGGATTTAAATTTTTTAAAGCCAATGACATAGAAGATAAAGAAGTCATAATGCATGAAAGTAATGATACTTGAATGCCACTGTGTTATAATAATAGAAGAAACGTATTCAACAAATAAAGTTTTAAAAAATTTAATAGCAAGTGCTCACCAACATCTTACTTATTCTCCACTTTCCATCCATTTCTTTCAACCTCTAAACATCCCTTAAAAATGTGCCTTAGGCCTTATTCCACTAGCTTCAAGTTTCAAGCCGGTGTTTAAAAACATTGAAAGAAAAAAGTGAAACAAAGAAACTATATATTTTTTTTATTTTTTTTTATGCACCAGATTTAAATGTCCGGGTTAAATTTTCCCCAAAAAAAAAAAGAAAAAAAGAAGGAAAAACTAAACCCTTTCACACACTTCCCCAAATGATCATCTAGTCAACCCACGCTATGGAATTGCACTATATAAGTATTATAAATACAAAACAATACAAGAACAACATGTCAACCTACTAGAGACCAAATGGGAATATAATTCACCGACTCCAGATATTTTCATATCAGAGGGTTCGGCTCTGTGGCAAATCTTTTGTAATCCTACATGTATTTAAAATTACTGCTTTTTGCATTTTTATATACAAATTCTTTGACAAATCTAATATGCTTAAATTTTGAATCAGATTCCTAGGTATTATGCCAGTGGCCGAAATAACAAATGGTAATATTTTTATAGTCCGAGAATGCCAAATTCTTTTAATCTCATTTCCTAAATCTGTGTATTTTCTAATTTTTTCAGAAACAGTTTTTTGTTATTATTATTTTTTATTATTATTTATTATTATTATTTTTTTTTTATTATTTTTTTTATTTGTTTTTTATTTTTTTATTTTTTTTTTTTTACCCCTACCATAATAAAACATTGTTCGAAACTGTCAAATTAGTATAAGCTTTCCCTGACGAAGGAACGTTTGTTCCGAAACCGGTCGGATTTGCACATCAAATAAGTGGTTTATACAAAGTAAAAAAATTATTTCATTATTCTATATATTTTTTATTCCACATTTTTTATTAAATATTAAAGTTGATAATAGGGATGTGACTTTTACATAAATAATCGATTTTTTTTCTTAGTATGAAAAATATATTTATTAATAATCGATTTTTTAATCGCCTAAAAAAATCGATCTTTGTTTGAGAAAAATCGATTTTTAATTGTTTTTTCATATCGATTATTTTTCCACATCCCTAATTGATATCAATATTCTATAGAATTCACGGTGAAAACTAGGATTGTGCAACATGAGAAAGTGCCGGTACTTAAAAAAATATACTATTAACTTATGAAATATAGGTTATCACCATTTGGTTAATAAATAAATATGAATAATAAGCACACTCTCAATGAAAGATAAAACACGGTTGCGAAACTCAAATAATCCCGTTATTCAATATTCAAACAACAAAAGCAACGTTCAAAGTAATTCATCGCTAACTCGAGCGCACTGGAACAAACCGCGCTTCGGTATTCAAAGAGATTAATTTAGCCGTGATTCGTTATACAGCCTTCGTGACGCCATGAAAGCGTATAACGTAGCACTACGTCTGAAGACAACGGAAAGATTCTACGCCAGCGTCTACGGAGGGTCTACGGTAGGTCTACGCCGCGCCGGGACTACAGCGGAGCTACGCCGGGATGAGTCTATCCGCAACGTCTCCTGCGCTCCTAGCTACGGAGGCTCCATTGTAAGGCTCGCCCGGTAAATTAGCCTCCATTACAGGCGGAAACGGAAACGACAAGTGCCTCTGTGATAATTCCCTCGGCTGTCTAATCGATTTAGTCACCCATTGTGATGAAAAATCAATTGCAAACTGGTGGGACGATTACAGCGCGGGATAATTAAGTTAAGCGCGTCTTTAGAGACGAGGTTGAGTCAAAAGAACCATTCGAACGATCAAACAACACTTCTATTCATAAATTTAATCAGATTACTATTATAACGTCGAGGAAACCGATAGTTTTTGTCTCACTTTTGTAAACATTTATCATGATGGAGAATTTGAAAATTCTAGGTAATAACATTTTCTAAAAATATGAGATGAATTGATAAAAGCGCACATCCCGGTTAGACGAGAGGTTCTGGGTTCGAGTCCCAGTTGCGACCATTATCTTTTTCTATTTTTCTGTGTCTTGTTCTCTTTCATATTTTTCTTTACATTATTAATGTTATCTTCTTCTTCAATGATATTATATTACATTGATGGGAATAACCTTCAAACGTTATAAGAAGGGAGTTGTTCTTATAAAAAAAATAATAATATTTAATATGAAATTATCAAAGATAGCTTTAAATGTGTGGCTTGAAGTTGGTACTAAATGATAGTAACTTTTTTTTACGATATTAATAAATTTAAAAACTAATATAAAAAAATGAAGCAAATATTCATTTAATTCAATGTAATACTATCATAAGGCAAAAAAGAGAAAAAAATTGTTAAACGTGTAAATAATTTTTCAATTAAAGTTTGCCTTCATTTTGAATTAGAAACTTGCCGTTTCACGACTTGCCGTTTCTATCCGACTTCACCCGTGATTTGAATTGGAAAAAAGAAACAATTTCGACATTTCAAAGCACCATACCTCATGATGAAAATGGATTTATGAGCTGAAAACTTTGTATCGAGCTATATATTCCAGATTCAGCTGTACAAATTTCTTGATGCAAATAAACAATACTTTGAAGTATTTTAGTAATCTCATAGTTGAAATATAAATAAATGTGGTTCTAACCTTTTTCAAGGCTGTCTATTTGTTCGTTGGTGAAGGAGGTTCTGTTTCTCTGCAGCTTCCGTTTCAGTCTAAGCCTCATCTGGGAGTCTTCGTCTCCGGAAGATGCGTGTTCACTATTGCCATCAGATCCCGTCTCGGAGTGGTGCATGTGATCTGTGAAAGAAGAAAACAAACCGATTAATTTAATATATAAACTGATTCTTATTTTTAAATTTTAATACATCATGTTTTAGCATTAATTTATTTAAAAACATATGTATTTAAAGTAAATCAAATATGATTATGGAGTTTCGAAAATATTTTAGGTTTTGTTATTGTGACCTCTGTTTCAGCGTTCAAGGTCGTATATCAAATTGATATATAACAATAATCAAAACTGAAATACTTGCAGAAGTTAATCATGTTAATAAATTTAATTTAATTGATATAAAAAAGAAACTAAATTCACGTGATGGGTTTGAGATTAATAGGCGTTTCTTTTTTACCATGTAAAATAACTTAACAATATGGATGAGGTGTTTGGAATATGAAACTTCTTCTTGATTTGTTGAAATCACGTGCATACATACGTCTTATCATAAACAAACAAGTATCTGTCTAGAGGGTCCCCGACTTTTTCCATTAACTTGCGAGGTTAATGGAAAAATTTCTTCTCCTGAAGCGCTACACATGTCCAAACCCTCTAAG
Organism: Limnephilus marmoratus; assembly: GCA_917880885.1. Taxonomy (NCBI): domain Eukaryota; kingdom Metazoa; phylum Arthropoda; class Insecta; order Trichoptera; family Limnephilidae; genus Limnephilus; species Limnephilus marmoratus. Next base: position 31,007,922 of record OU862931.1, read on the forward strand.
CGACTCAATTCAAACCGTGTTTATTAAGTGTATATGAGCTTTCGGATCACTTTATTTAGTTTAGACGGACGTGTTTACACGTAAAAACACCTCAGGGATCTCATTTCTGTTGCAGTAATTCAATATTTGTATTGTTCCAATAGTCCGATGTCTTTTAAATAAATTATAAGAGTAGGTACTCCACAAGAATTCGAACTGCTCCCAATCGTCTGGAACTAGTGGAACTGTGGCAACCCCAAATCGGGCACATTGTAAGACTGAAGGTAGTGGGTAGAGACGGGAGAGAGGAAGGTGAAGAATTATCTGTCTATAAGCGAAACTCAATCGAAAATCTGGAAACAGAAAAATCAGAAAAAGATATTGACACCTCTGGGCCTCGAACCCAGGAACTTTTGCTTTCGGTCGTTTTTAACTGTATAATACTTCGACCAAGAAGCATCCACATTATCTTCATTTTCCTTAACGCAATTTTCATTTTTCTTAACGCATTTTTAAAAATTACGGAATTTGATATCGACACCGTGGCGCAGTAGTTAGCGCGTTTGCCCGGAAAGAAAGAGGTCCTGGGTTCGAATCCCAGAGGTGTCAATATCTTTTTCTGATTTTTCTGTTTCCAGATTTTCGATCGAGTTTCGCTTATATTATTTCATTTAATTAAATATTACAATTTGAGGTTTTACTCATAAAGTTAAAATAAAAATAAAAATAATTATCTGTCTAATCTATCTATCTGTTCAAAATGGCATTATTTGTTACTCTCTTAGCATGGAAAAATAATACAATTTCCAATGGAATTTTTACGAATTTTTACTTATCTTTCGTTCGTTGAACGACGCAACTTGGTATCTGTAGGAAAGCTTTTACTAGTTTCAAAGGTTTATTAATTATTCGCCACCCAGAAAAGGATATAGCTGCCCTCACGATAACGATAATCCCTGTCGCCTAATTCAATAACGCAGCTTGTGCAACTGGATGTGGATGATCAATTTCTAGTGTTGCATTTAACAAGACGTAATTCAGTTAGGGAACTTTTGTATCGCCCGCCGCCATGCACTGTTGTTGATTTATGGGATTGTAATTTGTCTGGGCCAAATTGGATTTGCTTTTGGTATGAAATATTGGCTTTTTGAGAAAAACCTCACAATATACTTGTATTGTTGAAATGTACTGAGGGAGTTCGTGGGACTATAAACAGACATTTCCATATACGAGATGTATATAGTTGGGAGTGGAAAGATCTAAGAAAGAATATTTACAATGCACAGCCTTGACGGCAAGATGGCTCAGATATCTAGGAGCACAATGTTGTGTAAATGTGGTACAGGTGAATTCTTATTCCTGATGAACTTTATTAAACGGACTGAGTAAACTGCCAAAAAATGAGATGACGCGTGAGAGTTTCAATGGTGATATTTGGTAACTTAGCAGGGGTGCCTTAATTCTTGGGGTGAGTTTAGTATAGGTCTTAGCGGCCAGATTGGAAGAGGATGGTTTCTTTTCTCATCTTCTTGCACCACAATGGGAGGCATGGATTCATACGTCATCTCCGTCACTCTTGAACGCACTGATCCCTTAGATTCCTGCCACTCCTCATTTTATTATTATTATTTCCATCTCAAAACATCCTTTCTGTGCATTCATTAAAAAGAATCTCCGTACAGCATCCCTAAAGGCGACATAGGCCCTGAGTGAAATTATTTTACTTTTTTTTTTTTTTTACATTAACTCCACACAGCAGGCCCTGAGGAAAATAATTTCCCTCAGGGTCTATGTCATCTGGGATGCTGTGTGGAGGGTCTTTTTGAGGAGAGGAAGGAATGAACATTGGTCTTGAAGAGACCCATGTTGTAGGAAGGAGGAAACACAGAGGCCGGCAAATCATTCCACAGCCGAGCTGTTGAACACAAGAACGAGTCGAAGAAACGACCCGTTCTCATGTGACATATGTCAACTGTGTACAAATGTTGGACACGCGTTTGGCGTGTTTCCCGACTATGCACCGGTGCCGAAGGGATCAATGATGCTAGTTCCTCGGAGCATCTTCCATTGTAATACCGGTAGAACAAGGATAGCATTCCCACCCGACGCCTGTGTTCTAAAGATTGCAATCCGTCTGTTAAGATGGGAGAATCTATCAAACGGACCGCCCGTTTCTGCACAGAGTCGAGGGTATTTTTCAGGTATTTTGGAGCTCCAGACCAGAGGTGGCTGCCAAATTCAACCGTGGGGCGCACTTGCGATTTGCACAGGGTTAGCAGTTGTGTACTATTAAAGTATCTGCGGGCCCTGTACAGTACGTAGTGGGTTAAAGTAAAAAAATTAACCCTAAAGGATTCCGTCATATTCTTCCGTCGCACGCAGAATATACTTTTAGTAACAATTTGTTTTACTACGTTCTTTTTTTATACTCTTACATTGTGAACTTTTCGCATTTCTCCGCTTAACACTTGTTTGGAATATTTTTTTTCCTATAAACTTTTCAAAAGAATTATTCTTTAACGTTAGTTAGTTAGTATACATTGTGCACTTTTTTTTAGATTTGGTATATAATTCAATGTTTTTCTTAATTTCTTTCCTTTTATTTATGTAAAAATTTGTTTTTACGTCTTATTTTTATTTGCTACTAGTTATTCTGTGAGAAATAGTTAGGAAGTAATGCAACAGTTTGGGCAAGTACTGGCCTAATTTAGACGGAGTTTCTAGCCACGCGGGTACCTGATGAATTTGACAGCCGGCCGTTAATGTACAGGTGCCGGTAGAGGGCGAATCGAGGAGAAGTTTCGATACGTTCGTCAGTTGGTTCCGGAGAGTACATGGTGTGACAGCTGAACTACAAGCCGCCAAAGGTCATGGCCGAAACACACGTGAGCGAATTAAAAATTTGTATGGATCATCACGAGATAGTATAGCTTAACTTTGGTTTATTATATATCCCTAGCATTTAATTTAAATCCTTCTAAATATGTACGGTTATCTGTACAGGCGCCCTTCAGGATTAACTAATGATTTGCTTCCATTTATCGATACCACATGTTCCGAGATTTTAGTTTCACATTAATTTGACATACCTATGGTAATCAACCACCCCTGTAGATTTAAAATCAATTTAATCATGTTCTACCCATAATTGTTTGAAATTAATTAAATAAATGTTACATCTTTGTTACTGGAACAATCCGTCTTTTCTTACACTGATCTACCCACATGTCTGCACTTGTTTATTTGAATACGAGAGAAATATTAAGAGTATTTGGATGGCGGTGATTAGTAAAGATAGATATTAGGTAAAACTATCGTTACAGTATGCGAATTCTTCAATGTTTCAGAGTAATGTCTTGATTACTGCCAGCATCCGTTAATATTTTAAATTTTTAAGTTGAGTGGTAAAAATGAGTTTAAAAAGAATCTAAAAAAACACTGTTTTCAAAATTATTTAAAAAAATTAAAAGTAATATTATTGTATACTTTTCAATGTAGCTATAACTTTGTGGTAATCCATTATAGATAAATGAAACAATTTAACTTTATTTGAACCACTTATATATTCTTCGGTCGTTCTGAAACCGGTCGTCTTTACTCAAATATATAAGTGGTTCAAACAAAGTTAAATTGTTTCATTTATCTGTAATGTTATTGTTTTTGCTTTGATTATTGAACCGTATTGCACCTAACAATTTTTTGGGTTAGCACTAGCGTTTCTGTTGTCTTTCTTATAGTAATAATCGGCATGTCCGGTAATGAATTAACAACAAAATTTATCTGCTATGGTGAAAGTAGTAGGATTTTCAAAACATTGACTCCAGATCAAGAAGTAACGAAAATAACCATTATACACCCAAATAAAGTTCTATATCTCTTAAAATACAAATATGTTTCATTCCCAACAATACATGTGTGTACCCAAAATATTGTTGTTCATGTAAGTAAATGAACATGACAAATATTATCAAAATACATTACTCAGTTATTCAAGAAACAACCCCCGTCAAAAAAATATTCGGCCTTCCCAAACATTATCCAATAAATGCCATCACACCCCCATATTCTATGCAATAAACAAATTGTCAGTAACTACCCCTAACATTGCAACCAACCCTTATTCGACCTCTCGGAATACAGCGGGGGCGTCACACTCACATTGATTTGAGTTATTAAAGAGATACAGTGTAATTTATTCGTTGGCATTGAGGGCTCTGCTGATTGTGATTAAGTACCCTAACAAAAATTGAGATCTTTCAAATAATTTTAAACTTTTATACTTAATATAAAATATATCTGTTTTTTCATAGCGACAAGTTATTCAGAAATAAGTATATCTTTTAATTGTTGTGTTTACATTCAGAGTGACATACATTATTGTTATCGTCCTGGCGAAAGAATACCATTAGATCTGAAAAGCCAGGTTCTTCTCAACCTTATTCTTTCTCATCTCCCTCCCATCCCCCCAACGTACACCGATTGGGAATAGTCTCACTGTATGCGAACGGTTGGGAGCAATCGGTTCTTTTTATGGTAGTTTTAGTATCTTTCAACGGTAGCAATCTTCCGATCAGGCCCTCCATTGATATGCTTGGTATAACCCTAAGTGACCAGCTCCAGGTATGGGGGCTCCATCGAAGCCAGAGTAAAGTTAGCCTCCCAAAAACTGGGCGTACTGTACAGGGCCCGCAACCCTGTACAAATCACAAGTGCGCCCCACAGTTGAATTTGGCAGCCACCTCTGGTCTGAAGCTCCAAAATACCTGAAAAATTCCCTCGACTCTGCAGAAACGGGTGGTCCGTTTAATAGATTATCCTAACTTAACAAACGGATTATAATCTTTAGAGTACAGGAGTCGTGTTGGAATGCTATTCTCGTTCTATCGGTATTACAATGGAAGATGCTCCGAGGAACTAGCGTCATTGATTCCTTCGGCACCGGTGCACAGTCTGGAAACATGGCAAACGCGTGCCCAACATTTGTACACAGTTGACATTCACATGAGAACGGGTCGTTTCTTCGACTCGTTCTTGTGTTCAACAGCTCGGCTGCGGAATGATTTGCTCTGTGTTTCCTCCTTTCTACAACATGGGTCTCTTCAAGACCAATGTTCATTCCTTCCTCTCCTCAAAAAGACCCTCCATACGGCATCCCAGGTGACATAGGCCCTGAGAGAAAATATTTTCCTCAGGGCCTCCTGTGAGGAGTTTTTCTAAATTTTTTTAGGTTAACTTAGTTAATGTAAAAAAAAGAAGTTTATTCTTTTAAATTTAATATTGACAGATTTAATGATAGGTTACATTTAGTAGGGGGCATCGGAATTTTAAAACGAATATCTATGATGTGGTAAGAGATTTTTTAGTAGCATTTGTTATATTAATGATGATTTTAAAGATTTTATTATGTTGGTACGTGCTTTTATGTGTCAGGCGAAATTACTCCCATCCCATTAAAAATACAAAGAAATAAATTTGTGTTTCTCCTCGCAAAAACTCGTCCCGTCCCAAGATATCAAACAAAAAATATCACCAGACGATCTCCTAACCTTTGCCAAACAAGACCAGGGAGAAACAGGAAGGGTGAAGTAAGAAGTGGGTTTCAAATGAAAAAAGTGAAACGGCAGAAAGGTACGAGAGCTGGAGAAGAAATAAAATAAAATGAAATAGAAAAAAATGGGAAAAATAGCACAAAGGAACGATGGGAGAGATAAAACGAAATTGGAATTATCGAAGCGTATATAACAGTTGTTGGGCGGTACAGCGCTATATGTAACTGCCGAGAAAAGGGTCGAACATTTTTCCAGGGTTTTCACTGAGGAAAATCTGACAGAGGGGTAACAAAGCTTCGCCCAGTCCGGCGTCTATCAGCCGGTCCTACCTACCACCCTTCTACCTTCTAAACCTCCTGCAACCAGCGGTATAGCCTTTTCTCCCACTGACGGCTGAGTGGGATTCTCAACTTATCTGATGTCAAGTCATCACGGAAAGGATGGGAAAAATCCACATGTTTTTATCAGATACTTATTTACAAATTCTTGAATTTTGTACATAAATGCTAATTAATTAATTTTAGATAGATAAAATTTCAACTGTGCGCAGTTAATTGTGCAATTTTTAGTGCATTCTAACTGGTATTGTAGTCCTAGAGGCAGCTTTTGTGTAGCATAAATTAGATAATAGAATTCTAAAATTGTTTGAAGTAAAACTTAAAATGTTTTCGATTATATTTGTTGAATAAACAAATTTTAATGAAATCCTAAATACAGATTATTTTAATTACAATTTTAAAACATTTGTTGGTCTTTAAAGCTTGAGAAAATATTGTTTTTCAAACCCAAAACTTTATTGCATGTTAACAAAGTTCAAAAGATTCGGTTTGATTGAGTTTAAAGTGAATCAAAAGGTTGAATCAAACATAATCTACTTTGAGTAAATCGTGAATCAAATATTATAATGGATAAAATCGTGTTAAATGCATTGCATTTGTGTAGAATTTTCTACCACAGTGGAAATTCCACAAAACATAGCATCAAAGTAATCCCCGTATAAAATTTGCGCGCAGTTTTAATCCTCCCCCGTTAAATGCATTAATAACTGAACACCATTCATTGCACTAAGCTATTCGGTATAAATTATAAAGAGACAACCCCCGCCCCCTGCAATACCCACACAGCTGCGGAAATTAAACGAAAACTACCCTAACATACTGCGGGTCTCACCACGCACAATATTTTCATCTATTTCGTTTAACGAACCAGGGGTAGATATTATATAATGTAATGGGGTGGTCGACGCATGCGCCGCTGCACCCCTCACTTGTACACAGCCTTTCAGCAATATGAAAAACACTACGGGGTGGTTTTCCAAAGGCCTTTCTTTCTTCTGTCCTGTGACGGGGATAAATAAGACTCTGCCCCGCGGGGAGGGCTGTAAACGTTTCAGGGATGTTTCGTGCTACATTATTGGCGAAGGCTGTTGCATCATTTGTATTAACTAATATCAAATTGAGAAATTATATAAATTCCGAGATATTTTTACTGGTACGAGTGTATTTCTTATTTGAATGCTATGATGATAGCCAACTACCGATAGGAGAGGGCATCAAAATATGACTAATTTTTTCCCTTACAAAATTGATGTAACAAAATACAAAATCAGTTTTACTAAGATTTTTCACTAAATCTGTCAATCTATTATCAAGAAAATCGAAATCACGATTTTCTAATAGAATCGGGGACCATTTGGTCAGCAAAATATTCTGCAAGTGTTACCTACAAGTATTATTATCACAATAATGATGATGTGATGTTTTTGTTTTTCTAATTGTATGTATCTGTATTTAATTGTATGTTATTGTAGATTTTTGTAATTGTGTAATAACTGAGTTTTATAATTGGATTGTTTTCACGTAAGTGCAAAAATCTGTAAAACCCAGTATAAATAAATAGTGTTGATCTATTGCCATTCCTTAATTTAAGTTTATACTAAATATGTCCGTTTAAAAAGAAAAAAAGAATGCATCGGTTCACGAAAGTGCACTATAATTTCAAGAGTTTTTACAGCAGAAAATTTCTACACACAATATTTTATTAAATATTATTAATTCTAAATAAACTATCTTTATCAAAATGGATTCTGATCCTTTCCTGTAATTTCATTCTCGATTGGTGGGCTGGCCGCTTGTTTTTATCTCCGGGGGTTGATAAAATAGCCTTACATGTGAATAGAGGCATTTCCTCCAAAGCCTCTCTCGTTCTGTCAGAGGGGTGAAGGGGTAGTGAATTTAGTGAATTGCCCTACACGCCCTTATTTTTGTTTGGACTTGTAGTTCATTTGAGAGGGATTGGAATTTGTAAGAAAGAATCGTCCGGTGGGTAGTTAAATATAGGACTAAGGTATCGAGTTATTTTAATTTATTACACAGAACGTTTTTGAATCCTTTTCGTTGTGAATAAACTTTTGTTAACCGCAAAAGTTGGAAGTGAGAAAGGAAATTAAAAAATATGAATGGTAAATAAAAAAAAAAAAAATATATATATCCATCTATTATTAGTAAGTACTGAGCTGTAATTGATTTTATCCGAGTTTCAACAGTCTTTTCACAAAACCCTTAAAAATAATAGAACAATTTCGACAAAAGGCAGTATTCGTCTTTTTTCGATACCTCGAAGGGATGTTTCATAGCTCATGATGTAAATTATGTAACAAAAATAAGCCGTGAAAATGTCGTAAAACTCACAGTTTATTTGTTTGTTACATCTTTAAATCAGGCTATTGTTAAATAATTTTTTATATTTCGAAAGATGATCTGGTAAGTATGAAGCAAGAATTTTCAAAATGGCGTCCATTCATTAACGGCGGTTGGCGCCCTTTTTACTCCGTTTCCCGCCATTTACATTTTTCCTCCCGCCAAAACTCGGAATGCTTCTTCCGCGTGCCGGAAGTGATAGTTGCGCCAGAACTTTTCGACTTGTTCAACGCCGACTTTGCGTCAACAGATGAATGATACAATTTTTTTTTTTAAAGCTGTTTATCGCAGTGAAGTCTTCTGCGCCTCTTAATTTAGGTCCGGAGATCATGTGTTCAATTATCGCGGTAATTATTTAATTATTTTTTCATGTGTACATTGAAACATTTCGTTTAGTTGCAAATTGTTTGGTTTATTAGATTACAAAAAGTTATCTACAGAGATGTCTCGTCAATAATGTTGTATCTGATTATATATTGATTAATCTATGCATTTTAGCATAGCTCTTACTGTGGGTATGTAACTAATATACCACTGTCTGTATTCGGAAAAGCATTCAAAATCTCGAACTCTGATGTCTTGAAATTTGAATTGGGTTTGTTTATGTTTTTTCTGGCAAGAATTTCTCGGTAACTTTTTTCAGTTCGTATCCTCTATATCATCACGAGATCTAGAGAGCTATTAAACATCAATTTAATTGTCCATGAGTTAGACTTGACGCCATAAATTGTTTGATCTTGTTTTTCAATGCCGAATAAGAAGTTAGAGTATTAATCAGAATCTTTATTTATCGTGATTATTTTAGAATGCTGGAAATAACTCAAATAGCAGTTCAAAGAAAGAGAAATTACCTGATAATTACGAAAACACGAAAGATATTTAGCTTTAAGCAGGTAAAACGTAAATAGTTTAACTGATTATTCTAACAAATCATTTAGGCAGGTTGTCACGTGGCCGCCATCGAAACCTTATCATCCGCCGCTTATCTCCTCGACTGAGAAAGCCTTACGAGCTTAATTGCCGGCAAAGCCGACCCTACAGCTCTACAAGCCTACAGCCTTCAACCGAGCCTCCCCGAGCCGCGGCGGAAACGCCCGAAGCGGGTGGCGATGGCCGTTTAGCGAAAATAACGGCGATTGTCGCGGCACAGTGGAACGGAAGCGGATTAGATAACGAAATCGTTTTCCGTTCTTGTCGTTATTTAACGGATTGTGAAAGTCCAATCTTAAGGAGATTTAAATGAATTTGAAGGTAAATAAATAATATGTAGTCTTAATAATTATTACTGAAGTACATAGGAAAAGCGAAGATAAAATAATCGGCTATAAAATTAAAATAAAAGAAGGCAAAGCTTTCGACTTATTACGTTATTCAGGTGTTATTTATACTACATATATTACAGCTGAGATTTTCTGTCCAAAAAGAGCTGTCTTTATGTATGTACAAAATTTTCCTAGATTTTTTGATGTTTTCATTGAAATTAATCACTATGTAGTTAGGCATAGAAATAGAAATATGCTTGTCTTGTCTGAGGCAGCTTTAAAATCTCTAACGGTGAGCTCTGGCGTTACGAAACTTGCATAGATTTTTCTGCCTAGATTTTCAAAATCACCACAATTTTTTAAAGCTGGAAAAGTTTTTTCCAACAGGAGATATAGAGCTTCGAAATAAACATTTATTTGTCAAACATTTCGTCCTATATGCACTTTTTTAAATTAATAAAAAGGTCCGTAAAAATATAAGAAAATGTGTTTTGAACGTATAAATGCTTTTCGTACTTTGGTGAAATTGCCGCAAATATACAACTCTTTTCTCGAAAAGATAATCATTTTCATTGGCCTGACAGTTTTTAGTTTTCTCTCAAATTGGTACAGATCAGACTTCTAGACACCATCTGTTCAGTGTTGTTTATTCATCTCGAACCTCTAGTAACAGCATTGTATACACTGTACTTTAATGTCATACATAGTAATAGTAGATTAGCGGCATTGCCTGTTTGGTTTATGTCCACAGATTTGATTGGGTACTTAACACCGCTTGTTAATTCAGGCCAATACTATATACAAGTACAAGATGCCGTCTTTACTTGGATAATATATCGGAACCATGATAGAGCAGGACATGGTCAGAGGACTAACAGATTAAGGCTCTTTATTAATGACCTTGGAATTAAATCGATGATGTATTCTAGTCATTATTGTGACATATTGAAACTTTAATAATTTGTTATAATATTGTTATAAAGTTAGCAAAGGAGTTCAAACTGAACAATGGCAATACCAGTTTATTTTTTATTTTTTCAATATTCTTCACAAGAGTCTCAGCTGCTCCCGTTTAGAGCCAGTGAGAACAATGCATCTCCAATCGGGGTGTATTGTGAGGCTGAAGGTAGAGGGGAGAGGAAGGTGGGAAAGTACCTGGCTATTCAGATCTGGTCACCAAATACGGCGCCATTTCAAGCAACTTTTCAATTATGAATGATGGTCTTACACCAGGGCGATACTGAGAGTATCTTCCACTCTGGAACGTGCCGCAAATATGATACATATTATTTTAAATGAAGGCATTGTGAAATAACACAAATTAATCAAATAAAATTTATTTGCGCACGCCGGGATTCGATCCCGCGACCATCGGGTTGCGAGTCAAGAGCCTTACCCCTCGACCACGGAGGCCGTCAAGTTAGGGGATGTTGTGGGGCTGAAGATAGCCGGGGAGAGAAATTAAAAGAAAAATTATAGTGCAGGGCCTGGAAATTCAGAACTAGTAATTTAACACAGCTTAAGTTCTTTGATGTAACTCTGGAGCGAATTTAAAATATTGAAAATGATCTGGAGATCACTAAAGACATCCTGTGGAATTTGTAATAATTATATGTATTAGTTGTAAAATGAGTTTTATTTTAAGCTTTTGTAAAAAAAATATGTAATTGAGAGTTTTTTTTGGACCATTTTTGCTTCGATTCAAAGAATTTTGATCTAGTAGCCATCTCGTATATCATGTATCTAGTTTGTAGTGTATATGTAGTGTGTGCATTCACGAATGAATGGATACTTTTGATCGATGAAAACAATACATCCTTTCAATCGGGCGACTTTTCACGTGAATCGTTTGACGTCCACTTACTGTATGAAGTTCAAAGGACACAACACAGATGGCGTTTTGCTTACGGAATCAAATCAATCATGAAAGAGTCAGAGCTTTCAAACTTTGTATAGCTTTATCACGTTATGCTTTTGTCTGGACCATCAAAATAGAAATAAGAAAAATGGCTCTTCTTGTAAAAAATTGTTATTATTTATAATTTTTGATTGGATCTTTGTTAACAGCAGCGTTTTTGTGACTTCAATAAGGAATCATCGTACAATGAAGATGATGAAATAGTGACCTTAATTACAGAAATCTTACACCAGCTCAAGTTACGTATTTCAAAAACACAATTTTTATTTGAGAAACAATTAAAAACTGAAGACTTATAACCGTTAAATAATAAATTGCCACCACCCACTGATTAATCTCATTGTCAACAATACGTAAGTGTTAGCATTATTGATTATTTATTTTTTACATTAGCTCGACACAGGAGGCCCTGAGGAAAACAACTTCCGGGGCCCATGTCATCTTTGGGGATGTTGTGTGGAGGGTATGTTTAGGGAAAGTTAGAAAGAAACTTCTAGGTGGGAAGAAGCTATTAGCGGTGGGTAATATTCTGGGGGTCAGTGTTTCTCACCCCGGGCATCCCTGATAAGTCACCAAACGCAGCGAACCACTTGGGATGACCTATGGCAGGGGTGTTGGTTAACCAATAAATCTGGGCAGCGGTACCAATACTCGCCTCCCAAATTAAAATATTTTTTCTTATCGGAAAAAGAATAAAAATATAGAAGACGAAATATTATGTTAGTTATTTCATTTTATTGAATTATAACCACTTATATTATGTCGGCGGCCGATCGAAAAATCTGGCGGATGATGATGCGCCTAGCCACATCGTAATCTGCCGCCATTTCACAATATACCTGATATAAGTTAGGCACATTATTATTGTCACATTATAAAGCGCAGGCAGCGTCTCTATTGGTGCATTTTACAACTCTTATTTGAATGTGCCTGTGCGAATAGCAAGGCGGAATGTCAGACGTTCACCTTTGATCGATACGCCTAGTTGTAAATCTGCCTTTTCGTGATGTGCCCCGGCACATTGTGAAATAGCGGCAGATCACGATGTGGCTAGGCGTATCATGATCCGCCTGATTTTGTTCGATCAGTGGCTGAGTTTGCATCACGCCTGTGTCCCACCGAGACGTCGTGAGTTCAATTCCTCGGCTGGCTTCTCCATTACGACACAAGCAACATTTTTCGTTTACTGTGGTGGGAGTGAGTGATTTTCTAATTTTCTACGTTTATTTGTAACCCGGAAATGTTTGTCATCCTTTAAGCAAAAACAAAAATGCTCTGCGTAGTTAATATTTCTTTGAGGCATTTTCAAAGTAAAAATTTGCTACAGTTTATCAATAGTTTCAATATGGAACCCACAGTTGACACATAAGTCACATTAGAGTCTGGTTACTATACTTAAAAGACTGTTAAACAATGCATTTATCAATCACAAAGGCCTACTTTGCGTATTCCTTGTAATTATTTGAATGCGCTCAACGCGGTTAACAATTATTTTTAATAACAATGCCTTATTTAATACAAAGATCGAGTGGCTATCGCTTAGCCTTGCCCGCTTTCACCATTCGACATTCGAGGACTTGTAACTGATCCAATCAATTTAGCGAAATGATTGAAACATGGGTAGCGACACAATAGCTGATAGTTGATGTCGAGGGGTAGGCCGAGGGTTGGTTTGGGGGGGTGCAGGGTGTTTTGTTCGTTAAACGAGATCGTTAGCTGAACATGCAACCGATCTGCATTGATGGCAGCGCGTGTGGAGTTGAAAAGTTCAACTGCCACGTGGTATGAATTGAGGTCTCACTCGCAGTCAAGGAGGGCCTCTTATACCACGTGGAATTACGGTTTAATTGTATCAAACACTAGATGTGAAATTACCGCTGTTAAAGTGCTTGAAAGTTAATAATGTTTAGACAAAAGAGTTAAGTGATAAGGGTTTAAAATCGCTAGCGTCAAATCGAAATGTTTTAAAAACTTTATTTGGCATCTTTATCGGTTTTATTCCTATTTCTTAGCAACAAAAAGATCATGTATATTTTAGCTCATTTTAATAGAACTAGCACTAGACCTGCAATATTGTATTACAGGAAGGTAGTTTATCGCTTTTCCAAACAACTACCAATTGAGTCGTTCAATTTCTATAATATCCGCTATATCAACTTTCACTGATTCGGAGAAAACCGAATAAATTGGAGTAATTTACATTCGAAAAGGGTTCATTTTTCAATGTATGTCTTGAAATATTTAAGTAATTTGTATAAATAAAATGGATATAGCGGATTTTGATACTCACTTCGTGATTTTATATAAAATATAGAGGCTTTTGAAACTCAACTTACCTGAGGGGCGTGCTTCTACACTCGCCATCTTGGCAAAATAACTGCTCGTGATTGGTTGAATTCCGATAAAGCGGGTTTTGATAGTAACTTCTTGAATAATATATCGGGTTTCGTTTCTCACTTGCAGTTTTAGCATGGTATTTGGTTATGTTAAAGGACGTTTTGAAACTCAATTTTAGATTAGTCTTGTTCCTCGCAAAAATGTGAAAAAAGATGTCATAGTCAGATCATTTTGTCAAAAAATCGGATATAGCGGGTATTGAAATTATAGGACTCAATTTTGAAATAATCTCACTAATATTATAAAGGCGAAAGTTTGTATGGATGAATGGATGTATGGATGTGTTAGTTACTCTTTCACGCAAAAACTGCTGAATGGATTTTAATGAAACTTTACAATAATATATCTCATACATCAGAATAACACATAGGCGTAACTCAGAGTTCTGGCATTATGGAATTTGTATTAAAAATGCAATAGGTAGTACGATTAGTAAGATATCTATAATTATTTATTCGATTCAAATTATTAGGGGAGTATTTTAAATAAATGCGGGAGGGGGACGGGGAGGGTGGAGGGGGGGAGGGGTTGGTGGGGTAAGGGGGGGGAGAGAGAGGGGAGGGAGAGTGGCAGGGAGGGAGGGAGGGGGGGGGGAGGAGTGGAAACCCCCCCTAATACCATGCGAGCGAAGCCGCAGGAAGAAGCTAGTTAATAATAATAATAATAATAATAATAACCTAATTTACGGACAGAGGATGAAAAATCTTAATAAAATGCATAACGATCATAATTAAGAAGCAAAAATTAGCGGAGATTTTAAATCTGAAATTTAAAAATCAACGCAATCATTTTCGGTTCTCAACTTTATTTTCATCGTGATCTATGGAGTTTTGAAATGTTAATAAAACTTTTATTCAATTTTTATTGGAATAAGTCCTGTTAAAATAATATTTGATGGTTATACCCATCAAAGTCATATATCTTCAAAGAAGAAGATAAGACTAATAAATCTAAACGAAAATATGAAAAAGAAGACTAAGAAAAATAATAAGGTAACGGTCGCTGCTTGGACACGAACCCAGTGTATCATGTTTTATGGGGACCCTTAACCAACTCGGTCATTAGAACCTCTTATTTTAAAATTATTTTTATCGATCTAATATTTCAAATTCAGAAATAACAATATTATCTTCGACAAATTCTTTCCATGTTTTTGGCTGCTACCTTTTTAAATTATCACAGAGTTCTAGAGTGCTAGGTAGTTACGACCGTGACCTTTGTATAAGTTCTGTTCTTTTTCGTATATTCGTTTAAATTTATTAGTATTATCTTCTTCTTCAATAAGATATGAAGAAGAAAAAGTGGAGTGCAATTGAAACCATTTTTAGTACATTTATTTAATATAGTACATGTAGCGCGCCGTTTTTACGCTTGCCACTACACCATCTCTTTCCCCCGTACAGCGCCATCCTGCTCACCCACCCCTAAGCAAACCAGGATGCGCCGACGCCTTCTGCGCATCTCCCACCCTCGAGCCGCTACATAAACCACACCCCGCAACAAGGAATGGGCTATATAACAGGCTGCGCGCCCTAAATCAGTCAGTTCGTCTGCAGCTCGCTCTTGGCTAGTACGCTCTCTTAGTTGCGCTTCGTCCTCTGGCACGACCCTCTAAGGAGTATTCTACTACCATAAGTAAAGCACCAACCAGACCCCCGACTGCTGCCTTAGTTGCGCTTCGTCCTATGGTACGACCCTCTAAGCAGAACCACAGTCAGCTTTTGTTGTT
Source organism: Limnephilus marmoratus (assembly GCA_917880885.1). Taxonomy (NCBI): domain Eukaryota; kingdom Metazoa; phylum Arthropoda; class Insecta; order Trichoptera; family Limnephilidae; genus Limnephilus; species Limnephilus marmoratus. The sequence goes on from OU862931.1 coordinate 31,023,455, forward strand.
CCCAAAGCCTAACGGCAAGGTTCCCTCCGATCCCTTGCTCAGTTAATTAGTGAATTGATACATTGTGACTATTTTTACCATATTATGTGATCTGTGAACTTACTTTCTTAAATAAATAACCTTTTACCAACAATTGTGTTATATACATTTATTATGAAACATCTTAAAAATGAGTATTTCTAATCAACAGTATTATCGGAAAATTAAACGGGTGATATAATTTAATGTGTGGGATACGAATATACAAAGCCTTCATCATAATCAGAGTTGCTTTAAATTCCTCCGTCATCTATCTATTCTCAATCAGTTACCGATCTGAAAATTTGCACAGTCCACAGAATCTACGCCGGGCTACGGAGCACTACCGCTACATGGCTACGCCGCGGCCGTCGCTCCGTTGCCCGCTACGAACTCACTGACATCGGCGTAGTAACACGTAGAAAGGCCAATCGTAGAACTTTGCGGATTAAATGCTACGAAGGCAGTAAAATTATTGTAGAGTAATAATTTAGGTCACAAAGATAGTTGATGTTTGTGCAAATTAGTTTTTCACATACTGTGGGATTTAAAAAAAAATCAATTAGAACTACCAATGGATCTTCACATTAAATTTTATTAAATCATTTAAGCCTCTAGTAAAACGACAAAATACCGACTTCATATACATACAAAGCAATTTCTAGTGTAACCATGAGGAAAAAAATCCTCAAAGTCTAGATCATCGGGTATGCTTTGTGGATAGTCTTTTTAAGGAAAGGAAGAAGATGAAGTTCTGGAAATGAAAAGGGTGTGAGGGTTAAGTAGGAAGGAATCTAGAGGTCAATATGTTCAGATGCGACGGACGTATTAATACATCCCTCCCACTACGGTGCAAGGCGATGGGCGAGATAGTCCGGCTTTAGAGGTCCTCAACCAGTCTACGACTATTTGGTAGGTGGGTTTGGGTACCGCCGCCCCGGGAACCATTTATTGTATAACCAACACCTCTGCCATAGGTCACCCCAAGTGGTTCGTTACGTTTGGTGACTTAGCAGGGGTGCCCGGGTTCATGGGATGACTTTTGTCCAGGTCCTTGGCGGACGATCCGTGTGCCCACCTGCTGCGTGGTGGGCAAGATTGAGAGAGACTGATTGAGGGAGGTCTTTTATTTTCTCCAGCCTGAATCTTTCGATCCGCCGCCTTGCACTGCAGTTGAAGGGATGGATTCAAACGTTCTTCACTCCTGAACACCCTGACCCCCAGATTCCTACCCACCCCTCATACCTTTTACCTTCCCAGAACTTCCTATCCTTCCCTTCCTCAAAAAAAACCCTCCACACAGCATCCCCTAAGATGACATAGGCCCTGAGGGAAATTATTTTCCTCAGGGCCTCCTGTGTGGAGCTGATGTAAAAAAAAAGTCTCTCCCGATCCGGCCTGCCACATAATTGGCGCGCAGACACATCCGTCGCCAAGATCGAGATAAACCTCACCTCGTAAACCTGGGCACCATTGCTAAGTCTCCAAACGTAGCGAGCCACTTTCGTTGACCCATAGCAGGGGAGACATTAATATCATAGTGGTGTGTTATTTTTAATAATTATTTTAATTAAACCCATTTTCAATTCAAATAAATAAGAAAAGTAACCAAATAAGTAATAAAAGTAAAAATAATTAAAAAGCATACATAAAATACGAATATATTGTATTTAAGAAAATGGCCCTATTATGTTTGCCCCAAAGAAGATACGAATATAGATACTAGCCGAAACTGGTTGGCTTGTTTGAATTAATTCAGTGATCTACTTAGAGTGAAGGCGTTTTTTAAAGACTTTCTTGGCCAATTAAGTGCATTAGACGATTTTAAAAAACGTTAATTTAACACACACTATTCGTACCAGAAAAAACTATAACTTTTCTATTTTTATATTTAAGGGTCGCCATGAACACAAACATTTCACAGTCGTTTTTTACAATCGCTAAAAGCTTTTGGCTCGTAATTCTTCATACCATTTTATTTGCAGCGCATTTATCGGAAACACGAGCGCTTTTCGTTTTTCCATGGCGGAAAATTTATTTCACACGCCGAATAATAATTTTTCCAAACAAAAGGAGGGGCGCCGGCCGCAGTGTGCGGCATTCATGGCAAACATTACCGACAGTTTATGGAACACAATGCTAAACTAATATGGGGAGAGCTAAACCCGTACCCTGTACCATTGGCCGCGTTTAAACATGCATGGAAATATCCATATATAAGCCTTTTGTTGAATTTTAAAGACTCAACTACGTGTTATGGTGTTTATAGACCCTTGTTGAAACAATGCGTAAAAAGAGAAACCTACACTATTTCAAGTTTTTCTTTATTTATTTATAAAATTCCTTTTTTATTTATTTACCGTTTTTTACATTTTTTAATTAAGTCCCGTTAAACTCATTGATATCAGTTTGTCAACGGGTTCTTTTGACATTTACTTTTTTTTTAAATTGAGACAGGTACCTACATAAAATATACACATTATTACATTTTATATATACAAAAAAAAACATGTATTTTGGAAGAAATACAGAAACAGAGAAAATGAAAGAAATAAAAAGAAAATAATAATGGAAAAAACATTAAAACGAAAAGCTGAAAAACATATTAGTACAAAAAAGTTCTTTCATTTAACCATTTTTTTAGCGTACATTTCCTTCTGAAACTCAACTCACAGCTTTTTATTGCGTTGGGTAACATGTTGTAAATTACTGGAACAAGGTATTTTAGAGTTCTTTGACGGTATTTATTTAGGTATCTGGGAATTATAAGTCCATCGTTTGCAGTTAGTCTTGTCCATAGTTTGCAGTAGTTAGACTCGCAATTTTAAGCCACAAAATAGCACAAACAGATAATAAATTTACAGAGTTGTATAGTAACGATTTTGGTATATCATGTTTTTGTTCGTATTCAGTTTTTTTTTAATAATAATTTTACCAAAGAATATTTTACGTTTTGCACTGAAAGAAGATGTGTTTTTGTTGAATGTCCCCATGTGGTTATTCCATATCTTATTAAGGATTCCGCCAATTACGTCGTTACGTAGTTACGTCGACATTTGCTCCCCTTTTAAGTAAAAAAGTTACTTTTACGGTTAGGTATTGTTTCATCATCGTTTACCGTGGCTGCTCACAAGAATGTTTATGTACAAATGGCAACCAACTCAAATCAGTATTATGACTTGTAAAGATTCGTAACTATTTCAGTTATGTTTAACTATGTTACAGTTGTGAACTGCATTTCAGAATTCCACTATGTTTTAGTTGTGTTTAACAATGTTTAAGCTGTATTCAACTATGTTTACGATGTGTTTAACTATACGAGTACATATTTATTTTCAATTCCGTTTATGTTATAATTCAGCGATATTTAACAATGTTTCAGTTGTGTTAAACCATGTTTCAGTTAAGATTGACTTTTACATTAGCTGCCCACAGGAGCCACCGAGGAAAACAATTTCCCTAGGTCATCTTTGAGGATGCTGTGTGGAGGGTTTTTTAAGGGAAAGGAAGGAGAAGAAGATGTGGGAAGGAAAAAGGTATGAGGGGTGGGTAGGAATCTGGGGGATGACGGACGTATGAATCTATTCCTCACACTGCGGTGCAAGGCGAAGGGTCGAGAGAATCCGGCTGGAGAGGTCAAAAGGCCTCCCTCATTCAGCCTCCTCTGATCCAGCCCGCCACGCAGTGATTGGGCAAACGTATCCGCCACCAAGACCTAGACAAACCTCATCCCATGAACCCGGGCACCCCTGCCAAGTCACCAAACGTAGCGAACCACTTGGGGTGACCTGTGACAGGGGTGTTGGTTGTCCAATAAATGGTTCCCGGGGCGGCGGTACCCTTACCGGCCTCCCAAATTAACTATGTTTAAGTTGTGATTAACAATGATTCAGTTGAGTTTAACTATGTTTCAGTCATGAGAACGTTTATGTTTCAGCTGCATCTAACAATGTTTCAGATGTATTAAACTATGTTTCAGTTGTGTTTTGCAATTTTCATGGGCATCTTTAGTTCAAATTGTTAATTTAAACGTTTATCATGTTTCCCCTTTTCGTCAACAGTATTTTCAACAAAAAATTACGATGGGAAATAATGATCTCAATAACACAATTAGTTAAATTAATCGAATCTCAGTAAGATAATCTTTTGATTTTAAGGATCAAAAATAGGAAAAGTTATATCAAATCATTCTTCCAAATAATAAGCATAGAACTCCAATTATTTTGCCCTACATTATTTACAAAAAAATCTTTTGACCGGCCTGATAAATTAAAACTAAAACTCACAATCTTAATTGAAAGTAAAAATTAAATTAAATCCCGATAAATTATTATTTCTCTAACAAACCTTTAAACTTTTATCTCCATCCGTATTTGTTTCTGATAGCGTTCGTTTCTCTTTTCTTTATTTCGTTATTCCGTTACTTCGTTATTCCAACGGCCACTATCGCATTCCTCGGCCGTACAACGGCGCAGATCGGCCGGGCGATAGTTCCGCCACCGGCGGTAACGGCGCATAACGAATACCAACGACTCGTGTGTAGTACTACGTTACGGCTGGCGTTGCGAGTGGATCGACAACCTTTATAAAATTGATTTCATGTGTTTTCAAAAGTTTCTTGGAAAACAAAAGAATTTGTAAAAATTTACAAATTTATTAGTTGTGAGATGTTGATTCTTAAATTCTGAAGTCTTTGTTACGGATTAAATTCATTGAATTCATATAATATCAGAATTTTATTAACTAGCTCAGCACTATTTCTCATTTCGTACTTACGTCTTTCATTCTTGTAATACATACTACGACTTACACAAAAAACTACCTTCTCAACAAGTAGATTCCAGTAAATATGAGATACGTTCTCAGGTTTACTGGAATCTATCTATATTCATGAAATTCTAGAAATACGTGAAAACCAAAATGAACAAGTTTAAATCAATAGAAGAAATATAACTGGAAACACACATTTGACACATAACAAGTTTCTAAAACTCAATCAATGAGAGTTATAAATTATTTCAAAACGGCTATTAAAAAAACTACCGCAGACCCTTGAAAAAAGTATTTAAAAAAAAACATTTTCCTCAGGATTATTGCGTAAAAAAATGTAACCAAAGATATTGAATTATAAGTAGATGTGCTATCTGCAGTTTTTACTAGGCGGGACTGCCCTTCCGAGTGTCGCCGATATTATTTACCGATTAACAAATAAACTAAATGAACGAATAATTAACAAATAAACCAAACGAATGTTAAACTAAATGAACGAATTCTTTCCTTATTCAAACTATATATATATTATCTTAAAAAAATCAACGAAATGAACAAATTATTTTCGTATGCTAACCACTCTAATTAGGGCGTAGTCCGCCGACAGTTGCGCGGACACCATAGCATATCTCTTTTGACTTTGAATATCTTTGAATGTAACCCTTTAAATATTAACAAATTAAAAAAATACGATACCTTAATAATATAAAATGATATAAAAACAAGCCACGCTATATTCAGACCACACAAAAAACGTAAAACCGCTTTGAAAAGGATAGCCAATAGCCATTCAAAGAATATGTGTGTACGAATAAAAAGGCTGTGTGAATTTGGACCTAGTAACGTACCTTCACTAGCAATTCATATAAGCATCTGTCTAACATTTAAACAAAACAAATACATATTTCGAATAAATAATTATTTTGGTACAAACTTTATCGCTTGTTTTACATTAATTCCACACAGGAGGCCTTGAGGAAAATAATTTCTCTGAGGGCCTATGTCATCTGAGACGTTTGGAGGAGGGTTTTTTGAGGAAAAGAAGGAATGAAAATTGGTCTTGAAGAGACCCATGTTGTAGGAAGGAGGAAACACAAAGGCCGGCAAATTGTTCCACAGCCGAGCTGTTGAACACAATAACGACTCGAAGAAGCGACCCGTTCTCATGTGACAAATGTCAATCGTGTATATATGTCGGGCAGGCGTTTTCCGGTTTCCCGACTATGCACTGGTGCCAAAGGATCAATGACTCAAGTTTCTCGGAGTATCTTCCATTGTAATACCGGTAGAAAAAGGATAGCATTCCCACCCGACGCCTGTGCTGTAAATATTGCAATCTGTCTGTTAAGAAAGGAAGAATCTATCGACCGCCGTTTTTGAGTCGAGGGTATTTTTCAGGTATTTTGGAGCTCCAGATCAGAGGTGGCTGAAAAAATTCAACCGTAAAGCGCATTGTGATTTGTACAGGGTTAGCAGTTGTGTACTATTAAAGTATCTGCGGGCCCTGTACAGTAATACGCCCAGTTTATTGATTTAATATAATAATAGCTAAAATATTATGAGTATGTAAATCATATCGCTTGTCCGATATGATTTAAAAATTCATTTATATCTCGTATTACCCATGTACCAACAGCCGAAAATAATTTATTTAATTGCCTATTGTACATTTGTAGGTAATGCTTTTTTTATATTTTCGCAAGACCACTGGTTTACGTTCTACGGCAATGCTGTTACACGCTGAGAGTAATGAATCGTTACGTGGCCGTTCTACGCTATCCACTTGGCCGCTACGACCGCTCTACGCTTAGCGGCGTGGTACCAGATGAATACGTATTAGGCTACGTCGTCGAACTATCATTATTTTATCTTACGCTTTTATAAATTGTTTTCACAAGTACTAAGTTTAGAAAGGAAGTGAAGAAAACTGCATTTAACGGGTATCAATACGAGTTGTTATCAAATAAGACTTGGTAATTTCTACTCCAACTTTACGTAGATAATATGTTGAAAATGTAGATTGCATTTCGTTATAGCTTCTGCGAAATTGATGGTTGTGATCTTTGTGAGCTAGGGAAACTATATAATGTCTGTTTGTATTGCATTTTGTAAGGTTAAAGTTGTAAAATGACTACTTGGCAATACAGATTTAAAAGCCCTTTAAGCAATATGGATTACATTTTTTTCTCTCTCTGAGACAAGAAAATGCTACATATGAATTTTTCTAAAATCAACACCTCTTTGAAAAGTCATTAAAAGTTATAAAAAAAAACTTTTAAATTAGCCAATAACCCTTACCTAATGTAACCTATTTAACCAATTTTTTTCATCACTTTTAATGCTTTTTCAAAGTAGCTTCTGATTTTATTTCATTCTGAGTTGTTTCAAATCTATTACTATGTTTTAAAATCCAATCTTATTTGTTCCCGATGGAATTTAAACACATCACTTGAGAAAAGTTGTTTCTCAGATGTTAAACAATTCATCAATATTCAAGTTCTGCGAAAGACCTATACAAGTTCTGTTAGTATCTAATTACGGATAAATAACCGGCCCATTGTGAAATATAAAAAGACTTTCAATATAAATTTCACAGGACTCTTCAACCTTGAAATCTGATGGTTGTTCAAATTTTGTGAAAAAACCCGTCCTAAGAGTCAATTTCTGTTCTACCACAAACAGAGGTCGTGAAAATTAACATGATACGTTAATTAGTTAACCAATTTCTTTTGCTCCATGGCCGCCATGCTTGTTTTCCTGCCGGTTTCTTCAAAAATTTAAAACCATGATTTAATTAAATTAACACTTGGGCACTGATTAATACTCTTTAATTGGTGATGCGAAATAGGCGGTGTGAATCATTGTTTTATAAAACAGAATAGAATTATTGTTGAACATAAAATAACAAAATCATTGTTTTTGTAAAAATGTTTTACCCAGAAAGCGCGTTGCTCTCCCTTAAAGCGATCCGTTGTGACTAAATTTCCAAGAAACGAGGAGCCACGTATAAGTGACACCGGTCTCTTCCCTCATTCGGAATCCCCGCTAGCGCGATTACAAAGTGCAAATGATTATAGCCCACCCTACGTCATCGCGATGATATTATTATTATGTAATTTATATTTTTCTTGCAAGGTGTTTTATAAATATGTTTTTTAAAGATGGAAAACTTTTCTCGAATGTATCTCTCTAAAATGTATAATCCGTAATGTGTAAGGTAATAACATTATGCACAAGAGTATACACTTTCAATACACCTTGTATCACATCGCACCAAAGCCAATATTCCCTTGCCACTAGGTATGGCAGCATTCCTGTTTTATTTTCCCCATCAAATAAAACAATATGGCGACGAAGAGAAGGATCTGTGTCGGCGCGCAAGAAAATGCTGTGAGATTGTGAGGGGAATAATAAAATGGAGAAAGGGGATGAGAAACAGCGACGAAAATGCGGAGTATTTTGTACTACCTTATTTTGTATGAATTTAAGCTGGTTTTTACGATTTTATAAACAATGTACCAATCGTAACGAATTGGAAACCTAATAAATAATAAGAAGTTTGTTTAAAGTGGCGTAAGAAGTAAAAATAATATACTTACATTTCATTTAGCTATAACCTTGAAAAACATAAAAAATCGTTTTATTTATTTACTAGCTGGTTCCCGGCATGCGTTGCTATGCCATTTAATAAAGAATTTTTTTCTCCCTGCGTGTCCTTTCCCATTCATTCCGTTCCCCTTCCGCCTACCCTTCCTCTCCCGCGTCCCCTTCCACCTCTCGCGTTCCCACACTGCCTTTTCTCTCCCCCCTCCCCTCGCCCGTTTCCCCCGTCCGGCGAACCCTCCTTCCGAGTTCCACTCTCCCGCATTCCATTCATTTAGTTCAGCCGTTCAGGTATATTGAGTTTTAAAACAGCTCGCGTGCCACCTATTGCAATTTTTTATACAAATTTCGTAATGTCAGAGCTCACCAGTCGTTTTATACAAACCTTGTACTGACCATAACGAACACAACAAAAAAAGAATTATCCAATTTGGTGCAGTCGTTCGGAAGTTATGCGAGTACATACATTTCGGCGATTCATTTTTATTTATATAGATTGATAGATTTATTTGTGCAAAAAATTGCATAAGACCAATACATTGCAAAAGCGGTTAAAAAAATACATAATAAATACATTTAAAGTAAAACATTTAGAACATAATGTGCTTTAAATCGTTGTAGGAAATGTGGAAAATATCCATCTTTCCTGCGAGGCAGTTAAATAACCAAGTGAATCTTCCCAGCGGCAACACTTTGGTAAGTTAGCTTTGCATCGGGGAAGAATTTGTGTTGGCGACTTCGCGTGAAATTATCCGGGACATAGAATCCTATTTCAGCCAGAATATCTGGTACCGATATAAAAGCATTTAGAAGCTTATAAACCATCAGCAGTAATGCGACATCTCTTCTTGAACTAAGGCTGCAGATACCCAGCATTCCCGAGGTAAATGCTGTTGGAAACAGCCATGGGTAAAAACCTAACTCTCTCATATAGAGGTATCGTAGAAATTTCTTTTGTATTTTCTCGACCATTAGTACATTGACGATGTCCTCTGGCCCCCATATCTGAGATCCACTCTCGAGAATGCACGCACCATGTCATGGCAAATAGAAGTAGGCACTTGAACTAAAAATTATGTGATTGCTTTATTATTAGGTATGGCTTTTCTTTCTTTCTGTTGTATGTAGGATTTATGTTCATCTTTTTAATAACGTTCAACAGATCTCGTAAGTATGGGTTTTATACATAGTTTTGAGGTGTCTCATCAGATGTTAGTTAAGTAGTAACTCAGAAGAATGGCGACTATCGCCGTTCCTGTCTAATGCACGAACGATTACGGAAATAGCCGATGGTATCCGATCGACAGCTAGGCTCCTTCAGTGTCGAGTTGACTGGCTTCAGAATTACTCAGAGCTTCCAATAGAAAAGACGTTTAGTCCAGTTAAATATTTATTGTAAACCACACGATAAGCAGCTTGTAACCAAGTATTCCCAATCAAAATGGATTGAAGAACATTACACTTTTTTTCTTCCCGTCTCCATTATACACGTACTGCGTTTTATATTTTATTTTATTTAAAATTATTTCTGTTATATCACTAGCAGCAACTCGACCTAGTAACAACTTATTATTGATTTATGCATGCTGTGAACATTTTTAACTAGAGGATTGATATATATGCACATCCCAATGGCTTGATTAATGTAATAATTGTTAATATACTGTAAACGTTTCAAACAATAAACAAATAAAAAATAATAAAAACCATTTCTTTCATCCTAATAAATTGAGGAATATTCCTATTGTACCAAGGCTTTTCTAGACTTATTAAAGAAGTACTTATTGAGTTATGAACAATATTAAATAAAAATATGACATTCTAATGAATCTAAAACTTTTTTTAATTAAATTAACTATTTTTAACAGGTAGGTACCCATAATTTCAGCAAATCTTTTTCTGTTTAAATAAATTGTAACAGACTCTGTGTGGTAATTTTAAACGGTTAACTTAAATTTCAAAGTTCTATATCTCTCGATTGACGTAACACATCTGATTGAAAGTAGTTGCGTTGACTTAGAAATTTAGCTCACAATATCTTCTGAAAATATTATAACGATGGAGCTCACCGTTCCAGAGTTTTCACTGGTTATCATAAATTAAATTTCAAATTGAAACCAACAACACGCTGTTTTCTTCGATGTTTTCCAACGCCAGCCTGATTCCGTTATTCCGCGAGGGTCTTGAGTCTTAAAAAGAACATATTTTATTCTATCGGAGTTCGTAGGAGGCTTGAAAGAGGCTGTATTTCACATATTTGCTTAGAGCCCGCTAGAGCCTGTGCACGTGACCTCTTGCCGGAGGTCTGAGCTCGGTAGGAAAAGCCACGGACGTGTCGGAGTTGCAAAGTGTTTGCGGGCGTGTTGTCTTTCATTTGAATGACTAGATTTTTTGCTTTGCCAATTTGAAAGTTTTAAAGGCGAGTGATTGCTTGATCTTTGAAAATCTGGCCATTTCTTTAAACAAATTCTTAATATTTTTACGGAAACAATTCAGACAATATTTTGTTATGCAATGTAAGTCAGGTAATTTGTTTGTGCCTATACTTTTTAGAAGAATGGTATTGTGGACTACATTTTCCGATATGATTCTAGTAAGAATAAACGTTCTGAATCTTTTTATAAATCTTTTCTCTTTCATATACTTGTGAAATACTACCTCAGAGACGCTTTATTTTATTTATTTCGTAATTCATACTTACCACTCTCCTTTTTTAATTTTTTTCTTTTTTAAAAGAAAGACAAACATTCTCGGGTTACGAATAACCTGACAATATTTAAAAATCTCCTACTACCACCACAACAGTAAGCGGAAAGTGTTGTTTGTGTCGTGATGGAGGACTTAGCCTGCGAATCCAAACGCGGTGCCAATTCAGCCACTGACCGGACATTATTATTAACATGTAGTACATTTTGTTGCAAATACATACATGTAAAATTAGAGTTTAAGATTTCTCAGTCTATACATAGACAGTAGTTATTGAAGATAATTATCATTTGTTGGATGCAAATCAGCTAAGGGAACGTACCCATACTACGTGACTTCTTCGGGGGGGGGGGGTCTTCAAAATGTCACGCTTGGTACAAATGAGCGAAATAGCGGCAGTTTGCTTAGGAGGGGGGGGGGGGTTTAAAATTGCAAAAAATTGGTCACGTAGTATGGGAGCACATGAGAAATCATCATTCGAAATCAAGACGGTGCTTAATATGGGTTTAGCTGTATTTAATGGGTACAACTGAGTTGCTAGGTAATACAGGCACTCAGCTTTAACCCGTCAGGCCTTGTCAGAAGGTTAAAATATTTCCGCTTTACGATAAAATCCAAATAAATTAAATAATATATTTGTGAACGCATCCGAAAACTAAAAAACTGTTTTAGAAAGGTGACACAACACTCTTTCAAATTTTGCAAACATAAAAAAGTTTTCAAAATGTCTCACCTTACGTTTTTTACTACTGATTAACGAAACAAATTAAAAACACACAGGTTTTGTTAAACAAATGTTTTTTTTTGTCTTTCCGTATAAAAATTGTTTAAAAAAAATTTCAATGTTTAATTTTTTTTTTTCAAAATGCGATTCGAAACTTTGGCTTCATAAAGGTGTACATTTTATGTTGTGGTTAACTTTTATATTTGAATGTAAACCGTGGTGTTTTCTCTTTTTATTAACGTTTATATGATATTTCTCACTATGTTAATAAGGGAGACACAACGATTTCTGTGAGACCTATATGAGTTGTTGTTGCAAACCGGCTCCAGCAAATTAAATCTTATGTAGCATCACATCAAAAAAATCTTACCTCTTTTATGAAGTTCTTCTCGGCCAGGGTGAGTGCTTCCCAAGACGGGGGCCGCGGGCGGCGGAGGAGCGGGAGGCAGCTGCAGGTGCGCCGCGGGCGGGGCCGCCCCGTACCAGGCCCAGCCGCCGACCCCGACCCCCGCTTGACCCGCCGCGTTGAACATGCGCAGCTTGTCGTACACGCTGTCGCCCGTCGACGTGGGGCCGGATTGCTGCTCTTTTTGAGAGGCCAGGTTGCGGAGGACGCGGTTGATTGAGGATACCTGGAGAGAGACAAGAACATTTTTTTAATAATGTTGAGAACCCCTGGAGAAGAACCTACACCTTTTGAAAATTGGGTAAATTCAAATATTAGAAAAGATTAAGAATCTTTGGAAACAACGGTAGATACAAGAATAGTCGTTAATTAAAGGCCTCACTTGTTTTGGTCTGTTGAACAAACACCGACATCATGTACCTATAATTTTTGGCAGATAATTGCATATTTTATAGCTTAACAGCTCATGATGAAAATGAGAGAAATATTTGTAGGTATATTCCAAGAAATCCAACTTAAAAGTATTAAATTTGTATGACACCGAACTTCACTGTTATCTTTGAGGATGCTGTGTGGAGGCTCTTTAAAGGAAATGAAACAGAGGAGGTTCTGTGAAGGAAAAGGAACCTGAGGGTCAGTGTGTCTGACTCTTAGACACAGAACTTTCTCTCCTTCCTTTATTTAAAAAGACCCTCACGCAGCATCCCCAAGGATGACATAGGCTCCGACGGAAATTATTTTCTTAAGGGCCTTCCTCCTGAGTGGAGCTAATATAGAAAAAATAATTATTTAACCCCATAAGGGTGTAAGGTGATGGGTCGAGAGGGTAAGACTGGATAGGTTAATGAGTCAACCGACCTCTCCCGATCCCCTGTAACGCAGTTGGCTGACAGACGCATCCGCCGCCAAAACCTGCACAAACCTCACCCCATGAACCCGGGAGATAATATTAAGTCAACAAACATAGCGAACCACTGTTGAACTCTTTTCTTAATATTAATACCGCACAGTCCCAACTGATCCCGTTTGGAGCCAGTGAGACCATGGCATCCCCAATTGGGGTATGTAAGGCTGAAGGTAGTAAGGAGGGGAAGGAGATGGAAGGACACCAAACAGAGGACACAAAACCATTTCAAGCAATGCTTCAATTCTGAATGGTGGTCTTATACCAGGGCAATGCTGAAAGTATCTACCACTCTGGAACGTGCCGCAAACATGCTATATATTATTTTTTATTAATTGATTCTAAAATACCACAAACTAATCAAACCCGTTAAAGTACCCGTACCCCCCTCTCAAAATAAAAACATTTTTTGTAAAATGGACATCTCAAATGAAATTTTTCACGATGTTCTTAAACGACATTCTATCCTTTTAAACAAACTAAACTAATAATTACATTATAAGTTAACTAAAACATTAATTAAACAACTATCACTAATAACGTAAACCCTGCTTTCAGATGTGTAATTAAAACGAAAATATAACATTCGCTAGTCTGCTGGTGGGTCTTCCCTGAATACGAGTACAGCGGCACTACTGGTAATAGGCTTTTCTCTTTAATCCTAATGTTTCACTAATGGAAGATTATCCCCGCGCAGAACACTATTGTAAAAGCGAGGGGAATTATTTTTACTGTGCTGTAACAACACTGCGATGTCAAGATTGGAATACATTATAGCGTTTTGTAGGAAACTGGAATCTAACAAATTAAGAATTTTTTAGTGTTAGTATTTCTCAACTTAACTTAACCTAACTTATTCTTGTATGTTTAATGTCTCCAACCTACCGAAGTGATTGTGAAAGAGTCCGATTTGAATCATATACAAATTTTCATTAAACCAACATTTTCCAATACAACCCAAAATGACTTTACGACTGTGACAGCGAACGATGAAGCATTTTGAATCGCGTAATCATTCCTATTGGCTCCTCACAAGCCAATAGAGATCCAACAAAATTTTACCTGGTCACCGACTGCCGGTTACTAGGTAAATTAAGAGGAACCATCCTGTTCCAGATTGCCGACGACGTAACAGCTTGTAAAGTACTACATGTTCGCCCCACTTTTCATATACGAATATTTTGTCTATATAAATTATGGTACAGATGTAAATTGTTAAAATAAACTTGTAAGTACTTTTTTACTTATGATTCATTGACATATATGAAAAAAATTCTTCCAGCCTTATTTTTGGATATTAATGAATATTTCAAAGCTGATGGTGGAAATATACTGGATTAAATGTTGACCTATAAAATCTAACAAATTTTAATAATAAAAAAATTGCGTGTAGGAAAATTAAAGATTAACAACAGTAAGCAATGAAACGTTCTTGTTGTTGCTAAATATTTAAAAATATCTCATGGCCCAAGGGTTGTGGCGCCAAGTGGCGTGTGTATTCTAAAAATAGATTCGTAGTTTCTATGGACTCCAGATACTAATATCGACAGCCTGTATGTCGGACGAATATCTACAGCTCATATGTTGGATTAATATCTATGAACTTCAGAGTGAGGACTAATATCTACAGAGCTAAGGTCGGACGAATATCTATGACGGTCCCAGTGGTGACTAATACCTATGGAGCGTAGGTTGGACTAATATCTACAGAGGGCAGCTAAGCAAGAGGTTGTACGGAAAAGCATAAATTACTTCAATTACGTAATTACTAATTACGTAAAGATTTAAACGTTTAAAGTACGTACATGAACTTTTTGCATAATATTACGTATTTTGCTGTTTACGAGGACAATAATTTTTTGAACAAACATGGAAATACACGGCACCACAACCTAACTGACATAGAAATGGTCATGGTAACAGACTAAATAATTTAGAAGCACTTGAAATAAAGAAAGCTTTTAAAACAAAAGATTTCAGCTAAATGTGTCCAATAGTCCGATATTAGGAATTTTTACATACATACATACATAAATTAAGTTTTTAAAACTGCATACGCAATATTACGTTATTCCAATATGCTATACATAATTGCAAATCCAATATCTGCTAGTGCAGAAGATATTCGTCCACACTGTGGTTCTCATGGTCAGCAGTTTGAGCTGTAGATATTCGTCCTCACTTTGGTTCTCATAGATATTAGTCAGCAGTTTGAACTGTAGATATTCGTCCTCACTTTGATTCTCATAGATATTAGTCCAATTTGTTCAGTTTTTGGAATTCCTGTAGATATTAGTAGACGCCTCCGTTTGTATGCACTTACGTAATCGGATTACCTCTCATAACTCCGCAATCAAAAGGGTTTCACGAATTATTCGTGCATCGGCGTGTAGATTTTGAGGTGCTCGATAAAGTAAGATGAACAGAGAAATATTTAAGTTGATTTAATAATTAATTTATTTTACCAGGAGACAGTTTACAAAACGATATAAAATTGCCTGTTTCAGACAATATGAAACATGTTTAACTACCCTGCACTTAATCCAGTCCAGTGATTGAAGTTACTGCAATGTAAAGGTCCCTTATTATTTTTCTATAACAGGATGATTTAATTCCTGTCAATATTTAATATCGTTGTGATATCCACTTTGATTAGATAAAATTTATATATATTTTCAAATATCATTTCTGTGAGAATGGTTTTGGTGGTACTCCTGCCTTTTAAATATGCAAGAGCGAGACGGCAAAAACAGGGTATAAAAGGTGATGTATGTTCCTGCTCGCTCTCCTTAATCTCCGACGGCTCTATTAGCTAGTATGTAGCTTTACAACACAGACGTATTATATTGTGCAAATAAATAACCATCTCGTCCATGCGCGTTTCATTAAGATCATCACATCTCATATCACGCCTACAGCAACAGTCTAAATAACAATTTCCATATGATTATTATCAAAACACCTAGCGATTTATATCCCAAAGTGTTTTAAATTTATTCTTGGACCAAACGTCAGGCATTTTTCCGAGTGAGCGCTTCGTAGGTCAACGCATCAACACCCGCCATTTTAGGCTGCGTGAAATAATAATACCGGATATTGCGAAGGCTTCGGCGGGATCGTGTCGGGGTTGCCATGGCGACGGATGTAGCCGCGCCGGGCGCATGCGCAAGACTAAAGGGGGTCCCTTCCGGAAAAACAACCAGTGATTTTCACCGGGGGGTGGAAATGTGGTTGGGGTGCACAGTCTGATTGGAAAGGCAAGACGGCTTTGTAGACACGTTGCGCTTGGAATTTTATTCTGATCTGTTGAATAAAATTATGCTCGAGTGTAAATAATGGAAAATTTTCGGAAAAATTGGCTTTTTATGACGGCGTTTTGTGACCTTCATAAAACTATGACGGACGCAATTTGATGACGATGATATTCTAAATATTCAGCAGGCAGCAAGTATATTTAATGGTATTTTGAATAATCTAAGGGGATTCTAATCAGAATTTGTACCATTTCTGTTACAGTTAAATCTATCCATGATCGTAATCTAACTAAGTTTAAAGCAGTGAAAACTCTCGAACAGTGAGATATTACGAATGTATGTATAAATAATTATCGAAAAAAGACTAATAATTTTTTGATCTCTATTATTTAAAATAAAATGCTTTAAATCTGTTAATTTGTCCCACACAACCTTGCAACAATGATTTTTGGCATAGTGATATTTGTATAGCTAATTTCATCGGAGTTGTGATTTATTTTTGGGGTATTATGCCGTTATGCACTACCTCCATCTTTAGCCAACTTTTCAGACCTCATTACAGTGTCCATCATCATGACATGTAAAACATTGTACATTGATGATGGACACTGCTGATGTCTGAAACGTTGGCTAAAGAAGCAGGTAGCTCAACACGGCGTTCAAATCGAAAAATACTTTTGGCCGTGAAAACCTCCAATCACCTACCTACTTACTGAAAACATTGTAAAATAAATAAGGCATATAGTTTTTACTATGGAAAGTATCATTTGTAAAATAAGATAAAACAAGGGCGAAACCGGGTAGTAACACTTGCATGAAATGTATTAAAATAATGCTTTATTGAATACTTTTTATGTATGGGTATAAAAATTCAATGCCGATGTGGCGTAATGAAAAAGATTAAGAAAGGGGCCCTTAGATGGTTTAGGCATTTAGGTTTAGGCAGAAGAAAGAGTGTAAGGAGAATAAATGACGCAAATATGAATGGTAGAAAAAGTCGGGGACGCCCGACGAAGACATGGCACGACCAATTGAATCAGATACTTGACTCAGGCCATGTCAAGTCAAGTGACAGTAAAGTAGAAGAGTAGGTAATAAGAGACGATGTTTGAATGTGATTGAGGCAAAGGATGTATGCCAAGAACGAGTAATTAGACGAGTATTTTTATAAAACAATTTCCCTCAGGGCCTATGTCATCTTTGGGGATGCTGTGTGGAGGGTATTTATAAAAAATTGTGATTCAGGGAGAAACAATATATTTCTTTGAATATGTCATTGCAACGCACGCCGGGAACCACCTGCTATATAATAAAATACCCAAAATGAATCACAATCAATTCCGTGATATTATTAACAACGCAGGAAGATCATAATATTGCTGACATAGCCATTATTCATTTTAATAACGTCTTGAAATTTTGATTCATACGACATACACATAACAAAAAAAAATGTCCATATTCATAACATTTAAGTAGCAGTAATATTTTTTCTGTTTCATACTCAGTTTTAATAAGCCGGCGAATTTGAAAAAGGAATGAATAGAGTTTTGAAAAAAAAACGCCAGGTGAGGGATGCGGTCGGATGGTTTTGAATGGACACAAATATTATTATTAGGTAGGTACTACAAATTTGCCGCGCAAAAAATGTGTCCGCCATTAAAAACACTGGGTGACTCAAAACGAATATAAAATAAGTGTCGTTCAGTAAATTTGCATTTGCTGATTTGATTTAACGTTTGAACTAGCAATTAATACCCGGTTTCGCTCGTGATTCAACACCATTTTATGGCAATATTTTAATCAGTATTTTGTTATTGAATGACTGAGAAACATAACACTGATAAAAAAGATGGCGTCTCGTCTTATATTTTTCCGTTAAATGAAACATTTTAAAGCTCTATGGCCCATAGTGGAAGCGTGATAACTACCTATAAACTAGAAAAATTATCATTGAAGAAGAGTATAACACTTATAAATCTGAACGAAAATATAAAAAAGAACAAGACACAGAAAAATTTAAAATGTTACGTTCGCAACTGACAAACGAACCCAGGATCTCTTATCCGCACAAACGCCTTAACCAACTCGGCCATTGGGACCTCTAATTTTGAAGCCTTTTTTATCAATCTCATATTTTAAATTCAGAATAAAAAAATTATCTTCCGTTGCCTGTTTATTTTTCAGCGTCTTGTTCTTTTTCACATTTTCCTTTCAATTTATTAGTGTTTTATTGTAACCTTCAAAATTTATTATAATTCTAATAAAAATAGAAAAAAAAAGTTTCAAAAAATTTCAGACGTATTTTTCTAAAGTTATGCTAGCAGATTTTTTTTTTTTTTTTCACAGTGAATACCGCACAAGAATCTCAACTGCTCCCGTCTTGAGCCAGTGAGACTATGGCATCCCCAATTGGGGTATGTTGTGAGGTTGAAGGTAGTAGGGAGGGGAAGGAGGTGGGGAAGAGGTAGGTTGGGAAGTACCTGGCTATTCAGATCTGGTCACTAAACACGGCTAAAGCCATTTTCTAGCAACGTTTCAATTCTGAATGGTGGTCTTACACCAGGGCGATACTGATAGTATCTTCCACTCTGGAACATGCCGCAAATATACTATATATTATTTTAAATGAATTAATTGTGAAATAACACAAATTAATCAAATAAAATTTATTTGCGCATGCCGGGTTCGAACCCGCGACCTCCGGATTGTGAGTCAAGAGTCTTACCCACTGGACTACGGAGGTCGTCGATTTTCAAGATATGATAGTTTTTATCGAAAGTTGGTTATTATCGTGATAATTTTCACACTATTTTGTGTTGATGTTGTCAAAGCGATGAAATAACTCAAAATATATGTACAAATATGATATTATAATTATCAAATTTAAAGAATCAATTAAAAACATGTTTTATAGAATATGCCACTTTACGCAATAACCGGATTTATATAAAGCTGAAGAAATGATATTATTTTATGAAACGTTGATGCATTTGTGCATCTGTGAACACCCTATATCCCGTTCGAGAGAAAATACCATCCCCTATATGAGAACAACACAGATGTATTCTAGGGATGTCAATACATTATCCGATATAATCCCACTTGAGATCGAAAGTACTAATACTTGTCTATGCTCCCGTCTAGTCCTTCCTTGTCTCTGGATCAATATCGGTATGTTCTCGATGTGACATGACGGACAATGACGTGACATGTCACGACAATGTCGATTCGTCTTTGTTACATCACTATGGTCAGAATATTGAGGAATTGTTGTGAATCGAAGTGCTTGCTGTGAAAGTGAATTGCGTTGGGATTTGAAAGGACATTGTTGTGAAATTACACTTCTTGTTGTGGTCATGAATTAATGTGTCAAGAATGTTGAGAATCCACATTTTTGAGGAAGGATAATCTTAATTATTCATTTGTAAGAAAAGTAAAATTTGTCCAATATTGCACAAAAAAATTATATCCATATTAAGTGTCACTCAAAAGAATTACTTTTACCTGCTTCCCAAAATAATATTAAACATAGGTACAAATTTCGGTTGTGCTTCTGTCTGTTACAATGTTTGTTCAATGCACTCTAAAACTTTTATTTTGAATTTCAGTTTTACTTTCTAAGTTGTTTTTGGAAAATTCAATAAATTAGGTACCTACCTACTATATATAAATGTTATCACTTAGTTCCACTTTTTTACCTTCAATTAGTCCAACGCTAGAACGCCGAACGACCGGAAACTACCAAATCTCTCACTTGATAATAGCAAATAGGTTTCGACCATAAATATACAAATCACCCACGTTTCGACTTTCGACCAGTTATTTGTACGCAATAGCGCCTGTTTGACTATTTTATTCATGGGTCTTCACTAGTACCTACCTACAAAAACTTTACACTTTACACTGACTGTACAACAATCAAACCTTTTCTCCGCAGACATGTGCAGAGGATGAAGCGTAGCACAACCCTGTACTGGTGCTGTAAAATGCCTTATTATAGTATTCAAATTTCTCGTCGACTGTATTTATTTTTAATACGAACTTACGATGTTAAGCGTCCCTATCTTAATCTTACACCAGCCTTGCATTATTTGTAAATATCCATAAATCGCACCCGTTCATAGGCGCAACGTACGCCTCACAGATTCAATTTATACTACATTTATTTGCTTCATTCCATCCACTGCTTATTAATTTTTACGATTACGCCATAAAGTCTATATATAGTATATTTGCGGCACATTCCAGAGTGGAAGATACTCTCAGTATCGCCCTGGTGTAAGACCACCATATATAGTATATTTGCGGCACATTCCAGAGTGGAAGATACTCTCAGTATCGCCCTGGTGTAAGACCACCATATATAGTATATTTGCGGCACATTCCAGAGTGGAAGATACTCTCAGTATCGCCCTGGTGTAAGACCACCAAACATTGTATATTTGCGGCACATTCCAGAGTGGAAGATACTCTCAGTATTGCCCTGGTGAGACCAACATTCAGAATTGAACCGTTGCTTGAAATGGCTTCAGCCGCATTTGGCGAACAGATCTGAATAGCCAGGTACTTCCTAACCTTCATCTTCTCCATCTCCCTCCCCTTCCCACTACCTTCAGCCTCACAGCATACTCCAATTGGGGGATGCCATGGTCTTACTGGCTCCAGACGGGAGCAGCTGGGACTCTCGTGAGGTATTCAAATAAAAAAAAGGAATTACAAAAATTATGCGTGTTTTAGGTTGATTTTTGCATTTCGAAGTGATTTTAATATCAAAAAAGTCAAAGTTCATAATTTTAACGCCCATAAAACCATATAGCTAAATCTCACATTTATAGGCTTCAAGAATCAAACAGATTTCGTTGAATCTAAAACGCCCACAAAAACTTATTTGATAAAACATTTTTTCATACATAAATAATAATTTTGAAACGCACAGAAGGTCTGGCGATATTTGTAAGGTCCAAATAACAAATGGCCCGGTCAAAATGTTCCCGAATAATCCAATAAAAGAAATACCGCTTCGCTGGACCCATTTTACTCCTAAATTATTTAGAAAATATGTTATTTGTTATGAAATGAAAGGAGATTTCTTCACAATGGGAATTGAACGCCGGCCAATGGCCGACAAAAAATGTATATTTCGGATTGAATTAAATGAATTTACAAGGAGAGGATTATATTATTGAAATATATATTAAAATGAGAATAGCTTTATTATTTTTTGTTGTCCATATAAAATCAATTGATTAAAATACTTTTCAATTTTTAAAAATAAAATTATTTATTAGGTACGTTATAGATACTGTAATGGTAAAGCAAAAAAAAAATTCTTTCGAAAGCCAAAAAAATCACTTGTAACTACGCTGTATCATGAAATTTGCAATATTTTATCGGTATGAATTTTTTTCTTGATTTTCATAAAACAGTCACGTTTTTTTTTTTACCATATGTAGTTTCACACACGAGACACGCACAAAAAAATCATCAGGACCCATGTCATCTTTGGGGATGCTGTGTTGGGCGCCTTTAGGGAAAGAAAGGAGAGGAAGTTATGGAAAGGAAAAATGTATTAGGGGTGGGTAGGAATCTGGGGACGGACATCCCTCCCACTGATTGTTGGGATACTACTAAGGCTATATACTTGATACGACTAGGCTAGATTTCCCTTATCCAGTATCTCTCGATCCGGCCTGCCACGCAGTTGATGGACAAACGCATTCGCCATCAAGACCTCACCCCATGAATCCGGGCACCCTTGCTAAGTCCTAAACGTAGCGAACCACTTGGGGTGACGCATGGAGGGGTGTGTTTTCCAATAAATTGCTCCCGGGGCGGCGGTACCCATTCCCGCATCCCAAATTGAAAGTTTACGGAGAAGATTACAAATTTCAGATATATGAATTTTAAGTGTAACAATGACGTATTTTGTGATGTGCGTCAAAAGATAGTTAAAATGTCCAAAAGTAAAGTTGATTATGTCGATAGTCAATGCAGAATATATTAAACGTGAAATATCAATTCCATCACGAGCTATGGAACTTTGAAAAACTACCGACATTTATGAGTTAGCTCAGCTCAAATACATGTAAAAATAAATAATGTAAAGAACTTCATTAAAAGCACTTCCATAATAAACCATTCCTTGTTTATACTCGTGTCTACACATTTTCTTACATTAAGCAAACATTATCTAATAAAAGTGTATTTATTTAATCAAATCCCCATTACATCTAAAAATAACGAAGTACCTACAGCTTTTTTCACAACCAACACCTGAACAAACAAAATTCAGATCCTGAACCAATTCTACAAAAAGACGTCCGAATTAGTTGGAAAACCGACCAATGAATAGATTCCAAAGTACCTGTAGATAGCAGAAAAACCGATCGGAACTAATTCAAATAACGATTCGCGTTCCATTTTCGAATAAAGGAACGTTACCGGCGGCAAATTAAATAAACTCCGCGCACGCGCGCACAATAAATACCGAACCTCTTTTTCCCTCAATTTTTGAATAAAGAACGTATCTCCTTTCCCGCCATTTTAAAATACGGAATGCGCATCTGTGCTAGGGATGTTCAAACTTCGAATTTAATTTTAATTCATGTCGAATATAAATTTATGATAATATGGGTTTTAATAATGTATTGTCTATTTTGTTATGCTACAGATTGATCAACTTGTCCGTGCAGGGTATCTAGCACGGTCGATCGATATAGATTTTATCGATAATGCCGGTAACGCCAATTGGTACCGCCGTCCCGGGAACCTTTATTGGATAATCAACACCTCTGCCATTGGTCACTCCAAGTGTGTCGCTACATTTGGTGATTTAGCAGGGGTGCCCGGGTTGCGTATTTACAAAACCTATAGGTACCGATTCAGTCGCGGTAACGACAATTTACATTTTAAATATACCTCTATATTGGTTATTTTTTATCACATTGCAAAAACAAAAAATGTTCTAAAATCTAGATAAAATAATCTTTCCAATGTGTATATTAGAAATTAATAATTTTATTTCTAAATATTTAAATTTTGATATTGAAAATTTAAAGCGACTCAAACGCGTTAGGGATTGTAAATACGCGCCCGGGTTCATGGGGTGAGGTTTTTCTAGGTCATGCAGGCGGATGACCAGGAATCCCCAAAGATGTCATAGGCCATGAGAGAAATCATTTTCCTCAGGGCCTCCTGTGTGGAGCTTATGTAAAAAATATAAAATAAAATAAACTTGTCATTGCTCACGAGCATGGCCGCTAACGAACAAACAACAATTCACAAGGACTAAGTTTTCCTAATTTACTTGATAAGAACCGTTGTTTGTTCGTTGGTGATTTACAGTCGGGCTCGGGAATGATAACAAGTTACCGACACTATTGATAAATCTTCTATCGATCGACCGTGTTAGGTACCCAGGTGGGGAAAACAGGAATTAACGAACAAACGGTAGTTTTCGCACGGGTAACCCTCAAAACATTAACAACAAAATAATTTGTAAAATTTTCCACACGTATTTGTAAACTTTCGGAAAAAAGGAAAATTAGCATATTAAAGCATTACAATAATTATAAAAATAGTTAAAAATTTATGAGGCCACATTTTTTGAAAATATCACAACAAATACGCGAGGAAAAATTGACAGGATTGACCAGATAAATTAATGTAGGGACTTATTGAAAATTAAAACATTCGACTGTCTAAATGGCGTTTTTGGATAACATTTAGGTACCTATATGCTTTGAAGATTGACAAACAATTTTATGTAATCTATGACGTTGCAAGTGTGCAGTTAACACGCGGTAGAAGTGAAATCTTCAGAAAACTAAAGTAGATAAGAGTGGGAAGGCTACGAAGCACCTCACAAAGAGGAGACCGATTATTCTATCTCATTCTCTCGCAGGCTAAATCCTGGAGATGTTTGAATTTGTGTCTTTTTATTGTCGATTTTCCGTTTCATCGAGTTTCAAATCACAACGGTGTTAAAGAAGTTGTACTTAAAAAGTGTAGTTTAGTTTAGTGGTTCAATTCGGGAGGCGGGTATGGGTACCTCCGCTCCAGGAACCATTTATTAGATCTGCCATAGGTCACCCCGAGTGGTTCGCTACGTTTAGTGACTTAGCAAGGATGCACGGGTTCATGGGATAAGATTTGTCCGGATATTGGCCGCGGTTGCGTATGGCCACCACCCAAATGCGCAGCAGGCCGGATCAGGTGAGATTGGTTGAGAGAGATATTTTGTCCTCTCCTGCAGAACATTACCTTGCACCGCAGTGGGAGGGATAAATTTACACGTCCGTGACTCCTGAGCACACTGAATCCCTGCATGGTATAGGCCCTGATAGGAATTATTTTCCCCAGGGCTTCCTGTGTGGAGCTAATTTAAAAAAACCTCTTAAATATGTTAGTTCATATTTATTCCGCCTGCAAATTTAATGTAAGTACCTACATAATATACCTGACCGTTTTTTGCTCTGCACATTTTACTAAAAGAAAACATAATAAAATTAACGTTTTATGCTTAAAACTAATTTTATTTAATAAGAAGTAAAGATGCATTATCTTATAATAGTATTGGTAAACAATTATTTAAAATTCGAATCACTGATTTATTCCGAGCGCCCCCCATCTATTTCCCCCACATCTATGGTGGATATTTTTTAATTTATTCGGCTCTATCTGATTGGTTGAAAATCTGTCATGGCCAGAGATTGCCTCCCGTCTGTTGGCTAACCCCAAGAATTTAAAAAACGGAATTATTTTCAAAAGAGAACGAGATTTCGGCTGTTTCAACCGCACAAAAGAGATTTAAAAAGAGTTACAAATGCATCGGTTTCTTTTGTTAACAGATTTAAAAAAATAGATAAACGCTTGCAATATAATATCTGGATTTTGGGTTCATGAATCGAACATTATAATTTCATCCATTTAAACATTTTTTATACTAAAATTATAACCTCAAATTCGTACATTTTGCACCAAGAATTATTTTACTTTATGAAGTAGTGGTTTCCATAGATTTTTTTTCAGCTGCTCAAAATTTCATTTTGAAAGAACTTATTTGGATTTTCGTTATTTGTTTTTGGGGTGTAATGCCGTGTTGCGCTACCTCCTTCTTCAGCCAACGTTTCGGACAGCGTTACAGTGTCCATCATCAGGGATACAAATCTACCGGATCTGCCGGATCTGCCCTGATGATGAACACTGCAACGCTGTCCGAAACGTTGGCTAAAGAAGGAGGTAGCGCACCACGGCATAACACCCCAAAAACAAATAATGAAAATACTTTTGGCCGTGAAAATCTTAAAACGTTTCTAACTTATTTGGAGTTTAAAATAAGCATAATTAAGAATAGGGCATGCCATTTTCAATTTGGGAGGCGGATATGGGTACCGCTGGATATTGGATAAGCAACACCTCTGCATAAGTGACATAGGTCACCCCAAGTGGTACGCTACGTTTGGTGACTTAGCAGAGTTTCCCCGGTTCATGGGGTCAGGTTTATCCAGATGTTGGCGGCGGATGCATGGCGGGCCGGATCGAGAGAGACTTGTTGAGGGAGGTCTTTTGACGTTTCCAGCCGGACTCTATCGACCCATCGCCTTACACCGCATTTGGAGGGATGGATTCATACGTCCGTCACTCCTGGACATACTGACCTCCAGATTCCTACCCAACCATCGTACCTTTATCTTCCCGGAACTTCCTACCCTTCCCTTCCTTAAAAAAACCCTCCACACAGCATCCCTTAAGATGACATGGGCCCTGAGGGAAATTATTTTCTCCGTGTAGATCTAATGAAAAAAAATGCCGAAAATTGTGAGAAATGGAAATTTACGTAAATTTGCAATAACATAACCAAAAACCGTAATTTCCCGGAATTTTTTGTTAAAGATTTTTTTTTCTATTCTTTTTTTACCATAGATCAAACATTTGACGCATCTGAGTACGATCGATGTAAAGCGGGGAGGGTTTGCACGTCGGGTGAACATTAAACATTTACTATGCACCGCAAATTTGAGTCGAGGGCGACCAGACACAGTTTACAGTATAATAGGCCTGCGGTAGATGGCGCAACAATAGAATAATTCAAAATAAGAACCATTGGAACAGATGAGCGGTTTTGAATCCCGCCAAATTATTTCGCTGGAATTAAAATATCTGGTCATTTGGTCGTTTTTTCTACATTGTTCATATGGAAATTTTTTCGGCGAATTAATTTTGGATCGACGAATGGTATTTACATTTTAATGTGCTAGCGCGGTTTTTTTGTAAGGATGTCTGAAGTTAATTTTAAGTTTTTGATTGCATCAATTCGCACATCGCGCCTACATAACAAACATTTTCTTAATTTTTCAAATATGAAAAATAACTTACGTTTTTTTTTTTTGATAAAAATTACGTAAGTTATTTTTGATTAATTAATTAATATGCTAGAAAATAAAATCATGAGTTTCATTTGGGAATATGACTCACATAATGAGTAATTGGGGAAATAATAATTATAAATAATTTCAGTAATTTAATCAGATATTAGAAAATAGTCATTGTAAATACCTATCTCGAAGTGGTATAAATACATCATCTGTAAGTGGTATGACCACAGTTTGATAATGCCTTCGGAAGGCGATACAGCTGTCACACGTAAAAAATAATTACATAGCGGAACTTGTTTAGAAATAAACAAGTAATAATAATCCGAATAATAATATTATTGAATATATAAAAAAATCAAATTAAATGGAGTTCTCCAAATTAAACTCGATAACAATAAATAGCTTTCGTATCATCCACATTATTATGTTCAGCGCAAGGAAATATGTTTTTCGTTGATATATTGATAAGCTGGTATTTAAGAGGTCAATTTTTCCGCACCTGATATAGCCTGGTCGAATTTAAAAATCAAAATCGCTTCCGCTGAGGTCACTCCACCGGAATTCATCGATTAGTTCCTCACTGACTCGCAAGGGGCGCCCGTCACCGGTTCGGGGGAAATTTTAAATTATCCTTTGTCGCTCGTTTGAATTTGGAACCGCCGATTACCGCGCTCGAGTTGGTGCGAAAAATACAAATTTTAGAATGTGGAACGATTAAAAGGCGCGAAACGGCATCGCCTAAAGAAATACACAGCGAAATTAGGTGCTTAAATAATGTAAAATGGAGAATCACATTCTACTGTGGTTTTATTGGGTGTAAAAATAGAATATAAATGTAGACCCAAACCACTTTCAGAATAAAAGGTAAATAAACACTTTATTCTGAACAATAAGTGAAAAAAATGGGATAAGCAAATCGTTCTTACAATTAACTAATTTTTCTACCCTGGACTTACGGGAGATTGAAAAGTCAGTTTTTGATTTTTTTTCCTGTTGAACAAACATTAAGATGGCTAATGATATTTTTAACAAGTTCATTGCAATTATTACGGAATCATTTGAATGACTAAGAAATTTTAGACGGAAAAGCAGTGTTATTTTCACTAAACCAAATCTCACCGTTTGAGAGTACCTACTTGGTTAGAAAAACCAAAAGATGTTCAGCTTTATAAACAGATAAGATGGTTGAAAAGTTACGATATTCATGAACAAAAACTAAAAAAATGTTGGTTTAAATCTTACATATAAAAATCTCGTGTCCCGGTATTTGTGGTCGCACTCCTCCGAAACGGCTTGACGGATTTTTATGAAATTTTTTTATGTATATTTGGTGAGTACGAGAATAGGGTTTAAAGTATATTTTTAACGCTAGATCATCAGGGTGTCCCTACATGTATCTTTATATCTCATTCGGCATCATATTCTCTTTGGCTAAAGACGGACTGACAAAAATATCGTACACTCAATTGCTCTTCGAAATTCATATTGATTATCTTTATTTCATTTTCCTACTTTAGTTGGAGTTTTTTTGTTTTTAATGGCGGTCATCGTCTACAGCGTTTCATTCCTCTTTCCGTCATCGATCCCATCCCCAGTATCCCCACACACTTACAATACATTCGTTATTTTTTATTTAACAACCAAAATATTCACTACAAATAATTTATTTGGCAGAACAACATTTGTCGGGTCAGCTAGTATGTCTATGTAATATGACGGTTTAAATATGATACTGATATTTAAATGCAATATCTCTATCTTTTTTAAGATCACCACCAAATTTAGAAAGTAACCCCGTTTTGTAGAAACATATTTTCGAATTTCAAAATGGCTGCTGATCAGTTTGGGAATATTACTAAATTGGATTGCCGCCAAAATTGATAAAGGGGCGGGAGATTTTGATTTTGAAATTGTGTCTTACGCGTGGCTCTCTGGCGGTGAAAAGCGGAACAATGGAGCGACGCGGTATTTGAATTCCGAACGCTGTTCCATTATTCTATTTTCAAATTTGAATGATAATACCGTGGATTTTACCAAATTAAACGGGTTTTGCGGCTGGAAATATTATTGGGGACATAATTATGTGTAAACTATTAGTATAGGTAGGTATGTGTTACATGAGAAAAAATAGGGAATGCGCCAACAATTGCTAAGATAAAAAAATATCAAATTTTATTTCCATAGAATAAAAACAATTACCACGGCGCGCGTTTGTACTGTTAAGGATTTTTGAAACTTAATGCTAAATTACTATTTTCCATTAATCTTTATCATCAATCGGTTTACATTAAAAATATAAAAAATGTTCTTTGGATAAAAATAATCTTTTCTACCGTTTCCATTGAGTAGAATTAACATAAAATTATGAATTACTTTATAAAACATATATTACTTTGTGAAATATATGTATAAAAATATATGAAAGCATATTTTTTTACATTAGGTCCACACAGGAGGATGCTGGGTGGTGGGTCCCTCTAGGGAAGGAAGGGGAGGAAGTTCTGGGAAGGAAAAGACGCATCTACCGCCAAGATCCGGACAAACCTCACCCCCTGAACCACCCCTGCTAGTCACCAAACGCAGCGAACCACTTGCGGTGACCTATGGCAGAGGCGTTGGTTATCCAATTTCCCAGGTTCCAATTATCCAGGTTCCCGGGGCGGCGGTACCCATACCCGCCAACCAAATTGGAATATAAGAACTACCTTAAAAAATAAACGATTTTAAAACGATAAAATTTTGTGTGACAGTTTCCATTGATTGTTTTATTCCTTATAAAATATATTTTTTTTTACATGAGCTCCACACAGGAGGCCCTGAGGAAAATAATTTCCCTCAGGGCCTATGTCATCTTTGGGGATGCTGTGTGGAGGGTTTTTTAAGGAAAGGAAGGAGAGGAGAGTTCTGGGAAGGAAAAGGGTTTAAGGGGTGGGTAGGAATCTGGGGTTCAGTGTGTCCTAGTCATCCGCTCCCAAGAACTAGACAAACCTCACTCCAAGAACCCGGGCACCCCTGCTAAATCACCAAATGTAGCGAACCACTTGGGATGACCTGTGGCAGAGGTGTTGGTTATCCAATTAAGGTCCCCGGAGCGGCGGTACCCATTCCCGCCTCCCAAATTGCGATATGCGAATGTAGGTTAAGATATAATTTTTGTACAGGTAAGTTACGTGCTTTCCTACGTAGATACATAAAAATGAAAATTACAAATTACGCAGAATTTAAAATTGTTTACATGTTATATTTTTATACCGTCTTACGATTACCAAACGCTGAAAATTACTATGAACATACTTATTTCTTATTTAGTAATGGCGTTTTCATCCCCTTTGACTATTAAACCGATTCAATTACAGAAACCCTCGCTTTTTAAACGCTCCGGCGCATCCCTCTCTTAAACTATTATCTGGTGCCGTTAATGCCACGCACACACACGCACGCGGAGAGACAGCACGCATACAACACGCACGCAATACGCATGTAGCACGCATACATCACGCACCGCCACACATACAAACACAAACGTGGATTACTTATAAAACGTGAAATAATATCAAATCTTAACGTTCGTGGAAAATTACTGAATATTTAAAGCAGAAAATATCTCTATCAGAGAGCTCTAGATTTATAGTTGAATGCAAATGTTTTCAGATCAATACTAAATTTCAGTAAGGAGTTAAAGAGCTTTGAAAAACAATTTTAAATAGTAGAAAAGGGAAGACGCCAAATTGTTTGATTCATGCTTTTCATTGGTTCAATAAAGAAAAGTAGTTTTTTTTAAACTTGGCGAAACCGGGTCGTAAGTAGGTACTTCTTTTATGGCGTGAATATGAATGTACTATCGAAAAACGATATAAATCTAAACTACCATTTATTGCACTCATGCATAACTGGTCTTGGTAGCACATACGTTTACCCGCCTACTGCGTGGCGGGCCGGATCGGGAAAGACTGGTTAATAGAAGCATTTTACCTTCCCAACTGGACTCTCTCGATCCATCGCCTTGTACCACAGTGAAAGGGATAGATATACACGTCCGTCACTCATGGACACATTGATACACAAATTCCTACCCTTCATACATTTTTCCTTCCCAGAATTTCTATTCCTTCCTTTCCCTAAAAAGACCCTCCACCCAGCATCCCCAAAGATGACATAGGCCTCGAGGGACGTTATTTTCCTCGAGATGTGAAGTTAATGTAAAAAATGCTGAAAAGAAAACGTTTTATAACTTCTTAAAAAGATGGTGCGATATAAAAGTAATATTATTTAGATTCTTGTTGATTTTGTGTGTATGCTCTAATATAAAAATGTGTAGGTACATACCTATACAAACATAAGAGCGGGCACACACCGGAGGTACCTAGCTACCCGCTACCAGTCCTCGGACAGTTTTATTCAGCGAAATCACTTAAGCGTGCATTACGATTCGTCGATAGACCGGGGGGAAGCGGTCCACTTCGAAAGGTCTTAAGTCCCCCCAGGAGTGGGGCGCTTACGACTTTCCGCCGCTCAACCGGGCCATGTCTGGGTTTGGTCATACATGAAATGTGTTGCATGTGGAGGGGGGACTTCATACTATTGCCGTCTCGCCCGCACTTGGGGAAGAACGCGGCCAGATCTTTGGATGAAATTTGTTTTATTTTTTGAATTTAGAATTTGGAATTTCGTACAACTGGTTTTGGGTTGGCTGTGGAATATTTAACATATATTTTTTTAATAATTAATCCGTACATATTTTAAATCAGCGGTTATATTTCTGTACCCTAAAGGATAAACCACGCAAGTCTATAGCTATGACTGGTTTATGCTAGGTACAGATTAATCTATTTTTGTAGCATGGTTTATACATTTTTTTAATTCGAGTTAATGCTCTGCGGTCGGATTGCAAAAAAAGCAAGAATTTCAATAATAAACTACAAAATTTTTGTGGTTTTTAGAAAAAATAATTATAGTGTATGTAATAAACATACTTTGGCGTAGTTAAAATATTTTTTTTTTCTCTTTTTTTAATTTTTTTATTTTTTATGTAGTAACTATACATTTATTATTTTTTACATTTTTATATCAAACATGTTAGGTATATACATAAAGTAGAAAATATATTCGTAGTCATCCTCACTAGGAGATCCTGTGCTGAGTGGGACTATGCTTTGGATCAGTTTTAACTTCTTTAACTTCATTGTTTGGATAAGGTTTTCCAGAAACTTCTATGACGATGTTTTAAGTATACTAGTAAGTTCATTTTCCGATAGTTCCTTCAGCCAACATTTATTGTCCTATGTAGCTATTTTTTGTTTTAATTTGTTTGATACTAAGTGGAAGTTTGTTATATAACTTTACTGCTTAAAAATCAGAACCTCTTTGTCCAAATGAAGAGTTACACTTTGGTATATTAAGTATGTCTGTTTGTTTGGCTCTGGTTTTATGAGCATGTGAGGTGTCTGCCTCTGAATCATTTTTGTGGTGATGTACTAGAATGTTTTTGGCATAGATTTTCTGTATGCTTGGAATATGAAACTGTTTAACTCTAAATATCTCTAAATTATCTTATCTCCTTATCTCTAAATTTTCCGCTGGCGGACATTAATGTGTGAACCGCAAGAGTCCCAACAGCTCCCAACAGTCTGGGCCATTTGGACTATGGCATCCCTAATTGGAGTATTTTTTGAGGCTGAAAGTGGTGAGGAGGGGAAGGAGATGGGAAAGAGGAAAGTGGAAGGTATTCCGCGTAAGAGTCTCAGCTATTCCCTACCGTCTGGAGCCAGTGAGACTATGTCGAGAAGCTGAAGGTAGTGGGGAGGAGAAGGAGATGGGAAGTACCTGGATATTCTAAGCTGGTCACCAAACACAGCTAAATGAATTTCAAGAATCGAATCAATTATGAATTGTGAATGGTAGTTTTTCACCAGGACGATACTGAGAGTATCTTTAACACTGGGGCGTGCCGTAAATATACACAGATATCCACTGTATATATATTATTATTTTTATTGAATTAATTGTGACACAACAAAAATTAATTTATTAAATTCAGATCTTGTCACCAAACACGGCTAAAGCCATTTCAAGCAAGTTTTAAATACTGAATAACAGTCTTAAACCAGGGCGATGCTGAAGAGAGTATCTTCCATTCTGAAACGTGCCGCGAATTTACCAACTAGGTACGAGTATATATTATTTTTAATTAATTAAAAGTGATTTATCAAAAAATAAACAAACACATTTTACTTGGGCACGCCCGTATTTGAGCCCGCGGAGTGCGGATTGCTATTCGAGAGCCTTACCCCTTTACCACGGAGGCCGTCAGAGCTGATAAGAGACCTAATTTATATAAGCAGCGTCTGACGTGTGCCATTTAAAACTTAGACATTGACAACAACAAGCGTCATTGATTCCAAAAGTGATCTTCTAACGATTCCTTCCTTACCGACATTCCCAATCTATGTTAGACCATTGGCGATTCATTGAGGTGGATTCGCGGTTCATTGTGTCATGTTTCTTGAGCACTCTTGCGTCATTAGTCATCAGGAAAAAAACAATTGCCGGGATTGACAAAGCACTCCCCGGAGGTTGTATCCGATCGCAGTCGTCTATGTCTACAGAGTTACTTTTTTAGAAAAAAAAAGTAAGCGTAAACTACTTCAAAAAGTATTCTATCTTAAGAAATATGTGAACTCGTACAAGACAAAACTTAGAAAAAAAATTATTTTATTGCTACAATAAAATTATAAGTTTTTATGTGACAGTTTCTATTGCGTTTTTCTTTCATAAAAATTATTTACAAAATATTAAAATACTTCTTTTGGTCTTGAAATCGTGACCTCTAGACTCCGTTTGCTAAGAGATTCTTATACCTATTATCTATATTTGTGGCGATATAAGGCAAATTGAATATATACATTTTTGGGATGTGGCTTCCTCTTAAAGAGCGCATGTTAGAATGTGTTTTTTGCTCACCGAAAGTGGTTCACATTTGTTCTAAAAAGTTGCTTGGAATGCCAGCTCGCAGTCCTCTCTTACCCCGCAATAGTCCTACGATACAACACACCGCTACCCAAGCAAAGAATTTCTTTAAAATGAATCATTAAACAAAATCGGCTTAGCTCCCAAATTATTCTGAATATCTATCTATCTCTTCTCAAACAAAGGTTAAAACATCCTAAAGCCTAATAAAGAAATGAGAAACTCCACGGATACTATCTGCTGTTAGTGTTATTCTAATATAAAATTGAAAAGTTTATACTTATGTATTTATCAATATTTTTGAGTTATTCACCTGATAGTAAAATGCCATGTCATCGATACGATTCATTTATCTTTAGTGTTTGACAATGCACCTCGTTTTTTTCCAATCTTCGCGAGTCAGGTGTTTTTTTCTTAACATTTTTCGTCTTAGGTAAAAATGTAATCCGATACTTCTGCTTTGAGATACGCGACTATAAAAGATACTAGCGATTTTTTTGTGTAAATGAGATAATGAAAACTGACATAGGAGAAATAATGTTAAATTCCTAAACTTCTAAATCAGGATTTCAAAAAAATTAATTTAAGAAAACATTTTTAATTTTATATTTCATCTAAAAACTCTCCAGGTATCTACTTATGTACCGAAATGTTTTACCCATCAATTGAAAAATTAACGAAATTTCCTTATAGGTCATATTTATTTGCAGTGCCTACTGGCAACTCTATTAATTTTTAAAACTAGTTAGGTGTACCCAAAAATGTATAGATATATACAAACGTACGTAATTGCTCGCATTTCCATCTTTCCACATAGACAGGAACATACTTTCACATAATTTTATACAACACCTTGGAATCTACGTAGGTACCTATTTTTTTTTTAAATGTGAATATCTCAAAAGAGTATCACCAGTGGGATAACGGTATCTCAATTTGGGAGGCGGTTGTGGGTACCGCCACTCAGGGAACCATCTATTAGATAACCAACATTCATGCCGTAGGGGTGCCCTTTGCAGGGGTGCCCGGCTTCATGATGTGAGGTTTATATGGGTCTTGGCGCCAAATGCGTTTGCCCATCTAGTGGGAGATGAGGGAGAGGGAGACCTAATCTATACCTCTCCAGCCGGACTCTCACCCATAGCTTTGCACCTCAATGAGAGGGATGGATTCATACATCTGTCACTCCTGGACACATTGACATCCAGAATCTCAAACCTTTTTCCTTCCCTGAGCTTCCTCTTCTTCCTTTCTCTAAAAAGACCCTCCACAGCTTCCCCAAGATGACATAGGCCCTTAAAAATCCTAATTGATTGGTATGGTGTGATTCTGGAGAGAGTGGGAAGACAAAGAGATGGGATAGAGAAAGATCGGACAATACCTGGCGATTTTAGATCTGGTCACCAAAAACAGATAAATCCACGTCTAGCAATGTTTCGGTTTTAAATTATTGTCTTTCACCAGGTCAATACCGAAAGTATCCTTATACAACTCTGGAACTATAAGGTGCATTTAAGGCTCTGCAACCGGGTTCGAAAAGAAGAAGATGGAGAGATACGAAATTACGAATGTTAGAGGAGAGCGAAAATCGATGCTAAAATTGCGAAAATTTCATACATATAACTTGTAAACTAACTGAAACAAACGTGTTTATAATAATTTTTGGAGCATACTTTGCGATTTTTTTCTATCGAGGGAATTTTATATAATTTGCGTTTCGGCACTGGCAATGTCTAGATATTATCTTCAAGAATAGCATATTTTTTTTAGAGCTTTAAAACTTAACGTGTTTAAGAGAAATATGTAAGAAATCGGTAGAAATTCGAGTTGCGGGCCCTTAATAATATACATTATTAGTAATATAGTACATGATAATACGCATTTCGACATAAAATTTGGTCCTTACAAACCCACTGTCAAGTGTGGATAAAATATCTCACATTTCAAACACGACCCCTTTCAAGATAAACATTTCACATAAAGTGCTGTTAAAAGCAATTTATTTGTTCACATTAATTTGTCGATATAACGGCAACCCTATTTTAGCATACTGAATTACACACTTAAAAAGTAAAAGTGATTCTCCCATGGCTGTCTCCCTTACTCTCATGAAATTTAATACGCCCGTGTTTTATTTTATTATCAAAGTAAAAATCAATTGATACATTCCTAGCGGCCGGAGTTTGTAGTGTCTGGCTTCTAATTTTAAGTTAAGACTAATTTTAAGTTAAGACTAGACTTTAGTCAATATTGAGTTAAAGAAATAGGTACCTAGGTACTTAAGAGATTATTTATCGAAAATAGAGGTTTAGTAGATGTAATGCAAAATAAATGGTTAGTATCCTACGCATTAAATTTGATCCTAATATTTTTTTTTGAGATTACAAAAAGTTTACATTATTTTAAAGATTGGTTAGGTTTAGCTCCTTGGATAGGATTTGAGGATTTGATAAAATTCAAGTAAACCAGTAGAAAAATATCATTACCGCAAAACTTGTCAACTTTCAAACTTTGAAAATTTAATTTAAAAAAAATATTTGTGTCGGAAAATTTATTGCACATGTTTTAACAACCGAAATATGTGTTTAAGTTGTATGTGTATCTGAGAAATAAAAAAAAGTGGTGTTCCAAGTCACCTTTAGATGTGGGGCGTTTTTGAATTACCATTATTTATTATAAGCCTATGACAAAGATGAGCCAATCCCAAAAAATAATTTATAAGTCTATCTATCTATCTATCTATCTATCTATCTATCTATATAAATAAAAATCAATCACCGAAATGTATGTACGCGCATAACTTCCGAACGACTGCTCCAAATAGGACAATTCTTTTTTTTTGTGTTTATTATTGTCAGGACAAGGTTTATATGAAACTACTGGTGAGCTCTGGCATTACGAATTTTATATAAAAAAAATTGCGATAGGTGGCATGCGAGCTGTTTGAAAAATGAGTGTACAGGGACTGAATGCATGGAATGCGGAAAGGGGAGGGGGAACCCTGGAGGGGGGAGGGGAACTCGGGAGGGGGGTTCGCGGGACGGGAAAAGGGGGGGAGTGGAGTAAGGAGAGGGAAGGTGGACGACGCGGAGTGGGAACGCTTGAGGGGAGAAACAATTTCTTTATTAAATCGCATAGCAACGCATGCCGGGAACCACTAGTAAATAATAATTAAATAGAAACTGACATACTTTACAAAATACATGACGGGAAACTCGTATAACCATTGAAGAATTAAAAAAATATGATTATATTTTTTCAATGTAATTACAGTACCTACCAATATTTTTGAAATACTAATAATAAAAAAATAAAACGCAACGAGTGTACGTGAAAAATTGGGATATTGCCTGAGTGGTAGAGTAAACTTTAAACTCAGTTGGTTAGCTTTAGTTAGCGGGAATGGGTACCGCCGCCCCGGGAACCTTTATTGGATAACCAACACCTCTGCCATAGGTCACCCCAAGTGGTTCGCTATGTTTGGTGATTTAGCAAGGGTGCCCGGGTTCATGGGGTGAGGTTCGTCTAGGTCTTGCAGGCGGATGACCAGGACACACTGAACCCCAGATTCCTACCCACCCCTTAAACCCTTTTCCTTCCCAGAACCTTCCTCTCCTTTCTTTCCTTAAGAAAAAAACTCCACACAGCATCCCCAAAGATGTCATAGGCCCTGTGGGAAATTATTTTCCTCATGGCCTCCTGTGTGGAGCTCATGTAAAAAAAAAGTTAGCTAATCTACTATCGAGCGTAC
Organism: Limnephilus marmoratus; assembly: GCA_917880885.1. Taxonomy (NCBI): domain Eukaryota; kingdom Metazoa; phylum Arthropoda; class Insecta; order Trichoptera; family Limnephilidae; genus Limnephilus; species Limnephilus marmoratus. The sequence continues at coordinate 31,060,936 of OU862931.1, forward strand.
GAGTATGTGTTAAATTTCCGTTAAAACTTTAAGTATGCCACCAGATTAATCGGCCAGCTGAGTATTATATTTGGTGGGCTTCAGCGGCTACAGGCTGTAGGCTATATACTGTAGGCTGTATGCTCACAGCTCATAGGTCACTGTCGGTCGTTCATTTGGAAACAAACAATTAGAACGAAAATTGATACTACATATTTAAATTCATCATGAAATGTACTATTTGTAGACTAGAACCTTATTAGTAAGAACTAACCATCACGCCGTTCCTCCGCAGGGGTAGGCAGAGAGGATAGACAGTGCAGCACACAAATCGTGTCTGTTTACTCTCTCGGGATACATTGGATTGCTAATAAGGCCTAATTTATTCACATTCACACATTACGAATCTGTAAGTAGAATAGTTAATGAGATAACTTGTTTATACAAAATCATACATTTTGAAAAATTATAACCCTCAGAGCCTACTGGAGTTTTTTTAGAAAGAAAGTTCTGGAAAGGAAAGGGGTATGAGGGGTGGGTAGGAATCTGGGGGTAGGAATGTGTCCAGCAATGACGGAGTGTGAATCCATCCCTCCCACCACGGTGCAAAACGATGGGTTTAGAGAGTCCGGCTGGAGAGATCTAGGTCAGGTATCCCTCAACCCGTCGTCGGTGGGCAAACGTATTAGCCACCAACACCTAGACAAACTCGCCCCGTGAACCCGGGAACCTCTGCTAAGTAACCGAACGTAGGTTCCAGAGCGGCGGTACCCATACCTCCCTCCCATATTGAAAAATGTTGAATATGTCCTACATCCTACAAATATTTCCTATATCCTATTCACAAAATTAACAATGTACCAGCCATTAATACTACTAATACTGCACTCATAAATTGTAATTGTATTTTGCATTCAACAAATCACCAATACTCGACAATTACTTATGGCAAGGGGTAGAAAAACATGTTATTTCTGCAATGCGCGATCGGTTTATTACAAATGGGGGTAGTTCGGTAATCCACACTTCAATTCTGAATAATTACAGGATCCTTTTCAGAAATGCAACCCTTATTTTATTTACACGAATTTCGTTTGTCAACACTCCAACCTCTCCGGCGAATATCATAATCCGTCATACTTGAACATATGGCGATGTAAACTTGTATCAGGGGTGTTTTATAAGGGAAATATTATTTTTACTAAATAAATAAAGTAACCCAAGATTTTACCACACACCAATAATTTATATTTTTAAATAAATGAACGAAAAGAAACAAGGTTTACCTGTTTATATATGGTGGTAGTGATTTTTATTAATAAACATCTAAAAATGGGGATATGATTTTAAATTTTCACGGCCAAAAGTATTTTCGTTATTTATCTTTGGGGTGTTATGCCGTGTTGCGCTACCTCCTTCTTTACAGCTTTACAGTGTCTATGTCCTGACGATGGATACTCTAACCCTGTCCGAAACGTTGACTAAAGAAGGAGGTTCCGCAACACGGTATAACACCCCAAAAATATATAACGAAAAAAAATCTGAAAACCGAGTTCGTAAAAAGTTTTCCCTTGATCTACGAAATATAAAACTAATTATTTGTTTGTCACTTACAAACCGGTTTCGATTTTATATATCTTTTTAAAAAAATCTGAAAAGAAAACAGGTATGTAAAACTACTTTGACACAAAACGTATTTTTTTTTTTAATGCTTTTTTTTATTTTTTCCTACGATTTTATTCTGTTAGATTATATCCATTGTTATGCGACTGCTATCTCTGTCGACCTCTTGTGTCGACAGCGCTTTTTGAAGACGAAATAGCTATCACTCTTAAACATAATTTTAAATAAAGGTTGTGGTGTTTAAAAGTCGCCTTTGATGTCAAAAAACACATAATAACTTCGAATTATTTGACAATTAAAATTATTTTTAAAACCCTTTACCGATCGAAATTCGTCTATTTTTATTTGTAAGTTGCAAACTTCTGGTCTTAATCGCATTGGGACAAACTCGTAAGTGCGTTTATTAGCATCAATGACACATAACAATTTTCCGGCAAAAGTAAACATGTGTTGACGAAGGGTTCCCGCGGGGGATGGCGAGTGCTTGGGGATGTTTTCCATTGCATAAGGGTAGCAATTTGTTAAGTTAGTTCTGAAGCAATGGAACCAAATTATGATTGATTGACATTTAAAAAAAAAAACTTGTAAATCATGATAAAGAAGTGAAAAGTTAATCATTTCAAATTCATAGCACCTACTTTATTGCATTTGGTAGAATTATTTAATTAAGTTAAATTAAATTATATCTCTTGACCCAGATATAGAAGTTAGGTGCAGAATTAAAGCAGCAAGAACTGCGTTCATTTAAATGAAATCCCTCTTCTGCAATGACAATATCAGTATAAAACTAAGGCTGAGAATGCTAAAATGTTATGTGTGGTCAGTCTTGCTGTATGGATGTGAAACATGGACCTTGAAAATAAATACCATGAACAGGTTAGAGGCTTTTGAAATGTGGCTTCACCGGAGAATGCTCAAGGTCCCATGGACCGACATGATCACCAACACAGAAATTCTCAGGTGGGCTAGAGCAGATAGAGAACTGCTTACATTAATAAAAATCCGGAAAATTTCGTATCTGGGTAATATACTTCGAGGGGAGAAGTATCACTTGCTCTATTTAATATTGAAAGGCAAGATAGAGGTTCGCCGAGGGCCTGGTAGGAGACAAATGCGAGAATACGAGAGTGGACCGGCATTAGAAGTGTGGAGGAGCTATTCCGGACAGCGCAAGACAGAAACATTTTCAAGGTGATCGCCAACGTCGGGGGGACCAAAGACCAAAGACCAAGACCAAGAACCAATACGGCACACAAAGAAGAAATTATATGAACCCATGCGGAAGAACAGTATAATGCTAACGGTTCCGCGACTTTCATTACCCCGACAGAATATCCCCGACAATATATCCTACGGACAAAACATTCTCCACAAAATATCAACTAAAACCTAACCTAACAAAAAAAAAGAATTCAGAGTAGTCGAGGCACATTTTGTCCTTGCGATATTATGTCGAGGGATATTAGGATATTTTAATAATAATAATAATAATAATAAAACGTTTATTTGTTATAGAGAATACATCAATACAAAGAAGCTTTGACTGTCCAACTAGGAAGGTCTCCCGTTCTAGGACAGTCAAATGACAAACATTTTGATAGGCGTAAATTTAATTTAGAAATTACCAATTTGGGACACAAATCAACACATCATCGCCAAAAAACTTTATCTTATTTACTAAAGTTCAGGCAAAAATATTTAATTATTTATAATGTATGCATAATTTAATTATTTACTAATTTAGTTATTATTAATTATTTATAATTATGCACAAGTGTCCTTTACGTACATGTTTTTTTTTTCAATATAGAAAAAAGAAAGAAATGTAAAATTATAAGTTTACTTGTAAATAAACCAAAAGAAAAATAATACATATTACCAAAATAAAAATAATACATTCTACCAAAAGAAAAATAATACATAAGAAAAATAATACCTATTAATTATAAATAAACCAAAAGAAAAATAATACACATTAATACAAAGTTATTGAAAGCAGTGAAGAAGAAGCAAACAGAAAATACTTGTATATGGTGACCTTGTTAAAAAAAACGTACTGCTAAATTGTTTAATTAGTACAGCTTTATACTTCAGTAGAGGCATACAAAAAATATCAGAATCGTTAGCATAAAAGGTTTTCAAAAATGTTTAAAGTGTTTTCCAATCGTACTTTATTGTATAATCGTACTTTTTTGTCGGGTATATTTTGTCGGAGGATGAAAACGCGCGGTACCCGTGCTAACCTTGATTATTATTAATAACTTATGTTATTATAGCCATCTTATAACTATATTTCGTGCAGTTGTGCACGCCTACACTTCTGACAAAGTATATTGTGTAATACTTTATGAAGTTTACTTTATTACTTTATAAAATTTGCAGATATTTTAGTATCTTGAATCGTTAAAGCTTAAAACTTGAGTTCTATCACGAGCGAAGGAGCTTTGCGAACATTTATTACAAGACGTCAAACAGTTTGCTCAAATTAAATAAGACTTCTAGGGCCCACACAGTTTATGCAATTGATCACCGTTTAAGAAAGAATTCGTAAATTTCATTTTTACATTGCCCTTACTTTCGGCAGATACACCGGTCCATACTACATTTCTTATTGCTTGATTGTATGGTAAATTGGGTACCTAAACATAATTTATAATAATGCTTGTTTGACATGCATACTGCTTCGTGCAGTGTTGCGTAGGTCCCTTTAAATAAACCTTAATAAATAAAATCATCGGTTTAGGCCTTAGCCATAATAAAAATGATAATTATATCTCCACCCTGAGTGGACACTTCACAGCGTATAATCATTACAAACACCCCCCGAACCCAATGAAGGGTGGTTATAGCCAATAACTGTAACAATACTTTTATTACTGTCCCCCAAACTGAAGTACTTTCAATTTTCCTGAGCTCGAAAAACCAAACGCAAGCGGTAGTTTGGTAAATCGGTTTATAACTATCCATGCGTTAATTAAATCGGTCATAAAATGAGATTATTTTAACTAACTTAGGCAAAGCAATATTGGATTAAATGTTGAACGTTAAGTATATATGAGTAGATATAGAATGGCTAGCAACTTTACTTTGTATCTAAAATCAATAGTTATTTTTACTGAAGGTGTCTAATTTTATTTAATTTTAATTTTATTTATTAACAGAAACGAACAGTAGGTACATTAGATACGTGTTAAAAAAATTACAATTATTAAGTATATTACATGGTGGGTACCTATTATGTGTTTCATTGTAGTGTCTTATTTATGGTATGCATATTAAGTAATTACCGGGTGATGTATGTAGTGGGAAGTAGAGGTGGGTAAGTTCTGCATTTTTCCGGAAGCCTCCGAGACTTGCTTCCTTTTAAAAGTACACGAGTTCTAGGAGCAGGTCCCGGGTCCGAGTTCTTAGGTGCGGACTGGGCACTGGGTATTGTTGCGGCGCACCGAAACGGGACGCACGGGTTCAAAGAACTCGGAACCAGGACCTACTCGTAGAACCCACACGAGAACTCAGAACCCCGGAGTCGGACAAGACCCGTACGAGAACAAGGACCCGTCACCCGTGCAATGTAGGTACATTCAATGTATCTACACTGCACGGTCTTTTATTGAGAATTTAAATAAGTAAATTAATAAGCTGTAATGCTTTACTATAAACTATTATTTTATAATGCACGTCACCCGTTGATTAACGATACCAGATAAGACGCTCTAATTAAAAACTACTCCGTGCCTAGCCGAAGGGGTCACGCACGTGTGTGTCGATCAACGAACAGCGATCGAATGAACGATGAACGCCCAGCGCCCAGCTCGTGACGTGACTCAAGGGGAAGTGTCATAGTTGGCCGGCCGCGGGTAGCGGGGAGTGTCGGGAACTCACCGAGACCCGCGACTCATGAGTGGAATGGTGAGTGACGCCGGACCGTGGATCGCGGAGCAAGCCGGCGCGGCGGCCACGGGGTGAGTCAGGAATGTAGTAGTTCGCGGCGTTCGCGCGAGTCCGGGAGTGGGCGAAATGAATGGATTGTGTCGCGATTCACGTAGCTTGGAACAAGGCGCTTGGGTTTAAAGGAACCCGGGACTTGTATTCGAGTGCGGTTTTCGCGCTTCGGCGATGAGTTGCTCGGACCGCCGGATTACCGCCGGATTTATTTGGATGCGGAGAGTACTGGGACTGGGCCGGGTTCTCTGGGAGTAGTCGATTTGAAAAAGGAGTGGGAGTATTAACCGCTTCCCGCAAAGGAGCGGATCACATGAGCCCATTCCAGCTGAACTGACACATCGCTAGTGGGAAGGTGTATGTGCGTGAGTATGTATGTATGTATGAATGCGAATTGAACAAATTATTTTATTGACACGATGCTCTTTTTAAATTTGGGCAGTGAATCGGAGCAAATATCGATGTTAGAATTTAGACCAATAATATCGAACGTATGAAGAGCACGATTGATTGGCGAATTAGATGCTGCATTTGTCTTGTAATTAAGAGTGTGGAATAGTTCTGTATAGCGTGTACGTCTTAATGGTGTGTTAAAATTAACTAGGGAAAGAAGTTCGGTACAGTCAATGTTATTATTAAAAATTTTGTGTATAAATGTCAAATCAGCTATTGCTCGCCTTTGTTGCAAAGTTTGAAATGTGCATTCAAAGTTATTGTTGAATTTGAAGGTAAGATATTTTATAAATTTGTTTTGAATATGTTCTATGCTATCTATGTATACTTTGTATTGCGGGTTCCAAATTGGCGAAGCATATTCCAGTGTACTTGTAACTAATGCAAAATATAACATTATTACTGTACGCGGGTTACTGATTAGGGAACGTACCCATACTACGTGACCAACTTTTTGCAATTTTTAACCCCCCCCCCCCCCCCCCGGTGACCAAAATCCTAAGCAACCCGCCGCTCATTTTTATGGAGCGTGACATTTTGAAGACACCCCCCCCCCCCTAAACGTGTCACGTAGTATGGGTACGTTCCCTTACTTTACTTATGCGAAGAACAAAACCAAGTATTTTATATGACCTGTGAACGATTGAATCGATGTGCTTATTAAATATAAGTTTGTTTAAATATTCATGTAATTATTATGAGGGAATTAAAAAAAACAATTGATGCTAGAGGAGAAATTTATAGATGTTAAAGCTATTTTATCAAATTTGTGTACAAAAGAAAAAGCACTTAAATCAACAAAAAAATATGTAGGTAATTATTTCACTTTTATTTATTACTAGCGAGTTCCCGGCGTGCGTTTCTATGCCATTTAATAAAGAAATTGTTTCTCCCTGCGTTTCCTTTCCCATTCGTCCGTTCCCCTTCTGCGTCCCCTTCCGCCTCCCCTTCCTCTCCCGCGTCCCCTTCTCCGCCTTCCCTAACCCCAATCCCCTCTCCCGCTTCCCAAATGGTCCCGAGAACCCTCCTCCAACCTCCCGCATTCCATACATTCAGTCCCGGCATATTTAGTTTTCGAACAGCTCGCATACCACCTATTGTAATTTTTTCATTCAAATTTCATGATGCAGAGCTCACTATTGTATATAGAAACCATCGTGGGTATGTGTACATCAAATCCCAAAAGTTTTATCGCAATCGGATGAATGGTTTAGCAACACATAGACATACGTATGCAAACATCTCATATATATGCAAACCCAGAAGCACGATACACATATTTTGATTTTTGTATTTATAGAGATTGTGGATAGCTTAAATTAAATTATTGACTTATGTACTGCTTATACAAATCAACTAATACGCGGTACCGTCTTATTTTCGACAATTAAATGAACGAATTTCAAAGCTTTGTAACTCAAATTGTAAATAATGTACCTGGCGATAACCTAAAAGTTACATCCAGAAAAAGGTATGCGTTCAAAAGATTTTACTGGCAACTATATAGTTGGGATTGCCATATTTTTGGATAAAATATAAATAATTTATATTTCATCATTTATTTTAACCAATATTGCAACTGTATAATTATTAATATTATTACATGCAGGTCATAAATGATTAAGTATATATTGTAAGTGATTTTTTTCCGTCTTCTTCACAAGGAGATCCTGCACAAAGGACTATGTTTTGGATAGACGGCTTTCTAAAACCTATGATAATATTCTAAGAATACTTCTCAATATTTCTTCTGATCATCCAACAAGAACAAAATAAGCTTTCAATTATCCACAAACACTTAACCTGTGTGCATTTTTTAACATGATTTAGTTACATGTTGGTGGTAATGTTTTGTGCTACATTTTAAGATGGCTTGCCAAATAGCCAGTAAGCAAGATGTCCTGGCGATATTCAACATTTCTTTGAAACTCCTTCCGGTTTTCTCAGAGAGCGGAAACCGCAGTTCGCTCGTGGCTTCATTTAGGGGAGGAAAAACATAAAGATACCATCCCCTTTCTTATCCACAAGTGGAGGCACTCGGGGTCAAACTGGGAATTGGCAGCGGAATCTGGGGGTGGATTAAATAGGGGCGCTATACACTCTGCCTACACCATACACTGTATGTGTACATTGTACTCTGTACACTACATTGTTGAGGGAATGTAGGTTTTGATGGTGATATAAAGGTATTACGGAAAACTACAAGACAGAAATAAATACCTATAGAATTAGACTATGGCCTGTGATGAGCTACGGAACTAAATGAACAGGACCTAAATAGCTACGAATACATAATATATTATTATGTGTCGCAGATAGCTACATACTACTTTAATAGTAGGTACTAAAATAGCTACATACTAGGTTTGTGAATAGGACTTAAATAGCTACATACCACGTGAATAGCTTTAATAGCTACTTTAAATATTAATAGGACTTGAATAGTTACATAAAATATTAAACAGCTATACATAAATATATAAAGATAACTTAAATAGCTACATAATATATTAATATAACTTAAATTAGCTACATAATATATTACATGACTTAAATAGCTACATAATATACCTATTAATAGGACTTAAATAGCTGCATAATATAATAATAGTATTTGAATAGCTACATAAAATATAGATAGGACTTAAACATCTACATCTACATAATACATAAATACGTAAATACAAATTAAAATCTACATAATGTATTAATACGACTAAAATGGTTTAATTCTTGCGTTGTTGTAACATTAATATGTTATTTTAGTTTATGTTAAAGACGCATGTTGTGCCTTGTACATGGAAATATATTAAAAGGACTTAAATTAGCTGCATAATTTATTAATAGGAATTAAATAGCTACATAATATATTCATAGGAGTTAAATAGCTTCTTAATACTTAATTGGAAAAAAATCAACATAAATCCCAAAATAATGTTGCTTTGCACAGATATTTTTTGGCAGATCAGGTTAAGATAGATTTTTTAATGATAAATTATAGTTTCATAGTAGTTTGAAAAAATATCTAGGCTTTTATAGTCATAACATGACATTTAAAAACAAACTACCTGCTATTAATTAACAATTTTTATTGATGGTTTATTCGGACAAGGGACATATGATAAACATCATCTAGTTTATTACTGGTCACAAAAAAAAACTTATACTTGATCACCCCACTAAATAGCCTTATCTAACACGAAACCAATTCAGAGTTATTACAGTAAAGGCAGGAGGGTAGCAGAATACAGCCTTATTCTTCTAAAACCTCCCCCGCAGTATATTCCTCACTGGGGGAGGATGTTGAGATATGTCAAAGGGAATGTGGAGGATTTTCCTCACAAATTGAATGGGATTTTTGAGAAGCCAGGCAGAGGAATGTTTGTGGCTATTTGAAGGAGGTATAAAAGGATGGTTGGTAAATTAAACAAAAATGTTTTCCCTACATATTGAACTAGGAAATCTAATGAGTAATACCTACTTCTTTAGTTAGACTGTTTATAAAAATATATAAAATTTTATAAATATGTTTTTCAGCTTTACGGGTATATTAAATATATCTTACTAATATTATAAAGGCGAAAATTCGTATGGATGCATGTTTGTTAATCTTTCACGCAAAAACGACTGAACGGATTTTAATGAAACTTTACAATAATATAGCTCATACATCAGAATAAAATACGCGAGCTCTGACAATAAAAAAATTGCAATTGGTGGCACGCGAGCTGTTTGAAAAGTGAATGTACCGGTAATGAATGTAAGGAATGCAAGAGGAGGGAGGGGAACCAGGGATGGGAGGGGAACTCGGGATGGGGGAGGGAACTCGGGAGGGGGATTTTGCAGGAGGGGGGATGCGAATACGGGGGGAGCCTGGGAGGGGGACTCGGGAAGGGGGTTCGCGAGACGGTGGGAAGAGGGGGAGTGGGGAGGGGGAGTGGGGAGAGGGAAGGGGGACGAATCAGAGTGGGAATGCGATAGAGAAAGGACACGCATGGAGAAACAATATCTTTATTAAATGGCATAGCAACGCTTGCCAGGAACCAGCTAGTAAAAATGTATATATATAAGTTTTTTTTAATTTTCATTATTTTCGTAAAGTTATTCAAAATTGTCGCAGAAACACTTCCAAGTTTTTAGTTTCACCAAATTTTTTTGTTTCGAAAACAAAAAAAACTAAACGACAATGAGCTCTGGCGTCATCAAAGTTGCGTGTGGTGTCAATGTAACTATTTTCAATTAGCAACGTAAATTCCATCATGAGCTATTGCGCTTTGAAATATTAAAATTTTCTTCTGGAATTTCTTGGTCGATACAACTTTTTTGTACACGCGTCCGCATTTCTAATATGAGCTATGAAGCTTTGAAATGTCTACCGATCGATTATACGTAAAAAAACATAACAAAATATTTATCTAATGTTTAATAAGGAAACAGACTCTGAAGAAGGTAGTGGATGAGACTTGATAGCAACGCTGGTAATGTACATTTAGAAAATTGGCCGGAATGGCCAGTGAAAATTTTATAAAATGATTAAATTGTAAAAGAATTTGTATCACCATACAAATGAACACACTTTAAAGTAATCCTTTATTATCCATTCCATTCTCTCACCATTTGATCGCCTCGCGAAAGACCGAGACAAAAAATGTATAAACCGGCTTTTTATCGACGGAATCGAAATGCGGCCGGCAAAGACAGAAAAAGACAAACGTGCCGTCTCTCTGTATCCCCGTAAGAAATACTAAGAGCAACAGGGGTGTAAATATATCAGTCGGCTCGTCTTGCATGTGTACAGCAGACAATCTGATATCTTATACTTGAATTAAAATGGATTCCGATGTGGAATTATTTAATGGCAGGGCGCGAATTGTTCTGCGGAGGTTTGTGAAACTTTTAAGCTTAATGGAACTTTGGAGTTAAGTTTTACTTAAATATGGGTAAGTACCTTTAACCTATGTAGAGTTCGTCGTTCGTAACATGAATTTACCCAATAATATTCGTTAGTAATAATATTTATTCATGAATCAAATTAGGATCTCGGCGTGCGCAAGTAATTAATTTGTTTTATTTAATATATTATATTTTATAAGTATTTGATAACTTCAGTATAGCCCTGGTGGATAGATCACCATTCAGAAATGAAACAAACCTTGAAATGGCTATAGCTTTGTTTGGTGACCAAGTCTAATAATAGTCAATAGCGGGTGTACCTCCCCACATTCTGTTCCCCGTCTTCTTCCGCTCGCCTTACAAAATATTTATCCCAGTTGGGACTGCGATAGTATCGATATCGCACAAGAGTCCCAACTGCTCCCAAATGGCTGCAGATGTTTGGGAGCAGTTGGGACTCTTGTGCGATATTATAAAAACTATGTATGTCTATATACCTTTATATATATAAACACATTTTGAATACGAAATGGCTCATGAAGAGTAATGTAACGAGAAATAATAGCTATATAATACTCATACACATTTAAAGAAATCAGATTCCTAACACGACGCAGGAAAAGATTTGAAAATTTTATGATGCCAGAGTTCACATTATGGAATTTTTTGCTGCATAGATATCTATAAAGATATTTTATCTGAATACCGCACAAGAGTCCCAACTGCTCCCAAGTCCCAACTGCTACCTTCAGCCTCACAAATGTATATTGTGAGGCTGAAGATGGTGGTGAAGGGAAACAGATAGGAAAGAGAGAGGTGGGAAAGTACCTGGCTCTTCAGATCTGGTCACCAAACACGGCTGAAGTCATTTCAAGTAACTTTTCAGTTTATTATATAACACAAATTAATCTAATAAAATCTAGACACGCATATAGTATATTTGTGGCACGTCCCAGAGTGGAAGATATTCTTAATATAGCACCATTCAGAATTGATAATTTGCTTGAAATGGCTTTATCTGTGTTTGGTGACGAGATCTAAATAGTAAGGTTCTTCTCCTCTTCTTCTTCTTCTACCCCAACTTCTTCCTCTCCCCACTACTTCAGTCTCACAACATACCCTAATCGGGGATGCCATAGCCTCACTGGCTCCAGACGGGAGCAGCTGGGACTCTTTTAAGATATTCATAAAAAAAATGGGATTTGAACCCGCGAACTTCGGATTGCTAGCCGGTAGAAAAATTATTTGGATTTTTCAATGCGATCATTCCACCACCGTTTAATTTATTTACCGTGTAGTTTTTTTTTTGTTGGTTTGAGAAGCTTAGGTCATTTAGACTGAATATAGCAGGTAAGTACCCAACCCGGTGGGTGTCAAAAGTTATCGGGTTTTAATTCGGACGACGATATGACGGGGAAAAAACACATTGTAATTATGCGCTTTTTTATTATTTCTGTCGGCTCCACTCAAATGAATAATTAAAATTGAAACCAAAGGTGTTTTATTCTGTTGGGAAGTGGATTATTATGGATACGTTATTTGAAGAAGCTTCTCTGATTTTATGAAATAATAATTATTTTTGATCTTATTAAAACCCTTTAATTTAGTAGGTAAATAATTACATGAATCTGAAGAAGTGTGTCTGATTTGTTTCATTATCATTATCATTACATAGTATAAAATGAAGTCGCTCAAAATGTATGTGTGCATAGATCTTTTAAACTACGCAACGGATTTTCATGCGATTTTTACCAACAGATATAATACATACGTATAATACATTTATATGTATAATACATACTTATTATAGTAGAGAAAAGCCGAGAAATTCAAATATTCAATTCAGGCAGCGGGCAGCGGGCAGCTGGCAAGCGGGTGGTGTGAATTTTATAAAGGTTGGGTAATGGCGTTGTGTTTCGTTAGCCACAGCAACGTTTTTTATAAAAATAAGTTTGAATCCGAGATTGAATTTTTTTATTATTATTGTAGAAAGCAATCACTTTGTGGTTTGACATATTTAATAAAATAAAATACTTTTTTGTTTAAAGCCACAAGATTTATTAATTTATGAACCGACCGGTTTCGCTATACTCGTGCATCTTCAGGGTACAAATTAAAACTTAAAATTATAAATTAATACAAATATCTTCAGGGTACAAATTAGTATTAATTTGTACCCTGAAGATTCTTGAGTAAAGCGAAACCGGTCGGTTCATAAATTAATAAATTTCGTGGTTTTAAACAAAAAAGTATTTTATTTTATGAAATTTTTTTACACTTAATTTTAAAAATAAGAGGAAGGTCATTGTCTACATGAGATTTCGAAAGTCCAACCCCATCCGCTTTACTCATTCTTTAAAGCAGATATTTTTTACTTGTTGATGAAATTTTGCACACTTGACATCCAAAATAAGAAGCAAAATTGTCTGTTTGCTTCTGATTTCGAAAAATTCTGCCTAGAGCCCTGGCAACGCCGGGATATTTGGCTACTAAGTACAACATATAAAAATCTTGACCATGAAATGGAAAATCTACTAGGTAAGTACTATGTTTGTCTGAAACAGTAAAAACGTTGAACTTTGGCTATAAGAAATTTACATAACTTTATCTGTCAGCAATCCATAGGTCAACCGTAAGATGGAATATAAAGAGTTAAATGTTATATTTCATTGAAGAAGAAGATAACAATAATAATCTAGACGAAAATATGAAAGAAAACAAGACACAAAAATAGAAAAAGATAATGGTAGCAATTGGGACTCGAACCCAGAACCTCTCGTCTAACCGGGACGTGCGCGTTTACCAATTCCGCCATGCCACCTTCTGTCAAACCGTCGTATTTGTCAATCTCATATTTCAAATTTTAGAATTAACAATTGATTCTAAGAAATGGTTTGTAACCTAGATAGCGTCTCAGATAAATACATCCGATTTTTATTTACATGAAACTAAATAAGTAAAAGAGAGTTTTTTCTTACAAAAAAAAGTTAAATGTTTCCTTAAAACTTATTTCTGAATCTTCGATACCTACTTTTCTACCCTTTGGTTAAATATCGCAAATCTGTTATTATTTATTATTGTGATTAAGTTATTGTGTTTGCCCATAAGTGTACACAACTTAGAGCAGAAGGACCGCTTCACAAATGACATAATTGCACACGTAGGTCAACAAGCAAATTCCCTCAACACACTCGGCGAACATTGTCAACAGGCCTGCCGCAGTCTGGACAGTTCCAACGCCAACAGAGGGCGCCCGGGAACATTGGAGGACATCGGGGGGACATTACGGGACATTGCAGGACATTATGGGACATTTGGGGACACTTAGCGACATTGGAAATATTACTGGGAAATATCAGAAATAGACAAATCCCACTGGATGGTGCTAATGGAGGTACTGTTTGCCAAATTGCATAAATAATTTTGGAGACATAATTTTTGGACTATTTTTTTAAACCGTGCTACAAATTTAGTTGATTCGAAAGTACGTACGAGTAGCTTTTGAATTAGAAGTACATACATAATTTTAGTATATAATTTAAACAAATTGCATTCTTTACGATTGGCTCCCAACGTTCTGGAGGTAGATTACTAACTTTTGTGTGGACATTGGATCAACGTTCCAATTGCTCGCTCTAATCAAATCGACATATGGCATTATCTTCATAAACGGCACCCATGGCTACTTAGTACCTACAGCGACCTCCAATGCCTAAACTCTTCGGTTAAACTCAAATAAAAAGGCTAATCGATCGAATAATAAAAATCGTTTCTATAAAAATTTGTTTAAAAAACTACTGTTGTCTTAATGTTCATTGGTATTTTAAATTCTGTTTAATAATATACTCGTATGAATCCAAAAATATTCCACTCAACATTTGTATGAATTGTCTTCATTATAAAAATAATTACTTTTCATGCATGTACGATCCTATTCAGCAAAAAAATATTTAAAGAAATAATATCTGTAATAATATCCCAGAACATCGACAAAAAGAAGCAAAAAACTACGACAATAAATGAGAATTTCATACGGAATAAGTCTGGTTTCGCGATACCCAAGACAATTTCCTTTCAATAGCGAAATTGTGATATATATTTTTCTATTAACAGGAAATCGATACTAGAGACCAATCCCTTTTTTGTAATATTTCTCCAACAAAGCGATATGTCCTGCGGGGCCAGTTTATTTCGATGGCTCTGAGAATCAGGACTATTCAAGTAATGGTCAAAGCTATAAATAAAGTAAAAATAAGGTAAAATTTTAAGATTTAAGTTTTCTGAAAAAGTAATTACCTTAGATCCGGTACTAACAAAATAAATTAGAGAATAGGATTTGATTTTTAGATAGTATCAACAGAAGTTATTCAATGTACAATACAACACAATATAAATACCTACAATACGTTACGCAAGTTTGAATACATGCGTTTGTATAATTTTCTATGTTTTTTTCCATAAGCAATAGGAAATCGTAAAAGTTAAACCTACAGAGAATATTGTAATGACAATATCTTGAAAGAATTCTTTTTGTATTTTTAAGTCGCATTTTTCATTCGCGCTTCGAATAAGATAGCCAAGAACTTTTGTTTTTATTTTACGTAATATAAATACGAATTTCAAATTTACAAAATTCGTCATAAGGGCATTTTGGTCACGTTAGAAAATAGAAGATCTTGTGCCTGATAAGGGAGCCATAATTACTTTGGTAGGTATGTAAATAATATTAAAATACTATAATAATTTTAAAAATATACGAGCACTAAAATAAGATATTGTTAAATAAATTTTTAAATATTACCTACCATTTTCACCCAAATTTTCATTTACTTGTAAAATGTTTCGAATGAAAAATTAATGTATCTAAAATTTTAGCTCCTTTTGAAAAAAGGGGTTAATTTTTTTTTATTTGTTCTTTAAAACAGCGCAATGTAATAGGGAAATTATTGTATTTTTGTGACGTGATGGTTTTGCGATTGGTTTTTTTTTTTAATTAATTTGTTTTCCATTTCTAAAAAGTTTGCCTTATTTCTGATTATCATAGATTTTATTGTAGGTTTTTCTCTGTACCAACGCAAATCGAAACTTGTTTAGGTGTCTCCAACGTTTGGCGCTGTAAACAGGTTAAAACATTGTTTTATTGATAAGGTAGAATATTTTTTGAGTTTTGCCGTTATGATGATTCTTTGTAAAACTTTTACTGAGTTTAGATTGTTGTTATAGAATCCTCCCCAACCAATATTGCCATAGATAGATAAGCATAGAATGAATGGCACTGTACATTATTTTCATTGTAATAATTTATTAAGGATAATTTTTGATAATCGAAGGTTAAAAAAAATATACTGGCATTAAAATGGTGCTGGGTTTTAAAAATAAAAATACGCTAATTTTGATCATTTTCACATTTTCAATATTTCTTAAACCAACTAATATACACGTATATAATAATATTCTTACTAGCTCTGTGATGTGGTTGTTCAGTTTCGATCAATGATCAAACCATGCTTTCTTTCTTTATTTCTGAAGAGATAATTATAGTAGGTACCTACAATAATTAATGTCACGTTATTAACAGTTTAATTGCATTCTTTATCAGTTTTAATTTAAATTTGTTAATTAGTTGCCATATTGAATCTTTTATCAATAATACAATATCTGCGTTAGAGATTAATTTACCTTTAATTTTCTGTTGGAAATTATCTCCAGAAATAATAATGGTCCAAAGATCGTACCTTGAGGGACTCCAAATTGAAAAATAATGTTAATATAATAGGTATACCCGGTAAATTCTATAAAACACCATTTCGTATTAGAAATCTGTAAGCACCCCTGCCCTCAGCTAGACCGCTTATTGCCTGTAGAGGCCAGGGGTGCGGGGTGCGGGCATCGCAAATACAAAAATTCCACTATTTGCCCCGCCCGTAATAACTAAACTTGTGTCGGTGGGGCATCTCTTTGTGCCGCGATTTGTTTGGCATTATTGCCATCGAGTGTCTTATTTATCCCGCGACAAAGGTGCGGGTAAATATTTTCGCAATATTGTCAAAAGCAATAATCGGGCCCGAAAGCAGCCTGCTAGAACTACCAGCTTCCCTGGCATTGTTGCCCGGGTCAATACTTGAGATTTGAGATTAGTTGTAGAGATATTATTATTATTCGTTTGGGCGACAGACGATTGTGATATTTGGCGTTATTATCCAGGAGGAAGGGTATTAGAACTGGAGGACTCTCGAAATCTCTTTGCTGTCAGAAATAATATTTTTGAAGTGTAGTTATTATTATTGTTTGTTTGTTTGGTTTATTGCTTCGGAATTTAGCACAATACGGAATAGATTTTAAGCCCAAATTCGCAAAATCGTTGGAATCAAATGCTATTAATATTTATATACAAAGTTATTTATTGTACTCTTCAAAATTATGAAACGTGTTAATGCTTTAAAACAAGCTTTCTTTTTTAACAACTTCAATAAAATCACCATTCAATAAAAAAATATAGTTAAATATAATTGCTTGCATTTGATCGATATTTCAATATGGGCATTGGGTACTAGTAGATTTGTACAAAAAAAATTTAAATAAATTCCAGTCAAACATTTTTTTAAAATATGTATATTCACCATCTTCCTTCATTAAAAAAATCTAAATGTCGTCTGCATCGATAAAATATTTTTCTATTCCCGCCAAAACGATCAAAATCCGGCGGGGTACACGTGACGTCATACGTATCTAGGTTTTGTCGGTTACTTATAAGTTTACATACAGCTAATATTTTACATTTGTGTTTTAAAATTTGATATGTTACGAAAAGGTGGAAGCGAAGACGCACTACGAGTGTTGGATCGACTTTAATCGGCTCGGCCTGTTGCGGTGTTGAAGATGCGAGATCATTGTGTGATATTGGTGGATGAGCTGCATCATTCGCTTGCCACATTATTATTATATTAAAATATTCTTTATATTTTTTTTAAAAATCTAATAAATAATTGTGTTGACTTACGCTAGGGATGTTGTCGTTATTACAAACGGCCTCGCTGAGCAGGCGGTCGCGGATCTCCCACGCGAAGATACTGGGGCACTCGCGCTTGTAGTCGGCGATCTTATTGACAACGGGGGTGGTGGCCACACGCGGTTTAGAGCCTCCGATGGCTCGGGGCTTGATGGATCCCGTCTCGTAGTACCTGGGAAGAAGATTACATTATTAGACACATAGCTGGAGACATAACAACTTTTTAATTAATTGATATTATTTTATTTTAATATTCATCTTATTTCTGGATATTTAACCCTTGGAATGCCAACCTTTCACCACTGTGTAACCTACTCCTTAGTGTTCCAGGTGTAAAATGCTAATCGCCCACCGTGCGCCGGGTGACACTTTATCAATAACTTACTTGTATTTTGAAAAACTTTGTTTTCGTAAATTGTACTATCACCAGATACATATTTTTATATATGTATAAAAAAATCATGGGTTGTGTTTAGTATATTTTCCGGGATAGTTACTTAAATTCAGATGTGTTTTCTTTTGATTTCCAATTTTATAACATATAAATAAATGTATATTTTCAGCAATTACGAAAATATTCTAGGTGTTTTATTATTTTTCCATAACGCGAAATAATATGATCTTGACAATATTTTTGAAGTGAAAATTTCTTTAGCACCATTGTGATTTGAAACTCGATGAAACGACAAAGCGACACTAAAAAAAACTCACACTTTAGGATTTAGCCTGAGAGAAAATGAGATAGAATAATCGGTCTCCTCTTTGTGCGGTCCTTCGCAGCCTTCCCACTCTTGTCTACTTTAGTTTTCTGAAGGGTTCACTTCTGCCGCGTGTAAATTGCACACTCCTTTTTTTTAAATAAGACTTTCTTGTAAATAAATACATTACTATGACTTTGAAATACGGAAAAATTTTTCACTTACACAAATATAAAATTCCATTTAAAATTAATATATTTGGACTTAGCGAAACGAGATTATTTTCTTACCATGCGAAAAAAATGTGTTTATGCCATTTTGTGACAAAATAAATACAACCGGGGAAAGAGGGGTGAACTACTAGCGAATCCACGGTGGATTCGTCGGCACACTACGGTTACAAAAGACAGAAATCCACGGTGGATTTCTCGGCACATTAAGGGTAAAAGTCTAATTAAAAGTGGATTACACGATAAAAGTCATAGTCAGACTCCTTTTTTCAGCTGCTTTCAAAAACAGTTCGTTCAAAACAGTGATTTTGTTTGAGGTCGAATGTAATTAGTTTAATCAGCATTTTGATACTTTTTTTTACATGAATATCGCACAAGAGTCCCAACTGCTCCCGTCTGGAACCAGTGGGACTATGGCATCCCCAATTGGGGTATATTGTGAGGCTGAAGGTAGTGGGGACATTGCGAGACATCAGAGGCTTTAGGGATTAAATTGACCATTTCGTGTTTAAATCCATTTTTTTTTTTGCATAATATTGTTTATTATTATTAACATCGATGTATTTGTTTTTCTTATTTCGATTTCGGTGAATTTTGTTGACATACTACAAAAATAGTGATAAATAAATAATTGAATCTGATAAATAATACAAATTAATTTTAAAATCCACTTGTTATCGTGTTAAATAATAAGGCTAATTGGGTAGAAAAGGGACTTCTGATCTGTTTTTGTGAAACATCCGGAAATAAGATATAGGGCGATAAGTCCACTGCCCAACCAGCCAAGAGGTTTCCCACTAACAAACAGAGACAATAACATCCGCCCTGGTAACATTACAAACAAGGTGTTTATCATTGAAAATTTGATGTTATATAAATAAATGATAATTGAAATAATATGATATTACACGCAGAAGAATTAAGATTATTTCATCACACTCAGAGCAAATCAACAGTAAAAGTTAGTAAAACCAAAAGTATTTTGTGACAAACTTTTAATTAGGAATAATAATCACTTAATTTTACCACTTTTATTTTTAAAATGCATCTGACATGTTTTGTGAGAATGACAATGGAAACAATTTTTTTAGCTCATTCCTAAAGACTTTCTGGTTATTGTACTCTTCATCATTTTTAAAATTTCTAGTTATCTAAACGGATATCATTAAAATAACAGTGTAAAATGGTTACACAATTTCCCCCCATTCGTTCACCCACCACATCTTAAGGATTGTCGTTTCACCGAATTTGATTCAAATTCATCAGATTTTAATTTCAGAAGTTAATTTCCAAGTTCTGTAAAGGTTTTATTCAAGTTCTCTTTTTATATATCATTATTGGCAAGTTGTTTATTTAAGTGATTTAGTTTTAAGCAAACCCTGAAGAGGTGAGCAATTGCTCACGAAACAAGTCGGTTGTCTTTAGACAATTAGAGTTGTTAAAAATAAGTGATTATATTTTATTTTATTTTAAAAGATGGTTTGTTGCGCAGTTACCTAATTTATGAAAATTTAGGTTTTAAAAAATATGTAATGACTCCGTATTATCCGCTAACTAGAAAATAAAATTAAATATCTTTTGAAAAATCACCAAAGTTAATTTCTTAGCAAATCCATAAAACATCAAATGTTATTAAACTTCCCTTAAAAATACGTGAATGCGAAAATTACACAGATAAGTTAAGTACTTATATTGACGATAGTGCTTTCAGAAGGCGAAACAGTTGTCATGCATAGTAATCAGGCAGAACACACAAATTTTATTACTTTTAGCAGAATTATAAACATTAACAAGGTTTCAAAATAAACTCATATTAAACAAATATACAATGTTAATAATAAGTCATCGAGATTGACAAAACAGATTGAAGCAGGTAACATATTGCAAAAAATAAAATAAGTAACGATTCAAGCAGCAAAATAACATCTGAAAGCCAATTCCTTCCTATTTCCTTGATGATATCAATCTTTAAGTACCATTTAGTCCTTTGCTTCGATTGTGTACCTTTATTCGGGCTCTTATTATTTGCCCGTTTTGAATTGTATTAAGTACCCATTGCTTTCATGTCTATCAAACGACAAGGGGTCTCGGATTCTTGGGAAAAAAGTCGTCAAACGTCACTCACGGCCAAAAGTGTTCGACTCTTTCAGACCTTTACCCGATAGGGGGTCAATCTCCCCTCTTATGCTATTATAATGCCATCAAACATCGATTAATTTGGGGCCCCGAGGTATGGATGGATTCGATAAGGTTTACAGGGAGAATGAGGTACAAATTGCTGTTGAAGTTGGTGAAATGAAGATGTTGATCTCGTTGCAATGTAATTATGTCGGTAAATACTCACCACTTCGGGGGGAGTCGAAATAATATCGCCGTTTTTAAAAACAGTTGTATTTTGGATTGTAAATTTATCTTGACATCTTTATTCTTGTAACTTTTACAGTATTGCAGGGACCCCTTGGCTTGATGTAGGTAATTGTAACCTTAATAACCTGAAAATCTCTTGAAATGTCTCAATAAAAACTCCAGAATGGTGAACTCTAGCGCTTTGAAATTAACACAGCTTTTTCCAATTGAATTTTTTAATACAATGCAACTATTTTTAGCGTGATATATTCTAACAACCGTGAGCTAGAGAGCTTTCAAATATTCAGACAGGAGTTAAAAATAATTTAATATTATGAAAGTATAACTAAGCCAGGGTGTCGTTTGATTCATATTTTTTGGTTATCAAAAATAAGTTGAGCGAAAATCTTGCTAAACCTGTTAGTAACCACCAAATGGGTTACAATACATCAGATGATGCGAATAGTAGGTAACTTAATCTATCTTAACTATATGATGTTGTTAAATAACAAAGTTGCTGCCATTTAAAAATAATTAATAAGTAATAATTGACAGCCTCCGCGATCGAATGGCAAAGCTCTCAACTAGCGATCCGGAGGAGCCGTTTTGCCATAACGTGAAATTTTACTTCATCAATTTGTTTTATTTCACAATTTTATTCTTTTAAAATAATATATAGGTAGCACATTTGCGCAGGTTCCAGAGTGGAAGATACTCTAATAATCGCCTTTTTTTTTTTTTTTTACACGAGCTCCACACAGGAGGCCCTGAGGAAAATAATTTCCCTCAGGGCCTATGTCATCTTTGGGGATGCTGTGTGGAGGGTTTTTTTTAAGGAAAGGAAGGAGAGGAGAGTTCTGGGAAGAAAAAGGGTTTAAGGGGTGGGTAGGAATGTGGGGTTCAGTGTGTCTTGGTCATCCGCCTCCAAGACCTAGACAAACCCGGACATGAACCCGTCCGGGTTTACCATGAACCCGGGCACCCCTGCTAAATCACCAAACGTAGCAAACCACTTGGGGTGACCTATGGCAGAGGTGTTGGTTATCCAATAAAGGTTCCCGGGGCGGCGGTACCCATTCCCGCCTCCCAAATTGAAAATTGGTGTAAATTGCCCTGGTGTAAGATCACCAATTAAGAATTGAAACATAGCTTGAAATGGCTTTAGCCGTGTTTGGTGACCAGACTTGATTAGCCAGGTATTTCCATACCTTCTTATTCTCCACCTTCTTCCCCTCCCCACTATCTTCAGCCTCAAAACATTCCCCGATTAGGGATGCCATAGTCTCACTGACTCCAGACGGGAGCAGTAGGGACGACTGTGAGGTTTTCTCATAAAAAATACGAAAAGGTTGTTTATTGGTGATTAATGTAAGTATAAATACACCGTACAAAACAGAAAAAATCTTTACCAGTAAGCTACAGAGAGCTTTATTTTCAGTATAAATCATAATATAAATAATCATATTTGTATGGAACAACCCGGAGCGCAGAGGTTTCTCAAGGTATACCGTATTAATTGCAAGTCAAAACATTCACATGGCAATTAGAGTCTAATCTCTGCGGGGAGTCTGTGACTTGTGACGTCATTAGAGACCCCCCGCGGACCGGGAGGCTGCCAAGTTGCGAGCGCTTCCGTACTTCGTAGAGAAGCCAAACTGTAGACAGCGTGGTAAGTACTTCTGTGGTTCACAACTTGAGTAATGATATTAATTTAATAAATCAATACGAAATTGTGCTGTTATATTACATAAAATTTTTATCACTAAAGTTGGTAAGTAGTAGGTACCTATTAATATTTATCAATAAAACCCTACATTTATTTTTCTCTCTAACAATTATCATTTTTGAGCAGAAATACTGGATGTTTCTATTTGCAAAAAGCTCTTGAATGGGGAGCTCTGGCGTCATGAAGTTTGTATAGCTCTTTCTATTTGAAATTTTGAAAGGTATTTTCAACAGAGCTGTTTAACTTTATAATTTGGGAGGCGGGTGTGGGTACCGCCACCCCAGCAACCATTTATTAGAACCCCGCACCTCAGCCGTAGGTTATCCCGAATGGTTCACTATGTAAGGTGCCTTAGCAGGGTTTCCCGGGTTCATGGGGTGAAGTTTGTCCGGTTACTGGTGGCGGATGCGTCTGCCCACCAACTGCATGGCATGCCGGATCGAGAGAGACTGGCTAATAGAGATCTTTTGACCCCTCCAGGTCAAAAGACACACTGATCCCCAGATTCCTACCCACTCTTCATATATTTACCTTCCCAGAACATCTTCTCCTTCCTTTTCTAAAATACACTCCACACAGCATCCCCAAAGATAACATAGAGGCCTTGATTATGTTTTTCAGAAAGCTTGTGTGAAGCTAATGTAAAAAAAAAATCCACCAAAATATTTTTTTAAATCTGAAAACTGTGTTGTTTGTCCAATCTCAAAAAAAAAATATTTCGAATGCATTGGATATTGTGGCGAAACCGGGTTGCAGCTACAAATAGTCTAAATTTTCACAAAAAAAAATCATTTCCCATCATTTTTCGATAAAACCAACGTTCTTTTGAATTACATTTACGTATTTATCAGGTTTTTTCTATCATCTTGTTAAAATACCACAAATCGGTTCTAAAAGATCAATGCAGCAATTATTATGGGTAGGGACCTACTTGCATGCGTTTAGGTAGTTACTGCAAGACAACAACGAGCACTGCGAAAAGCCAAACTCCCGCTGCGTTTCGTATTGTCATCTGACTCATTCTTCGGAGCTGGCTTGCGTATGTGAACGTTCACTTGTAATGCATACCACGGTAGCCGGAACACCCCTAATGCTTTATTTGAAGATTTAATAATTATAATTATTACAGGAGGCCCCGATGAAAAAAAAACCCCTTATCATTATTGGGAATGCTGTGAGAGGGATCTTTTTAGGGAAAGGAATGAGAGGAAGTTCTGGGAAGGAAACAGGTATGAGGGGTTGGTAGGAATCTAGGGGTCAATGTGTCCAGGAGTAAAGACGTATGAATCCATCCCCCTCACTGCGGTGCAAGGCGGTGGGTCGAGAGAGCTGGCTAGAGAGGTCAAACTGTCTCCCGATCCGGCCCGCCACGTAGTAATTAATTTATTTTATATCAATACTACTTAAGAATCCCATCCAACCGAAGTCAGGGTTACTACAGCAATCCCAATGGGGTATTTCCACAAAGGAGGGATTCCGTTGAAAATATACGGAATATTTAAAGATCATTTTTCTGATTTTAATCATCCTACTATGGTTTTCATTCAATATTATTGATTTTTAAAACGATCTAAAACTGACAAAATCAAAACGGCCCGTGGTTGGTAAATCGGATTGTGACGTCACAAACGTCGCTCAGATGGGCCAGCATAAATAAACACTGTCAGTGAGCGTCCACGCTCATGACGTCACACGATAAACCCGCCCCAAAATATCATTTTAGTGGTATTTCAAAAATGGGAAAAATTGACCCGCTGTAGAAAATTTATTCGTCAATAAAAAAATTAAATAAAAATGTCATAATCATCGTAATTTTTTGTTTAATTTTTTTAAGTAATAAAAAACGTGGAAATACCCCATTGGGACACTTTGTGAGAAATAGCGGTGTGGAAAAGGGAAGGAGTTGCGGAAGAGGAAGGAAAGCAAATTGGCTAAACTATTTTTAAAAAGCTTCAACTATTTTAATAATAAAATAGGGTCTTGGTACTTAATACCGTGAAACCTCAGAACGCCTCTCTGCCGCCCCTTACCACCCACAGATCGTCAGGAATGCTTAGCACTTTAAAAAAACCCCATCCCCTTATATAATATTACAGCCGTCCCAGTGCGGTCAAACAACTCCGAACTTTCCACCACCAACGGAGCCAACCCCTAAATAATTTATTGTCCCACTGGGACCTCCAACCCCTAACAATCGGGAGCCTTCTACCCCTGAATCGGCTTGGGAATTCTACTGTTCGATATTTTTTTCATAAATAGGTTTTTTGTTTCTAGCCATTGTTTCGGTGTTCTGTTATTAAAACGGAAGGGAGTGTCGATGTTGGCACACCTGTTGAATGAATTTTTTTCTTGGTCTAAGAATGGTTTTTTTATAGTGAAATTTGAGTCTTTGGATATTTTTAATAGAAGTGGAGTTTTTACTATGTACCCTATATTGAATAAATCAAGAAACTTAACAACCACAGAATGCAAGAACGTGGATACTTTTTTTTTATAACATGATACTGATAATTATTTCCTAGCTGGTTTTACCTGAGTATTCACAGTGTATGGGAGAAGGTTAATAACCAAGTATAGGGATACATGTACATATGTACGTTGTTACATTTTTGAGGAGTTGTACCAAATTCATTGAACTCAAGGAGCCACTGTCCACCAATATGCTGATTTAATAATAATAATAATAATAATAAACCTTTATTTATAAATTGATTTTTTACAGTATTATACATTTTATTCTTTCATCATTGAGTCTATTGATGAAAAGGTCACTGCTCAGCTACAATTCAGGATTTCTCCTGGAATGCAGCTGGTTTTCAGCAGTGCCTCCGCAATTTGGGAGCAATCGGCGTGGCGCGGCTATCACCCGGTAAGTGGAATTTCCGGAGATCTCTAATGAAGCGATCGAGTTCAACAGAGGGTGGTGGAATAAATTCTATGACTAATATTGTATTTCAAAATGGCGGTAGTGGTAGAATGGGGGACTTTGCTAAATAAGGCGAAATTTTATTGTTTTTTTTTTTCACATTTGTTCCACACAGGAGGCCCTGAGGAAAATAATTCGAAAATAATATGTCATTATTGGGGTGTTGGGCGGAGGGTCATTTTAGAAAAAGAATGAGGGGAAGTTCTGGGAAGAAAAAATTAAAAGGGATGGGTAAGAAGCTGGAGGTCAGGAGTGACAGACGCTATGTTTAAAAATCTATCCCTCCTACGTGAGATGTTCTGTGAGAGTCCTGGTGGAGAGGTACAAAGGTCTCCCTCAACCAGTTTCTCCCGATCCGTCCTGCCACGCAGTCGTGGGGAAGATGCATCCACCGCCAAGAATCGGACAATGTAATAGAGTAGCAGTTGATATTATCCCGCCAATAAACACTCTCTACTTAATCAAATTATTAAAAAAATTAAGTCCCTTCACTTCACATTATTTATAAAAAAAATTACGCTTTTACAAATACACAAAGATTGTTTCAATAACGTGAGTTTAACTCTTTTATCGAACAGCAATAGAACAAATATCTTTAGCTCTATGACTATACCGCGCTGTTACACCGTCATAGCCCAACAATTCTACAAATATATTGGAGATAAGTAGTTTAACGACTTACCCTTGAAATTGTATCATCATATTAATAATAAAAAATAAATAATAAAATCTAGGTGTGGTCATTTATCTACACCGACGCGGTACTGACGTCAACATAATTCTTCAGCAAAGTATGCAACCACAACCATTGCCCTACTCCTATTAGTATTGAGTATTAAGTTAATTATAAATAGTTGTCTCACCTTCCCAATATCTTGCTAACGCATCCATTGGACACCTGTAGTATGCGAGAGATGTCGCACGGCCTGGCACCCGAGTGCGCCAGCTCGACTATCTTCTGTCGGGTCGAATCGGGCAGTGGGCGGCCGTTGACGTACACCCCGCCCAGCTGGTTGATGCCGCTGTGTCCCGCCGCGGAGCAGCCGAACAGGCCGCCCCCGCCCATTCCATGCATCAGCTCGTCCTCGGCTACGAGCGGACACCATTGAGGCCCGACTGAAATAAAACACCAAAAATTAAAATACGTGCTAACTATATTTCTCCATTAAGTACTAATTTACATTGTCAATTTAACGGAGTAGAGCGAAAGATTGATACGATCCTACCGACCCCGAACATGGAAAAAATACAAGCGTGCAGTTCACACGCGGTAGAAGAGAAACTCTCAGAAAACTAATTAGACAATAAGGGAAGCTACGAAGCACCGTACAAAAAGGAGACAGATTATTCTGCCTCATTCTCTCACAGGCTAAATCTTCTAGATGTTTGTGTTTCTCTCTTTTAAGTTTCACTTCAAAAATATTATAAACCCCACACAAGCCTGTGTCCAATTTGAGGGTGCTAAGACCGCTAATTGGAAGGTCTTGTTAAGAAAAGAAAAAGAGTGTTTTGTTTTGATTGATGTTTTGCTTAATTTAATATATTTCAGCTCAAATGTGTTTTGAGTCTTGAAGGAATAATCTATAGATACACATAAAAATCAAAATACACATGTATTTATATGTATTTGAGATGTCAATGAGTTGTTAAAGCATTCATCCGATTTCAATGAAATCTTGAGATTTGATGTGCGCATGCCAGCGATGGTTTCTGTATATGTGAGCTCTGGCGTCATGAAATTATGCGTTGCTAAACCGTTCATCCTATTGTCATGAAACTTCGCTGAGTTGTTGTGAGCACGCCCGCGAAGGTTTCTATATATACTGATGAACTCTGGCATCATGAACATTGTATAAAAAATTGCAATAAGTGGCACGCGAGCTGTTTGAAAACTGAATGTACCAGGAATGAATGCATGGAATGCGGGAGGAGGGAGGAGAACTCGGGAAGGCGGTTCGCGGGACGGGGGGAAGCGGGAGAGGGGAGTGGGGAGAGGAAAGGTGGAGAAGGCGGAGTAGGAACGAGTGAGGTGAAGGGGACGCCAGGAGGGGTATGGGAGGCGGAAGGGGAACGGGACGAATGAGAAAGGACACGCAGGGAGAAACAATTTCTATTTTAAATGGCAATAGCAACGCATGCCGGGAACTCGCTAGTATATATATATATTTATAAGTCATAATGTCATAAAAGAAAACAATTCAAACGCGTAATTGCAATCAATGAAAAAGTAGCACTGACTAAATATGACGATTCTCGCGAAACCGGTTGACAAATTGGCACAGTATTTAAAACGTGCATTTTATACATGCAACTCTCACAATTTTTAAATAATCGGCTATAAATCAACGAAACAAAACCAAAATTTCGTAAGCACATCACTTAATAACATTTATAAATAAACCAGTCTAAATCTATACAGTACATTTATGAAAACGTCTACATCAGTCGAAGCATTAAACGTTTCAAGTTTTTTCAGAAGAAACATCGCAAAAGGGACAAAGCAAGTGTTTTAATTGATTTATTTATTTCCAGACCTTGTAATGAGGTGCCGAATTGCTGTTCATCCCGGATAATCCGCACTAAGCTCACGGTTGAAACGAGATGATAGTGAAAGCATGCAAAATTTGCAAGTGGAGCCGGGAGGCTGTGTTCTGTATGTACATAAATACATAGTAAATAGTCACGTGTGTGACATTGATACTACGGAACGTTACTCTATGACACGAATTCTAAAACGGACATGCTTTGTAACATGTTGACCAATTGGTATTTTATTTGACAAAAAGGGTGTTTATTTAAGAGGATATTACCAGAGAAAACCAGAAATATGTCATTTTTAAATCAGATTTTAGACGTATTTACTCTTTTCCACAAAAAAATATAAATAGATTTCGAAAGATTGTTCTTTTATCTGGCATTTGCATGTTTTAAATTTTGAGAAAAAATGTTTCTTTTTAGTACAATAAGGTTACACCATGGGTTGTTGACAGATTTGTTAAATTTTCAAAAAAGATTTTGTATTATACCACACTCATTGCAAAACATATAATCAAGCAATATAATAAATCAATACATTATCTGGGTATCGCATGTTTTAGAGTTTTAATTTTGGTTCAAATAAAATCATTAAAAAATATATAAGTACACCTGTTTCTTGACGAAAATTGGTCTGTTTGTGTATTTATTTGCGCACTTACAAACTAATATATTTCAGATTTTTTTAACATTCTTATTTAAATTAGACATTATTGAAAAATGATAAATACTAATAATCAAAAAATTATTATAAAAAGTACATTATTTTAATAGTTTTATCATCACGCCTCTCAGCATTTTTGAATGTAGGTATAAATTAAAGCAAATTTGGAATGAAATTAAATCGATATTGAGTTATAATTTTAAAAAGCTGGTACGGAGAATAATTAATCTTTCTCATTGTAACCGCCCTGCACGATCGTAAGAACAACTTTCGACGAAATGTGGATTTTCGTCCGCTGGCTGGTTAAACGCTCTTAATAGTTAATTGATTACCCTGATTCTTGAGCTAATTAATAAGAATAATTCTTCTTTTTTCGTAAAGCCTCGTTTATTTAAGGCGCAGTGTGTTTTTTATTGTGTCATCTTTGGGGATGCTGCGTGGATAGTCTCTATGTGTAAAGGATATAGTGAACCCAGTTTTCTTCAAGACCTAAGTTATAGGAGGGAGGGGAGGGAGTCACAGAGGCCGGCATATCGTTCCACAGCCCAGCTGTTGAATTCAGGAACTAGTCGTTCTCAAGTGTTTGGCGTGTTTCCTGACTGTACGCCGAAGGAATCAATGACGTTGATTTCTCAGAGTATCCTCCATTGAAATACCGGTTAAAAATGACAGCATTCCCACCTGACGCCTATGCTCTAAAGATTGCAACCCATTTAAGATAAGATAAAATCTATTATATGGACCGCCCGTTTCCGCACAGAGTCGAGGGTTTTTTTAAGGTATTTAACCAAACCAGAAGTGGCTGTCAAATTCAACCGTTAGGTGTACTTGCGAATTGAAAAGGGTTAGAAGGATTGATTAGTATTTAAAAGTAGCATTAAGTTATAGCCTGCTTTGCAAAGTATCTATCTGACACAAATTATTTTTTAAGTTAAGCTGATTTGACGAAAGGGAGTACCTAATATTAGAAACCAATTTATTGATTGGTATGGGTTAATATATTTTTCTATCCCACACGAATGCACTTTCCTAACTCGATTACAGTTTTCGAGATAAGTTCTAAGTTAAAATTTTAGCTCATATTAAAACGTTTTCCGAAAGCTCAAAAGTGTGCAGTTGAATTCAATGGAGATCTTTCGCTGGAACTAAGCCATTTAACCATTTAGTTCTCTGTAACAACAGTACAAAACCTTTGTTGAAAACAGTCCCAAGGAAAACAGTAAAACGTGGATCCCGCAGCTTGTCGTAGCGAGCTTCGCGTAGCCGTTGCACCTCGTAGCTATAGTTAAAAGGACTATTACATGTTACTGCGAGTGTTATTCGATACGTGAATGCATTTTACTTTGCAGCACGATACATAAAATGAAAAACATTATCATAGAAACCCGATAGTTTTGTATTGTTTGAAATTGGGGATAAGTACAACTAACCTTGAAAACATGAAAACAATATGAAATGCTAAAATATATAGTTGAAATCTAAATACCTCCAGGTTGGAGGTATATACATAATTTAGATTTAAAATACTTATGAATGCTGGCTTTATTTTAGTTTATTTGAGAGTCAAGTACTAACTAGAACGACTTGTCAATAAAACTTCTCGAAAGCTTTAAATTAAACAAACCGAATTCCTAAAGTCCAAATATTGGGTTCATTTTAGATTATAGATAATTACAAAGGGGGTAAGCAGAAATATTAGACGAAATTTTCGAGAACGGCATTCATCAAGGACGCCATTTAGGACTCCTCTTATTTTTTATAATAATTTCATATTTTTTTGTTGCTATCGTTCATAGCGCATTCTTTAATATGGTTAAAGATTAAATGTTTAATTTTTAAGTATTTCATTAAATTATATATTAATTTCCTATCACCCGTAAGAGTATGTACAATGATTTAAATAAATAAAATAAAACGTTGATGGCTCACCCATCATATCTCTGAGCGGTCGGGCATGGAAAAGATGGTCGTAGGTAGGTGGATGACATCCCATCATTGCTTACTGCTTACCCCTTCGGGGATAAAATGATGTGATTGTCTGCTAAAACGAAAATCGAAATGGGAATATTTTTGGAACTTTATTAATAATACAAATCAGTACAGTTAAAACAAGTATAGTGAAATCCGCAAGTTAGAATAGTTAAATAAATATAAGCAATGCGAGATAATTGGTGGGCCTTAGCAGTAGAGCTGCTAGCTCCTTGGCTTAGTTCATACATTCGTGTGTGAAATGTACGTAATGTGAAAAAATTATAACCCTTCACGCTCACGCCTCGTTCGAGAATAAACTCTTATTGAAAAAATAACATTTAAAATCGAAACTCCAAAAGGTACGATTCCATGACAGTTGATCCGCTGACAATTGGCCCTCGGCATACAATATACATACAATATGTAGCCCGTTTCGAGAAAATACGGTATATCTAATTACACAAAATATAACTAAATTATCCCGAAGGGATGTGCAGAGAGGATGTACCGCCGAATAACAAAGTATAAAACATATTTTCATTGAAATGCATTAAGGGAAAATCTACTTGTCTATATACTATGTACACCATCGCATAAGTACAAAAAATCGACACTGCATATACATTCGTTTGATAATCATACCAACTTATTATTAAGGGTATTTTTGAAGTCGATTTTGCGATTGAACTTGGTAAATAATGCACAAAAAATTATAATTTGATATTAAATATCATTTTGGGGGGCCAATTGTCAGCAGATCAACTGACGCCTCGTTCTAAAATAAGCTATGCTCTAAGTATCACTCTTGGGAAAAAATAACATTTTAAATCGAAACTCCAAAAGCTGCGTTTATTTTTACCACCTTATACCTTACCAGTATTCATGAATGGATTCGTAAATTCCGCTAAAATATTCTTATTTGATTCCGTTTACAATTTGACATTGGAACAAAGAACGTGACAAGAATTCTTATTAGATCGAAGTGAAAATTCAATCGCATTTAAACGCCATCTGTGAAATTTTCACTGGATACTTTAATAGTTCTATTACAGTTTATGTCTGCATTTATAATATTATTCTTTAACCTACAAGATGCACATTTTAATGAGAATACCGCTGGTATAAGAGTCACAACTCCCAACTCGCCGGAGCCAGTAAGACTACATCACCATGATTGGGGTATGATTTAAGGTAAAAGTGATGGTGAAATGCAGGAATGGAAGAAAAGGAATGGGAAGTTCCCGGTTATTTAGAACTGATAACAAAATACAGCTAAAGCTATTTCAAGAGACATTTAGATTTTGAAGAGGGGCATTCGCCTGGACGATATTGAGAAACCTGATGACGATATTGAGAGATCTTATGATGTAAAAATGTATTATTTTTGAATAGGTTCACAGTTTAATTTCGTTTTATCTGTCCTACTTACTTTAATCAGTGTTTTTCTATAGTATTTTCCTACCACTAGGATTTTTCTTTATTGTTTTAATTTATGTTTTTTTTAATGTAATGAAAACTTCGCTGGTTCATGCAACCATGTAATATGTATTTACCTTAATGAAATATTTATAACTGTTTGTTTCCCTAATAAACTAAAATTTAAAAAAATTAAAAAAACCTAATCCATAATTCTTGAATGTACAACAAATGTATTATAATAGAAACATTTATTATTTTTAT
Source organism: Limnephilus marmoratus (assembly GCA_917880885.1). Taxonomy (NCBI): domain Eukaryota; kingdom Metazoa; phylum Arthropoda; class Insecta; order Trichoptera; family Limnephilidae; genus Limnephilus; species Limnephilus marmoratus. Next base: position 31,093,611 of record OU862931.1, read on the forward strand.
CTCTGAATTTGTAGCCGACGATATTTACCACTCGGCCACGTAAGTCGAGCTTAGAAACAGAAAATATCTTAAGGAATGTCTGTAAATATTGGAAAATTGGTTACATTGAAGGAAGTAAGGTAATGATTCATACATATTATAGATTATTATTATACTAGATCATTCTTTTGTACCTACATCTAATCACCTTTATACTAGAATTGGCAACGGGGATAATGTGTGAAACGACCACAGGAACCCATTTACAGCACAGTGCACCGAGAGTGCAATCTAAAGGTTTGTTTATACGTTAAACTAACTTTTAACTACTTGTTTGTTGTCTTAAGGCTTTGTAGTAACGTCCTAATTGCTTAGAAACTGTTTAAACACATTAAAGTCCTATAGTTAGTTTGATACATTCTTCAAGATTTAAAAAGGGCTTCTTTAAGGCGAGTTTGTCGCTTTAATTAACATTATTAAAATTAATTTCCCAATAAATATCAATTTTCCAATAGTAATGAATATGGCAGCTTTGCTTGACTAATTTTTCTTTTATTTTGTTTTGGAGATCAACAGTTTATATTAATAACAGAGCAAAATTGTATCTGAGTTACAATAATTGTACCATTCCCAGGTTTCCACATAGGTATTGGGATTGTTAATATTAAAATTCTTGTATATCAATGTTTTAAAATAAAAATTATAACTAAATAAATAAAATATAGCTCCTATTGTAAAAAACTTTTGCTTGAAATATCGTGTTTATTTCCGAATCCATTAAATGGCTAAATTTACTATTATTTTAAGCAGAGTAATACAGCTTATATTTTAATAATAAGGAGCACATTCATAGAGTAATTACAACGCATTTTATATGGCTTGGTTCGGAGTTTAACTCTTGCTTCCAAGAAATATAAGTCCATTACATTAAACTTTAAGAAAACTCTTACCAAAGTATATTTATGGACCATTAAGAGGGTTTGTTGTTGGCAAGATACCATATTAGTTAGGTAACTACCCCTTTAGTAATTTCTGCGATTAAAAAGTACACACGTGGAAACAAGTTCTAAGTAAAATAGTCACGATTGATGATTAATGAATGATTAAAATCATGGCAGTGCTTCAAGAAGTTCTGCGGCGATGGTTGGTGACGGCACGACATTTTAATTGATAGAATTTACAACGAAAGGAATACCTAACTTGCGATTATATTTTGAATTTTAGTATTATTTGCTTTAGTTTAAATTTTGATTTTTATGATTTTTCCAATAGAATCAATGTTAAATAAACAAGATGCATAAATTTGTAAAGTTTGACAAAAAAAAGTTTTTATTATTATTATTATTAATACAGAAATTCTCAAAATGTTATGCGTTTGAAAACGTGGCGATATTCACAGTATTTTTGTCCCATTTTTTTGTTAGGTTAGGTGAGGTTTTAGTAGATATTTTGTTGGGGGTGTTTGGTCCGTAGGATATTTTGACAGGGATATTTTGTCGGGGATATTTTGTCGCCGGTTGAAAAGCCGTGGAACCCGAATAAAACGCTTTTTATGAATCTATCAAATCTAAACTAATATTATATCTTCGCAATCTTTTAAATTATCTGCGTAAATAAATTTCATTATCAAACTGTTTTACATCATTATTAATGTTAAAGTGATAGAAACCCTCAGTATCGCCATGGGAAAAGATAGCGTTTCAAATTCGAAATGTTGCGTTATAAAATGGCTTTAGGCGCGTTAACAGCTGTAAATATATAAGTTTTCCAAACCTTCCCTTTCCCATCTGCTTTCCGTCTAAACTCCCTTTAGCCTCATAACATATACTCAAAATAATGGATGACATAGTCATTCTTGCTCCGGCATGTTGGGTCTTTAGCGTCGTATTCATATATAAAAATAATTTACTGTTTTGATATAATAAAACACATATAAAACTTATCTCCACTTAATTGAAGAGTGACTTAAGTGACCGTAAAAGCCAGCTTCAGACTGGTACAAACAAATAAATAAAGTGGTAACAAGTTGTCAGTATCAAAAACTTATTGTTTGCCAAATAAAAGTTTTCGGGCAGGAAAATCAATTTTACTGTTGGATAAGTTTTAAGATTTTCACGGCCAAAAGCATTTTCGTTATTTGTTTTTGGGGTGTTATGCCGTATTGGGCTACCTCCTTCTTTAGCTAACGTTTCAGACATCGGACATTCGGACTGCAACGATGTCCGAAACGTTGGCTAAATAAGGAGGTAGCGCAACACGGCATAACACCCCAAAAACAAATAACGAAAAATTTTACTCTTCCTTAAAAAATAGTAAATCAGCAAGTAAATCACTTTTAAATGTTTTTTCGACTAAAAATCAAATTTTTTCTCGAAATATAGAAGTTTTTCAACCTAATCACGCATATCCATAATATTCACATGAAAGTCCACAACCCCTTCACCTATTTATAAAGTTTCATGTGCTACCGACGATTTTGGGGTTAATTAACTCAAAAACCCTCCACCCTTAACCAACTCGTCCTAAAAGTTATCGTGAATAATAATACCAAATATTCATATTTAATACTGTGAAAATACTTCACGAATATTGACTACAGTAATTTTATAGCTACCTACTGTGATTTCACCAAGTTTAAATTCAATGGAATTTTTGACAACTTACTAGCTAGGCATTACATATTTTTTTAGATACTTAATTAGATGGAATTTAATTAAAATATTTATTCATTTTCTATGGAATCATTAGACCAATAGGTTTAATTAATGATTCCATTGTCATCAGAAAAACTTCAAGAAAAACTGAAATCACCAGAGGAAGTTTGCATAATTTTTACTTAATAATAATTTAACTTAAGGCTCTGCAACCGGGCCCGAAAAGAAGAAGACGGAGAGATACGAAATTACGAATGTTAGACGAGAGCGCTAACATTTACAGCGACAAAATCGATGCGAAAATGGCGAAAATGTTTAATAAAACACGACTCGTTTAAAATAGAGCAAAAATCTCGCGGGCATTATCTTAAACAGCATTTAAAGAAACACTGTGAATTTTTTCATACATATAACTTGTAAAATAACTGAAACAAACGTGTTAATAATTATTATTAGAGCATACTTTGCGATTTTTTTCTATCGAGGGAATTTTATATAATTTGCATTTCGGCGCTAGCAAAGTCTAGATATTATCTTCAAGAATAACATATATTTTTTTAAGAGCTTTAAAACTTACCGTGATTAAGGGAAATATGTAATAAATCGGTACAAATCCGGGTACAAATCGGTACAAATATGCGTATGCCAAATCAACAGACGATAAACAATTTACCCACTAATTAGGAATTAGGTAAGAAGAGTGTGCTGAAGTAGATATTTTCGTCGATAATTTACACAGATTAAGAAAAAAAATCCTGTTTTATATTGCTCAAAAATATTTTTTACAATTTTATTATTTGGCTATAATATCATGTATCTTTTGTTTTGAAGAGTTTTCACAAAAAATTCTGACAAATAAATAACAAATTAAGTAACAGACGTACATGTGAAATAAAACTCTTCAAATCAAAATGTTTAAAAAAATTTTACATAGTTAATGTCCAAGAAATCAAAAAATATTATGTTTCATTGGATTACCTTTGTGTCTCTTACCTCTCTTAGTATTTATTGTTGGTCGTATGTATGAGTTTTCACATGATTTTAAATCTTTGCGGAGTATGTTTTTGTAATTGTGTGTACCTATTTGTATAAAACTGAGTTTTTATAACTGGATAAAACACAGTTTCACTAAATAAATTATTAAGTATAAACTAGCAGTCAAACATTTTCAAGTTCTATAGCTCGCGAGGGAAATAACTTTGCGAAATGCAGTATTAAAACAGATGCAATATTTCAGAAATTTCAGACAGAAAAAGTTGTGCAAATTTCACGATGACAGAGCTAACCGTTCAATGTTTTTTGATTATTTTACTTCAGACCCAACACAAACATTTTTCTGTTCATCAAAATCTAAATGAATTATTTTTTCCCCTTAATTTTTAATTGAACAGTCTTTCTTTGGCAATCAACACGACAAAAGCCTAAAAATAACGAAATAATGACCCTGTCCTGTGAAGGAAGTCATGATTAAAAGATGACCACGATACGATATATAATCAGTAATTTAGCCAATGGTTGATCAAAAGGCCGCCACAGAGGCTATTGAATGACACGAGGAGACCGCGTTGCATACGGAATGCAATTAGTTGCTGCATTGATAAAAAAACTTCCCCCTTGGGTACATTTCACTTCTATCTACTTCTGTGTTCCTGATACCGCTGTGGAAATGTGGCTGAAAGCTTTGGTGTTGTTCGGTTTGAATTGGTTACAGAATGTTTTGTCTGGGTTTTCTTGCAGTTGGTAATAGTTTAATCGATTTGAAAGTATTGTTTGGATTAAAGAAGATAGAAACGGTTTAGGGAAGATTAGATTGGCAGGGATGTCCGGATTTATGGGTTGAGCTTTGGCCAGGATTTGGCTGCGGATGCGTTTGCCTATCAGCTGTGAGGTACATTTCAAGGTACCTACCCCCTTGGGTACATTTCACTTCTATCTACTTCTGTGTTCCTGATACCGCTGTGGAAATGTGGCTGAAAGCTTTGGTGTTGTTCGGTTTGAATTGGTTACAGAATGTTTTGTCTGGGTTTTCTTGCAGTTGGTAATAGTTTAATCGATTTGAAAGTATTGTTTGGATTAAAGAAGATAGAAACGGTTTAGGGAAGATTAGATTGGCAGGGATGTCCGGATTTATGGGTTGAGCTTTGGCCAGGATTTGGCTGCGGATGCGTTTGCCTATCAGCTGTGAGGTACATTTCAAGGTACCTACCCCCTTGGGTACATTTCACTTCTATCTACTTCTGTGTTCCTGATACCGCTGTGGAAATGTGGCTGAAAGCTTTGGTGTTGTTCGGTTTGAATTGGTTACAGAATGTTTTGTCTGGGTTTTCTTGCAGTTGGTAATAGTTTAATCGATTTGAAAGTATTGTTTGGATTAAAGAAGATAGAAACGGTTTAGGGAAGATTAGATTGGCAGGGATGTCCGGATTTATGGGTTGAGCTTTGGCCAGGATTTGGCTGCGGATGCGTTTGCCCATCAGCTGTGAGGTGGGTCGGATCTGGAGAGGCCGGCTGAGGGAGACATTTTGACGACTCCAGCCGAACTCTCTCGATCCCAACGCAGTGAAAGGGATGGATTCACACGCCCGTTTCTCTTGAATACACTGACCTCCAGATGCCTACCCATCTCATATTTTTTTCTTCCCAGAAATTGCTTCCTTCCTTTTCTTAAAAATATCCTACACACAGCGTCCCCAAAAATGACACAGGCACCATGAAATTATTTTCCTCGGGGCCTCCTGTGTGAAGTGAAAAATGTAAAAAAATAAATTGGAAAATGAACATACAGATATGTTTTGGCATGAAAATTAATGATTTCAATGAGTGAGCAGATTCTGAACGAGCGTGTGAGCATGTTAAGTACGAGGAATTATTTGTGTCGAAAATACATGTTACCTTAATTTTCCTAAATTAAATCTACATACTTTACCTTACCAAATAGTGTGCCACTTGTACAAACGATCTTTTTTACTGCCTCTTATAAGTTTAGTTACAATAAAAAACTCTAAATTAAAGACTGACTAAACGCCGCAAGCCACCCACAACTTATCTTGACAAAAAAGCGCTCAAACCTACCCCTATCTCCTTCCCGTCACACGCAACTGCCTTCCATCAACACCCCTACAAAAAAGGGTTCATTATTTATCGGAACGTCCCTCCGTCAACCGCAATTGAGTCGAGTTCATTTATAGAGCCTCCGAGACTGGCAATTAGATGCACCCTGGCTGTTCTGTAATTCTATTGTGGGCGGACCAACCCCCAATACTGGTAATAATGGGAGAAAAAAACCACCCTCTAGATTCTAGATGTCTCTGTGGAATATCTATTTGATCAACCCCTACCCATGTAAGGAGATGCGTAATTGCAAACGCTTTATGTAATAATATTACTAGCATTACTACCCCGCTTCGTCCGAGATTTCAGAACTTTTAAACTGTACATTTTGACGGGAAAATTGGTATTTAAAATCTCACAATCGAAATGTCGCGTCGTCGCGACCTTAAAATAGATAATATTTTAAATCTGTACAATTTGCATGAAGCCGGAGCTTAGTTTTTAAATTGAAATAAGACAATCTTAGAAAAAAAACTATTTTATTATAAGTATTTAATCTGAGATATCAATGTAAAAACTCACCTGTTAAGATTTTTTTACTAAAAATATTATCTTGGATTGGTAACCCTTAAGTCAAGCTGTTTCACAGAATTTGAAAAATTCATCAAAACAAAAGTCAGTTTTCAAGTTCTGTGGAAGCTTAATTCAAGTTTTGTAATTATACCATCATGGGCCAGACATTAAATTTTAACAGAACTTAAAAATCAACTTCGAAATTTGATGAATTGTTCAAATTCTAAGAAATAACCCGTCCTTAATTATAATTTTTAATATATCAACAACTATTTTGAACTTCGATAATGACATCCACGGAAGAAAATACTATGCTATACAGAATTGATTTTCAAGTTGAGTTTTATTATTTACCAGTTTATTTACGTGGTATTAAAATCATGATTTAATGTACCTTCCGTAAAAATAAAGACCTCCTAATGAAATGCACCAACGTAATACGTGTTGGTACGGTTCCCCTCAGCCAGCATTATTACTGAGGTGTGAATTTTCACGAGGAAAGGTGAAGGATCTTCAACGAGTTTTGTCAAATGTACCGTAAGTGAGGTAAAGTTAAACTCAAACCGAGGGTTAACGGAATGGATATATTATTATAAAATATTAGAGTTTTAAATTTTTTTTACCTTTATCAACTATTTTCACGTTGCTCTAAACACCTATTCTAATTGAAATTCGAAGATATTCGTTACGGACGAAGACCATCGGTCCAGCTCGTCAGCGCTACGTTGTGTCTGTCGGTACCATTGGCACTATTTCCAGCCATCATACTTCAAAATCATTTAAAAATCGTTTTTTTAATTATTAATTTACTTAGTGTTAGAGTAAGACAACAATAAATGAGCCTTTTTGTTGAATAGCTCGATCTCACTCAGCCTCTGTCTACACCAGATCAATTTGGGCGGCAGATATTGGTACCACCACCCGGGAACCATTTGACATAACTGACGCCTCTGCCACAGGTCACCCCAAGTGATTAGCTACGTTTGGTGACTTAGCAGGGGTGCCCGCATTCATGGGATGAGGTTTGTCTAAATGGCGCTGGATCCAGATCGAGAGAGACTGGTTGAGGTAGACCTTTTGATTTCTCCACGTGACCCTTACACCACAGTTGGAAGGATGGATCCACACATTTGTTACTCCAGGACACATTGACCCCCAGATTCCTATCCACCTTTTACCTCTATCATACCTTTTCCTTTCCTGAACTTCCTCTTTTCTTTTTTCTTAAAAAGACCGTCCAAATATCATCCTATCTTCTTCTTCTTTGTGTGCCGTATCAGGTCCCCCCGACATTGGCGGTCAGTCTTGAAAATGTCTCTCTGTCTTGCGCTGCCCGGAATAGCTCCTCCACACTTCTAATGCCGGTCCACTCTCGTATATTACGCAGCCAAAACATTTGTCTCCTACCAGGCCCTCGGCGACCCTCTATTTTGCCTTTCAATATTAAATGGAGCAAGTGATACTTCTCCCCTCGAAGTATATGACCCAGATATGAAATTTTCCTGATTTTATTAATGTAAGCAGTTCTCTATCTGCCTTAGCCCGCCTGAGAATTTTTGTGTTGGTGATCATGTCGGTCCATGGGACCTTGTGCATTCTCCGGTGAAGCCACGTTTCAAAAGCCTCTAACCTATTCTATTTGGTATTTACTTTCAAGGTAACACATAACATTTTAACATTCTCTGCGTTAGTTTTAAGCTGATATTGTCATTGCAGAAGAGGGATTCCATTTTAATGAAAGCAGTTCTTGCTTCAATTCTGCATCTAACCTCTACATCTGGGTCAAGAGTCTCCGTGAGAATACTGCCGAATATCATACTATAACATGACAAAAGGCCTGAGGGAAACTGCTTTCCTCAGGGCTTCCTTTGAGAGCTAATATAAAAAAAGATCATCGTCCAAGCAGCTGGTTGTTTATTTTTATTTATTTTTTCATGTTCTCCGTAAAACGGTTATGCACCAATATATCATGGAGAAGATTAAAAATTAAAAAGGTCCTGGACAGTTTTACTACTTAGTGATATGATTCAAAAGATAGTTGCCTAACTATCTGTAAGTAACATTGAAAATGTCGATGGTTAATGCAGAATCGTTGAGCAGTTGAGCCGCTCTGTTTATTTGTTTTACGTTCGCCATGTTAGTAGTTCTTAAAATCAGTATTATCAAGCAATAAACTACATTAAGATTAGTAGTTCTTAAAATCAGTATTATCAAGCAATAAACTACATTAAGATTAGTAGTTCTTAAAATCAGTATTATCAAGCAATAAACTACATTAAGATTAGTAGTTCTTAAAATCAGTATTATCAAGCAATAAACTACATTAAGATTAGTAGTTCTTAAAATCAGTATTATCAAGCAATAAACTACATTAAGATTAGTAGTTCTTAAAATCAGTATTATCAAGCAATAAACTACATTAAGATTAGTAGTTCTTAAAATCAGTATTATCAAGCAATAAACTACATTAAGATTAGTAGTTCTTAAAATCAGTATTATCAAGCAATAAACTACATTAAGATTAGTAGTTCTTAAAATCAGTATTATCAAGCAATAAACTACATTAAGATTAGTAGTTCTTAAAATCAGTATTATCAAGCAATAAACTACATTAAGATTATTAGTTCTTAAAATCAGTATTATCAAGCAATAAACTACATTAAGATTAGTAGTTCTTAAAATCAGTATTATCAAGCAATAAACTACATTAAGATTAGTAGTTCTTAAAATCAGTATTATCAAGCAATAAACTACATTAAGATGAACAAGAACATGAATGTTTTTATTAGCTGCTTACCTCTAGTATAAGATACCTAAAAATATCGCCACAGCCGAGCCAATGGGAAAATGATTTTTCAGTTATCACTATCATCAATAAAAGCGGTTTTACATTTTCAATTGTATGATTGTTCTTTACTGTTATTATTAACTTTCAGTTAAGGCGATCCAATAGTTCAGGAAAAAATCGAAATCGAAATTCACGCCCTTTATGGGAGGAGTTTAAAAATACTTGAGAAAAAGCTTTTGGAAAGGTTGGAAAAGGTATTTGAGAATTTTTTTAACAGGTTGATTTCGTAAAGGTCTGTAAAAAATATTAATTCCTTTTTTACGCATTGTTTATTGTAATAAAACGGAAATTTAAAATTGATTTCACGAAATCAAGCGACGCGGAGTGACGCGTCCATCTCCCGCTCAGTTCGGGGCGTGACTGAGGTTTGGCGACTGTGGCGTGAACAGTAGTTCTTCGGTGGACGCCATAGTGTTCACTTTGAAAAACCGAATTCGTCGACTAGCGGCCGTATTATAAAATAACAACGCGAAATGCATATTTTATTTTATTTTGGGAAGATTGGGTGTAAATATCAACTTTTTTTGCGATCATTATAAAATAAGCTGAATTTGCCACATTATAAAATAAAACCAAATCCGAAAAGGGGTTTATAAATAGGAGAGTTTGGACTTGAAAGTGTTTTTTATAGACCTTATACTTTATTTTTTTATAGGCTTATTAAAAGACAAAATGACCGATATTTTTAAGGGCCAAGGTGTGTTCTACACGCAGTATTTAATTGAAGCATCTATAATACTTCTAAGCCATCAAATTTTCAAAACAAAAACGTATGATTTTGTATGATTTTGCATTATTTAGTATGGCTTCATCTTAAGCGTTTATTGAACACTTGTTATACCTAAAAATTTTGTGCATCATGTGGGTATATTAAGAAATATTGAGCTATTTATTACATAATTTCAAAAATTTCAATTGGTTATAGTTTAAAAATAATTAAACCTAAACGAAAAGTTATAAAAGAGCATACATTTTTTCTAGATGGTTGAAAATAATTAATTTGTTGTGTTTTCGCAGGGTTTGAACCTTCGCTAATGAAAACAATAATAATTGTTTGTGTTTGGGCGCGTAATTAACGAAATAATAAACTAATGAAAAATTCAGGACGCAGCCACGCGCGCCAATTAAACGCCATGCACTTTTATTTATTATTCAGTATGGCTGCTACCAATACGGATTCTAGAAGCGGAATGGATAATATATATGGCATATTTAGGGGCACATCGTTGTCAAAGATCGTCGGTTGTCAAAGCATTTTTATAGACTTAAATAAAAAAAGAATACGTAGACAAGAGAAAAGTCAAGAAGTTCCCGACTATTTAAATCTGATCTATTTATCTATCAATGCCGCCTCATGGAACCTCAGGAAAGAGTTTTTCTTTTGGCTTGTTTAATTCATATTTGTCTTACTAACCTAATTTTTGCATTTTATTTTTCCTGTTAATCACTTGCATACTGCTTACTAACAACGTGTGCCGGGACACTTGAGGTCTAGATTCGTTCGAAATAAATAAATGTGGTTTTTTTATCAAAAATATTAGAATCTAATCTTTTAACCTAAAAATTAGAGCCTTGAAGGAGTAACCATCTGTTACTTATACCAGGGCGGGTAAGTGATGAGCGTCCCTCCAATAATCTATTTATAGTTAAGCTATTTCTGAAAAACTTTTGTTTCTGAATTCGGTCTAACTACCTACATTAAAATGTGTAGGGCACCTTGCACTATGTTTTATTTTTATTCTTCCCTGAAATAGAAGTCATAACTTATTTTTTGTGTTGCGCATTTGATCTAAATTCGGTACAAAAACGTGGAAACATTTCTTGAAATGTCCACAACTCTATATTAATCAAGTAGCACATATAATAAGGTAGTCAAGTGAATAGTTTCTTTAATTGTTTTCTGTTTCTTCCAACACCGTCGCTGGTCGCTTCGGTTGTGGCTCCGTCTGTAACTCTGTGAACTATAAATCTTTTGCTTTGAATGTAAGCGTCATTATTTTCAAAATAGAAAGTGCCTTGAATTTGGACAATTCAGACAGGCGATAAATTAAGTGCTTATAATGTGACATTTTATAGAAACTTATTTTTATTGTGCAACTATTTTGTTAAACGTTTTAACCAATTTGACATCCAACGCTCCCAATTCTCTAAAGCTGAACGACCGGAAACTGGCATGATAATAGTAGAAGAGAAGCTCTACTACGACTATCCGTGATTTTTAACGGATTCTTTAAAAATAATCTAGGATTAAATCACAATTTAATTTTCGAAATAAGAATGTTTCCGAATAGTTTCGAATCGCGCAACCTCCACTGCAACATAACTCACTGGTAACACTGCACACATTCGTTATGCAGCTCACTAAAACGGAAAAAATATAGCTCTTGCACAATAACAAATATTTCACGAACATATTAGTATGTATAATTATATGTATGTGTTTGTTCAATGTACATAGCAAGAGGTACATGGTTTGTTCTCTTTTACATAATTAATTATTTTTCGACAGGAATGTTGACAAACTGTTGTTATTTTTTTAATGCACCCGTTTCAGTGTTTTCACTGCATGCTTTTTCTGCCCATTGCACGTTGAAAAGTTAATTATTTTATTAATTAAAACGAAAATAACTATTTCGAAGCGTGAAATTTTTCTGTTGGTTTTAATTAATAACAAACCTTTTAATTAACGATTTAACACGGGCGCAACGCGAATTTTTAATGAGTTATCCGATATGCATATATATGTTTTAAACAGGAGGCCCTGAAAAAAATTATTTCCCTCAGGGCCTACTCCGTATTTGGGGATACTGTGCAGAGTTCTTTTGAGAGTCACTGTATGAGATGAAAAACTGGGAAGGAAAAATGTATGAGGGGTAGTTAGGAGTCTGAGGGTCAGTATATCCAGGAGTGACGGACCTATGAACAACAGGGTAGAAAGTTTAAAAATGCTTATCGAACCAGTTTCCAATCGCCCGCCTGTAATCCCCTCTAACCCTGCGTATGCCCAAAGACACCGAGTGCCTAGCGACATTTATCAATTCCGTTTAAATAGATTTAATTCAACCATGTTATTTTTTTTTTATTTTGTTTTTCAGATTGACAACCGAACCAGACTAAAAAAACAAATTAAAATTATTTTTTTATCCATCCTGTACAACAAACACCACACAGATAATGGTATTTTTTAAATAATTCAAGCCAAGCTTAGCCGTTCGAAACTTTTATAGAGTTGTACGTAGAAAATAAGATATTTCACATGTAAATCGTTGTAAAAGTTCTAATATTTATATAACAACGAATATCACACCTTCTTGTTAGGGGATATTTTCGTTACAAAGCTATTAGGGGATTATAGGGACTTGCGAATGCATCTGAGCGGGCGCCGAGGCGGTTGGCGTCGCGGCGCCCCACTAGCTAGAACTATGGAGCCTGCAGCTTTTGTTTCCGGGAAATACTTGTAGGATGAATTTGCGGGTGGGATGGGTTGGTTGGGCGGGGAGGGTGGCACAGCGCGAGAGCCTTTTCCCGAGCGGAAAACGTGCATTTCAATTGTTTTCACGGTTTAATTGGAATATCCTTCAATATGCTCGCACCGCCCCACGTTTTCACGCCAGAAAAATCACCTCTTCAACCATGTTCGTTTATTTAAAGGTGTGTAAACCTAGGACTCTCAGACTACCTATAACTACCATTTAAGTATATGATTTTCGCCTGAGAACACAAACATCGCTTGATGTAAAATTAAAAAATTCCATGTTATTTTCCGATTGCCCCCGAGATTTTTTACGTCTTGAAGGTAAAAATATATATAAATTGTGTATTATATGAATAAAGTACAAGAGTACCCACTGCTCCCAACTTTCGGGAGCCAATGGGTCTATGGCATCCCAAAAATGAGGAATGTTTTAGACTGAAGGGGTGCGTAAAAAACGAGATGGAGAAAAGAAAGGTTGGGAGCTACAATTAGAGCTATTTCAAGCAACATTTCGAGTCTGAATAGTGGTCTTTCACAAGGCTAAACTAACTAACTAACTAACCATCACACTGTTTCCCCACAGGAGTAGGCAGAGAAGATCGACCGCCAAATAACTGGGTCTTGACACCCACTCATTGCCTCATTCACAATCATATACATAGTCTCGTATATACTTTTCTACCATTCTGACACTTGGTATGGCCTGACTATGTATTTTTTTTTTTTTTTTTTTTTTTTTTTTTTTTTTTTTTTTTTTTTTTTTTTATTTGTTTGTTTATTTAGTACAAGATTATACATGTATATACATAATTCATTAATTTTTTTGACTGCCCAACTAGGAGTATTCCCGTTTTAGGACAGTCGAATTATTATGGGTAAAATGGAACATGATTTGTATTTGTACAAAAAAGAAAGAAAATTGATGAAATTAAAAGAACAAAAAGAATATAAAATAAAATAAAAAAGTTTAAAACCTAGTAACTGTTATTTGTTTAGCATAGTTATTAAAATAATATAAATTTAAAAAAGAAAAGGTAAATAGGTACATGTATGTAACTAATAGAAATTGAGAGGGTTAAAACATTTAGGTAACTTTTGTATGCATTGCATATTATAGTCCTACATACATGTGTTGTAGAAAAAAAAGAAAGAAAAGGAGAAGAGAAAGAATAAAATTAAAATTAAATAACCAATTAAAACATATAATAGCCGTCGGTTGTTTAGCATGGTTGTTGAAAAGATAATAAAAATAAATAAAAGTTATATATGTGTGTACTTAAAAGCAAATGATTAAAATATAAGGTGGTAACTGGTGTTTGCCTTTCATATTATAATCCTACGTACACATTTTATATAGTGAGAACAGAAAAAATATAGTAAAATAAAATAAACAATTAATAAATAATTTGATTCACTTGATCGTGCCATATCTTCCTCCGGCCTCTCCGACTTCTCGTACCATTGACTTTTGCGTCGTATATTCTACATACGCTCATTTCTTCGTCCAGCTGAAATACTGGAAAATCTGTAGTATTTAAATGGATATAAATAGAATCACTCAAATGATTGATTAGGAAAAAAATTATGTATTATTTGGTAACATGTAAAGGAAATTACTTCAATAGCCTTATTAACAAAACACGTGTTCTTTCCGAACTTGAAAATTAATGCAAATACAAATTTTCAAATCACGGTGCCTGATATTGTCTATGAAACAAGCTGAATATTTACTTAGAGCATCATCCAAACGCAGCCTATTTACCCCCTGCTTACAGCCGGGGGTAGCTTAAATACATAATGTAGTAGAAATTCAAAATAGGGGTGAAATTTTGGTTAAGTTCATGCCACAGGCCAGGTGTCGGGATGATTTTGATCATATCTGTTGGGGCTTATTTTACCCCTCTGTTTAATTCCGTGTTCCATCCCTCTTTTCTCGTGGCTGTCTCGTCCCTTATAATCGTTTATATAAAATGTCATTATGAATGTACATATTTAAGGGTTGGGAACACACGGGTAAAGAGACAGTGATACAGTGTGTTAATAAAGTTCAATGAAACAGAACACTTCTTTAAAATATATTTTTTAGTAAAGGTGTGAATATGAGCGCCTAAAAATAGTAACATGGCATAATACTTCTAAAATAAATCTCGATAATAATTTTGGCTGTGAAAATTTCAAATTATCTTAAAATAAAATAGTTTCAATGCTCAACTTCTTCACTCTTAAGCCTTGTACCCACACGCCCGTTCATGTTCCACGGTTTGGCTCGATCGAACATGTTGACTTGGACGTTGCGTCCACACGCTCGAGCGGCGCGCGTCTTGTGTCGAGCAGTTCGATTAGCTCGACACGAGACGCCACTCAGTCGGCTCAGATTCTCAGATATATATAGTCAAATATGATTGGTTTATTTATGGTCAAATGTCGAATTTGTTGATTTCGTTTTCCATAAGCACTCATCTTCACGACATGATTTTTTTATTAAATTAAAAAATCGCGAGGATTTTTTTTTAACATGAGCTCCACACAGGAGGCCCTGAGGAAAATAATTTCCCTCAGGGCCTACGTCATCTTTGAGGATGCTGCGTGGAGGGTTTTTTTAAGGAAAGGAAGGAGAGGAGAGTTCTGGGAAGGAAAATGGTTTTAGGTGTGGGTAGGAATTTGGGGTTCAGTGTGTCCTGGTCATCCGCCTCCAAGACCTAGACAAACCTCACCCCATCAACCCAAGCACCCCTGCTAAACCACCAAATGTAGCGAACCACTTGGGGTAACCTATGGCAGAGGTGTTGGTTATTCAATAAAGGTTCCTGGGGCGGCGGTACCCATTCCCGCCTCCCAAATTGAAAATTGCTCCGAATAACCATTATATTCTCCATTAAAAAGGACAACAAACGCATTTTCGATTCGTTGTCTACAAGCTGAGACATGCTAGACCGAATTTCTATCGAACATCAACAGGAATTACGGACATTGAATGTATTGCATCGATCAAAACGGTACATACGTTGATTCGTGTTCGAATATATCGAAGCGTAAAACCATCGAACGAGTTCACATCATATCTACGATAGATAAATATATTTATGTCTCATCGGTGAGCTCTGGGATCATTAACATTAATATTATATCAACAACTATTTTCAGCATAACGTCAATTACATAATAAGACATAGAGCTATTCGAGATAAACAGCCATATTATATGCATTAATTGTGAAAAAGAAAAAAAAAAGAATATTCAATAATGTATGGTATGTATATTGAATGCTATTAATATTTCGAGTTATGGCTACTAAACTCCTTTTATTTACAAAAAAAACAATTTAATGATTCCATACCTGTTCTACGAACACAACACGTTTTGGCACTCTACGCGAGGGGCAGGGCATTTGAATGACACATTAATATTATAATAAGCCGGGCGAATAAAGCTGTACAAAGAAGCCTCTATAAAAAGGGATAGCACCTGGATTATAGCGTCCTTTTTCATTTAAACAGTCAGGACACGCCTCCTTCTGTTGAGAAGTGACAGAAGGATCGCCTATTCAAGAGATTTATTTTATTAATAAAAATGATAATAAAACTTTTCGCTTACAGTTTATTATATATTTTTTGTTGTTTTCATTAAATTGAGAACTGTTTTTTGCAACCATAAGAACAGATAACCTAACAATACTCTTTAAAATACTACTCTTTGAATTTACCTTATGCAAATGAAGAAAATATTAGCGAAACTCAATCGCAAATATGGAGACAGAAAAATCAGATAAAGATATTGGCACCTCTGGGACTCGATCCCAGGACCCTTTGCTTACATGGCAAATGCTCTACCAACTGAGCTAAGGTATTTATATTCAATTCGGCCACTTTTAACTGTATCATACTTCGACTAAGATCTACCAACATTATCTTCATTTTCTTAACGCACATATTATTGGCTGCTAACTTTATATATTATTGCAAGATTCAACTCGAATTAAATGCTATCTAGATAGTTTCTGGATAAATTATTATCCATTTTATTTTTAATGAGCGACATCTATTGACTTTTCTGCAAGTCTAGAAAGAATATATATAATTTTTTTTTAAATATGCTTTTCATGAATTTTAGTTTTTCCAAGTTGAGTAGAATTAAAATAAAATTGTTAATTATACCATAAAAAAATTAAGCGTAAACTACTAAAAAAAATTTTTTTCGTCAGAAATGTATAGATACGCGTTTGCGTATATGAAACAACTTAAAAAATACGGTTTTAAGGCTAAAATTATCTGCAATAGTTTCCATTAATTGATTAACTTTTTTTATTGAATTGAATACTTCTTTAGCGCTTTAGTGATTTGAAACTCGATGAAACGAAAAATAGCGACACTTTGAGAGTTTCAACTACAGGATTTAGCCTGCGAGAGAATGTGATAGTATAATCGTTATCCTCTTTGCACGGTGCTTCGTAGCCTAATCGATCTCTTCTTTGTGCGGTGATTCAACACTTTCCACTCTTAGTTTTCTGAAGGCTTCACTTCTACCGCTTTTGAATTGCACACTCTTTATCTTTTCTTATAAAATTATTCACAATATATAAAAATCCCTTATGCGCTTTAATCGCCTTTGTCTTCTAGACTGTAGACTACGTTTTCCAAACAATTTTTATACCTATTACCTATATTCATAGCGATATAAGGCACACTAAGATTACTTACATTTTTGGTTTGTGGTTTCCTGTAAATTTGAGAATTAAAATGGTTCTTTCTTATCTTCTTTCTATCCGTTAATTGTACCTCTACGTTGTTTCGCTTTGAAGTATGCAGTGTGAGGTGTGAAGATTGATCTGATGCTAACCAGCCTCTCATAAGAAAAAAATATCTTCGTATAAAAGAAAATTCTTTAAACTTAAGTCACAACAAAAGAGATACAATTAAAATGCTTACGATAGTAAACATCTGAGATTCGAAATTTATTAGGACAATTCTTGATGTGACGCAAATAACATTAGCTCACAGTCAGATGGGTTCTAGTATTTACAACGATAAAACTGACAAACTTGAATATCTGGTGGTAATGTTTTGTTTCTAATGCCTTTAACGTTTTCTGAAGATTCTCAGAAGCCAAGCCAAGGGTTGCAATGAGTGACGCGTTTGCGTGTGGCATAGGGTGAATGAGCTTTGATGAAATTTCTTGAAGTATTTATGAATAGAAAGGTTTCTTTGTCTAATTGTTTTAGCTACAAAGCCACTGCGGTCTGCAAGTCTAAATAGTATTTTGAAAATGATGCTTTATTTGTTCGCTATGGGTTTAAAACTTTTAAATTATTATTTTTTAAAGTGGCAACTCCTAACAGGAAGGTTGTTTCTTTTGTTTGAAAGAAGTGTGACTGTTGACTCATCATAAGTAGTAACAATTTGTTTCAGTTAATTAAATAATGTACATAATACCTAACCACCTACTTTAGAGAACTCCAGTCCAATTTTTTTTTTTTTACATGAATAATGACCTTCTAACTTAAATAACTGAGTTTTTGTTTTTATTTTTAGAGTTAGTTTTAATAGTTAAAATAATTGTCAAAGTTTTAATTTTTCGAGACCCCCCGGAAATAAAGTAAATCGTGTGACGTCATCACTCCCGAAAAATTAGTATGGGATTGGGCAATCAGCTGATCTACTGCCGCCATTTTGAAATCCGTTGTTCCGTTGTTCGAAGTATTCTACCTAGAAGAAGCATTACTTTTTTCATTAATTATTTTTTTGTGCAGTAGTTTTTCAATATTTTAAATAATAGAGATAAACTAATACAGATACCTCTATTTTTGATACTGAATTATTTAGGCTTAAATATTGTTTCAATAAACACTACAACTAAATCTCTATAAACAGTACGAAATAAAGAATAACATGAAATGTTGTTAATACTGATTGCTTGTGCCATACCTACATGTCAATTGATTTCAATACAATGTGATACAATGACTGGTGACGCGTGACGTCAGCACTAACCATTCAATCGTACCAACTTTGCAGTGTATTTTAACGAGACGTTAAAAAATGCACTTTTTAATATTTTTTTACGAACACTACGTTTAATATTATTAAAAAAACTTATATATTCAGAATCAGCGTTTATTGGTCTGTATGAACATATTTTTTTAAAGTCATAATATTTTTTACTGGAGTTCCTTATTGTTTCAAATCATTCCGCGCTTTTAGCATGAAAAAATTTATTATTTGGGGTAACAAATATTCTGGGTATTATTTATCACGAGCGCTGACACTAAATGCTCAACAACTTCTTGACAACCCAATTTTGAAAATTTTGAATAATTTTGTGGAAAAATACTATATTATAGATAGGTGCTTGTGCTTTATATATTCTACGAATCGTACACACAATTATATATTCTACGAATCGTACACACAATTATACAATTTTGAAAATGACACAATTCAAAGTACATCCGAATTCCAGAGTTCTTTAAACCAGAATTACAACCTCCATATTTATGGTTATAATATTATTTTGACCCTTGGAGAAAAATCAACACCTTCTTCGTCAAAATCTTTTTTTTTTCATTAACTCCACACAGGAGGCCCTGAGGAAAATAATTTCCCTCAGGGTCTATGTCATCTGGGATGCTGTGTGGAGGGTCTTTTAGAGGAGAGGAAGGAATGAACATTGGTCTTGAAGAGACCCATGTTGTAGGAAGGAGGAAACACAGAGGCCGGCAAATCATTCCACAGCCGAGCTGTTGAACACAAGAAAGAGTCGAAGAAACGACCCGTTCTCATGTGACATATGTCAACTGTGTACAAATGTTGGGCACGCGTTTGGCGTGTTTCCCGACTATGCACCGGTGCCGAAGGGATCAATGATGCTAGTTCCTCGGAGCATCTTCCATTGTAATACCGGTAAAACAAGGATAGCATTCCCACCCGACGCCTGTGCTCTAAAGATTGCAATCCGTCTGTTAAGATGGGAGAATCTATCAAACAGACCGCCCGTTTCTGCACAGAGTAGAGGGTATTTTTCAGGTATTTTGGAGCTCCAGACCAGAGGTGGCTGCCAAATTCAACCGTGGGGCGCACTTGCGATTTGTACAGGGTTAGCAGTTGTGTACTATTAAAGTATCTGCGGGCCCTGTACAGTACGCCCAGTTTTTGGGAGGCTAACTTTACTCTGGCTTCGATGGAGCCCCCATACCTGAGCTGGTCACTTAGGGTTACACCAAGCATATCAAAGGAGGGCCTGTTCGGAAGATTGCTTCCGTTGAAAGAGACTAGATTTTCATTTCGATCCCTTTTAGATGTAATCAGACAAGATTGGGTCTTTGAAACATTAAATTCAACGAGATTATTTTTACCCCAAGAGAAAACACTCTCGAGGTAACCGTCCATTCTTTGCTTCAAAGCCTTACGAGCTGTTGGAGTTTGTGAGCCCTTTGGGGGCTTGTCAAACAAAAAACTATCATGAACTGTACTGTCATCCGCGTAACAATGAATTGGTGCACATGACAAAAGGTCGTTGATGTGCAACAAAAACAAAGTCGGAGACAGAACCGAACCCTGTGGGACGCCAGCATTTATCGAGTGTGAGGAAGAGGTGAAACCATCGACTACCTATAGATAGGTAATGAATTTATGTAATTAGTTCAAGATAACGAAAATCTGAATAAAGTGTAATAAGAACCATGATTTATAACAGACGAATTGCAACCATCTTAATATATACAACAAAGTCGGGTTAGTTACATCATTTATAACTCAAGAACGACTGGACTGATTTTTATGATCTTTGATTTGTTGGATTTGTCTCCACCCCGAATAGTAAAATAGCTATTAAAACATCGGAAAAATTCACGCAAATAAAAGAAATTCTTTTCCTCGTACATTTTTTATGGAAAGAATTCTCATCTTTTGAAAGAGCTGCAGCAATATTGTGATAAATATATGCAGTATTGAATAGTGAGTGAATTAAAAAATATCAAAAACGTCAAATGTCAATGCATTGAATGTTTTGCTTTTGTTCTTAAACATATAATGCTACCCCTCTTTCTTACACACTAAATGTCAATAGTCGAAAATGAGACAAATAGTGAACGTATGTCTGCACCTCTCCAAAGGAAAAATAAAATAATTGTAATAAATCTTTCCCACACGTACAAAGAAAATGAAAAGCAATTCCCGTAAGTAAGTGGAAAAGTAAGAAAATCACCAAAAATATAAATCTGTAATCAATGCCATCTCTGACACTGACAAAAACAAAACATGGACAGTTGCGCAACGATAATTGCTTCAGTGTTTAAATTTTAACTCAATAAAAAAAAACTGAATTTAATTCAGCAAATAAGTTAACACAACAGTTATTGATTCTGAGGCGGTACGAAGTTCGTCGGGTCAGCTAGTTAGAAATAATTTCAGTTCCATTAAATGTTTGTGCGAATAACCGTTATAAATAATAACAAGTACTTACACATGTACTTCCATTTCCTCACCTTCCGATTTGACTAAATATTGTACCGGAATAATTGGAATCAAGAACAAAGGCTACATTACAAGGTTCGCACTGCAATTACCAGGAGTTTCTACCTAATCAACCATGATGGGTCCTTAGCGTTAATCTTATTGTTTCTATTGTTTGCTATGGAAACTACTTGACTTCAGCAGATTGCAATTCTTTGAACGCATCAACAGTTGTCTTTCTTTCCTAGATTATCATGATCACATTACTTACCTGACAATGGTTCCCATTTTGCTAATCTCTTGATAATTCTGGAATAACCCGAAAAGTATAATTGCATCTTGGAATAACATGGCATTTTCTGAAGAGGCACGAGCCTCTTTTAAGGAATGCATTCGGTAGTTAAAATGCATAATTTTAATAATCATCGGTTTGACGATGACTGTGTGAATTGTGAATACCTCATAAGAGGCCCAACTGCTCGCAAATGTGAGGCTGAAGGGAGTGCTGAATCGAAGGAGAGGGTGATGATGGTTGGAAAGTACTTACCTGACTATTCAAATCTGGTCACCGAATATGGCTAAAGACTTTTTTAATACGTTTTAACACATAGGTTACCGTCCAGCAACATCTCTGGAGATAATAAAGATATTGAAATACAAGGAGATATGCTATGATCTCCGCTCGACTGTTGGCGGAACTACGGTCTAATGGTCTTAGTTTAACAATATAGTTTGAATACGGAAAGAATTCGTTCATTTAGTTGATTTTTTAAAGGTGTGCAGTAGTATTGGTTAAAAATATCGGCGACACCATGAAGCACAGTCCCACCCAGAAAAAAGTGCCGACAGCCCATCTCCTTATATTTCAATATCTTTGGGAGATCCTGTGTGGAGGACGTTTTTAAGGTACAGATGTAGTGAATCGGGGTGTTGTTGACATTCTATTTGGGAGGTAGACAATTTTGGATAATCAACTGCTGCCATAGGTGGTACACTGTGTTTGGTGACTTAGCAGGGGTATCCGGGTTTACGGGGTGAGGTTTTTCCAAGCATTTTGCCCACCTACTGCGTGGCGGGACGGATCGAGTGAGACTGGTTGAGGAAGAATTGTGAGGAATATTCGACATACGTTTTGCGTAACTCTTGACACCTTGATAGTGCGACGGTTTTGAAGGGATCATTAATCCTGGTTAGACGCAGCACCTTACACTCAAATACTGGTAGAACAAACGCAATTATAAAGAATAGCAATCCGTCTATCAAGATAGGGAAAACTATTAATATAAAGAATTGCTCGTTGTTTGTTGTGAGCCGCGGCTATCAAGAGCTTTTTATTTTATTTTTATTTTTATGAGAATACCGCACAAGAGTCCCAACTGCTCCCAACCATCTGGAGCTGGTGAGTCTATGAAATCTTTAATTGGGGTATGTTGGACAGAAGATACCGAGGAGGGAAGGGTGAACCAACGTTTCAATTCTGAATCGGTATCGTTCGCCGAGGTGACACTGAAAGTATCTTCCACTCTGAATGTGCCGCAAGTGCACTATATGATAAACATCAAAATTCATAAGCGGAACTACATTGCCCATACTCCGATACAACGATTTCACACTACCTCAAATTATTACTTAGGTGATGTTGATGTTTAATATCAATTTGGCGAGTTTTGTAGTTCTTGTAAAAAATATATTCCACTATTCTTAAAAAATCTGAATTTTTGTATTTTTTTCGTATTTTTATGGCTTTTTTTTATCTAATTGTATTTTTTATTATTATTTCTTTATTTGTTTCAAAATTATCTGTCATGAATTAATTGTACTACCAAACATGTAAAAGCCCTCTGGGCGTTAAATAAATAAATTTATCTGAGAGTCTTAACCCACGACCACGGAGCCCGTGTTTTGGTAGGTTTGTAATAATAACGATAATAATAATAAACGTTTATAGATTTTTAACAATATTTCATATTTTGTTCTTTTTCCAATGTTTCTATTGACGAAAAGCTCACTGCTCAGTACTACTCAGGATCCATCCTAGAATGCAGCTGGTTTTCAGTAGTGCCTCCATTGTATGATAATACCTCCCAGTATGTATGATAATACGGTCAAACTTTTTCAAATTCTTCAAGCAAATTTATCAACTTTCCTTGAAGATTTTAGGTGGCGATCTCTTCGAATTATCAAGCTTTCCATTCTAATTCTACGAACTGAAACAAAAACACAGCGTCGAAGTCAACGACAAGGTTTTACAAATGTCAACACAACTTGTTGAATCTTCTTCTTCTTCCTTATTAAACTCTCGGGTCGGGGCCAACTTTGATAATTTGGAATACAATAACAAGATTGGTCGGAGGTAAGAACAAGAACTGCCCGAGGAAAGGTTCGGACCTCCGCTAACACAAACAAAGCCACGGAACTCCAACTCTGACCAGAAGTCAACAATGAACTCGCCAAGTCTTGGAGTTGAACCAAACATTAACCAGAGTTCATGAGTTCACCCGAAGTTTTGCTAAACCCGACCTAATGAAAATTACTACGCAATATAACCTCCCAAATAATATTAGATAACTTAGGAGGTATTTCACCAACCTCGATTACCAATCCATACGATTACGAATATTATTAAATAAACAAATAGATAAACACAACACAAAAAACTATTCGTAGGTTCAAGTAGGATTCTAAATAAATACATCTTGTTTAATTAATCGAAATTGTACGTTGTCGTTGTCGTATGGATAAATCTATGAGGAGGATGGTGAAATACGCCCTAATAATTTTAAAATTATGCAATAGATAAGCAGTAATCTCCCATTTTTTGTGATATCATCTTTACAACCGTTGCCCCTTTAGCACCGTCGATGAAACGAAAAATAGCGACACAAAAAATATCAATATTGGATTTAGCCTGCGAGAGAATGATATAGAATAATCGGGCTCATCTTTATGCGGTGCTTCTTAGCCTCCCCATGAATGGGGATTCATGTCCACTTTAGTTTTCTTAAGGTTTAACTTCTACCGTGTATGAATTGAACAATCTGTTTTTTTTATTATACAACAGTTTAATTATCCATTTAAGGTATAAGATTTCCTATTTTTAAGTACATTCTTATCATTTAGGACGATAGCTGTATAAAAAGTTTGAATGTTCTTTAAAGATTAATTAAATACATCCGCTGTTTTAGAAAATATATTATATACCACCATTCATTTAGTCATGCTACGTGATTTATACTGAAATCTTAACTATACCTACTGCTGAAACTGCTGAAAATCTTCAACAGTGTACTCCGGAGTTTTCAAAATTATAAAAAAATACAAAACAAATTAATTTAATTTTGAAAGTCGTTTCCATGATGAGACATGCTTTGAAAATTTCATTTAACTTTCAAAATATATGACAAATGTTTTTCAGAAATTTCGAAATGATAACATTTTGATCGTCCCACGGCAATCGTTACTGTAATGTATGATATTTTTTAGTCTATGAATAGTTCTCACATTACTTTAGGTGTCTACGGGCTCTTCGGGTCACTCGGTCTCCTTTCCGAGATGTGCCGAAGGTAACCGAAGGTAGATGTGCAGAATCATCATTATTGTAGAGCTCTACACACCAAACCTAGCTTTCAGTTAAAAAGGACGTTAGTCCTCCGAACTACAATTATAAATTACGATACATGAATAAATAATTGCTGTGATTCAAAGTCTTTCAATAAGCATTTTGTGATACTGGTCCCAGTACCTACTTATAAATAACGAATGTCTCTGGAGAGGACATAAGAGATTTTACACTTTCTGACCTATGGGACGACGGCCTAAGAAAAAGTTTTTAAAAACTTGGGCGAAACCGGGTAGTAACTACTAATGCATGATACAAAGGGTTCCAGAGTACCTATGTAGCGAAATGTTTGAATTGCACTTTTGAATAAACATATAGATTTATGACGAATAAATCAACTACAATAGGAAATACAGGTTTTTAGAAAGATATTTATTTTGTATAAAATTCCGTGTCAGTGTTTTTCTTGTAATTTGTATGACGCTCGCGTACCACAGTTTGTCGCTCGCCCACGCCCACTAAGTGGGTAACTAAAGTTTCACTTGCCCCGTGGCAGCCGGTAGCTCGAAGTAATTACCGTGTCCTTACTGGGTAAATTGGGCGAAACTTATAGCCTCACTTCATCGGCCGTAGTGAGGCGGTAGGCGGGCCAAGATGGCACTAATGCTCAACCTTTTATTACCTGGGAGAACGGCACATTATATTAAATTAATCATTTTTTAAAATGCATTTTTAGAGAAATTTTGCTTGTTCAAAATAAGAGGAAAATTACTCGCCGATCTTCATCAAATTTCATAAAGCTCTACGTTAAGCCCGGGCGCGTATTTCCAAAACCTATACCGGGCCACAATTTAAATTTTCAATATCAAAATTTAAATATTTAAAAATAAAATTATTCATTTCTAATATGCACATTATAATACTTTTATAATAATTTTTGTTTTTGCAAAGTGATAAAAAATAACCAATATAGAGGTGTATTTACATTATATGGGAATAATATCAAAATTTTTATATTCAGAAATAAAATTATTAATTTTAAATATACACACTAGAAAGATTATTTTATCTAGAACAATTTTTGTTTTTGCAAAGTAATAAAAAATAATCAATACAGAGGTGGATTTAAAATGTAAATTGTCGCTACCGCGACTGAACCCGTACCGTAGGTTTTGGCCGAAGATATTAAAATATCTTTGGTTTTGACAATAATAAGCAGCCCGAGTCAGCGGCAACTGGCAAGCTGCCGCCTCAGCCTTTCGAAAAGTAAAATCTGTTTGGTGAAAAGTTTGCTATTTTCTGTTTTTGTAAATAGTGTGTTTTTGTTATTTATTTTTGGGGTGTTATGCCGCTACTTTCTTTTTTAGCCTAAACTCCCCTACTTTAGCTACCTCCTTCTTCTTTTTCTTCCTTGCGCTGTCCCAAATTGCCTAGGTAGGCTTTTGGGGTCGGCTCTTCTCGTTCTCACGTTGTAATTTCTTCTGTTCTGAGTATCGCCTTCATCCAGGCCGTTTCTCTGAAGTATTTTGGAGCATTGAGTCATTCAGGAGTTCTTCGGTCTTCCTCTGGATAACTGTCGATGAAGCTCCATAGACATTGCCTGCTTCACTGTGTAGTCTGATGGTCTCCGTCTCATGTGCCCATACCATCTCAACTGTCGTTCCTCCAGCTTACTGTTTATGTCTGTGACAACCAGGTTACTACGAATGCGTGAACTTTTAATCTTATCTTTTAGTGATACTCCTGCCGACCATCTAATCATTCGCATTTCTGCTGTTTCAAGTTGCCTAGAGTAGGAGTTGTACATAGTCCAGCATTCGGATCCATACATTATCGCGGGTCTTGCGATAGTCTGGTGTATTTTTCCTTTAAGTTTTATAGGCATTTTGGAGTCACACAATATGCTTTACCTACCTCCTCCTTTAGGCTAAAGAGGAGCTAGCGCAACACGGCATAATACCCTAAAAATAAATAACAAAAATACTTTTGGCCGTGAAAATCTAAAATCATATCTAGTTACTGCGTGTTTACATAGAGATACGTCACATAGCCGCAACAATTTTAATAAATTATTTGTAGCCCATTCCGAATTCACTTATATTTAAACTTAAGAAGTAAATCACTTAGAACAATTAAGAAGTTCAGCTCCCTTTTGTAACATAAATTTGTAGCTGAACACTTTCCTCAATTTATAAACTTTATAAACGACAAACGCACGTCCAGTCACTCGTAAACCCAAATTAAAAATGCCGCCGTTTATTCGCGAACACATTCTATGCATCACATATATCTCTCTCTTCCAAATCAGAATTTTGGGCTAGAACTGAATATAAATAAGACAAAATACATGCTCATAAGCAAAAATAACGCATTGGATGAAAATCTTTATATTGCTGGAACAAAACTAGAGAAGGTGCAGAGTATTGTATACTTGGGCTGCAATGTAAATGATAGATGGGATACTTCAGTTGAAATCAAATGCCGCATTGAGCAAGCTTGTGCAACCTTTATCCGCATGAAAAAAATGTTCTGCAGTCATGATCTCAACCTTGGATTACGAATGCGAATGATCAGATGCTACGTGTTTTCGATATTATTTTACGGAATGGAAGCATGTACGCTTACTGAAGAACTAATTAGGCGACTTGAGGTATTAGAGATGTGGATCTACAAAAGAATACTTAAAATAAGCTGGATGGACAGGGTTACAAACGAAAATGTTATGGTTCGGATGAATAAAGAAAAGGAAGTAATTAAAACTATAAAAATCCGAAAACTTCAATATCTTGTACATGTGAGGAGACATCCAGAGAAGTACGAGATCCTGCATCTCATAATGCAGGGAAAGATTGCCGGAAGACGGGGCCCTGGAAAAAGGAGAACCTCATGGTTGAAAAACCTGAGACAGTGGTTTGGCCAGTCTACCGTGGGGCTGTTCAGGGCCGCAGTCAACAAAGTCCACATAGCCAACATAATAGCCAACGTCCGTTGAACGGACAGGGCACAAGAAGAAGAAGAGGAAATCAAACAGACCACACTAATATTTGTAATAAAAATTGAGAAATTTTCTCTTGATTAGAACACCCAGTCATGTTCACATAAGGTTCGCTACATTAACCCCGCCGGTAAAGTTGCCGCTAGCAGCAGTAGTTAAGTTGGCACCAGCAGTTAGTTAGTTGGGTAAGTTAGTAACCGACCGTTGACTTGGCCGTGCAGACAACTTAACGGCTGAGGTTAAACTCCGAACTAGTAAAGTAGTTACCCAAAGATCTATGCGTCTGGTGAGGAGGCGTGCATCGCTTTTAATTCACCGGAGTTTGTCACTTCGAAGGTACATGACCAGTTTCACTGAAATGCGCTAATGAACTGGGACGCGTAGGTATAGCTATTAGCACAGACATTCTTGAATATTTGTAAAATTGAAGTCTGCAGCCCCAAGCTAGAAAAACGGGTGATAATGCAATGCTCGACTAAGTAATGCAAAATCGTGTGTTTTTGATTTGAAAATTAGATCACTTAGAAATATTTTAGATGGATATGATTTTAGATTTTCACGGCCAAAAGTATTTTTGTTATTTGTTTTTGGGGTGTTATGCCATGTTGCGCTACCTCCTCCTTTAGCCAACGTTTCGGACAGCGTTACAGTGTCCATCATCAGGCAAGATGTGTAAATGTTAGTGGTGAAATGTGTGTTTAAGTACTTCGAAGCAATATTGTGTTGCCAGCTCCACTCCGTTTATACGCACGTAGGACACTTTCGAGAGTGTAAACTTGGCCACCATGACAAATCGGCAATCGCCGAGCATTTAATTGAAACCGGCCACTACTGAGAAGACCCAAAACTTACAGAGCACGCCTAATTACAGAGGCAATTTAAATTCATAGAGACGACGGAGCTAAGCTCAATAGTTCTTGGTATCCGGTAATTGACGGCTAAATCAAAGCTAAATCGTAAAACGTCCCAAGTACATAAACACTTTACACGACAACGTGATAACATACATTTAAACACCATCCACAGTAACTATGGTAAACAATCCATTGGTTACGAGGGGGGCAACTTATATAATTGTCTCACAAAAGACATTAAAAACGAAAAGAAGCTGGGTAAATTTAAAAAAAAATTATTTATATTTATTCTTGATAAACAAAATAATGAAATAGAATAGCACTGTATTGAAATATTATTTATCTTAATGTGTATAATTATTTCTAGTTAAATGAGTGAAAATGTAATTTTCTTTTAACTGGAATAAAAAAAATAAATAATAAATGCAGAAAACCATCTTGAAGTATAGATACTGTAATGCCAGCTCGCAGTGGAGTGGAGCTGGCAACACGGTATTGCTTCGAAGTACTTAAACACACATTTCACTCACCACTAACATTTACACATCTGCCCTGATGATGGACACTGTAACGCTGTTCGAAACGTTGGCTTAAGGAGGGGGAGGTAACGCAACACGGCATAGCACCCCAAAAACAAATAACAAAAATATTTTAGATGCTTTAATTAAATACTGCGAGTAGAACACGTAGTTGCAATTGAAATTGTCGAGTCAGACCTTTAAACACTGCTTCAAAGTTCAAAATCTTCTATTTGCGGAACTCGTTTTCGGTAATGGTTTTATTGTATAATGTTATAATTTTTTTTTTTTTAAATTATCATATAACATTTAGATATTTGTGCCCGAATTTCACAAAATGAAATAAACTATTTTTGGCAATGTTTTTTTTTTTAATAAATCAAAACAGGTGGCTGGTATTAAACGCCAGTGTAAACCTTATCGCCATCCAAACAAGGAGTGTTTTTGTTAGCGGTCTGCTCCTGAATTTTATGCGACTCGGTGATCGTATTGTGCTCGTTTTAAGAATTGTGTCTTTAGTGATCTATTGTTAAACACTCTTTATTAGACACCGACCTATAATTTGTATAATTAATAAATGCAGGTAAAATCATTAAATAGTTTTTTTTTTTACATATAGGTTAAAGTAATAATTGGTCATAAGTTTTAAGTCACCAAACATTTACACAAAGAACATTAATTCTTAAGTTATATGTGTTAAAATGGGTCAAATAATATGTCATCCACTTAAGGGATGGCTACTCAAAAATAGGTAGGTGAAATTTATAAATTAAAATGATTTGGAGATGTAATATTAAATAAATCGAATGGCCGAATCCAAAACCAAACACTCGGAAACCTTCATCTGTTACGCCATAAGTAACCGAATTTTAAACAACAGTTCTATAACCCAAACAAAAAGTATTAAATATCATGGGATTGAAATTGATGAAAAACTACAGTGGAATTCACATATTGATCTTACCTCAAAAAAGTTAACAAAACTCTACTACTTCTTCAAAAAATTACGAAACATCTTGTCAATGAGAGATTTAAAGAGGGTATATTATGCTTTATGCCACTCGATTGGAACATGAAGTAATAGGATGGGGCTCGGCAGCATCTAATCACATAAAACAACTTAAGGTAACTCAGAATTGCATCATAAAGACCATTCTAAAGGTCGCCATAAGGACATCAACAACAAAAATTTTTAAACAGTTTGATGTTCCAAGCATACAGAAAATCTATGCTAAAAACATTCTAGTACATCACCACAAAAATGATTCGCAAGCAGACACCTCACATGCTCATAAAACCAGACCCAAACAAACAGACATACTTAATGTACCAAAGTGTAACTCTTCATTTGGACAAAAAAGTCCTGAATTTTTAGCAGCAAAGTTACATAACAAACTCCCACTTAGTATCAAACCAATTAAAACAAAAATAGCTACATTAAGGACATTAAATGTTGGCTGAAGGGAGCAGCAGAAAATGAACTTACTAGTATACTTTAAACATAGTCATAGAAGTTTCTGTAAAACCTTATCCAAAAATGAAGTTAAACCATAGAAGTCGCTGAAAACTTATCCAAAGCATCGTCCCCCTCAGCACAGGATCTCCTAGTGAGGAGCATTTTCTATTTTATATATACATATATACCTAACATGTTTCATATAAAACTGTAAAAATAATAAATATATAGTTACTAAAATAAACAAAGTAAAGTTATTAAACACCGATATACAATTTATGAAATTAATAATACTGGAAACCTTCTTGATTAGATTTAATGACATGTTATAGCAATTAGTTATGTCATCAATCATTACCATATTGTACGTACTAAAGAGTGAGGATACGACACCTAAAATGTTAATTCTGTTAAAAAATTTATTTTATAAATTATTATTTTTATTTATTTCTTAAACAACGTACCTAAAACGTAATTTTAATTTAATACAATGGATCACCTAATCTACCTCGAGTTCCGCATGAATTTGTCCCAATTACTTCACACAATTATTCAACCATTGTCTCAGGTGATTTCCTAAAATTATGAACAATTCTTTAGAAAACATGACAGTTAATTATTTAAGAGCTATCAGTAATAACAATAACCAAAATAATATTGTGAAAATTACTATCTTTATTTAATATAGGTACGTAATAATAGCGAATAATCAACCAAACAAAAAATAGACAATAAACATCTTTCAGTTTCTGAAACTCAAAAATTATGTTAACCCTTTCAGACCGTGAGAATATTTAAAAGTGCATATAGATTTGAGAAGTTTTCCCTCACAATTTTTATCTGCTATCGGATTTTAGCTGCTAGTTCAGCTTGCTATACATATTTATACTTCGAAACCGGATTTAAAATTTTTTAATTGGATGACCAACATATCCACCATAAGTCACCCCAAATGGTTTGCTACGCTTGGTGACTCAGCAGGGATGCCCGGGTTCATCGGGCGAGATATGTGAAGGTCTTGGCAGCGGATGCGCCCGCCCACCAGCTCTGTTTGGCCCTCTCCAGCTGGTCTCTCTCGAGCCATCGTCTTGCACAGCAGCGGGAGGGATGGCTTCATGCGTCTGTCACTCCTGACACACTGACTAGATCCCTACCCACGCTCCATTCCTTTTTCCTGTCCAGAACCAACTCGCTATACTCTTCTTAAAAAGTCCCTCCACAAACATTCCAAAATATAGCAAACATCCCAAAATAATAAATAATTTTCCTCATGGGCCTCCTGTGTGGCGTTAATGTAATAAAAAAATTAAAATCACACCCGAATTTAAAAATAATAAGTTGTGAGTATGTTTTTTTATGCAATTTAAAAGAAATTGTATTTTGGATATGCAGTGAACGATTTGTCATTCAATGTGAAATATGCCCTCTCAAATTATGCAGTAGTATCCAGCCTCCTTTAGATGTTCTTGTTTTTGTCACTATTTGCTAACGGCTTGTTTCTGCCATCAAATTTAAGTGCATATATGAATGTGTACGTATTTGTATGTATAAGTGTATATATATGAATATACATGTATGTGTGGGTATGCATAAATACATGTTTATGTAAGTATATATGTATATGTATGTATGTGTGCATGAAATATGTATGTGTATTTATGTGCATACATAACAGCTACCTTACTTATTTGTGTTTATTTTCCATGCAACTTTGGCAATTTGTGAGTTATTGGAAACATTTCTAACAATTTTCTATTTTTTTTTAAATTTTACTTAAATATGTTCACACTTACTAGACTTCATTTCAAAATAGCTATCCTCCGTTGGTCACCATGATACAGGCAGCTGCCTAGTATGGTGACCTAATGTATCTTCTCAAGTAAATGAATTAATCATGTAACATGTACTTATAAATAAATAAATAAAAGTAATGTTTTACAAATGAAAGAAGCAGTTACTTGAAGTTTAAAAAAATACGCACAAAATTTTTAAATTATTCTACCTTGTTATCAAGCTTCAAAAGCTTCAAATATGTTCTACTACTGCTAGCTTTAATTCAGACCTGAAAGGGTCAAACCTTCGTCGATTGCCCATTAATTACTTTTAAAAGTTGCTTATTATTTACCTTTAATTTTTTATCTTGAGCAAATAATCATTTACGGGTCATGCCATAATAATTTACCTTGAAGCCGAACTGAGCAGTGAATGCAGACCGTTCTTTATCCGATTCGACAATCAGTAGTTTAGGTTTCTGAGACCGTATAGCTTCCAACATTAAGCTTCTGCTATCGTGAGATATTGAATTAGTGATGTGGTCAACACACTGCGTTCTCAAAATTATGTTTTTAAAATATTTTTAACAATGCTTTAAAAAACAAATTGGTAAATAAATTTAACATTCATAAATTTAAAATTATTAGTTATCACGTCGTGCTGCGTTTTTTCATCATTTAGCCAATGTTTCGGACAGCGTTACAGTGGCCACGATCAGGGCAGATTTGTAGATGTTGATAGTGTGTATGTAAAAGTGATACAGCCTTATATAAAAATTAATGTGGTTTTCAGTGTTTACTTTTGGTGTAGTCGTCAAGTGTCGGATACCAAAAAATACTATAAATCTTACTTAAGGTTTCCCGTAACCCCTTTTCAGGAAGTAAATATTTTGGGAAACCAGTTATTATCAACTATTTTTTGTAGTTATTAAGTCCACAATATAATGGTTAATTTGTACATTTTAATAAAATAAATACACTAGTAGGTCAAAGAATTGTATTTTTACGTGAATATCGCACAAGAGTCCCTAATGCCCCCGCTTGGAGCCAGTGAGACTACGGCATCTCCAATTGGGGTATATTATGAGGCTGATTACTGGGAGTGGAAGGAGATGGGATGGGGAAGGTGGGGAATTATCTGACTATTCAGATCTGATCTCCACACGTCTAAAGCCATTTCAATTCTGAATATTCTTCTTTCTTACATCAGGGCGATACTGAGAGTATCTTCCATTCGGGAACGTGCCGCAAACATACTACAGATTATTTTTAATTAATCAATTGTGAAATAACACAAATTATGTATAGGTTGAGTTCAACCGAAACCGGTCGACAAATATAAATAAAAATAAAGTGGTTTTTTAAACAAAGTACTTGTTTCTTTCTATACAATGTCAAGCCACAAAGTGTTTGCTTTCTACGATAACAAATTATGTAATAAAATAAAATTTATTTGTGCACGCCGAAATTTAAACCCGCGTCCTTCGGATTGCTTGTCGAGAGCCTTACCCCTCGACCACGGACTATAGCTAACAATAATTGTTAAAAAGGCAATATTTGTTTTCATTATTTTATATAATGTATCATTTTTCAAAATAGAGATGGTAAAAAATTACAATGTTCAAAGGGTAAAGCGCTTCATGTCGGAATCTTTGAAACATCCTGCAAGTCATTTTCAGCTACAGTATGAATTCTATAGCCGTGATAGGTCCAAGCACCGATAGGAGTCGGCATATTGTATAACTGTATAGGTAGAGAATTAGAGAAGGGAAAGATGAAGCACGGCCATTGAATGCTGTGGCTGTTTGCCATTGTTAATTATTATTGTAAATCAATTCAATTCAGAGATTACCAGTTAAATATAACTTACAGAAGCGGCGATAATGGCTTGTGTTGAATTGGACTTAATTTAACCTAATTACTTGAGAAATCAAAATACTTCTAGGAAGATGATAATAATTACGTTACGATCTGGGAGGTATTTTTATATAAATGTGAAAATAATGCCGGTAATAAAATCGATTTAAGATGAAGCCATAGTAAATAATGCAAAATCATACAAAATCACATGTTTTTGTTTTGAAAATTTGATGGCTTAGAGCTTAGAAATATTATAGGTGTTTCAATTAAATACTGCGTGTAGAACAGACCTTGGTCCTTAAAAATATCGGTCATTATTTTTATAAGTCTTTTAATAAGCCTATAAAAAAAATAAAGTATAAGGTCTATAAAAAACACTTTCAAGTCCGAACTCTCCTATTTATAAACCCCTTTTCGGATTTGGTCTTATTGGATAATGTAGCAAATTTGGTTTCTTTTATTATAATCGCAAAAAAAATGATATTTACGCCCGAACTTCACTAAATAAAATAAAATATGTATTTTCTCGTTGTTATTTTTGACATCAATCAATACGGCCCGCACTCTACGAATTTGGATTCTTGAAGTGACCCTTATGGCATGGGCACAAGAACCATGCACTGGGCACACCTATTTGGTATCAGTCACACCCTGGCTAATGTACCTTAGTAAGGACCTACGTTATGAAACAATTTTAGCTTGTGATTTGGGATTTTCACGTTTAAAAGTATTATGGTAATTATTTTCGGCATAATAACCCAAAAAATAATTACTCGTTTTTCACGGTTCTTGATATCTGGTAATTGACGGCTACACCAAAGCTAAACGCCGAAAAAACATTAGTTTAACTAACTATCACACTAAACACAGGCCCAAAGAGCATTTTTTAAATGTGAATACCGTTCAAGAGTTCCAACTGCTCCCAACCACCTGCAGCCAGTGAGACTATGGCATCAAAAGGGTGTCGAAATTACATAATTCTGAGTTGTCATGCAACTGTTTGTAAGCAGGTTCCTAATTAGACAAAAATATCGTTAATGTAACTCTGTTCATACGACATATTGGTCCAATAAAACAGAGTCCAATCTAAATTTACCCTTTGTTTTACGTCAAATCATCAACATATTATATTCCATTCTCCGTGTTTAACCAATAACCGTGTCCACTCCTGCGCTCCGCGTAATCCATGTGTGATTCTGTATAATTATTATGCTAATGCATATTTATATGCATTCGCAGACTGCATTTGATGAACGTGACGCAGAAAACACGCAGGTCGAGCAAAATTTGCGAATTTCAACATTTAATGTGTGTCAAGTTAATTATATTGCCATTAGACGGGTTACAAACGATCTGCACGGTAATACATCTGCTATTGAACTGACTCTAAAGTTTATCTATTAAGAGGGCATTACCAGAGAAAACCGGAAATACGTCATTTTCAAAAAAGTTTTTAGACGTATTGACTCTTTTCCACAAAAAATTATAAAATGGATTTCGAAAGATTGTTCTTATATCTAGCATTCGTATGTAATAAATTTTGAGAAATTTTTTTAATTTTTAGTATAATAAGGGTATTCCATAGGTCGTTGGCAGATTTGTTCAATTTTCAAAAAAGTTTTTGTATTATACCACACCCATTTCAAATAATAAAATCATGCAGTAAAATAAGTCAATACATTATCTAGCAAACGTATGTTTTAGAATTTTAATTTTAGTTTCAATAAAATCATTAAAAAATATGTACGTACATGTGTTTCTTGGCGAAAATTGGTCCGTTTGTGTATTTATTTGCGCACTTACAAACTAATATATTTCAGATTTTTTTAACATTCTTATTAAATTTAGACATTATTGAAAAATGATAAATACTTATAATCAATAAATAACTACAAAAAGTAAATTATTTTAATAGTTTTATTATCACGCCTTTCAGCATTTTTGGATGAAGGTATAAATTAAAGCTAATTTGAATTGAAATAAATTCGATATTGAGTTATAATTTTAAAAAGCTGGTACAGAGAATAATTAATCTTTCTCATTGTAACCGCCCTGCACGATCGTAAGAACAACTTTCGACGAAATGTGGATTTTCGTCCGCTGGCTGGTTAAACGCTCTTAAATATATTGTCGGGATAAATGTAGATCGAGTAGAGAGATTACAGAGAGGATTTAAAAAATAAATAAAAAGATCTTTGAAACGCCAGCAATGCGAAGATAGACTGAAGGAACTAAAATTAGATTAAGACTTTCAAAGTGTTATCTGGATATTACTGTTGTCTTGGTATTTGAGAAATCCTTATCACCAACACATATGTAAACCTCCATGTATCTACACTAAGGTGGTCCAAAAATTTTTTTTTATTATTTTTCATTTGGCCACCCCGTGAATTTGTTACACGTATTCATAGAAATAACATGGTAAAATTTCAGCGAGATAGCTCAGGTAGAAAGGGATGCTCAATCGAGTGTTGTTTTTGAATTTTTTGTGTAAAATGCTTAATTTTTACTTTTTGCCACAGGCCAGTTTCATGTGTTAAACTATTAAATAAATATTAAAATAAACTACTGAAGAGTTTTAAAGACAATATTGAACAGTATTTGATACTTATTTAGTAGACTGTGAAGTCAATCAGTGTAGTAAAATGTGTTCATCTACTCGAAAAAAATACGAAATTTTTCTACTTGGGGTTCGAGATATTGAGCCATTGATGAGGCTTAACCAACATCCTATTCTTCGGCAAGTTTTACTCCGTTATCACTACATATTAAATGATTCCAAAAATGTGAAAGATTCCCCGCATGTACTTATTCAAGAACTTATAAAAGTATGGAGTAAATCTAGTATTCCGACCAGACAACAAAATCACTGCATTGAAAAACTGATTAAGTTTCTTAAGAACTGGCTGCTATTGAAGAAAGATAGAAGAAGAAATTCTGAAGCACAAATGAATTGAGAGTATTTGTTTAAAAAAGAACTAGACAAACTTTTTGATATTGCCCATGCAAGCGCTTTGAATTTGATAAAAAATGCGGAAGGCAGGGCGTTTCTCATCGATCAAAGACAAGAAACTAGAAAAGGTCAAAGAAATTTCTCTAAAATGGAAACAAAGATCTGAAAAAATTAAAGAAATGGCTACTAAAAGTAATGCTTCATCTTCGGTGGTGTCGAGACAAGAGTTAGAACTTGATTGCAGCTTTAGTAGCACTTCTAGTAATGCTAGCATATTAGAGGATAAGTCCAAAGATGAGTTTGTAGTGCGTTGAGCTGTCTACAAGTGATATATTTACACAATACGTTACCAGTGCGCTTGATCGTAACAAGATTACTGAAACTAATCAAGAGAGAAGAAAACAAATTGTTCGATTTATTAGTTATCATCTACACCAAAGTTTGAATCGAAGCGTCTTTGGCAGCAGATGCACCAGTAAATGACTTAATACTTTGGAAAATCTTAAAACTGTACAAAGCCATTGATTCCAAAATCAGTATAGCAGCTAGGGGTGTCTTAGAGCGTCACTTATGGTATTTTTCAGATGAACTAGTCGCATTTACCTCGTTTTCTGAGAAGCTGTCTGATGCTGAGAAACAGGCCATTGTTCAAAATATAAATTCTTATGGCGGTAATCGTTCAGTAAGAGGTGATTCTGCTAAGTTTGCCTCAGAGGTTACATTAGAAGCTTTTGCAACACAAAGAACGTTGAAAACGCTCTTAGTTATTGATATCAAGGACTTTTTCTTGCAATTACCTCCTGAGACTTGGAATAACAATGTTAATTACTTTCGAGACAAAAGCTGAGTCAAAAATTTGCGTGTTGTTAATGATACAGCGGAGAGAGGTATTAAACTATTTGAAGATTTCAACACGATACTCACTAACAATGAGGAAGAAAAGCAATTTTTACTTCACATCGTTGAACAAAACAGAAAAATCGTTTCTACTGAAACATTCTAAAAGGAGTTAACAAACATAGTTTTGAAAGATTGCGACTAATACTATGTTAAATATTGCTTTGTTACCAAATTTTGTTCAAATTTAAATACGTTTTATACTTATTTGACTAAATTACTTGTAATATTAATAAACCTTAAATTACGTGTTTTACTTAAAATCCAGAACTTTTGTCAGAAACTTCTAAGTCGATGAGCACCCCCTTATATATAAGATAGGGGGCTGAATTTTTTTACACATAAAAGGAATGGTAGGTGTAACAAATTAAATGGGTGGCTACATCTATATTTGAAAAAAATAAATTTACTATAGAGGCCTGGACCACCTTAATCTACACTTAAAGAAATTAACAAAATACCTTTTGTTTCCAATCCTAGGAAATAATTCTTTGAAAAAAGGGTAGTGGACGCATGGAACAGACTTCCACAATATAATCGATGTAAAGGAAAAATGGCTAAAGAAGCATACAGTTCTGACATAGAAGATGAACCTACAAAATAAGCTAAATTGTTTTTTTTTTACTTGTGTTCATCAAATCAATTTTTCTAGAGTTTTCCACGTGCTCTGGGAAACTCTAGAAAACTTGAATTTATGAACTAAAGCATAGGCAAAAAATATAGCTTATTGTGAAGGTTTATCTTTTTTTCCCGTGTTTACAAATATAAATCAATTTAAAGCTTCATTTGGAGCGAAAATAAGATTGACTTGCTTTGAAATTATGTGTGAGCAGAAAACTACCTGCTTAATAAGTTCTTTTTTTATTACCGTGACCGATTATTTTGGTGTAGGCGGGTGGGCATAACAAAGAATGATGCTAAGGTTATTAATTTATGCAGTTAACGGTGTCAAAAGTCACATTTGAATGTGTGGTTTTCCGTTTTTTGGAATGTGCCCTTTGTGTTCTGTCACAGCTGAGAACTCTATTTACGAAATTTAATCAATTTATTTAGTTTTTTTTTACTTATTTAGTTTGGGAGTATTATCGTAAGGCATATAGTAGAAAAAATGCTGCATGCTGTTTCTAAATGCTTCAAATTCTAAATATCGCTGAATTGTAATATTAATATATATATTTGGCCTATCTCCGATAAGAGGCGTTACAAAAAGAATGAAGGAATATAAATACGGTTGAAAAGAGAGTTGTTAAATTTACGATAATTTACTTTTCATGATAAGTGAAATTCGTTAATGTTGGGAATTACGAAGGACTAAGGAATCAAAAATATAGTTAATTGTAGATACTATTTTATTAGTGCCACCATTACAAAATATCTATGAAACAAACAGATTTACTTTATATTATGTATAACTA
This sequence comes from Limnephilus marmoratus, assembly GCA_917880885.1. Lineage (NCBI taxonomy): Eukaryota > Metazoa > Arthropoda > Insecta > Trichoptera > Limnephilidae > Limnephilus > Limnephilus marmoratus. The sequence goes on from OU862931.1 coordinate 31,132,917, forward strand.
TAAGCAAATTTTCCGAACACCGTGTATAATCTGAAATTCGTAGTACAAGTAGGAAAAAGGTGACTCTTCGTCACATTTGGAGTGTACAAAATTGCTAAAATAATCATATAAATCATGTCTGAAGATCAAATTTTTCAGGACAAGTTAAAAAAAATATTAGTCGCTAGGGGATTGCAATATTTTAAAATGCGTCGCAACGTAGACCCGGCTCCAAAACAAAAATCAATTAAATAATGGAAAAAGGTGAAAAAAAGATCGATTTTTTTTATTTGGGTTCTGTATGTGATGTAGTTTCACCAGTTTCCTGCTAGTACCGAGAGTTTCCGGACGCCTCGCAGGTGTGCAATATATATTTTTTTTAAACTACAAGTTCTTTCGGGTTATCTACAAAAGTGTGTTTTGTGCGTCATTCGAGGACTCCAGAATTTGCTGCCACATAAGAGACCATTGATGGAGGGATATCGCGGTCAGGGGAAAATGATCTTTATAGCACTGCAGTTCTAGAGTGAATCAATATTAACTTTGCCACCCAACTAAGAAGTTATTCATTTAATCGAATAAGATCAAAAAAAATTCAAAGGTCGTAGATTGAAACAATGAGATAGTCCAGCATCTATGATCCATCGCGTGTTTCCGGGTTGGTATGCCTGAACTCTGTTCGGATTGCAATTACAGGGTGGTTCGAAGTGATTTTTCTATCTTCCTCTTCATCTGATTGATAACACAAATAATACAAAAGATTCGGCCGACGTCAGTGAATAGTTTCACAACGATCCATAACAATTAACGATCGTTGTACTATAAATCAGGGGTACACAACCTGTGGTATACCTACCAGAAAAACAAAACTGGCTTTTGACTTTTTAGAGTTAACGCGATATATTTGGAAAATATTATAAAGATTAAGAGTCTGTTACATATATTATTAGTATTTAGAAGCACTTTCTGTAGGTAGGTTAGCAAAATACTAGGTATCTGTTTTTTCTTATAATTTTTTAAAAGTATATTGTAAGGTACCTACCTACTAAATTCACAATATTTCGGTCTGTTTTCCTCTGGGTATGGTATTTTCGTAGGAATTTCAAAAATATAATCGTGTTTATTTCGAGCAGAATATAATTCCATTTTAATTTAATTGCTTTTTTTATTTGACGGCCTCCGTGACGAGGGGTAAGGCTCTTTGGTATAAATGAGCGGTGGTTTGCTTAGGATTTTGGTCACCGGCGGGGGTGGGGGGTTAAAAATTGCAAAAAATTGGTCACGTAGTATGGGTACGTTCCCTTATATGATTAATTTATAATTAACTTAAAATAATAAATGCGGCATGTTCCAGAGCGGAAGTACTCACAGTATCACCCTGGTGTAAAATTTGGTTGAAATGACTTTAGCCATATTTGGTGACCAGATCTGAATAGCTAGGTACTGCCCCACCTTCTTCTCCCCCATCTTCTACCCTTCTCACACTACCTTCAGCCTCACAACATACCGCGATTGGGGATGCCATAGTCTAATTGGCTCCAGACGGCAGCATTTGGGGCTCTTGTACGGTATGCACATAAAATAATAATATATGTGAAGAAAAATGTGGTGGAAGCGTACAAGATTCGATTTTTATGCAAATCTACAATTTTATTACGATATTGATGAAACACTTCATCTTCAAAACAAGAGGAAGGTCAGTATGTAGATGAGATTTCAATAAACCACCTCTATCCCCTCTTCCCACCCTTAAAGCAAATTGTTGATACTTATTGATGAAATTTTGCACGCTCGACGTTCAAAATAGGAGAATAAATACTGGCAACGCCGGGGACTTTTGCAAGTCAGAAAAAATAAATCTCTTTGCATTTCAAACGTGGTAAAATTTAAACCTTCAGAAAACTAAAGTAAACAGAGTGGGGATGTTACGAAGCATGGCACAAAGAGGAGACCGATTACTGTATCTCATTCTCTCGCAGGCTTAATTGTGCAAATGTATGTGTTTGTCTCATTTTAGTGTCGCTTTTTAGTTTCATCGAGTGTGAAAACACAACAGTGCTAAAGAAGTTTTCACTTCAAAAATATGTGTACACGCGATAGTGTACATAAAACTACTAAAATAGACAAAGGCTACGAATAACCGCATAAGTGAGAGACCGATTTTCATTCTTTTGCAAAATCCTAAAGATGTATGTGTGTCTCTTTTTAGTGTGGCTTTGTTGTTTCATCGACTTTGAAATCACAACGGTGCTAAAGAAGTAGAAAGTCACTTCAAAAACTTTAAATTGTAGCGAAGTCTGAAGAATTATTGTGTATTATTTGTGAGCAATCTGTGCCGGGCACAATAAAGTGGAATATTTCAACGCAATATTAAAACATCTTTCCTAAATAATCATAGAGTTTGATTTTCAAAAAGTTTGCCCTTCCCTGATAGTGGGTATATAGATACAATATACAGAAGTCACGATGTAACGTATTGTTTGTTTGATATTGTCAATGCGGTCGGTCGCTTCCTTTTGTGATTACCTGCTGCCGGTGGTCGGGCGCGCTGATTGGCCGTGACTGATTGGATTTACAAGCGGGGTCAAGACGTACAGTCACCCTAATTGGCAGCACACGGCGATTTAATATTGTGGTGTAAGCATATTTTGCAATAATTAAATGATGGAGGAATTTTTAACGAAATTATTTCAGTATCGGATTTTCAACTTTCATTTTAAAAAAGATAGGAGATACTGATTATTATTGAACAATGTTGACGGCAGATAATTAGTGAGGCGGGTATGAGTACCGCCACTCTAGGAAGCTTTTATTGGATAATCACCCATGCCAGGTCGTGGTTTTCTAAGTTTGGTAACTTAGTAGGGGCCGGGTTCATGGGGTGAGGTTTGTCCGGATCTTGGCGGCCAAAGTATCTGCCCACTAACTGTGTGGCAGGCCGGATCGGAAGAGACTGGTTAAAGTGGCCTTTTGACCTCTCCAGCAGGACTCTCTCTCTCAAGTTTGGTAACTTAGTAGGGGCCAGGTTCATGGCGTGAAGTTTGTTAGGATCTTGGCGGTTGATTTATCTGCCCACTAACTGTATGGCATCGGGAGAGACTGGTTAAAGGGACCTTCTGACCTCTCTAGCAGGACTCTCTCCCAAGTTTGGTAACTAAGTAGGGGCCGGGTTCATGGGGTGAGGTTTGTCCGGCTGTATCTCCTCACTAACTGTGTGGCAGGCCGGATCGGGAGAGACTGGTTGAGGGAGACCTTTTGACCTCTCCATCAGGCCTCTCTTCGGAATAACGCTGTGCACCTCATTGGGAGGGATACATTCATACGTTCGTCACACTTCCTCATCACTCAATTACCCCCAGATTCCTACCAACCCCTAACATTTTTTTTAATTCCCAGAACTCTCTCCCTTCCTTTCCTAAAAAATACCCTCCACAGAGCATCCTCAAAGATGACATAGACCCTGAAGGGAATTATTTTTCTCCAGCAGAACTTTCTCGGAACATCGCCTTGCACTGCAGTGAGACGGATAGATTCGTCTTTCACTTTCACCTTCCCAGAACTTCCTCTCCTATCTAAACAAATCCTCCATGCAGCATCCCCAAAGATGAAAATGATCCCCAGGTGGGAATTATTTTCCTCAGAGCCTCATGTTAAGCTAATGTAAAAAATCTCCGTAGGCTCCGTTTGATATTACAAGTGTGATTACAATTTTGAAAAACGCCTCCGTATGCAAAACCAAAATCAACATTGATTATTTGATAATTTATCACTCTTGCCAGCAGATTATTTATCAATTTGAATTTACTGGGAGGTCCGGTCCCTCTGACAACTTTCCATTTGTTATGTCGGTACCCCTGACTACTTTAACAGTGTTCAGTTGGCAGGCCTGACAGATAGACAGAAGAAAATCAATTTCGCCAAATCAAAATAATCTTCGAGATAAAATGTGTAAGAATTCACGGTTAATTTAGCCACAGTCGAAAAAAACATGCAAAAAAATTTAAGAAAAAATAGAAAAATCATTTAAAAAAAACCATGCTTGCGTGTTTGGGTAATGGATTTTTTTTTTTTTGTAATTTTGATTTGTTAGGAAGCTGATGAATCGATAAAAACATTTTAAGTATTTTCGGGGTAAGAGGGGACTACGGACGGGTTTTCCAAACTAATTCATTCGGTGTGCACATATACAATGTTTAGGTACATTAACTCCATCCTGAGGAAAAAAAAATTCACTCCGTGCCTGTGTCATCTTTTGGGATACTGTGTGGAGGGTCTTTTTGTGTAAAGGAAGACGTGAGTATGGATCTTAAAGAAACCCATGTAGTAGGAGGGAGGAAATACAGATACCGGCAAATCGGTCTACAGCCGAGCTGTTAAGGGAACGTACCCATGAGATCAACTTTTTGCAATTTTTAACCCCCCCCCCCCCCCCCCCCCCCGGTGACCAAAAACCTAGTTCCGCCGCCGCTCATTTGTACCAAGCGTGACATTTTGAAGACCCCCCCCCTCTAAACGTGTCACGTAGTATGGGTACGTTCCCTAAAGTCAATGACGAATCGTCGAAACGACCCGTTCTCATGTGGAAAATGTCAACTGCATTAAAGGGGCGCGTTTGGCGTGTTTCCCGACTGTGCACCCGTGCCGAAGGAATCAAGACGCTAGTTCCTCTGAGCATCTTCCATCAAAATACCGGTAGAACCACAACATAAAAATGTCGTAGGTACAGTTGCAGGACTTTGAAACTGCGCTTTTTTACAAAGTTTTGAACATTTTAAAAAGTTACGATCCAGATAAGTTTTAAGATTTTCACGGCCAAAAGCATTTTCGTTATTTGTTTTTGGGGTGTTATGCCGTGTTGCGCTACCTCCTTCTTTAGCCAACGTTTCGGACATCGTTGCAGTGCCCATCATCAGGGCAGATCCGGCAGATCCGGTAGAACACACATCTACCGGATCTGCCGGATCTGCCCTGATGATGGACACTGCAACGATGTCCGAAACGTTGGCTAAAGAAGGAGGTAGCGCAACACGGCATAACACCCCAAAAACAAATAACGAAAAAGTTACGATCCAAATTAAATTGCCAATATTTCCGAATTTGCGTTTTCATTTAATAGTGAGCGTACTGTTTTACACCGTGTAAATTGAATATCATTTCATCTCATATCACACGGAATGTTTATATCCCACTGTGCTTTACAGTAGGCCCACAAAAAGTTTTCTTCAGTGTGAACACTAATGCAATAATTTTTTCTATGCCGTTACCTTCATGCTGTAACGAATGTCCCAAGATTTTAATATTAAATTGATTACGTTTTTCAAAGATTCTTTTCACAACATTCGCGATAGTAAAATTGTAAATAAATGTAGATTTTTTTTCACATTAACTCTACAAATAATAATTTCCCTAAGACGTCTTTAGAAATCCAGGGGAGAGAGTCTTTTTAAATAAAGAAGGAGATAAAGTTCTGGAAAGGAAGAAGGTGTGAGGGGTAGTAGGGAATCTAGTGGTCAGTGTGTCCAGGAGAGACGGACGTTGTATCCATCCCTCCCGCTGTGGTACAAGACGATGGGTCGTGATAGAGCAGCTGGAGAAGTTAAAGGGTCTCCCCAAACCGGCTCTTTCCGATCCAACTGGTGGGGAGACGCATCCACCGCCAATATCTGAACACACCACACCAGATGTACCCGGGCACCCCTGCAAAGTTGAATCGATCCACTTGGGGTGACCTATGGCAGAGTTGTTGGTGATCCAATAAATTATTCCCGGACGGCCGGCGGTACTCATACCCGCTTCCCAGGTTGCCCTTGATCAGATTAAAATGCTTAAAACACAAACAACCTGCCCTGGTCGGTGTGTCAACATCATTTTAGTAATTTCTTTTTCTTATTTAACAAAAGTGGCGGTTTGTTCTAAGAGTTAAAAAAATTAATTTAGATGGGTAACTTGGGTTCAAAGGTCAATATTATTTTACCTGTATTTCAACTGAGGCATTCTATTACGTTTTTTATTTTATTTTTTGCATATTTGAAAGAAAACTTCGAAATAATTAAACCACCTTTAAAAACGCACTTTTCAAACACTCGGTATTCAATAATAATTGAAATTACAGAAGGAGGTTATATTTATTAAATGGAATAAAACAATCGACGTGTTTCGAAGCCTCATCGTGATAAATCAAAATCAACGTGAGATGCCACTCCGATCTAAAATCATGGTACAAAAAACAGATCGATCGTTCTTACTAACTAACCACGTGGCCGCCTGCAAAGTTAAGTTGGTTAATCTTTGCAATTTTTGATTTCGAAAATCGAACAATTGCATAGATCCTAAACGCCAATGCTTGATAAGCAGGTGGGTACATACCTATCTAACCTCCAGAGTGGTTGGACCGACATTCTAATTCGTTGATTAAAATGGCTATAGCCGTGTTTAGTGACTAGATCTGAATAGCCAGGTGCACCCCTACCTTTCTGTTCCTTCATGTTTATTTGTTTATTGTTCGAAATATTTACAGAGTGTTAACAATTATCATACGGAATAAATTAATTAGGATGTGCATAGATATAAATGCTCTAGTAAAAATGTTAACAGCATGCGTAAATCAAGGTTTGTCAATGCCTCTGGTGAAATAACAGAAATAATATAAGAATATAATAATATAAAAATATATAAATAATAAGCAAAGTACTATATTAAACATAATAAGTATATAGTACGTGGAAAGAGAAGAAAGAACGAAATAAATGACCATAATAAAGCATGATAAAGCAGTAACATTTGTTTTTGCTTTTATTAAAGCAACAACAAACTTTTATTTTCTTCGGGTCAGAAGAGACGTACATATTGCTAAACATTTCTTCATGGATTTTTTTCACTCAGTTCTTCTTCGTAGATGGTTTCAAAACTCGGCTATTTTGGAGAGCATTAATTTCTACGTTCCCGATTGTTAATGTCACCGACAGCTTGGACTGTTATCTACCAGCCTGCAGGCATAACTTGCCAATGGTCATGCTGGTGGGGAGAGCAATCTTGCTGTTAAACAGAATCAATTCGGATATCGTCACATTTATCATCAATGAAGCTACCTTTAAAAGGCCAGCTCTGGTACTCCTAATATACGTGGTTGACACCCACTGTTTATATTTACGTAATTCTCCCTTTCAAAAGTATTCAAAAGTTCCTTCATGTGTATCAACTTATTTATAAAGTTATTTTCAATTAGTGTTACATACAGCCGTTTGTATTGTCTTATACTTTAGAAAGTGAAGTCATTTAACTCGTTGTTTTTTGTGATATATTTTTTCAATATTATTTATACTGGCAGCGAATGTGATTGGCGCCCCGCGGACCCTGTCAGTCTCCTCTGATAATGTATTAATAATAAAAACACTCGACGTGTGGCTGGTGGTATTCAAACACGGTAGGAATTTAGGGTCTGTGAACTTATTGATTTGAAATAATACATCTTTGATTTGTCTTAAGAAAGAGATAGAATAATTGTAACCAACGCAATATTTTTATTTATTTAAATTTTTTTGTTATTTTACATATTTAAAGCAGTCTCAATTTATAGTTGTGGAGTATTTTTTAATCAGTTTTAAGTCCATTAATGACGTCCTTTGAGGGATCAAAGTTTGTTTCTGAAAATCTTAAAGAAAGCAAATAAAAATATTTTTTTTAAATATGAGTTATTTCATACAGAATTTAAGTAAATTTAAAGTATAATATTATTGTAACTATAAGAAAATGCTCTCATTATCGCCCTTTTCAAAGAATGGACACATTTTGTAAAACTTTTTTTTTATCCGTACATCTACGAGTTGCGCCTAATCTTAACCGTCGTTAATATGACGTGTTTTAATTTTAATGATGTAATTTATTTTGAAACAACACAAATTAATTAAACAAAATTTACTTGCGCACGCCGGGATTTACAACCGCGACCTCCAAATTCGTAGTCGAGAAACTTGTCCCTCCCATAATTAGTTATATATGATGACTGGATCTAAACGGCCAATTTTTCTCCTGCCCACCTCTTTCTCCTCATTTAATTATTTTATAATCACAAAATTCCCTAAAAATTGGGATTCCGTAGATCTACTACTTAGTACAGGGCATTTGGAACTCTTACCTAAACAATATCACACAAAAAATCTTCTTTAATATTTAGCTTTCAAATAACTACAAATCTAACAAAACCTACACAAAATTTCGCTTGTTTGTTGACTCAATAAATAATAAAGTAAACTCTTACACTGCGGACTTCAAAGCCAAACAACCCTTGACTCTTTGAAATTTTTTTAACCTTTTTCAATAATATATTAAACAACCTTAACTAACTCTGTCTACATAATCTAAGTACTAGTGAATTTTGATAACCACGGTATAATTCAACTTTTGACGAACAAACTATTGAAAAATCGTTAGAAATAGCTTTAGGTCAAACGCGACTCGTTAAAATCAGTACAAAGTAACAATGTGCGTACTTCAAGACTTGGTCTAGTGTCGAGGATCGGAAAAACGCAAGGGAAAATCAAAGAGTTGTCCCGGTAAATTGAGCTTTCTCGACATCAAAGTAATACCTACCTACTTGCCATCAATATCAGAATGTACCGAGAGACTGAAGTGGCACGAACCATAGCTGCAGACTTGGGCCCTCTTGAAGCCCTTTCCACCGCGACCTTTGATTCCGTCAAGCGAATACTTGCGCATATTTTTTTAAGGATTTTTTTTGTGAAAGGAAATTTTTCGTATACAATTTGTTTTCGCCATCAAAGAGACACTCGAATCTGTGTACCCTAGGAACGGAGCTTTGTGAGAATAGGTGGAGACGTGCGTCGTTAAACATGTTATTTAAGAAAACATCAAAAAATACATTTTTTTGCAATAGCTCCACGCTGGAGGCCTTAAGGAAAAAAACATCCCTCGGGGCCCATTTCATCTTTGGGAATGCTGTATGGTGGGTCTTCTGATACAAAAGAAGAAGAGGAAGTTCTGGGAAGGAAAAAAAGCATGGGTCAAGCAATGCACCAAAAACGGGACGAGAGAGACCGGTCGGAGAGGTCAAAAGGTTTCCCTCAAGCAGTCTCTTCCGATCCGGCTGCCACACATTAGGTGGGAAGACGCATCCGCCGCCAAGACCTAGGCAAAACTCACCCTTAAACCCGGGCACCCCTGCTAAGTCACCAAAAGTAGCGAACCACTTAGGGCGACCTATGACAGGGGTGTTGGTTACAAAATAAATGGTTCCCGGGGAGGCGGTACCAATACTTGCCTCCCAAATAAAAATAAAGATTTTTCTAAATATTGTTGGTAAAATGTCGAAGCGTATTCGTGGCTCAATAAGTATGATTTAATGTTTTTAAAAATGACCATAAACATGCTTTGCACATTGGGTAATAGTAATTTATTTTTTATTTTTCTGTATTCGATATATTTTTGTATAAATCGGCGCATACTTCTCTTGAAACTTATACCATGAACCCAGCCAAACCTTATGCTGCGTACACATTTACGAACCGCAGCGCGAGCCGAACAACGAATTATGGGAATGGAAGGAAGCAAACGCAAGTGATATTTTACTTGGTTGCTTTCCCACAATTCGTCGTTCGGCTCGGCAATTTGGCTCGCGTGTGTATGCGAAGCCTTAAGTGTCTCCGCGGAGCTTTTTAATCTTTTTTTTCCATTGAATTCGCTTCTCCGTCTAGTTAAGGCCAAGTGTAATCATTTATTAATTTTAAATAATGATAATATTATTACGCAAATCGATAAACATAAAGTTTTTAGTATGAAAAATATTTTTTGTAAATTTTTAAAATTTACATAGGCTTAGCATTTATCAAAACCAAATCAGAAATACGACCTTATTCGGACCGGTGTTTCGTAAATTTTACAAAATATTTTTAACTGCTGAATATCCTCAAAGTATACCTTTAGGGGTTTTCTTTAAAATCACGAAAAGAAATTTAAAATAAATAGATAAATAAGTTTTTAGTTAAATGTTTTCATAAACACCAATTTTCGTGTTTTTTTAAACGCTGAATACAAAACTTTGGATTCGTTTATTTACCAAAACGTTACGAGGAATTGTTGGTATTATATTTCTCCGTTTTTTAAAGACAATTTTATAATTTTAATCTTCAAATTAAGAATGAAATTCTGGATTTTTAATTACTAGCAAAAGGCCTCTGTCGTGTGGCGCCCATTTATCTTTCTCTATACGGTACAATTTTGAACTAAAACCTTTTTTCTAAATATTTCAAAAGATGGCAGTAATCAATCACGGTGAGAAAGATATTATTATATTTATTTTTGGAAACGATGATATATCATCTATCTACCTATACATGTAGGTACCTATACGTTTTAATATAATAACCTGCCTACTGTTTTATATCGACGTCAAGCTAGTAGAGTGCAGTCGTGTCAAATTTTAAATGATTATTATATGATTAAAATAATACCTACGTAAATACAATAAAATAACACGGAAGTGAGTGGTAAAAGAACTCAGTGATGCCCGGTGGGTAAGTACTTGGCTATTCAGATCCGGTCACCCAACACGGCTGAAGCTATTTCAGGCAACGCAACGTTACGATTCTTTTTTTAAATACATTTCTTTGAAAAATAGTTATTTTCAATTTTTTACAAGAACAAAATTCTTTTTATAACTTTTGAAGGTTGTTCCCAACAATGGAATATATCATTGAAAAAGAAGATAGCACTAAAAATCTAAACGAAATTATTTAAAAATAATGTAATTGTGGGATAACACAAATTAATCGCATAAAATGTTGATAGGTACTTGCGCACGCCGGCATTTTAACTCGCGACCTCCGGATTCGTCTCCTTCCCCTCTCCACTACCTTCAGCCTCACAACATACCCCGCATTGGGGTATGCCCGGTATGCCGTAGTCTCACTGGCTCCAATTGGGAGCAGCTGGGACTCTTGTAAGGTATTCAACACATAATAAAAATATAAATCTCTCAGTAGGTATTTATACCTTTTTTTGAAGTCTACATACATCGACATATTATTATACCTCTATGTCCGCACATATTACAATCTGAATTCTGAAATGTGGTCTTTCAATGTCTTTCAGTAGGGTCATTTGCAATACCAAGCACAATACAAAACATGCGACTGCCATGTGTCATGTTTTGTGCATGGCGAGCCAGCGCGGCGTCATCACGAAACGGCCATATGGATAGGTAGGTAGGTATTATGCATGCGTTTGTGGGTCAAAGACTGCGTTTGTCAAAAAATAAAAGGAAGGAGATGGGAAAGAGGAAGGTGGGTAAGTATCTGGCTATTCAGATCCGGTCACCTAATACGGCTAAAGCCATTTCGCGCAACGTTCCGATTTTTTAAAAATAAATTTTTAATAACTTATGAAATCTTTAAACAATAACAGTTTCTCGGAGTTTGCCAACCATTTGGTGGAAAACAGTCACACATTTGACTTCAATAGTGGAATAGAATTAATGCATTGTAATGTCAATGGCATAAATGAACTAATACCGTCAATGGCATTCAGTTGGATAAACTAGAAATTTTAGATATCCGAAAGAGTGTTAATGCGAATTTGAATATTATTAATACCTAATCAAAATCTCTTCTTAAATGACCTAATATCCCTTTGTGGGTACTTGCGCACGCCGTAATTCGAACTCGCGATCTCCGGATTCGTAGTCAAGGATCGTAACCGTTCAACCACCGAGGTCTGGAATATCGATACGCTTTCAAATGTTCTAGTATTATTATTATTCGTGAAGTTGCAGTTGAAGCTGCCACGTGTAGACATGTATACAATGCACGTCTCAATGGAAACATCTAATGTTTTTATGGTTTTTTTTATTTTACTTATCTGTTAGTAGAAGTGTCGACTGCCGTTCAAATCCCAGACCATCCAATTTCTTTTCCAAGTTTTTAAACGTTTTTTTAAAGTAGATGGTAAAAACCTTTTTTGACGGTTTTTTGGAGGTTTTAAGATTATAAAAGAAAAAAAAATTGTGGACTTATTTTATAAAGTTTCTTGAAATGTAATTTATTTATTTACGCCTTGAAGACTTTTACATGTAACATCGGTAAGTTGTACAGTAGCATCATAACAATAACAATAACAAGTATATTATAAAATAAATTCCTCCGCCGCGTCTGTCTGTCTGTATGTTCGCGATAAACTCAAAAACTACTGAACGCATTTTCATGCGGTTTCCATCAATAAGATAGAGTGATTCACGAGGAAGCTTTAGGTATATAATTTGAAGGTTTTGTGTAAAGTTTTAAACATATAATATATTAAGGAGAAAGTCTGTACACGAGCGGGCTGGCAAGCGGGTGGCGAGGATTTGATTTGTATGCAAAACTACAGTTTTATGCCGAGGTTGATAAAATTTTGCATATGTGACCTATAAAACAAGAGGAAAGTCAATGTCTACATTTTATTTCGAAAACTCTTTGTAAAGCCCGGGCATTGCCGGGGATTACGGCTAGTAAATAATAAAGAGCATGAAAGACATTAGGTGCAGTGTAATGATTAATTAATAAGAAATAACGATAATATTATTTCGCAATACGATAAAAACAATATTTTTACGGGAAAAAAAATATTTTAAAGTTACAAGGGCTTAGCTTTTATCAAAAAAAATCAGATTTTTTTTTTCAAATAAATGATGAAAATCCTTGTAAATTCAATGTAGGTTTTTTTCTAAAACGATATTCGTAAAAATTTTTTGAAAAATATATTTTTTTATTATAATAATTCTGATAATAATAATTTGTTATAATGATATTTTATTTTATTACCTACAATATAATATTAGTACGCGAACCTTAAATACGTGTGAATATTTTCGTGACTTAAATTAAACACTTTTTTAATGTTTTCTTCTACTTTTATTTCAATAAATAAAAATATATGTAATTAAAACAGTATCTACACACCACACGAACTATATATATAATGACAACGGTGAAATAATTCATTTAATATACTTGTTTTTTAGCGACATCTTTCGAAAACAAACCAAACTTTTTGAAACCAAAAATATTCCAAATTTCTCAAAAGAACCATCACGTCCGCTAGAGGCCCTCGATGAAGTTTTGTGTGAAAAATAGTACCTATTACAATCCTGTAGTGTAGTTAGTGAGAAGAATCGTAACCCTCCCCCCGCCGCTGTTTTGCATGGCAGATTAGGTGCGCAACTGCACAGCTCAATTAGTCGAGAAACAGGTGGATTGGTTCTACTGAACTGCGCTGCACTACACTTGCGATCTTCAGAAGGTTTCAGGAAATTGATTACATTTACCAAAATCTTTACACGTCTTACACCTACAGCTAGATACACTAAACAGTAAACCCATTACTAATGTTGTCAATTTTACATAACTGATAAACAAGTATTTATTTAATTAATTTGTGTTATTTCACAATTAATTCATTTAAATAATATTTAGTATATTTGCGGCACGTTCCAGAGTGGAAGATACTCTCAGTATCGCCCTGGTGTAAGACCACCATTCAGAACTGAAAAGTTGCTTGAAATGGCTTTAGCCTTGTTTGGTGACCAGATCTTAATAGCCAGGTACTTCTCAGCCTTCCTCTTCCCCATTTCCTTCCCCTCCCCACTACCTTCAATCTCACAATATACCCCTATTGGGGATGCCATGGTCTCACTGGCTCAAGACGGGAGCAGATGAGACTATTGTAAAAAAATTGAAAAATATACGTATAATAAATACAAAACAATACAAGAACAACATGTCAACCTACCAGAGACAAAATGGGAAAATAATTCACCGGCTCCAGATATTTTCATATCAGAGAGTACGGCTCTGTGTAATAATATTATTATTTAATTTATAAAAATAATTCATTTTTTAACAAGTTCTGCTATGTTATTATTATTACGCGTGACAGCTGTTTCGCCTTCTGAAGGCTTTATCAAACTGTAACCACTTTGTAAATAAACTGTTTTTCTAAATTAAATAATATTATTATTGAATTTAAAAGAAAAAAAATTAAATCGAGTTCTACAAATTAAACTTGACAAAAATAAATAACGATTCTTCAATGCAAAAATATCAAAAACCATATTGTCCCGATAAACAAAATAATCTCTTAGAAACTCTAATTATAATAACAATCCACTTTCACGTTATTTTAAATCTGCAATATTTTTCGATTATATTTTATCATAATTAAATTTATGGCAGAATTCTACTTAATGAATTTTAAAACATTACTAACTTAAGGGTTGAATTATAATTAAGGACAGATGAAAAGTTTTTTGAGGACTTCCTGAAACAAAGGGTTGGAAGTTTACACCTCAAAACCTTTATATCTACAGCCTCCGTTGTATTTGGGTCCCAACCTTGGTTGCTTGATTAAAGGAACTCTAATTATTTTATGATTTAAGGATAATTACATTAAATCCGATCGATTATCATTACTAAAGAAAACTTTTGGAAGCTTATAAATAGTATATAATATACATAAATTATTTCAAAGCTTTTGCACCGTGAAAACACTTCATCTCTTATTATAATTAGATATTATAAACAGGGTTTTTATTAAATTTTAAAGATACAAACATTTTTATTATAATTTTTTCAACATTCATTTGAGTTTGAAGTATTAATTAGGTATGTGAACTTTAGGTTTTTTTTTGTTTAAAGCACTCTCAAAACAAATTGTAAAGAAACAACACAAAAAACTAATTAGGCGAGTGAGTGAAAAAAAAATGAATAAAATTGGTTTGTCTGAAGAATTAAAAAAGCTCAAAAGGTTACCTAACGACGTCGTCATGGAAAATTTGGACACAATTAATTTATTGTTTCTTTAAACGTTATGTATAATTGCTTACAATTCCATTTTTAACCTCCCTAAGAAAAGCGTGTATGTTTTAAGGTTAACAATTTTATTAAGTAATTAAAATAACACGAGCTTACGTAGGTTTCCTAAGAACAATATTTTTTCATTTGTTTCTTACTAAGCTGAAGGATGCTAATCCATTATAATGTAAACATGTAGGGTGACCATACTGACCATGTGTTAAAATTTGATTTGAAATAATATATTGTATTATTAATTTAAAAGGACAAAGACAAAAAAAAAATATTTGTGTATTGTGTTGTAATTTATATAATTAATTTAGAAAGAACAAAGATGAAAAAGTTGAAAACAATTAAACTTACTAACTGAATTTTATTGGTCAACGCAATTTGGAAATTGCTTGCTTGTTTAGAAATAAAAGTCAAAATAGATGTCAAAAAAAATCAAGAAGCCAAATTACTAAACTGCTTAGTATATTTTTTGAAATTCACACGCGGTAGAAGTGAAACCTTCAGATAACTAAAGTAAATAAGAGTGAGGAGGCTACGAAGCACCCCTCAAAAAAGAAGACAGAAAGGCTAAGTGTCATAAAATAATTTCGCCTTTTAACAGAAAGAAATACAATTATTAAATACAAATTGTCCCAGAGCGACCGTGCATTATTAAAAGTTAGATATCTCTCTTTCTGTAATGTGAATATTTGTGATTTCTTTTATGTTAGAATCGGAAAGAAATAATGCTTCTCATTGTCTTAGAATTATATGAGCTAGGTTATTCATATATTTTACAAACCTGATCAAAAGTGACGGTTTGATTTTGCGCCTATTTGTGACGTAACCCACATTTAATTTTAAAATAAAATTTTATTAAAGAGATAAAAAGTGAGGTGACAGTTTTATTACAAATTTTGTGAAGAAAAGGAATCTGAATTTGAAATTTGAAGTTTATTCTATTTTAATTACTTTAATTCAAATATTCGCAGGTATGCATTTTTTAGCCAATTTACATTTCCAATATTAAAATTTTAATATTTATAAACAAAAATGTTGATTTCTAATAAACGTATCGAAAAGATTATTTTATCTAAATTTTAGAACAATTTTTATTTTTGCAAAAGCGTTAGAAAAAACCAATAAATAGGAACATTTAAAATGCATGGGAAGAACCAGGAATTTTGCGCGCAAACTTTGACAGGCAAAAGTTGACAGAAAATTATTTTCTTATTATTCGAAGGGTTAAAAGTGATGATAAATAAAATGGTTAGCTGGGTTAATTTAGGTTAGGGTTACCGGCTATTTTAAAATTATTTTTTCATGGCTTTTAATGACCTTTCTGAGGTGTTTCTGAGTTGGTTTCATTCTGAGTTGGCATGGAACTAAATCCTATAGATGTCTCTTTTTAGTGTCGGTATTTTTCTTTTCATCGAGTTTCAAATCACAAATGTGCTTAAGAAGTTTTCACTTCAAAAAAGTACAACCTTTTGATAAAATAAAATACTTTTTTGTTTAAAACCACGAGATTTATTAATTTATGAACCGACCGGTTTCGCTTTACTCAAGCTTCTTCAGGGTACAAATTAATTTGAGAAATTCCTCAGGTATGTTTACATGCGGAAGCATGGAACCTATCCAAGGTTCATGCACCATATTGACTTACTTGAAGAAACTGATTCTGTGAGTCTAGAAACTAGAACGAAAGCAAGTCCTGCTATTCTGTCTTTCAAAATTTGGAACAATTTCATCAATAGCCCATTTCTCTTGGGATGCTATGGTTTATATGTACCAGACCACTACAACCGAAGTCGACATCATGACTTATTTAAAGTACCGAACGGCAGAACAGACGTCTTGGCAAAGCATAGCATGACGAGGGGAGTGGTGCTGTTAAATGAAATTGCAAACCATTTGGATGTAAGTGACTGTTCTTTATATGCAACATTATTGAAAAGTCACTTGCCTAAATGCTGATTGGGTAACTAAATTGTACTGTAATTGGAATTATTCTGTTGTACAATAATAATAAAAAAATAAAATTAATTTGTACCTTATTTAATTTGTACCCTGAAGATGCTTGAGTAAAGCGAAACCGGTCGGTTCATAAATTAATAAATCTCGTGGTTTTAATCAAAAAAGTATTTTATTTTATTTAATATGTCAAACCACAAAGTGATTGCTTTCTACAATAAACCTTTTGAATTCGTAAATGTTATAATTTTTTATCGTAATTTTAAAGTAGATACCACCTGTTTTTTTTTTGTTATGATGCAGTGCAAATCCTTATTCTCTACCCGTCGAAATAATCATTAGGTAGGAACTAGCTTATTATTTATTAGAGTGCCAGCTCTGTTTTGTTCTACGCCGTGGGCGACACCTGGATCAGTTCCGGACAAATACGTCACTTTTTTGCGTGGGTAGAGACGTCAGGATGCAGTACAAATGATAAAGTTATTAATAATTATATTTAAAAGAATAAGGATTTGCACTGCATCATAACAGTTTTTTAAAACATTTTGTCCACAAGAAGATATTATGATAGCAACTACTTAGTTTTTTTCTGAACTTAGAGATATCCGTAAAAATTCGCATCTCTGCAGAGTTTTTCAGTTTGAAGCACCAATTCAGTATCCGAAGTTCCCTCTACTAATGATCCGCCGACGATTCATCGGTTCCTATTTCAATTGCTCGGTCCATCCCGTCTCCGGTCTCCCGTTCCCACTTCCCATCTACCTGCATAACGAGAATATCTCCTGACTTCATTGATAGATAATATATTATAATGAGAGATGCTGACACGCTGTGATACTATTTATAACTTCTACCAACTTTTTTTTTTATTTTTTTTTTTATTTATTTAATAAATTTTACAAAAATTTCATGTTTTTGTGTATAAATAAAGTTTTTTGAAAAAAAAATATACATTATTTAATACGTCTTACACCTTTCTTACATCTAGCAATGCATAAAAATATCTGATGCACAATATTTCACCACGCTCCTGATAGCTTATCCATAGAATAACGAAAATTTTCGATAACAATTTAAGATTAATTTATTTATAAAGTCATTTATCTACTAACATTATAAAGAGGAAAGATTTGATTGTTTGTTTGCATTGAAAAGGCTCCGAAACTACTGAACCGATTTGAAAAATTCTTTCACCATTAGAAAGCTACATTATCAGCGAGTAACATAGGCTATATACAGGGTGTCCGGGGGTAAAGTGCATTAACTTCGGGAGGTGATTCTACACGATGGTAGGAGTAAAAAGATAAATAACTTTTTTCGAAATTCCAACATTTTTTTTCCCATACAAAAAGATCTACCTACTAAAAATCCTTAGTGTGAGGTGCGATCCTTCTTGCCGGGAGCCTGCCGGGCACTATCGTGGCAACAATAAATGATCGTGATTGGCCCGTATCGTAACAGCGGAAAATAATAAAGCTGGCGTTAAAATTTTACGTTTTTACCACAAAACTACCTCTAAAAGTTGGAATTTCGAAAAAAGTAATTTATCTTTTTTACTTACACTATCACGTAGAATCACCTCCCGAAATTAATGCACTTTACCCCCGGACATCCTGTATAATGGTAAGCTCTGACGTTATGAAATTTGTATAAATGAAAATGTGTGTATTTCATATATTTTAGCGGCAGGGAGGAAAGGCAGAGGGAAGGTGGAGTTTGCAGGGAGGTAAGATACGAGGGAGGGGGAAGGTGGAAGGGAACGAGGACGCACGGGAAAGGACATGAAGGGAGAATAAATTTATTTCTTTGAATGGCGTAGCAACGCATGCCGGGGACGAGCTAGTTATTTATAAAGTCAGAGAACCTATGTATAGTGGCTATATACCTATTGGGTAAGTTAGCCGATTTCCCTACTAATTTCGAGTATTTATTTATTAGTTGTCTTATGGGTAAGTTATCAAGAGGATGTTGAAAAACCTCCTATGACTTTTTGTTATTAATAATATCTAATAATAATAATTTTCAAATTCATTTATACATTTGACCTATTTATATTACAAGTGGCTTATAACGGAGATTGATAACTAATGACTTAAAACTAAGACTTATATAACTAGTGACTTAAAACTATACTTATTTTTATAATCGTGTACAATACTGCTTTACACGTGTTATGACTTACATCTTCTGAACATTAGTTATTTACTACTAACATGCATATTTAAATTTACAAACAATAATTCATAAAAATATTGCAAAAAATATATATTATTTATAATAAATTGTTAAATAAATGTAAAAAATTGTGCAGAATTATGTAAAAGCGAGTAGTCATGGCGAAAAATACATCAATGTACTCGTATGTAAATCCAAAGGACTGAGTAATGAAATACTACTGAAGAAATGCAGTTATTCTGGATAGGATAATTGCCTATTCCGCATACTTATCAGCTCACTTTATATCCATCGGGAAGTTTTAAACTTATCCATAAGAAAGTTCTTGAAAGTAAAAATACAATTTAAATGAAATCATTATATCAATCTTCGGTTTGTAATCTTTATGGTAAAATGGCAGTCCTGAAGAATATGTTATTGTCTTATTTAATTTATTATATTATTTAAATTAAATAGGCTCAATTTAATGATAGCTGTTAATAATGCTTATTTTTTAATTGATTTCAGGAACCTAAAGTTTTTTGGAGGTTTTTTTAAACCTAGGATTCTGGGGTGAGACGACGGACGTAGGTACATATTTTAATAAAATTAACCTACGTAAAGAAGAGAATTATGTAATATACCAGCTAATCACTCCAAAATTTTATTTGCATAATTTCTGTTATTTCACAATGTATTCATTTAAATAATATGTATAATAGTGTACTTGCAGCACGGAATGAAAGATACCCTGTAGATGTGCAGATAGACCCCATTCAGAATTGAAACGTTACATGAAATGTCTATAACCGTGTTTGGTGACCAAATCTGAATAGCCTGGTAATTTCCAACCTTCCTCCTACCCATCTCCTTCACCCTCACATACTGTCAGCCCCATAACTTATCCCAATTGGGGATGCCATAGTCTCACAGATTTTTTCATACAATTTAAGCGAATAATAAAATTCATAATATTTAAGCAAAGATTGCTTTAAAATAATTTATTTAACGATTTGATAAAGCTTCATTAATTAAATGAAAACCAATAATTAATCTTTAATTAATTAATCTTCAAAATATCCACAATATAGAAATTTTGGTCCATGGGCAGGAGGAGACAGAAATATTCGAGAGGAGGGGACAATGTTTTCCCATGAGTCCTGGAGTGCGCCTGTGCAAAATTTGGATCAAGTTGCAAACATTTTGGTTTTAATTGTTTACGCGAATCCGCCCAAGAGTTCCTGAAACCAGTGGAAATATGCCACCCTTATTTTTAAGTAATGTTGCGAGCCTCAATTATTATTTAAATATATTCAACCATAAAGGTACTGAATCAATTTACACTCAATAATTATTACAAAACTGTTGCATTGAAGTTTTACAAATTGCTCAAATTGATATAATTTTTCTTTCTACATTAACTCCATACAGGAGGCCCTGAGGTAAATATTTTTCCTCAGAGAGAAAGGAATTAACATTAATCTTGAAGACACCCATGTTGTAGGAAGAGGGAAACACAAAAAAGCAGGCATATCGTTCCACAGCCGAACTGTTGAACTCAACAACGAATCGAAGAAGCAAAGGAGAAGTCACGTGTCAAATTTTAACAGTGTACATAAATGTTGGGCGCGGGTTTGGCGTGTTTCCTGACTTGATCAATGGATCAATGATGCTAGGTCCTCGTAGCATCTTCTACTGAAATACCGGTAAAACAAGGATGGCATTCCCACCAATTACCACAGCCAGTGCTCTAAAGACTGCAATCCTTTTGTTAATTATATATTTTCATTTTTTAAATTTTAAAGTCTTCGAGTGAATCGATTTACCCTTTATAAATATCGAAATTTTAATAATAAAGGTTCTAAAAGAGAATATTTTTAAATATTTAAAACTGTCGTCCACAATAAAGTTGAGCTGATAATATGCAATATATTTATGTGAATAAACCATATTATGTTTAGATGATATAGAATTTAAGTGGGGAAATGAAACGGGTTGATGAAGAACAAGGCTAAATTGAAACAATGATCGTATTCTGAAATTTAATAATAATTTTGTGTAATGAAAATAGCTTTTAGTCTTGAAATAGTTAACTTTGAAGTTTAAACCAGTCAAAACATCACATAAACTACTTAATTTACAACTGCCATCATTACAACCTTACAACTTACAACACCATCGGTAGCTATGTAAGTCAGGAGATGTGTCATCCATCATCATCCCAACAATGTGTTCACAGGGAATCTGTTAAATAAGGAGTCTGCCCAAACAAGAACTTGAACCAACAAGCCGCCAACCAAAGGCATAATAGACCCGACAGAGTTAGCACAGACAATAAAAACCCAACGGCTGCTGGGTGTTGGCTGATTGTTGATGGGTGTTGGTAGTTTCGGGTCATCAACAGGGGTGAATTTGGTACAAAGACTTAAAAAATATATAAATTTGTAAAGTTTGCTAACTCTAAAAATAACTTAAAATTTTTGAAGAACACGCTAATGTGTGCAAATTTTGACATTAAATGCAATGTTTTTAACGAATGTTGTAATTAAATATCTGTATTTTAGCGAAAATGGTTTAGTTAAATTTTTTATTTTTTTTATTTATAGGTTACATAAAATATATTTATAATGTGCATTTATATAATATAATAATTTAAGTGCATGTTCAAATATTTTAATACCACTTCCATGGAAGCATTAGCTTGTGTCTGGAAGAGTAGGGTTAATTTTTTAATGCTATATTATAAGTAAATTACAACGTGAAGGTAAAAAACAATAAGTTGTAAGTTTGGTGTTATGTAATTATAAGTATTTATCTACTATCAAACAATTTTACTATTTTAATAATGTATCTAGAAATATTGTAATTTGTTGTTAAAAACAAAACAAAATTTAATTTATTTGAAGAATGGAGTATCACTTGGAAACTGAGTTATAAGTTATTCTCAAGAATAAAATATTCAGAAACTTTTTTTTTTTATCTTTAAAATATTTTTTTACAGTGTTTATTAATCGGATTTTATCGTAAATGTTTCTAATTTCTTCCGGTAATCGATTGAAAAAAAGTCTTCCTTGGTAAGTATAATAATTTTATGCAAAGGAAGTGTTTAATTTTGGGCATGGAAAAATATATTTATGTCTAGTACGGGTTTCATTTATAAATTGATACTTTACTTTTTCTTTTACAATTTTAATCAATTCATTTTTATTGTACAGATCTCTGAATTAAGGTACTTGGAATTCTTTAAATAATCGATCCGTTGGGTAGTCAGAAGGTTTTTTTAGTACGATTTTAATTATTAGTCTCTGTACAGCTTCAATTGGGGAAAGATTAGTTTTGTATGCGGATCCCCAGCCAATTATAACATATTGTAAAGTTGATTGGATCAAAGCGTAATATATTAAATATAAGTATTTTACAGATAAAAATTTCTGATTCTTCAAAATATATAAATCAATTTTCTAATTTTTTTTACAACTTGACACATTGTATTGTATTAGATTATTATATTTATTTATTTATTAACGGTCTTACGTCCAATTTTCAACAATGTAACACGATAATTGGGAAAATGTACATTGTAAAAATAGCAAAGACAAAACAGAGATAACATAAGAAAATATAAGTGAAATAGAAGTGTCAAGTCAAGTCAAGGCTTTGCGAAAGTAAGAGTAAATATAAATAAAAAAAATAAAAATCTGATAATATTATCTAATAATCTAGCGTAGTTTTTCATTTTATTTCACTTCAAGAGCGCACGAATACGTGCCTCATCTAAACTATTTTTCCAAAACCTACTTTCTTGTATTATGTTCTAAAAATTATTGCAATTACCAAGACATTCCGGAGAAAACAAAAAATGGCTAAATTTCATGATGCCAGGGCTCACCGTTCGAGAGATTTTTTTGGAATAGTGAAATGAATAGACAATTATTAAACAATTATTTTTTACGATATGATGTATTTAGTTTTATTTTTATTACCTAAAGATTTATAAATTTATTAAAAGAAAATAACTTAGTTTACATCACTTTATTTTTTTTTAATTATATTTTATACTATCAACATGTTTCGTGAACCATGTTCACTTCTTCAGGAATAAAAGTATAAGATTTATAAATACTTGTGTCGTTATAAAATCTTCAATATTTTAAGCTCCATTTTCAAACCACTGCAAGCACTTAATACCTTCTAATAAAGCTCGCATAGGACACAAAAGCACTTGCAAATCGGTAACCTCCAAGATGTCGCGACTCGCGACGCCAAACAAACTGAATTTCTGCATTAAACTTAAGATTTTTCAACACAAATTTTTCTATATAAATATTACAAAATATTCCAATTTCCCCACACCCATTAAAATAATAATTCCCAAGCCTTCGATAGCATCTATTATATTTTTTCCCTGGGCATCCTTGGTTCCACACCGCCCCACCGTCCAATTGATAAAAGCAACATTTCACGGCAATATAAAGAATGGCTGTGAAATCTTTGACAAGCGTCACCCATTGTCACCAATTTCTGAGTTGACTCGCAGTTTTGTAAGTCATTATTTCATAGGAGTGCCAATGAATGAAAGAATGAATGGCGTTCTGTCCTCCATTGTATCGCGGCTATTACCAACGCGCCGACAGCTTTTTCAAATAACACGAGTGTTATGTTGTGTTATTGTTAGTTATTATAACTTTTTTTGCAATTTTATTCAACAATAAGAGAGTATCTTTATCACTTGTGAAGTTTAAATTATTTACAAAAGGGATTAGTTATTTATTGTGATGTTTAATCGTTGTCATTGTAGGTACCTACGTACAAATGAAATCACTCTTTTTGTTGTTGTAGTAATATCTGCTATTTTACATAATTATCAACTATATTTTGAATATTTACAGCATTTACTAGTACCTACCTACTCTACATTGCCGTCCCGACAGCACAAAAATTTTCACTCCAATAAATTTAACCAAATATATATTTTATTTATACTTGTGGTGTGAGTTAAAAAATTATTGGCAAATAAAAACTTTTACATTTTTTATTAACATTAAACATGTAAGTCATTAACTTTAGTTCTATTGAAAGTTGGGTTCAAATGAAACCCGGTTGGCATAAAAAATACCTACCTCTAAATAGCGCGCTAAAAGTTACCTAAGTACAATATATGTCCTTTTGTTCGATTAACTAGTTTTTTGTGTAAATAGTTTTTCAGAGTTCAGCATTAGGAGGTTTTGGTTGAGCCATCCTTTGACAATGTACGTGCACTTATTTGCATTTTCTTCGGACTTTCTTCAGACTTCGTTCCAGGATTTATCACGAACCGTGATTGCAGTCTCATCGGCGTATGAAAACAGCTTTCCCGCAATACTGATACTACATAGGTCATTAATATAAATTAGGAACAATAACGGACCAATAACTGTTCCTTGTGGAACCCCATTTCTCACAGATTCTGGCTTACTAATATTAACACAAAGTTCTTGTGCGTTGCCTGCAATCAGTTGAATAATAATTTGTTAGTGTGATAGACACTTATTTTTAATTTCTTTATTATCTTGTAATCTTCTTGAAAGCTTTTTTCAGCTAAAAGATTGTTAAACTTTTCATATTTAAGTCAACATTCATTCCAAATATACGTTCGCTTGTTATTCTATATAATCTCCGGCCTACGAAATTTCATTTTATTTTACCGATACAGTTTTTATAATCGTAGCGTAGCGTCGGTTACAATATTTGGCATTGCTAAAATAGGTAGACACCTAAACTTCGTGCAAATTTTAGTAAGGCTTATCGTGATTAGGGTAAAAATATTATGTACATAAAAATAGGTTTCGAATAATTAAAACTTTTACAATAGGTATGCATCAAGGAAATATAAAAAATAAACTACCACCTCTTCTGAAACCTTAAGAACTTCTCACAATATTCTATAAGATCAAAACACCTTTAGTTTAATCAAATCTTACAAATGGAAGATTTACTCTTATCAAAATAAATACTTTGTTGCTCCAGTTAAAAAATATCCATATCGGTTTAACGATTTCTTTGTCAGAGGCGGCAAAACACAAAGCGAGTCCTTCTAAAGACCCTAGGGCTTTTGGGACCACAGCAAGTATTTTGAAATAAGATATTTTATTTTGAAGCAAGTAACCGAAGTTCTTTGTCCTTCTGAAATAAAATGCCAAGGAAAAAAAGGATTCCTTAAACAAGGACACGCTTTTAATTTTAGTCCGATGATTATTTTTTTGATATGATATGGAATTTAATTTAGTTTGTTGTGGTTGTCATTGTTTTGTAAATTCTGTACATTCTATATTTCATATTATTTTCTCAATATTATAAGGAGCACTGTGGGATTATTTTTAAATTTATTATAGTTAAGCGCACTTGAAGTGAAATGTCACAAAACTGCGCTATATAAATATAATGTAATTATTATCAATTTATTCATTTATATTCGTTGCTTGTTAAACAAAGTGAGGTAGATATTATGTAAATGTGAAAAGGATTGAGGATTAGCGACCTTTTGATTATATTTACTATTATTTTTGAAATATTAAAAAAATGTGGTTAAAATATAAATCATAGATAGGTAGGTAGACCCACTGCCCGAATATACCTATTTATGAATACCTATTGGTAATTTAATAGAAAAAAGAAAAAATAACCACATTCGTACGCTTTTGACAGCCGAAACATTACAGGAAGGTAAATTTATCTTTTTTAAATAACTTTGTGTACTGAAACTTTTCACTGTAAAAATTTTAGAACATTTTTTTTTTAATTATCGGTTATCATGGAAATTTAAAAAAAATGTTCTTTTTTTAAATTAAAAATATTTGCACAAATTTCAGAAATCATTTTTGAACGACATGTTATAAAACGGATTTACAAAAAATGCATTTATACAAATAGGTACTTATCTATCCATCTAATGACTTGATATGAACCTACCTACTGATGAAAAAAAAAATTGAATTCTGAAAAAATACCCATCGATTTCTTGAAATATTCAGTGCAATAGTATTGTCATGTTTTGAAAAATAATGCATAAAAATTATGAAAATAGCAAATCTTGATTTTTATCATTTTTACATGGTGAGTTCCTTTGTAAAAAAATATTTTATTATCATTAAAAAAAGAAAACGTAAAATTTTACCCAAATAGTTAAAAATAATTATATTTTAATATAAAATCTACCCTTTCATTCTGTCAAATAAAATTTTGATATTTATCCTACCTTTTCCACGGTCGATCAACTGTAGCATGTCAATACACACTAGGAGTCTCTTATCACAAAAGTTTTTTTTAAATCACACAGTCAAAATCAATTATAACTTGTTTCATTCACAATCACACAATGTTTTAACAATCGAAAAAAAAACGAAAATTGCAAAAAATTCACTGTGATATCTGATAAAATATCTGGTATATCTACCTATAAACGAACTTATTATTTTGTGACGTTGAAATACTATTGGCAGATCCTTTGAGCTTGTTTTAAAAAATATTGCAAATTTGAAAATGTTTAATTTGATTTGTTTTATTTTTGAGAGTTTGTTTGTGTTTTGGGTTAGAGTTAACCTCTTCGATGAGCCGTTCGATTTTTCGTGTTTGAAAAAAAATCGTACAACAAATAAATTATGCTCGGTCGATTTGGTCGAGTTCGGGGCCGCTGCCCGATTGCCCGGTAGAGCGTGTGGTTCGGTGGTTCGGGTGTCGCGCTTGCACGGTCGGATTCACGGGTTCGAGTCCCGGCACTGACTCGCTACCGTTCGCGTTTGTTCGCACGGAACGCCTAGAACTAAACTGACTCAATTCCAACTCAGCCGTGTGCACAAGCCTCGAGGGGGGACGAATGAAGAGGTGAAGGGGAATGGAGGCGGTCTCCCATAAACTGGGAGGAGTCATATTTAATATGGAGGGGGTAGTAATCGTGAGGAATCCTCGTGGAGGGGCTGGTAAAGGGAGAGAGTATACATTTTATTACAGAGCTTTTCATTCTACGATCCGGAGCGAAGGAGTTTTGCTTGTGTTACTTCTACAGATTATTTCTTGAACTTGGAATCTTAGCCTTGTTTAGCGCTGGTTCAGTTGTTGCTGTTTTTGTCTTGTTTAAAGTCTTGATACTTGATTCGACTACTGGTTGCGGATTTTTTAACGAGTCAAGCACGTTTGATGTCTGCGCGGTGATTTGATACGACGTATTTCGGAAACGATATTAATTACAAGTTTTTTAAAAATTGAATTCAACCATCTGACTCGAGCTTTTTGGCTGAACAAAGGATAGAATGACAAAAACTGATACCTATCAGTAAGTATTAGGTATTCATCGAATCTACGTTAATCAGTGACGTACATAGCTTATTGACCAACATATTATTGGCGTTAATGGACCAATGTTTTGATGATCCCAAATAGCTTGCATAAACTCGTTAACACAATCTAATACTTAAAAATAACAAAAATTGGCTACTTATCAGTTTCTCCTACTTTCTTACCCGTTTAAAATAATTTTCTTAACATTTTTCAAAGTTTATTTTTGCAAAATCAATATAGTATTATTTTGTAAACATAAAATGTATTTTTAACTATTTAACAAATGTCCCTGATAACATTGTCCATAATATCAAAAACCTACTAACAATAGTGTTAAAAAATAATATAAAAGTTTCCTTCGCGCGAGCTTAAAGCTGTCGCTAAACGCTGGAATAGCCCGCGAAAGCCTCCTTTACAAGCGTAACGCGCCGAAGCCTCCAACAAAGGTTTTAACGGCTGTGAAATTCATATTCCGAGTCCGAATTAAGTCATCGGGACTTCATAATTCACACAGAGCCTAATCGGTTTAATGCGTGAACCGATTAGAAGCGGAAAAATTGCACAATCGGACCTTTTAGGCGCGTGGAGCGTTTAGAACCGATTTCACGCCTTCGGACGGGGAGCTTTGTGGGATATATTTTACTTAACTTGGCTGTGTACTCGTTTATTCTTTTGACTGATGGATAGTTAGATTTTTACGGCGGGTTTCTATTTTTTTTTTGTAATGAAAACGTCTTTAATACCGTTGTGATTTGAACCTCGATAAAATGAAAAATAGCGACACTAAAAAGAGACAAACACAATATATATCTATGGGATTTAGCGCAGCAAGAGAATGAGTTAGTATAATCAGTCCCATCTTTGTGCGGTGCTTCGTAGTCTCTCTACT
The DNA here is from genome assembly GCA_917880885.1 of Limnephilus marmoratus. Lineage (NCBI taxonomy): Eukaryota > Metazoa > Arthropoda > Insecta > Trichoptera > Limnephilidae > Limnephilus > Limnephilus marmoratus. The sequence goes on from OU862931.1 coordinate 31,161,057, forward strand.
TTTGTCTTCTGAAGGTTTCACTTCTACCACGTGTAAATTGCACACTCTGTTTACTTGAAATGAAAATGTCTTTAGCCCCGTTGTAATTTAAAACTCGATGAAACGAAAAATGGCTACCTACACTAAAATGATGCAAAAACATACGTCTGTAGGATTTAGCCTACGAGAGAATGAGAAAGTACCTACAATCGGTCTCCTCTAGTAGCCTCCCCACTCTTGTCTACTTTAGTTTTCTAAAGGTTTCACTTCTACCACTTGTAAATTGCATACTCTGATTTATTTTAAATACAGACTGGGTACCTACTGATAAAAAGGCAGAGATAGCGCAATTTTAGCAGTTGATTTTACTAACTCATAACCGCCCTCTGATTAAGGGAAAAATAATCAATTTTTTTCACAGATGGCGCTGGTCTAATTATTTTAGAAAAAAACACCTTTCGCACGTTATACTTTAAAATATTAAGATGAATTAATTTTTTGTGTCCGTACATCCGCAAAACGAATTTGAATAAATACTTTTGACATTGAACAAACTCGATTCTTGAAAAATCATAAAAAAACAATATTGTATCAGTGATTCAATTTAATATATCCAAGCCCCATTTTTTATAAATTATAATACCTAAATAATTTTTCACTGTGAAAAAACTTGCTTAAAAACCTTTAAAATATTATTTTATTTCTTGTCTTTTCTAATCCTTCGTTTTACCAATAAACACGATTTTTTACAAATACCACAACGATACCATTTAACAAAATGACAGAAATTATTGTAATTGACAGATATCACTAGTTTTGTGATGGGAAAAAGTTTATTTAGTTGTACCTATTATTGATGATTTGTTGACGGCGACGGCGAACGTAAATGACCGAGTTTTCATTTTGATACATAGTATGTACAAAGTTATTAACATTTTTTAACGATTTAGTGCCATCTCAAAATATTATTCTTTCTTCTATAATGGTCAATTTGAGAGGCAGGTACAGATACCACCGCCCCGGGAACCATTAAATATATAACCAATATCTCTACAATACGTCACCCTAAGTGGTTCGTTACGTTTGGTGACTCAGCAGGGGTGTTTGGGTTCATGGGGGTTAGATTTATCTAAGTCGAGGCGGCGAATTCTTTTGCCCATCTACTGCGTGGCAGGCAGGATCAGGAGAGAGTGGTTAAGGGAAACCCAACTTAAACATCTCCAGCAGGGCTCTTTCTACCCATCGCCTTGCCCCGTAGAGAGAGGGATGGGTTCATACGTTCGTCACTCCTGTAGACATTGACCTACAGACTCCATACAACCATCCGTCTTTCCTCTTTCCTTCCCAGAACTTCCTCTCCTTCCTTTCCCTAAAAAGACTCTCCGTACAACATCCTTAAAGATGGAATGGGTCGTGAGGAATTTTTTTTCCTCAGGGCCTTCTGAATGGAGCTGACGAAAAAAATATTTCTGTATGAAATGAAATGTGAAAATAATGATCGTGTATCTAAAGCAAACACTTTTCATATGGGTCCCGATATAGCTTACTTGTAGGGATCAGTGTGATAAAAAAAAACAGCTTGTAATACGCCGATTACACATATTTCTAAAAAATTCATCCAAAAGTGCAATTTGTTTTACCAATAAACAAGCGGTCCGATAAACCGCATAAATGGTAAAAGTGCATCACCCAGCACCCTGCACTACTCGTATTGTGCAACGGGCGACGCGCAATGTGCGATATGCAATGTGCAGTACATCTACCTATTGTAGGTACTAGCTGTACAGGGAATAGAGGAGTGAGTCCTGTCGGCAGATTGCTATGCAAGGAATGCTGTAAGCGATTTGGGGATAACTTTTTACCTCAGCGGTTCAAATGCTCAACCATTGTCTGGTAGTGATGACTAAAAGTAGAGGATGAGAAGTATAAATTTGGAATAAAATATTGATTTAATTATTTTTTGTAAGTAACGACAGGGTGTTGAGAGCGAGAATGAATGAATTAAATAAGAGATGTTAACGCTAACACAAGATTAGTTGTAGGTATCAATAGTGATTATTGCTGTTCTTGGTGTAGTTAGGATACATTTTTTAATATGCTTCTTCTTTCTTCTTCCTTGCACTGTCCCAACTCATTATTTATTTATTTATTTATTTGATGCAATATTATTTACATTTTTTACATAATTCAATGATGTTGGCCTCACTGGGTGTTTTACCCGTGCTGAGGCCTCCATTTCATATACAAAATTATACACAATACATATACCTAAATATATACATAATATTGGTGAAAAAAAGGAAAAAAAGTAAATAAAAAAAGATAAATTAAACTTAAAAATTAGAGATTTAGAATTAACGTAAAATTAAGAAAAAATAATACCTATTATATAAGATTAAAAATGATATTTTTAATATGTGTTGTGTGTTTGTGGGTGATTGTGTTTTATATTGGTTTTGTGTGTTACGTATGTTTTGTTATTTTATGCTATGGTATTTTGGTAGTATTGTCTATTTTGGTCTTTAATCCATTTTGTAATTTTGTGTCGGAATTTATTTTTGTATTCCTCAATTTTATTTTCAAGTGTTAGACTGTTGAATGCTTTTATAGCGTGATATTGGTAATGTCTTTGTCCAAAGCTTGTATTTACCGTCGGAGTTTTTAAGTTTTCTTTGTATGCTTGTCTAACTGGTCTGTTTGTGATATTTTGTGTTTGTTGAAGGTTGTTTTTTTGGTCAAAAATGTAATTTAGTAGCGATTTAACGTATAATTGTCGTATGTCTAGTACGTCACAATGGTTGAATATTTGGTCTGTATCAGTAAGTCTATGTTTTTTAAGGATTACCTTTAAGATCGTTTTCTACGCAATTTCCAGGTGTTCGATAGTTGAGTTTGTTGCTCCTCCCCAAGCAATTATTCCATATTCTATTATAGACTGACATAGAGCAAAATATATTGTTTTCAGTTGTTGTATTTTGTATATGTTTCTTATGTTTAGGAAAATGTGTATCGTTTTGAGGAGTTTATTTGTGACTTGTTTGATGTGATGTGTCCATCTAAGGTTATGGTCAATTATGATTCCTAGATACTTTATTTGTTCTTTTTGTTCTAGAGGAGGGCAAACGCAGATGCTGGTGTTTAAACATTCGTGTATTTTTATGGTGTTTGTGTTATTTTTTGGCTGTCCTGTGCTATTTATACTGTACGTTGTGAATTTTGTTTTCGATATGTTTAGTGTAAGCGTGTTTGAGTCTAGCCATGATTTCACTCGCGTGATTCCTAAATTCGCTACGTTGTATGTATTTTTCCAATCCTTAGATTTAAAGAGTAAAACTGTGTCGTCTGCATAACTAACTATTTCACCGTCTATTTTCATGCTGCAAAGTTCATTAATGTAAATAGTGAAAAGAACGGGCCCTAGTATGCTTCCTTGTGGAACTCCATATGTAATAGGTAGGCTCTTGGAGTCGGCTCTTGTCTTTCTCAGGCTATATCTTCTTCGGTTCTGGGTATCGCTTTCACCCTTTTGTAGCATTGAGTCATCCAAGAGTTCTTTGATCTTTCTCTGGATGACTGTCAATGAAGCTCCATAGACATTGTCCGCTTCACGGTGTGATCTGGTGGTCTTAGTCTTCTGTGCCCATATCATCTCAACGGTCGTTCCTCCAGCTTACTGTTAATGCCTGTGACGCAATCCATTCTTCAATATTCCGTGTTTTTAAACTTATTACGTAGTTTATTAATTATTGTCATTTACTTGTGTTCTTATAACTATTTTATTTAATATATACCATTATTGTATTTTTTTAATTTAATGATAATTTTTACCTACAGGTACTGAACTTTAGTTTTTTGATAAAATTTTTATTTTATTTTATTTTATTTGGAATACCTACCATCAGTCATAATATTTTATAATGTACGGTAAAATATGTGTAAATTATTCAACCTATAATAGGATTTATGTTTATGTGAAAATCTGTCATTTGATTTTATTTGTATCGTTTAAAAGTTTATTATACATGGAAGTAAGAAAAACTGTTGATTATCAACAATAAAATATCAATTGTCCAAAGAAGCAAAGCTTGCAATCCACATTGAAATTATGGTAACCTGCCTACTCGAAACATAGCAGTGATAAAAGTAGACCAAATGCTATACAAATGAAATCCTATGTATTATCGTGTGAGAAATGTGGAGGTTGGCAAAGCGTTGTTTAAAAATACAACATACTTCAAAAATACCTACTATTGCCCTCTGCAGGGTAAAAACTCAAAGGCGTTAGGTTCGGAGCTTGACTAAACCCTGCCGTCATTTCTTTTAGTTACTTGCTATATATTTTTTTTTAAAGAAAGACAAACATTCCCGGGTTACGAATAACCCAACAATGTTTAAAAATCTCCCACTACCACCACAGTAAGCCGAAAATGTTGCTTGTGTTGTGATGGAGGACTTAGCCAGCCGAGGAGCGACGCTCGGGTGGGACCAAAGCGCTTTGCCCACTCAACCACTGTCCGGTCAAAATATATAATGAAGCAGTTCTCTCTCAGTCGGCAATGAACATTGTTATTATGAACTCTATTTGTGAACACTATCAGTTCATTTGTTAGTATTTTTCAAACCGTTGTTTCATAAATAAAAAAGGATTCCATAAACCTTCCTTCTTCCAATTTGAAATACAGAAGGACCGAGCCAGGGTTTATCCGGTGGAATTTAAAAAGTCAACGTCATCATCTAAATGTTTTATTATAAACAAAATCAAACTTCTACTGAAGTAAGCTGAAAACTTAATAAGGATACCTAATGAGTAAGATTGGGAAAGGATGCTAAGATTGTTTGGATGTGCGGAGCGAATGAACGAAAGAAGTAGTGTTTAGAGAATATATTACGCGAATGTGATTGGTCGGAAAGTCGAAAAGTTGGACCACGATAAAGTGACAAAATACTTGAGTCGGGCGATGTCAAGAATCAGGATAACAGAAGGGTATGTATGAGACGATGTACGAATATAAGTGAAGTAAGGAGTGTTTGCCAAGACCGAGTTGTTTGTCGGTACTTCCTCTCTGAGGAGAGACGGCGTGATGATTATCTATTTCGTCAGAATAAAACAATTCTAAAAAATCTTATATATAAAAATCTCGTGTCACGGTGTTTGTGGTCGCACTCCTCCGAAACAGCTTTACCGATTTTTATGAAAACTTTAATGCATATTTGGTAGGTATGAGAATAGGTTTAAAATTATATAACATACCGCTAGGTGAATTAGGGTGTCCCTATCCAGAAAAAAAAATTGACAATTTTTTTTTGTATCTTAAAAATTTGATTTTAGTATTTTTGTATGAACAAATTTAACCGTCTTTCGTGTTTCAAACAGAACGAAATTATTTATGTTGTTAAATCACAGATGGCGCCACGTCCGCCTCATCGAACTTTCATCCACACATGTGCAAGATATTCACGAAAAGCGTCGCGGTCGCGTCATTTTGATATTTCATTCGGCATCATGTTCTCGCATGGGCAAACCATCGAGCTTATTTGATTGGATAAAGACGGACTGCCAAAAAAATATCGTATACTCAATTGCTCTTCGAAATTCATATTGATTTTTCCTACATTAGTTGGTGTTTTTTGTTTTTATCAGCGGTCTACAGTGCTACATCCCCCTTTCTGTCATAGATCCCATCCCCACACACTTACCATTTCGTTATTTTTTATTTAAGGTGATTCAGCCGTCCAGGAAAAAATCGAAATTGGAATTCACGCCCTTTATGGGAGGAGTTTAATAATACTTGAGAAAAAGCTTTTGGAAAGGTTGGAAAAGGTATTTGAGTTTTTTTTTTACGGGTTGATTTCATAAAGACCTGTAAAAAATATTAATTCCTTTTTTACGCATTGCTTATTATAATAAAACTGAAATTTAAAATTGATTTCACGAAACTAAGCGACGCGGAGTCACACGTCCATTTCCCGCTCCGGCCGGGGCGTGACTGATACGAAATAGGTGTGCCCAGTGCATTGTTCTTGTGCCCATGCCATAAGGGTCACTTCAAGAATACAAATTCGTAGTCAAAAATAACAACGAGAAAATGCAAATTTTATTTTATTTTGTGAAGTTCGGGTGTAAAAATTATTTTTTTTGCGATTATTATAAAAAAACTGAATTTTACATATTATACAATAAAACCATATCCGAAAAGGGGTTTATAAGAAGGAGAGTTTGCACTTAAAGGTGTTTTTAGAGACCTAATACTTTATTTTTTTTTAGACTTATTTAAAGATTTATTAAAAAAATGACTGATATTTTTAAGGGCCAAGATATGTTCTATACGCAGTATTTAATTGAAGCATCTGTATTACTTCTAAGCGATCAAATTTTCAAAACAAAAAATATGATTTTGTGTGATTTTGTATGATTTTGCATTATTTAGTATGGCTTCTTGACAACCAAAATATTCACTAGAAATAATTCATATGGCAGAACAACGTTGGTCGGGTCAGATAGAATTTAATAAAATTTAATGTGCGTATTTCGGAACGTATTCACGTTTCTCTTCCATCCAGCTCCCCTAAAACATCCCACTTTCAGTCTAGTCTCCTGTCGCTTGCACGAATCATCTTCCCCTCGCCCACCCCATCCCTTCCCATTCGCCATTATTATTTCATCCCCCCCCACCTCCAGCCCCCGACACAGCCTACCATCCCCAGTCAGAGCCTCCAACTCTGGTCACCAACCCCCCGGAACTACCAAAACACTGCCATTAATTATTTTATATAATGGTGAATTTTACGGGTGTTAGTGCTTAGATTTTAAACTTTGAATCGACAAAGGCTTTTTTTAAGTACTTACGCTTTGAATTTTATATTAAACGATGACACTTGAAATGAATTTACATCTTTTCCAAAAACTTCTACGATGACGTTTTAAGTATACCTACTAATAAGTTATTTTTCCGATAATTTCCTAAGCCAAGATTAATGTAGCTATTTTTTGTTTTAATTTGCTTGATACTAAATAAGAATTTATCTACTGCTAAAAATTCAGTGCTTCTTTGTCCAAAGACAGTGTTATACATACACTTTGTTATATTTAGTGTTTAATAATATTTTTTTATTTAATTGTAATCTATTTAAAAAATTGTCTTATTAACCATAAATGAAATGACTTATTTGTTTTTCTTTTCGTATTTCTTTGACCTATGCAATATAGCTGCACGGCCCATATTAAAGCTATATCCAAAATAATTTTGGCTATCTACGAGTATCTGCCTTGCGTAACTCTGGTAAAATGAACTCTAGAACTTGTATTTGCTGTGAATTTAAGTGTAATTTTCGAAATTGGAACTATATGTGTGAAGAATTTAGACTTGCAATAAAGTAATACTTTTAAGATGATAGTTTTAACAGAAAATTATTTTAATTGTAATTTTAAAAATTGGAACTGATTTTTCAAGTATTCAGATTAACCCACGATTTAAAATTTTTTTGAATTTTGAACGTCAGGTGAGCAAAATTTCATTAAGAATAATTTCATAAAAATTCAGCTTTAAGGGATAGGAAAACAAGATTGAGGCGATTTTTCGAAATCTCATGTTGACAGTAATATTTTTCTTATTTTGATGATCTGGTGTTTAAAATTTCATCAATCTCGGAATAAAACTGCAAATTTGAAAAATAAAACAAACCACACCGCAGCCACAGGCGCTCTTCTTTGGAGAAATGTAACCACGTCCTGTTTTAACTGGATTATTTGGCATTTGATCTGTCTGTTAATTTATTTTATTCCTTCCGGTTCCAGATGATAGCCTTGTATGATACTACCTTTTATCCCGCCAGAGTTTGCGTATTATAGATTAAAATATTTTTCATTTTGATGGTGACATTTCTTTGGACAAATTGTATAATTTCATATTTGTAGAAAAAAAGGGTTACCTAAAATATTTATGCTGTATTATTTACAAGTCTTATTTTTCCTCTTTCAGAGGAAATTATTGTTTTCATTTGATAACTCTCCCGCAGCCAACTGAGGCCGAAGGCCCAAATTCACTATCCTTCTTATACCTACTTAAATACCTACATGAAATATATTTTTAGTATTTTACGTATTCCTGCGCAAAGAATTAATACATAAAGTGCCGTTTAAAAAAATGTGAAAAAATCGTTGATCGCAGGAAAAAATATTTTATCAAATATCGGTAATATTCCCTGCCCAATAAATGGACAAATAAAAAAAAAGAAAAAAGGATTTCCATGGTTGAAATGCAAAAAAAAATAAAATTTCATGGGGTCGTCGACCGACTCACTTGGTCACGGACGTTATGTTTGGCGTCTTTGGTTTGTCGAGAGTTAAACAAGAGAAAACTTGAAACATACTTTCTGAACGCTAGGTTTATACTGTTAACAAATTTAATAGTACCTACTTTAGGTATGTACCAACGTACAGGAGATAAAATTTAAAAATATATGTGTATAAATAGGTTTCTATCACATATATTTATTTGAAGTTTTTTATTTTGACAAATTTCCAAAATCCAATGTCTACATTTCCACGAAAGTGTCTTTTGCCCTTCATGTATTAAAGGATTAACTTTGTAAACAATCATTTAAATCCGTTAGGTTAGGTTAGGTTAGGTTAGATTACCGATTTCCATGAAATCTGATTTTTGTAATATCTTTTAATAAATAACGCATAGCAAGGGAAGACCCAGGTGTTCAGAACCATTCAATATAATATTATTATGTCTATCAATTATCCTTTTAGTTCCGCTCGCCCGGGCTAATATTTATGTCTGTATTTAGCCCTGGCAAGGGATGATAATGTTGCCTTGTTGAGATTTTTCAAGGGCATTATTATAAATGGGATAAATCGATAAATCTTCCCTTTTTGCAACGGAACTTATTTGTTAAAATTTTTTTATTTATTTCATTAAACAAACTTAAGTAGGTAGGTACCTACCTATCTAAGAAGAATAGTAATTATTTGTAGGTACGATTTTAAGACTCCAGATACTAATATCTACAGCCTGTACGTCGGACGAATATCTACAGCTCACATGTTGGACTAATATCTATGAACTTCAGAGTGAGGACTAATATCTACAGAGCTAAGGTCGGACGAATAGGGGTGACTAATATCTATGGAGCGTAGGTTGGACTTTTATCTACAGAGGGCAGCTGAGCAAAAGGTTGTACGGAAAAGCATAAATTACTTCAATTACGTAATTACTAATTACGTAAAGGCTTAAAAATTTAAAGTACCTACGTACATGAAGTTTTTGCATAATATTACGTATTTTGCTGTTTACGAGGACAATAATTTATTGAACAAACATGGAGGTCATAATACAAAGATATTTATTTATTTCGAAATACAAGGCACCACAACCTAACCTAACTGACATAGAAATGGTCATGGTAACAGACTAAATAATTTAGAAGCACTCGAAATATAGAAAGCTGTCAACACAAAAACACAAATCGTTAATAATCAGCTAAATGTGTCCAATAGTCCGATATTAGGGATTTTTACATACATAGGTACATACAGAAATTAAGTTTTTTAAACTGCATACGCAATATTACATTATTCCAGTATGCTATACATAATTGCAAATCCAACCTCTGCCAGTGCTGTAGATATTCGTCCACACTTTGGTGGTTCTTATAGATATTATTAGTCAGCAGTTTGAGCTGTAGATATTCGTCCTCACTTTGGTTCTCATAGATATTAGTCAGCAGTTTGAGCTGTAGATATTCGCCCTCACTTTGGTTCTCATTGATGTTGGTCCGATTTTTTCAGTTTTTGGAATTCCTGTAGATATTAGTAGACGCCTCCCGATTTTAATAGCGTAACTTTTTGTGAAAAATCACCTGAAGAGCCTCGTACAGATATAGGTTTACACTACATTGCAATGGCTTAAAACAAAGACTTATAATATAGATATCTACAAACTATGTAGATGTAGGTACTGAGACTTATAACTGTTGACATTAATCTAAAAGTTATTATTAATTTATTGTTTGGCAACACGGCAAATGTATTGTTTATATTTCAATTGACGGTCTCCGTGGTCTAGAGGTAAGGCTCTTGACTCACAATTCAAATATCGCGGGATTGAATCCCGGCTTGCGAAAATAAATTGTAATTGATCAATTTGTTTTATTTCACAATCAAATCATTAAAAACATATTTTTGTTTATTTGTGGCACGTTCCAGAATGGAAGATAATCCCAGTTCCGCCCTGGTCAGCCCTGATCACCATTCAGAATTGAAAAGTTGCTTGAAATGGCGCAATAGCCGTGTTTGGCGATCAGATCTGAATTGTCAGGTACTTCCTCACCTTCCCCTTTCTCATATATTTCCCCTCACCACTACATTCAGCCTTAAAACATACCACAATTGGGGATGCCATAGTCGCGCTGGCTCCAGATGGTTGGGCGCAGTTTGGGACCTGATTAAAAAATCTGCAACTACCTACCTATAAATTTTATTTCCTTATGTTGGGTTTTGAGCCCGCTTACTCAATGTAACCACATTTTTCTTCGCCATTCTTATAATAGGTAAAGTATAGCATTTATCTTATAAAATAATTCTTTATAAAAAAAGCACAACATCTACGAATAAACTTACCGTATCTTAAAGCAAATAAATTGAAAACCCGGATTACCTGCGATATATTTTTTTATCACCGTCGTAAAAATTTTAGTGTCGAAATAATCGCCATCGCCAAGAGCATTCCACTGTTCTAATTTCAAACTTGCAATGATAAGAATAATAATAGTTCAAAAACGATCTCAGCACAACACGCAGCAAGATACGCATTTCCGATAGAAAGAGAAAATAAGGTTCTGTCACCCGCTCGCAATGCGGTACAACTGACAGGGATGTAATAAAATACCCATCTCCCTTTGTGCCCCTGGTAGTGGTGTAAGCGAGGGGATGAAAGGTTCTTGTGTCTCCCTCTCGTGAAGGGGTTGGTGTCTTATTGGTTAGTTCACCACTATGGCGGCTACACCCCCACTCCCCCCGACACCTACCCTACCTACCCTTATCCATCTCACCCCCGTGGTAAAATTCATAGAGTATCGTGCAACCATCCTGCACGCTTAGGAATTGTATTTTTGCAACGAAAAAATGCAAATTTTTCACAAGTATCGCAAATATTTAAAACCCAATTTGTATCTTTATCATTGAATGCAGTTTTTCTCGGAAGTTCCACAGGAAAATCGTAAAACTTTAACGCGTTTACTTCACAGTGTAAATGAGCGGAGGTTCAATCAATAAAGTAACCTCAAATTTAAACTGGTCGCAGTGAGTATTTGGTGTTAATTTTAGTTGTAAAATGTTAAGTTTGAGCAGTGCCAAAGTATTTTTTTTTTATCTATTGTTAATGTCATTATTCACGTTATAATAACAGTCCACCAGGGTATACCTTAGTTTTAACTTTCGTTGTTTTCCGAGTGTTAATTCATTGGGTAGAACCTACTTACCAATTTATTTTTGCATTTGTCCTTAGGTTTATTAAATTAGATTAGTAGGTTCTGCAATTAAAATTCTTCCCAAGTGCTATAGATGGAACCTAGGTACTTCCGTCAGTTATTTTTAATACTTGTTCTTTAATAAAACAATAGTCAATGATTGCTGCCTTTAGCGTTGATTAGTTCGTTAAAAATCTTGTCGATAAATCGAAAAAAATAAAGGTAAATTATTACACTTATTAATTTCATAAAATCTAGCATAGTTTATAACACTTTTTGGAAGAATAGAAAGTACTCGTAGGTGTGACCTAATATTTTCAACCATTTTTTCAAGCGTAACAATAAAGGCGAGAAAATTGATGCAATATTGCTTTTCAAAAACTTAAATTTGAATATAAAATTCAAACGCGATAATGTAATTATTTCTTAAGCTTTTCTGTTTGTGTAGGCTTTTAGCAGGTAGTAGAATTCGCTTTAGATTTCTTTGAAATTTATTTAATTACGAACGTATTATTTTAATTCCAAGCTTTATTAAATTTACGGTTCAATATAATCTAACATTTAAAAAATTATGAAAAATTCGCGAATTGGACAACTGGATTGATTTTACCTTTAAAAATAAAATTTTAATTTTGTGCCACGCTTCACTTTTTATAAAACACAGGCAAAGCCGGGTAGATGCGAAAGGAGGCGTCTACTAATATCTACAGGAATTCCAAAAACTGAAAAAATCGAACTAATATCTATGAGAATCAAAGTGTTGACGAATATCTATAGCTCAAACTGTTGATTAATATCTATGAGAACCAAAGTGTTGACGAATATCTACAGCACTGGCAGAGGTTGGATTTGCAATTATGTATAGCATATTGGAAAAACGAAATATATTTCGTATGCAGTTTAAAAAACTTAATTTATGTAAGTATGTATGTAAAAATCCCTAATATCGGACTCTTGGACACATTTAGCTGATTAATCCAACCTACGCTCTGTAGATATTAGTTCAACCTACGCTCTGTAGATATTAGTCAACACTCTGAAGTTCGTAGATATTAGTTCAACATATGAGCTGTAGATATTCGTCAGACATACAGGCTGTAGATATTAGTATCTGGAGTCGATGCGAAAGTGTGTACTTAAGGGTAAACTTAAAATACTTCTTAATCTGCTCATTCACAGATGGCGGTAATTTAATTATTTAGAAAAAAACCATTTTGGCAAGTTAGGCTGTAAAATAGTAAGATGAATTATTTGTTGCGCCGGTAAATACGCAATACGAATATGAATAAAAAAATAAGCAATTGTTCGTATAAAAGCCAATTCTTTCAAGAAACTATTAATTCATAATCTTAATCTTGTTGCATTTGTACGGACTATGAAAGAGCAGATTATGGATTCTTTCAAGTATTTCTTGAAAAGACAAAGAAGGAATATAGCCCGGTGGTTAAAAAACGATGCATGTCTAGCAGTAGGACGGAGTGAGTTCGAAACTCAGAGCGGGCGAGCGGTATTTTTTTTTACCCACCTACCTACTGTGTACCTACATTATTAATTTTAATTTATTTACCAACCTGTAAAAATTTTATAGCGCCGTTTATGTAAAAAAAAATATCCATTGAACTTGTCTTAAATTCTCTTAATACACTGGTAGGTATAGTTAGGTACACGGGCGTAGCCAGGTTTTAGTTTCGGGGAGGGTTCAAGAAAGGGGGGGGGGGGGGGTATTGTCGGACTTTGAATTTGCTTTGAAAATTTTTATTTTCTATATAACTACTTATTTTTTTTTGTTTTTAATAAAATTAAAGTAATAAATGTGTATTGAAAATAAAACTTTTCAAAACAAAATACATAATAAACGTTGGTAGTACATGTTAACACATTTTAAGCAGTCAAATTATTCTAATAATCACATTTATGCTGACTGACTGTAACACTAATCACAATACACTAACACCTGTCTGTAACACTAATCCTGATATATGTTTATTTAACACTTGTTGCTAAGTAAAATAATAATTTCAAAGTACGTATACACTTACCACTCTTAGAAACGGAAATTAGAAACGGAATTCAAAAAAAAATCAACCGCATTCACCGAAAAAACGGATCTTAAAAGTTAAATTATTTTATTTCTTTCAGAGGTCCCCATTTATCTTTTTAGATACATAATATCATTTTGAGATGTCAGTGTTACAAATAAAATTCTCTTAACTCTCCTTATTTTAATATTATTGATGTTGATATTTTAACTTTTCGGGGGGGGGGGGGGGGGGGTTGAACCCCCAAACCCCCCCCCCCTGGCTACGCCCATGGTTAAGTACCTGCTGTATAAAATAATGTCATGTGAAAGTCGTTCCATCAAAATTTATCAATACATTTTCCGCCTGTTTCCTGAATTTATAAAAAAAAGTTGCAAATTTAACATCATCCCATTTCATGCTTATGATGAATGTGTCAATAATCCGGTAGATTGCATCAATTGCGTCGATCCGTGTCCCTGGCCTAAATACCTTTCCATACATATCGCGCCATCTATGATCTAAGAGCCGACTCACGGTGGTTGGCGGTGGTCCGAACCATTCGCGTCTGGCAGCCACGTCCGATTGGATCGCGTCAAATGAGCATAGTCCAATGGGCAATGCGTATTTCAAATTATTATAACGCGTTCTAAATCTGACAGGTACGGATTAGGAAAATTAGAAATGCTTTTAGCGGTAGATAGGAACCTAGAATTAATTAATTTTTATAAAAAACCGTTTTAGTTATTTTTCTGGTAAAATTTTCAAATCAAACTAGAATTTTATAGGTACCTACCAATCTATTACACTGTGACCCGATACTTGATCTCCCAACATTTGTTCCCCCGAAATTATATTTTTTTGCGTTTTTTTTACCAATTTCTAACCTAAAAATCTTTGGTAGGTAATAAGTTGTTTTACGCTTTTTTTATTCGGCGGTAGGTACATCCTCTCTGCGTATATGTTAACTTAATTAACACTTAATTATATTTTCTTTTAGTATATAGGCACACCATATTTTCCTTAAAACCGACTGTATATTCTATGTACCTAAGTATGTCGGGGATCCAGTGTCGGGGGTCAACTGTCATGGTATCCTATTACACAAGCGTACAGGCAAATTCATGCATTTATCGTAATAAACATGGTTAGTAAGCAGATCTGAATAGCTGGGTACCTACTTCCCAAACTTCTTCTTCTTTATATCCTTCTCCTCCCCATTCCTTTCACAGCCTTAAAATTGGGGATGACATAGTCCCACCGGATCCGGGAATATCGCATTCTTATGATGTCACTGTTCACGTTAAAAAGGAGAAATTAAAAGTCACTTTAAGAAGTTATAACAAACGTACCTTATATTAAAAATATACAGGAACAAATAAATACATATTTCGTGCGGCCAATACTGACTAACGGTGACCTCTGAAGTCATGAAATTTTCACAGTTTTCTCTGTTTGCTTGGGATTAAAAATACTACGCGAGTCCAAGCGTCCACTTGAACAAATACAAATATTAATTGCACTGGTGAGAGGCTGTCATTCAGAAACGAAACTTGTTGATTTTGCTTAAGTAACATTTTGTGACTAGATATGTATAGCCTGTTACTTCATAACCTTCCAATTACCTTTCTAATTCGCTTCCCTAACAAAATATCTACTAAAACCTAACCTAACAAAAAATGGGACAAACATAATACAGACATCCCGTGAAGACAATACATTATTGTAATGTGCATTATTTTTGTCCCATTTTACTATTTTTGTACCATAATTTACACAAAGCACTCTCTTTAAGGTGAATTGCCTATAAAAAAAAAACATTATGTTAAAAACACATAAGTTAGGTTAGGTTAAGTTAAATTTTAGTAGATATTTTGTTGGAGGATGTTTTGCCCGTAGTAAGTATATTTTGTCGAAGGATATTTTGTCGGGGATATTTTGTTGCGGTATGAAAATGCGCAGTACCCTTCGGGATACATAAACTTGCATTTCATAATAAAACAAAACACAAAACACTTTTCCCCTTATTTAGGTATATTCAAAAGTGTTTTAAATTTTACACAGCTGATATACAACTATTATAGTGTTTGGAAAATGGTTGTAATACGTTGGGTAAAATTTAAAACACGTAGGAGGGTTGGCTTATAAATATCAATCTAGATTAAAACAAAGCCAATTAATTATCCTGAAGCAATAATTCATCTTTATAATATTAATTACTTATTCAGATAATAAAATCATAAAACCAAATGGGGGTCGCCATTGAAAGCTGTCATTATTAAACCTCCCGAGTAGGTACCACACGTTTCTCTTTCCAATCGGCGATGTCAACCGTAGATGTCAACCGGAGATGTCAAGCAGCGATGTCAACCGGCGATGTCAACTCTACAAAGGTACCTCTGCCGGCTTGGGTTGTCAACTGTTCAACCTTCGTCGGAGTTCTTGCCACACGACGACATTATAATTGTTTTCGGAATATATTTATTTTGTTTTTGTAAACTTAACGTAAAAAGGTATATTTTTATTTAAGTAAGGTTGTTTCTCTTCACTGTCATCTGTTATGAAGAGATTTTTTGTAGATACGATTTAAGGTTTTCATTGCCAAAAGTATCAGGTACAGTGAATATTTTTTTGGGTTATTATGCCTTTTTGCGCTGCCTTATTCTTTAGCCAACATTTCGATAGCTTTGCAGTGTCCATCATACATTTGCCCTGATGATTATTTGCAATTTTGAATTTTTTTATAAAATTGACGAGACAATCACATATTATATTATATTGGTTTTTGGCAAGTTACAGGGAGAAATTAACCCCTTTGTCTTGCAAAATGTAGTAATTCACCTGATGGTTTTTTTACCTAATTTTCGGGCTACCCTGAATCACATTTTCGAGTTTTTTTTTAAATATCAGAATCATCGTGCTTTTAGAAGCGATTTTCAAATTTTATTTTTAATTTATAATTCAACTAAGTGTAATTTTTGTACATTCAAACCACAGAGGAGATTCCGAGAAACATAATCTCCCTCAGGGCCCATGTCATCCTTGGGAATGTTGTATGGAGGGTCTTTTAGTGGAAGGAGAGGAAGTTTTGGAAATAAGGAAATTTGTAAGAGGGGTCGGTAAGAATCTAGGGGTCAGTGTGTCCATGATTGACGAACGTAAATGAATCCATCCCTCTCATTGCTGTGTAAGGCGATGTTCTGAAAGAGTCCTACAAAAGTCTCCCGATCTGACCTGCCGCGCAGTAGATGGGCAAAAGCATTTGCCGCCAAGATCCGGACAAACCTCACCTTATGAAATCGGGCACCCCTGCTAAGTTACCAATCGTAGCGAACCACTAAGGGTGATCATGGCAGAGGAGTTGGTTAGGTTCTATGACAACTCAGAAACAAGAAATTTCAACAACCCTTTGAAAAGCCAGTAAAAGTTGTGAAAAAAATAGAAAAATAGCGCATAACCTAACCTAACTTTATCTATTTAACAATTTTTTTCTTCACTTTAAATGACTTTTCAAAGGAGGTGTTGAAGTTGCATGACGATAAATTGTGTCCGGGGCGCGTATTTACAAAACCTATACCGTTTCAGTCGCTTTAAGTTTTCAATATCAAAATTTAAACATTTAGAAATAAAATTATTAATTTCTAATATACACATTGGAAAGATTATTTTATCTAGATTTTAGAACAATTTTTGTTTTTGCCAAGTGATAAAAAATTATCAATATAGAGGTGTATTTAAAACATATGGGAATAATATTAAAATTTAAATATTTAGAAATAAAATTATTAATGTCTAATAAAGACATCAGAAAGATTATTTTATCTAGATTTTAGAACAATTTTAGGTTTTGCAATGTGATAAAAAATAACCAATATAGAGGTATATTTAAAATGTAAATTGTCGTTACCGCGATTGAATCGGTATAGGTTTTGTAAATACGCGTCCGGGGCGGCAGTACCCATACCCGCTTTCCAAATTGAGTCTTGATATAACAATGTGCACTATTCCAATGGGTTCCATAAAAATGGGACTCTCGTCGTCGCCTCAGATCAAGTATGTTCAATAGACCATTTTTGTTTTTTTTTTCAATCTCCACTTTAAAATTAAAAATAAAGTATAAAAAATGATAGTTAACCACTTAAATAAGAATTATTTAAACTAATGAGAAATTTACCTTTACGGAAATAGCTTTATCTTACACCTATCATAGTTGAAATTATCATTGAATTAGATTATCATTGAAATAATTCATGAAAACCTTCTCCTGTAAAGTTTTCTAATGGTCTGTTGAACATACAAGAACTAAGGTGACGTCATGTCTTTTCTGCAAACATTCCACTATTACGAGTATATTTTCCAAAGTAACATTAATTTTTTTTTAACTTCTACTCTAACACGGAAACAATTTTCCCATAAAATAATTTTAAACGCATTGTTAAATAAAAATCACAACAAAAACACAGCGTTTTAATGCACTTTATCAGTGTGGCACAATTATCTGAGTTCAATGCGTCTAGGTATTATTCATAAGAGTTTGCGCAGGACAATGGAAGCATTATTAACCAAGTTCTATCAGTCTGATCTTGTGGTCAGGTTTTAAAGTTATTATTTAAACCAACTCTGGTGTAAGTAATGTAACCACCTCGGCAGTACGGTTAATTACTAAATTCTACGGAATACTGGGTAAAGAAAATGTTAATTATTATGGTGTAATGATTTCAAGTGTAGATTTATCTATGACGTAATCTTTCTTTTGCGTAGGTCAGAATTCAACATCCCATGAATAATACGACAGAGTTTAATATTTTAAAAAAATCAAATGTTTTCATTCGTTTTATATTAAATCTACAGATGAGGCCCTGAGGAAAAAAAATTCCTCAGGGACTATGTCATCTTTGAAGCTGCTCTGCGGAGGGTCTTTTTGAGGTTCTTAAGTTGTGTTTATTTAGGCGAAGCTGACGTATTAAAAAAAGTGTTTTTGTATTTATTAGTACTCTTGTCGTGCTTTGTGTAAACTCAACATAACTCCACTCACCTTCCACCTCTGACGTATTTGAATATGCCGTGGTATTTTTGAAAAGAAGGAGTAAATTCGAGTTCTGAAGAGATCCATGTTTTAGGAGGGATGAAACACAGAAGCCAACACTGCAGAGGAATGAAGAATAGCAACGAATGCATGCAGAACATTTGTGGAGAAGACCAAATCTCACACAGGGATGATGAGCGCACTTGCATTAATATCTGTACCTACTTTGAAATATTGTGACAATTTTCTTGAATTAAGTCAAAGTTATTTATTGATTTCTATTAGATTTTTTTCGAGAGTAGGTTATGTAACAAAATGTGTTATCTTTAAAATACTTTGCCATTTTATTCCTCATGAAAAATAATCACTCGTCTGCAAATAAGTACTTACTCAACGAACCAATTGGGAAAAAATTCAATTTAAAGCTTTTTTCAATACATCCATTTCAATTTTTTATAAGAACAACCTCTTTTTATAACTTTTGTAGGTTATTACCATTAATAAATGATAATTTGAATATTCATTTAGACGTTTATAAAAAAGTCATGTATATTAAAATAAAATCGGATATTTTTATCCGAGACGCTATCTAGGTTTCAAACCAATTCTTAGAACGATTGTTTTCCATGAAAAGCTAATTGCCTATTAAAATACGGAAAAATTAGTCGAAGATAATATTGTTAATTCTAAAATTTGCAACATGAGGTTGTCAAGTATGACGGTTTGATGGAAGGTGGTATTGGGCGAATTGGTAAAGGCGCCCGTCCCGGTTAGACTAGAGGTTCTGGGTTCGAGACCCAATTGCAACTGTTATCTTTTAGATACATCCATTTCAATTTCACTTTCGTTTTCTTGATTGAATTAACGCCGTGAAATCTAAGAAGTGAAAATTAACCCACTTTCCGACCTCCGATCGAGCTGAAACTTTGCAGATGACAATGCACGCACTTACACGCGGACATACACGCATTTTTCTTAAATTGAAAGAAATTAAAGAACTTAAATAATATACGCAATAAACGTCGCGCGTCGGTATCTACAATCTATTCGGGATTTAGCCTGGTTAATAGGGTTATCGACTCCAGTCCTGGGTAGGAAGGTTCAAACTCCATCAAACCAAAAAAAAGTTTAAAAGACATTAGACAATAGACATAGAAAAACTTTTTTTTCATAGTATTTTTTTTTATGATTCATTTATTAAAAAGTTTACAAAATTGCCTTTCAAATCATTAACAACTATAGCAACAAAAATATAACAACGGAGCTCCCAGCAGCACGCAGCGAGGCGTGATGTTAAAACGAAACAAATAAAAAAAATCCATCGGTTGATAATGATATCTTTTCAATTATTAGAAGCATCCGTCACTTTCCCCACCTGTAAAATATATCCCGCTTTACCCTTCTGCCCCAACTTACCTCCCTTGCCGACCAGCCCCGGCCACCTGTCCACCTTCACTCCTCGTCACCATCATTCGCCTCACTTGCCTCGACGTACGATTCACCCCACATTCCCCTGTTTATCCTCATACTAAAATTAAATAATACCTTCTATTTCTATGATCAAGGATTTATTTATACATAATATACTCATACGTGTTTTTGTAATATAGATAGATATACAGGGTGGATAATGCTAATTACAAGTTACCACCAAAAAAGATAGATAGGTTTGACATTTAGCTTGATATGCTATTTTAGTTATTTCTAGCTCTTACCGTAAAATGCCAGTGGATGATTCATTATTTTCAATATGACTATTTCACTTGTTCGCTACTTTTAGTAACTTAGCAGGGGTTCCCGGGTATATAGAGTGTGGTTTGTGCGGGTCTTGGTGGCAGTTGCTGATCGGGAGGAGGGAATGGTTGGGTGAGACTCTTCGGCAGGACTCTCTCAGAATATCATCAATTTGGGAAAAAACTCCCCTTAAACCCTTTTCCTTCCCAGAACTCTCCTCTCCTTCCCTTTTTTTAAAAACCCTCCACACATCATCCCCAAAGATGATATTGGCCCTCACGGAAATTATTTTCCTCAGGGCCTCCTGTGTAGAGTTCATGTAAAAAAAAAAACCCTTGCGCTGCAGAGGGATACAGCGAACAATTCATAGGTACATCAGTCCTGGACACACTGACCCCAAGTTTCCTACTCACCAATCACACCTTTCACCTTCCCAGAACTTCTTCTCCTCCCTTTCCTAAAAAAAACCCACCACGCAGTACGCAGTATCCCCAAAGAAGACACAGACCTCAAAACTACACCTAAAAGTTGGAATTTCGAAAAAAGTTATTTATCTTTTTTACTTGTACTATCATGTAGAATCACCTCCCGAAGTTAATGCACCTTACCCCCGGACAAAATGTACATGTACTTTATACCAAAACCCTTAAATCGTTTAAAATCAAACTAACCTTTCAATGTACTTAAATGCAAACTATTATTTCTTGTTTATTATTTTCTTTTTAATAACTTTGTACTTAACATGTGTACTATTATTTTAAACAACTACTTGAAACTATTATTTCTGTATTAATTATTATCTTCTTTTTATATTTTTTTACATCGTGCTTGCACCATACCATAAACCTACTATAATTGTCTAATAACCATCATCATCATCATTCTTGGCTCTACAACCCCTGGTGGGTCTTGGCCTCCTCAAGAGTCTTCCTTCACTCATCACGGTTTAGTGCCAGCTCTCTCCAGTTTACAATCTCCAAGGTGGATTTATCTTTGAGGACGTTGTCGCTCCATCTTAAACTTGTCTTCCCAGGCTCCTTCGCCCTGTCGGTCTTGAGTTCAGCAGGGACTTTGGTGCTTGATGCTCGGTCATTCTCTCTACATGACCCAGCCACCGAAGTCTTCCCAGTTTTATAAATTTTGTGACGTTTAGATCCTTAAACAGAGTATATAGCTCATTGTTATAACGTCTGCGCCAAAATTCATTTTCTGAAACCGGTCCGAAGATACGCCTCAAAATTTTCCTTTCATAAACATCCACTGCTCGCTCATTCTTCTTAGTTAGTACCAAGTCTCAGCTGCGTATGTGAGTACTGGTCTGATAAGTGTTTTGTACACAAATATCTTGGTGTTTCTGGACAGCAGTCTGAATTTCATTTGGTTTTGAATGTGGTAATAACCGCGATTGTTTAATAACCACTTGATTCATAATCACTAACCACAACAAAATATTATAAATGGAACTTAACTGGTTTAAATTACATTCTCTATTTAATGTACAATCCAGATTCCTACCCACCCCTTAAACCCTTTTCCTTCCCAGATCTCTCCTCTCCTTCCTTTCCACACAGCATCCCCAAAGATGACATAGGCCCATAGGGAAATTATTTTCCTCAGGGCCTCCTGTGTGGAGCTCATGTAAAAAAAAAAAACAATCACTTTATGCACAACTGTATGCTTCCTAAATAAACAAAAACAAAATTTTAAAAAATATAACAATAAAGGTTTGGCATTATTATACCCTGTATGTATGAAAGTTCTCATGGGTATATTCATATGTGTACTTTTCACGCACTGTTCTATCGCCTGTCTTATCGTTGACCTGTCCACTAAGGTAACCCACAGGTCTCTTCAACAGGACCCCCGACTAAGCTGTCAATAGGGGGTCCTCCACAAGTTAAAATTACATATTTTTTTAATAAACTTGATTAAGTTACCATTTGGCTATCGCAATCCCATCCGGATTTGAAATTCGTCCATCTGAATTTATTGAAAATACCCAACGGTTTATTTTATTGAAAGTGACAAACTTGGGAAAGCCTGGTGCAAACAGTTTTTTCAGAAAAAATAAGTCACAAGACGTCAATGAAAAACACGGTGATCCGACAGTTGATCCCCGATAGTTGCTCCCCCCCCCCCCCCCTATTGCATTATTATAAAATTATATTTTTTGTGCACTATTTATTATTTCAAACCTAAAATCTACTTAAAAATAACTTATACGAGTACATTACTAATAATAAGTTGATATGGATATCAAACGAATTTATTTACAGTGTCGATTTTTGTACTCAATTAAAATTTTGTTTTGATATTTGTGTAATTAATTTTGTATAGGAAGTATGTCCCTAAACCAATTATATATAAGTATTGTATCTCTAGTTAGAAGTCTAATGGAATTTAACTCGGTAGTTTGGTCTCCATCTTACAAAATTCACATTAATAACATTGAGCGAATACAAAAAAAATTTCTGCGTTTTATAAATTTTAAATTAAATATACCACTAGAAGACTTGAAATATAATTTATTATTAAATGTTTTAAAAATACACACACTAGAAGACAGACGTAAAATAAACGACTTAACATTTTATTTCAAAATACTTAACTCTAAATTTGACTGTTGCGAACTACTGCAACTCATAAACTTACGAATACCGACAGTAACTACACGACAAAATACACTATTCTACTGTAGCATTCATAAGCGGAACTACATTGCCCATTCTCCGATACAACGATTTCACACTGTGTGAAATCAGTACTTAGATGATATTGACATATTTGACATAAACTTGGCGAAATTTGTTGATCTTTTAAAAAACTTATTATTCCAAAACTATTCCTAAACCTATCTGTTTTTCTGAAAACCTATGAAATCGCTGTATTTTTGTATTTTTATGACTTGTGTGCTTTTCTATCAAATTTTATTTTTATTTTTCTGTATATGTTAAATAATCTGTCATGAATCATTTGTACTACCAAAATGTAAATGCCCATTGGGCGTTAAATAAATAAATAAATAAATACTGTCGGGAGATCAACTGTCATGGAATCGAAAGACAAATATGTTGATCAAAAACTATCAACATTTTTCAAAACCGATGGTTTCTTCGTCAAAACTGCATTTTTAAATATTCTTGAGGTTATCTGATATTCCACTTTTCTGTTTGTAATTCAGCATTTTGTATTTTCCCATTCTTGTAATTCAGTGGCTAAGTTCATTGATGAAATTAAAATAAAGCTAATTCGCAATAGGTACCAAACACAATCTCAAACACATACGTGCCATAAACAGGGTTGCGCTTTTGATTCCAGATCGGCATTAAAGATATGCCGAATCCAATTATAAAAAGTCGCCCTAGCCGGTGCGGGCCTCAAAGCATTATTGGGAGGAATTCGGCACTTAAAATACCCTGGCAAAGTCAATCGCATGGGGTCGCGTCCATACAAAACCACCCCCGCCGACCTTCGTTCCTTAGGAAACGGAATATCTGTGCGGAGGGTGATCGGCGGAGGGTAGGAAGGCTGTTTTCACACCCCTGCACTGGAAACAGGGTTGTCCTAATATGGTAGTTGGGCAATTTCGACAAAGCATTTTATATTTTGTTTTTGGTTGGTACTTCAAAGAAATTAGTGACATGGACCAATAATTGGTGGAGGTTTAATTACTGCATTTATTTTATTCCCTTTTTATAAGAGGGAGAATTTTTAAGAATATAAGACTTTCAACTTTTTAAGTTTAAGTATTTGATTTCCACGTTTTTGCTGTTTTTTCAAAAAACTGTTTTAATTACGAAATGGAATCTGAATACGAACTCTCTAATGGCAAGATGGCCTCTGTGGTCAAGGGGCTCAAGCGCTCGACTAGCGATCCGAAGGTCACGTGGTTCAAATCCCGGCTTGTGCATCAAATTTTATTTGACTAATTTGTGTTATTTCACCATAAAAAAATATAGTTTGTTTGTGGCACGTTCCAGAGTGGAAGATACTATTGTTGTGATACACCCTCTTGTGAGACTACCATTCAAAATTGAGATGTTGTCTGAAATGGCTTTAGTCGGGTTTGGTGACCAGATCTGACTAGTCAGGTACTTCCCCACCTTCCTTTTTCCCACCTCCATCCCCTTCCTACTACCTTCAGCCTCACAACATAACCCAATTGTGGATGACATAGTCTCACTGGCTCCAAATATGAGCAGTTTGGATTCTTGTACGGTATTCACATAAAAAAAGATTTGTTTTTTTTCTGGGGTTTCTATGTAAATGTGAGGGCGCCTGCAGATGAGAGACTTTAGTCGCGGCAACTGTTGGAAAACTATTCCGAAATTAATATATATATTCAAAAAAAGGCTCCCAACCAAAAAGCTCTCGAGCACCTCCATGGAGCGTAATTGATTTTTATGTCCGCAACTGTTGCAATGCAACTGTCTCCGCATCTAGAGTATTTTGTCTGCGGGAGCCCTAAATCCTTATATCTACGATGAGTACCTAATGATTGTTTGATTAGTCAATTTTTCTGCACAAAAAAATGGCGTTTTTCGAAATACGTGCAAAACTGGGTATAAGTCATAATAGACCAGAAGATATGATAAAACGACCGATAAAGATTTGAAATTTTTGTATATTGTACACCTTAACTTAAATTTTACGACTAATAACATTATTTCCACAGCCCTGTTTCAAACCAGCCCGTTTAGTTGGGGTTTATCCCGGCCCTGTAAGTAGCGCTCAGAAATAAGGGTTGGCACAAAGACCGGGGCCGTTGTGCCCCCAACAGAGGACATAATACAGCCTCCCGTGTCACGCCACTTCACTACACGACTACTGTGGCGGAGGTTGGCAAGAGGGGGAGGGAGTGAATCGCACAGCCTTACGCTCCACACCCTCACACGTGAAGTTTCTGCACCACACAGCACCCTCTGATCTAATAACTAAATATTATTTGTTTATAATGAGCTTATTTTGAGATGATATTGCTGATGAAGACTTGGAACAGATTTTTTTAGCTTCAGATTTGATTTTGTGCATTGGAAGATCCACCACTTACCCGCCCTGGTATACCAGATGGTTACCCCTTCAAGGCTCTTGCAAGGACTCTAATTTTTTTGGTAAAAACGACTCTACATTTGATAACGAAACTAGACCTCCAATATCCCTTGTTAGTTAAATACGTTGTTAGTAAGCAGTATGCAAGTGCTTAGCGGGAAATACAGATACAATGTGTTTTACTCGCTTCGGCAGTACAAACCCTAAAATTGTTTTTGTGCAATTTAGAACTAAAATTTAGCCAGATATTTTTATATTTTAACGATAGCTCCACACAAGAGGCCGTGAGGAACATAATTTTTCTTACAGCCAATGTCATCTTTGGGGATACTGCGTGGAGAGTTTTTTAATTAAAGGAAAGAGACAAGGTTCTGACAAGAAAAAAGATATGAGGGGTGAGTAGGAATCTGGGCGTCAATGTCTTCAGGAATAACGGACATATGAATCCATCCCTCCTACTGCTGGGCATTGCGATGTTCCTAGGGAGTCCTGCTGGAAGAGTTAAAAGGTCACTGTCAACCACTCTCCCGATCCGGCCTGCCAAGCAGCTAATGGGCAGATGCATCCTTCACCAAGACCCGGACAAATCTCACTCCGTGAACCTGATCACCCCTGCTAAGTCGTCAAACTACTAGGGGGCACCCCTAGTAGCGAACTACTAGGGGTGCCATATGGCAGAGGTGTTGGTTATCCAATAAAGTGTTCCCAATAATGTTAATAAATAAATAAATATCCTTGGATTTGAAACTTTATGCTGTTTTGCTTTAGTAACGAGATAAAAAGCCAGGTAGGTACTACTAACTCTAGTCTTCCCGTCTTATTTCGCTTCTAAAATTACAAATGCAAACCCCTTCAGATACGTATATGTAAGGAAGATGGATGTTGGCCGACAGGTCGACTGTGGTAACTAGTTTCTATTTTTTATCACAATCGTCCTGAAGGACTACGAGGATATGGGTAAACGAAGAAGTGGTATATCTATTACAGCAGGTAGGTATGCTGTCAAGACGTTTTAACTATCTAAACTATGGATGGATTGCCCTGCATCAAAATGCCATAAGCTAAAAAACTCCTAAAATGATGCATATCGCCAACTATTCCGCCTACCAAGATACTGCAACGCTACGGAAATGTTTCTGGAAGAAGGAGTGTATTCTTTCAGAACATATGGAGCAGGCTACTGCCTGCGGAGGAGGCGTCTACTAATATCTACAGGAATTCCAAAAACTGAAAAAATCGAACTAATATCTATGAGAACCAAAGTGTTGACGAATATCTACAGCTCAAACTGCTGACTAGTATCTATGAGAACCAAAGTGTTGACGAATATCTACATCACTGGCAGAGGTTGGATTTGCAATTATGTATAGCATATTGGAATAACGTAATATTGCGTATGCGGTTTAAAAAACTTAATTTATGTAAGTATGCATGTAAAAATCCCCAATTTCGGACTACTGGACACATTTAGCTGATTAGTCAAATCAAAAAATATTTATTGTAAAATAAAAATTACAAAAGGTGTAGCTTATGGGTAGACCCCATTTCTTCCAGCTAACCACATTTATTTAATTACAATGTTTATATAATATTATTTGTTTTATTATAATTACAATGTTTATACAGATAAAATAACAATATACCAATGAAAAAAAAAAATACAAATATATATACCAATAAAAATAGGTGTTTCATTTACGTGAGGTATTCACTCAACGTGTAATGACATTTATTAACAAACAGTCCAACCTACGCTCTGTAGATATTAGTTCAACCTACGCTCTGTAGATATTAGTCAACACTGGGACCGTCATAGATATTCGCCCGACCTTAGCTCTGTAGATATTAGTCAACACTCTGAAGTTCATAGATATTAGTTCAACATATGAGCAGTAGATATTCGTCCGACATACAGTCTGTAGATATTAGAATCTGGAGTCCCTGGCGAGAGGCCCCATAGAAGACCGGGGAGGGTCAAATATCCACCATAAACTAGATACTAAGTACTTGCGTAATTAATATTTTTTTACTTCTTTTCCATTTTTATTTTGTATATTGTTATTTGGTTTAACTATGATTTACAGAATGTTGCATTGCAATACTCCTACCCACCAACAGTTTATCAAATAAGAGTAGAAAACATAGGAGGGCGCCACTCTTGTTCAAATACTAAAAATATAACCATGATGGTAATCTAAAGCTGTGTAACCTACATTTTTATTAAAAATTAAAAAGGCATAAAAGTGAAAAAAAAAAATTTCATTCAGTATAGATACCCAGTGATCTCAAAATTAGAATTGCATATAGGTATATTATTATTATACCTTTTCAATTTTTTGTTAACATAATGAAGAATAACGATATTGTAATAAAATATAAAGCACACTTTAGAAATTGCTCTCATTCATTTAATATTAGTTTAAATACCTGCGTTCTCTGGGCTTTGGATCATGTCTCTAATTTTAGATCTGAATTTATTTAACTCATTCAGATCTAAAAGTAGTGTAACTAAACTCACCATTAATGATTCTTCCTTTCTACCTACTATTAAATTCAAATTTATGTTAGATTAAATAAAAGCCAATCACTTTGTGAAAGACAATTTAATCAAATTTACGTCATTAAGTAGGAACCTTAATAGCAGTGCTTCTTAGATTTTTTTTTTAAGAACTAAAAATGTTTTTTTAAACGTGTGTACGGTGTTCTGTATTTTCAGTGTCATTGCACTTTAAAAGAATATCAGGTAAATTGGTGCCAGCCTACAAATGTTGTAGTTCCATTGTCATATATTTTCTACTCTTATTTGACAGACTATACCTTGGAATAATTTTTTATTATTATTATTGCAACTTGGGACACTGAGACGTTCGAGTGGTATTCACCTAAAACTCTGAAAAATATTCCCTTAAACTAAGAAGCGAACGTCTTTCTTAACGTACGAAACAGTTTTAGTTGGTATTATCTAAGAGGTTCAATTTGTACTTTTGTTGGCAAATGATCTGGGAGCATTAACACTAAGAATACATCTGGGTGCAATAATACTTAGCCTAATACAGTCGCCCCTAATAAAAAATCAATCTGTGTTACTAAACGCAATCTTAATTGAACATCTAGCTGGCCCGAGTATTGCGGGCAAGGGATCCATCCCGCCATTTTTATCCCGGCACTTGGTCCCGGCATTTTATCCCGGCATATTATCCCGGCATTTAATCCCGACTTGATCCAGGAAAAGCCTATTTACATAGGGCCGCATTCGATAAAAAGAAATAATTTCTAAATTAATTAATTCACCAAATTCTAAAGTCAATAATTTTAGTTATTTCTATTTGTGATGCTTGTTATTCGTGGTGGAATTCCATTAAAATAATATATTAAAACAGTTCAAAACTTTTTTCCATTTATTTCATTTGATCGGTTTCAGCCAGTTTCAGCGTATTAAGGCCATCTTCAGACTGTTAAACTTTTTCCACTTATTTTTTTTTTGATCGGTTTCAGCCTATTAAGGCCATCTTCAGGCTTCAGGGTACATATTTAGGTTGGTAAGTATATTGAGTACAAATATGAGTATTTATATACGGCAGCATTGCTGAATGAATAACATTCGGATGCTTTACTAGCATTTATTTAAATAAATAGATAGGTATCTCCCAACCTTCCTCACCCCATCTTCCCCTCTCCACTCCTTTCAGGATCACAACTTACCCTAATTGGTGATACCATAGTCAAACTGACATTAAGGTGATACTTAAAATAATCCAAAATCCACTCTTTCACAGGTGGCGATAGTTCAATTGTTTTAGGATAAAATATTTTTTGCAATTTATGTTTTAAAATATTAAGACGAATTAATTGTTCGCGCCCGTACGCAAAAAAATACGAATGAATACTTTTAACCATAAACAAACTTAATTCTTTCCGGAAAGGCTTTCAAATGCAATATTGAATCGGTGATTCCAAAGATATTGATATATAAGAGATGTGCTATCCGCAGTTTTTACTGTGTTTCCTGGCG
This sequence comes from Limnephilus marmoratus, assembly GCA_917880885.1. Classification (NCBI taxonomy): domain Eukaryota; kingdom Metazoa; phylum Arthropoda; class Insecta; order Trichoptera; family Limnephilidae; genus Limnephilus; species Limnephilus marmoratus. Next base: position 31,190,350 of record OU862931.1, read on the forward strand.
TCGCGAATATGTTAACCAATACTACTGCACACCTTAAAAAAATCAACTAAATGAACGAATTCTTTCTGTATTCAAACTATGCCTACTACTATTAGGTAGTAGTCCGCCGATGGTCGGGCGGGCATCAATGTATATCCCTTGTATTTCTATATCTTTGGGTGATTCAATCCAATATTGTATTTCAAAAAATTTGAGTTTTTTTATGAACTAAACTATTTTTTATATTCATATTACGTATGTTAGCGCAAACCATTAATTCATCTCAATACTTTAAAGTTAAAGCATAACTTGCCAAAGATATTCTTTCCTAAAATAATTTATTAGCGCCATCCATGAAAGCGCGAATGATGAATTCTTTTAAGTGTAACCAATACAAAATTTATGGAATGTTAATGTAATCATTTCTTGACTTCAAAAATATATTAGACTAATTAAAATAATAAAATAAATGGCATTTATTAATTTTAATGGCATTTATTAATTTTAATGGCATTTATTGTTACTATTGTTATTATTATTATTTAAACATATATTTTCCCAAGTTCTGTCCTCCTCAACTGAATTCGAGGGAGCTCTCCCTCGCGTTGTCCCCACAATAACGTAACAAGTTTACACACAAATATGATCGCCAACCCCCGCTATATAATTATCAAAGGGGATGCCCTGTTCCTCCCTTACGAATAAGGGCGAAGGGACAAAGCCTCCGCTATGAAACAGTGTATTAAGTATTGCCGATTATTGCGACTGTGCGGAGGAATTTACATTAGGAGAAAGATTAATAATAATAATAAGCTCCTAAAATTATCAGTGATTTGTCCATTAGAATCAAGATTTTGGGAGAAAAATGTTATAATTATTAACATATTTTTTTCTGAGAGAAATGACAACACATCGATTATGTAGAGTTTAATAATTAGTAGAAAGTAGAGTATAATAATTATTAACATATTTTTTTCTGATGAATGACAACACATCGATTAAGTAGGGTTTTTTATGTTTGCTCCAAAGAAAAAAAAATCTCAAGAGAGAAAGAGTTTTTTTATGTTTGCACAGGGGAAGTCCTGCGGAAAAAATCCCCTTAGAGCCTTGTCGTCTTTGAGGATGATGTGCGGTGGGTATTTAGGAAAATGCAGGAGAGTAAGTTCTGGGAAAGAAAAAAGTATGAGGGGTAGGTAGGAATCCAGTCCAGGAGTAACGGACGTATGAATCTATCCCTCCCACTGCAGTGCTAGGCGATCGGTCGAGAGTGTCCTGGAGAGAGAGCTGGAGAAGTCAAAAGGTAAAGGTATAGTGGGAAAGCATCCATGTAGACAAACCTCATCCCCTGAACCCGGGCACCTCTTCTAAGTCACCAAATGTAGCGAACCACTTGGTGACTTATGGCAGAGGTGTTGGTTATCCAATAAATGGTTCCCGGGGCGGCGTACCCATATCCGCCCCTCGTGGAGTGGAGTGAGTTATTATGTGGTAGTGTGGTATTGACTTTATATTGAAATTACATTTTCTAAAATTACGCCTTAGGGGCCATTCAAGTACCTATTACGTATCGCACTTGGGGGGGGGGGGGGGTCTTGTGAAACGTTACTGAGCATTACGAGGGGGGGAGGGGGGGTTCGAACAACGCGTTACATAACATGTTTTTTTTTTATTTAGATAAAAAAACTAGGGAATTAAAATCTTCCAAGTTGGCAATCCTTTTTGTTCTCGAAATACGCGATTAAAACAAGAAAAAAGGTATTTAAGCGACTTTTCGGTACTTTGCGCAACTTAATTGTGACTTTCAGGTAAAAATTGTCACTTGGGCGTTACGTAACTTTTAGGGGGGGTACGGAAAAACGTTACGGCCCGTTACATGGGGGGAGAGGGGGTCAAAAATCTTAAAAAATTGCCTTACGTAATACTTGAACGCCCCCTTACCCACATATTAAAAATCCACTAGTAGGTACGAGTTTTGTCCTCCGTTGAACTCCGATATTGAGTCAGAGAATTTATTTCAAAATCCGTCTCCTTCCGTTGAACTCCATTGCTTTGTCAGCGATCTTGGGAAATCCCTCCATCCAACTCCATAAATCCAGCGCAGTAAAAACTGCCCGAAATCGTTAATGCCGTCTGCATAGAATCACTATTAAAAATTGCGTAATAAAATCAGAAAATTTTTACCCTTTCTTCCCAATTTTTCCATTTTCCATTCGAAATTTTATTCTAAACCTCCGGATACTCAAAATAATGTAAAGTCATTTAAAACAAAAGGGTAGCAACATTCTCAACTTCATCTATAACAGCCATAAAGATACACGAAAATGAATAAATTAGAACTACAGCAAAACAGCAGTCATCTTCATCTGTTGCAGAATGAGAAGACCTTTACGTTTCGGTATGGTTTGAGGGATCATCCATTGTATCCAGTAATAAAATTGCTATTTTGCACAGGTTTCCCAACAATATACCATTGTTATTGTACTGTACCTAATTTGTGCGCACAATGCTTCAGCACCCTGTGTAAATTGCGCCCTATTTTCTTCAACTAAAGGTCCAAAGTACACCGCAAAAGGTCCAAAATACCGACAAACGATCGATGATGCAACCTAAATCCTAGATCGATTTTTTAGATCTTTTATTTGAAGGTATTATTTTTTTATTTTTGGCAGTGTTCAAAATTATGTTTACACTAGTAAGGCAGGTAATGATCGGACTTTTATCAAAAGAATATTTGTAGGAGCTCTATTTTTAAATAAGTCTTATTTTTTGTTCTGTATAAATCGGTGCTGTTTGATTGATATAATCCATTAAAATGTATTGTGCGGAGCAGGGGTCACCAAATGGCGGACCGCGGTCCGGATCCGGAACGCCGACCTATTTTGTGCGGACCTCGTGTTAACAATACAAAATATTTTACACATGCAACTTGAGCATGTAATTTGATAATTTTTCCCGCGCTTTCTCTTTGCTGCCATCGATTCGCCAACGGATGGGCGCGCGCGGAGCGTAATACAAAAGACGTTCATTAAGGATCTTAAATCAGAATTTGAAAACAGATTCACAGATTTTCAGAAAATTGAGAATGTCGTCAACATCCTAAGTAACGTTTACTCTGTGCATCCTGGAGATTACTGGAGCAATGAAGTTGTAAATATTTTCGGGGGTAATAAAGCTGTTCTCCAGATTGAAATGATCGATTTCCAAGAAAATGCAGTTTTAAAACACCAAAAACAGGATGTTTCTTGTCAAGAGTTTTGGATAAAAAGAAATGTCCTAATAAACATAGAATTAAAAAATTTGCCTTGAAACTGATATGATTTTAGATTGCAACGGCCAAAAGTATTTTTGTTGTTTGTTTTTGGGGTATTATGCCGTGTTACGTTACCTCCTCTTTTAGCCAACGTTTCGGACAGCGTTACGGTGTCCATCATCAGGGCAGATGTGTGATGATGGACACTGAAACGCTGTCCGAAACATAACACCCCAAAAACAAACAAAAAAAAAGCCTTGAAACTACTCACTTTGTTTGGGTCAACATGTGTTTGTGAAGCAGCATTTTCCATGATGAACTTCATTAAAAATAAATTCCCGAGCAGACTTACCGATGAACATCTCGAAGATATAATGATAATAGCCTGCACAAACTTTAGCCCTTAACAATTGAAATAATAAACTGTACTAGTTAAACATTGTGTACATACAATATCAATGAACGTTAGTTTGTTGTGAAGTGTTAAAGATGTTAGATTTTAATATATTGTCTTCGTTTAATTAAATAATAATTATTGTTTGATATATGTAGATAGGTCACAACTGACAACATCACAAATGAATCACTAAAACATGCTTACCAAATTTTGGCAGAACCTTTAACTGAACTGTTTAATACTATACTTCTAAGTTCTGAAACGCCCGTAGAATGGTCTGAAGCAGATATCATACTTATATATAAAAAGGGCGATCCAAAAAATATCAGCAACTACAGACCAATTAGTCTGTTACCAAATATATACAAACTTTTCTCATCGATTATAAATAATAGACTAAGCTCGATAATAGAGGCAAAACAACCTGTCGAACAGGCCGGCTTCAGAAAAGGGTACTCTACCATTGACCACATCCACACCATCGAGTTAATTATAGAGAAATACCAAGAGTTCCAGAGACCTCTTTACATAACTTTTATTGATTATCAAAAAGCTTTTGATTCGGTCACACATACAAGTATATGGGAGAGTTTAAAAGAACAAGAGGTTCCAGATAAATACATAAACGTGATTAAAAGTATATACAATAACAACAAAGGAAGAATAAAACTTGAAACCTTAGGCCCCACCTTCTATATAGAAAGAGGGGTAAGACAAGGGGACCCGCTCTCACCCACTACTTTTATAGCCATTCTAGAAAACATTATAAACAAGTTGGATTGGAGTAAGACAGGACTCTATATAAAAGGCGTCTACCTAAGTCATCTGAGGTTCGCCGATGACCTGATACTTCTGTCAGAGACAGCCAACGAGATGCAATCCATGATAGAAGCTCTACAACAAGCGAGTGCGAAAGTTGGATTAGAAATGAATCTATCAAAGACTAAGATAATGACTAATACACAAATAAGACCTATAACTATCAACGGTAACCCTTTAGAATATGTAGAAAACTATATCTACCTGGGAAAAAGAATAAGTTTCGAGAAAAATAGTAACATAATAGAAATAGAGAGAAGGGTCCAACAAACCTGGAATAAGTATTGGAGCCTAAAAGAAATATTTAAAAGTAACTTACCAATAACTCTCAAAGCTAAAGTGATGAACTCATGTCTACTACCAAGCTTAACTTATGGAAGCCAGACCTGGAAATTCACTAGACAAGCCAAGAATAAAATCGATACATGTCAAAGAGGTTTAGAACGAAGCATGTTAAACATAAAGAAAATCGACAAAATAAGACACACAAAGATAAGAGATATCACTAAAGTTACAAACGCTTTAACCTTTGCTCAAAAACTGAAATGGCATTGGGCTGGCCATGTAGCGAGAATGTCTGACAGAAGATGGACCACACGAGTTACCCAGTGGAAAGGACCGTCAGGCAAGAGGGGGAAGGGGAGACCCTTAGCCCGCTGGGAAGACGATCTGAAAGGATCAACTGGCATAAACTGGTACTCCATAGCACAAGACCGACAAAAATGGGCATCTTTGGAGGAGGCCTTTACCCAAACCGGGGTTCCTGTTAACTCATAAATATTTTTTAAAACATATACTTATATTACTAACATAATCTAAGCTAACTTACTAATATAAATCAAATTTGAGTTTATTGTAATATTATAACACCAACTATTGTAAAACAAGAAATAAATAGGCTTATTATTATTATTATTATTATTATATGTAGATAGGTACCGACCTGTATAAATAAAAGGCAGTGTTGGGGGGGGGGGGGGGGGGTAAAAATTGCAAAAAGTTGGTCACGTAGTATGGGTACGTTCCCTTAGTGCCAGGAGTGTAGATTTGTCTAGTGGTTTGTGAATGTTAGGAAGTTGGGGACGCCCGAGAAAGTGTACGCGTACGCGTGATATATGTAATTGCATAGGTAGAAAGTCGGGGACGACTGACGAAGACACGAATCAAATAATTATTTATGTTACCATTCGTGTCTTTTGAATAGTAAGGCATACTTGATGAACGAAGAAAGGCGTGTATGGAGAATGTTTTATGTGGAAGTGAGTGGTTGAAGATGTCGGGTATGTCCGAGGAAGGCATTGTGCGATCGAGTGAATTAAAAACTTATGGATAGTAAAATGTGGCGCGTATATGTGATGGGGTGGAAATAGAATATATAACATGGAAGTGAAGGTGAAAGAAGCCGAGCACGCCCGAGGAAGACTTGACACGATCAAGTGAAACAAAATTTAAAAAAAAAACTTTCAATTCTTAACAATCTTATTTCCACCTTAAAACTACACCAAGTTTTCAGGTACACTAGAATTCATACTTTGAAATAAATACACGAATACCATTCATTACTCCGGGCAACGCCGGGTATACCTGATGAAGTTATACGTGAAATCCTATTTAGATACTATTTAGATTAATCTTTACAGCGAATCGGCTTACAGTATGAACATCAAAAAATATGCTATGTATAATTTGAAGCTTTTACTAGCTTTTGGAATTAGAATAAAATTATTATTTTCATAACAAAAAATATAAACGTAAACCACTAAAAAAATGTTTTTTCATGACTTAACTATGAAGTAATACAAAAAACAATTTTTAAAAAATACCCCCTTTATGGCTAAGACTATTTTAAAGGTTTTCTATGTTCTAACTTTTTTTCGTTCTTATAAAATTATGCACAAAATAAATAAAAACCACTTTTTCGCTTACTTGCCTCGTGCAAATAAGACGCTCGATTTTAAGTTTTGCAGGCATGAGAATCGAAATATTTCTAGCGTTTATATTCCTCTTAAAGGGTCTTTTCTCTCCTCTCAACTTCCCTAGCTCCGAAACATACCCCGATTGGGAATGCCATAGTCCCACTGGCTTCAGACGGTTTGGAACAGTTGGGACTTTTATGCAGTACTCACATGAAAAAGGAAAGCAAGGAGCAAACCAAGGTCTCAAAGATGAGACCAGCAAATCCTTCCACAACAATAACAAATTTTAAAATCAACAGTTCCCGAGATAAAAATGTCAACGAAGTACAAATGTAGGGCACGCTTTTGATTTGCTTACCGGTTGCACCGAAAGGAACAAGAACGCAAGTTGTTCGTGACACCTTCATTCGAAATACTGGTAGAACAAACGCAGCATCAACTCGACGTCCATGTTCTAAACACTTCAATTCGTTCGTTCGGACATTGAAAATATTAATATAAAATATATTAAAAGGAACTGATTGTGGGAACGATAAAGAAAATCAATGAATTATTCCATATTTGAAATGTGTATTTCTTTATTTAAATTTTGGGCTGATTTCGTAATTTTCCAATTTTTTCGCGGTAGTTTTATATATAAAAAAAAACATTTTTTTATCAGCCGTGTAGGTAAAACGCAGTGAAATATTTTCTTTCGCTGTGGGGCCAACTTTTCCTGGGCTTAACAAGTTTTTACACCGATTAAAAATATCATTGAGGCGGGTCCAATACAAATAATAAAATATCAAAGGGAGACTTCATCATTTTTAAAAGCCACAAAGCTGGATATTCTGGAGTGGATTTAACAGTGACGTAGATTGCATTTTTAAATTAAATTTTAAACTATAAAATAATACACGTAATAAACTGAAATTATAGTGATATTGCTATAATTATATTATTCGCTCGCATGGTATTAGGGGGGTTCCATATCTCCCTCCCTCTCCCCCCTCCTCCCTTCTCACCCCTCCCTCTCCCTCTCCCTCCCTCCTCCCTTCTCACCCCTCCCCCTCTCCATCCTCCCCTCCTCCCCATCTCCCTACCCCCCCTTCGCCCCTCTAACCCCTTCCCCCTCTAACCCCTCCTCCCTCCAACCTTCCCCTCACCCCTTCCGCATTTATATGAAGTACTCCCCTAATAATTTGAATCGAATAAAGAATTACAGATATCTTACTAATCGTGCCATCTATTGCAATTTTTTTATACAAATTTCCTAATGCCGGAGCTCTGAGCTATAGCCTATATGTTATTCTGATGTATGAACTACATTATTGTAAGGTTTCATTAGAATCCATTTGTTATGAAAATAAGTACGGCGCATATTTTTTTTTATTATTTTTGTCTATGGTTTCTTTTAACAACCACACTTTGGGTGCAACAGGTTGGTAGGAATGATTTCAGTTTTTGGGTTGGCTTCACTTTCCGGTAGGGCCTCCAGAGGGCAGGAGACCTTACCGGGACGTGACAGCGCCATGTTTTAAGTTTTTAAAATAATAATTGTGAAACGATCGCGGGATGACAGTTTGTCGGAATATTTTTACCAATCTGGAATTTTAAAGATCAAGGATCAATCTTGAGTGAATGCCGTGGTGGCTTCCGTGTTAATTAAAGTCGCGATTCATGATGTACGCGCATGTGATATTATAGCCTGTCGGCCTTAAATTGACTAATCCGTTAGCGACACGCGAATCCTCGCTCGCTCCGCGACCAAAGCCTGTTAAATTACGAATATAAGGATTTTAGTTGGGACTAGCCTGTTATTTGCGTCCCACTCACATTGCCACGTTGACTGGTACCGAACTTCCCTTGGGTAAGGGCCATAAATAAACCAATCCTACGGACTACCTGGACCAACAACCGTGACGGGCCTCCTCGACTTGGGCCGGCTACGCCCTGGCGGGCATTGACGAGTTCCTGCAGCACCCGTGGACCGGAGGCCTTGGGATGGCTCCGTCCAGATGTCTCCGAAGAACTTCGCCGTCGGCCATCCTTATGCACGTCAGTGAGATTTAGTTAGGATTAGTAGCTTTATAACGGTCTGAACCTGGGGTGAGTCTTAACACGTAAATCAATCACCATAATTTTGTCCAAAATTCAAATATAGATGTTATGCTGTTATTTTCAAAACGCAACTCTTTTATTTAAAGTTTCCCGTTATACCCTATGTCATTGCAATTTAAAGTATTGTGCCCATGTTCCTTGAAAAGAGATCTCATATTTGCTCTACGGATGGTTTTCGTCCCCCCAACATATCTTGTCACCAAAGTGACAAGATTTGGCGCGTAGCTGGGAAGCTACAAAGTTGGATGGACGATTGCAAATGGATTGCATCACCTTCCTCATTAAAAACTCACCTGCATACCACAAAAACATAATGTTACAAAATGTTACAAACCGGGCCGTGCTACGCCCGTAACACATTCAGTAGTTTTTGCGTGAAAGAGTAACAAACACAAGGAAGAAATCCATAATTGGTTTTATTTTGGCTATTTAATACGATGTACAAACTAAAATAAATGTAAACTGTCGATTTCCCGAAAACTAATAAATAAAAATAAAATAAATAAAAAATATACATCCTTCCAACTCTCGACAATCAACCCTCAGGTCAGCAGCAACATCAGCGATTGGAAGGTTGAAGGAACCAAAGCGCACACCAGATACTAAATTCGGTGAGCGTGCTTTCGGAGTGTCGGGACCTAAAGCCTGGAATAGACTGCCACACGAGTTAAGAATGATCACAGATTCAGCGCAATTTAGAGCTAAACTTAAAACTCATCTTTTCAGACAGTCGTATCCATAAGTTAAAAAAAAAAAAAAAAAACTTTCACCTTCGCCTTCACGGCTCGCAACATTGTAAATAACTAAGTGTGTAAAAGCAAATTCTTAAAATTCTCCAGACTTTAAAAATAAATATAAACTCAACTTTGGCATTAATCTTCTGTTAAATATAAATACAAATGTAAAACTCATGCAATGTCCAGTGTTTTGAATATAATGTCCTCCACGTGCAAAGTCGTATCTTCCCCATAACATAAGCATAAACTTTCTAATAAAGTGTGTTTTGTCGGAAGTGTCCTGTATGATTATACCGTATACAGGATACATGTCCTGTATCCTGTATACGGTAAGTTTGATTCTGTATCTATTTGAATATAATAAAATTAGATAGAGCCTAGGATTCATAATAAATTGTAAAGCGCCCTTGAGGTGATTTTTCACAAAAACGGCGCTATACAAATTATCCAATTATTATTATTATTATTATTATCCATACATCCACACATCCATACATCCATACAAACTTTCGCCTTTATAATATTAGTAGGATATTCAAATTAAGCATTAGCTAAATCATTTTAATGATATAAAATGCCGTGAAAATTGTGGTGCTGTTTTTTTTTTATTTATTTGTTAGGAGATTGAAGAATGAAACATAAAAAGCAAAACATTAAAGAACATACAAGACACGTCGGTACTCGCCCAGTATCTTTGAGCATTTCTGGGGTAAGAGGAAACTGCGGGCGGGTGTTACAAAAAGCTTTATTGAAACTCGATTCTATCCGAATATGCACGTTCAATCGATTAAGGCGATCCAATAGTTCAGGAAAAAATCGAAATCTGAATTCACGCCCTTTATGGGAGGAGTTTAAAAATACTTGAGAAAAAGCTTTTGGAAAGGTTGGAAAAGGTATTTGAGAATTTTTTTTACAGGTTGATTTCGTAAAGGCCTGTAAAAAATATTAATTCCTGTTTTACGCATTGTTTATTGTAAGAAAACTGAAATTTAAAATTGATTCCACGAAACTAAGCGACGCGGAGTCACACGACTGTCTCCAGCGCCGGTTGGAGCGTGGCGTGACTGATACGAAATAGGTGTTGCCCAGTGCATGGTTGTTGTGCCCATGCCATAAGGGTCACTTCAAGAATCCAAATTCGTAGAGTGCGGGCCGTATTGATTGATGTCAAAAATAACAACGAGAAAATGCATATTTTATTTTATTTTGTGAAGTTCGGGCGTAAATATCATTTTTTTTGCCATTATTATAAAAGAAACTAAATTTGCCACATTACACAATAAAACCAAATCCGAAAAGGGGTTTATAAATAGGAGAGTTTGGACTTGAAAGTGTTTTTTATAGACCGTATAATTTATTTTTTAAAGGCTTGTTAAAAGACTTGACCGATATTTTTAAGGGCCAAGGTATGTTCTACACACAGTATTTAATTGAAGCATCTATAATGCTTCTAAGCTATCAAATTTTCAAAACAAAAACATGTGATTTTGTAAGATTTTGCATTATTTAGTATGGCTTCATCTTAACAAATAATCATGTTTTTTTCTGGCCGTAGCTTACACTTTATAAACGTTCTTAAATTGAACATACATCCATCCAAAACTATGGCCATGCTAAACTTTCAGGTTATACTAAATTATGTGGGCGACCTCTGCTTCATTCTCCCTGCCAAAGAAGTTATTCAATAATATTTGAAATGCAATGCGATAGTTTTAGGCACTGCAATGGTTTACCTCCGCCAAAGCCTTTTTTTATGAACTCACCCACAATCATCCCTCGTTGCGACAGTGTATAATATGAGGTATATGGTCTATGGGTCGGGGACCCAACAAAAAGATCCAAAAACATAACTAGACCCCAAAATAATCTGTAGGTGATCGCGGGGCTCCGGGCTGTGGGAGCCTGTGGAGATATGGACCCAGATCTGCGGATTAGTGAAAAGGGGTTGTAAACCTTTTTTTTTAAACTCAGGACCTTTGTCATCTTTGGGGATGCTCTTTGGAGGGTCTTTTAAAGGAAATGATGGACAGGAAGGTATGGGGGGTAGGTAGAATCTGGGAGTCAGTGCATCCAGGGGTGATGGAAGTATGAATCCATCCCATCCACTGCGGTGCAAGTCTATGGGTCGTGAGAGTTCAAAAGGTTTCCCTCTACAGGCCTCTTCAGATCCAGCCCGCCACACAGTAGGTGGTCAAACGCAATCGCCACCAAGACTTGAATAAACCTGACCCTGTGTCCCTAAATACCAAACGTAGCGAACCACTTGGCGTGACCTTCGGCAAGGGTATTAGTTACTCAATAAATGGTTTTATTTAAAATACCCAGAATCAACATTTCATTTATAAAAGCGTGTAAGTAATAAATTATAAACATGTAAAACATTTGAATTAATCGCAGATTAGTTGCAGATCTGACTTAAAAGTTCACGCAATTGTGGTATCCTTGGTGTCACGGAAATTACCTGTAAGTAAGCTGGAGGAACATGACAGTTAAGATGGTATGGGCACATAAGAGACGGATACCACCAGACCACACAGTTAAGCAGGCAATGTCTATGGAGCTTCATCGACAGTCATCCAGTGGAAAACCAAAGAATACCTGGACGACTCAATGATTCAAAATTTTACAGAGAAACGACCTGGATGAAAGCGATACCCAGTTACGAAGAATTTATAGTCTGAGAACGAGAAGAGCCGACCCCAACAGCCTCTTGGCAGAGAGTTGGGACAGTGCAAGGAAGAAGAAAGTCGCAAATCTTTGTACTTTTCTTCCTTTCGGTACTATATAATTGTTGTATCTGTTAGTTTCAAATAACTAATACAACTTTAGAAGTGTTGGGTATCTTGCAAATAGGTTAATAAAATAAATTATATTTTCGTTATTTACAGGAATAAGACATTGGATAAAGAAGAATATCTCTGCCTACATAATATCAGCGAAAATATTAATACATTATCCCCAGTCTAGAATGAGTTCCACGTGGTTGCCAATTCCTGACACCAAAGAATAACTCTAGTCAAAGGTACCGCAGCTCTAGAGAAAGGGGTTCCTTACTTTCAGTAGCCCTCTGCACTAAATACTTGCACGAGATTAGGCGTCACACATCGCCGATACGTAGACAGTAGGCACCTAGTCTAAAATAGACCCGCAGGCATCGGTGACCTGCATCAACCCTTATTTTTACACTGTGGTTAAAATTTAATACGGTTATTAAAATCACTAAGGTTACGAGCTACGTACGAGACATGCTGCGTAATCTAAAATGAAAGAATAAACCGGCAGACTTTGAACGCAAATATTTGAATCTGAAAATCTTAAGTAGAAAAGTAAGTAGAAAAAGAGTTTTTTAAAATTCTTTGTTAATCAATGAGATCATAGATACATGATACAAAGCATTTTTAAATAAACATACTTTAATAGAAGGCAGAGTTAATAGTTCATATTAGAAAGAAAATAATAGGAAAGAAAAAAGAACAGAAGAATGCACTAGGTACAAGATATCGATCGTCCAGTTGATTAGTCAGACATCTCCAAATACTACGTTTTGAGATAACGAAGAAAGTAATATTCGAATACTCTATATAAATCAAAGACTATTTACACGTGTCTATGTTTTACATATTAAGATGAAGCCATACTAAATAATGCAAAATCATACAAAATCATATGTTTTTATTTTTTAAATTATTTAAGGGAAGTATTATAGAGGCTTCAATTAAATACTGCGTGTAGAACATACATACCTTGGCCCTTTTTTTTTTTTTTAAAGCGGAGACGGTTTACCATTGGTTCCCGTGAGTACTTAGGCCAAGGGGCCATTGTACTTTCTCCCATTTTACCTCGATCCTTTAACAATAACCCAGTCCCTTTAATAAAGTTCACCAGAGTTGTTATCGGATATGTGGCTAGGTCTTCTGGTTCTACAACATGTCTCTCCAGGTATCTGAGCCTAATTCCCACCAGGGCAGGACATTGGCACCATAAGTGAATTGGAGTCTCTTCATCCTCTTCACATTTTCTACATCTACTGGTGCTTTCCACTTCCAATAGCTGCATGTGTTTCCTGAGATGGCAATGTCCCGTTAGTAGGCCTACCAGTTCCCTCAGCGAGTTTCTGTCCATATCGAGTAGTTTCCTGGTCCGTCTGGGGTCGGGTCCGTTTATGAGTACTTTGGATTGTCTCATTCCGGGTGCCCTCTCCCATTCCTTCCAGTGCTGGGATTTGACCCACCTCTCGATATGTAATTTGGTGTGGCAAGCTGCTACTTCTACGGCCGGCTCAGATCCCGCAAGTGGTGCTTTCGCCCCTTTCCTTGCTAGTTCGTCAGCCCGCTCGTTGCCCTCAATACCCTTATGTCCTGGTATCCATATCAGGGTTATTTTATTGATGGTAGCGAGTTCTGTAAGAACGGTTCTACATTCCATCACCAGTCTGGAGTCGCATCGGTTACTTTCCAGTGCCATAAGGGCTGCCTGGCTATCAGAACAAATAGTTATGTTTTTATTCCTGTACCCGATACGTATATTCTCCTGTGCGCAGGCCAAGATGGCTTTCACCTCAGCCTGAAACACAGTGCAGTGTATTCCTAGAGGTATACTTAGTTCCCTCTTGGAACCCTGTAAACATACCCCAGCCCCCGTTCCTTCCTCCATTTTGGACCCATCTGTGAACCAGATTAGTTCCTGTCTGGAGGTTGGACCTGGGACCATGTCCCACTCCTCCCGGGTGGGGTACATCACATCAAACTGCTGTCTGAAGAAGTATTCGGCTTGTTTGCCGTCCTGCTTCATTCCAGCTGTCGGACTAATTGCCCTCAGTCTTGTTCCGATCTCCGTATGACTGTTTTTGGGCAACTCACCTCTCCATTGACCTTTGCATTGTAACCTGTAGGCTGCCGCCATCGCCGCCCCCTCTATTTCTAAGTTTGGGGTAGATCTAGCAGCACTCCCATGGCTAGTATTGGAGTGGTTCGCATAGCTCCTGTGATTCCTCTGCATGCAAGTCCCTGTATGTGGTTGAGTGTGGCTCTCACTGTTTTCAGTGTTGTTCTCCTCCACCAGACCAAGGCTGCATGCATGAGTCTTGGTTTTACAACGGCTGTGTACGGCCATCGCATCATTTTGGGTTTGAGTCCCCACGTTCTGCCGCAGATTCGCCTAGTTGCCCACATGAGAACACAGGCTTTTCTGCTTACAGTCTCCACCTGGTTTTTCCAGCTCAGTTTGGCATCTAAGATGACTCCGAGGTACTTAACCGTGTCAGAGGGTTCTACTTCCTTTCCGTAGAAGGTTGGATTGCTCCATCCTTCTAGTTTCCTTTTGCGTGTAAAGATGACTAGTTCTGTCTTGTCTGGGTTGACCGACAGCCCTGTTTCTTCACACCATTCTTCCACTGTTGCCAGTGTTGATTGTATGAGGCCTCTGGTCGTGTCTGCATCCCAACACCTTATTATGGTTGAGTATACAGGCCCTTGTTGTTGAGTTTCCTGATGAGGTTGTCCACCACCAGGCTCCACAGCAAGGGTGATAAAACCCCCCCCCTGTGGACACCCTCGCGTCACCAATACTCTGAGTATCACCTCACCCCTTTTCATCGTAAGAATCCGACCTGAAAGCATGTTCTTCAGCCATCTTCTAGTGGTTTTGTCGAGTCCATGTCTTTCTGCCGCTTCATCGATGGATTTAATAGTGGTGCAATTGAATGCTCCCTCTATGTCCAGGAAGAGTCCAACCGCTAGTTCCCCGGTTGCCTGCGCCTGCTCCAGTTTGTATACCAACCTGTGCAGTGCCGTGTCAACCGACTTACCTGGTTGATACGCAAATTGTAACTCATGGAGGGGATTTTCTCTCAGTGCCCCGTCTCTTATGTGCCTATCCATTAGCCTCTCCATTGTCTTTAGAAGAAAAGAGGTGAGGCTAATTGGACGGAATGCGCCTGGTTGGTCGTAGTCAGTTCTCCCTGGTTTAGGTATGAACACTACCCTTGTTTTCCTCCATGGTGTGGGGATGTATCCGAGGGCGCAGCACGCCCTCAGAATCTTAGTTACCGGAAACTTTGTATCTAGGCCCCTCTGAAGAAGTGCCGGAAAGATACCATCTTCTCCCGCGCTTTTAAAAGGGTCGAACCCTTCGATTGCCCATTTAACTTTGGAGGGAGTCACTATTTTAGCTGCAGTGTCCCAGTCCTTACCTTCCCGCATAATTCGGGCTGGTGGTGGCCCGGTGTCACCTGCTTCTAACTTTTTGTAGCCGGGAAAATGTTTCCCCAGCAGTTCCTCCAACTCCTCCTCGCAGTTATCGGTGAAGCTTCCATCGGCTTTCCGAAATGGGCCTTTAGCTGCCCCTGGGTCTTTAGCAAGGATTTTTTGAATTCTTGCCGCCTGCGGGATGGTTTCCACCTCCCCGCAGTACTTCTCCCAGGAGTTTGTTTTGGCTATCCGGATTGCTTCCTTGTACTCTTTCTGGTATTGCTTGTGAGCATCCCAGTTTCCAGATTTTTTGGCCCTATTGAAAGCTTGCCTTACTAGTTTCCGTAGCTCCTGCAGTTTCCTGCTCCACCACGGCGTTTTATCCCTGGTACTTGTCTTCAGAGGACAGCTATTTTCGAATGCCCCTATCATCGAGTCCCTCAGTATTTCTACTGCGTCCTCAATTTCTTCAGGGCAGCCGTATTTCACTGGGAATCTAGTCATTCCTATTTTTAGTTCCTCTGAATACCGAGTCCAGTCAGTTGCTTTTGGGTTCCTGTATGTGTCGGTCCCCGTTTTATTTGTCTTCCCTCTAGTTCAAATACTATGTGCCGGTGATCCGACAGGGATGGTTCATACCTTGGCCCTTAAAAATATCGGTAATTTTTTTAGTAAGTCTTTTAATAAGCCTATAAAAAAATAAAGTATAAGGTCTATAAAAAACACTTTCAAGTCCACACTCTCCTATTTATAAACTCTTTTTCGGGTATTTTTTTTTTGAATCATGTGGCAAATTCAGTTTCTTTTATAATAAACGCAAAAAAATTGATATTTACGCCCGAACTTCCCAAATTAAAATAAAATATTTTTCGTTGTTAATTTACAATACGGCCGCTAGTCGACGAATTTCTAAGTGAACCCTATGTCGTCCACCGAAGAACTATTGACCACGCCACACCTATTTCGTATCAGTCACGCCCCGGCTGGAGCTTGAAATAGACATGTGAAATTTTGTGAAATCAATTTTAAATTTCCGTTTTATTACAATAAACAATGCATAAAAGGGAGTTAATGTTTTTTACAGGTTTTTACGAAATCAACATTTAAAAAAAATTTCTCAAATACCTTTTCCAACCTTTCCAAAAGCTTTTTTTCAAGTATTTTCAAACTCCTCTCTTAAAGGGGCTTGAATTCCGATTTCGATTTTTTCCTGGACTATTGGATCTCCTTAAATATGACTTACCTATAATATCACCGGGAAGCATAACGGTCCGGTACATTAGCACGACATTTTTGAATTTCCTACTAGTAACCTAGAAAACATCAATTAGTTGTCTATTTCACAATATTTTTTCTGCATTATAAATGCACCGTGTGTAATGTGTGTATGAATAATCTAAGTACTGTACCAGATATAGGGTATCTACGCTTTTACATATAACTGCACACTTAATTCAAATTTCGATTTTTTGAAGATGTCTGTCTAATTCAGCGTTTCCCAATTTTTTTTCGCCCCGGAACCCTTATCGATCATACTTTTCTAGGCGGAACCCTATTTTTATAAGAAAAAGATAAACTCGTAGTTTGAATACTTTCATGTTTACCTTGAAAAGAAAGGTCTAAAGTTTAGTGTAAAACTTACATTAATGTGAAGAGCGATATCTTTTTAATTTTTTTGTTAAAATAGCATTGAAATCAGGCCTTGTGTCAGACAGCTGAATACGAAGATCTGGAGCTGCATCCAGTCTGTTTCTGTATTTGTTTTTTGTGTAAGCGTAAGCCGAAAAACCAGTTTCACACCGGTAAGTGATCACAAACGGTAACAAAACTGTGATAGCCTTCTCGACGACTTCTGGATATTCGTTTTTAAGGCCAATCCAAAACTCATCCAGATTAGTTTTTTCTGAATAAACTTTTGTTGTAAGGAAGAAGAACATTTGATATCTATCAAAGTCTCGTACTCTGTTGCTGTACGTTTCCTGTGAACTAGGAATGGATTCTGAACCCAAGAGAAGAGATTTTATCGTTTACTGTAAAAGTATTTGTTTTTCTTCCTTGCAATGATCCTTGCAACAATCCGGACGGAACGCGGAACCCTTGTGATGCTTCTACGGAACCCCAGGGTTCCGCGGAACACCTTTTGGGAAACGCTGGTCTAATTAACTGAACGATCGATAAATCTAATATAATAAAGATTATATAAATATTATTGAAAAAATCTGAATTTTTGGAATATTTTTTTTTCTAATCTTTAACACAGGCTTTTCATAGTGAGATTAAAAAATGAAATTTAAACTATAACACCTAAATAGAAAGAAACAATAAATAAATAAAATAAAACACAAAACTCCAATCTACTTAATTAAAGAAATGTAATAGTGGCAAGCGGGTGGCGGGAGCTAGAATATAGCTAGCGGGAGCTAGTATACAAATCTACTGTTTTATTCGGAGATTGGTGAAATTTTACACACTTGACCTACAAAACAAGAAGAAGGTCAAAACATTCAATTTCTTCCCCGTTGGGGCGTGGGCTCCACCGGAGGAGAACACGGATAAAAGTATGTACCTACATGTATGTACCTACATGTACATATTTGAAAAAAGTTTCGAAATGATGCACAAAAAATTAGATACATATTCGAAGGGTACATTCATTTCAACTTGCAATTGTGCAAAATCAAAAACTTCGGCAGAAGTTGCAGAAGAACAGATTTCAATGAATTAAAAAAATTCTATCTATTGCAAATAAAACATGATTTTCAGATTTTCAGTTCGGCACTCAAGAACAATTTTTTTCATCATTTTTGTCTCCGGCTAAAAAGCTATTCCTTGTTTGCCTCCTCAAACTTTTAGGGATTATCAGGAGATTTAAAAAACTTCCCCCGAACTCAATCACTTTACTATTCTCAAAAGTCTCCAAATAAGATTAACCAAGAAAGTGGTTGAAGAATTATACTTTCATGCGTATACATTCCAATCTACTTCTCATTATAGAAGTTTATTTAAACATTGGAACATAGATCTGAAATGAAAGCTAACATTTTAATATACGAGTAGTTTAGTGTTTCAACGTCATAACATAACAGATGGAAGTTAAATATAAGGCTGTATTTCGATATTTTTCAATACAAATCTCGGGCGAAGCCGGGCTGCTATCTTCAGATCAATGAGAGAAATGAAAATCGTCAAAACTGGTCAATAAATTAAGTTCCCAATAATAGATTTACAACAGTTCTTTCAGTGGTAGGACCAATTAAAATATCTTAGAATATGGCTAAGCGACATTTTCATTCAAAACTCAATTTCGAATTTATATTTTTGGAACTAAATGATATTTTTTAACCTACGGTGTATTAAATATCAAGGAGGCATTGCTAAGTTTTAGATTGATTTTGGTTTTAAATTATAAAATATGGGCCGTTGAAGAAATTGATTTTCTTAGATATGTATATTTTTTTTAAATTTTGTTGCGTCAAATTCACACAGAGGTAGGACAATTTTTTTAAAAATACATAATGACTATAAACTTGCCGCAAATAATTTTCAATGCATTAAAAATCTAGACAAATCGGTTTTTTCAACGGCCAGTATTTTATAACTTATAACAAAAATACTTCCGCTCAATACAAGATATTGCTATACCTTTTGATTAGATAAAATATCATTCAGATATGATTTCAAAAATATTATCGTGATTAATTTTTTAGATTACTACGCCGTATTAGCTCCCTTCTTCTTTAGTTAACGTTTCGGATAACGTCAGAGAGTCCATCATCAGGAATTACGAATCTGCCCTGTTGATGGACGAAACGAATGTCCGAAAAGTTGGCTAAAGAACGAGGTAGCGTAACATGGCACAATAACCCAAAAATAAATCACGAAAAAAGATCATTCAATTTGATTGCGTATTTTGGCGTCAAATCCAAAATTAAGTGTTTGTGTGAGAAGAGGAGACTTTTACACGTGATTATGGATCTTAAAATATGTTTTTATTTTAAATTAACTAAAAAATACCCCCAGAGATTCAAACGTCTTATAAAACTAAGCTCTTCTTCTCACACAAAATGCATTAAAAATAATTAAATTTCGGTTAAGATCATTATGAACCGTCCGTTGCACACGAGCTATTGGGCTCGCCGGCCAGCCCTCACAATATAATAAGTACGTATTATATGTATTAGTATTTAGTATAATTCGATGGTGGAGTGTCCAGGTAATAACGGCCTCATCATTAGCTGGGTGTAACAATGGGATATATAGGATTTCAACAAAGGACCTCACAGGAAGAAAATGCAAAGAAGTTGAGTGTTTTTGAGAAAATAATGTAAGTACACCCGTCTACTTGTGCTGTAGTAAATTGCATAGGTACTTTTTTTTAGATTTTGGAAATAGTAATACGGCTTTTATGATACTTTATATATGGATACGTTTTTAGATTTTCACGGCCAAAACTATTTTCGGTATTTGTTTTTGGGGTGTTATGCCGTGTTGCGCTACCTCCTTATTTAGCCAACGTTTCGGACAGCGTTGCAGTGTCCATCATCAGGGTTCACATCTACCGGATCCACCGGATCTGCCCTGATTATGGACACTGCAAAGCTGTCCGAAACGTTGGCTAAAGAAGGAGGTAGCGCAACACGGCATAACACCCCAAAAGCAAATAACGAAAATACTTTATATTTGTTAAGCGTTAAAATGAAGATGTCCATTTTGAACTGCCAATCGATTGGAGAGGAATCCCACCCGTTTTCCAGCGCTATACTTTTATTATTTATGTACTGTGTCTTCCTCCCTGTAGGAGTTTGCAGGATACGCTGGATACAATCACCCGCGCTTGCCTCCTCGTGGACTATCACCAATCTTGTCTATAGTCATACTAATACTTATTGTATCTTGATTTCCCGCTAAGCACTTGCATGCTGCTTACTAACAACGTATGCAGGGACACTGGAGGTCTAGATTCGTTCAAAATTAAATGTAGATTCGTTCATTCAAAAAATTAGAGACCTTGCGAGAGCCTCGAAGGAGTAACCATCTGTTACAATGTCCACTTTGGCATAATTATAATCCACCATTAGTATTCTGGGCAAAGAGGAATACATGTGGTAGTTATTGTTAGTCCCATTTCTGTACTGACATAAATCTCGACTTCTAGTATTACATAGTGGAATCCGGAAGCTTATCAATACGAGCAATACCGGACTATCAACAAGATCATTTAAAATTTTATACACAAATACCAAATCAACGAAAATCCTTCGGTCTATCATTTTAAGCATATTCGTATCATTTAAAAGAATGCTGAAGTTCAATAAAATTGCTAGATTACCCATTTAAAAATTTAGAAAACGTAAGAATTTATTTTATATTCTTTCAACAGTGCTTTTTTGAAAGTTAGAGCAGGTTCACATGACAGGCGCTCAACGTGCGTTTTGATAACGCGCGTTTACAACTACATACATTTTATTCAGGCCGTACACATGCTAACGGGCGTTTTAATAAAGCGCGCGTTGAACGCTGCGCTAGCGCTCGACTGTAGTCAGCGTGCGTCAACGCGCGCTTTGAGATCATTGGTTTTCTATGTTACCGTTCAGTTTAGCGCGCGCTTTTGACGCAGATAGATGCAGGGTTCGCTCAGTTCATCCAAAAATCATCCAAAATGGAAACGGAAGCTTTTAATACCGAATTATTTATAGATGAAATAGAAAAACGTCCTGCGATATGGAACATGACAAGTAGCATTTATTCAGATAAGAACTTAAGGAGAAGAGCTTGGGAAGAACTCATTCTCATATTCTGTGAGGGAGATAACAATGAAGAAAAGAAGAAATTATTATGTGAGTACATATATGTAGAATATAAATTTTATTATTTATTATATTCAAGAAAACAACAGGACAGATATTACGTATTATATTTTCAAGAAGACAACTACATCATGACCATTTGCTTTTGTTTCAACAATCTAAATCTATGTACTTCTAATTTTGAAAAAAGCTTAACTACCTATTCTTAACTAGCTCTGCTTAGCTACTTTCCCAAGTAGGTACCTAACTGGTCACATATTTTTGCCTATTTATATTTATTACAAGTCTGTGTTACAAATTAAATATTGCGATCTAGCCAATCAATTTTTCCTTCGTTGATGAAATAATTTGTTAAATGTTCTCAAACATTGTCCGCCTGTCGCACAGCACGCCCGGTATAATGTGAGACTAGATTTTCCAGTGGTGGAGTATGAAGAGTATCTTCATAATTGTAGCCATCCCTCATTCTGACATAATTGTGTAGTGTACATATTGATTTTACGATCTTTTCTGCAAAACCGATGTTAATATCAACATTATGCCAAAAGTACATTCGACATACCGGCGTGCTAATGTCAAACGATTATTAAATATTTTTTTTGCATAAGTTAGTGACCTTCCCCCATAAGGCCGCATTAAATTCTCCATCATGCCAAAAGCTTCATCAGCCACTATCACGGGGAATCTGGGGGGAAAACCCCTAAGTTGGCAACCCTGGAATCAGGGCGGCCGAGGCAACGCGCGTTCAACGGCAGACAATCGAGCACCATGTGAACACTATACAAAAATTTTGCGCGCGTTCAACGCGCGTTAAGCGCTTGTCATGCGAACCTACCCTTTTATACTACATGAATTTGATAAATTTCATATTTTTACAGTAAGCATAACATCTTTATTTAAATACATTCATTCTTTCTTCATTCTTTCAGGCATATCATCATACATCTTTAGTCCTCTATACATTAGGGCCTAATGTCTAATGATTAGGCAGCTCTGTGATTTTGATTTCTTCATTTGTGGCAATCGAACTCGATTTATATTTCTTGTTTCGTACGTCTCTATTAAAAACAATTTCATCTTTAAGGTTTTTTGGCATTTAGTTTTTCATAATTTTACGCACTAAAATTAACACATAAAATAGTAGTCTCTTTTTTATTGGAATCCAATTTAGCTCCTCTCTCATTTGATTAATCCTTACGTATTTGCCTTTCCCCAGTAATCATCTCACGGCTCTGTTCTATATAACTTCTAGTTTGTTCAAATTTCGTTAATTGGCCAAATATAACATCGTAGAGCAGTAATCCAAATGTGGAGCAACTATAGTTTTATAAATGAACTCCGTAGTGTTTCTATTAAATTTATGTCTTAGTCTTCTAAGAAAATTTACCTTTTTTGATAACTTTTTTAGCACATTTTCAAAGTTTGCTGTGAAAGTCAGTACTTGATTGTACATGAATATTTAATGTGGGTTCCAGACGGGAGAATTGTACTCAAGTTAACTTCTAACAAAGGCAAAATATAATGGTTTAATACACTTTATATGGTAGAAATTTCTTGTTAGCCTAGATATAAATCCCAACATTTGTTAACCCTTATTAGAGATTTCCTTTATGTGGTTAACAATAAATGATTTGATTGAAAAGTAATAAGTAAGTCTAAAATTTATATTAATGTCTTGAGGTCATTGTTATCAATGTTGTAATTGACTATCACTGGATTTTTATTCGATTATTTAATGTTATTTTTTTTAAAAGAACGACAAACGTTTCCAGGTTGCGGTTAACTTGTTAAATTCTATTGTATGTACCTTCCCGAAAGATCTTAACCTGCCATTTCTGAGCATGATGTTCTATTATCTATCACAAGTCGCCACGGATCACTTTGTCCCAAGTTGCAAAGGATTACGTAATACGCAATTTCTTCTCATTTATACGGTGCTGCTGGAATGAGACGGAGTGCGCAAGGTTACACCCAGTAATAGAAAAATAACATCTACATTTTTGACTCCAAACGTACCCAGGAATCACTCATAAAAATCGTCATACGATCGATAAGCGCTGTGTATGTTTTTTTAATAAGTATTTATGTTTATTAAAAATTAAAAAAAAAACCTAAGATGAAGAAAAGGCTTCGTCAAACAAGTCGTTACAGTGTAAAATCATTCCAAAAAAATTATGCGTTTGAGGCATTCCATGTAAGACAAGACCCCGTACGGGAGTGGGTAGAAAGAGTAGTTGACGCAGCTGATGTGTGCAGAGCAGCGTGAAATCGTCTTCAACTACCGGCTGCTACCTGTTACTGTTACCTTCTTTACCTTCTACTTTATATCTTCAGATGCCTCCGAGATTCTTCTCAAATCTCTGACAGAGATGTAGTTGGGAGATGAGGTAGCTATATTTATTCTTAACTGGGTTTTTTCACCTATCTGTGTATTATTTAGAATCCTTCTGTATTACTTTGTCTTCCAAATACCCAAGTAAAAGGATGCTAAAATTTAAAAAATTGCTAAAATTTTCAGTCCTTATTAATGATAATCAAAATGTATCGTATGAATAGGCGTCGACATTAGCGAGCACCATAGTGCCTCCCGCATACACAAACTCAACTGTGCAAAAATAGAACAGTACCTACCTACATGCTTACCTACACGAAAACCGTTGCCCTTTCCTAGACCTGGCTAAGGCTTTTGACACAATATCACACAAAATACTTTTAAAGCGACTGCAATAAGTAGAAATAACAGGACAAACTTTTCAATGGATACAAAGATATTATCCAATATATTCCAACAAACAATCTTTAATGAGACGATGAAAAACTTACTTTGGAATGCCACAAGGAAGGGCCTCTTCTCTTTATTATTTACATCAACAAACTCTTGTAAAATCTGTGAAATAATGAGAAAGATCGAAGCTGTAATAAATGACAAATAACATTTCTATTTACATATGCGACAAACGCATGTTTCTCCAGTAACCATTTGGCTCAAAACCCATGCTATCTCTAATATAAAGCTTTTCAAAGAATTTGGTAATTGCTTTCACTGCGTAAGAATTTGGTTGATCGATGTAATATAAGAATAGAAATAAAGCCCGTACGGCATGGAAGCGTGAATCTGCACGGGCTATCAAACAGCGTAACCAATAAATATTGTGCGTTTGGTGTGTAGATGCAATTTGCAAAATTGTGAACAATGTTTCATACTAGTTACGCTTCTTGGTCCATCTACCTTGTTTCTTTTAACTATGTTTCAACTGGAATTTAATTCAGACAATTGATTTGTTTTGGTTTACCCAATCGGTCCTGCCCTACCCGTCTGCATGTTACAAAAACTGCTAAGACAGCGGCGCAGTGCAGTGATTATCTTAAATCTCTTATGGACACTATGGGCCATGGTTCACGTCCTGACTGCGGGGTTTTCTCGAAGATACATTCTTTGTATCTTATGCCTTCTATTTGATTTAGGTAATTACATAATGTAATAATGTTTTTGCGGGATGAGGAATTCAGATCGATTCACTTTATACGATAAGGTTTTTACACATTTGAGAAATAAACTAATAATAATAATGTCTGGATCATTTCTATAGCGCCGTTTTCGTGAGAAAATCACCCCAAGAGCGCAAACCCGACATGAAAGGGCCACGCTCAAAAGAATTATCGTGATTAATTTTTGTGTTATTATGACGTATATTTGTTATCCAACGATTCTAAATATCTAGGTACGTATGTAAGGAGGTCTGCTGCTGAATGCTACTGAAACTATCTCTGAATCGAGGCACAGATGGCTCTTTTTGTCAGACTTTAGGATTTAAAGAGCAGATTATTAACCTCTCATATTTTTTATTTTATTTTTTATTTATTTAATGAAAAGAACATGATTTTATGAATTTCTACGCCAATGAAGAGTACTATCTCTTGAGCTTGGCGTAGGAGTTATTTTACAACTAGTTCATTTTTATATCATACATTTTACTTACAGTATACAATAAATAAACTATATATAAATATAATATATAAACTACTATTTTTCAATTTTATAACATACATTTTACTTAGTGTATACAATAAATATAAACTATGTTGTGATGTTAATTTTTGATATGCTATGAATTGAAGTTATAACATTTTGATTGGTGTTGTTATGGTTGTTGATTTTTTTTAAAGATTAATTTGACCTTTTTCTTGAATGATACGAATTCTGTTATTTTTTTAATTTCTTCGGGAAGACTATTAAAATATTTTATGCCTTTGTAAATATAATTGTTGTGCATTTGTTGTGTTGAAAATAGAGGAATTTGGAAGTTAAATTTATGCCTTAATGATGAGTGATTAAATTTTTTAGTTTAAATTTTCTTTGAATATTTGTAGTATTGAATCTTTTTTATAGATGTCTTCAATTTTTGGTACTTCGAAGATTTTGAACAATGATGCTGAAGGGAATGTTGGTTGTTTTTTTAAATAATTAGTTTTTGTACCACTTTTACAGGACTTAAAATTTTTTCATATGCACCTCCCCATCCAATGATTCCATACTGAATTAGTGATTGAACTAGTGCGTAATAGACTTTTTTTAGGTTGTTTAATTTGAGAATATTTCTTAATCTAATGAATATATAGATACATTTCCTAATGCGTTTAACAAGTTCACATATGTGTCTGTTCCATTTCATATGTTGGTCTACAATTACATTATTACCGTTGTATATTTACTTAATTTATACTGTCTAACTTTAAAAAAACAAAAACTTTGATGATTGTTATTGTTCTCCTTGAACTCCTTTTCTAAAATTATGTATGTTGAATTATGTTATCTTGCGTGTTGAATTACGTTTGTAGTTATTTTGAAAATTGAATTACGTTATTTTGTATGTTGAATTAGGTTTGTAGTTATTTTTAATATTGAATTACGTTATTTTGTATGTTGAATTACGTTTGTAGTTATTTTGAATGTTGAATTACGTTATTTTGTATTATAAAATACGTTTGTAGTTATTTTGAATATTGAATTACGTTATTTTGTGATAATACTGAATGTTGATTTATTTATAACGTTTGTAGTTACTTAAGAATTCTTTGATTATTTTTTGCATGGGTATCGCCTTTTAAGCATTATTTTCTTTATACGTGTAAATTCTCCTCCCATAATTACCAGCTGCTGGAGCTAAACCTATGGATAGTAGAATAATTGGCTATAAAAACATTATATAATTTTGCAAAACAAATAAACAAATAATATCTTTAAAAAACAAAATCCTAATTCGGTAGACATATCATAAATAAAAGGTATCTGTGAATCTTTAATGTATTGGAGAGTTCGTCCTTCAGTTGAAGTGTACGTAAGTATCAAATTATTACGAACGTTCAGATTCCACAGGCCTTATTTCTTGTATTCCCTGTAGATAAACTTACTCCATCTGAAATTCAGATTAGACCTTTTGTAACACATCATTCAAACCGTGTGCGACATGGCACCTTTGAACAACTCAAATAAACAACAAATTCTGCTGCTGCCATTTATACTCTAGCTAATCCAAAATCTAAATTAAGTTATCATAGAATAATCATCGGGTATTATTCTAATGACTGCGATGCCCGGTTCGAGTTCACGATTTGTGCAGCGGACTGTAAACTCAGCAGGTGTGAAGGCAACAGTAGGAATATCTTTTCCTGACCGCAGGAGATACGACTCCAAATTCTGGTCCAGACAGCTTCTGATTTAAGTTATCATTCCACATGTCTGGTGGATTGAGAAATTAGATGCTCTTATGATCTTCGCTTCAGGGGTTCTCAAAATACTACTTGTCCATGCCTGAAAGGGAAATTACTAACAAAAAGACACGTTTATTTTTAGTTGTGGATTTGATGTTTTTTGATGTTTTATTTCGGTGTTCACATGACTGATGAACATTGGTATTCAGACATCATTCGATGGTTTGGATGAAGTAACAGAGTTCGCTCGTAAATACCTAAGTGCTGGCTTCAATTTGGGGAGATTTTTGGAGATGTTTCTAGTTTTCTATCTGGCCTCGCTGGTTGTACAAATAATATACATTTATATTATTACCAGTATTTGTTTTTAAATAGAATGGAGCATATTTTATTTTTAACAAATTCATGGGTATTCAAAATCTCAACGTGTTGATGATGGAGGTAACTAGAAATTAAAAAAAAATATATTAGTGCAAATTTCATGTCTTCAGAACTCACCTTCTAAGTAGTGGGATATATAGATATACATAGTTACATTATTTCCACCAGGAGGCTCATAGGAAAATAATTCCCGTCAGGGCCTATGTCATCTTTGTGGTGCCTAATAAAGGGTTTTTTAGGAAAGGAAGGAGAGGAAGTTCTGGGAAGGAAAAAAGTATGACGGGCGGATGGGAAAGGTTCAGTGTGTCCAGTAGTGACGGACATATGAATATATCCCTCCCTCTGCGGTGCAAGACGATCCGAGAGAGCTCTGATGGAGAGGTCAAATGGTTTCCCTCAACAAGTCTCTCCCGACACGTCCTGGAATTTGTTGGCAGACGCATCCACCGACAAAACCCTGATAATTCTCACCCCATGAACCCAGGCACCCCTACTAAGTCACCAAAAGCAAAGAACCATTTGGGGTGGCCTATGGCAGAGGTGTTGGTTTTCAAATGAATACAATATTTTAGGTATAGAAAAATCCATGTCATAGTACAAATGCTGAAAATAAACCAGCATAAAATTTGGCCGCAGATCGCGAAAGATAGGAAAGCATTTGTAAAAAAAATAAAATAAAGCACTCTTAGTATTAAAAATAGATATTGAATAAAATATCAAAAGCCTTTTATCCATTTTTTCTTCAAGAGTTTGGCCGATGGTGAAGGAGTTAATATAAAATATTTACTAAAACATAAACAATTGCACATTTGTATTTAATAGTTGCTGACAGGAGCCAACTTGGGGTCGTATGAAACCCGAAACCCTTAAACATCTGATGCCGCATCCTTCTAAAACCAGCATTAGGATCGGAGCGGCTGTTTTAGAAACGTGATAAGTCCATTTGATAAATAAAAATAATTTGTAGATAATTTTTCGCGTGTAGCAAAATCTTTGTACAATTCACTGAACACGTTTGTATATAATCCTGATGAAGGCACATATTGATTTGAAACCGGTTGGTTTTATGTTCAAAGATATATACAATAAAGTGGTATTCAAACAAGTTATTTTATTCTAATTATTAAAATAATGTAGGTAATTACTTACAGAGTTGATTTCACGCAATTCAACAGCATTTGAGGCATGGTCAGATCATCGGTCCTGAAATGATATATTACTGGTTTGAAACCCAACGTTAACAAATAAAACTCAACACATTTTTTTTATTGCATTACTATCATCTACCTAGATACCAAGTCTTTCCACTTTGAGATATAACGAACCAAAGCCAAATGTGTTTCTATCCAATTCTTCTTAATAATTCTCTTTGTCTCAAGACCTTTCTTGGCCAACGTCTCGCGTAGCAGTGGGAGGGATGGATTCTTACTCCTGGACACACTGACCCACAGATTCCACAACCACCCCCCATATATTTTTTCCTTCCCAGAACTTCCTCTTTGGTTTCCTAAAATGTCCCTCCACACATCATCCCCTAAGAGGACACAGGCCCTAAGGGGAATTATTTTGCTTAGAAACTCCTGTGTGGAGCTAAAAAAAAACTTAGTATGCAATTCACACGCGGTAGAAACCTTCAAAAAACTAAAGTAGTCAAGAATGGGGAGGCTACAAAGCACCGCACAAAGAGGAGGGAAATTATACTATCTCATTCTATCGCAGGGTAAAACTTATAGATGGTATATATGTATGTAGTTGTCTTTTTTTTAGTGAAGCTATATTTTGTTTCATCGAATTTTAAATCACAACGGTGCTAAAGAAGTTTTCACTTTAAAAAATAAAGAAATGAAATAAAAATGTATACGTAGTGATGGTAAATGCAATTCACAAAATTATATACCTATAATATAAAAATGAATCGCTGAATGTGTTGCTAAGTGCATAACTTTCGAACGACTGCACTAAATTGGATAGTTCTTTTTTTGTGTGTTCGTTATTGTCAGGACAAGGTTTTTATAAAACTTTCGGTGAGCTCTGGCATTATGAAATTTGTACAAAAAAATGATATTGCTATGGAAAGCGGGAGGGAAGGAGAGATGGTGGAAGGGAACCAGGGAGGGGGAGTGGAACCTGGGAGGGGGGAGGGAACTCGGGAAGGGGTTTCGCGGGACGGGGGAAGGGGGGGGGGAGTGGAGTGGGGAGAGGGAAGGTGGAGGTGACGGATTGGGAACACGAGAGGGGAAGAGGACGCAGGAGAAGAAGTGGACGGGGAACGGGACGAATGGGAAAGGACACTCAGGGAGAAACAATTTCTTTATTAAATGGCATAGCAACGCATGCCGGGACCAGCTAGTTATATGTAATTTTGTGAATTGCATTATAAAACCATCATCACCTGATACAAAACTATCACCGTTTGTGATGGCCATGGGTTCCCGATGGGTTTGTTTTGTTCTCCACCAACGACCGAGCCAGGATTTGATTGAAAATATTTTTACATTTTCTACGAACCCAGCAGAAGTTGTCAAGTACCTTTGCCCTGTATCGGTCTGCCATACTGTTCAACAAAACCATCGTGGAATATTTTATTAATGACCTTTTGCCCTGTTACAACACAACAAGGTATTGACAGTTTGACGAATCTGACATGGAACACCAACTGATAATTGTCATTTTATTGGTAGATAGTTTTAATAAACATTATATGAAATATTTCAAAATCTGAACACTGGTAGTTTTAATACTAGCTCCATGAATCGTCGAAAAAAACACATTTTACAACGTGATACCATTGAAATCGGACTCCGATTGTATCGGGTTTATTTGTTTATTCATAAAATAATTCAAAGCCTTATTTTATAAACTGAATAACATTACTAATAATGTTTAAAATGTTTTTAAATGTATTAAAGTGCATTTGATATTATAACAATCATCATTTTTCCGATTAAGAATGGGAGAATAACGTAAAAAAACATTTTAATCTGATGAAATGAATGTTTTAATATTTTGGTTTCATGAGCCTTGTCCCTCTAGGTTATTCGATTAGTTTGTAGTTGAAATGTACTTAGCTACATTAAATTTTTGTAGGTAAAGATCTTTTAGGGAGCAAAACATTCGAACAAATTCAATAAACTTATTTTGATGTAGGTATAGGGGGCTCGTTGTTAAGTAAGTCAAGTTCATCAAAAATTATTTAGAGATAAAACTGAAGAAAGAACAGAAACCCGAAGAATTTTCATTTTAAGCATTTTCATATTCAGATCAAGATAGCATAATTTTATTACGATACCATCTAGATGTGAATAGATATGCTAAAATGGTGAAAATCTTCATTACTAAGTAGAGGTTGTTTTACAGAAATTCAAATGTAACAATGTCATCAAATGGCTATAGAGCGCCATTTTTTGACAGTTAAAGGATTCTAAGACCATTTCATCATTTGACCAAATTGTGATCGGCAGAAGAGGACAACTATCGTGTTCGCTTGTCAGCAAATTACAATTTGATGGAAAGCTGAAACGCATCTAGAATTGGTGTTTTACAGGGACCTTTCTAATGTCAAAACAATAAAATGGCGCTGAATAGACATTTGATGACAATGTTACATTTTAATTTTCGTGAAACAACTGGGAGAAACATAGTTTTGGATAAGTAGATTTCACCAATATTAAAAAAAAAAAAAAAAATTTGGACCCCTAAAATAGTCCGAATTACTCGTAATTCTTTAGCCAGAACGCGGATTGTTGATTACGTAATCTAGGGATGTCGAAAGTGAAAAAAAATCGATATATCGATATTTGTTAAAATATCAATATCGACGTCGATATATCGAGGGAAAATATCAATGTATCGATATATCGGTCAAATTTTTAAGAGATTTTGCGTTTTTAAAATAATATTGTATTCAGCTCAATATTATTGGTAGAAATTTTTAGTGTGCTTTTTTTAATGTACAAAAATCTCATTAAAAATTAAGGTATTTTTTATCGATATTCATTTTTATTAGGTAATAATTACAAAAATATTAAAAACTAAAAAGCTGTCTTTTAACTTAAATGTAAACTGTGACGCATACATAGTTTGTACGCGTCTCAGTAACATTCTATTGGCGTAGGTATTAATCTGTCAAAAAGAACTTCGTGTTTGGAACAAGGTATAGTATAATCATGGACAATTGGGAACCAACACATAGGAGTGGCTTAGAAAAAATGGCGAAAATAGCAATCATTTCTATGTATGTACACATGAGATAGTATTAGTGATCTCAAATACTAATGCAAAGACAATAGATTTGTAAGCTATTAATAGTTAAAATTTCAACCGCCAGATGTCATGACCCAATATAGTTACTTTTTTCCATTCGTTCCTAAACGGTTTTGGATTCTAGTGACTTTAAATACATATATAAATAAAAATATCGTTTTTGATACAATTTTCGATATTGGATATTTTGTATCGATGTATCGTATCAAAATATATCGGCTAAAAATATCGATATATTGAATAAAAAATATCGATACTTTTTCAACAAGCCTAACGTAATGTTCTCTTCAGAACTGGTGCAGACGCTATACGCTATATATTTTTTAAATTCACTGCGTGCATAACAATACTGCATAACAATTACGTTACATCACTTTAACTGGTTTTAGCTGATAAGATTGTTTTTAAGACACGAATCCATTCCTCAATTCGAACCATTCCCGATAATTCCCGGCCAGCCTGTTTCCACTCGACCATCAAGCATATCAAAAATCTGCACCGATTCGCAGAATTCTACCCATGTCATAAAGACCACGGCTTTTTAAATCAATATAACATCAGATGCAGTATTCAAATACCTACAGGTACACCATCAGAAAAAAAACTTGTTTTATAGAGTATAACACGGAGATAAAATAACGCATCGCGTATGGCCATACCGAGGAGAGCTCCGCTATTATCTCTCTCTCTAAATTATGTGACTTTATTGAGAAAGAGGGAGAGGTGTCCACGGAGCTATTAGCGGTATGGCTGTATCACCACGCAATATGGTTTCTGATGATAACCTCTCCAATCTTGGGATATCGTATGACCCAAAATGGGCTCCTTTCTTCGTGTCAGTAAACTGTGATGAAACTCGATACCGGGTGTCCTCCCGAATTTCCACGCACACTTTTATTAAACGGTGAACTACCGACTTTACCGGCGATGATTTATTTATAGGGGTGTAAAATTGTAGCGCTACAGGGTGGTTCACATAATATAATGCGTGCTGTTTTGGTAATGTTGAAGCGTGAAAGAGAATTTCTGCACAATAAGACAGATGAAAACAGCAATAAATCTTTGTCATGCAATTGGAAAGACTGACTACTTTAGGTATTAAAAAAAACTTAACATAAACTTACAGTTGATAAACGGGCGTCCTTAATAACAAAGTGGGTTAAGTTTTGCTGACTTAGCAGGGGTAGCCGGGTTCATGGGATGAGGTCTCTCTAGGTCTTGCTGGCGGATGCGTTTGCTTCCCTGTTCCGTGGCGAACCGGATCGAGAGAGACTGGTTAAGGGAGACCATTTGATCTCTCCAGGCAGACTATCTCGATCATTGCCTTGCACCCCAGTGCGAGGGATGGATTTATACGTCAGTCACTCCTGGACACACTGACCCTTAGATTCCTACCCACCCTTTACACATTTTTCCTTCCCAGAACTTCAACTCTTTCCTTTTTTTAAAAAGACCTTCCTCACAGCTTCCCCTAGGCCCTGAGGTAAGTTTGTTTTGGGGAAATATCAATTCACCACGAAGCAAATGCAAAATGCTGTTATTGAAATAGTTCAGTTATGTATAATAAAAACTGTATAATTCTTACTACCCATCCATGAATAAAAGCCCATAAAAAAGGATTAAAATAATAAAAAGTTTATAAAATAAAAATTTGCTTCGCAATAGAGAACTCCAGCCCAATTTTTTTAATGATTAACGACCTTCTAACTTAAATAACTGCATTTTTATTTTTATTTTTAGAGTTCGTTTTAATAGTTAAAATAATTGTCAATGTTTTAATTTTTCAAGACCTAATGACAAGATATGGTGAATCGTGTGACGTCATCACTCCTGAAAAATTCCATAGGATCGAGAAATCAGCTGATCAACTGCCGCCATTTTGAATTCCGTTGTTCGAAGTATTCTCCCTAGAAATGGCATTACTATTTTTTTGTGCAGTAGTTTTTGAATATTTTCAATAATAGAGATAAATTAATAAGAGATACCTTTATTTTTGAAACATTATTTAGGCCTAAATAATGTTTCAATAAACACTACTAAATCTCTATAAACAGTATGTAAATAAACGAATAAATTAATATAATGGCTTGTGTCATATCATACATTCCAATACAATGACTTTACGGTGACGTCACGACACGTCGAACAGTGACGTCACAACTAAAATTTCAATAAGGCCAACTTGACGGCGTGTTTTTACGACTCGATTAAAAATTGACTTTTTAATATTTTTTTAAAAACACCGCGTTTAATATTATTAAATAAAGCTTATATATTCGGAATCAGTCAATCTATATGAACATATTTTTTTAAAGCCATAATATTTTTCACTGGTGTTCCTTATTGGTAAATTTTTGATCGCCCAGTTAAAATAGTTATTAATTCTATGGAAGGGTAAGATAGTAGGTATTAAATGCTGGTTTTGTTGTTTGGGAAGAAGTGAGAAGAAATAGAAACATGAGAAGGAAGCCATAGGAAGGAAGGCCCTTTCAGTTTAGTTAGATGCCGATAGATAAAAAAAACTATTTGTATGTAATTAATACTCTGAAATTCATATCCCCAAAACGCAATCAAATTATGTGCAAATCTATAAATGGTAATAGATATTATTTACAGACGATGTTCTTGAAAACAGCAACTTTTATAAAGATACTTTTGAAGGTTTATCAGAAAACAATCAATACCACAACACAAAGACTTGGCAGCATCCATATAATTATTTCAAATTATAATACCTTTAAAATATACCACCCACGGACAATTATAAAGGTTAAGATGAAGCCATACTAAATAATGCAAAATCATACAAAATCACATCCTTTTGTTTTGAAAATTTGATAGCTTAGAAGTATTATAGATGCTTCAATTAAATACTGTGTGTAGAACATACCTTGTCCCTTAAAAATATCGGTCATTTTTTTATAAGTCTTTTAATAAGCCTTCAAAAAAATAAAGTATAAGGTCTATAAAAAACACTTTCAAGTCCTAACTCTCCTCTTTGTAAACCCCTTTTCGGATTTGGTTTTATTGTATAATGTGGCAAATTTAGTTTCTTTTATAATAATCGCAAAAAAAAATATTTACGCCCAAACTTCAAAAAATAAAATAAAATATGCATTTTCTCGTTGTTATTTTTGACATCAATCAATACGGCCCGCACTCTACGAATTTGGATTCTTGAAGTAACCCTTATGGCACGGGCACAAGAACCATGCACTGGGCAACACCTGTTTCGTTTCAGTCACGCCCCAACCGGCGGGGGAGGCAGTCGTGTGACTCCGCGTCGCTTAGTTTCATGAAATCAATTTTAAATTTAAGTTTTCTTACGACAAACAATGCGTAAAACAGGAATTAATATTTTTTACAGGCCTTTACGAAATCAACCTGTAAAAAAAATCACAAATACCTTTTCAAACCTTTCCAAAAGCTTTTTCTCAAATATTTTTAAACTCCTCCTATAAAGGGCGTGAATTCCGATTTCGATTTTTCCTGAACTATTGGATCGCCTTATATCACATGCCTGCAACCATGAAACAATCCACACAAAAGACATCAGGGAAATAATTTCCCTTAACACCTATGACGGATGAATAACCGCTGGAGCGATTTTGGTTGAAAAATGGACCACTTTTATTTTTCTGCGATTGATAGCGATCCAAAAATGGACCGCTTTTCCCTATCATTCGTAAAACATTTATTGTAATTATTTAAAACATTTCCTTGGCCAACCATTTATTTTAAAACGAAGCTATTGAAATGCTTTTAATATCTACCATAGATGTCGCAAATCCGAACTTCGTAGACTATTTTTTTAGAACGATGTTAAAAATACATTATTAAAATATTTTTTTCCGTTGACTATTTGATCAGCTGTTTACGGATAAAATTAACTCCTTTTCCTATAGATACGCACCTATCATTACCAAGTATACCGCAGAAAACATACAGAAATCGAAAATATTTTATGTTGACTCGAATAAGTAACCCTCATGGCAGTTTCAAGTAAAAAAAAAACGCAGGATTCGCGCGATAACTTATGATTATTTAATATTTTTTTTATAAATCCTACAAATATGAGATATAGACTGGGGATTCTGTGTGGGATAGATCTGGTGGTCTTGCACCAGGGCGGTACTGAGAGTTTCTTCCATTCTGGAACGTGCTGCAAATATGCTATAAACTTTTAATGAATTAATATTTTTTGCGCACGCCGAGATTTGACTTTAGGATTGCGAGTCAAGAGTCTTATCCCTCGACCACCGAGGCCGTCAATGAAAGACCACCATTCATAATTGAAATTTTGTTGCTGGAAATGGCTTTAGCGTTTGGTGACCAGATCAGATCTTCACCTTCATCTCCCACATCTCCTTCCCTTCCCCATTACCTTCAGCCCGACAACATACCCCAATTAGGGATTCCATAGTTTTACTGACCCCTTACGGTTGGGAGCAATTGGGAATCTTTTGCGGTACTGACGTTAAACAAAAAAAATTATAATATAAGTTGATTAAAAAAAACTAGAAAACCAATGCCGTAGGTCACCCCGATTGATTCGCTACGTTTGGTAAGTTAGCAGGGATGCCCGGGTTCATGGGGTAAGGATTTTCTACGTCTTGGCGGCGGATGCGTCTGCCCGTGCTACTGGATTTGGAGAGACTAGTCGATGGAGACATTTTCACTCTCCAGCGAAACTCTATTGCCTTGCACCGCAGGTTAAGGGAGAAATTCAAACGTCCGTCACCCTATCCGATTCTTAGGAGGCGTCTACTAATATCTACAGGAATTCCAAAAACTTAAAAAATCGAACTAATATCTATGAGAAGGAAAGTGTTGACGAATATCTACAGCTCAAACTGTTGACGAATATCTATGAGAACCAAAGTGTTGACGAATATCTACAGTACTGGTAGAGGTTGGATTTGCAATTATATATAGCATATCGGAATAACGTAATATTGCGTACGCAGTTTAAAAAACTTAAGTATGTATGTAAAAATCCCTAATATCGGACTATTGGACACATTTAGCTGATTAATCCAACATACGCTCTGTAGATATTAGTTCAACCTACGCTCTGTAGATATTAATCAACACTCTGAAGTTCGTAGATATTAGTTCAACATATGAGCTGTAGATATTCGTCAAACATACAGGCTGTAGATATTAGTATCTGGAGTCGATTCTTACCCACCACTCATATCTTTTTCCTTTCCAGATCTTCCTCTTCTTTCTTTCCTTAAAAAAACCCTCCATATAGCGTCCCCAAAGATGACACAAGCCCTTAGGGAAATTATTTTCTACGGGACCTCCCATGTGGAGCTAATGAAAAAAATATAATAATCTTTATATTCTGATTGTTGCTAAAAGGAAAATACCAGTTTACACTTTTATCCATTCAAGAGAATAGATATTGAAATATAAGAGACGTGCTATCCACAGTTTTTACTGGATGGGACTGTGTTTTCTGACGTCGCCGATATTGTTAACCAATACTATTGCACACCTTCAAAAAATCAACTAAATGAACGAATTCTTTCCGTATTCAAACTATGCCCTTTAGGTAGTAGTCCGCCGACTGTCGGGCGGCCATCATAGCTTACGAGTAGGGATGCAAGATTTTAAAAAATATCCATATATCGATATCGTTATATATCGAATTGAGTCGATATTGATATATCGATATATCGGTCTAGCAGGTCGATATATCGATATTTCTTCTTTTTTAAAAGGTTATAGAAATACAATGTAGTTTTAGTTATATGTTTATCATATTATTAAAAGTTTATCGATTATGTATGTATGTAATTTTTTATTCTTATCTATGTGAATAATCACAAATTTTGGATAGGTACATAAAAATGTTTTTTTTGTCCATAAATTTATTTTTAAAAAATTATTACAATATTTTGTACCAGCTATCGAACCTAAAAATAGTAACTTCCGTCTGCTTCCTTGTAGCCGGTTTCTGCTTTGAGTTAAACTGGCTCCTGCCTTTGAAAAAAGACGTTTAGAAGCAACACTTGTTGCCACAATTGGTCATTGTCACTTTAAAAAGATTGGGATACGTACCTTGCATCTCTTGCCATGCTTCAAGAATGTTTACTTTTAGAGTATTTACAAGAGCATAATAATAGCATTTTACCCAGTTTTGTGGGTATTTTAATTTGGGCGGGTTTTTTGATATTTCAATACGATATATTGAGATTTTCAATATTGATATATCGATATTTTTAGGGGTCGATATATCGATATTGATCGGTTTTCCGATATATCGTTGCATCCCTACTTACGAGTATCTCTTGTATTTTAATACCTTTGATTACACATTACACATTACACAGTGAGTTCGCTAACCCGAATCAATCTCCCATTCATCATTACTTCTCCACTGATCTCTGTGGTCCACACACTGCCCCTTCTTCCTTGTACCGGTTCCTCCTCCATACAAGGCGGTGAACATCAATACTACACGTACACATCTACTTCAAAGAGAACCGATTTGATTCCACTAATTTGGCACTTCATAGAGTTAAGAAGCGATGTAGGCACAATAACATCAGTTGTACAATAGTACAATGTGGTTTCATTCTAAAACATCGTAATTTTTAAATGATTATGAAGGAATGCAGGTCGGCTTCTCTTGGATTCATCTTTCAACGTATCTAAAAGATACAACCTATAATATACACGCTTATTCTCCGCCTTGAACACATTTGTGTGTACATGCGTTGCCTGTAGTTTTTTGACAGCATCTGTATTTTAAAACGGCATGAAGTTATCGGATTTAGGTTATTTTTGATTCAGGCAAATTTGTTCGCTTTTGGGATCAGCTAATTTAGATCTCATAGGCCCGGCATATCGGTTGATAAGAAGCCCGCTTGTTTGAGCTTAGCACAGCTTGAAATATAATCCGTATATGTATAGATCGAAAGCCTTAATGTGAACTGTCTTTGAATGTAATAGAGGAATATTACGTTTCTTTCAAAACAAATCTAATGTCAACATGTGTGGTATATCTATGAGCTCTACTGTCATCTTCATCGGGATAGCTCTCTATGCACCGAGAAATCGTGATATTACGATCGCGATCTTTCAAAAACGACAACAGTTTATTTTTAGGAGGGTTTAATTTACGAGTTAATTTTTGATGAAGTTCCCTACTTAAATCAGCATGGTGCTATGAGCGAGTACACTAAATTTAAATTACTACAGTTGGTTTGAAAATGTGTGTATTTCGTATATTTTAGAGAGAGGGGGGGAAGGCAGGAGGGGGAGTGACAAATGAGGTGTGGTTCGAGGGAGGGAGAAGGCAGGGAAGGCGAAAAGGGAACGCAGAAGGGGAAGAAGCCGCGGGAGGGGAAAGGGGAAGCATGGGAAAGGACATGAAGGAAAAAAAAAACATCTTTGGGTGGCATCTCAACGCATGCCGGGTACCAGCTATTTTCTAAAAAGCAAATTTGACAGCGCATTTAATCGCATTTCAAAAACAGTTTTTGGTTTTCAGAATACGTTCAGAATCATCATCATCACTATTGGTTCTACAACACCTGGTGGATCTTGGCCTCTTCAAGAGTCTTCCTCCACTCATCTCGGTTTTGTGCCAGCTCTCCCCAGTTACGTTCAGAAGTATTCAGTTTCTTTCGATTTTATTGCAAAGCGGTAATACTCTGACTTTCTGACAGAATATTCTCTAGGGTCAACTCGTTGTATTAACGCTTTAAAAATCGGCTTATATTATTAGGTAGGTAATAGGAGAGTATATTATTGTGTCTAAAATTAATTGTGCATTAGAAAGTTATATTTTTATCACATTTTTCGAAATACCAATAATATTTTATAGTGAATTAAAAAAAAAAGTTTTACTCTTTACAAAGAGGCCCTTAGAAAAACCTTAAGCCCATGTCCTATTTGGGGATGCTTTACAGAGGTTCAAAAAGAAAGAGGAGCAAACTTCGGTCTTATAAAACACATTTAAGAGAAGCGAGGATAAAACAGTTTACTACTCGCATAAATTAACCAATACCTCTACTACAGGTTACCAAAAAAGGTTCGCTACGTTTGGTAACTTAGCAGGGGTGCCTGGATTCATGGGGGTGAGGTTTATCTAGGTCTTGGCGGCGAATGCTTTAGCCCACTACCTAATGCTTTTGGGCCGGATCTTGGATTGAGGGAGATCTTTTGACCTTTCCAGCCAGAATCTCTCGACACGCACTCTATCGTCAAGCGCCACATTGGGAGGGATGGATTTATAAGTTCGTCATTCCTGAACACATTGGCCCTTATTCCTACCCACCAATTATACATTTTCCTTCCCAGAACTTCCTCTCCTTTCATTCACTAAAAATACCCTCTACACAGTACACAGCAGTGTAAAAAAAGATATTAAATTTATTATCGATTGTCTTACTATGCACAAATGAGTAGATATACCATTTTTTTGCTAAAAAGGTGATACTTATAAAAACACCAATCTCTATATTAAAAAAAAACAGGAGCTGAGAAACTCTTCATAATTTCATTAAAAAATCACTCGCTAATTATTTATATATAAATTTCCTACAATTTATCACGAGGAGTTAAAAAATACGGATAATATCAAACGAAACCCAATACAATATTTTATTACGTGCAATAAAATTATAATCGTATCACACAGAATTAATGAGCCTGGATGCTAATGAGGTAATATTTTTTACATGTGCCAGGACCGCATGAAAAAGTGGAGATGAATGGGTGGGGTGAGAGGTAAGGCGAAGGAAGGATTGCTCTTCGAGACCAGTCATCCATCACCCGGTGTCAGGGAACAAGATGTTTGAGCTAGGGCCAGTGACAACACGCAGAGATCAAACTCCAGCCTCCAAGTTGCCATTCCGACATGTTTAATAAAGGACAGGAATTTGCGTTGAGGAAATTTAAAAACTTTAATGTTACGAACTCAGGAGAATCATTATTTCGATAAAAGAGTGAAAATTATTTTAAAATAAAACAATAACTTTGTCAATACCACTTTTATTATTTATACTTACCGACCGGGTTTCGCTACAACCGTAGCCTCTTAGGGGAGTATAAAACTCTACTAAATTAAGTTACTTGGATGTGTTTTAAATAATATACCTATGGTTTAAAACAAAAGGGTAGAAAGTGAATTGGAAAGGGAAATGAAATGTTCTTTGACAATGGGGAACAACCTAAGTATTCTACTTTGATTTATATTTATTTGATTGTTAATTACTTTATTATTAATGTTTTTGGCTTTCCTTAGTTCTAAGGCTTCCAAGTTTTTTTTATTTATTTTTTTATTTTTATTTATTGAGTTAGTTTATACTACATGAACATAAACTAATAAGCACAATGTAACATTTCATTTGATAAATTTAAATATTTTTACAGTAAGCATAACATTTCTTTTTAAATACATTCATTCTTCATACTTTCAGGCATTTCATCATACATCTTTAGTCCTCTGTACATTAGGCAGTTCTGTGATTTTGATTTCTTCATTTGTGGCAATCGAACTCTGTTTATATTTCTTGTTTCGTAATTATGAATGTCTCTATTAAAAACAATTTCATCCTTAAGAGGAATATAAACGCTAGAAATATTTCGAATCTCATGCCTACAAAATTTTAAAATCGAGCGTCTTTTT
This sequence comes from Limnephilus marmoratus, assembly GCA_917880885.1. NCBI lineage: Eukaryota > Metazoa > Arthropoda > Insecta > Trichoptera > Limnephilidae > Limnephilus > Limnephilus marmoratus. The sequence goes on from OU862931.1 coordinate 31,231,545, forward strand.
GCACGAGGCTAGTAAGCGAAAAAGTGGTTTTTATATATTTTGTGCATAATTTTATAAGAACGAAAAAAAGTTAGAACATAGATAAAGTCAAAAATAGTCTTAGCCGTAAAGGGGTATTTTTTAAAAATTGTTACTTACATTAGTTCATAGTTAAGTCATGAGAAAACATTTTTTTTAGTGGTTTACGCTTATATTTTTTGTTACGTAAATAATAATTTTATTGTAATTCCAATACATAGATAAAGTAGTTAAAGCTTCAATTTATCCGTAGCATATTTTTTGATGTTCATACTGTAAGCCGATTCGTCGTAAAGATTAATCAAAATAGTATCTAAACAGGGTTTCACGTATATATACATCTTTCAGTATTTTGGCATTTGGATTTTCATAATTTTATGCACAAAAATTAACACATTAAATAGTAGTCTCTTTTTTATTGGAATCCAATTTAGCTCCTCTCTCATTTGATTAATTCTTGCGTATTTGCCTTTCCCCAGTATACATCTCATAGCTTTGTTTTGTATAACTTCTAGTTTGTTCAAACAATCTGATACCTAGTTCGTTTTTATGCATAATCTGGAACCCTAAGTATATTATGTCACATAGATAGGATTGAGAAAGTGCAAAACCGATTTCTACCATACCTTGATTTTCGGAGCTATCGTCCTCATCTGAGCCACGAAGAGTCAGCCGCGTTCTTCAGGATATCGTCCTTGGAAAGTCGAAGAAATTTGGCAGATGTAAATATTCTTACAAAAAATAGCTACCTCTATGATCTATCATAGAGGTAGCTATTTTGCCCGGAATTACTAGAAAGAATTCAACTAAGAGTGCCCATCAGACAAACCAGACAAAACCACGCATTAAACATTCCTCAACGCAACACTAACTCCAAACAAAATACATTCATTCATCAAGCTTGACACACCTTTAACATTTCATACAGTGAATTAGACCTATTTAACACAGTACCTAACGTTTTCAAAACTAAATTGAATAAATAACATTTACACATACATACCATTATTTACACAGAAAAGATCCACCTCTTTCCACTCCCTTCCACCATCCCATCCACATAACTTAATTTAACTATTTTTCTCGATTTTTCTTTATACCTACTCACTAAATAATTTGATACACTTCAGCGAAAACCTATAATTGGTTAAATTTCTGTACATATTTCATCAAACATTACTAATAATTGTAACTGTTGGTTTTCTGTGTTTCTCTGTTGGTGATGCCTGTGTTTTTATCAAATTTATGGTCTCTTTCGATAAGATGGTTCGCAAATTTGGAAAAGCCATTACTATGTAAACATCTTAGGTGTTCTTTGACACGACGTTAGGGTGTATTTTCCTTCTTTTCAAACAAATCAAAACTAATTAATCAATAAATATAACGCCATTTCCTCGCATGGGTGGGCAGAGAGGATGGACCGCCAAACAACTCACTCTTGGCATATTGTACTCCTGGCTTCATTTGCTTTCATATATCGTCTAAGTCTAATACATACCTACCCTTCTGTTATTCTGTCTCTTGACATGGCCCGACTTATTTATTTGTTCACAGTGTCTACATGCCCAAACCATCTAAGCGTCTCTTTCTTAATCTTACTCTTTACGCTTACATCAGTCTTGCAGTAATTTTCATTTTCATTAATATTTCATTTATTTTAGACTTTTGATAGCCGGCGTGGTCGAGGGGTAAGGCTCTTGACTCGAAATCCGAAGGTCGCGGGATCGAAACCCGGCGTGGGCAAATAAATTTTAGTCGATTAATTTGTGTTATTTCACAATTAATTCATTTAAAATAGTACATAGTGTAAGACAAATAATTCAGAATTGATTGTTTGAAATGGCTGTAATCGTGTTTGGTGGCTAGATCTGAATAGCCAGCTACTCACCTTCCTCTCCTCCCCAATCTCCTTCTCCTCCCCACTACCTACCTCACAACGTATTCATATAAAAAAAGACCAATTATTCCACGGCTTTCTTTTAAATGCACCAAAGTCAAATAATAATAATTATTAAGTATCACTTGCTCCAATTGGTATTTACAGGCAAGATAGGTCGCCGAGGGCTTGGCAGGAGACAAATGTCTTGGCTGCGAAATGTACGAGAGTGGACCAGCATTATAAGTATGGAGGAGCTATTCCGGGCAGCGCAAGACAGAGAGACATTTTCTAGAGTGATCACCAACGTCTGGGGGACCTGATAGGGCACACCAAGAAGAAAGTCAAATTTCACGAGGCCCGCACAGAATTTAGAATTTTTAGCAGGTCATAATTAGAAATGCCATTTTCCAATGTAACACTAGTCTTCAAAAATCTCAGATATTGAATGATTAAACAATTTTAAGATGAAATTGCAAAAAAATATGTGTCGGAAAACCGAATTGGCTCTTTTAGAGGTAAGCCACAGGTTAGTACCTATCTCGATTATGCAAGAAGTATTGATAAACCATTAAATTACGATCTGTTTTATCCCATTCAAAATGATAATAATAATTTTGATAGCGGTTAAAACAAGATAAGATATCTGAATTGAAATCTGACCATCGAGTTATAATTGCGGCATCACCTTTGTGACGGTTTTTCATTGACATCTCTGGGATTGACATCTTCCCCTGGCTGGTGCAGGACCACCTCGGATGCTGTAGGACTTCAGGGTATCGGACTTCTCATCTCGGATGTGTTTTGTTTAATTGATGCGGGACATCGGCTCGTATCTGGTTCAACCGCAAGGTCGATCAATCTACTTATGAAAAAATAACTATCTTGTGTGTTCCAATACAGTACTTTAATGTAGTATTTTGGTATGGTATTATCTTGTGTGTTCCAATACAGTACTTTAATGTAGACATTTTGGTATGAGATTGCTTTGACAATAATTTTATATATTTTTATCTTGATGAGTAAAACCTAAAATTGTAATAATAAATTAATGTAGGCAATATTAGCGTAACTTAATCGAAAATCTGAAACAGAAAAAGATACTATTGTAGAAAGCAATCACTTTGTGGTTTGACATATTTAATAATATAAAATATTTTTTTGTTTAAAACCACGAAATTTATTAATTTATGAACCAACCGGTTTCGCTTATCTTAAGCTCTTCGCTTATCTTAATCTTCGCTTATCTTTTCAGAATTCGCCAATCATTTGATCGATAAAGATCATACGTTCTGTCATAGCACCGGTGCTAAAATCTTACATAAAAACGGGCATGGTAACAGACTAAACAATTTAGAGGCGCTAGAAAAAATACCGTAAAAACCAAAAGTCATATACTTAATAATCAATTAGACATATCAAGTAGTCCAATATTAGGTCTGTTTCCAATAAACCCTTAAAAAAAAAAAAAAAAATTCCCAGTGCTCCTTACCACTATGCCAGTTGATGCTTTGTTTCTCCAAATTTATTATTATAAATTATAACCCATTAGTCTACCTAATTATCTTTCTGTTTTTTCCCATAACTTGAGTGCATATTTTAATGTATTTTATGGCCGTCTATGTGCTTGTTATATTTGTATCATGTTGTCTCCCTCCATATTTTGTTATATATATAAGTACACATTATGTACTTCTTGTTTAGTATTAATTTGTACCCTGAAGAGGCTTAAGATAAGCGAAACCGGTTGGTTCATAAATTAATAAATTTCGTGGTTTTAAACAAAAAAGTATTTTATTTTATTAGAAAAAGATACGCTCATTACTAGGAATCGATCCCAGGACCTCTGCATTGCCGAACGGAGCTCTATCACTGAGCTAATGTGACCCAATCCTTATCGGTCTATTCTATTCGGTGTATCATATTTCCACTGAGAATGCTTTGCTACGCTGCTGCACCTTTATGTACGAATGCAAGATTGAAGTCGAACTAAATGCTACCTAGATAGTGTCTTGGATAAATTTATCCATTTTTATTGAATTTGCGACATCTATTGACTTTTCTGCAATCTCGAATGAATACTTATTTTTAACTTAAATATTAAAACTTCAAATTATGATATTTAATTAATTTAAGACAAAAAAGTAAAAAAAAAATCGCAAAGTTGCGGCTGTCTGAAAAGACATTTTTACCAGTTTTTTTAACTTTTCCGAATTTTTTAAAAATAGTAAAAATTTTAATTTAGTTATAGCTTTATTTGATGCGATAGAGTAATGCATAGAGAAGGCTCACACTGAATTTCAAATAAATTGGTTCAGTAGAACTTGAGATATCATGACAACCGTCTCAAAAAAAGGAGTTTCGAGAAAAACGCGTACAAAATTTTGTTCAATTTTAATTCTAGATAGATTTCATCTAAACCTCTACACTAAAATGGCTATAACTTTAAAAATAATTCGAATTTTGAAAAATCCTTTTAAGGAGACATTTTTGAAAGTCTAAACTATCGAATTAAGAAGTTTTTTTTTCTAGTATACCCCCTTAAAGTAAAATTGATAAAAAATATTAATTTTACTATCTTACTAAATCACGGAATGATCGCCGACCACAGTTTTCACAGAGAATATAATTCAACTCGTCACCATTCTCCGCTTGTCATTGCTGCAACAATTTATAGTTCATCTGCTGCGTTAGGTCGGCCAAGCACGATGGCTGATCTAACCTATAACGTCAGCGAGCTTTCTACTTCATTAGATACAATATATTATGGGAGGTAAAACAGGTATGGCAGATACTAGAAGTGCTCCAGATAGTTGGCAGATCTCACGCTCTATTTAGACTCTAGGAATCTAAGAGAAATAGGTAAGATATTATCGATGGTGATTCATGTTACCTATTTTGTAAGAGTTGTAACAGGGGAGATGAAACAGACGAGATGTAACAAGAAAGTCTCTGGAAAAAAGGGAAAAAGGATTTCCAATATACAGGGTGTTAAGGGACGTACTTGACTTACTTTAACCAGTGATTCCTGACATTATTTGGAGAAAAAAATGTAAATTAAATTTTGGTCTCCGGTGACTTTTTGGATGACTTTTTTTTATTTAAAAAAAAAAATTCTTCAAAATCAAATAAAAAAAAAATTCTTCCGCATGTCTTCATTGGTCACTCAGCCGACTAACCGATCAACTCCTAACCCTGCCTCCAACTGTCCGATAGCTACCATTTTTTTACGTTTTTGTAGAAAAAATAAATTAAAAAAACATCAAAAATTTCACCGGAGACCAAAATTTCATTTACATTTTTTACTCCAAATAATGTCAAGAATCACTGGTTAAAGTAAGTCAAGTACGTCCCTTAACACTCTGTATATTAAAGGTTTTAATTCATATGCACGCTGGGTTTTTGAAGAGAAAACTTCTTTATCACCGTTCTGATTTAAAACTCGATGAAACGAAAAAGAGACATCTATAGAATTTGGCCTGCGAGAGAATGGGATAGAATAATCAGCTTCGTAGTCTCCCCACTCTTGTCTTCTTTAGTTTTCTGAAGGTTTCACTTGTACCGCGTATGAACAAAATATTTGTATTTTTTGTTTTTGTAGATTTTCTCAGCTACGAAAACTCAGATATTTTTTCATAATACATAAAATTACTAAATCTCTGCATATATATATTCAAAATTATAACTACTTATTCAAATGATTTGTTTAACTCCACACAGGAGGCCCTGAGGAATATAATTTCCCCCCAGGGCCTAAGTCTTTCTGTGAGGGTCTTTTTGGGAAAGGAAGAAGAGAAAGTTCTGGGAAAGAAAAAGGTATGAAGGGTGAGTAGGAATATGAGGAGGGAATCTAGGGGTATGCATCCATCCCTCCTACTGCGGTTCAAAGCGATGCGTCGAGAGAGTCCGGCTGGAGAGGCCTCCCTCAACCAATCTCTTACGATCCGGCTATGATATTGCCCACCTTCAGCCATGCAGTAGGTGGGCAATAGCATCTGCTGCCAAGACCTAGACACATCACGAACCCAAGTACCCTTGATAAAAACACCATTTCCGAAATGATTTCAATAAAAAAATGAAATAAAATGGTATTCTTTCGGTGCATAAGTAGGTAAAGATTTTTTTACTTGAAGCTCAAATTTTTTGTCATCTTCCTGATCGATATGAAGTGATGTGTGATAATGGTACGAGACATAACAATTTTCTATGATATTGATCCTAATTGTATTGGTGAGGTCGAATAATCGTTTTTTACTGCAAGCTTCCGACTTTTTAAGGCAGTTTTTAAGAAAGAACATTGTACTTATTAGTAGTGACCGACCGAAGGTTCGGTTTAGGCAAAAAAATGTAGTATTGGCATCAGTTTCGGTTTCGGCAGATTTTCTGCCGAACCTTTATAATATGCATAAGTGTTGATTATTGACAAATTTTTGTTCCAAGAAGTAGTTAACATGTTTGTTAATTTTTAGTAATATCAAAAAAAAATAATAAAAATCACAAAATTCAATTATTGTTTTATTTTTTTTTTTTTAACACGTGTTAACTGTTTGTATTAAGTGTAAAAAATAATCCAAATTTCAGTAAACTATAGATTTTTAACATGTCTAAAAAAGTTTCGTTTTCCGGCCAAAACTGAGACAGCTACCGAAAATTCGGTTTCAGTTTCGGTAGAAAGTCCTGTTTCGGTCGGACGCTAATAATTAGGTATACATATGAAATTTAAGTAACTAACAAATTACGCCAAAAGATCACGGAATTTAAGCCAGTAATTTGTTTCTATTTTTAGAGCGTAATATTTAAAGAAATATACATTTTTGCTTTCTAATTACATAATCATAATGCAATGCTATTATGATAAATATAAGTACCTACATCGATCACGGAAATTTGAAATGCTGTAAACGACGAAAAACGTTTAGGAGAGTGAAAAGAAAAATTTTATTTTTCAAAAAATCATTTCTTCTTTTTTTGTAGACAAATAATTATGATTTTTTTATTATAAAATAACATTGAATAGATTTTCAAAACACTTAATTTTTTAATAAATTTCTTTATTAACAGTATTTCATTTATTTTTAATTTTTAAGAATCCTCTTAAAATGCACGTAGTAAAAGACGCACTTATTTTCCTAGACATAATTCTACGAGCAGATCGAAAGAGAAAAAAATGACATATTTAACTAAAAATAATTTTTCGATCTATTGTCCTTTAAAGCATTTCAAATTTCCGCTATCGATATTATATTATTATTTTTCCACAGTTCTCACTAAATTATCTCTAAATTATTCCACAATACAGAACATTGTAATTTTCTTCACTTTGAAGAGATTGAACAGGCTTTTTTTCGATTATTTCTGGCTTTCACCCTTCAAGGGTGTTCTAGGCCATCATTTAAAATTACAGAGAAAGGAAAGATGAAATTATATATTAATTTTATTTAAATGAGCGTATTTCAGAATTATATACAACTAGCTGGTTCCCGGCATGCGTTGCTATGCCATTTAATAAAGAAATTGTTTCTCCCTACGTGTCCTTTCCCATTCGTCCCGTTCCCGTTCCCGTTCCCGTTCCCGTTCCCGTTCCCGTTCCCGTTCCCGTTCCCGTTCCCGTTCCCGTTCCCGTTCCCGTTCCCGTTCCCGTTCCCGTTCCCGTTCCCGTTCCCGTTCCCGTTCCCGTTCCCGTTCCCGTTCCCGTTCCCGTTCCCGTTCCCGTTCCCGTTCCCGTTCCCGTTCCCGTTCCCGTTCCCGTTCCCGTTCCCGTTCCCGTTCCCGTTCCCGTTCCCGTTCCCGTTCCCGTTCCCGTTCCCGTTCCCGTTCCCGTTCCCGTTCCCGTTCCCGTTCCCGTTCCCGTTCCCGTTCCCGTTCCCGTTCCCGTTCCCGTTCCCGTTCCCGTTCCTCCTCCTCTTCCTCTCCCGCGTCCCCTTCCCCTTCACGTTCACATTCCGTCTTCTCCACCTTTCCTCTCCCCACTCCACTCTTCCCCTTCCTCCGTCCCGCGAACCCCCCTCCCCCTCCCACCTCCCGCATTCCATACATTCAGTCCCGGTACATTCAGTTTTCAAACAGCTCGCGTGCCACCTATTGCATTTTTTTATACAAACTTCGTAATGCCATAGCTCACCAGCAGTTTTATACAAACCTTGTCCTGACAACAACTGAATCATGCACGGGGCATGGGGATGAGGGTAACCTTGCGGATACCCTTGCTAAGACGCTAATGGATTTCGTTGAGTTATGCGCAACCACCAAACAGAAAGGTATATCACAATTAAGTGGTACTCACGGTAGTTGTCTTCTAGCTTGGTGACAGTCATAGATGTCCATAGCGCTCGATATTGTTCTATTTGATAGTTAGAACTTCGGTAAAGTTTGAGTCACGAGTTCACACAAAATATACGAAAGAATACGGTAGGATTTATACTTTGTGTGACGATATGATGAATAACACTTCGGCTCGGTGCGAAATGTCACTATACGGTCGGGGGTTAGCAACGGACTGACTTGTTGACGATAAAGCGCTTGTCACTTGTTGACCGTGTAGTTAGGTACCCTTATTGTGCGGAATTCCCAAGTCTGGGTTCCTGCCGATCTCGTATGACAATCGGAGCACAAAACGAAAGAAATCCATCGGCGTTATGAAACATTCCGCCCACCAAAATACAGCAAATTGTATTTTAAAGAAAAGTTGAACGTTAAGCGAAACGCAGAATGCCATGAAATGTAACGTCGATGAAAAGAAGACGAAGCAGAAGAACTAGTTTTAAACGATAACTAGATGTAGATAAACTAGACGAAAAGAAACTAAATGATACGATTAACATAGACGTAAAAAGAATAAAACGAACCGCGAAACGATGATGATTAGTCACATTGCCTAGGCAATGGACACGATTAGGTGAATGGTCTTGTAAAAGAAGATCCATTCAAAGTACGAAGCGTAACGATAGAACAAGATTTTTAATAATGATTCTAATCACTTGCTCCGTAGAGAGTGATGTCCAATGTTTGGTTAAAGATAGAATACGAATTTCGAAATGATTAAGTAGAAAATCCGAACGACGAGAGGCTTTGTTATGAAAGTTGTGTACGAATAGATGACAGTAAGCAGTAAGACGTTGGAGTTTCTAAATACGATATAATTTGTTTAATAAAATTTTAGCAGAATATATCATGTTGGACTAATGACGATTGAACTCGTTCTTCAGAGTGGAGTTCAGTTTTGTTAAAATGGCCATCTGAGATGGGCCAAGAATCGTTTGGCTGGACAAACCCGGAGGGCTCCGCCCACCATAATACGTTACGGATAAGAACGGCCTGAGAATGGCCACGTGAAGCGATATCCGATGGATTATCAACCGATGATGCTTGACGTCGATGATTAGATGCGATAACTGTCAAGAGCGATAATTGGTCGGTGTAACGATTCCCGTGACGAGTATCATCGGGTGAAGCATCCGGTGGCCTCCACTTCCATCCCAATACCCTGAGAGTAAGAAAATGATCAACATTCTTGAAGATTACATCAGTGAGATAGTAGCCCGGCGGTAAGTTTCGGTAGGCGCGAAGTTTTGGTTTGCTACAATCCGACTTCTGCAGTTCAAGTTGACCTCGTTTGGTATGTTCGATAACTTCGGATTGCGTTTGTTGAGCTTGTTCCACACTGGAACAGCCGACGACGATTGAATCGATATTTGAATCCGAAGTGATCGCGTATCGTGTGAGTGATATTCGTAACCATTATTTTCTGTCAACGATCTGACAATACGGTAGGACAGAATAAAGGCAGAGATATCAGAAGTCACAGGGTGTAATGGGTAATCCGGGGTAGATTCCGATAATTGATGACGCCAAAATATTCTTTGGAACGCGTGATTTGGCTCTTGTGGGCATATTTGGTGATACATTTGCCGTACTTCAGCAATGAACACCACAGATGGCGAACGAAAGTTTTGCAGAAGTTCAGCAATGTTTGTTTGAAGCTTGGGAACGATAAGGAAGGCATCATTTGACGATGATTCATTCACCTCCGTCACCGAGGCATCGAAGACAATTCGCAAAGTAGTGGTAACGGTGCCCGGACGAAGAATGCAATGACGAAGTATGTGATGCATTTCCTTGAGTAAATCTTTTCCAGGAACACGTGTCATGTGACCACTGTGCAAGTAGTCAGTCATGAAAGCGAAGTACGGTTCACGTAAACTGAGCTTTACTGTCGGTTTACGTTCGATTGAAAGGATGATGCGCGAAGAAACTTCGCGCGAACCTGGGAAAGCGATATCCTTATCCTTTTCGCCAAAAGGTAAGGCTACGATGAATTGTCCCGAAGGGTCACGTGAGTGATTAGTGTGATGGACCTGCTCATCACGTTGTTCTTCAGGAGTGAGATGTGAAGACTGAGGGAATGTGTCAAACTCTCTCAGTTTCTTGACCTTTTCAGAAAGACGGTACTGGTTGGTTTCGATAAATTGACTAGAAAAGTCACGTGAGCGATAAATGCGATACACTTGGTCACGACGTTGTTTAGTGGGCTGTGAAGACTGAGGAAATATGTCCAACTCCCTCAGTCTCTTGACTTCTTCTGGAAGACGATACTGGTTGGTTTCGATGAAGGAGTTTGTTTGACGATCGGTAGTAAAACCAACCGAATCCAGAGGAAGCCAACCGAATGGTGAATTGATAGCTGAAGGCTGGTGAAGATCACCCGTTAATTGGGGTCTTGATAGAGAGGGCAAGATCTCAACATCTCGAAGTAGGTCAGTCGCTCCTGTGTCAGTTGTCAGTTTGTGACAGTCAGAGTCGGCATGAAGTATGTCTTGGAACAGATGACAAGATAACTGGTCGAATTGAATCGTTGGCGATGGAAGTAACTTCGTGTTGAAGGTAGTTTGTCCCTTAACATCGACATCGAAATTAGTGACGCCTGACGCGGTTGTAGAAGATTGGCCTAAGCCACGGATTTTCTGAGAGCTGACTGGACGCTCGGCAGTGCGATTGGATATGAAGTGTGCTTGACTGTCTGAATCGGTCAACCCACGAAACGTTTGAAAACTGCCGGAGGGATCACGATTGCTAATATGAGCAGTAGGCAAACGTACGATGGATCTGTCACCGAAGTTAGCGAGGAAAAGAACTGGAGGATCTGAAATAGAAGCTCCTTGAATGGCAAACGTGGTAGGTCGTTGGTACTCCTCTTCAGCAGAAATGTTGTCTTCCCTATTGTAATGGTCCGCCACCCTCGGCTTTTGACACCAATTGTGATGAACCCTACCTAGCTGATTTACTTTTCTAAGCTTCTACCTCGTAGTTTAAATCTCGTAGCTCCTGTCTCGTAGCCACGCTCATAATTCTACCCTTATGTCCTACTGATCACACCACTAGGTATGATGGCCTGACTCAACCCTCCTTTCGGTTTATTTCTACCTCAGGCTCGTGATTTCTAAACCCCTATACCTTATAATCTAGCTAAACCTACCCTATCTTCTTAAATCCCTGCGATTTTCTCACAGTAATCAAGATTTAAGATTTTAGTTCACATTATTTCTATAATCTGCGTTGTGTATTTTTTGTTTTAGATTTTACATCTGTTTGCATACTTAATATGCACACATATGTAGAGAAGATAATGTATTACGTGTGGTAACCCATAGATTCTTTTAGAGAAAGGGTGAGAATCTTCCGATTTATTAATTATTATTATTTGAGTATCTTTTACCGAGTTTGATAAACTAACCCCGCCTTAGACTTTGTGTCTATTTGATTTCCGTAGGAATTTAGTGTGTTTATTTAATTCTTCCTATCACCGCTGATACATCGATAACATAAACAACAGTTAATAAATTACATCATTTCAAGAAATAAAAAAAACCTTACCTTACCAGTGTAGAATGTTCGTATTCGAGAGTCCGGTTTTCTCAATTGGAGTTCTTGTCTGCAGCTTCCCCTAACATAATGTTTTGTATACATAGTTAGTGTTATTTGTTAGTATTCGCAAACTGTTGAAATAGTAAGGATGGATGGATGTGGGGAGGGGGATAATATGTTTGCTGAAAAGTCGGCTCCTCCGCTAACCAAGTGAAAACCGATGAACAACAATTACAAACTCGAATTATCCCAGTACGTTTGCTAGGCTTGTCCTTAGATCCGAGTTTTACTCTCTTCGACGAGCGTCTCATGCTATGAAAGGGGCCCTTCACGCCAGCAGGGGGAATACCAAGTCTTCATGCCGTTTTTCTGTCCCACTCCGACTTCCGACGCCTCCGGGTTGAATTTAACTCTACTGAGTCTAGAAGGGGTATTTCATGTCTTCCCTTATCATGTCTCTATCCGGTAAATGTGGCGTAAGCTTGTGACGGGCAGATCCTTCCTCCCACGTGACCGACCCAGCGTTACACTCCACCTCTGACTAGCTGACATAAAACTCACCTCGTGAACCTTATGTTTGCTTTCAGGTTTGACAAGAACTTCCGGTATGCGAATAACCTGTAGCTTTAATGCCGCGTCTGCGTATTGTCCGCACACGTCCTTCCTCTTCCCCGTATGCCCCACCTCGACAATACCGCCACAAGATCAAAGCTCTCTCCGTTCGGGAAAGGTTGACACTTACATTTCCGGATGGCTCATAAACACATACCGTAGCCTTGAAACTTACGTTCGAGAAAAGTTAGGATTCAGGACTGTATGAGTATTTGAACACCAGTGTTTTTTAAATGAGGTCACTAGCTCCTCGTGTATTAGGTTTTAGGATTATGGGTATTTGTGGGTTCTTGGATACCTACTTGCTATAAGAAAGATTTAAAATGAGATAAGTCAAGTTGTCATTGAATCAATGATCTCCTGAATAATTGTGATGAGCTCTCTTTGAGTTCGAAGCTAGTCGCAGTACTTTACTTTGCGAAATTTTGCGCGCGAAATCAATGCTACCTATTGGCGATTGCTCTAGTATAATCAGTTGTTTAGAATTGAGTGAATTTAACGTCGATTTTTCTTTCACATATTGGGCGAAGTTTCCGTCGTAAGCTATGATTGATAAACCTGCCCCTTGACTTTTGTGCTTTTGTTTTGTTTATTCGTTGATGGAATTTAGGTGACCGTGTCATTGAACTCTAATCGAAATTTTAGATACACAATCGAAGGTCATATAACATACCCTAATCACGCTGGTGAAAGGATTCGGTAGGTATTAGTTATACCTACCAATTGGCTATTTCCATTGATTTTAGCGTTACGTATTTCATTTCTCATGGTTATTTGTTTATTTAATTTATGTGTTGTCGTTAATTATTTTCCCTCGTCTTATTATTATTATTATTTGTAATTTTAAAATATGGAACGTATTGTATCGCACTTTCCCTGCATATATTCTGGGATAAATTATTATTTTTATTATTATTATACCCTAAGTTGTTTGAGAGGCATATTTCTATTCACATCGTGTAATAAATACCTAATTACATTGAGCCAATAAATGATTACCTCCAATGAACGATATTAAATAGGTACGTCATTTGTTATGGTTTAATTGTTTACACTTCACATAGTTGACCTTCGGTATACTGACCTACTTTGGAGATTGTTTATTTCTACGGTCATTGTCCTTTTGAAGCACAATTCATCGTTTAACTAATTCTTTTCTATTTATTTGACCTAGTTTTGCCCGAACATTAATCATTTAAGTAGGTACTTTGCTAACCTAAGAGCTACCTGGGTGACCTAGTTTCAACTAAGGTATTCCTTGCTTGACTTGTTTTTGAGAAATATAGGTATTTCGGTTACGAGTCAAACTGATATCGTATGACGCCTATTCTTATACGCGCTTAAATATACAATAGACCTACCTAACTAAAACAAGTACTTGTATGACCTAATTTATAAGTAGGTATTTGTTTGTTTGACCTAATTTTGAGACGCTTGTATACCCCCGCACACGAAATATAGAATAAAGAGCTTCCACGATAGTCACTTATTACGTTCTACGCGCCTCGATTCGTTTCATATGAGTTATAATAAATTAGCGCATTCACCTAACTGAAGTAAATACCTACATATGTATCATAACTCTAAAGCAGGTATTTCCTGTTTGACCCACTTTCGAGCAAGTGAAAATTGTTATTAGTGTGTTAGTGACAAACTTCAAAGGTCCGATTGATTTATTGGTGATGCACGCTCGTCCCTCTCTTCTTTGTCTCTGAAAATAATTAATAATTGGTTTTATCTTACCGCCCTCGATCGATTACAATTTTTCCCAGTCGGAACCTTCATAACTTCGACATTGTGATCGAGGTTTTCCCTTTTTTTCGTTTCCTAGCTAATGGACTCCTATCGGCCCCTTTTGAGAAAAGACTCTGATGATGAAAAAAACTCTTCAAATATCTGTCCATTTAAAATTCACTTCGGCATTTCGCTTAGTTCCTCAACCTCATATTAATTACTGTTTTATTTCATTCGCCTTCGAGAGGTGATTCATCAAATAACAAATCAGATGTTTAATTTTATTGTCCGGAATTAGGTAAATTTTTATTTATTCACAATATTTTAATATCACTTTAGAATCAATAACCGTAGATACGCACGTTTTCCAAGTGTACGAATTATTATCACCACTGTTTATTACAATTTCGTTATTCAATTCACAAAGGATTTTTAACCGCTTTATTATTGAACCACTGTAGTTTAAACGTGACTCGAACAATTCGTTATTGTTATTTATTTTACATATGTCATGTTATTTAAAGTAAGGTTAAAGTTTTAATTATTATATCACCCATAGTTAATTTTAAAATCGCGTGTTATATTTTCCTTTATCCGGTAATTTGATTTATTTTAAGACACTGGATTTTTGTTAAATGTTATAAAACCACTAAATACAAGCTGTAAGAAAGAACCCCGAATGTCATTCAATTCTTATTTACTGACTTTAAACACTTTCATTATAAAACACCCGAACTTTCACGAAGTATTATTTAGGCACTTTTCCGGACTCTCCGTTGATCGTCTTTGAAATTTTTATTCCTCAATTTTAAAGGGAAAATAAAACACTGAATTTACTATTTTTTTGCAAACACTTGTAGACATTTTTCAACTCTACTAGAAGCACTAGTTTACTAGTCTTCTTCGCGCACCTTTACATTTTTCTTGATCGCGCACTTCCCGTTATTTCATCCGAACTCTCCCTCAATCTCCCAACGAATTCCCCTTCTTTATCAAACCATGGTCTTTTAAAGACCTTTTAGAGCTCTCCTTTCATAGGAAAATCACTCCTGACCGCCCAGACTTTCATAGGAAAAAGGACCAAATTCGGTTCCTCCGTATGTGACCTTTTGTCAAATCTCTGTTAATCTTCTATCTCATGTCTTAGAACCAAATTAGTTTAGTGTCTCTCTCTCGTAAAAAATCACATAAATTTTCTCATTGACAGGTATTTATTTTAAAAATTTCATGTACTTGCTCGTAATTCATTTTTTAATGCCTACCCCATAAAAGTAATGTTTTTATTTTAGAGTAAATATTCGTATTTAACTTGTATAATTTTGTTTAGGTCGTTTCGTGTTAATGATACCCTTAATTGCTTGAAATCATGTTCTATAATTTTATTTGGATAAAGTCATATCAACAAAGTGATAGCCAACCTTTTTTCTCTAGTCAAACGGTTAGCGATTCCTTCGACGGTTCTCACGCATTTCCCAGTGTCAGGCTACGTTAAGCATCTTTTCCTGTGATTTGATTTAATTGTAGAGTGACCAAAATGTACCGTGGCCTTTGATATGCAATATTTTCAATATCCTGTTTATCGTGAATAGTGTTGTCAGATCAGAGTAATCCTTATATCGGTACCTATTAAAGTCAATTTAAGTAGTTCCAATCAGTTTTCTTTTGAGATATTTGGCTCTAATAACTTCGTTTCACCATTCCATTTCCATATCAATAGATTTTCCCACTTTTTCAGGTTATTATATTCAGTTTGTGAAAATTTTCGAGATTCTACCCGTTTTTTGTGATCATTCCAGATCGGTTTTAATTAAATCGACCCCTGGGACCATTCATGTTACGTTTTCCGTGCCCTTATTGATAATTTTTCATTTATTTATTTCCAACATTCCCGTCTAAGATTTTTTTGTGTTTACGTTTAAAATTGTAGGTACCCAAAACCCCCAGTTCCCGATCGCGTCTTATGTAAACACGACCCGGAGTCGATAATCTTTCAACTCTTTGTCCTCAGTATTGTTTTTAATACAGTTCATTCAACCTAAGTCCCTGTGAGAATTAATTCAAGGCCGCCCAAAATGATCAAAGTCCACTCTCTTATTGGTAGAATTTAAACTTCCTTTGTTTTCGATATAACTATGATATGGTGTTCCCTCGCTTCAGTCTCTATGCAGATAATAGCTCCCAACTGCTCGGACAGATGTCGCCGAATGTACCATTTTCTCTACATAATATTTAGAGGGAAAAAAAAATTTCTTGTAGGCTTATCGTAGGTTGAAGGTTGGCATTCATCACACTATGAAGAAGAGTGTGGTGCTTACGATGACATTTCTGACAATCAAACACAGATTTGCAATTCGTGAGAGAATGAGAAGGCGTGAGACAATTCAGACACCAACGGTGTGCCTTGGCGAATTGAGCACGTTCCTGAACCGATTTTAGTGCAAATGATTTGCACTTAGCGATATGGTGAATACCCTTGCAAAACGCGCACTTTGAAGTGAACGCAATCAAGGACCCTTTGATTTCAGGTTTTGCCTTATTCATGTCACAAGTAAATGATGACGTTTGTTTTATGACAGCTTGATCATGAAATGTTGAAAAGTTTTGGTTTGGTACGATAATGTTCGCGGGCTCCGATTCGAAAGATTGATTCGTTAATTCCTTGTGAATTACGACGATTTTGAAATAAACATTATCAAAAGCTACGCGAACTTGATTTTCAATGTCCTTGTTTGCCTCATCTAAAGCTAAGATGTCAGCGTGAACGGTTTCAAAATCATTAACAATTTTTTGCAACTTCGTATAATACGCTAAAAATAATGGGTAATTGATTGCATCTTGCAAAACGCTTTGACCGACCTCATACACCTTGTTTATTCTGCTAATGGCAACGTTCCGTCTTCTACGCAAGCCTTGTAAAGTACTAGCCATTTTTTTTTTAAATAAACAAATGTACTAACGAATTAATCAGGAAAACGTTATGAATTAAAAAATAGAATTCGATGTAATTTAAATGCCCGGTAGGTCGTTAATTAATTAAGAACTACGTAAACTAATTCTACGATTCACTGTTTGAATTCGTTCTTCGAAATGACATTTCAATTCACGTAATATTTCATAGCATTCTTTCATTTTGTCAATGAAAGAATTTATTTATCTAAAGGTTTGCTGGTTATCGGCACCAATGAATCATGCACGGGGCATGGGGATGAGGGTAACCTTGCGGATACCCTTGCTAAGACGCTAATGGATTTCGTTGAGTTATGCCCAACCACCAAACAGAAAGGTATATCACAATTAAGTGGTACTCACGGTAGTTGTCTTCTAGCTTGGTGACAGTCATAGATGTCCATAGCGCTCGATATTGTTCTATTTGATAGTTAGAACTTCGGTAAAGTTTGAGTCACGAGTTCACACAAAATATACGAAAGAATACGGTAGGATTTATACTTTGTGTGACGATATGATGAATAACACTTCGGCTCGGTGCGAAATGTCACTATACGGTCGGGGGTTAGCAACGGACTGACTTGTTGACGATAAAGCGCTTGTCACTTGTTGACCGTGTAGTTAGGTACCCTTATTGTGCGGAATTCCCAAGTCTGGGTTCCTGCCGATCTCGTATGACAATCGGAGCACAAAACGAAAGAAATCCATCGGCGTTATGAAACAACAACGAACACACAAAAAAAAGAATTATCCAATTTGGTGCAGTCGTTCGGAAGTTATGCGCGTACATACATTTCGGCGATTCATTTGTATTTATATAGAAGATAGAAGAAGAAGATAGATAGATTTGGGAGGCGGGAATGGGTACCGCCGCCCCGGGAACCTTTATTGGATAACCAACACCTCTTCCATAGGTCACCCCAAGTGGTTCGCTACGTTTGGTGATTTAGCAGGGGTGCCCGGGTTCACAGGGTGAGGTTTGACTAGGTCTTGGAGGCGGATGACCAGGATAAACTGAACCCCATATTCCTACCCACCCCTTAAACCCTCTTCATTCCCAAAACTCTCCTCTCCTTCCTTTCCTTAAAAACCCTCCATACAGCACCTCTTAAGGTGGCATAGGCCCTGAGGAAAATTATTTTCCTCAGGGCCTCCTCTATGGAGCTCATGTAAAAAAAATATGTATGGAAGATTGGAGTCGAGTTCAGACTTAGAAGAGATGAAATGTTGAATGGAGGGGAGGCAACTTTAGATGACAACTTTAGATGAATTGGTAGAAGAGAGGTTATTTATTTAGAGATGGACAACCAAAAAATATGTGATCTAAAGTTCTCACATCCAGACCACGTACAATCGGGGGAGTCAAGGATGTGAATTTTAAAAAGGCGAGAAGGAACGGAACAATGTCCGATTCTCATTCGAATAAGTGGGGAAATTTCTTTTTGGAAAAATGGGGGAATTTTGAAACCACGGTTTTGGTGGGATAGTCCTTTGTATTGAGGCGTAGCGGGCACCCTTCGATTGACTAGCAATGCTTTTTCAAAAAAAAATTATTCCATTCCACGTTATCGGGATATCTATCCGAAAGGAGATTGTAATTGTGTTTACCCTTAGGGAACGTACCCATACTACGTGACACGTTTAGGGGGGGGGGTCTTCAAAATGTCACGCTCCATACAAATGAGCGGCGGGGTGCTTAGGATTTTGGTCATCGGGGGGGGGGGGGGGGGGGGGTTGGTCACGGAGTATGGGTACGTTCCCTATATGTTCTATGCTTCCTTTATCACTGTAATGCATTCATGTATACTTAATTATAAATTGTCTTGTACAGTAATCGTGTGCTAGTCAATGACGTTACATACTATATTAGACGAGGGGTAGAAATCTCAAAGTGGGAAGACAATTGTACCGGTCTCGATATCTAGTACTTTAGTACTAAACTGCTACGCGTCGAGTAAGGTTGCGTCTTACCAGTACTTACCAGTAAGTAGATTGCATTTTAAAAAGTGTCAAAATGCCCTCCTGTGTGATGAGAAAATGTTTCAATTACACTGCAAATAATAGTAAAGGCGAAGGAATAACACTTCATTTGTAAGTACACGCAAATTACTTAATATTATCGATTATTATAAATATTACAATAAATTTTCATGTTTCCCGCTCGCGGTTTTACACGTCATTACGAGACAGAGAACGTTGCACCAAAAAGTAACGAGTATAACAAAGACAACCTGCTAACAGTAGGTCGGTTCACACAGCGTCCCGCACAAGTTTTCTTCTATTGGGAAAGATGGGGTAAAACGTACGCAGGGTAAATCGTTAATTAATTTAATTATGTTTGAATTGTCATAACTCATAACGCTCGAACCGAGCTTCCTTGCTGACAATGACAAGACACTATAATTTAATATACGTAAACACGCTAGTTGTAGCTCTATTAATAATTATAATTTACGCTGTGACTTTATAAACGTAAAATGACAATTAATTCAATATAAATTTATTATGACTTATCAAATATGAATTTTAGGTTTCCCCGTGATCAACTACGACGACAGAAATGGACCACTGTTGTTCGCATTCAAAGATGCGAACATGATTGGACACCTTCGCTTTACAGCACAATATGTTCAGTTCATTTCAATAAAGACGATTTACATACCACGGTCAAAGGAAAGCGTTTTATAATGTCGTTGATGAAAATTGTAAATAGATTTGTATACTCATTTGAACCTATGACCTGTACTGTATAATAAAATATGTTTTTAACAATACTACTATAATAGTACCAATATTGTATTACTAATTATAACTCATATAAATATAATTAAAAAAATATTTGCCCGTGTGTCTTGTTTTACCCGCCTTTACCCTCCCCTGTGCGTAGTGTAACCGAGTGAGAGTATCTTGTTATCTCAGTCACACCCGTGATGTGAAAGCAGTATTCAGCGAAGAAATTAATACGCCGCCCGCTAATGTATCCGTGCCATTCATACATACGCATTATTTGATTGTCTATCTTTATCACACAGGAATAAACTTTTGAATTAAAGAAATTATTGAAAATCGCTGAAAACAAAAGAGTGTTCCTTACTTTCCACATTATATTGTGAGTATATGAGACTATAACGAGTCTATTTATTTTATATAATTTTATATATTTTATATTGGTGCTAGTGACGTTTTTAAAAAAGGCATAATGCTGTTTTCAAACAATTTTCTAATTTGAAATAATTTAATTATTTTCCTAGTTTTTTTGTGGGGGTATCCGGATTATGACTGTTTCTACCATTTTTTTTCTTTAAAAACTCTTAATCGAATATATGTTCAACTCCCCCCCATTTGGAGCCCACAAAATTAATGTGTGCCCACTTACCAACACCTCTGCCATAGGTCCGTAGCCCAGTGGCTAAGACTCTTGACTCACAGTCCGGAGGTCGCGGGTTCGAACCCGGCATGCGCAAATAAATTTTATTTGATTAATTTGTGTTATTTCACAATTAATTAATTTAAAATAATATATAGTATATTTGCGGCATGTTCCAGAGTGGAAGATACTATCAGTATCGCCCTGGTGTAAGACCACCATTCAGAATTGAAACGTTGCTTAAAAATGGCTTTAGCCGTGTTTGGTGACCAGATCTGAATAGCCAGGTACTTCCCAACCTTCCTCTTCCCCACCTCCTTCCCCTCCCCACTACCTTCAGCCTCACAACATACCCCAATTGGGGATGCCATAGTCTCACTGGCTCCAGACGGGAGCAGTTGAGATTCTTGTGCGGTATTCACTGTAAAAAAAAAAAAAAAAAAAAAAAAAAAAAGGTCACCCAAAATGGTTCGCTACATTTGGTGCCTTAGCGGGGGAGATCGGGTTCATGGGATGAGGTTTGTCCGGGTCTGGCGGCGGATGCGGCTACCCACCAACTGTCCGTCACTCCTTGGCGCACTGACCCCCAGATTCCTACCCACCCCTCATACCTTTATTTATTTATTTATTTATTTATTTATTGTTTCTTTACACTGTAGGTAAAAATGTTTACAATACAATTTGTTACCTCACTAGGACAAGCCTGTGTTGAGGTTAACAATAATTATACAAGTTAACAAAATAACACAAAATTATACAGATTTTGAAAGAACAATATTGTTGTATTTCTTACAGATTGAGATTATGGGTACCCAGTACCCACCTTTTATCCTTCCATAACTTCCTCTCCTTCCTGTCCTAAAAAGACTGAACCCACATCATCCCCAAATATGACACAGGCGCTGAAGAGAATTATTTTTTTTTTGGTCATATGAAACGGATACTTTGTGATGTGACATTATTAATTTAAAATAAAATAATAACTTCGTAAATACCACTTTCATTCAAAAAGTTATTGTTTCATTTTAAATTAAGGCGATCCACTAGTTCAGGAAAAAATCGAAATCGGAATTCACGCCCTTTATGGGAGGAGTTTAAAAATACTCGAGAAAAAGCTTTTGGAAAGGTTGGAAAAGGTATTTGAGAGTTTTGTTTTACAGGTTGATTTCGTAAAGGCCTGTAAAAATAATAATTCCTGTTTTACGCATTGTTTATTGTAATAAAAAGGAAATTTAAAATTGATTTCACGAAATCAAGCGATGCGGAGTGCGCGTCCATCTCCCGCTCAGTTCGGGGCGTGACTGAGGTTTGGCGACTGTGGCGTGAACAGTAGTTCTTCGGTGGACGCCATAGGGTTCACTTTGAAAAACCGAATTCGTCGACTAGCGTCATATTTTATTTTATTTTGGGAAGATTAAGTGTAAATATCAACTTTTTTTGCGATCATTATAAAATAAACTGAATTTGCCACATTATACAATAAAACCATAACCGAAAAGGGGTTTATAAATAGGAGAGTTTGGACATGAAAGTGTGTTTTTTAGACCTTACCATTGAATAAATTATTACTTTACTATTTTTTTTTGTTTTAAGCGGTCGTCCATTAATCACGTGAGGTTCGAAAGGGGGGGGGGTTCGGAAAAATCACGAAATATCACCAGGGGGGGGAGGTATAATGAGATATCACGTGTATTTATTTTTCGTGATAATATTCTGAAAATTTCAAAATACTTTGTACTAAAAAAATACACATGATTTTGGGGGGGGGGGGTTAGCATAAAACCTCACCACATATCACCACGGGGGGGGGGGTTAAAAAGTTGCTAAAAAACATTACGATTAATGGACGACCCCTATACTTCTGCTCATGTTAGAATGAAGGTATGCCTCCAAATACCTACTCGTGCTGTAGGTATAGAAGTAGTTGCATTTAAGTGGATAAGAACTTATGTACGAGTTTATTAATTTGTATGAAGTGCCCATATTGTAATCTTAATAATATATTATAAGTGCATCATATTTCACAACAAGACCCGCCCCTCCTTCGTGATTGGCTGAATAATGAATTAGTAATTAAGCGTCAGTTAAGAGGCTCTCTTACGTAACGATTAACTAATGTTTAATTCATGGGTCTTATGGTTCGATATATTTAATCTTGTTTTTATGTTTCTCCTCACAAAAGCGCCTATGTCTGCACAAATAAAGCGGAAGTGTATAGGGAAACTACATCGCCACCTAATTGAATTTTACTGTTTTATATGATAGAACATAAGGAGCTTTATCGACAGTCATACAGAGGAAGACCAAAGAACTCTTGAATGACTCAATGCTCCAAAATATTACAGAGGGACGGCCTGGACGAAAGCGATACCCAGAACCAAAGATGTAGGCTGAGAACGAGAAGAGCCGACCGCAACAAATTACAGAGGCAATGAGTGGGGACAGTGCGAGGAAGAAGAAGAAGACCATCAGATAATGATACACATATTCGACAAAATGGTAGGTCCCTGAAGATTCGATCCAATATCTTCAAAAACGACGTCAAAGTGACCAGGAGGTCTTTAGAAATTATCTGCACATTTACATTGCTTTCTGTTAAATATTCCACAACCTTTACAAGGCAAGTAGGTACTATTTTATCATTATTCATAGTTTATATTTCTATCTATATTTTCAGTTATTGTTTTTATATTTTAGCAGGAGTACCTAGCTCAAGACATGAGCGCGGTGTATATTCATATTGTCGTACTATCATGTGTATTCACGTATATTGTATCACGTATATGCATATTGTCGTAAAATCACATAGATTATTACATTCATAAATTATAGTTAATATTTTAAATTTTACTGTTCCTCCTATAAGTGTACTATGTATTAATAGTTCAAACTACTAAACACATAACCTAACGTAATTTCATATATTTATGTTGTAAATCTTTTGTAATTCCTCCATCATGTTATCAGGTATATGTTACACTTTTCAATACTATCAACTTACTTATCTCATACTCTGTAAATCTGAATGTATGAAATATTACCAGGTTAATTCGGTAAATCCGATTATAATATAGGTATGCTACCAGATTACCTTTTCTACTTTGTCACAAAAAATGTATGCGTACTTATTTTTATATATATTATATACATTTTCTTTATTACACAGCTTAGTTTTAGAGAAAAATGATTTTTTTTTGTATTTGTTATGTAATTATGTATCTACATTTCAGGAATAATATTAATATGAACTAAACATGTCAATTTGTCTGTCCTGGAACGGGAAACTTTCCTAGTTGGACAGGCAAAGCTTTTCAAATTATAATTTGTACTTTCTTTTGTATCTATAATAAATAAATAAATAAATAAATAAAATAAAATAAAGGTATCTATACAAGAGGAATATATTATCTAGCATGTTCTATTATTACCACCTTTCAACATCTAATCACTTCACACTCGATTAGATGATAATATGAAAACTAGTCAAGTTGTCGCGGGTGGAATTTTATGTCGAGTAAATAGGTTACCTTTAGGTCGTGTAGGTCCCAACGTTATGCTAGTATCAACTCTGAAGGTATAGTCCGTCAAAAAATTCTATTTTTATTTAGTTTTTTTAATGTTAATTCGATACTGGAGAATTACCTTCGAATAGAATTTCCTTCAGCGATCATTGGAGAAGCTGAATGCAGGGTCTTTTTGAGAAGATGAAGAAAGGAATGTAATTCTTGAAGAAACCAATGACGTGGGACGGAGGTATCCCAGAGGCCCGCAAATCGTTCCATAGCCGAGCGGTTGAACTCGAGAACGTGTCATAGAAACGATCCGTTCTCACGTGACAAAAAATGGGAACTGTGTAAAAGTAGTACAACTACTGACCTCTGTTAAAACTACGTATAATCAACTACATATACTGATGACTTCTTGAGAGACATTGAAATTTCAGACATAGACAAAATTAGTCAGACATCTCCAAATTTTGAGATAACGAGTAAAGCAATATTAAGTATCATAAATCAAATATTATTTACAAGTTGCTGTGTTTTACATATTAAATACACCATAAAATAAAACCGGGAAACCTGATGGTCCTCTAAATCAATACGATATTTTGAAATTTGTTATTAGTAACCCAGAAAACTTCAATTTTTTATTTATTTCACAGTTTTTCTGCATTATCTATAATTGATTTGATGGTGTTTATGAGTAATCTGAGTATTGTACCAGATTGAGGGTATATTTTGTCGTCTGATTAATCAACTGGACTGTTATATAAAAACAAAGGAATTTTCGTTTACTGTTTACCAGATAATATACCTTACTATTCATATATATTTCATGATAATGTCGTTAGAAGTTTTCCCAGAAAAGCTAACTTTAACTAAAAATATCTCCCATTCTGGAAACAAATATCAAAAACTAGCAGACCCAGCCAAACCTTGCTGTGGCTAACGAAACACAACGCCATTACCCAATATTTATAAAATCCATACCACCCGCTTGCCAGCTGCCCGCTGCCCGCTGCCCGCTGCCCGTTGCCCGCTGCCTGAATTGAATATATGAATTTATCGGCTTTTCTCTACTATAATAAGCATGTATTATACATATAAACTAATTAACTCGCCACTAATTATACAATACAATGCTTGCAATGCAACACTGGATATTTGAAAAGGGAAAATCAAATACCTACTTACTCTAGGACGTCTATTTTCCAATTTCTTCCGTAGAACGAATTTCAAAATTGATTATAGTACGGCCCGCCAGCCGTTTTAAATCGCACAAAAATATGTTTTCTTTGAATTTCTCGGCTTTTCTCTAATATAATTTACATGTATTATACATATAAACATTCCTCTTCAAACACTCTATCTATCGGTGAAAACCGTATGAAAATCCGTTGCGTAGTTTTAAAGATTAACGCGCACATACATTTTGAGTGACTTCATTTTATACTATCTATGTAATGATATATGTTCATTCATACAAATGTAAACTGATTTTATTATTTCTACACAAACCTGAGTACACACTTTACATGAAATAAAAAATCAAAGGAGTTTTTAAAGAAATAATGTCATTGAAACTCCTTTGAAAACGTATAATTTCGTTATTTTCACCACTGACAGCTGCTAAAATAAACGCACTAATGTTTTAGAAAATTCATTTGAAAGCATTCCGAGAAGCTAGATTAATCAAATTAAGTGTTACGTTAAGAAAGATAAGGGTAAAAATCGCATTAAAAAAAACCTTTTTAGTGGCACCGGCGCGCTGGCGAGCCACAGATGAGAGTTTAAACGTTTGCAGTGCCTTCCATTTTTGTCTACAACTTATTGCCAGACTGTACTACAAACCTTCTAGATAGGTATAACCATATACCTAACTTGTGCGTCAGACATTGTGGTTAGTGCATTTTATGCATGCTTAAAGTCTCATTATACACAGTGCACAGCACAATGTGCCAACGATAAAAGTATACTTACAAGACTAATTAACTAAATATTTCAAGCGGAAGTAATCTACAGGCTACGTTATTATCATAAATAATTTGTTTACGCGAAAAATATTCTCATTACTATGTGAGGTTAGGTGTTTCTTCGAATATGTCAAAGCATGGAACGATGGGATTGACAAGTATTATAGTGTACTTAATCATGCAATAAATGAAAATTAAAAAATATATTTATCTTTCAAGGCGTTTTGCCCGTACAATGTATTCCGCAATTTCCTCTCTGGACTAGTGCAAATAAAAAAATAAAAATTATGTAGATATCGACCGCTAGTGTTTTATTGATAAGTTACGTCTTGTAAAAGCTAGGACCCTCCACAGATCGTTAAAAATGCCTTGTTGGAGAGTCATCAACAGACGTTCAGTATACAAACTAGACAATGAACTTGTAAAAGAAGCAAAATGAACAGATACCTTTAGTATATTTTCTTCTATTACAAAAAAATGGTAAAAAAACCTTAAAAATCGATCCAGTTTTGGATGAGAAAAAAATCAGAGTGCAATTCACATGCGGCAGAAGTGAAACTTCACCAAAAAACAATCTCAACCAATAGGAGTCTTGAAAAGTCAGATCATAATCAAAGTGGCCAATAAGCGCAGCTTGACGCTTCGTAGGTATATGTAAGTAAGTCATTATCCCATTCTCTGGCAGGCTAAATCCTACAGATGTATGTGTTTGTCCCATCGATATATTAACTATAGATTAGCCCTCCCATACCCAATTCCAATCCTAAAGTGACACCGCCTACGAGAAATTTCATAATAGGACAACTACTCATCGAATTCCTCAATCTTTTGCGTGACTTAGTTGTTTTACTAGGAAGAAATTGAACATTTTTTATCAAATGTTACTTTTCTCGATACGCTGCCTCGAATTCATATGTTAAGTACATATTTTTTTAGATATTCATATAACTGATTAAATTGTTAATAATAAAGTCCGCGATAGCCCACACCTAAAATATTTCTAACTGTCTGAAATTTGTGTTTTAAAAATAATATTCGCAAAGCTAGTAATTCCGTTACCGCGAAATTTCTGGAAAACAAATTAGCTCCACGCAGACCAACTAAAGGTACAAACCAATGCTTCTTGGGATCTTTTGACTGCGAGATAAAGGACTTTCTTTTTGATAAATGTTCTCGTAAACCAATATTTTTGGTTCCGGTGTCATTTTTAAGACCTACACGCCCTGTCTAGATATACTTGGTCGAAGGTTTGTCCCTTTTTAGTGCCATTTCCGTTTCATCCGAATTTCAATCACAACGGTGATAAAGAAGTTTCGCTTCAAAAATGGGGAATACAAAACCTCGATTTTGACGATTTTATTTAAGTATTATCAGCCTGAAGTGCAGTTGTCCCTTTCGCTCAGTATTCGGGGGGCAACAGCGACAGTGACAGCAACAGTTTGATAAAATACCTTTCAAATTACTCGGCGACCGTGTTTCATCTTAACAATTATTGATGAACAAATTATGAGAAATCGGATTATTGAAAAATTCACCAGTATCGCTTTCAAAGCTTCATGATGTGGTAACCTGCAAATTTTATGACACAGAGAAAGATGACCGTCAGAGAGTTTTTGAAGCTTTAGAAAAGAGATATCAAACATTTAAAAAATCTGTGGATAATTATTTTTCTGAAACATATCGGACATTGAATTTGAACGATTGACTTGACGATTGAACGCAGATTGTACAAAGAACTGACTAAACTACACAGTAAACTTGTGAGAAAAATATTCTTCAGTTTAGCTCTGAGGTTCCCAAAGTTGTCTATCCAGGGGTCGATTTCGACTTGCTAGGGGTCTATGTTGCGAGAAAAAAATTTAAGGGACCGCAAGATTTAAATGGGTACATAATAGATGGATACTTATAATAAACACAAATATTACTTAGGCGTATGTAGTTTTTAGGTTAAGGGGCAGTTCAGTCATGCGTAATAGTGATGTGTAGCTTCAGCCGGAATGAGTTCTTGAACCTGAGTCCTTTGAGAAGCGGATCCCACTCCTACTTCTTTTACAAATCAACTACTCGCAAATAATTCAAACCCGGACTCGGACATGAATGCCTCTACCCAGCGCTTGGTAGTGTCGCTTCCAAGCACCCTTGTCCCCCCGCGTCCGCATGATACATCAGTATTTTGTTTATATAGCTTACGGACTAAACGATTCGTTTACAGACTTTAAGGAAAATGGAGATTTGTTTGTTGTTCAATAATATTAGGGTTATTTGCCATTGTGGGTTTCTTTTTCGGTACCGAGGAGTTAATTAGTTACCTGTTTATACCTGTATAGATGTGTGTACCTACACGTTGTGCTTGCATGCACACATATTGAAAAAAAAATATGTACGTTTGTTTATATCTGTATGTTTGTCTGTTTATAACTGCATAGATGTATGCACCTTTATAATATATAGTGTGTGCTTGCATTCACACATATTGAAAAAAAAGTTATGTATCTTTTTATAACCTAATGCTAATTTACTTCTTTTCACCTTTCTATTTTCTACTTTTTATCATAATGTTTCCAATTTTTAGCGTCATTTATACTAAATCCATATGTTTACACTAGACTTCATATTTCATATAAAGTAACTATACTCCATTGGTCAACGTGAAACAGGCAGCTGCCTAGTATGGTGATCTAATATACTACTCTATGTATGTCATATCATGTGTTTTATAAATAAAAAAATAAATAAAACTAAAAAATAAATAATAATATCGAATGACACGGACTTTGAAATCAATGCTAGCAACAAATTGTTTGAGTGATAGAGAAAGAATTTAAATGAATTTTTTACCTCTTGCGAATATAACGCGGGAAGCTATGGTTTGATATCCTTTTTTTCAAATAAAATTAAAATTAGGTGCAAAAATCCAAATCCGTGTGTGGGTCCGGATCCGCACCAGAACCCGCACCATGGGCCGGAACCCGCCAAAGCGCACAGTAATCAGTAATCCAGTGCATAACTAAGAACTCGGAACCCGGAATCCACTCCTAAAACTCGAATTCTTTTAAAAGAAAGCACTCCTAGGAGGCTTCCGGCAAAATGCAGAACCTACTCATCTCTAATCTGTAATACCGTGTAATTTTGACTATTCCTACGTAAAATACCCTAAAAGGGTATTAATAAACAAAATATACAAATGTTATAGGGTCAACATTGCTTGCAAAATTCTTGTAAAATATTGTTCCAGCGTGATGAAGATATTGCGGATGTCCCATCACCGCGAGTGACAAAGTTTGGGAACCTGTTGATTTCAACTCAACCAAACTTCAGTCAAAATTAAAATGAAATCGTACTGCTGATTAAAAGAGTAGATAAGCTTCGCCCAAGTCTTTAAAGTCTCTAACCCGAGTCTGGTAGGCGCCCTGCCGGCACCGGGTAACGAACACTGGTCTCTCAGTCGGCAATCCGCAGTCCTCACCGTCACTCTGACAGCAGAGCCACGAACAAAAAATACACAGTCTCCATATCGTGCTTACTGTTCGTGGCCCCTTGTTATTATTATTGTGGGCATATATCTGTTTTGCTTGACTTGAGTCAGGGAGCTACCGATTGTTGGATTGAATGATGGTTAAACAGGTAGCAGTGACGTGCTACGCTGTGTAAAAAAATATTGCCTTAAAAATAAAACCCTCAGTTACAAGACAATAATAAGATCTAAACTAACGTTATGTAAGCTGCATAAATATAGGAAATCAGAATGCTAATTAAATAGATTTCAAATGTTGTGCAAAATAAAGCCATTCTCTTTACCTCAGGAGTCCCAAAATGGATGAAAATATCTAATTGTATTAATATGCTAGCGACTGTAAGGTAGAAATTTAACTAAAAATTTAAATTTTTAGTTAAATTTAATTTTTGTAGAAATTTAACAAAAATTTTTAATTTTAATTTTTTTAAATTTAACTACTTTAGTATTAAATATCTGATAGTATTTAACTCGGTAAACGCCAAAGATGTCTTCATCATACAAAAGAGATGCATAAGAAAAATTACAAACTCTGGTCGTTTAGATTCATGTAGACCTATGTTTAAAAATCTGAAAATTCTGACAGTCACAGACATATATATAATGGAGTTATGCATGTTAGTGCGATCATCTACAGACAAGTTCCCACTAAAAAACTCAACATAAATACGCTACAAGGCTCACAGAAAACTTATTAATACCAAAAGAAAACAAAACAATATTCCAAAAAGGACCATACTACATGGCCATTAAAGTATATAACAACCTTCCACATAACATTAAACAAATACAAGATACACACAAATTCAAATCGTCACTAAACACTTTCCTTGTTAATAAATGTCACTACACGTTGAGTGAATACCTCACGTAAATGAAACGCCTATTTTTATTGGTATATATATTTGTATTTTTTTTATTTTTCATTGGTATATTGTTATTTTATCTGTATAAACATTGTAATTATAATAAAACAAATAATATTATATAAACATTGTAATTAAATAAATGTGGTTAGCTGGAAGAAATGGGGTCTACCCATAAGCTACACCTTTTGTAATTTTTATTTTACAATAAATATTTTTTGATTTGATTTGATTTGATTTAACCTGATTTCGAGTACATATCTGACACCGGGCCTTAAGCAAAACCATTTTCGTACTTAAAGTTTGTTTCGTACAAAGCTACTGTCGTGTCGCCCGTCTATAATTCTCCTCACGGCCTGTGTCATCTTTGGGGTTGTTGCTTGGGGGTCTTTTTAGGATAGGAAGGTAAGAAAGTTCTGTGAAGGAATAAGATATTTATTTATTGCTTCTTTTTACATTTTTTAGCATGTAATTATTAGCCCCACTAGGGTTCGCCTGTATGAGGGGTGGGTTGGAATCTGGGGGGTCAGTGTGTCCAGGATTGACGGATGTATGAATCCATCCCTTCCACTGCGATACAAGGCGATGTTCCGAGATAGTGCAGCTGCAGAGGCGCTGCTCGCCCTGCAGTAGTGCGCCAGGCGCAACTGCCGCCAAGATCCGGACAAACCTCACTCCATATACCCGGTCCCTCTTGCTAAGTCACCCATATAAGTGTGGTTATCCAATAAATGGTTCCCGGGGCGTGCGATACCCATACCCGCCTCCCAAATTGAATTATTTCTTGTTCCGCTCTTAAATACCACCACGAATTAACAGTATAAAAAATAGAAATAATTTACTTTTATTTATTGTAATTAAAAAAAAAACTTTGTTTATGTACCCGCTTTATTTTGAAAACGTATATATTAAAATAAAGTGATATAAACTAAGTTATTTTTTGTCTTTTAAATAATATAAATAAAGTCATCACAAAGTGATATCCGGTTAAATTTGATTTGCTAAGTTAACACTATTTAACATTTTTGTAATTCTATAGATGTTAGCAGGAAAGCTACCTAAAATTGCCTACAAAATTAAGTTATCGATACTAAGGGCGGCGAATGGCACTAGGATCAAAAGCTGTGTAAATATACCTAGAAAGTGTATAATTTTGAAACCTGAGCATTTTAAATTCTTACTGTGAACATTAAAAAGATTTCAAAAGGCAATTTACGTGAGAAGATTTACATTGTCTTCAGTAATGCGCATTGAAAATCGTTATTCTGGACCGGACGCCATTGGTGGTGAATGTAGAGACTATATTATTTTCCATGCTGAATTGTGTGAAAAAAACATAGCGTGTTAAATAATCCTCACTAAAGTAGAACACAGGAAGTTGAGTTGTTTTCATCTAGTTTTTTTATGCGTCGATGTAAGATTAGTATTTTAAACCAAAAATTATAAAAATATTATTGTAAATAGTTGATATTAGCAGTTTCGGGAGAACGTAAGACGTGCAGGAAATTTGAATAAATAGTCGGAGAAGACCGCTGTGACATTTGATGTTTATTATATTTAATTATTTTATTTATTACCCTTGCATGATTATCTTGATAAAATAAGTATATGCCAAAACAGAATTGTCTGGCGTGCTTCCCTCTTTGCCTACCCTAGTGTGGAAATTTTGTGAGGGATAGTGAGCGTAAAAATGAAATATGAAATTTGAAATGCAAACAAAACTGTTCAAGATCGGCAAAGTCTTCCTAGTTAAAGTAAACCTCTCGGCTCTACGAATTCAGAGGTCGCGGGTTAAAATCCCGAATTTTTTTAATTTTTGTACAACACTCATTTAATCAAAATTATTAAAATGTTTCAGCCTTATAACTTACCCTAATTGCTGACGCCGTTATCTCACTGGCTCCAGATGTTTTAAAGCAGTTGGGACTCTTGTGCGGTATTCATAACTACTTAAAAAATTTGAAAATTATATTTCTTTTCCTATAAATAAAAATATAATAAATAAAAATAATAAATGGAAATAAAAATTGCCTTTTAAAGTAAATATAACACAAATGACTTTCAACTAATATACTAATGGAAATTGATTTTTCTATCAATTTGGGAAACTGAAAAATGTATGAAAGAATGAAATCCTTTAGTGAAAAAACAAACACAAAAACGCGGAAATATGGTAGTATTTTTTTTTATATCTCTCGCAAGAAATAATTTGATGACGTGTCACAGGATTGACACAACTTAATATAAATTCAACCCATCAACAAAAAAACATTTAAAAAAAATCA
Source organism: Limnephilus marmoratus (assembly GCA_917880885.1). Taxonomy (NCBI): domain Eukaryota; kingdom Metazoa; phylum Arthropoda; class Insecta; order Trichoptera; family Limnephilidae; genus Limnephilus; species Limnephilus marmoratus. The sequence continues at coordinate 31,264,097 of OU862931.1, forward strand.
AAATTGTTAATTTGTTTTTGTGGTCAATTCCCACTAGTATGCATTAAAAAAATAAAACTGTCTTCACGAAAATATTTCCTATGACGACGGGTCTATTTCATAGTTTTAGGGGCTGATCTAGGACGGACCACCTGCGAAGCCTCCTTTGAGTGAGATGTTTTCAAAATGTTTGGTAGAAAGACCGCCCCCATATCACCTCATTGTCGTGAAGGGTGGTTGCCCAGAATGCCTAGTTAGTTCGAAGGGTTTTTTGGCATTCTTTTGATGGAGTGGTGCAAAAACTTCTTGTTTGTTGTGTTACGATTAGCAAACTTTTACTTGTTTATTTTTTATTAAGCAGGCACCTACAAGAAAAGATACGTAGTGCTTCATACCATAATTCTAGTATGCTTTAATAAGGAAAATGACCATTTTAAGGCGGAAATCGCCTTTTCGATTAATCTTTAATACAATCGGTTTTATTTATAAATACAAAAATATTCTTTGGATAAATTGATCCTTTTCCTACCGTTTCCAACGACTAGAATAAAATAAATTTGTTAATTAATTTATAAAAATATGAGAGTGAAAAAAATTATTTTTTCGTAAATAAGAAACAAACATTTATGTTCGTACATAAGAAACAACTTTCTAAAAATATAATTTTATTTCATTGAAGAAGAATACAATACTAATAATTTAAAAGTAATTATGAAAAAGAACAACACCCAGAAAAATAAAAAGATAACAGTCGCAACTGAGACTCGAACCCAGAACCTCTCGTCGTAACCGGGACAAACGCCTTTACCAAACCGGGGAATAAAAAGTTAGCATAATATCGTTAATTCGGAAATTTGAAATATGAGATATGACGTTTGTCCCGGTAAGACGGGAGGTTCTGGGTTCGATTCCCAGTTGCGACTGTTATCTTTTCTATGTCTTACTCTCTTTCATATTTTCGTTTAGATTTTTAGTTTTATCTTCTTCTTCAATCATATATAACATTGATGGGAATAACCTACAAAAGTTATAAAAAGAGAGTTGTTATAATAAAAAAATAATATAATTTACGTCTAATATTATTATCAGTGATAGTTTCCATTGATTAACTTTTTTCTTTCCTACAACAATAAAAATAATCATATTCCTCTAGCTTTTTAGTCATTTTGTAAAAAAATACTAAATAAACGTCATATATCCAAAAAAAACAAACAGCGGCATAGGAACCCACATTCACAAAATAATCATTTGGTAGTGCATTGGATATGGCGGCGTTTAGCATGGCTACTTAATCCTTTTGTAAACGATAGTCCTTGTGTGTGTATTGTTTGGTACAACGTTGTTGCAATGGTCTCAGTACCGGTGGGCGACTTACAAAAAAATTCTCTGTCTACACCGACAACTAGGCCAAATAATAACTTATTATTATTTTAAGGTAGCTCCTGGACGTCCTAGCTAGACGATTTTTTGTTGCTTGGTTTAATTTGCTAGTGGAGCCATAAGAATATGTTAAGTGTAATAGTTTAACTAAGGCAAGGCTTTTTAAGCTTAGGTACTTATTGATTAAAATGCCTCACAAGTTAGTAAGACTGTGGCATCACTGATTCTATTTTTTTATTGTTTTTTGAGTTAGTTTACCTTGCATTATTGTATTATAAACTAACAAGCCATAAGGTAAAGTGTCATTTTATAAAATTATCTTTTTACAGTAATCTAAAAATTCTTATACAGGATATCTAATTTAGTTAAAAAATGTTTAAAAAGTGATGACGTCATGAAACGTCTTTTTTATGTGAATACCGCACAAGAATCCCCATCTGCTCCCGTAAGGAATCATTGCGACTGTGGCACCCCCAAGATAGGTTGAAGGAAGTGTGGAGGGGAAGGATATGGGGTAGAGGAAGGTGGGGAAATACCTAACTATTCAAAGCTGTTCACCAAAAACGGCTAAAGCCATTTCAAGCAACGTTCTGAATAATGGTCTTACACCAGAGCGTTAAAGAGAGCATCTTCTACTTTGGAACGCGCTTAAATGTGGTCCAAAAATAACAAAACGGTTGATATGTAAAAAAACACAATTCAATCAAATAAAATTCAGATTGCTATTCGAGAGTCTTATTCCTCGACCACAAAGGCCATTAATTAAATATGATTCGAACCCGCTACCTCTGGATTCGATAACCTCGAGAGTGTCGGAGAGCACCCATTATTTTATTTCAATTTTCCACCAGCATCTCCTAGTTAGGGGTCGTCCATTTATCACGTGATGTTTTTAGCAACTTTTAACCCCCCCCCCCCTTGGTGATATGTGGTGAGGGAATCACGAATCGTGAAAAATCACGTGTATTTTTTTAGTACAAAGTATTTTGAAATTTTCAGAATATTACCACGAAAAATAAATACACGTGATATCTCATTGTACCCCTCTCGTGATATTTCGTGATATTTTCCGAACCCCCCCCCCCTCTTTCGAACCTCACGTGATTAATGGACGACCGCTTAAAACAAAAAAAAAATAAAGAATGTTAGTACCTATACGCCTAAAAATATTTTAAAATTTAATCCTCTTTAATCTTCATAATTCCCATAGAGCTTCCACTGGGCATTTCTACATATTATTACATTCCTGCTAAGGTAAAAGATTTAATAAATAATATCATTGTGCGATATAAATTTATTCATGAATTGAACGCGGGGGGTACTGTAGGATACGTGAAAAATATCTTTTTGATGGCTACGAAAAAGAAGATGGTTTGATGCACGAGGAGAGGAAAGAAGAGAAGAATGAGTGACGATTGTGATAGGTAAGATACTTTCGTGTTACACATTTTTATCGTGACAGGGGTAAACAAACTACGAATAAAAAAAAACCTAAACAAATCATGCGTTAAACGCAGTTTTGAGGAGCATCAAATTTTGACATGGGATCTAAGAAATACTTTGGCAGGTAGATATACTCGTACTCGTATCTAGGTATCTGGGATCTCCATTTTAGTTATTAAAGTGTTTAAAAGGGATGGCGTCATGATATTTGCAAATCAGTCAGAAATCAAAAGTTCAATAAGTATGGAGCAAATTTGTATAAAAAATTGGATGAAGTGTGTTAATTCTCTAGCGAAACCGGGTAGTAAGTAGTAACCACATACTGTGTTATAAAAAACGAGTGTGTTTTAGGCCACGCGACTGAAGTAAAACTTCACTAACTTATATCTGATGGGACCCAAGGTGGGACCCAAGAGCTATGCCCACTCAACCACTGACCGGTCAGTGATTGAGTGGGCATAGCGCTTGGGCGTCGCGTGTTCGATTCCTCGGCTGACTAAGTCCTCTAACACTAACACAAGCAACATTTTCGGCTTTCTGTGGTGGTAGTAGGAGATTTTCAAACATTGTTGGGTTATTCGTAATCCGGGAATGTTTGTCTTTCTTTTTAAAAAAAAATCTCCCTCTCAACTTCCGTTCGCTTCGCCCGACCGCTCGCCTCGCCCGATCACACTTTTCATAACGCTCTCGTCACGCATTCACCAGCTTACTCCCCAAATCAAGCGTGCGTAAAGGCCCGACCTTTCGCCTCGCCCGACCACACTTTTCGTAACGCTCTCGTCACGCATTCACCAGCTTACTCCCCAAGTCAAGCGTGCGTTAAGAAGTTTTACTTCAGAAAACTGATATCTATGTGTCTAAAACCGCCAAAACTTGCGAAGCGTTCGACGGCCTGCGTGGTCGAGAGGTAATGCTCTTGACGAGCGATCCGGAGGTCATTTGCAAGTAAATTTTGTTTGGCTGATTTTTGCTATTTCACAATTAAATTCACAACAGTATATAAGGAATATTTGCGGCGACACTTTCTGTAGTGGAGGATACCTCAGTATCACTCTGGTGTTAGACCACAATTCAGAATGGCTTTTGCCGTGTTTGGTTACTAGCTACTACACCTACCATCAACTTCCCCATCTCCTTTCCCTCCCCACTACCTTCGGCCTCATATCATACTCCAAATGGGGTTTCCCATAGACTCACTGGCTTCAGGCTGTTGGGGGCCGTTGGGACTATTGTGCGGTATTCAAATTAAAATGAATCATTATTATTGAAATCAAAACTTCGCTGGAAATGAGGTACTTGAAATAGCAGTGCTTATTAGTGACCAGATCTGAATAATTTTTTTTTACATTTTGAAAATATTGGCGGTTGTAAAGTTTCCCTAAAAGATCGTTACAACAGGGGCATTGGTCATTCCACAGTACCCACCACCTATGTAAGGATAATATCGGAAAATTTACCTCAGTACCTGCCTAAGTGGCGTCACCAAAGTTTGATACGCCTTAGGAAGGCGAAATAGCTGTCACGCGTAGTAATTTCACAACAGAACTTATTAACAAATAAACCTTTTTAAATGAAATAATTTAATTTTTATTATTATTAATTACTTTTGTTGTAATAACTTTTGAAGGTTATACCCATTCATATAATTTATACTTCTGAATGTAGCTATAACTTTGTGGTTATCCATTATAAATAAACTGTCAAATTTGTATACTTTTGTCCTGAAGAAGGAACGGTCGTTCCGAAACCGGTCGGCTTTACTCAAATATATAAGTGGTTCAAACACAGTAACATTGTTTCATTCATTTAATATAATTCTTATTGAAGAAGTAGATAATTCGAATTAATCTAAATATTAAAGAGAAAAAGACACAGAAAAATAAAAAGGTAACGGTCGCAACTGGGACTCAAACCCAGGCTCTCAGTCTTACCGTGATAAACGCTTTAATCGGCCATTTTTAAGTAATGTTTTGTCGATCTCGTATTTCATTCGACTAATTTTTCACATGTTTTTGGCTGCTACCTTTTTGAAATAATCATAAAGTTAATCATAAAGAACAGGTTTTGTGACCCAGATAGTGTATCACTTATGGACCTTTTCCGGAAGTCTAGATGAATATCGCATTTTTATTGGAATAACTCGTGTTATAATAAGTCTTAGATTTGTCAAAATATGCAAAATAATAATTTTGCTAAAATATATATATATTTTTAAAATTAATGGAGTTCTACAAATTAAACTTGAGAAGAATAAATACAAATGAATAACCTCAGCATCCCACTTACACCTCTATCATACAAAGAAGAATTCCTTAAAAATTTTGTAATTACACTTTAAAAAGTTAGTAATTACACTTTAAAAAGTTAGCAATTACACTTTAAAAAGTTAGCAATCACATTTTAAAAAGTTAGTAATTACACTTTAAAAAGTTAGCTATTACAATTTAAAAAGTAAGTAATTACACTTTAAAAAGCTCACTGAAAAGAATGTTTTTCAGTTTGTAACATCTGAAAGCACAGTAGATGATATAAGTGTTTGAGGTAAGCGCGGTGCTATTGAGCCACGCAATCCTCAGGCCTAAGATTAGCATCTCCAATCTCCTCAGATCTTACGCTGGTCCACAGACATAACCCATCTCCCGCGCCATCGAATTCCTTGACCGCTCTACCGTGCCCATTGGCTACCGGTTTTAATTCAACACGACTTCCCACAATGGGCACTCTTTCATTGGGCAAGACCGGAGACATGGATTTATCTATGTGGTTTCTGAACATAATATTAGTATAGAATTATGGAGCATTGAGTGAAGTAGCAATTGCTGAAGGGGGACGGCTGCTCGGCCTTTTTCCAACAAAATTTAATTTTGGATATGAGACCAAAATACCCAACAAAACAGAAAAAGTATAAAAAATCAAAATGCACAGAAAATGTCTAGTATAAATGTGAGCTATTTTATTAAATATAATGTGCTTTAATTTATAAAGTATATATATATATAATTTTCTTTTAACACAGCAAACTTATTTTGTGGCACCATTATGATTGAAATTAATAAATTACTTCGTTTTTACCACTTTTATTGTTTATAAAACCGACATGTTTCGTCAGCAAAGCTGACTTGTTCAGGGTTTTGACAGAACTAAAAAACTAGTTCTGTCAAAACCCTGAAGAAGTCAGCTTTGCTGACGAAACATGTCGGTTTTATAAACAATAAAAGTGGTAAAAACGAAGTAATTTATTAATTTCAATATATAATTTTTTTTTACATGAGCTCCACACAGGAGGTCCTGAGGAAAATAATTTCCCTCAGGGCCTATGTCATCTTTGGGGATGCAGTGTGGAGGGTTTTTTAAGGAAAGGAAGGAGAGGAGAGTTCTGGGAAGGAAAAGGGTTTAAGGGGTAGGTAGGAATTTGGGATTCAGTGTGTCCTGGTCATCCGCCTCCAAGACCTAGACAAACCTCACCCCATGAACCCGGGCACCCCTGCTAAATCACCAAACCAAACGTAGCGAACCACTTGGGGTGACCTATGGCAGAGGTATTGGTTATCCAATAAAGGTTCCCGGGGCGGCGGTACCCATTCCCGCCTCCCAACTTGTTAAGCGAGAAGATATGTTATGCAAGATTCATGGGAGATCAATAACTTATTATTGATGTTTTATCAACTAATTATTGATTTTCTAAAATTGACGTGACGCCGCTTTTCCGAGATTAATCGGAGAAAAAAATATGCTGTACTATATGAATGTACTGGGATTGAATATATGGAAAGCGGGAGGCGGGGAGAGATGGGGGAGGGGGGGAGGGGAGAGGCGGAAGGGGGAGGAGGGGGGAAGGGGGAGAGGGGAGGGGGAGAAGGGAGTGGTGGAGAAGCGGGGGAGGAGAGAGGGGGGAGGGGTGGAGGGGGAGCGGGGAGGAGGGAGTGGGGAGGGGGAGTGGGATAGGGGAGGGGGTGGTGGGGGGGAAGGGGAGGGGGGGTGAGGGGTCGGGGAGGGGGGAGGGAGTGGGGGGAGGGGCGGGGGGAGGGTGAGAGGGAGGGGGGAGGGGTGGGGGGAAGATGAAGGAGGCGGAGTGGGAACCCCCCTTACACCATGCGAGCAAAGTCGCGGGAAAAAGCTAGTATTACATAATTTAAAACAAAAATAAATAAAAGGGCACATATCGATTTAAAAAATATCATTTAATTTTTGTAAGACAAAGGTGCGCAGATATGTTATGCAGGATTCATGAGAGATCAAATAACTTATATTTGACGTTTTATTAACTAATTAAGAACGGTGGTTTTCTAAAATTGACCTGACACCGCTTTACCGAGATTAATTAGAGAAAAAAAAATTCGAGAGCAGTTTACAAGCGGTAGAAGCGAACTTTACCAAAACAATCTCAACCAATACTTGAAAAGTGAGGTCATAATCAAAGCGACCTAGAATAAACTAGACCTAAATCAGCGCAGACCTAGCGTAATTTCCGTTTCATATCTCAACCAATAGGAGCCTTTAAAAGTGACATCATAATCAAAGCGGCCTAGGAGCGCAATTGATGCGTCGCAGATGCAGTAATCGTCATTTCCGTTTCATTCGAAATTTAAATCACAGAGGGGTGTTACGATGCACAAATAAGCCCCTACTAATTATTCACCCACGCCACTGCACAGACTACAGTTTCGCTCTTTCGCCGCAAGCGCGCCGCGCGCGCTAGTGGAGCCAAATGCGAGCAACGGTCGGCGAAGCGGCCGACTCTCGACACTTCTAAGGCTGAGAGCTCCGCGAACAGTCGATTGTTTTGTTAAGGAGAAATTCTCTCCGCAGGGCACCTTTGTGGCCCGAGTCATCCGCGACGCAATATGGCGTCGGGAATTTAATACGCAAAAGCGTGTTCTAGATGCTACGGCAGACAAGGCCGAGGCGTAATTTAAAGTACAGTGACAATGTTTACGTGTGTGGGACGTTTCACCTGGAGACTCCTGTTGGAACGAGATCCCCTCTGCTGCGGACGAGGATTGGACCTGCCGCCTCCATCGCAGTAAGCCCCCTTAAATTAATGTGTTCTATTTGCCCTCGCGATTTTACCTGAGCGATGACGACCCCAGAGAGGACAGGTTGAGAGACTTACCGTGTAGGGACATTCTAGCCAGGAACTGCCTTTTAACCTTGTATATCTGTGTTTTCTCACAATACATTTTATTTGTTTTACCTAAATACCGTTCTTTTATTGAGGAGATTGTTCGAGGGTGATCACGGCCAGTATTTCCCCCCATGTAAAACATTCCAAACAGCCTACCGGCGACCACACCACCCTGATGACGAGGGTCTCCCCTGCTTGCCGTTGGTTCGAGCTAGCCGCCTGCAAGGTAGGTCGGAGCCCGCCCTGTGGTGCCGCCCTCCTGGTGGCACCCGGGCCCAGCGAGGTTCTGGTTCCTATACGGGGCGTAGTCCCCGAGCGCAACTCTGACACCATGTAGCCGCTGCCAGGTTGTTAGCACTGGCGCGCCAACTCTGGGGCATTTTTTTTCTCCCCATCTTTTCCCCCACGTTGTGTTAGCACTGACGCTATAACGTGGAGGCTTTTTTTTTGGATATTTTTACCCTAACTGGCACTGTGATGACCTCGAGCAAGATTCTCGAGCTATAAGAAATCTCTTTAATGGCAAATTTTGTGGCTTCTAGCATGTACTTACGGAATATCCATCGATATTCTATTATTGTAAATTATGTTATTCTGTAATACTAACTAATACGGTTCAAAATATTGTACCTATTACGTGCGGAAGCTACAAAATTCATAAAAACCCCTGTCGAAAATTGTATCAACATTGCATCATAATTTGCGCCGCCCGCCATTTTCAAACATCCCAGAAGCATTGCGTGCGCGCGAAATCTCCAACGTTTTTTTACACACGGCGGAAGCTAGCCGTTTGGAGCATAATTGCCCTGTGCGCAGAATTCGTGCGCAGTTGGTGTGTTACTGCCGCCCTGCGGTAGAACTTGTAAATCACTGATACGCAGAGATATGAATCAAACATTCTCGTATGTATTGCTTGGAAATTTTTGTTTCGTCTGTTTTCGCAACTAAAATAATTACGGAATACAACAATAGTGCCTCTATAAGCACATCGTCTGTACACATCATTCGTTGACGCAGCAAAAAGGAGTTCCTATGTTATATAACAAAGGTAGCCTCTAGCGGGAACCTTCCAGTACATCACTCAATTGGCCCAAGCAATTTCAAGTTGCCTCTTTCATAAATCCATAATGCTGTCTAATTAATAACTTACCTTTTTCCCAGTGCTTATACAGGTACATTAAGTTCTTTTTTCTGTTTTTCTACAAAATAAGTGATCATCAAACGTCAAGGTGACAGTTGTGATTATCAAACGTCAAAGTGACAGTGGTGATTATCAAACGCCAAATAACAGTGCTTCATTAAAAAAGTGTTGTCTAAATGAAATAAACTAGTGGTGTGCTCAAATAATAGCCGCATTTAAGTGATTTTCTCCTCGGAAAATTAGTGTTCTTTTTTCATTTTATTGGGAAGTGCCATTTTGGAAGTTTTCTTAGTTTTCAGTGCAGTTAGTGACAAGTGAACAAAAGTGCACTACAAAAATTAAATTTCTTGTTTCCCTAGGGGAACCCCTGGCCAAAAATTTGAAAATTCCTGGACTTGGGAAATTTCGGAAATTTTTTTTTCTTTCTTCTCTTCTCCAAGGAGCACGGTTTTAAACAACACCACAATGGAAGCCAGCCGAACGGTTATGTCATCGGACTTGGGTATTATTCCCAACGTCCACAGTTTATCTAAAGCCAACCTCCTATCTGTTCTAAAAGACAGAGGTCTTTCGTTGGAAAACAAGTCGAAATCTGCATTAAGAGCGTATGCATTTTTGTTCAACAAAAAGTTCGTCAAAAAAATAAACCTTGCATCAACAATTGAAGAAAATCCATGTACCATCACCAAGGATACAGAAGTCACGGTGACAAATAAAGAGCCGGAGCTACTTGTCAAAATGAAACAAGATATTGTACCCATCGCGGCACAAGGAAAAGTCCACGATCTTTCCTCTTGGAAAATCAAATATAACGGTGTTTCTAATGTAATGGATTTCATTGATCGAATCAAAGAAACAGCATCAATTAAGAGCATCCCGCTTGACGTTCTACGAAAAAATTTCATAGAACTCATTTCTCCGGAGTTTATCCCTTGGCACCGCATTCAAAAATTAAAATGCAAGGATTGGAATAAGCTCAGATCAGCTTTAATTTCTAGTTTCGGTAAAACTGAAGCACAACACCGAATAAAACTGCCTTTACTATCTATTAAACAGTTAGTAAACGAAACGGTGGCAACGTTTATAGAAAGGGCCGAATCCATCAATATCAAACTTTCTCTCCCGATCCCTGAAGCTGAACTACTACCAGTCATAACTGATGGTCTTCTCTACAAATACGAGAATATTATCACCTCACAGAAAATCACGTCACTGGCTCAATTAAGCGAAGTATGCACACTCCTAGAATCTTACCAAGACAGGAAGAATACCCAAGCGTCTTCAACCAACATAACTATGCCAAGTCGTTCTTCGGAATTAAAACCGGAATATGACAACAAAAAAATTTGCTCCTTCTGCAAGAAAATAGGCCACCTAGCTGATACCTGTTTTAAGCAAGCCAAATTACGGGAACCTAGAGAGCCCAGGACCTTCAAGAGGCACCGCTCTAAGGACCGCTCCCCCCCTCGCGATGAATTACGCGAAATTTTCAAGAGATCCAAATATAACATGGATAGGCTGCAAGATACTAGCAATGCCAAACCCCCAGTGGATTTTTCTAAACCACCACCCAACTACTTCTCTAAGAAGCCAAAAAACTAAATGGCAACCTCTCAGGTATACATTCCGTATCAAGGTCTAAGGAATGGACTGATTGGTTATCCCACATTAAATATTTTAATCAGACCTTGAATATTTCTTCAGTGTGTTGCAAGCAAGCCAAGGACGGAAGACCTTTTGCCCTTTTTTCTGTTAACAACGTACCCTTCTCCGGTCTGCTAGACAGTGGCGCATCGGTGAGCTGTCTCGGCAACAATGCCCACTTGCCTTTTGTTAACAATGGTTTTAAGATCTCCCCCCAACACACGCACGTTACAACTGCAGATAATGTCTCTCAGTCAGTGCCCTTGCTTTGCCAATCAAGTGCGACAATAAAATAGTTACAATTAATTTTCTAATAGTGCCATCTATATCCCAGAATTTCATCCTTGGTGTTGACTTCTGGAAGGCATTCAGCGTTGCCCCCCAAGTATTTAATACACTTGGTGAGGCGCCGCCGACTGCACAAATTAGCGAAATTCGCACAATCATACCTCACGAGAACTTAAGTACTGACCAAGCTCGTCAATTAAAGGAAGTAGTCAATAAATTCGAATCAATATCCTTCGAAAAATGTGGTTTGGGTCTGACCAATTTGGTAGAGCACCATATAAAAACTAATGGTCCCCCAATCAAGCAACGTTATTATAACTTAGCTCCACAAAAACTCAAGCTTCTAGAAAAAGAACTCGACGAAATGTTGAAACTAGTAGTAGTGGTTCCCAGCAGAAGTGCGTGGACCAACCCCACTCTCTTGGTCTCCAAAAAAGACGGCTCCGCTCGCTTTTGCCTTGACAGCAGACGTCTTAATTCTTGCACAGAGGCCGACGCGTACCCTTTGCCTTATGTCCATGCAATCTTGGACAAATTGCGTAATGCCAAGTTCATTTCTTCAATTGATTTAAGCAAGGCTTTCTGGCAAATACCCCTAGACGCTGAGTCTTGCGAAAAGACCGCTTTTGTTGTACCCGGCAGGGGAATGTTCCATTTTAAAAGATTACCTTTTGGTCTAAAAAACAGCCCCGCCGAGTTACAAAGGTTAATGGACAAATTGTTTGGCCCCGAAGCCGACAACAACTTATTCTGCTATCTTGATGACCTCATCATCATTAGCGACTCATTCGAAAAACACTTACAAATGCTGGAAAAAGTTTTCTACCAACTTAAGTTGGCTGGTTTAACCATCAACTTAAAGAAATCTGAATTCTGCAAGTCTCGTTTACGTTACTTGGGATTCATCATAGACGAAAAAGGTCTAAGAACAGACCCTGCTAAGGTGGAAGCCATGGCAAATTTCCCTCGTCCCAAAAACGCGAAAGAAGTCAAAGCTTTCCTCGGACTCACAGGTTACTACAGGAGATTCATTAAAGACTTCTCCACAATCTCGGCACCCCTCAAAAAAATTACCGGCACCCGAAAAGGCGTCAGTAACTTTTGTTGGTCTGATGAAACTGAAGAAGCTTTTATAACCTTAAAAAACGCTCTTCAGACAGCTCCCGTCCTAAACTGTCCGGATTTCGCACTCCCGTTCACCCTCCATATGGACGCCTCAAATGTTGGAATCGGTGGAGTTTTGACACAAGAATTCCCTGACGGCGAACACCCAGTGGCTTACTTTTCCCGCTCCTTAAATAAGCACGAAAAGAATTACGGTATTACCGAGAAAGAGTTACTGGCCGTACTGGAATCTGTTCACCATTTCCGCGGCTACATAGACGGTAGTAAATTCACTGTGATCACCGACCACAGTAGTTTGAAATGGTTAATTTCTCTAAACAATCCCTCTGGCAGGCTCGCTCGCTGGGCCTCACGCCTGTCGCAATACAATTTTGACGTCATACACCGTAAAGGTGCGGACAACACTGTCCCAGACGCACTTTCAAGAATTGAATTAGCCACTCTAAATACCGGTACAATTGCAACTACACCACCCACAAAGGATGAATGGTACCTCAAAATTTTTGTGGGTTGCCAAAATAATCAACAAAAATTTCCCAATTTTATTATAAAAGAAGGACAACTATACCGCAATTGTAAAGCCCCTCTATCCATCCTTGAGGACCACTCTTGGAAACTCGTTGTTCCCTCCGAAAAGAGAGAACAAATAATTAGCGACAACCACAGCGCTCCCGGCTCCATACACCCAGGAACTTTCAAGACGTATAAAAAGATTACCTTGAAATACTACTGGCCCGGCCTCTACAAGCAAGTTCGCAATTATATTTCTAAATGTGAAACATGTAAAGCTTACAAACATAGTACGGCATCCCCCGCCGGTTTTATGGGCAAACCCAAACGCACTGATAGACCCCTACAGTCGCTGTCTATGGACCTCATAGGACCTTTTCCCCGAAGCTATGCCGGACATATGCACATACTCAGCGTAGTGGACATTTTCACTAAATTTTGTTGGATCTTCCCTTTAAAAAGAGCCAACGCTACCGCCATTGTCAAACTTCTGGAGAAACATATCTTCATACCATATGGGACACCCAGAACGGTGATAGTTGACAATGGAAAACAGTTCATAGCCCAAGAATTCAAAGACTTCCTTGCCAAATATGGGATCAAGGATATCTATTACAATACCTTGTACACCCCCCAAAATAACACCGTTGAACGGTACAATCAAACCATCAATACAGCTTTGGCCATTTTGGTTGACAAGGACCAACGTACTTGGTGCAAAAACTTGGATAAAATCCAAGCCGCCATGAACAACACGGTTAACCTAACCACCGGTTACACCCCTTTTTTTCTAAAACACGGCATGGAACAGGTTGTCCATGGTTCACTACATTGGGACACAAGTTTTCCTACGTCCACCACCCCCACAAATAATCCCAACTCCGATTATGCCCACCGTTTGGAGGAATTATCAGCCATTTACAGTCAGGTTACTGATGCTCTACTGCTGGCCCACCAAAAGAGTGCGGACAGGTATAACTTACGAAGAAAACATGTCACCTTTAACGTAGGCGATGTCGTCTGGAGAAGGAATAATACCCTCTCCCAAGGAGCTCTGTACTTCTCTGCTAAATTGGCCACCCGTTTTGTCAAGGCTAAGGTCGTAAAGAAAATATCGGACTTAGTCTACTCTTTGTCCGACACCTCTGGCAAACATGTCAGTAATTACCATATTAAAGACATCGTAAAGTCCGGAAGTGAGGAGATAACCAACATCACTCCCACTATCGACGAAACAACAAATTAATTCAATAAGTATCACTACCTCCCTCGCAGCGTGCATACCTTACAAGAGTTACACCCCGAGTCATGGAGTTGTGGCACAAGTCCTCAAGCGTGAGGCAGGTCTCGAGTCAGCTTCCGAGCGATCTCTAGACATTGTTTGTAAATAAATAAATATGCATATATTAGACGTGTAAAGTGTTAATTACATGTCCACTCTTTCGTTGACAAAACGATATATATATGTATTCTTAAAAAAAAACCTTTTTAAATGCATTTTCATATGTTGTTTTTGCTCTAACTTTCTTTCTTTCACGACATTGTGCTGTGTTTTTGTTTTTTCCTTTTTTCACCTGTTCCGAGACTGATCACCTCTGAACAGAGGCACCTCCGAGTCTTAATGCTTGGGAAGTCATGAGCCCAACTGTTGTTTCTCATCCCCTACACTACGCAATGTGCAGGCCTGTTTTGCTCCGTCTTTTCATGCCATGTAATTTTTTTTGTTTTTTTGTTTTGTTATCAACATGTCGTGATGGAAACAATGTCACGCTTCTCGTTATAATTGCAAGGCAATCAACATCGGTCAACGGCGTAGGTTTCTGTTTGTTCGGGTTTTGTAAATCCAGAGTGTAAAAACCCCAACTCAAGCCTGTTATTGCCCCTGTTCTTTACCGTTTCCAATTTTTTTCTCGTAAAGGTTAAAATAATTAACAATTGCCCTTCGGCGGTCGTTCCTAGGAATCGGATTTTGTAAATTCCAAAGTGTTAAATCCCGACTCGGAACCAGTTAATTATTCCTGCAACCTACCATTCTACCTACCCTGGTAAAATATTGCTGTTTTCTTGTTTTTGGTTTATCTTGAGTATGTAAAACCCAACATTGGTCTCAAGTATAAAAGTGTGGTCACTTACACAGTCACCCCTAATGTACATATAGTTTTTCAATCTTTTTTCTTTAAAAAAATTGATGGCGTCCTACCCGTGCTCATTTTTACCCGAAATTGGATTTTGACACATCCATTTTGGAAATTGCATATATTAAAAAAAAACCAAGAAAGGGTCTGTAGATTTGCATAAACAAATCTATTCTTACTCGTTTCGACCAAAGTATGTAAAACCGAACAATCCGGTCTTTTGTGTCTTAGCGAAATCCTTACTGTCACGTCACGTATGTCTTGTATTACACGTTTCAGTCCTATGGGACAGGTTAATAAAACCTCATGGTCATCCTGGTTCCCGAACGCAAATAGTTGTAACATTACGTAAATCAGCAACGTGTGGTCTGATCATCGTTCTACAACTTCAGGCACCCAATGTTCTGCCACTTAAACAAAGTGTTTGCGACCCAAAAATCGCAAATCACACGGTTCACTTGTAGCTATACAGAAGGAATGTAAAACCTTAATTGGTCCCTTTTGTTCTTCTCAATGAAGATTGCTACCTCCGACAGTATGTAAAACCACTATAGGTCTGTCTTGTTTTGCTTGGTGTAAGCAGAATTTTACTCTGCCATCGCCCTGCACCTTGTTGAGTAACGTTTATTTATTTATTTATTTATTTATTTATTTATCTATAAAAGGTATGTTTACATAACATTATTCGATGCCTGTCTCGCTAGGGAATACCTGTGTTGAGACAGGCGTAGAGGTACATAAATGAGTATAATACATAAGAATATTTAATTACAACATGAGAATATTTAAGGTAAGATACATACTGATTTATACAATTCAAACAGAAAGATGATTAAGATTGAGGGTTAATATCATAAAGAGAGCATTATATAGGTGAAGGAAGAGATGAATAAAGTAGTAAATCCTTTCGAGTCTATATAGGAAGTTATATTATACATATAGGATTTTACTATTTTAAGTTCTTTAATAAGGGTAAGGACATACGTGAGATGGTAATTCTGTCTATTTGTACTCTATTTTACAGATGTTAGCAGTAGTGTGGCGTCCAATACTTATAATCCATTTCTTTAAGTCTTGTTTGTATTTGGTCTTTGATTCGGTTTGTCTAATCGTGGCTGGAAGTGTATTGTATAGTTTGCAAGCTATGTATTTAAAGTGTTTTTGTCCAAAGGTGGTTTTAGAAAAGGGAGTTTGGAGAAGTTCTTTATTTTTGGCTCGTGTATTGTGTATCATTTGTGTTGGTTTGTATAGGATTTTGTTGTTTTTATGTAAATAAAGTAAGATGGATTTTGCGTAGAGCTGTATAATGTCCATAACGTTGAAAGTATTGAAGATCGTATCAGTGCTGGTAGTGAGAGGAAGTTTAAGAATTATTTTTATTATTAGTTTTTGTGCTTTAATGATGGGTTCGAGGGCATTATAATAAGTGTTACCCCAAGCTAAAATTCCGTATTCGATGTGAGATTGGCACAGTGAGTAATACACTGTTTTTAAAAGTTGTAGGTTAAGGAAATTGCGCGTTTGTTTGAAAAAGTAAATAGATTTGCGGATTTTGTTTGTAGTGTTAAGTATATGTTGCTTCCAATTTAGATGTGTATCAAAGGTTAATCCTAAATATTTGATAGTTGCTACTTGTTCTAGGCATGGGCAGTTGCAATTCCTGTTCTGAGATGAGTTATTACATTCGTGTATTTTTAATTTTGGGTGTAGGTTTGGTTTTGTGATATAGGTAAGACTAGACAGTAAGTATTTTGTTTTCTGTATGTTAAGAGTTAATGTGTTCGAGTCAAGCCAATATTTAACCTTTTGAATTCCTACCTCCGCTTTAGAATATACGGTAGGCCAATCTTTTGCTTGAAATAGTAGTACAGTGTCGTCGGCGAAACTGACAATAGTGGCATCGATATCTAGGTTACACAACTCGTTAATGTATATTAGGAAGAGCGTTGGACCTATAACACTGCCTTGTGGGACACCGTAACTAATAGGTAAATTCTGACTCTTTGTAGCTCTGAGTTTAACGCATTGGGATCTGTCAGATAGAAAACTGGAGAGGAGGCTTAATTCATTATTCCTAATACCTATGTTGAACAATTTGCGTTCTAATTTGATGTGTGATATTGTATCAAACGCTTTACACAGGTCGAGAAATACCGATAGACATTTCGAGCCCTTATCAAGGTGGCCAGAGATGTGGTCAGTGACGGTGGCTATGGCATCGTTTGTACTTTTCTGGTTTCTGAAGCCAAATTGCCGCGGCGATAGTAGGTTGTTGGTTTCCAGATATTCCATAAGACTATTATTAACGATCTTTTCAAATACTTTAGACAGGGAATTAAGTAATGTAATAGGACGATAATTACTAATATCAAGTTTGGAGCCTGTTTTGAAAATAGGGATAATAAGACCTTGTTTTAGAATGGTGGGAAATAATCCTTGGCGAATGCTAATATTCAGCAGATGAGTTAAAGGTTGTATTATAACCGGGGCAATTTTTTTAAGAACACTGTTGGGTATTTCGTCAATGCCGGTGGATGAAGAGTTTTTTAAAGAGTTTATTACCGTAGAAACTTCTTTCTCTGTAACCGTTTTGAGAACAAATCGGGTTGGGAATTCATCATTGGAAGGGTGAACGCTAGGACCCAGCATATGGTTGCTTGATTGGATTTTTGTTGCTAGTTCTGGACCTATATTTGCAAAATATAGGTCCGTTATAACGTTATATCGTATATTTTCTCTGTTATTCTATCGTACGCCTTTTGGGCTACGGAGTTAGTCTATCTAACAAATCTTTAAGAGCAGTGTTTAAACAAATACTGTTATCATTTATTGTGTTATATTTAAATGCACCCACCACCACAGGAGAGATCCTCACAATATCCACCACCATAGGAGAGATCCTTAAAATATCCACCATGATACGAGAAGTTCGTTATAATCACTTATGCTCTTGTTATTGAGTTGGTCGTGTGTCTTTAATTGGACATGAGTACCGCCCCTTTTGGTCGTGTGTCATTAAATTTGGCATGAGAACCGCCTTGTTTGTTTATAATTGTGTACTTATATAATTTGTGCACCAAACGTGAAGACGTTACAATACTCACCATGATTCGTGCGAACGAAATAATATCAACGGTTTCTTTCTTTCATATTTATTTCATAATTATTTGATAGTCACTTTAATATTTCATAAGAAAGATTCGCTCTAATGTAATCGCTTATAAATCTTTGTTTTTTTCATTTTTTATTTTTTTACACATAGGTATTTAAAAAAAAACCTAAGGACATATATTTTTTTTAATTTTATCTATTGTTGAAAATGGTATGAACTAATGATATAATGAATGATAACATTTTGTTTGATCTCTTAACACTTTGTTGTTAATTCATATATTTTTATCACTTATTATTTTCTCTGTTTATCATTTTATTTTTAAATTTTATTATTTTGCTTTTACTTAACTGTTTTGCATGACCGATATTTGCGTGTGTTATTTTTATTTAATTGTGAAATTATTAACCCCGATACAGGCGAACCCTAGTGGGGTTAATAATTACATGCTAAAAATATATGTATATAAATTGTGAAGAAGCAATAAATAAATAAATAAATAAATAAATAAATAAATAAAACCCTTTTGTGCGTACTAAAAAAAAAATAGTCCACAACCTTTTTGCAATTGTTCAACGACAATGCCCGTGGACTTCCTGTTTTGCCACTTCTTTCTCTAAAGGAAAGAAGCCCAGGAATATCTACTATCTCAAAAGGACTAGCTTGTCAGTTTCACTGTCAGCTATGGGGCATAGTGCCGGGGGAGTTAATCGAATGGGCACAAAACCACCAAACTCGTCGGCTGGGAAGCGAATAAAAGAAATCCCAGGATTGCGAAATTGGAGCGAGGGTCTATCTTTTCTCACAATCAAGGAGAAGTTTTAAGTGACCCCTAATCTTTCGTCATACACGCGAAAGACTAGCCTTTTGGTATTTCGTCTATTCTCATGTTCATGCTCATCTCACTTTTTTAATATATCCATTTTGGTTAATGTAAAGAGTTAGGAAATCTGCTGGTTGATTATGTTTCATTCTCACATGGAGTTTGAATTGGAAATTAGTCCAGTCTCTAGCAGGTTTCGTCACTCAACTCCTGTCCTTTTCCTTTCCCCATCCCCATGTTCTCAGGTATATGTTATGAAGTGGAAAATCTGTTGTTGACCATATTTCGACCTCACTTGGAGTTCGAATCGGTAACAGGCCGGTTATCAACAGGCTTTCTCCCTCACTCTCTACGTATGTCTCATCATCCTCATCATTGTCGTATAGAAGCACATTCATGAATGTTGGATAAGTACGGTATGCACTTGGCGTATTGTCTGTCTCTTTGACAACCTCTATTCATGAATCAGTTTCTCTGCTTTGCCGTGACTTGTTCACAACTTCTTGCCTTGTTCTTTGAAATTCTACAAAAAATGTTACCATCTTATGTTAACATAGGCCAAGAAAGGCCGGTTGTTTTTCATCCAAGTTTTTTGTCTCTCGGCAAACGCCAGGTTATCCTAGCAAAGGATAACATTCGGAACATGTCATTGTAAACTAGTTAGGAATCTCTCACTCTCTACCGTTCTCTCTGGGTCTGCAATCGTCAAAAACCTCGTTTCTTTTTTCTGAACACATTTTGTTTCTCTCCAAACCCTTTTTGTCCATTGGTCTCTAGGCAGGTAAATGTCAAGAATCTTGCTCTTTTAATAATAATTTCTCCCGGATTTAAAAAAAGAAGCCCAGAAGGATGTCCCCATCGGCAGCCGAGCTGAGCTTCACTTCCAGGCAGCCTTCGCTGTGGTTACGGAGGTCCCCCGCCGCCATTTTCTACATATTTGTTCCTGAAAGCACAGACCATACCGCCTTATGTATGTTGTCTGGTTGCACCATTGCGAGCCGAGTTGTCCCACTATACAATGACACTCTGGACTACCTTTGGGCACGCTAGCCCCTGGGTTTTGTTCCTGCTCTCGCTACCAAGCCAGTTTTGCCGTCTCTTGCTCTGTCACGCAGTGACGCACACAATGTCATGTGTAAACCATTAATACCTTGACTCTACAGTATTCGCTGAATGCGCACCCTCACAAGTTATCCCGAGCTACATTATGCTTCGATAACCATTATACACGATCCGTGCTTACCATATTGGCACATTAGGATTCGTACTGGCATGCCTGCAGACCCTGGTTTCTTCTCCTCAATGACCTCTGTAACCATAGTCCTCCGCACTGCAACCACAGTCTCCACTCCGCAACCTTCGACGTCTTCAACGAAACAAGTGTTTTCACAAGACCCTAGTGTACTCTTGAGTGTTATCTCAAATGGGTCAGGTTACAGTGATAAGGTAATCTTTAGATTCTGTGAACCCTCGTTTTCTTCGCAATTCTTCGAAACTTTCCGCAAACCATCGAAACAAAAAAAACAAATCTACGCACCGCAAATTTAGCTTCCAGACCCATGAAACCCTAGAGTCACATTTTCATAATTTTTGTCCTTGTTTTCGCATTTTCACATTTTTGTCTTTGTTTCACATTTTCATAACCTTGTTTTTGTTCTTTCAATTGCATAAATATGTATGTTGTTTCACCCCTCCTTGTGATAACTGCCTGTTCCTCATATTTTATGTACCCCCCTCCCTACCCTGACCAACATTGTACCTAGCCCATGGCATAAGCTAGTTTTCAGTTGTTAGTCAGCTCTCTCTCTGGTCTACAATCTCTCCTTCAACTCCCGTGGGTAACGTAGAGGGTTTTTGCCCTATTGCTCCATTGCCACGTCGCTTTTTTTCCGAGCGCGGGGGGAGGTGTTACGATGCACACATAAGCCCCTACTAATTATTCACCCACGCCACTGCACAGACTACAGTTTCGCTCTTTCGCCGCAAGCGCGCCGCGCGCGCTAGTGGAGCCAAATGCGAGCAACGGTCGGCGAAGCGGCCGACTCTCGACACTTCTAAGGCAGAGCGCTCCGCGAACAGTCGATTGTTTTGTTAAGGAGAAATTCTCACCTTTGTGGCCCGAGTCATCCGCGACGCAATATGGCGTCGGGAATTTAATACGCAAAAGCGTGTTCTAGATGCTACGGCAGACAAGGCCGAGGCGTAATTTAAAGTACAGTGACAATGTTTACGTGTGTGGGACGTTTCACCTGGAGACTCCTGTTGGAACGAGATCCCCTCTGCTGCGGACGAGGATTGGACCTGCCGCCTCCATCGCAGTAAGCCCCCTTAAATTAATGTGTTCTATTTGCCCTCGCGATTTTACCTGAGCGATGACGACCCCAGAGAGGACAGGTTGAGAGACTTACCGTGTAGGGACATTCTAGCCAGGAACTGCCTTTTAACCTTGTATTTCTGTGTTTTCTCACAATACATTTTGTTTGTTTTACCTAAATACCGTTCTTTTATTGAGGAGATTGTTCGAGGGTGATCACGGCCAGTATTTCACCACCCTGATGACGAGGGTCTCCCCTGCTTGCCGTTGGTTCGAGCTAGCCGCCTGCAAGGTAGGTCGGAGCCCGCCCTGTGGTGCCGCCCTCCTGGTGGCACCCGGGCCCAGCGAGGTTCTGGTTCCTATACGGGGCGTAGTCCCCGAGCGCAACTCTGACACCATGTAGCCGCTGCCAGGTTGTTAGCAGGGGTTATAGAAGTTTCATTTAAAAAAACAATTGATTCCCTAAGATACGATTTCATAGTTATTTCCACGGCCCTATGCAGGAAAATAGCGTAACTTGCAAATTTAATTTGCTGATTAGCGCCTTTTGTTATATGAAGAAAAATAGACATAATTTCTACACTATTTTGGAGACCAGTGGAAATAAGTTTGAATCAATGCTGTTAGGAATAATAACTATTATAAAAGCTGGTGAAAAACATAACACAAGTTATAATTTTGAAAATGACAATTGGAAAATTTTCTATTAAGAAATTACATCATTTACTTACTTTTATTTACTTTACCGCTTGTCTGAATTCTTTTAACAATCATTTGATACACTTCTTCTATTCTCTCCTTGTCTATGTCCATTCTTTTTCAATCGGCACCATTGTCTATGTCTATTATTTATAATTAGTATCAATAAAAACCCTGAAGAAGTGAGCGTTACTCACGAAACATGTTGGTTTTTGTAAACAACAAAAGTGGTAAAAACAGTATTTTATTAATTTGAATCAGATACAATTTTGAAAAGCCAAAGCAAATTTTGGAATATTGATCCGGAGTTACGCAGAACCCACAAACAACTGAAATTAGTATTTTTGAATCTGCAAAAACGTTCGCACGATGAACGCTTGTGTGACGAAATTTTCACCGCTTTTTGCTGTAGGTAATTTGTGGGTAAAAGCAACTTTTTATCACGCAATGCACCGACATCATAATTTTCAGACATTTTTTCAACAATTGTGACGAGACGCCAAATTTTTCATTCCACGTATTAAAAGTTCAGAAAGTCTGTTAAAAATATAGTTTAAAAAATCGGTGATGTGTGAAAAATTATTTTATACAAACATTATACTCTATTTATTCTCATTCAAACAGGCGTAATTTTTAGGATAATACATCGTAAACAGAAATAACTGTTTTTATATCTAATCGCTGTGCTATCGATCATTATTAGAAAAGTTGTTTTTTGTTTGATATGATTTATTTTGACATTTATTTAACAATATGGTTCCACTATCAAAAGCTTCTGTCGAACTATTTTCATCAAAGAGTTTTACCGCCCTCTACTATCCAGTGGCTCTACGGGAAATACTTGCACCAAAGGCAAAGGCTTATGTGTCTGGAATCTCACAATACTAAATATAAAGCCTAAATAAAAGTGCGTAATAATTTATCGTTGATAAATATTTTCAATTATTTAAAAGTTTAAAGTGGAATTTAAATGTCAAATTAATTCAATTGGGAGGCGGGTATGGGAACCATTTATTGAATAATTAACATCTCCGCCATAAGACGCCCCAAGTGGTTCGCTACGGTTTGTGACTTAGCATGGTCGCCCGGGTTCATAGTGGCAGATACGTCTGCCCACCAACTGCGTTGCATGCCAAATCGGAGTGACTGGTTGAGGGAGACCTTTTGACTTCTCCAGCAGGGCTCTCTCGGAACATCACCTTGTACCACAGGGGGAGGGATGGAATCATTTGTCTGACATTCCTGGACACAATGACCCCCCGATAGAATTCCTACCCACCCCTTCCTTTCCTTTCCAGAACATACTCTCCTTCCTTTCATAAAAAAAACTCCACACAGCATCCCTAAAGATTACATTGGCCCTGAGGAGAATTATGTTCTTCAGAGCATCCAGTGGAGCAACTGTAAAAAAATAGTCTTTTAGTAATTGAATGGAGCATTTACAATATAGCATGCTTAGGTAACAAAAATAACAGAACCAAATTTGAATAGATTTTTCCAATATTGTCACATGGTTTTATAGAATCGATTGAAACCTATTTCCACTTAACAAAGTTATTGGATATTCCTTATATCATTATGTGACGACGGCGATTAGGTACTCCAACAAGGTGTATATCATAGTTCCTGAGTAAATGTTTACGATTAAGAATAAAATTGCCATCGAGGATATGGAACGACAAAGAAGAGTGAAATTCGTTAGATCAGGTATGCTGTCAAGGCGCTTTCAGTTTTACAGCACAAACGTTCAAAGAATACTGTTCAACGCATTCTGCATATCGCTGTATACTATAGAACTGTGGGTAGATTACACTGCATCCCAATGACATAAGCTAAAAGTCATCAACAATCGCCTACTATTCCGCCTAGTGTTCCTGGAGGGATAAATGTACTCTATCAAAGCACTTAGAGCTTATGGCGCCGACTACGATAATCCAAGAATACCATCAGTATTGCCACAGCTGCCTGAATGGTAACCCTCCTGATGACCCGAGAGGAGACAGTGAAATAGCCTCCATAGCTGAATATTTTTATTATTTATAATTAATATTTTTTCGCTTCTTTTCTAATTTTGTTTTGTTTCTGCAATACCCCTACTTACATTCTGGAAAAAATATTATTATCTAATATTAAAATTCTAAAATTTTTAAAACCCCAATCGACTTTCGTTAGTAATCATTACGACACTGCTTCTGAATATGTAACATTCAGCTCACATTCATATCATACAGGTCTATCAAATAAATTATTCTTGTTAACCATTGGCAATAGAGCCTTCTTTGGAAAATAAATAATTAAAAGAAAACATTTCTTTAGTATTAAAAAACTTAAAACCCGCGGTTAGTCAATATAATACGAGTAAATTGTTACTGTGCGATTAGGTTTTAGTTTAAAATGAAATGTAGGTATTCGAAATACAAAAGCATAGTGACAATAAAAAAGTCATTCTGATTCTAATGCTGTCTGGCATAAAGGGTTTGCTTAGGTAAATGATGGTGATATCGTGTAAGTCATAACGTAGCTAAAGAATGGCTTGTAGAAAACTCCTCGATTTGAAAACAGAAAACATCGTGAGAAAGAAAGGTATGCAAAACATTCGCCACCAGCCAAAAGGGCCGTCCGAAAACAGGACAGATTGATGTATTTAGATGCCAATCATCCTCCCAGGATTACCTCCAATCAATTTTAAAGATGGCGAGGTCACTTCCAAGATATATGATCACAATCGTTGCGATTTTAAGTCGTTCCACCGTATATCAGTCCAGAGGATCACCCAATGCTCTGGGATGCCGCACAAAGAATGAAGAAGCTTCATTTTTTTTAATGGCTTTTCACCCCAAAGGAGAGCTCTGGCCAGTGTCAAGTGAATGCTTTTGTGAGTGTAATTTTTGGTTAATATTAACAACTTTTGTTTTAATAACAAGAACCTATCTCCGTTATATAATAATACTATACAAATAATAATAATAAGACACAAAATCATTACAATAAGAGATGATTTTAAAACATAACAAGGAAAATTGTTGTGGAAATTTATAGTAAAAAATAAAATAAATAAATACATGAAATAACTTGCCGTTACAAATTGATGCTGTTAATATTTCGGAAATTAGCCAAGACTTTATACACGCGTTTGTGAACAGAAGATACCAGGCATGCAATGTTGTAGGGAGGCAATATGCCCGAACTGATTATCTGAGGGATGTTCAAGCTTCATTTTGAATTCTACTGATTTGAATCCTGCCTGCAGGTTTGACAAAAGTTCAACTCCAAAATATTCCAGGACTGGCAATCTGACCAATGCCCAATTGTCAATGGGCAAGTACTGGAGGTGCCACACACCGATACCATAAATATGGTGTGTATGAAATGGTGCACACACCTTGTTACAAATACTTTTGTGTAACGTAATGAACTAATTTTCAAATGCTATATTTCCATGAAAAATCATCCCATGTTTTTAATAAGATCGAATCTTAGAGTAAAAACGGGACATTAATAACCAGAACATTATGGTTTTGAACGCTATTACCCATTTATAAGGCATGAATTTTGAGTTTCTACCTAAAGTTCTTGGGCTTGACACTTTTTGGTCTGCGTTTTAATTCCTTCCTTGATTTCGGCAATGCTGATGATCAGAGTTATCGTGAATTGCTGTTATTATCAAGAAAGCACAGGAATAAATTATTGTGGTATCCGATTTTTAAAATTGACGACCGGTAAAAATTGAATCGATTTTTTTCTCAACTACATTAGAAGAAAATTGTCTAGTTTGTATACCATGATTTGTTTGTTGATGGCGTTCAAACCAGGCAATTTTAACGATTTTTGGAGGGTGCTAACTGTATATTAGAACTAACTAAAAAAATAGTAAAACGTATGAACCCGCCAGTGGTTTATTTCTGTATTATATTTTTTTAAAAGGTGTGCAGTAGCATCAAAACCCAAGGAGGAAATTGGGGAATATTTTGAATTGACAAAACGCCACACGGTTTCCTCTAAAAGACTAGACTGATTTGTTTACTACGTTTCTAATATATTTTGCATTTTTGAAACTCCCTTAAGATGAAGCCATACTAAATAATGAAAAATCATACAAAATCATATGCTTTTGTTTTGAATATTTGATGGTTTAGAAGTATTATAGATGCTTCAAATAAATACAGCGTGTAGAACACACCTTGGTCCTTAAAAATATCGGTCAAGTCTTAATAAGCCTATAAAAAAATAAAGTATAAGGTCTATATAAAACACTTTCAAGTCCAAACTCTCCTATTTATAAACCCCTTTTCGGATTTGGTTTTATTGTATAATGTGGCAAATTTAGTTTCTTTTA
This sequence comes from Limnephilus marmoratus, assembly GCA_917880885.1. Lineage (NCBI taxonomy): Eukaryota > Metazoa > Arthropoda > Insecta > Trichoptera > Limnephilidae > Limnephilus > Limnephilus marmoratus. The sequence continues at coordinate 31,290,151 of OU862931.1, forward strand.
TAATAAACGTAAAAAAAAATATATATTTACGCCCGAAATTCACAAAATAAAATAAAATATGCATTTTCTCGTTGTAATTTTTGACATCAATCAATACGGCCCGCACTCTACGAATTTGGATTCTTGAAGTGACCCTTATGGCATGGGCACAAGAACCATGCACTGGACACACATGTTTCGTATCAGTCACGCCCCGGCCGGAGCGGGAGACAGTTGTGTGACTCCGCGTCGCTTAGTTTCGTGAAATCAATTTTAAATTTCCGTTTTCTTACAATAAACAATGCGTAAAAAAGGAATCAATATTTTTTACAGGTCTTTTCCTACGAAATCAACCCGTAAAAAAATCTCAAATACCTTTTCCAACCTTTCCGAAAGCTTTTTCTCAAGTATTTTTAAACTCCTCCCATAAAGGGCGTGAATTCCGATTACGATTTTTTCCTAAACCATTGGATCGCCTTAAAGTTAAAGTACATACAGCAAAGAAGAAATGTTACAACACCGCAACACACAAAATTAAATCAATAATTTACAAATCAAATTGATCCCTTCTTTGCGCAGTTTATTTAACAAAATCTAAATAATTCATTAAAATATATAAAAAAATAAAAAATAAAATTTATCCTAGACAAGCAGAAATGTCAATAGATGTCACACATTAAATAAAAATGGATATATGTTTATCCGAGACACTAGCTAGATTGCATTTAGTTCGGGTAATCATTCATAAAAATGCCAATAAAAATATACGTTAAGAAAATAATGTTGGTAGTTTGTAGTTGAAGTATGATACAGTTAAATATGACCGAAGGGGATATGGTCGAATTAAATCAGTGGTAGAGCCATAGACATCCAAATTTAATAGACAAGAACATACAGATGAGGGGTAAAAACCAACTATGGCGGGACGAAGAGGGAAAAGATGACTGTGATTCGTCAAAAAATCAATCTTACAGTACATATACATCTCGCATTATAATATCACCAAAGCAAGGGAAAGGTCCTTGGTCAATTCCAAGATTCAACCGCATCTTTTTCTGGTTTTTCTGTTACAAATTATCGATTGAGAGTCTCTTATATCGTCTTCAATGATTAAATAACCAATGAACTCAATATCTAGTTTCGGTCGGTCACTATAAATAAGGTAAACCGAGTAAAGATTTAATGTCAGATCAGAGAGCAATGGTTACACCCACCTGACATTAATGTCGGATCTTTTGATTGAAAGGTCGGTCTTTTCATGTTTAGAATTCTTTGGCTCCGAATAGTAGCTCATTGAGCCGCGGTCGGCCCCAGAGCCGAGGTAAAGGATTCGCTCAAAGGGGTATTATGTGGATAAAGGTACCGATCCACCATTATTTCTTGTATACGGTGCGGTACTACTTTGTAACCAACCGAACTAACTTGGAATGAACTAAAGTGTGGTTACTCCATGTTACTAATATTATTATTATTATTAAAATTGAGGTTTGGGTGATTTTCTTTATTAAGATGTTGTGATATAAAGAGAAAAAATAAAATTTATGTGATCTTTAATCTTTGGGGATGCTGTGTGGAGGATCTTTTTAGGCAAGGGAAGGAAAGGAAGTTCTGTGAAGCAAAAATGAATGGTGGTGAGCGGGGGTTGGTATCTGTTGTCAAGGAATGTTCAGGAATGTCGGACGCATGAGTTCATCTATTTTTTTATACTTCAGTTTCTGATTAATCAGTTGTCGACACTCTCAGAAAATGATTTAATTGTCTCGATTATTATACTAGTATTATTAGTTTTTTTTTAAATGATCTTTTCTATTTATTTTCATGTCTGTGTGAGTACCGCACAGGAGTCCCAAATGCTCTCAACGCCCTGGAGCCAGCGAGACTATGGCCAATCTATTAGCGCACAGGAGTCCCAAATGCTCTCAACGCCCTGGAGCCAGCGAGACTATGGCCAATCTATACTAATATTATAAATGCGAAACTGCGTGCGTTTGTTCGTTACGCTTTCACGGCTAAACCAGTAAACCGATTTTAAAAATTCTTTCACCAATAGAAGGTTACATTATCTGCGTGCAACAAAGGCTGTATATAATGGTAAGCTATTAAAATAAAATATATAAATAAAAATGAATCCGGGATTGAATGTACTGAATGCGGGAGGGGGGAGGGGAGAGGGGAACTCAGGTAGGAGGTTTTAGGGAGGGGGTGGGGTGAGGGGGTTGAGGGGAGGGGGGAGGGTGGATGGGGGGTAGGGGGAGGGGTGAGTGGTGAGGGGAGAAGGGGGTGGGTGAGGGGGGGAGGGGGATTGGGGAGGTGAACTCGGGAGGGGGGGTTGCGAAACGGGAGAATAGTGGGAGTGGAGTGGAGAGAGGAAAGGTAGAGGAGGCAGAGGAAGGGGACGCGGGAGAGTAAAGGGAGGTGGAAGGGGAACGGGACGAATGGGAAAGGACATGCAGGTGAGAAACAATTTCTCTCTTTATTAAATGGCGTAGCAACGCATGCCGGGTACCAGCTTGAATATATATTAAAGTATATTATTACAATTGGGGTTTAATGTAATGTTGTAAGGCTGAAGATAGTGCGAGGGGAAGGAGATGGGGAAGAGTAGGAAGAGAAGGTGGGGAAGTTACGGACTATCCAGACTTGGTCACCAAATACAAAAAGGAACGACAAGTCAAAAATTTATGTATTTTTCGTGTGCCTTATATCGTCACGAATATAGGTAGTAGACAAAAAATCGCCTAATAAACATAGTCTGGAGAGGTCACAATTTAAAGCACAAAACTGTTTTATTTTTTTTTTTTTTTTATGATTTTATATGAAAAAAAAAGTTAATCGACGGTTTCCGTTACCGATCACGGATAATTTTAGCCATAAAACAGTATTTTTTTAAAATAGTTTCTTATATGCATTACTATATTTCGTATGAAAAAATACATTATTTTTAGTACAGTTTACGCTTAAATTTTTTATACAATTATTAACACTTTTATGGAAACGATAGGAAAAGTTTCAATTTATCCAAAACATATTTTTTTGTATTTATAATGTAAACCTGTTCGTAGTAAAGATTCATCGAAAATAGTGATTTAGCGTTAGTCTTCGCCTTAAAGTCATTTCATACAATTTTTTTATTATGAATAGTGGTCTTTCACAAGGGTGATACTGAAAGGATTACTACTCTAGAATATGCGGCAAACATACTAGAAACTTTTCACTTTACATTAATAATTTAAGAAATAAAACAAAATAATAATTTTTTTTTTTTTTTTTAGATAATTTGAACCCTTGATCTCGACCGATCGCAACCACTTAACCACGGAGGAGAAGATACGATAGCAGCCAGGAGCACCCCACTCACGGCACTCCTGGCTGGGGTGCTCCTGGCTGGGTGCTCCTGGCTGGGGTGGTACAAGTGACCGGTACACCAGGGGGCACTGATTTGTTAGGACCAGGAACACGTGCTGTGAGGATAGGAAGGAGGTTAGAGTTTAATCGACCGGTATACATGGCAACCTAATAAGCCAATGTTGGAATTAAGGAAGGGCAGGAATAAAGGAATGGATTTGAGCGTTATACTTATTTTTTTCCCCTTCTTTATGTCTTTTTTTGCCTCTTCTCAGCTCTTCTTAGATCTTCTTGTTTCTTCTTGCGTCTTTATGGATCTTTTTGACAATTTTTGGCTCTGTTTGGTTCTTCTTGCCTTTTCTAAGCTTTCCTTGTCTCTTCTTGCTTTTTCTTATTTCCTCTCGTCTCTTTTGGAATCTCCTCGTCTCTACTTGGATTGTCTCTTCTTGCTTCTACTTGAAATTCTCGTTTCTTCTTGTATCTTCTTGTCTCTTCTCGTTTCTTCTTGTCTCTTCTGGCCTCTGATTGTCTTGTCTCTTTAATGTTCTCGTCTCATTTGGATTCTTGGTGGGGGTTTTTATCTTTTCTTGGATCTTCTCGTCTCTTTTCAGCTCCGCTTGCTACTTGTCTCTTTCGTCTATAATAGGATTCTTCTTGGGTTTTCTCAACTCACCTCTGTTTTTACTGCTTCTTCTTTCAAATGCTCACCTATTGTTGGCTAGTCTCGGTCTCGCTCTCGCTTCTCCTATATTTTTTGTATCTTATTGTTTCTATGGTTTTTTCTAGTCTGTTCTTGTCTCTACGGAGGATATCAGTCATTTAAAAATAATTCAAATATTTCGAGTGGTGCTGATCACCTCCCCTTCCCTACTTTCTTCTACTTCACAACATACCCAATTGGGGATGCCATAGTCTCACAGGCTTCGGATAGTTGGGACTCTTATTCGGTGCTCATAAAAAATAACAAAACATAAAAATATACGAAATTACCGTGTAGATAGGTACCTACATCACTTAAAAGTGACAAGGTTCGAACGTATTAAATATTTTTCTTTGTAATCTTTATCAGGTGCATCTAAACGTCAAAAGGCCGTTAAATAAAAACACTGCACTTAATTAAAGGTGTTGTGCAACACATTTATACATATAATAATAATTACTGCCGTTTTCAGGACCGCACTTTCTATTTATTGATTAACACCCTTTTTCGGGCCTTTTTCATATGAATGGTAAGTAAATTCAATTATGTACAGTATTTATTGTACATTATTGAACTGCCTCAGTAACGATATTTTAAATTTGTTTAAAGATAAATTGAGGATGTCCACTGACTTGATATAATTGTTTCCATCCATTAGTATTCTGGGCAAAGAAGAATACATATGGTAGTTTGTCGAAGAATTTCTGCACTGATATAAATCCCGACTTCTAGTATTTATTACGCTAATCAATAAAAGCAATCCGGACTATCAACTAAATCATTTAGATTTTTATATAAAATACCAAGCCAGTGAAATTTCTTCTATCTGACAATTTGAACATATTCATATTATTTAACAGAGTGTCGTAGTTCAAAATAATTGCTGGAATACCCATTATAAAATTTGGAAAACGTAAGAATTTGTTTTGTATTCTTGTATAACAGCTTGTACATGAATATTATAATGTGGGTTCCAGATTGGAGAATTGTACTCAAGTTGACTTCTTACGTAGGCAAAATATAACAGTTTCACAGTTTCTAAGTATGACTAGTTTCTTGTTATTCTATTACGGAGATTATGGGTTTGGTTCCCGTCGCAGCCCAAAAAGGCTTGGATTTAGGTACCTTAAAATGGGGAAACTTTCGTTAATTTTCAAATTTGAAACTGAATAACTTTTATATAAAAACATTATGTCGGAAAATTTACTGCGCGTGTTTAAACTTTCAAAGTACGTATTTATTTTAAATGTATTTTGAAGTCAAAAATAATAAAAAATATGAAGATCGAAGTCAGCTTTCGTAGTGGGGCGATTTTGATGTACCATGATTTTAAAAGCTTATTACTTATTACAATGATAAGGTAATCTAAAAAAATGTACAAATATTTAAGCTGATATACTTTGTAATGTAAATGTCTCGAAACTAGGACAATCGTTGTGAAATTAAAAAAAATACTTATAATTTTCTTTGACATTGAAAATATACAAAAAACGGATTCACAATTCAATAAAAGTGAGTATTTCCAATAAAAAAAATTATTTGACTTTAATTTAAACTTTTCAATAGATTTATCTCTTCAGTACAACAAATTTTCAATCCAACAAATGGAAAGAAAAATAACATTTTCCTTATGTCATCTAATATCTTTCGTAGAATCATTTTATTTTGGTGTGGAAAATGCACTAAGTAATTCTACCCTGTTTATTGTTTTGAGAGTAAAATAGAATTAGCAGTATAAAAGAAACCAAAATTTGTATTTAAATTTAGTAAACTGAAGAAATTCATCACAAGTATTGAAAAAAATATTAATATTCCTGATACAACTTGGGCAATCGTACAGCTGACGCCAATATGCAACTGGTATACATACATTTTTTATTTAATGAAAAATTGCTAAATATTTATAATATAAGATATTAGGTCACAAACATAAATAAATAACAGAAACCGTTTAAAATTCTAAGTATTGGTATATCATCCATTTATTGGATAATCAACATCTTTGCCATAGATCACACCAAGTTGTTCACTACGTTTGGTGACTTAGCAGGGGTGACCATTTTATGGGGTGAGTATCAGGTCTTGGCGGCGGATGCGCTTGCCCACCAGCTGCGTGGCAGGCAAATTAATGAGAGGCCGGCTGAGGGAGACCCTTTGACCTTTCCAGCCGGACTCTCTCGACCCATCGCCTTGCACCGCAGGGAGGGGGATGAATTCATACATTCCGCTATTTCACCAATTTCGCATATACACCCCTTCTGTCATATTTGTCAATCTCATATTTAAAATTTTAGAATTAACAATATAATCTTTAACTAATTCTTTTTCCAATTTTTTTTTTTTTTTTTTATTTCGTACAATTTTTGAAAATACACTTTTATGTTTTTTTCTTGATTACCATACTAGGCTAATGCCCGTGTTAAGGTAATCATACATGATATAAATTATACAATGTGTGAACTAGAACAAAATATAGGTTTGAAATAGAAATTATAAGATATTAGAAACAAGAGAAAAAAAAAAAGATAAAAATATTTTAGGTAAAATATAACAAGATATATGTATATGTATGCACATGCAAATACATACAAACACACATACATACATATATATACATACATATATATATATATATATATATATATATACACTTACATACACATACACATATATATATATAATTATAAAAAAGAAAATGTTTGAAAGAAGTTAAAAATAAAATACTATATAAAATATACATAAAAAATAAAATACTAAAATATAAACTTATAACTATATAAAATACTAAAATATAACTATATAAAAATATAAAATACTAAGAAGTAAGATTTAAATATGTTAATCTATAATTTTTTTTTTTTTTTTATGAAAGCTAAAATTTTTTCTGGAGGTTTGTCAAGGTAGGTAATTAATCACCTAGAAGAGTATATATTTAGGTTAGATTAGATTTCAGTGAAGTCAGGTTAGAAAAAGATGTGAAGTATGATATTTTATTTAGTTAATTTAATTATTTTCTTTTCCTTTATAATGGTTAGGAAGTCAGATATTCTTTAAAGAAATCTCGTCCCCTTTCGAATATCCAATTTTGAACACGAATAGTAAAAAGAGGTATGGTAATACTTGATTTTATATCGGTGCTCAATGCATTGTATATTTTGGGGGCAATGAACCAAAATTGTCGGTGAGCGAATGTGGTTCTAGTTTTTGGAACCATGCATCCCAGATTTGATGAAAAGCGGGTTTTGGCTTGATGTTGTGGAGCCACCAGTAGGTTATTTTTCCGTACGTAGGATAGGCTTGTCTTAGTGAATAGTTGGCGAATATCTAAGACCTTAAATTTAGTAAATAGCACATTAGAGGGGTGGGTAGGTTGGCATTTAAATATGATTCTTAGTATTAGTTTTTGAACTGTAATTATTGGATTAATGACGGATTCTGTGCAACCACCCCATCCCAAAATACCGTAAGTTGCAATGGATTGAAAAAGGGCAAAATATACGCTTCTAAGGGTTTTTAGGTCTAAGATGGATCTAAGAGAGCAGAATATATGGCAGAGCTTACGGAGTCTTTTCACTGTGTCACTTATGTGTGCTTCCCAACGTAGTTGGTCATCTATGATTATGCCCAGATATTTAACTTCCTTAGATGATTTAAGGGTAGGACACGTGCAATTTGTAATAGGTGGGGTTCCGGGTGGGTGTGGGTGCATGTTTAGTGAACACGAGTGAATTATTGGTTTAGGGCAGTTGTTGGGAAAATTATGTTTGCGTATGGAAAACGTCATATATTGTGTTTTGTCAATATTGAGTGTAAGGAGATTTGTGTCAAGCCAATGCCTCACTTTTATTAGGCCATTATTAGTTTTATTAATAACTGCTTGCCATGTTTCATCTTCGAATATTATGACTGTATCGTCGGCAAATGATAAAATCTTACCTCCAATATCCATGGTACATAGTGTGTTGATGTATAAAAGAAATAAGAGTGGTCCTAGTACACTGCCTTGCGGTACACCGTACGACATGGATAATTTTTTGCTTTTATTTATTTTGTCAGACTGGATAAGAGTTTGTTGAGTTCGGTTTGTTAGGTAGTTTTCGAACCATGTGTAGGGTATCCCAGTTATTCCGATCTGTTGAAGTTTTTTAAGCAGTAAGGGATGGGAGACCGTATCAAATGCTTTTGAGAGATCGAGGAAAACAGCAAGCGGTTTTCGACCAAGGTCAAGATTAAAAGAAACTATTTTTGTGAGGGCGGCTATTGCATCTGAGGTACTCCTACCTTTGCGGAAACCATATTGGTTGTCCGATAATATTTTGTTATCTTCAAGGAACTTGTAGAGTCTATTCTTCACCGCTTTTTCTATGATTTTAGATATTGTGCTAAGTAAAGATATCGGTCGATAGTTATTTACAGATAGTTTGTCTCCTGAATTGAATATTGGGATTATTGTGGCCTGTTTTAAGGAGTTAGGAAATACACCAGTTTTAAAGCTTAGATTGATTATATGTTTCAGAGGTGAAGCTATATATTTTTGGATATGTTTGATGATTTTTGTTGAAATGTGATCTATACCTACAGAGTTACTGTTTTTAAGGGATGAGATTAGTTCTAAAATTTCTGTGTCAGTAGTGGGAGTGAATTGGAAAGGGTTATAGCTAAGATTAGTGAGGGGTATATTGTTTGCAAGATCTTTGTCCGAGACGTTGTGTCTGTCTAAAATATTTTTTGCTAAGTTAGATCCAATATTGGAGAAAAATTGATTGAAATGGTCGGAAATTTTTTCGGGGTCGGAATTGACATGTAATATTTGACCTTCGATGTTAATCTTAACAATGGGTGTATTGGTTTTATTAATATTGGCTATATCTTTAACGATATTCCAAATTTTTTTATTATCACCGGTAGCTTCACTGATTTGTTTATGGTAGTAATCTCTTTTAACACTGTCAATTATTTTTTTGCAGTTATTTCTGTAACGTTTGTAGAATAAGAGAGATTCATAATCGTGGGGATTTTTTCTACAGAAGTTATGAATCTTATCGCGCTTTCTGATACAGTAGAGAATTCCTGCAGTGATCCATGGTTTGAGTTTTGTGTCAGATCGTTTTTTTTTACTTTTTGTGTATGATGTAGCATCGGTTAAGTGGTTACGTAGGGTATTTATAAATAATTCACATGCAGAGGTGACATCGGTACAAGAATAGATAAGTTCCCAGTTTTCTTTAGAGACACTGTTTAGGAGAGTTTCATATGAGATCTTTTCTTGAGGGGAAGTATTTTGTGGTGATTTATGATTTTTATGCGAGAGAGAAGTGATGATTGAATAGTGATCTGTAACAGTTGATTGATAGACAATGGATTTGGTGTCTAATTCACTCTTAACAAATGCATGATCTATACAACTGCTAGTGTTTGAGTCTGATTCTCTAGTTGGTGCTGTAACAGCTGGAAAATATCCTAATAAAGTTAGTGCGTTTAGGTATTCATTTGCTTGAGGGTGCATTTTATTAATTATATTTATGTTAAGATCACCTATTATAAAGGTGTTTTGGCGGTGTTCAATGTTTGATAAAATTTCTTGCAGTGAATGTATGAATGGGGCTATGTTATGTGTATTCGGAGAATACACTTGTACATTGTAAGAAGTGTTATATGATTATCAATTTGAATTTTTAGACAGTTTGCATATTTAATTTTGATCTCTTTTACTGAGTGAGAGATATGATTTTAATGTATACAATGACTCCGTCGTTCTGAGTTTGGTTGTGTAGAGTATTATAGTGATTGTAGTTTCTTATCGTTTTAGGGATGAAATTTCCTTGAATCCAGCATTCACTCAAGACAATTATATCAAAATCTGAGACAAGATCAGTGAGGAGAATAAGAAGTTCATCAAAATTTTTGTTTATACTTCTTATGTTCATAGAGAATATCGTAAGGGTTGAATTAGTTAATAATAATTGACGTACTACTTCGGAATCATTGGTAGATATACATGGGATTTGTGTTGTGTTATCTATTAAATCTGCTATGTCTTCCATTTTCTGGTTTTTTGTTTTGCATAAATTATTAACAACCAAGTTGTAGTGACATTGGTACGTTTATGAGATAGAGATTTAGTTGATATAAATATATAAAATATACATAAATATATAAAGTGTAAATATAGTTGTTGTGAATATATAATATAAGCACATAATGAATATATGACATAAGCATAAGAATATAGTGTTAGCTTTGTGAAATAAGGTTTTTGTTGTTGTGAATTTATAATATAAGCATATATAGTATATATAACACAATAGGTATATAAGGTATACAAATAGTTGTTACGAAAAATATAATATAAGCGTATAGATAATATATGATACGAGCGTATATAGGATATAAAATAAAAGTAAGTATGTAAAGTATGTATAGTATGTACAACATAAACATAGGTATATAAGGTACACATATAGTTGTTGCGAAAATATAACATCAGCGTATACAAAATATGTAGCACAAGCATATATAGAACATAAAATATAGGCATATAAAGAATATTAAGTAAATAAAACATAGGCTTATAAATAGTATAAAACATCAGCATAAGCAACATAACATCTGTTCTCTTACAATAAAATACACTAAAAATACTTAATCACGTTTCAGGTGTTACTGCTGACTGCTACAGCATTTTTGGGAGGGTTCGAAAAACAGTGAGTGGCGTAGGTTTATTATTTTGTTTAGTTTTATTTTTGTTTAGTTTTATTATTTTGTTTAAATTTTATTTTTTATTTTACTAAAATTCCGGATGAACTCATAGGTACGTGTACCTTATTTTAATTTTAAATTAACGCGTAAAATCTTAAATCGTAATATTTATTCAATGTAGACTATATTAGTGACTCCATCGAAAATTGCACATCCTGTACTTCCAGAAATATCGATAGATATCGCATATTAAATAAAAATGGATAAATTTCTCCAGGACACTATCCAGGTAGCATTTAGTTCGAAATAAATCTTGCAATCATACATATGCGTTAAGAAAATGAAGGTAATGTTGGTAGTTTCTAGTCGAAGTATATACAGTTAAATATGACCGAAAGGGATAGGGTCCCATTAGCTCAGTTGTAGAGCAGCGCCCCAGAAAGGCTAAGGTCTTGGGTTCATTTGGCAGATTATTTGTGTCTTTTTATTGTATTGGATTCTGATTACCGTAACTTTTTCTGACTTTACTGTTTCATATTTTCGTTTGAGAGTCGGTAATATTTTCTTCAGTGATTCATAAATATCTGCATTGGAAAACAGTAATTCATAATCATTACAATAATAATGGTGAAAAATAAAACAAATGAAAATATTTTAAGAGTACGCTTAAACTTCCACAAGGGTGCCTGCATTTAAAACTATGAAAATATATATAATCTCATATTGCGCTGATTTGAAATGTTATTTGTTAACAAAAATATTTTAATAATTTCGTCTGATCACCTTATATCCATCACCAATCAAAAGTTTTGTATCGCCCCAAAATCTTAACAGGTTAAACGTCACGTACGTCATAATCTACGCATTCACAGATGGCGCCAATTAAATTATTTTAGGTTTTTAATACTTTTTGCACGTTATGCTTTAAAATATTGAGGTGAATTAATGGTTTGCGCCCGTACATATTTAATATAAATATAAATAAATAGTTTTGTCCATAAACAAACCCAAACCTTTCAAGAAAGGCTGAAAAATACAATATTGGATTGAGTCACCGATACAAAATTGAATTTTTCAGCCTTTCTTGAAAGATTTGGGTTTTTTACGAACAAAACTATTTATTTATATTCACATTAAATATGTAAGGGCGCAAGCAATTAATTTACCTTAATAATTTAAAGCGTAACGTGCAAAAAATATTAAAAACCTAAAATTATTTAATTGGCGCCATCTGTGAATGCGTAGATTACAACATCCTCGTTTCAACAAATACAAATATTTTTATTCTTTCTTATATTTCAGACAAGACCGTATTTCATATCTTACTACCTTCAAAAATTCCTTTAACAAGGGAATCTTGAATCAGTGGTATGGTCCAGTGAATTCTACCGACCAGAGACTATACAACTACCGCACTTTGGACATTGATCAATACGAACTATTCCCCGATTATGCTAGAAATGAATCAAAACAACTGGACCTTAACGATGAATATACTAACTCAATAATTAAAGCCTTATTGGAATTATCAGACCTACCAGAGCCTGAAGATGACCAAACCAATGAAAAATACGTAAGAGGACCGTTTTATCATCCTAAATACACACAAAGATTCACTATCTTTAGAAGTAAGAATCAAAAATATAAAACCCAGGTAGTCGAAGATGGAACAATGAATGCTTCAGCAAGGAAGAAAAGGTTTAGAGAAGATGATGGAAGAATTGTAGGAGGAGTGTCATCACTGCAGTTCTCTTATGTAAACCATAAATTCAGTAGTACTCCTCCCGGTAGAACAAAGAGAATGATAGCTGATGATACACGGGATGAAGAAGAAGATTTCAATCCAGGCAGTTCAAAGATAGGAGATAAAGAAATGACTAAAGAGGAGGGACTAAGGATTGTTGGGGGTGAATCTTCACTCCAATTTGCTAATGAAAACCATAAATTCAGGAATGTTCTTCCTCTTAGAATTAAGAGGTTCGCAGAGGATGATGTAGGGGACGAAGAAGAAGATGACAAGAAAGGTGGAGCAAATGCTAGAGGGAAAGACAAAACCACAGGGGGTGGAGGAAGGATTGTGGGAGGAACATCTTCACTCCAACATGCGAATGTGAACTATAAGTTCAGGAGTGCTCTCCCCGGTAGAATGAAGAGGTTTGCAGAGGACGATGTAGGGGACGAAGAAGAAGATGCCAAGAATGATGGGTCAAAAACTGGAGGAAAAGACACGACTAAAGGAGACGGTGGAAGGATAGTGGGAGGAACATCGTCACTCCAACATGCGAATGTGAACTATAAGTTCAGGAGTGCTCTCCCCGGTAGAATGAAGAGGTCTACAGAGGATGATGTAGGGGACGAAGAAGAAGATGCCAAGAAAGGTGGAGCAAACTCAAAAGGGAAAGACAAAACCACAGGAGGCGGAGGAAGGATTGTGGGAGGAACATCTTCACTTCAACATGCGAATGTGAACCATAAATTCAGGAGTGCTCTCCCCGGTAGAATGAAGAGGTCTACAGAGGATGATGTAGGGGACGAAGAAGAAGATGCCAAGAAAGGTGGAGCAAATACAAAAGGTAAAGACAAAACCACGGGAGGTGGAGGAAGGATTGTGGGAGGAACTTCTTCACTTCAACATGCGAATGTGAACTATAAGTTCAGAAGTGCTCTCCCGGGTAGAATGAAGAGGTTTGCAGAGGATGATGTAGGGGACGAAGAAGAAGATGCCAAGAATGGTGGGTCAAAAACAGGAGGAAAAGACACGACTAAAGGAGATGGTGGAAGGATAGTGGGAGGAACATCGTCACTCCAACATGCGAATGTGAACTATAAGTTCAGGAGTGCTCTCCCCGGTAGAATGAAGAGGTCTACAGAGGATGATGTAGGGGACGAAGAAGAAGATGACAAGAATGGTGGGTCAAAAACAGGAGGAAAAGACACGACTAAAGGAGATGGTGGAAGGATAGTGGGAGGAACATCGTCACTCCAACATGCGAATGTGAACTATAAGTTCAGGAGTGCTCTCCCCGGTAGAATGAAGAGGTCTACAGAGGATGACGTAGGGGACGAAGAAGAAGATGCCAAGAAAGGTGGGTCAAAAACAGGAGGAAAAGACACGACTAAAGGAGACGGTGGAAGGATAGTGGGAGGAACATCGTCACTCCAACATGCGAATGTGAACTATAAATTCAGGAGTGCTCTCCCCGGTAGAATGAAGAGGTATACAGAGGATGATGTAGGGGACGAAGAAGAAGATGCCAAGAATGGTGGGTCAAAAACAGGAGGAAAAGACACGACTAAAGGAGATGGTGGAAGGATAGTGGGAGGAACATCGTCACTCCAACATGCGAATGTGAACTATAAGTTCAGGAGTGCTCTCCCCGGTAGAATGAAGAGGTCTACAGAGGATGACGTAGGGGACGAAGAAGAAGATGCCAAGAAAGGTGGGTCAAAAACAGGAGGAAAAGACACGACTAAAGGAGACGGTGGAAGGATAGTGGGAGGAACATCGTCACTCCAACATGCGAATGTGAAATATAAGTTCAGGAGCGGTCTCCCTGGTAGAACAAAGAGGTTCTTGAATATTGGCAATGGAGAAGTTGGATCAAAGACAGGAGGAAAAAACCCTACCAAAGGAGGTGTAGGAAGAATTATCGGTGGAATCTCTTCGCTAATTCACTCCAATGTGAACCAAAAGTTCAAGAGTGCTTTTCCGGGATAACGTCTATGCCACTACTTACACAAATGTATATTACTTTATCTAGTAAACTGAAGCATTGTTTGTTATAGAAATATTGGGTATTTTTTCTCAAATTTGTTTGTAATTACAGCTTGGACTTAGAAATATTCAAATTTAGGTGAACGGACAACGCTACAAAGTGGCACCTCATCACTCCTTTTAAATATCATTAAGAGTTATGAAAAAAAATTCGCCCGTAACCTAACGAAACGTAGAAAAGTAGTTAACGGTTTTTACAGGCCTTTACGAAATCAACCGGAAAAAAATTTCATTTACCTTTTCCAACCTTTCCAAAAGCATTTTATCAAGTATTTTTAAACTCCTCCCAAAAAGGGGCGTGAATTCCGATTTCGATTTATTTCCTGGACTATTAAATCACCTTATTAACTTTTAGAATGTTCAACGGGGTGTTGAAATGCCACTTTGTTGAGTTATCATGGAACCTACAATTTAATTTAATATACCCATTACTTAACAATAAATATTATTATTTGGGACATTTGTTTTTCTTTTATTATTTTAAGTAAGTACGAAGATTTTTGAGATCTCTGAATTTTTGGACTTGTAAAGCGTAATATGACTGAAAAATGAGTATAATACGGAGAATACATGACCGGAATGGTAGAAGAAGTCGGGGACGCCAGACAAAGACACGAAGGGAACAAGTGAATCATTTACTTGAGTCAGTCTTACAAAAGTCAGTAATCATGGGACGATTCTATGACAGTTGATCCCCGATAGTTGCCTCCCCCCCCCCCCCTCCGGCATATTTATTTACGAAATGCAGTCGGTTTAAGAAAAATACGATACTATCTACACAAAATATAACTAAGTGTCCCCCGAAAGGGTGTGTAGCAATATTTAAAAGCATAACTTGTAAAAAGCGTTTTTTCCCTAAAATAATTATACACGCGCCATCTATGAAAGAGTAGATTATGAACTTTTGAAATCGATTTTAAATAGTGCACAAAAAATAATAATTTTGCAATACTTAATTATAATTTCGGGTGCCAACAACACTGTCGGGTCACCGCATGAGACGATATATCTATGTATATTTTTTTATTGAAATTATAATGTAAATTATATAGAATAATAATATAACATAACTTTCAAGTACTTAGTTGGTAGAGAAGTGGTTTCGGTCTACATAACTGGAAAACTAATAAATTACTTATACATTATTTACAAATAATAATGGTACCAACGACATGCCTGCTGCTTATAAATAATAGGAATAGTACCAGATAAATTACAATGTCTAAAATATTTTAATATTGAACAATAAGCAAAATACTTACAATATATGAATATGAATGAAGCAAAGGTTGTGTGTCGAGGCAGCTTTGGTGGCGGTCTGTCCTCTTTGCCTACCCATACAATAAAAAGACGTGATGGTAAGTTAGTTGGGTAAGTATTTATATCTGCGATGCTACGCTTACACTCGATAGTCATCTTCGCGCATTAAAATAATTACATGTGCATAAGAATAAACGAATTTTATTATTCATAAAAGAAAACTTTTTCATTGTATATTATAAGGAAAATTGTAATAATGCCATCTTGCGGAATAATGAAGAAGCCCAACGGTAAAATGAACGCGTATTTTTAGCCATCTACCGCAGTACGAACACATTTACAACGGTCTGCTTCCCTTTAATAACATTCACATGATTAGCTTTTTCGTTTTATCCATAGATGGCAGTAAAGAAAACATTTATAAAAAGGTGAATAAATTTTTCACATATTCTTGTTGGAAGGATTCTAGTGTTGCTGAAAATATTGACAATAATTTATTTTTGAGTTATTATTTTTTTCACTGAAGCAAATTCAATTAAATATTCAATCAGTGATTTCAATCCTCTCTCAATTGATTGCATAGTTTACTAGTGAGGAAGGCACAAAAAGTTAATTGCATTAAAAAATAGAGCAGATTGGTTCTGTATTAAATATTGCTAAATACAGAAAAATACAAATAGGTAGTTGTTTGCTACCATTCGTACCGACCAGACATAAGTAATAAGTAAAAAGTGATTAAGTACCTAATAAAACAACAATTGAAAAATAATAATATATTCGTGATAAAAATAATTTATCTATCACATGAGAACGTACCTACTTAAGGAAATAATATATTTATAATATATCTATATAAATAAAAATCAATGTATATTTTCTTGCTAGTTTATATTTATGTAGGTGTGTTTGTTCCTTATGCCTTGCTAAACCATTCATCCTATTGCGATGGTTTCTATACACAATACTGAGCTCTGGTGTCATGAAATTATGCGTTGCTAAACGGGAGGCGAAAGGGGAACGGGAAGAATGGGAAAGGACACGCAGGGAGAAACAATTTCTTTATTAAGCGGCATTGCAACGCATGCCGGGAACTCGCTAGTTGTAAAATAAATTCTCTGAAGAATTTTCACTTACATTAAAAAAAATAGACTTTCCTCGTGAAGTCAAACAACCATCACCCTATTTTCCCGCTGGGGTGGTCAGGGAGGATGGGCCGCCAAACAACTCGGTCTTGGCACACACACCTTGCTTCATTCACATTCATACATCCCTTCTACAACCCTTCTGTTTTCCGAGTCTTGGCATGGCTTGCCTCAAATATTCGGTTCACTTGATCGTACCGCGTCTACCTCGGGCGTCCCCGACTCCTTCTACCATTCACATTGCGCCACTATTCTTCCTACACTCCTTTCTTTGTTCATTCACTCTACATGCACAAACCATCTAAGTCAGCTATATTTTATTACATGCAAATATGAGTTGTTCTTTCAGTAAAAAAAAAAACTATTTGGGAGGTGTGTATATAATTCGGGTGCCGCCGCCCGGGGAACCGTTTATTGGATAACCAACACCCCTGCTATAGGTCATCCCAAGTGGTTCCCTACGTTTCGTGACTTAGTCGTGCCCGGGTTCATGGGGTGAGATTTGTCTAGGTCTTGGCGGCCAATCGTATCGGGAGATATTGGTTGAGGAGACCTACCCTAGACCTATCCAGCCGAACTCTCTCGATCCATCGCCTTGCATAGCAATTGGAGGTATGGATTCATACGTCCGTCACTCCTGGACACATTGACCCACAGATTCCGACTCATCCCTCATAAGTTCTTCCTACCCAGATCGTCATCTCCTTCCTTTACCTAAAAAGACCGTCCACACAGCATCCCCAAAGATGACGTAGGCCCTGAGGGGATTTTTTTCCTCAGGGCCTTCTGTGTAGCGGAATTGTAAAAAAAGTAAAAATGATAGTTTTTATTTATAGATACAATTCATATATTAAACCACCAACGTGGCGTTTTAAGTTGTAGGTAGGTACTTACCAATTAAATATTTTTATAACTTGTCAAGTTTTTATGGTAAAAGATCTTGTCAAGCGACTTGTTTTGCAATAAAGTGTCATCCCAAAATACGTAAGAAACATGAAAATTGAAATCATCTTACCGAATTTTGTAAATATTGGTTTTGATTTATAAATTATATTAGGAGTTATTTCACGAATATCTCAATAGCTCATCCATATAGTGTTGGGTAGGACACGATATCAGGATGAGTTTGTATGAGGTACTCAAATATTGAAATGAGGTGTTGAGGTGTCCCACCTCATTTGAGGTGAAGTGTTACAAAATATTTTCGCTTACGGGGGGGGGCTGGTTTTTTTCCTTCAGCTTGATTTTCTTGGTTCAGAGGTGTTGGTTTTCTAATAAATACCGGGGTGGCGGTACCCATACCCGCCTCCCGTGTCTGTTATTTTTGTAATACGAAAAATGGATATAAAAAAGGCCTACCCCCTCCCCCCTTCACCACCTCTGATCCCCTCCCTGCACCCCCCTCTAAACCCCCCCCTCTTATCCCTCCCCCTCCTCAGCAACCCCCTCCACCTCATCTCAACACTGCCTCATCCTCCCTCCCTTGGGAGCTGTTGGGACTCTTGTGCGGTATTTACATAACATATAACAATAAGTAAATAAATAAAAAATATTATTTTTTTTGGAGCAGTTGGTACTGTTGTGCGGTATTCACTTATCAATACATAAATTTACAATAAAAAATATTTAGAATAAAAAAAAAAATTAAGCAGTTGGGACTTTTGTGCTCATAAATTATTGTTTTGTGTATTCACAAAACAATAATTTACAATAAAAAAATATTTAAAAAAAATATAATTTTCGAGCAGTTGGGACTCTTGTGCTCATAAAATTTCGAAAAAAAACATTTTTTGGAGCGGTTGGGACTCTTGTGCTCATAAATTATTGTTTTGTGTATTCACATAACAATAATTTACAATAAAAAAAAAATTAAAAAAAAAAAAATTCGAGCAGTTGGGACTCTTGTGCTCATAAATTATTGTAATGTGTATTCACATCACAATAATTTACAATAAAAAAATATTAAAAAATTTTTTTGGAGCAGTTGGTACTCTTGTGCGGTATTCACTTAACAATAATTTAGAATAAAAAAATAAAAAATAAAAATTTCGGAGCAGTTGTGACGCTTCTGCGGTATTCACAATATATGAATTGGCTTACCCCATCACCACCTCACGGTTTTAATACAAAAATGTCATAGAATATACAAACACTTCACGCCTCACCACCTCATACATTTGTCCCAAACTATGCGTGACATGCAGGGCCGTATTTACACTTTTCATTAGTATAGGCCACTTTATTTTCGCCGCCTGCTTAGAAGTTTCTACCTATCATAATCTCATTCATTTGTAGGCTTTTATTAGGTGACACACAATTTTATAAATAAATATTCAAATAGAGGTAAAGTAGGTAAAATAAACCAATGAATTATTCACAAAGTAAAATTAACATGAACAAGAATTACAATTTTTTACGGGATTTTTTATTTGACTAAATCATCTACAATAGCTTCATAGTTTATAGTATTCAGACTGCTTCTATGCATAGAAGAGCCAATAAGTAAAGTTTTTCTTGCGATAATGAAGACATTTGGTGTTTCTTCACTCCCTAACTCCTTTCTCCAGAACATTTCGTGGCTGGAGTGCAAAGTGCGACGCGGAGAGCTATATCCAAATTTGGGTAAACGTTGCACAGAGATTGTTTCTTCAATTACTTTCGTTTTAAAATGATTCAGTAATGATGTAGATTCAGGTTTCTCTGCCGTCTTATTAGAGGAAATGTGACCTTGAAAGTGTACACATTCCTGAACTAAATCTTCTTTTAAAACCCGTTGCATAATATTGAACAAGAGACTGCGCTTTTTCTGGGACTATTTGTGTTGAAATTTCATCCGTTTCTTTTTTAATGAATTTTTTTTTTTAAGTTTATGTACGCATTACGCATTCTCTCTAATTCAGCTCTCAGTCAGGAGGTTGTTTCAATATTCTCATTTGATCTTTCGTTAAAAATCTAATCGTTATCAAACTCAACACGTACTTTCATTATATAAATCCCAAAAAATATTATTTTTATGGCACATAAAACGCACAAAAGAATGGTAAAAATCATACTAAATTTTCACATTTTTCAAAAAAATATTATTTTTCGATTTTTTTGTGAGGAGAAGGTTTAAATAGAAAAAAAGGAAATTCTTTTGAAAAATTGAGTTCGGATGAAAATTGTAACTGAAGAGTTACACAAATTGTCCATTACAAATATCTCCATTATTTTTGAAGAAAATTTCAGAATGTGCTTTTGAATGTATGTGTAAAATGACCCCAAAGTATAAATAAAATATATATATATACATTCCTTATGTCTTAAAAAAATTAAAGAAAATCACTAAAAAATACGCCGTCCTACACCTATTTCCCCCCTTAAACGCTCGTTCACCGCGTGCAATAAAGATAGACGACTGCCAAAGCATTTTTGTGAAATATTCGCACCACAATCACCCGTCCCATATTGGACGGTTGTGCATTAAACGATACAAATCCGCGGGACCGCTGGGCGTCCGAAGATTTATAGAGAGAAAACTCTGTCTATCCACAGTGACATTTTTTTTTAAATCGTACACAAACTTAACGGCTTACCAAAGCGAGCGAGCGCCGCCCCCTGAACTCTGCCGCCCCTAGGCCGCGGCCTATAAGGCCTATTGACAAATCCAGGACTGGTGACATGACATGTAGTTTAATACATCAACCACTTCACACCTCACCTCGTATTTTTCCCATACGTGACAACGTGACATGACATGTAGTCCAATACACCAACCACCTCGAACCTCACCTCATATTTGTCCCGTACATGACATGAATGTAGTCCAACAAAACAAACCACCTCACACCTCATATTTTGTCCCTCCTTCATATTTGTAGTAATACAAATATGAAGGGGGGACAAAGAAAAAGAGTTGGTACAAATACATATTGTGAGGTGGGGGGACATTTTACGTGTTTGTATGGGACATTTGAGGTGCCTCTTGTATGAGGTACTCAACACTACATCCATAGGATAACATAAACTAATAAATAAAACAAATTAATAAAATACACAAAATAAAAATAAAACAAAAAGCAATAAAATTTCAACCTCGGCTAACTTACCCGACAATATATCCACTTTTCTTAGGTTCGAGTAGGTACCGAATAATATATTGACATACATTTTAAATCGAAAACAAAAGTTACCCCATGGCAAAGCTAACAAAAGTATGGTGAAATACATCCATAATATATGGTAGAAAATGCGATTTGAGGTAACTAGGTACCTTTATCTTCTTGGGTAATGCGCGTTTTCATCCCCCTATCTTTTTTTTTTACATGAGCTCCACACAGGAGGCCCTGAGGAAAATAATTTCCCTGAGGGCCTATGTCATCTTTGGGGATGCTGTGTGGAGGGTTTTTTTAAGGAAAGGAAGGAGAGGAGAGTTCTGGGAAGGGAAAGGGTTTAAGGGGTGGGTAGGAATCTGGGGTTCAGTGTGTCCTGGTCATCCACCTCCAAGACCTAGACAAACCTCATCCCATGAACCCGGGCACCCCTGCTAAATCACAAAACGTAGCGAACCACTTGGGGTGATCTATGGCAGAGATGTTGGTTATCCAATAAAGGTTCCCGGGGCGGCGGTGCCCATTCCCGCCTCCCAAATTGAAGCTCTATCTACTAAAACCTAACCTAACCTAACTTTACAGGATGCCTGTATTATTTTTGTTCCATTTTACTATTTTTGAACAAAAATTTATTGTCTGTATAGGACATTTATTATTTTTTTCGCTTTTTTTTAGGTTAGGTTAGGTTTTGGTAGATATTTTGTTGGGGATATTTTCTTGTCGTTTTTACGAAAAAATATTAAACCTTAGATAAAATTTGTACCTACTTTCAGATAAAAATTTAAGTTGTAATAATTATTAATTATTATGCTTTCTCTTGCTTTTTCTGTAAAATAACAATCAGAAATTTTTTACTTTATTTAACCACGAAAATTAAAAAAAACAATGACAATTAAATTGGGGGCGTGCTTCGTTATCTCAAAGTATGACCATCATTCGCTTAAATTAATTTTAATTAAACAGAATTTTGTTTAAAAATGCAATGGCGATATACGATGTCAGGCAGTGTAAGAGAGACCGTACTAAATAGGCTAGAACCAAAAGATTAGCGGCAACATTGTTTTCCATTCAAATCTATTGGATAACCGACAGCTCTGCCATAGGCCACCTTAAGTGGTTCGCTATATTTGGTGATTTAGCAGGAGTGCCCTGGTTCAAGGGATGAGGTTTGACCGGCTCTCTCAGCGCCATCGCCTTGCACAGCAGTGGGAGTATGGATTCATACGTTCGTCAATCCTGGATACACTGACAATGACCAAATTCCTTCTCACTTATGATACTTTATCGTAAAAAAAATATTCCTATATTTTCTTTTATAAAAAGGACCCTACACAGAGATTCCCCAAAAATAACACGGGCCCTGAAGGGAAACATTTTCTTTATTAATTCCTGTAAGGAGGTAAAGTAAAAAGTATGGAAGACATTTTTAGTGTTTGTCATTATTCCATGGCTGGTACCAAAAGGTACGAAGCCAGTGGCGACATCGGTTTACATTCAAATAAACATGAAATGTATTCCTAGCATGTTTAATTATAATAGAGAATTCTGTTTTGCAAACCAGTTAATTATTATAACGGAAAATTTAAAACTTTGTAATATAATGTCGAAGTGGTTCCGACTGTCAGAATCGCACTGTTGAAAGAACACCATTTATAATCGAAACGTTATCTGATAATATTTGGTACCAGCAAAAGTCCCCGGCATTGCCCGGGAAATAGGGTTTTCCGAAATCAGATGCAGACGGCAATAATTTTACTTTTATTTTGAACGTCAAGTGGACAAAATTTTATCGAGCACCAAATACTGCTGGGATGGGTAAAGAGGGCGGGGTGGTTTTTCGAAATCTCATGTAGACAGTGACAGTGACCTTCCTCGTATTATGAAGGTCGGGGTGCAAAATTTCGTCAATCTCGAAATAAAACTGAAAACAAACCCACACCGATACAAAAGCCGTGTTTAGTGACTAGATCTTAAAAGCCAGGTTGGTACTGCCTAACCTTACTCTTCCTCTTGCCCATCTTCATCCTTTCCACTCCTCTTTTCTCACGACAATGACATACCCCGATTTGGGATGCGTCGTCGAAGATCATTTTTAAAATTTTTCGCCAACATTAAAAAATCCTACCTTCGAATTTTGACACGGAGACATATCTTATTATAGTGCTATATACATATATCCAATGAATTAATCTGTATTTTACCGTTTATCTCATATATGTAGGATTTATAAAAAATATGTAAAAAAATCGTGAAGTTTATAATCATGCGAATCCTGCGTGTTTGTTACTTTGAAACTGCGTGAGGGGTACTTATTCGAGTCACAATTTTTCGATTTCTGTATGTTGTCTGTGGTATACTTGATAATGAAAGGTGCTTATCTATGGAAAAGGTTAATTAATAAAAAAATAATAATTTTAACCGTAAACAGCCGATTAAAAATTCGGCGTGAAAAATATTTTTAAAATTTATTCTACGAAGTTTGGATTTGCGATGTCTATGGTCATAATAGATAAAGCATTTCAATAGCTTCATTTTAAAATAAGTGGCTGGCCTTGTAAATGTTTTAAATAATTACAATAAATGTTTTACGAATCGTAGGAAAATTTGGTGCAATTTCGGACCGCTATCAATCGCAGAAAAAAAAGTGGTCCAATTTTTTTTACCATAATCGCTCCAGTGGATAAAAAATAAATATCACAGGAAATCTAGAAGATACAGAATAATATCCATTATTATAATTCACGCACACATCGTCAACTATACTGTGTATGCATAACACTAGATCGAATAAAAATGATATAAAAAATATTCCAAGTTATAAAACCACATTTGGACAAAGAAACTATACATACTTTGCAACAAAACTCCATAACATCCTTCCCCAAAACATAAAACTAATAAAAAATCCTAATGAATACAAATCAAGAATAAAAATATGGCTGAAAGAGGTCAATGAAAAAACCCTAGTGAAGACTTTAAAAACGACATAGAAGACAAGTAAACTATATTTAAATAAATTTAGTCCGCCTCGGCACAGGACCACCTAGTGAGGAGGAGTAAGAAATACAATATTTTATACTTACTTAATTTCATCATTATGTACTATTATTTTATACAGTCGCTAAAATAAAAAAAAAATAAGAAAAAGGAATATTGCTACATAATTAAATACGTTACCTAATTGTCAACTTAGGTAACGTATTTAATTAAATAAATTTAGTCCGCCTCGGCACAGGACCACCTAGTGAGGAGGAGTAAGAAATACAATATTTTATACTTACTTAATTTCATCATTATGTACTATTATTTTATACAGTCGCTAAAATAAAAAAAAAATAAGAAAAAGGAATATTGCTACATAATTAAATACGTTACCTAATTGTCAACTTCAAATTATTCAACAATTTTTTTTTTCAAATTCTGAAGGTGACAATTTTATATAATTAAAATGAATTAGAAGAATTAATTTCAGTATAAATCCTCAAATAAAGACGTTCAATAAATATAAAAAATTAATAATTTATTCGTAGACTTTAATTGCAAAACTCAGCCAATGCAAATTGGTACCCGACCAACCTCCATACAAAACTTGCACAAGTGGATTTTTCAAACACAAATAACTTGATTTTATTGTGAAACTGAATCCGTTGCCGTTCGATATCGAATTAATGTTAAAACTACCATGCAAGAAAAGATACAACCAAAACTAAACACAAAATTTTAATTTAAAATGTATGATAAGACTTTTTGATTCGTGGGTTTATTTTATACGTGTTGTTTATTGAGTTATTCAATTCGTGTGGCTTGTTTCAAAGTTGTTTGGGCAAAATGAGCATTGAAGTCAGTAGTTTGAAGATTGTTCGGTTGGCGGTAGTGTGCGGTTGTATTTAGTTTTTTGTGGGTTTTTCAAAATTATTCTTATTTACGAACACATCTGTCAGACTACTGTTGTCACCAAAACATTTTCATTTAATACTTTATAAAAAAAAACAAACTGTTAAACAAAATTGTTAAGAATCTTTGAGATAAAAACATTTTTGATTTGTTTATGTTTTTATTGATAATAAATAATAATAATTTAGTGCTCTATAAAAATAAGTGAAAAAGCGTGAGTTTTTAATAGCAAATAAAACAATAATAAATTATTAAAATAATGTAATTTATTTTCATAATGAATATTTAAAATTATTATTGTTGATAAAATTGTTAAGTGGTATTTAAAATGACTCTTTTAAAAAATAAACTCTAAAATAAGGTTTTGTATGTGTTTCTGAATATAAAGGTGTACAGGTGCTATTTATAAAACCAAGACTGAATTTTATGGATACTTTACCCCGGATTTGCTCTAACATAGGTAAGATATTTTTAAACTTTGTTTATTATGAGGGGAAGAATAAGTTGAACCTCGGCGTAACGTTTACACTAATATAACGATACTCTTTTTAGTAATTATTTCCTTAAAAGCCGCAATTTTAGGCATAGATTATGGAAATTCAACAATTACTTCAAAGAACAACACAATATGTATAAATCAAACATTACAAAAATAAATTAAATGGCTGCAAAGGAATCGTTGTACACGGAAAATTTTGAACTTTTAATAAAAATTTAATTTTAGTGCATCTAGCCAAACGTAATTATTGACTTTTTTTTAGTAATTAAGTTGAAAGGTAATACAATATCCAAAATCTGTGCCCAATAAAAGTGTGGCGGTTAGTGGAATATTTACCCTTTGTTTATATATTATATTTGATGTAAATGTTTTTTATTACAGCTTTTTTATAGGTATACAATTGTTTCTGTAATCGGAATGATGAATGAATTATCAGGGATATCGGTTTACTAAGCAAAAGTATTTTCAGCAGGCAATGAGGAAGCCTATATTTGCACGCTTATGTTAATATCTATTGAAGTTAGTTCAATTAAATAATATATCAATACTATGTTCTAAGTTTTTCTTTCGAAAGTTTATTTTTTTAATCGAAATTAATGTTGTCTAAATTTGACAATTTTTTTATACGTTTTCTCTACGCAGGAGGCCCTGAATAAAATAATTCCCGTCAGGGCTCATGTCATCTTTGGGGATGCTGTGTGGAGGGTCTTTTTAGGAAAGGAAAAAGTATGGGTGGGTAGGAATCTGAGGGTCAATGTGTCCAGAAGTGACGGACGTATGAATCTATCCCTCTCACTGCGGTGCAAGGCGATGGGTCGTGAAAGTCCAGCTGGAGAGTTCTAGGTTAGGTCTCCCTCAACCAGTCTCTCCCGAGTTGGCCTGCCACGCAGTTGGTGGGCAGATGCATCCTTCGCTATACACCAAACGTAGCGAAGCACTTGAGATAGCTTATGAAAGAGGTGTTGATTGTTTAGTAAATGGGGTGGCGGTGCCCATACCCGCCTCCCAAATTAAAATTTCGTACCATTGCGTTGTAATATATGTTGTAGTATCCTGTGTAATTAATTATGTGGTATTCATATGAAATATGCAATTGAAAAATTTTCAACTTCATAACTCATAACCAGTTTTGTTCAACATTTGTTTATAAATGTAATATTCCTTACATAAACGAGTTCATGACCTCCGTTGCAGAGCGGTAAGCTACTATATCACCCGTTTCCGATTCCGAATTTCCGAGATAGGTTATTTTTTTAAGAAAATCTCTGTACATTTGCCGTATTAAAAATTCCCTCAATAGAAAAAAATCGCAAAATGCACTCTGAAAATCATAAAAGAACTCATCTGGCTCTGTCATTTAACTTGTTATGTATGTGTATGTAATTCACAACACTTCTAAAGCAGGGTCTCCTCTGACCAAAAACATGAACATTTGGTTACACATTACTATAAACACTGCCAATGGGAGCATGGCCTTGGCACACCAAGAATACATACATTTTTGACTGGTTGTAGATACATTGTTCATAGATAAAATAAAATGATGATAATCTAATAGTATTGGATACATTGTTTTGTAACCAGATCTGCATAGCCAAGCACTTCTCACAATATTTAAAAATATATATAGTGCATTTTCAAAACGGTTTCTCTTTATATAAAATTAGCAGGTCCCGGCATGCGTTGCTATGCCATTTAATAAAGAAATTGTTTCTCCCTGAGTGTCCTTTCCCGTTCGTCCTGTTCCCCTTCCGCCTCCCCTTTTTTCTCCCGTTCCCACTCCGTCACCTCCACCTTCCCTCTCCCCACTCCACTCCACCCCCCTTCCTCCGTCCTGTGAACCCCTCCTCTCGAGTTCCCTTCCCCCTCCCAGGTCCCCCTCCCAGTTTCCCCTTCCCCTCCCTGGTTCCCCTCCCCCATCTCTCCCTCCCTCCCGATTTCCTTAGCAATAGCCGCTAATAATATAATAATTATTGTATTATATTTATTATACTATATAATACATAACATTTATATTATATATTATATAATATAATAAATTTATATAATATAATATAACATTTATATTATTATATTATTATTATTATATTTTTTATACAAATTTCATAATGCCAGAGCTCACCGGAAGTTTTATAAAAACCTTGTCCTGACAATAACGAACACACAAAAAAAAGAATTATCCAATTTGGTGCAGTCGTTGCAGACATTCAGCGATTCATTTTTATATATAAGATAAACAACATAATAATTAATTCCAATGGCTTTAAATTGTTGGTTCATACTGTTAAATATATTTTTTTTCTATTTAGTAAATCGCAATATAAATAAAATGTACGTATTTAGTATTATTGCAACAAATAAGCATATTTTCGCACAGACGAGACTAATTATTTTGAAACGATTTTTTCCGTACATTTGTTCACCTTGCGATATAAAAAGTAATTGTCGTTATAACGGGGTTAGTGGATAGTGGGTAGTTGCCTCAGCCCAGAGCTAAGTGCAATGGTCGCGGGAAATAATTGCCTGCTCTTGTGCTGTTATTTTTATCTTACTACTTAGGAATGGTTCGGGATAAATTTAAAAAAATATATATGTTATTTTTTAAGGTAATATCTAGACGCATTCCACGCTGAAACGCAAATTATATGAAATTCCCTCGATAGAAAAAATCGCAAAGTATTCTCCGAAAATTATTATAAACATTTAAATTAATAAATTACTTCGTTTTTACCACTTTTATTGTTTACAAAACCAACATGTTTCGTGAGCAATGCTCACTTCTTCAGGGTTTTTTATTGATACTATTGATATTATAGAGTTAAACAATAAAAGTGGTAAAAACGAAGTAATTTATTAATTTAAATCAAAATGGTGCCACCAAATAAGGTTGCTGTGTTAGAAGAAGTATTATAAACATGTTTTTTTTCAGTTATTTTACAAGTTATAGTTGTGGAAAAATTCACAATGTTTCTTTAAATGATACTTAAGACGCCTTCCACAAGATTTTTGCTCTATTTTAAACGAGTCGTGTTTTATTAAACATTTTCACAATTTTCGCATCGATTTTATCGTTTAAATATTAGTGAGCTCCCCTAACATTCGTAATTACATATCTCTCCATCTTCTTCTTTTTGAGCGCGGATGCGGCACCTTAAAAACTATTTACGTCGGGGAGATGGTATAAGATGCAATACATAGATCCAATATGATCACAGGCATTGACATTTTCGTCCATTGAAGTGAAAACTTCTTTAGCACCGTTGTGGTTTAAAACTCGATGAAACGAAAAATAGCGACACTAAAAAGAGACAAACACATAGATATAAACACATTTAGCCTGCGAGAGAACGAGATAGTATAATCGGTCTCCTCTTTGTGCGGTGCTTCGTAGCATCCCACTCTTTTCACCTTTAGTTTTATGAAGGTTTCACTTCTACCGCGTGTGAATTGCGCACTCTGATTTGTTTTCTTGTTATACGTAATCGTATTTTTTTTTACATGAGATCCACACAGGAGGCCCTGAGGAAAATAATTCCCTCAGGGCCTATGTCATCTTTGGGGATGCTGTGTGGAGGGTTTTTAAGGAAAGGAAGGAGAGGAGAGTTCTGGGAAGGAAAGGGGTTTAAGGGGTGGGTAGGAATCTGGGGTTCAGTGTGTCCTAGTCATCCGCCTCCAAGACCTAGACAAACCTCACCCGGGCACCCCTACTATATCACCAAACGTAGCGATTAATACGTTAAGGTCATGCACTACTATAAAATTCAAAATATTGTGTTTTTGGTGTAAAAATTACAACGCTTCGAAATATTTTGGATGCTTTAATTAAATACTGCATGTAAGACATAATTTTTTTATGTCCAGGAAAAATATAGTATCATGCCTGCAAAAACTGCATTAAAATTCAAAATCTCCTATAATGTGAAAAATTTGGTTTTATTGTATAATGTGAAAAATTAAATTCTTTAGAAAATTAATTTAAAACATTTAAATATTTGTGCCTGAACTTCTCAAAATAAAATAAAATACACTTTTTGGCAATGTTTTTTTCTTGCATAAATCAAAACAGGCGGCTGGTGTTAAACTGGAATATAAGCCTTATCGCCATCTACGTAAGGAGTGTTATTGTTAGCGACCTGATCCCGAATTTAATTCGACGCACGACATGGTGTGATCGGCGATTCTGAAATTTTACCAAATATCTAAGTTAAGTTTTTGAAATAATTTTTTTTTCTTACATAAAACTAATTAGGTGTATGGGGAAAGTTTGCAAAAAACTTCACCGAAGCAAATAATAATGTATTTAAAAAAATTACATTTTGTAACAATATCATTTATTTCATCGCGTGTAATTTTCTGCATAAGTTAAGTAAATTTTATTCCACGTGTTTTTTCTCTCACGTTTAATTTTCGCCGGGTTAATTTAGCACGTGTAATCTTAACATCCAATTGTATGACACACAATGCAGATGAATATCAATTAATATTACCTCAACACAGGCTTGTGAGGTTATACATTGTATTGTACCTATTTAACGTGTAAAGAAACAATAAATATATAAATAAATGTGTCAAGAGGAAAACAATTTATTATACCTAACTAACTAAAACCTTCACGCCGTTCCCCGCAGGGGTAGGCAGAGAAGACGAACCGCCAAACAACTCGATCTTGGCACACTGTTAAGTGAATATCTTATAATTCACGTTGAAACGGCAATTATTACGTGCAAAATGGCGTAAGGAGCCATATGATGTGGCTAGCTGAGAGGGAAGAAGTCGGGATGAATACAACTGCGTACTTTTCTATTAATAGAGCGCCAAATCCTGTTCAAGACAGAATATGTCCACAGTTGAATTCACTACGCCTTCTTCCTAGAACGACGGAGAGCATTTAATTCTTCCCAGGGAGCGTGGGCACTATGACAATCACTTCTTTACTCATCATTAGGAACTACAGTGTATCGATATGAAATAACAAAGAGATTTGAATCAATATTTTCTATATTTACAATATCGAACATTTAAAACAATACGGTATTATAAACCAATTTTACAAGGGAAAAAAAATACACTACTGAAAACTCACCCCTGTATTGCGACCATGACCTTGAAACCTAGCTAATTCGGATTAAGTGCCTGCGGGCAGGCATGATGCACGTAGTGGAGCTTGGTGCTTCGTCCAGCATCCAAGAGGTGGTCCTGATGTGATCCTGCTGAGGTCGCGATGCCAAACCCCCCTGGGAGCATCAGGACGATGAGAAATGATCCGGTGTATTGCGCCAGCCTGGCCAGCAGTATGATGCCCGTCCTACGAGGCCATCAAGCCCAAATAGATGGATGCCTACGGGATTTGTTGACAGACGGAGTCGGCGACGAATCCGGGGTTGCGGTGAACCGGAACGGTCTGTTCTGCGTATCAAAATCAAGTACGCGGGTTTTTATATGAACGCCTCAGTAGGCGGCGGATGTTAAAGTTAAAACTCCGAACACTAATTAAATAAACTTCGCCGTGGCTTGCGAGGTGTAGCGGGAGTCCATGTTCGCCAATTGCACTTTCCCAGTCGCCAGATCAGCTAGATAAACGGCATTACTTATTCTCGTCGCACGAGGCGCCGACGGCCATTGATGAACCGAAAACTTCGTTAATTCCGGGCCGAACAATTCGGATCTTTAGGTTAATCCCGTTATTTACACATAAGGTACGGATCTCTTTGCAACGCGGAGTCGTATTGTTCCGGTATATTTTACATTATAAAACTTAAATCGCTAGGTGACTGTGCCCGAGAAAAACACGGCGTCCTCTCGTGTTCTCTCTCGTCCAGAGTGCCGTTTCAAAAACCAAAACCCGTTTCCGCTCAGTCTGCCAACCTGCCGAGTATCTCGAATAAACTATTACCATCCTTCAAATAAAGGTACCTGCCTATCCGAGTAATAAATTAAAGTAATTTATATGTAATGATGCATCCACATCATAACATTACCCCCCTCGCCACAAAAATGTTCGCCCACGAACATAACAACTAATAAGGTTCCTACCCCTAATCTAAAAAAAAGGTCGGTCACAGGGCCTAAAAAAAATTATTCAAACATATTCTAGCAATCATTAGTAGACAGCAGTAAAAAAAAAAAAAAAAAATGATTAGTAGATCAAACATAGATTAAATAGTAATAGCGAATGGGTGTGCCGCAACTCCGATCGCACTCCATCATGCGTAAGGCGCGATGGACGGGCTTGCGATGCAACCATTCTTATTTAAACATAGCTTACAACTAAAAGAACTTAAAACTAAAAGAACTTAATATTAAGAACATGGTGAACTAATGTTCCGTGAACGGGGTCCGTAAACACCCACAGCATTGAAGATACTGGGTGAAGAACGGCTGACTTATGTCTTGGACTACCGTTAACGTTACATATACCGCATAATCATCATTAATTATGTAAGTTTAAACACTAATCAGTGGACAACACATCCTTAACTTATCTATACCTTTGTGTGTCCAGCACAAAAATTATACACAACCATATGCATTAATGCATCACTGACCCATAATAGGGTTTTAGAAAGCCATTTAGGCAACACTTTAGGGTGCAAGCAACCCTCACTTCACTGAATTTACGTCCCTTTTAGGAAAAATAAAATTGTTCACTACGAAGAGTTTCCTATTCTACCTAAATCGGTCGTACGGGTGAGTGTATGAAGTAAAGTAGCATCATAGGTACTAAAACTAATCAATAAATTTAACAAAATAATATGTATATTACTAAACTATTCTCTTTGTATATTCGCAAGCATATAAGTGGTTACTACGTGTTGAACTTACAATATTTCTCAGAATTTATTTATATTTGAAAACAGTCATGTTTCATATTGAAAGAGATAAACAAAAAGAAAACAATGCTCAAAACACATAGAGGTGTAGGACTGGCATCCCTGTGTGTTTCGAGACAAAACTTAATAATAAATACAAAATTTAATAACCATGAACGCAGTTCAATGGGATGTACCCTGAACACAATTGGAAGTGGGCATGTGTTCCAATTGTATTCGAGGTTAACAAACGTAATATAAAACAAATTATGTCATTCATCCTGTTTGCTTGCTCGTGCTCAGTCCAAAAAAAAAAAAATGTTACTAAATTAATTTCGAATAAATAACAATAAATAATTACGCCTAACGAAAGTAAGAACTTATAAAACAACTCGAGTTAATCTTACTAGAGTGGATTTTGATTGCAATGAATCATAAATACTACATGAGTTAGCATAAACGCACCCCCTCCAAAAACATGAACGAACAAAAAGAAATATTCCTGTGACAGGACTTTGACTGTCAGAATGTCGGGTCGTTTCAACTCGGTTGATCAGGCCGGGTTAAAACTCCCAAGCATTAAATATTAACTAGTAAATAAGATAATTTGCAGTATTCGGTAGGGATGGCCAGACCCTCCGAAGTATTGCCACAATAAGACTATACTGGTATATTATTTGATTTTACTATATCCTTCACATGAAAATCACCCGCAACTTTTCCGTTTAAGTCTGCAAGCGTATAGATTAGATTGGATTTTTTCTTTACTACCACATTCTGAACAAACCGAGGTGCCAATTTCTGTGCGAAATAATTCAATGCGTTAGATTGTGCAAAATTTCTCCGCCACACCACATCACCAACCTGATAGGTGATGTGTTTTCTGCGCAGGTTGTAATGGTCAGCTCCTTTTTGATAAGCTTTAAGAAGAGCATTCGAGACTTGCTCGTAAATCGAAGACAACTCTTCTAGTTTCTGTGCATAAGCTTTAGGTTGAGCACCCACTTGCGAATTGGATTCCTCATCCGCTATTGGATTACGGTGCAGATCACCGTCCAGTATCTGCTCCCGACCGTGCATCAGGAAATAAGGTGTATAACCTGTAGCGCAGTTTACCGTGTTATTCATAGCCGATTGAACTTGCGGAAGAAATTTGGACCAATTTCGGTGGTCTGATTCAACAAGGATCGATAACGCCGTACCCAAGGTTTGATTATAACGTTCGACTACATTGTTTTGAGGCGTATAAGACGAATTGTAAAATGGTGGTGGTATGTTATAACTACTAAGTAAGTCCTTAAATTCTTTCGAAACAAATTGACGACCATTATCACAGACGATAGTTCGTGGTACGCCGTGAACAAGAAAGATGTTTTCTTCTAAGATTTTAATTATGCTTCTCGCGGTGCCATTGCGCAGCGGAAATAGCCATGTAAATTTAGAAAAAACGTCTACACATGATAAGATTACGGTAAAACCTGAGTAACTCCTAGGTAAAGGACCTACTAAATCTATCGACAACATTTGCAAGGGTCGTGTGACCTTTTTTGGGTTTGAAGAGATGCCGTTAGGTGGGGCTGTACTTATTTTGTGGGCCTTGCAGACTGTACAACGATTAACAAATTGCTTCACATCCTTATACATATTAGGCCAATAGTAACGCAATTGCACCTTTTTATAGGTTTTGAATACCCCAGGATGACAAGCTCGCGAAGACTCGTGTAAATTTGAAAGAATTGCCTGTCTACCTTCCTGCGGAACTACCCTCTTCCAGGCAGTATCCTCGCACAGAGCTAGACTAGTCTTTGTGTGTCGGAACAATTCATTATTACGCATTTGAAAGTTCTGGAAACGTTGTGGAAAATCTTGGCATCCTTTCCAGGCTTTCAAATACCACGTATCCTTTGTATGTTCAGTGTCCACACCTGATAATACGGCAAGGTCCATTCGTGATAGCACGTCTGGAACAACATGTTGTGTCCCTTTGCGATGGACAACGTCAAAAGAAAATTGCGAAAGGCGAGAGCTCCACCGTGCAAGACGGCCACTAGGGTTGGACAAGGACCCCAGCCATTTCAAGCTTGAGTGGTCAGTAACTACTGAAAAATGAGCTCCTTCTATATACGGTCTAAAGTGAGTCACCGAGTCTAGCACAGCTAAGAGTTCCCGTTCAGTGATGCCATAATTTCTTTCATGAACGTTTAAGCAACGTGAGTAATAAGCGATGGGATGCTCTTGCCCGTCTACGTCTTGGATCAAAACTCCTCCAATCCCTGCGGAGCTCGCGTCGCAATGGATAGAGAAAGGCCTGGTGAAATCCGGGCAGCATAAAACTGGAGCCGTAGTCAACGCGCGTTTTAAATCTTTAAAAGCAGTTTCAGCTTCCTGAGACCACTTGAAATTGCTAATTCCATTTTTAGAACCTGTGAGTTTAGTAAGAGGGGCAGCTATTCCCGAAAATCCTTTAATGAACCTTCTAAAGTAACCGCACAAACCAATGAATGCCCGGATTTGTTTTGCATTTTTTGGGACTGGGAAATTTTTGATGCTTTCTATTTTTATTGGATCCGTACGGAGACCCTGCGAATCTACTAAATACCCTAAATATTTAAGTTCTGATTTGCAAAACTCGGATTTTTTTAAGTTTATGGTAAGACCTGCGTCTCGCAAACGTTCGTATACACGGTTTAATAGATTAAGATGTGACTCCAAATCTTCTGATATTAAGATCAAATCATCCAGATAGCAAAAAGCATTATCGTCGAATTCCGGACCAAAAAGAACATCTGCCAGTCTTTGCAACTCACTAGGGGCGTTTTTCAGTCCGAAAGGCATACGGGTGAACTCAAACAAACCCCGTCCAGGGACGACGAAAGCTGTTTTCTCACAAGAGTCCTTGTCTAAGGCAATTTGCCAAAAAGCCTTTGAAAGGTCTATAGAAGAGACGTACCTAGCTCCACCTAGCTTGTCTAGAATCCGCGATATATATGGCAAAGGGTACGCGTCGCGAATCGTGACATTATTGATTTTGCGAGAGTCTAAGCAAAAACGACCGGTACCGTCTTTTTTTGTAACGATTAATACTGGACTCGACCATGGAGAACGTGAGGGACGTATTACTCCTAATTTTAGCATTTCATCCACTTCTAATTCTAATTGTTTTTGTCTTGCTGGAGACAAAGGATAATACCTTTGTTTGATCGGAGGCCCTGTTGTATTAATCTTGTGTTTGACTAAATGCGTCAGGCCTAAGCCACGCTTCTCGAAAGAAATCGATTCAAATTTTTTAATAATAGCAGAGAGTGCCTGATTCTCTGAGGGACTTAAGGAAGAGGCTGGCTGAATTGCCCGCAACCCATTAATTTTGTTTTCCGAAGTAGGACCAATAGCTTTTGAAAACAGCTCCGGTGCGATATGGAACTGCTTCCAAAAGTCTATACCTAGGATAAACGATGGTGACAATGTCGGGATGACGTAGAAAAGTATTGTATGGGTAATTGATTTGTACGTCACCGGCAACGACATTGTACCCAGGACTGGCTGATTCGCACCGTCCGCTGTTGATACACTAAAATTAACCTTAACTAATTCTATACCTAACTTAATAAAAATCTTATAACTATCACCTCCCAAACACGATAATGAGGCGCCACTGTCCAACAGTGCGCTGTAAAAATTGTTAAATATATATACATTTGCATAAGGACGACCATCGTTTTCAATCTCCATCCCCTGTGGCAGTGGGCCCACTGTTCCAGGTGATGGGACTGAGAGAAACTGATGGACTAGTCGGAGCCAACTCTTCCATTCCCGATTCCTCTGCGCATAGGATGGGACGTGGTAAGAGAGACTCCGCCCTAGTTTTCCGACTTGTTATTATTAATTCTTCCTTTAACCGCTCCCACTTTTGGATTATTTCCCGCTGCGGCTTTTCTTTTACAGTCCGCTACAACATGTCCCGGTTTCTTACAATAAAGACAAAATTGATTCCTAACAATGGTTCTAGAAGTTCCTTCGGTATTTAGACTATTTCCATTGAAAGAAGACGGAGGTTTGTTATTGTTGTAACCCGCATTGGTGTTACTGTAGTTACGCCCAGCATGACTATAACTATTGCCATTAGAAGATTGTTTATAATTATTATAAGAAAACCCTGTACGTTTATAAGTACCGGTATTATTGTTTGACAAAGTTTTATTGGTAGGCCCAAATCTCTCTTCTTTATTAGTAGTATAGTTATTGCTTTTTTCAAATTTGTTTGAAAAAGAAGAAGAAGAAGTAGCAAATTCCTCCGGTGGTGTCGCATAAGACTCTAAGTTTCCTGCGTAAGTTGTTAACTGTTCGAATGTAAAAATATCTCTAGAAACTAATAAGTTAGTGTACATTGGAAGCAAAGCCTTTTTGGCAAGCCGCAAAAGTTCCTGCTCAGGAAGTTTAGCTTCTAGCATGTTATTTAGAGATTTCATTCTAAGTGAAAACTCAAGGACTGACATACCTTTTGGTTGCGTCATGTTGAAAAGTTTTACTTTTAAGTCCGTTTGTAGGTCATTTGCCTCAAATTGATTGATCAAAAGTTTAGACAGCTCGTCCCATTTCAAGTCCGGATGATATATTGACCTGAACCAAAGTAGTGCTAGTCCATCTAACAGATCAGGAAAAACGCGAACTAAATTATCCTGACTAAAATTTTTCGTCCTACATTTTTCTTCAATCAACAAGAGAAATTCTCTTATGCTCGATTTTCCATCAAATTTTATCTTCCAATTTTCCACATTGATGGTGGGTGATTCTCTATAAATAATTTTTGTGTGTTTAATTATTGTAGGGTTGTCAACGGTCTGGTTCTCAGAATCCGAATCTGAAGAATCCATATCTGTTTCTGATATTGTTGGCATCTTAAGTGCCTTATTAAATGCACGCGCCTGCGAGCGCAACGCGTGAGAGGTGGGTGCCGGTTCAAGAGAACGACTTGATAATTCTTTTATGAGATCCTCTTTAGAGGCGTTGTTGATGTTTGGGATAGGAGTTGACATTGTTAAAACAATTGGATAAAATAATAAAATAATGAAAAGTTGTTGTTAATGTTAATAATTATTGTTGATGTTATTTTTGTTGACGTATAATATAGATTGTTGATGATAAGTAGAACAAACCAAAAAAAAGAAAAAAATTTTAAATAATGAAAGAATGGAAAAAAAAAAAAAAAAAATTTTTTTTTTTTTTTTAGCAACCCTGTATTTTGTGGCAACCTTGACATCCAAAGTAATTCTGGCGTAGGTATTTTACTGAATTTACCACCGAAATTCCAAGCATAATTTCAAAAAAGAATAATCCAAAAAAAAATATTTTTTCAATAAAAGAAAAATATTCCAACAATTTAGTTAAATATGTCAAACTATTCCACCACTCTCAATAATCGATGTATTATTGTTTGAATTTGAATGTTGTTGATTAATTATGACCATCCTTTATGTATGATGATGTTTTAAGGAATAAATTATAAATTTAATCTCATTAAATAACAATCCCTTCATTATACTACACTTGTTAAATAATTAATAATTCTAACTAATTCACTTAAATTCATAACAAGAATTCTAGTTTGATGTAAACCCATCTGTCACTATTGACATTCGCTTGTCTGAAATAAACAGCAATTGACACTTACGATGTTTACCTTTTAAATTGCCTCTATTTTGAAGCATAGACAATAACTATTTTTTTTTTTTAAATAAACATATGTAATTTTCTTTTATCATAGAAGAAATATTGTCTATGGTGATACCCGACGCTTCTATGAAAATAATATTTCAAATATTGAGGTTAAGTTGACGTATTGACATTTAAAACATAACCTGTATTACATGTCTACTGAGCACGAGAAACACCAAAATACATGACATAATTATACGTAAATTGCAACACTCCGTATTGCAAAGGACATTGTTGTATCTGAATTATAACGAGACACCATTGCACCATTAAATTAATGAATATTATTATGAAATTACAGTATCATACTGTTTTAAATCTCTGTGATAAAATAGCAAGTTGTAAAACGAGATTTTAGTTGATCGATTTGATGAATATAATTGTGAGTAAAGAATGTGTCTTTATACGAGCAACCCACGTTAAAGGCGTCAAATGTTAAGTGAATATCTTATAATTCACGTTGAAACGGCAATTATTACGTGCAAAATGGCGTAAGGAGCCATATGATGTGGCTAGCTGAGAGGGAAGAAGTCGGGATGAATACAACTGCGTACTTTTCTATTAATAGAGCGCCAAATCCTGTTCAAGACAGAATATGTCCACAGTTGAATTCACTACGCCTTCTTCCTAGAACGACGGAGAGCATTTAATTCTTCCCAGGGAGCGTGGGCACTATGACAATCACTTCTTTACTCATCATTAGGAACTACAGTGTATCGATATGAAATAACAAAGAGATTTGAATCAATATTTTCTATATTTACAATATCGAACATTTAAAACAATACGGTATTATAAACCAATTTTACAAGGGAAAAAAAATACACTACTGAAAACTCACCCCTGTATTGCGACCATGACCTTGAAACCTAGCTAATTCGGATTAAGTGCCTGCGGGCAGGCATGATGCACGTAGTGGAGCTTGGTGCTTCGTCCAGCATCCAAGAGGTGGTCCTGATGTGATCCTGCTGAGGTCGCGATGCCAAACCCCCCTGGGAGCATCAGGACGATGAGAAATGATCCGGTGTATTGCGCCAGCCTGGCCAGCAGTATGATGCCCGTCCTACGAGGCCATCAAGCCCAAATAGATGGATGCCTACGGGATTTGTTGACAGACGGAGTCGGCGACGAATCCGGGGTTGCGGTGAACCGGAACGGTCTGTTCTGCGTATCAAAATCAAGTACGCGGGTTTTTATATGAACGCCTCAGTAGGCGGCGGATGTTAAAGTTAAAACTCCGAACACTAATTAAATAAACTTCGCCGTGGCTTGCGAGGTGTAGCGGGAGTCCATGTTCGCCAATTGCACTTTCCCAGTCGCCAGATCAGCTAGATAAACGGCATTACTTATTCTCGTCGCACGAGGCGCCGACGGCCATTGATGAACCGAAAACTTCGTTAATTCCGGGCCGAACAATTCGGATCTTTAGGTTAATCCCGTTATTTACACATAAGGTACGGATCTCTTTGCAACGCGGAGTCGTATTGTTCCGGTATATTTTACATTATAAAACTTAAATCGCTAGGTGACTGTGCCCGAGAAAAACACGGCGTCCTCTCGTGTTCTCTCTCGTCCAGAGTGCCGTTTCAAAAACCAAAACCCGTTTCCGCTCAGTCTGCCAACCTGCCGAGTATCTCGAATAAACTATTACCATCCTTCAAATAAAGGTACCTGCCTATCCGAGTAATAAATTAAAGTAATTTATATGTAATGATGCATCCACATCATAACAACACACTCCTTGCCTCGTTCACATTCATACGTCGTCTCATACATGCTCTTTTAATATTCCGAATCTTGACATGGCCCGACTCAATTCACTTGGTCGAGTTATGTCTTCCTTGGTCGAGTTATGTCGACTCAATTCACTTGGTCGAATTATGTCTTCCTCGGGCGTCCCCGACTTCTTCTACCATTCACATTTGCTACTTCCACAATTTCCTTACACTTCTTTCTGTAAAATATTTAGGTCTTCACAAAGGAGTAATATGGTAGACTGGTTTTTTAAATAAAGCACTTTTGTTAAATTAAATTCTTCGTTTTTTATTGTTATGATTTGATATTTATGAATTGACGACAATAACTTTTCCCCACCCAAGGGACAAGGGTTCAATGGTATTTTAATTTTTCAGTGCAAGTTTTTGTTAAGAAGTGAAGTTTTTTTACTAGCGTAAGGCTTTTTATAAGTGTACTTCCTTGTCTGTGGAGAGGGGAGAGAGACAAAAAAATAATCTATTACAGAGTCATCTGCTGGACAAATGAGATAACTTGTTGATAGTAATATTCTCTTAATTTAAATTCATAATGGGTTTGAACCCTGGGTACAAATTAAAACACTTTCCTCGATCATTCGCTCTACATGCCCAAACCATCTGAGAGTCCCTTTCTCAATCTTACTCATTACGCTTACATCAGCCTTGCATTCTATTAGTTACGAGCTGCATTTCAATATCCCTATCTTACCCTTCTTTCAATATCTCTATCAGCCTTCCCATCTCTCGTAAACATACTTCCCAAATACACAAAATCATCCACCTACTCCAAGTATTCATTATTCACAACTACGTTGCATACTGTTTTCGTACTCTCTTTTTCAAATACCATGACTTTAGACTTACTTACATTCATCATTAACTCATTCTTCATATAGATCTTCCATACGTTCCATATGTTATTGTACCTAGTAATAATATTGTTAGTTATGCTCTACCTACCTCGCTAATGATAATAAAAATAATATTATAATAATAACCTGTTCTGAAGTGACAAAGTGAATAATTTATTATTGAATTACAATCATTGAAAGATCTTTAAAAACGTCTATAGATTTCATTAACCCGCCAGGCCTCGGGCCTATTTTGTCAGAAGGTCAAAATGTTTCTGCTTTGTAAGAATATCCAAATAAACGCATCCAAAAACTAAAAATTGTTTTCAAATTTTATAATTTAAAATAAACATAATTTTGGAAACATATATTTTTTTTAATGCAAACATAAAAAAGTTTTAAGAATGACTCACCATACGTTTTTTCTAACGAAAGTTATTGATAACGAAAAAAAATTAAAACACATTCC
This sequence comes from Limnephilus marmoratus, assembly GCA_917880885.1. Lineage (NCBI taxonomy): Eukaryota > Metazoa > Arthropoda > Insecta > Trichoptera > Limnephilidae > Limnephilus > Limnephilus marmoratus. The sequence continues at coordinate 31,331,130 of OU862931.1, forward strand.
CATTTTTTTAGACAAATGTGCTACAAACCTAATTCTGCCCTCACTTTTTAGTCGTTCCATGTAAAAATAAATTAAGATTCTGAAAGTTTCCTAATTTTTTTCGAATTGCCATCCGAAACTTTTCATAAAGGTCTACATTTTACTTATTTCTTGTTAACTTTTATATTTGAATATAAAGCGTGGAGTTTTCTCTTTCTCACACCGTTAAGATCATATTTCTACCCAACACCAGTGAGGGAGATACAACCAGTGGCGTAGCGAGTGTCACCCCCCAAGAGCACAATTCTCTAGCCCCCTCCCCAGGACGGACCAATTTTTTATGAATTCGAAATTTGTGTTTTTCAACTTAATGAGGGAGGGAGGGGGGGTTACATCACGTTATCCGCCCTATCCGCCCCGGGTGCCACCCGTGCCAGCCACTGGATACAATGATGTACTCGTATACGAGACCTACGTGAGCTGGGAAAAATATGGTATCCCGTGAATATACGGGTTAAGTCTGTATTTTCGGATTTTTTAATAAAATTAAATCCAAAATAGCCAAAGATATTATAATATAAGGACTACGGTCTAATGGTCCTAGTTTGAATACGGAATCTAGTTGATTTTTTGAAGGTGTGCAGTACTATTGGTTAACAATATAGTTTGAATTCGGAAAGAATTTGTTCATTTAGTTTATTTGCTGAATTTGTGTGCAGTAGTGTTTGTTAACAATATCGGCGACAACAGGAAGCACAGTCCCACCCAGTGAAAACTGCCGATAGCACATCTCCTATATTTCATTATCTTTGAAAATAGCATTATATTTCTTGATCTGATAAACTTACAGCTCTTCTGCAAAACCACTAAACCGTTAAAATGATTATGTTTGATGCAAGTTATTGTGTGCGTGTTCTTTATTAAAAAATGAATTCAAAATCGTCATAATCAAGTCATAAGTACCGACCATTCAAGTTTTTTTATATAATTCTGAATGAACAATATCAGGATATCTACAGATGATCGCCCATAGATAAAAGTAAACACGAATGGTTTGAACAGCATAAAGTAAGTACAAGGATCAAGGATGCATTGAATATCTACCTTGTTATTCGTTTCTTCTTTGTGGTTTTGTTTAAATTATAATTATAATGCATCAATGCAAAAAGGACCCACCGAGATTACAATCAAAGCTATCTTTGAACACCTGCAAAATATTTCAAAAATTTTCCGTTGCGTCATGTAATGTTATACGGCCTCTGAAATTTAGAGGTTGTAAAGAAATTAAAAATCGACTTTTAACTTTTTTGTCAGTACTTTCAACTCAACAATAAATCTCATGTTGTTTTCGCATTTCTCATAAAATATATTTTTTCACATTCTTCTGTTGGAAGCAATAAAATCAAAATACGAAATTATTCGTAATTGTTTAACTTTTGACGGCATAAAGGGAATTGGCGTTACAAACCCGTGCACAATAGGATACCGCTTGCCTTCTACTGAACACGGGTTTGGAGGAGAAATGGCGTTACAAACCCGTGTTGATTTCGAGGCATGGTTGCCTCCTATTGAACAGGGAAAAGGAAATACGCTTCCGGGATGGAAGATTGTATAGCCCTGGTGTAAAACCACCATTCACAATGGAAACGTTGCTTAAAAGGGTTTTAACTGTGTCTGGTGACCAGATCTGAATAGCCAGGTACTTCCCCACATCCTCCCCCCTCTTCCGCATCTCCACCAAAGAGAATGATCGATAAGCTTAGGGATGAAATAGTTTCGGGACTGGTCCTTCGGGGGTTGCATAGGGCTTCGCTCTGCAACACTTAACCGCCAAATTATTAAGTGGAGTCGCAGATTCGCGACACCAAAGTTCAACTGAAGCAAAATACCAAAACATGTTGATGGTTGGAAGGTTGTTTAGGAATGTGGCCACAGATGTAAAAAATACCCTCTAAAGATTTTATGACACCTCATTAGTTGTGTAAATTACACAAACACGTATTTTTTAATCCATTCCTACTACAATTCAACACAAACTGCGTACAACATTATTTAATCATATTATTCTGTTATAACCATATATATATATATAAATCAAAATATGCTTGATTGGGTGTGTGCATTTATTTGAGTATTGAGTAGGTACATGAGATGTCTATGTATTGCTATATAACTTTCAAAATACCTTCCTTATCCCCAGTGGCGGACTAAGGGGGGGGCGGGGGGGGGCGGTCCGCCCCGGGCCCCCGGTCCTGGGGGGCCCCCAAACGCCTCCATGTTCCCTTGATCAAATCCTAAACAAGGCTTTACGGCACCAGGAGACTGTAAATATTTTTTTGTCATTTTTTTATTTCATTTTTTGGAAGAAGCTCTTGTTAAGAATGCTCTCACCAATTTTTTAAAAGAAAGTCGAAAAATTGACGGAAATAGAATATTTGCATGTTGAATTATCCTTCAGCCAAACTTTGAATGCGTTTTTCTCGAAACTTTTTTCAACCTGGTTGGCAACATATTAAACAAACTATACATCCGATTTGCATGCACCAATTCTTAAACTGTTCGAAAATCTAGTGACTCCATGTAGGTGAATTTTGGTATCTAAAAGAAAGAAAAAATGACGGAACAGCGAATTTTATTTTCGATTTTTTATGGTAAATTTTCATCGTTCATAAAAATAAAAAAGAAGAGGGCCCTTTATAAAACCAAATAATCCCTACACAATGTCATAGTCAGGTCCGGATTAAACATGTCGGGACCCCTAGGCAATGAACGTCTCGGGGCCCCTTTACCATAGGGGGCCCTAGCTGATACGTGGCCCTTAGGCAGTGGCCTACACTGTCTTGTGGACAATACGGCTCTGCCAGGGCTGGCTTAAACATGTCGGGGCTCCTAGGCAATGCACGACTGGGGGCCCCTTTACCCTAGGGGGCCCCTACCCAAAGCGGGGCCCCTTTACCTTCGGGGCTCCTAACCAATGCGGGGATCCTGAAAATCCAAAATTTATAACTATTTTCTATTTTTCATTTATCTACTGTTCATATTTATATATTTTTTCTGTTGATATCCTTTTGTCTTTGTGTAATTTTAAACCACTGTAAACATAACACTGAATATGTACTTTTTAGTTATAATCTTGCAAATTTCTTTCAATAAAGATATATTATTATTATTATTATTATATATATATATACTTCTATATGTATACTTCTTATGGATAATACGGCCGACTGAATTATCGAAGGCAGTGGCCTACACGGCCATACACGGCCTATACGGCCCTGCCAAGGCTGGCTTAAACATGTTGGGGCCCCTAGGCAATGCACGTCTCGGGGCCCCTTTACCCTACGGACCCCTAATCGATGCGGGGCCCCTAGGCAGTGACCTACACTGCCTAGTGGACAATAGGGCCCTGCCAAGGCCAGCTTAAACATGTCGAGGCCTCTAGGCAATGCGAGTCTCAGGGCTCCTTAACCATAGGGGCCACTAGCTGATACGTGGCCTCTAGGCAGTGGCCCACACTGCCTTATGGACAATATGGCCCTGCCAGGGCCGGATTTAACATGTCGGGGCCCCTAGGCAATGCACGTCTCGGGCCCATTTTTACCCTCAGGGCCACTACCCAATGCGGGGCCATAGGCAATTGCCTACACTTCTTATGGATAATACGGCCCTGGCTATAGGACTAGATTTTCGAAGATGACTAGATTTTCTAAAGCAGTAAGGCCTACACTGCCTTATGGACAATAGGGCCCTGCCATGGCCGGCTTAAACATGTCGGGGCCCCTAGGCAATGCGCGTCTCGGGGCCCCTTTACTCTAGGGACCTCTACCTGATGCGGGGCCCCTGGGCAGTGGCCCACACTGCCTTATGGACACTAGGGCCCTGCCAGGGCCAGCTTAAACATGCCGGGGGCTCTAGGCAATGCACGTATCGGTGCCCCTTTGCCATAGGGGCCCCTAGCTGATACGTGGCTAACTTATGGACAGTATGGCCTTGCCAGGGTCGGCTTAAACATGTCAGGGCCCCTAGGCAATGCACATCTCAGGGCCCCTTTACCCTCGGGGCCCCTACCCAATGCGGGTACCCTAGGCAGTTGCCTACAGTTGTCTTATGGATAATACGGCACTGACTATAGTGACTGGATTTTCGAACAGTTTAAGACTTGTTGCATTTTTTTACTATCTTAGACCCTTTGTAAAGGGTTATTTTATCATTACAGATAATGTAGATAGTAATAAAATAGGCAAGTAATTAAAAAGATTTAGTGGCGGACTAACGGGGGGGCTGAAGCGGTGGCCTCTGGTCCTGGCGGACCAGCGTATTTATGAAAATTTTCAGCGTTCATAAAAAATATACGGGGTCCCTTTTTAAAAAAATCCCTATGTGGTGCCATAGTATCAAGATTTTCTAACAGTTTAAGACTTGGTGCATGCAAATCGGATGTATAGTTTTTTTTATATGTTGTCAACCAGGTTGAAAAACGTAGTTTCGTGAAAACGTCTTCCAAGTTTTGCTGAAGGAAAATTCAACATACAAACTGATTAAAACGGTGTCATATTAAAATGATGTATCTACGTCAATTTTACGAATTTCCTTAAAACGTTAGGTGATAGCATTATTAACAAATGCATATTTTAGAAAATTAAATTTAAAAAAAATGACATTTTTTTAAAGTGCTCTGGTGCCTTGTTTAAGAGGGCATTACCAGAGAAAGCCGGAAATACGTCATTTTCAAAAAAGTTTTTAGACTTATTGACTCTTTTCCACAAAAAATTATAAATGGATTTCGAAAGATTGTTCTTTTATCTAGTAAAGTTATGTAATAAATTTTTAGAATTTTTTTTAATTTTTAGTATAATAAGGTTATTCCATAGGTCGTTGGCAAATTTGTTAAATTTTCAAAAAAGTTTTTGTATTATACCACACCCATTTCAAATAATGTAATCATGCAGTGAAATAAATCAATACATTATCTAGCAGAGTTATGTATTAGAATTTTGATTTTAGTTTCAATAAAATCATTAATAAATATGTACGTACATCTGTTTCTTGACGAAAATTGGTCCATTTGTGTATTTATTTGCGCACTTACAAACTAATATATTTCAGATTTTTTTAACATTCTTATTAAATTTAGACATTATTGAAAAATGATACATACTTATAATCAAAAAATAACTACAAAAAGTACACTATTTTAATAGTTTTATCATCACGCTTTTCAGCATTTTTGGATGAAGGTATAAATTAAAGCTAATTTGGATTGAAATAAATTCGATATTGAGTTATAATTTTAAAAAGCTGGTACGGAGAATAATTAATCTTTCTCATTGTAACCGCCCTGCACAATCGGAAGAACAACTTTCGACGAAATGTGGATTTTCGTCCGCTGGCTGGTTAAACGCTATTAAGATTTGATCAAGGGAACACGGAGACGCTTGAAGGCCCTTTAGGACCAGAGACCCGTGTGAACTGAATAAAAACCTTGTAAAATTACATCAACTTTTTCAACTAGGGGGGGGGCTCATTCAGCTTTGCCGCCCCGGGCCTCTTGTAACGGTATATTTACCTAATATCTATCTTTACTTATCACCGCCATCTAAATACTCTCAATATTTCTCTCGTATTCAATAAAAACAAGTGCAGACATGTGGGTAAATCAGTGTAAGAAAAGACGGATTATACCAGTAACAAAGATGAAACATTTATTTAAATACTTTCAACAATTATGGGTAGAGCATGATTAAATTGATTTAAATCTACAGGGGTGGTTGATTACCATAGGTAAGTCAAATTAATGTGAAAACTATAATCTCGGAACATGTGGGTCTCAATAAATGGAAGCATAATATTTGTTAATCCTGAAGGGCGCCTGTACGGATAACCGAACATATTTAGTAGGATTTAAATTAAATGCTAAGGATAATAAAATACCAAAGTTAAGCTATAATATCTCGTGATGATCCATTACTAATTATTAATTCGCTCACGTGTGTTTCGGCCATGACCTTTGGCGGCTTGTAGTTCAGCTGTCACACCATGAAACTCCCCAGAACCAACTGACGAACGTATCGAAACTTCTTCTCGATTCGCCCTCTACCGGCGCCTGTACATTAAAGGCTGTCAAATTCATCAGGTACCCGCGTGGCTAGAAACTCCGTCTAAATTAGGCCAGTACTTGCCCAAACTGTTGCATTACCCCCATGGCCAAGAGAATTTTTGCAAAAAATTCCACTACGCCACCTGGCGTCAGAAATCCTGAAGAGCGAAGGTACCGCTGCCACCAAGAATTCCAAAGTGCTTAACGAGATTTGTGGTGAATGAGTTTGAGCTTCTAGTGCCTTCCCAGCTGTGTCACTTCTCGTAATGTTCTTCCCAAATATGTAGAGATGAATTATCCTCAAGATGATGTTGTAAACCATTAAGCCTCCCTCGATAATGATTCAGTGAAGCAGTGAATGAAACTTCTTCTTCTTCTTCAATGGCGCTACAGCCCAATTCGAGCCTTGGCCTCCTTCAAAATAAGCCTCCACCGCCCTCTGTCCTCGGCCGTCTTCTTCCAATCTGCAACCTGGAGTAATCCTCTTGCATCCTTCCTGACATCATCCTCCCATCTCAGTCTAGGTCTGCCCGCCTTTCGTTTACCTCCCGGGTGTCCTGTCAGAACCTTCTTCGGTACTCGTGTGCTTGGCATTCGGTGCACATGTCCGGCCCATCTTAATCTTTGGAGTCTTAAATGGGTGGAGAGTCTGGGAGCTTGGTAAATATCATAGAGCTCATTATTGTGGCGGATTCTCCATGCCTCTCCCTCTCGCACCGCTCCTAAGATTCTTCGAAGTACCTTTCTTTCGAAGATGTCCAGCCGTTCCGCTGACTTTGCTGTCAGTGTTCCCGCCTCACATCCATAGGCCAAGACCGTTCTGATAATTGTTTTATATAAGGTTATTTTGGTTTTCCTATGGACGTTTCGGGATTTGAACACTGGCAGCAACGCGAAGTAAGTTTTGTTAGCGGCTGTAATGCGCTTTCTTACTTCTACTGGGTCTTCATTGTCCTGCGTTATGATGGAGCCCAGGTAGGTAAACTCTTCGACCACTTCGAAATTATAATTGTCTTTGAATTTCACTTTGTCTTTTATTCTGCGGTGAGGGGTTCTGGTTTGCATCATGATTTTTGTTTTATTTTCATTGATTTGCAGACCCACCTCTCTTGCCGCAGTCTCCAAAGGGTCAAACACTTCTCTTACAGCCTGTAGGGATCTTCCGACAATGTTAAGGTCATCTGCGTAGCCAACTATTTGATTGCTTCTGTAGCAGATGTTTGAGTCGGTACTGATCATTGTCTTCCTCACGACGTGCTCCAGTACAATATTGAAAAGGGTGGGTGCTAAGCCATCACCTTGTTTCAGCCCCTGGGAAACGTTAAAATCCTCCGTTGTTTCACCTCCTATCCTTTACTCGACACCGTGATCCGACCATTGTTGCTTTTACAAGCTTGACTATTTTGGGCGGTATTCCAAAATTGAGGAGTATTTCATATATTTTCTCCCTATCTATACTGTCATACGCCTGTTTGAAGTCAACAAATAGTTGATATATATCTATATCGAATTCCCAGCATTTTGTCAGGATTTGTCGAGTAGTGAAGAGTTGATCAGTGGTGGATCTCCCCCTCCTGAACCCTGCCTGATATTCTCCTAGTAAGTTTTCTGAGTAATATTCTAGTCTTTCTTTCAAAATCATTGTGAAAATTTTATACGCTGTACAAAGTAACGATATTCCTCTGTGATTTTCACACTTCAATTTGTCTCCCTTTTTATGTATGGGGCATATTATGCTAGTTTTCCATTCTTCTGGTACTCTTTCAGCGGTCCATATTTTCACAATGAGATTGTGTAGCAGGTTCTTCAGTTGTTCGTTTCCATATTTATAGAGCTCTGCAGGGATATTATCTCCTCCCGGAGTTTTATTGTTTTTCAGTTTCTTTAGGGCAGCCCTTATTTCTGCCATTGATGGCGCTCTCGTTGTTTCATCACTATTTAGCTCGTCCGGAACGTGAGTTGGTTCGACTGTCAGGTTGTTATTGGGATTTAAGAGCTGTTGAAAATATTCTTTCCACCTAGTCTTGATCTTTTCCTTATCTCCTATTATGTCTCCATTATTATCTCTGCACAGAGATGTGTTGGGTTTGAAGCCCTTTTTAAATACATTGACGCCTTTATATGCCTCACGTGGATTGTTATTTGCAAAATCATGTTCCATTTTCAACAATATGTTGTTTAAATACAATCTCTTCTTTCTTTTAATTAAATGGTTAGCATCTCTTCGTGCTTGTTCGTAGGCTTGTCTTTTTGCTCTAGTTCCTCTTTCTATACATAATTTTTTTAGAACATTTTTCTTGCAGACGCTCTGTATGCACTCCTCATCGAACCAGGGATTTCTAGCCTGTCTTGGTCTATTTCCAATGCCTGATTCGAAATGAAACTTCAAACTGCCCAAATAATAAGGGCTCAAACCTCTGCTTATATCAGAGCCACAATCTGTAGGTTGATGCAAATAAGTGCTGATCCCTGTAGTTGAAGAAATCCATTTGATGCAGACCAATGCTTGGGTTAAACTTCTGCCTATTCAAGAGCAACTGAAAGTAGGTTGACATAAATAAGTGATGTGCCATGTTGTTGTAGAATTTCCCTTTAGACGCAGTCCAAATGCTTGTGTTAAAACTTCTGCCCATTCAAGAGCAACTGAAGGTAGGTTGACATAAATAAGTGATGTGCCATGTTGTTGTAGAATTTCCATTTGACGCAGTTCAAATGTTTGGGTTAAACTTCTGCCAATTCAAGAGCAACTGAAAGTCGGTTGACATAAATAAGTGATGTGCCATGTTATTCTAGAATTTCCCTTTTGACGCAGTCCAAATGTTTGGGTTAAAACTTCTGCCTATTCAAGAGCAACTGAAGGTAGGTTGACATAAATAAGTGATGTGCCATGCTGTTGTAGAATCTCCCTTTTGACGCAGTCCAAATGCTTGGGTTAGAACTTCCTCGAAGAACGTAGAAAACCACGTGAGCGAAAAATAATTACTGAGCTATCGTTAAGAAGAAACAATTACTACGTATTAAAGGTGAAATAAAAACTTATATAAAGCAAATATTTAGATTGAGCTAAAAATAATTTGACCTAAACATGAAAAGATTTAAACAAAAGAAACTTGACTCTAAACCCACATTCCACTCAAAACTTATGGAAATATTTATCCAAAATACTGTTATAATACCATTGAAAATTTAATAACATCTAAAATCTTGACACCTACCAATAAAAATTCCAAATTGTAGAAAACCAACCCCTCAAAAGAAAATAACATAAAGTTAAGGTAATGAAACAACCACTGACATCTGTTGAACAGCGGAGAAAGATGAATAATCCTGTCAATATTAAATGGTTGAGATCCCGGAATAAAACTCCAAGATTGTGTAAGAAAATATAAGAATTTAAATCAGTCATACAGTTCCATTTTAAAAGACAAACATGTGCCTTCAAATGAGTTCCGAGCTCTAGAACCGACTTAAAGTCACATGCCGTGTCAAAAAGGAACTGTGCAAGAATTGTTAAAAATTAACTGTGAAACTAAACATCTAATATTATGTACTCACTCTATAGAGATACTAATTAAATTTCCATTTAGAATGCATATATAATTAAAACTTATGAAATATGAATTGTTATTATTATTTTAATTTATTAATTGGTAATAATTATGTTACCCGAAGTAAATTTATACATTATCGTATGTCTCAAGAACTCGTTCCTGACTATTTGAAATAAACATGCAACGGAGCTTCCTAAAACTCAAAATAGATAGTTTCTGAGAACTTCTGAGATTATGCGCAAGTATCAAAGTAAGATTGTATGACTATAAACACAAATGATCCGTAAAGTATCTCTATGGAGAATTATTTTAATAATTTGTGTAAAATAATCAATAAATTTAAATCTTATAAAATAAGAATACTGTTTTATCTGTATTTCTTTGAAGAATGCATCACCCGAGCTAACATTATTATAACATATATAAGTAAAGAAAACCCATTTCCTTGACTTGGAAAATTCCCATGCTGCGAAACTTCCTAAAGCTCCCAAATAGATTATTGTCAGCTTCTGAGGCTATTGATTATGTATAATTATCACCATGAAAATACATGTGGAATTTTCCAAGGTAGAAACCGTATGCACGACACCAATCAAGTCAATAATTACTACATGTAACCATAAATTATCAACCATGTACAAAACCATGTAGTATCATTATAAACACAATTCATATTTTACAAATAGCAAGGTTTACCTACAGGGAAAGGAACCCACTAATTTTATCAGTTCAAAGCATGAGCGTAATGGCCAATTACCCCCATGCTCTGAAGGAAAATTTTCATACAAATTACAATATTCATATACTACACTAACTATCACAAATACAAAGGACAAACAACCACAAAACAATTAACATATAGCACTCAATGTGTGGACACAAGTTTCATGTCAAAGTCATGTCATCACATTGAATGTATTTTGCAAACATAAGGTCAAAATGCATGCAAAATTTTACTAACTATCGGTACTTTAGACCGAATTAAATCCCATTACGGAAAGATTCTATTTTCTTACTGAAAGGAAATAAATTAAACCGCTGACTCCTCAGCATGCTCAGACTTTAAAATGTCCTTCGCGTGGAAAATACCTAAAAGCTTCCCATCCATGTCAGCCAACTGGTATGCCACAGGGGAAATTTTCCGCACAACTTTACTTCTAATAAATTTTGGAGCCAGTTTAGCTGAAAAGTGTTTAGAAGCATCTGAAAGAACGAAAGACCTCCGCCACACTACGTCGCCTTCCGCGTACTGAACCTCCCTCCGACGAAGATCATATTGACGTTTGTTGCGTTCATACGACTGTCGCAAAGATGTGCGCACCTGTGAAAAAATATCATTTAACTCTTGCAAACCTGCAGCCCAGGAATCCCGTTCAGCAAATTTAATTTCCTCCGCGTTGAAGTCAGCTCCTATGTAGTCCTTCCCTGAAATGATAATTTCCCTGCCAAAATTGAGGAAGAAAGGAGTGTAACCAGTGACTTCGTGCACAGCAGTGTTGATCGCTAATTCTATCTCAGGTAAATAATTTGCCCACATTCTGTGGTCAGTGCCTACATATGAAGCGAGGGCAGAGACTAAAACCTTATTAACTCGCTCAACAGGATTGTTTTGAGGGTGATATCTACAGTTGTAGAAAAGGTGCCGAATGTGAAATTTGCTAACCAAAGCCTTCATGTCCCGAGATATGTACTGCGGACCATTATCTAACACAATAGTATCTGGCACTCCAAACTTGTAGAATATTTCATTTTCTAAAATACTAGCGATATTGCTACCCGTTGCCTTCCTTAGAGGGAATAGCCTAGTAAATTTGGAGAAAAAATCAGAAACTACTAACAAGTATGTATAGCCTTTTTTGTAAGAATTCGGATACGGACCCAGCAGATCTGTGGCAATCATCTGCCAAGGACGCTGCACCAACTTGGGATTTCCCATTAGCCCTGGCGGTAACAAATTGGTGCTTTTATACCCTAAGCAAATCTGACATTTACTAATGAACCGTTTGACATCAGCTGACATTTTAGGCCAATAATATTTAAGTTTAATCCTATTCAAGGTTTTCATAATCCCGAAGTGCGCACACACTGGAGGAACGTGGTGTTCTAAAATAATGTTCTTTCTAACCTCCTTTGGCATAACTTCCTTCCAGTCATATGACCTGTGAAGAGCGTCCATGCTTTGGATGTGTTTAAAAATCCTATCATTTTCCACTTTCCAAGCTGAATATTTGTCCGGATTAGCTAAAATTTTCTCTCTAAGCCTGATGTACCACGAGTCGGAAGTACTAAACTTTTGCGCTAATGCATTTACTTGTAGGGGATCACGCGATAACGCATCCGGAATGACATTGTCTTTACCCTTTCGGTGAATAATTTCAAAATTAAATTGCTGCAGTCTTACTGCCCAGCGTGCGAGTCGTCCACTGGGCGACTTTAATTGTGTTAACCACTTGAGACTATAGTGATCTGTAATTATTCTAACCGGAATAGGTGAACCCTCAATGTAACCTCTAAACTTTTCCAGAGCAAAAATCATAGCGTTTAACTCCCTCTCCGTTGTGGAGTGATTCCTCTCTTGTGCAGATAACGACCTTGAAATGAATGAAATCGGGTGCTCTATTTGATTTTCATCAAATTGACTTAAAACTGCCCCGAGGCCTACGCTCGATGCGTCACAACTAATAGTGAAAGGCTTACTAAAGTCAGGGCATGCGAGAACCGGAGCGTTAACTAGGATATTCTTTAATTTAACAAAAGCCGATTGCGCCTGTTGATTCCACGCAAACTTTTTCCCCGCGAATTCCTTCTTTGTTAAGTTGTGTAAAGGAGACGCAATAATTGAAAAGTTATGGATAAACCTTTTGTACCACGATAGCACCCCAATGAATCTACGTAGACTCTTTTGAGACGTAGGGGTGGGAAAATCCACAATTGCTTTTACTTTCTCGGGATCAGTGCGAAGCCCTTTACTGTCTACAATGAAACCTAAATATTTTAAAGAGTCCCTGCAGAAAACAGACTTTTCCACATTTATAGTAAGGCCTGCGGCTTGTAATTTCTGTTTCACCTGTCTTAGAAGTTCTATATGTTCTTCAAATGAAGAACTTATTATAATAATGTCATCCAGATAACAGAACACTTTGCCATCAAATTGTGGCCCTAGCACCTTGTCCATTAACCTCATCATGCGGGAACTCGCCCCGTGGAGGCCAAAAGGCATGGTCACAAAGTGAAACAAGCCTCTTTTAGGGATTGTAAATGCGGTTTTTTCTTTTGAATTCTCTTCTAAAGGAATTTGAAAAAAAGCGTCATTCAAGTCTAGCGTTGTTAAATACCGAGCACCCCCCAAGCTATTCAAGATGTCAGAAATGAACGGTGTCGCGTAGGCGTCGCGTTTAGAGTTTGCGTTCAAAAGTCTACTATCAAGACATAACCGGTACGTGCCATTCTTTTTTGGTACTAAAACAATTGGATTATTCCACGCGCTATTGCTGGGTTCAACCACTCCCAAAGCTAACAGTCTGTCTAATTCCTTGTGTACCTGCGGAAGTAGGTGCGGTGAAATCGGATAAATGCGTTGCTTAATCGGAGAGCAATTACCTGTGTCAATGACATGCTTCTCTAAGGATGTTCTACCTAACCGATTACCCGAATAGGAAACATACTCCCGAATTACTTTATTTAAGACTGAGCGTTGCGAAATGGATAAGTTTTCTGCATTTTCTAAACCTATTACATCAGCTCTACACTGTGTTTTGACCGACTCCTTAGAAGCCATCAATTTTGATATTCTTGGACAAATATTGAAGATTTTCCAAAAATCACAGCCTAGAATAATGTTAGCATTTATCTGAGGCATCACCACAAAACTGAAAACCCTCTCTGTGTTATCAAAACGAATCGGTACCGTAATTTTATACGAACAAACAACAGAATGACCTGTAGCCGAAACTAAAGAAAACTTAGTGTCAAGCTTGGAAAGCTTGAAACCCAAATCTAAGAATTTCCTATGAAAATTGTTACCTAAAATGGAAATGTGAGAGCCCGAATCTAAAAGACCAGAAAAATTTAACCCTAAAACTTGAAAAGAAATGTGAGGACGGTTGTCCCTGTTTACCGCTCCCATCTCCTTTGAAGTATTTAAGTTTTTATAAAAATCTCTTACTACAGCCAGCCAGGAAGCCCATTCCCCGGACGTCTCCTCGGCGAGCGTCGACGTCTTAACGCCCGCTGTCTGGAACTCCGGGGTATTCAGTTTTTTGAACGGCGGCAGCCACAATCTGGAGACTTCAGTCCTGGTCTTCCGCAGCGGAAACAATGCACGCCCCTGGAAACGTTATTAGACGGGCTAAGATTATCATGGTTCATAAAACGACGGTTATTTCTAAAATTGGGATTGACATTTCCTGAATTATTATTATTCCTACCATTGTTCCTGTTATGTGAATTGTTATTCCTGACAAAATTTTGATTATTAGATGAAACAGTAGTAGAAGGAACCCTGTCACTGGAGCGGCTGTCCGCTAACTCAATCATTTTCCCAAGTTTTTTCAGAGTACTGATATCCGGAATTACCGATAGCGATAACTTTTGAATATATCTAGGCAACATATTACATTGTAAAATCTCCAATAATTCATCATCAGGTAATTTCGATGACAAACGATTATTTAAAATGAGAATGCGAGTAATAAAAGAGTTTAAATTCTCCTTCTGCATTTGAACGGTAGCTCTCAGTTGAGCCAACAGTCGCCTCTCGTGATCCAGAAACTCATATTCCTCTTTCAGAGCCACGACGATGTCAGACCATGATGCAAATGAGGAGCGATTTACTCTGTACCATAAGAGTGCATCACCAGAAAACAATTCAACAGCAGATGTAAAAAGTGAAACTTTACTCACATTTCGAGCTAGTGCGAGCTCTTCGATTCTCTCTATAAAATCGTGTACGCCAGCTGAGCCGTCAAAAGTAATGTTCCACTTGTGAACAGGAACCGACAAAGGGGACGAAACGGGAATCGATGCAGCTAAGTTATCACCAGGTTTCGCCATGTTGATTGTATCTGCTTTACTCCTTGTGACAATTGTATATTCCATAACCTAACTACAAAGGGATTATAAAACAAAAAGTTATTAGAACATGCGACAACACAAGATGTTACACCAATACTCGGAAATATTTCCCATGCATCTCAAGATAAAATTATAAATAAAATGTCGCCAGATAACTGGAGACGTTTGAAAAGCGCAAAAAAAACGCCGGTGAGTTGGTTCCTTTGCAAAGCAAAATTGTAAACTTAAAAACTACCGGGAGACACGTGTCTATGCAGGTGTTCAACAAGCCGCCGTTGAGCACAACACACATGACGAACAACAAATCATCACGAGATAATACAAATGAAGGAACAATAAAATACACGAGCACATGTCCGAGACGCCACATTAAGTTCTTTTATAACGTTGGGCCCAGATTGCAACGGTATCTTTACCTAATATCTATCTTTACTTATCACCGCCATCTAAATACTCTCAATATTTCTCTCGTATTCAATAAAAACAAGTGCAGACATGTGGGTAAATCAGTGTAAGAAAAGACGGATTATACCAGTAACAAAGATGAAACATTTATTTAAATACTTTCAACAATTATGGGTAGAGCATGATTAAATTGATTTAAATCTACAGGGGTGGTTGATTACCATAGGTAAGTCAAATTAATGTGAAAACTATAATCTCGGAACATGTGGGTCTCAATAAATGGAAGCATAATATTTGTTAATCCTGAAGGGCGCCTGTACGGATAACCGAACATATTTAGTAGGATTTAAATTAAATGCTAAGGATAATAAAATACCAAAGTTAAGCTATAATATCTCGTGATGATCCATTACTAATTATTAATTCGCTCACGTGTGTTTCGGCCATGACCTTTGGCGGCTTGTAGTTCAGCTGTCACACCATGAAACTCCCCAGAACCAACTGACGAACGTATCGAAACTTCTTCTCGATTCGCCCTCTACCGGCGCCTGTACATTAAAGGCTGTCAAATTCATCAGGTACCCGCGTGGCTAGAAACTCCGTCTAAATTAGGCCAGTACTTGCCCAAACTGTTGCACTCTGACGGGCTTAGTCCGCCACTGCTTATCCCCCACGAAGGTTTATGGATTATTACAACCACATCAGAATTATACATGTTAATTTTTCTTAATCATTACAAAAACTCTTGCAAAACTGACAAAAATGCATAATTTTAGAATGACTATTTTTATATGACGATTGTTAAATCAAAATTAAATTTTCGAAACTCTTTAAATTAATGAATTTATTTGAAGTACCTACTAGCCTAATACTTTAAATCGAATCGAAAAGTATAGATATTTTTAATAAGTACCTAAGTTAGGTACCAAATTTGATTGATTGTTCTTATAATATACGAATATGAATATTTTTGTAATAAATGAAAAAAAAATGTAGTTGGTAGCACGCGAGCTGTTTGAAAACTGAATCTGGGACTGAATATATGGAAAGCGGGAGGGGAGTTAGCGGGACGGGGGAGTGGAAGAGGAGAGCGGGAAGGCGGGGATGGCGGAAGGGGAACGCTGGAGGGAAAGGGGACGCGGGAGGGGAATGGGGACGCACGGGAAACGACATGCAGAGAGAAACATTTTATTTCTTTGAATATGGCATTGCCACGCATTCCGGGAACCAGCTAGTGTTAGATATTGTAAAACCTGTATTGATTTAGTACACAACAACATTATAATAAGTATACAATATTTTTTCGTGGTCTGTACATAATAACTTTTTATTTGTACTAGGTTGCGTCTATTATCCGACGAAACTGGTTTTCTACCTGCGCTGAACTTGTGATGTTGAGGTTACATAATTGTATGAGTTCATACTGGTGTACCAATTATTCTTTGCGATCTTTCTGACAATTGGTTTCCAATACAATGGCAATTATCCAACGACGTGCCGTGAATTTTTTCAAAGTTCGCAGTTTCAGAAAAATTTCAAGTAACTTTTTTTGTATTGTAATTAATTTGCAGTTCCTTGACGAAAAATATTACAATAATAATACATATAATGAAACAAATATGAGTCCTATTTCCGTTTAATTTATTCGTAATATATCATTGAAGAAGAAGATAACTCTAATTATCTAAACGAAATTATGAAAGAGAACAAGACACAGACAAATAGGAAAGATAATGGTGGCAACTGGGACACGAACCCAGAACCTCTCGTCTAACCGGGACGTGCGCTTTTACCAAGTCAGCCATTTCCGACTTGTATCAAACCGTCATAATTTATTGTCAATTTCATATTTTCAAATTTTAGAATTAACAATATTATCTCCGACTACCCGTTAAGACCATCTTTAGACTGGAAGAATTGTTTCTTAATCTGTAGTTTATATTATGTCGACACATACATAACATGGAGGAGAAGGACAAGGATTTTATTAAATTTATATGGGTTTCCCAAATTTGTTGCTAGGTCGTCCCTGACGATTTTATTTCTAGTTATTTGGTTCCAAATAAAAGAATGAAGATAATTATGGCCTTAAGAGCCTGAAACTGGTTACGGTCACAAATTAAGTAATTGAAAATAGGTTTTATAATTCTTATTATAATGGAATTCCACCACGAATAGTTAGTACCAAAAATAGAAATATTAGAAAATATTTCGTTTTCTTTGCAAAATTGTCCTATCGAGTAACTTACAACTATACCATTGTTTCGCAAACTAGAGGTCGATTAATTTCATTACTTGCTTTAACCTGTGGTTACTTTTGAAAATCTGTTAAAGGAGAGTGACTGAGGCGGGCTGGCTGGTCGCCTCATGGCGAATTTCGGGCGGGCCGGGCGGTGTGGATTTTGTTTAATAAAAATTATATACCGAGATTAATGAAATTTTGCATACTCGACCTACAAAACAAGAGGAAGGTGATTATCTATATCCGATTTCGAAAAACTCTGCGTTATTTCAGCACACTGTGGAGTAAAAATAAAATGGCGTCTTGGAAAGCAAACTTTCCGTTAACCAAATCTGTACGCAAACATCTAATATTACGTGAAGTTATTATTAACCCGTCTGCTTGTTTAGGAATAAATACATCCCAAAACACGTAATTGCATCTTTCATAAGACCAAAAACATTCCGAGCGACCTTACATTTTAAAAGCTATGTATCTCTCTTCCTCTCATGCAAACAAATGTATTTTTCTTTTAAAGAGAACGAAATCACGCTTCTTATTGTCGTTGAAATATGAAAGCTATCTTGCATGGATATTTTACAATATCGATCCAAAGTGACGGTTTCTGATTTTTTTCAGAATCCGAGGCTTCCGGATTGTGAGGTGCGAATATATTGAACCAAGCAAGCGGGTTTTTTGGTTAAATTATAGGTAGCTACTACCTATCCAACCTCTAACTAACCTATTAAACGTTATCCACTAATGAGTTGTAAATATATTTTTAAATATTTTATTTTTACCGATTTTATATTTTTTGGTAGTGGCCGTTTCGTGAAAAGTTTGATTAAAGCTGCAATATCTTTCTTTTTATTCAGAGAAATCACAAAAACAAAAGCCACTGGACGCCACTGTTAAAAATTAATCGAACAAATTGGTTCAATTGATTTAATTCGTTCGTTCCAAAGTAAAATGCAATAGATTTCATTTACAACCTTTGATTGTCAATTATGACTTTGATTTAATAAACCTACCTACCAGATTAATTTTTTCATTTATATATTAACAGCTAAATTTATAATGTATGGACAATTTAACAAATCAAATCTTGACTTCACAACACATATATCTTTTATAAAACGGTTCGATTAAAATATCTATTTCCGAAACATTAATATAATCGAATGATGTTTCGAAATATTAGCTCTGATACTATAAGAAAAAATATTTAAAAAAAACATCCCAATTTTTCAGAATAAATATTTTAATCGACACATTTCGATTATTTTATAAGAATTTGCAACCGATTTTAAAATCACGCCCCGATTATATCGTAGTAAATGTACCTTCTTATCGATTATTTTAGTGTGAATTTGTTTCGATTTTTTCGAAAGACAAATTTCAAAAAATTCAAATTAACATTTCGATTATTTCGACCTAAAAATATCGATGGTTTTATAAAATGACACTTCGATTATTTTGAATTTAACGCGAAAACCAATTTGATGAAATCGATATGATAAAATCAAATTAATCTAAGCGTCAATTTTTAAATTATCAATGTTTTATGTCGAAATAATCGAAACATTGTTGACGAAATTTTTGAAAATTCTTATTTCAAAATAATCTAAGCGTCAATTTCTAAATTGTCAATATTTTAAGTCGAAATAATCGAAACATTGTTGACGAAATTTTTAAAATTTTTATTTAAAAATAATTGAAAAAAAAATTCGAGTTAATCGAGCAAATCAAATCAATTTAAGCAAGTTAACGTCAATCCATTGAATTCTACCTTATGTTTCGTCGAGCTGTACGAATTATGTCAAAAGTATGGTGATGATATTTGCAATCAGTCAAACAATAAATTAAGTTTCCTAAACAATATTCCGCTCTTTACAAATAGTACATAACTCGAAATGCTGTTTGGTTTTGCACGAGTGAGTGATGAGTTATTCTTGCGAAAAAAAATTATTGTGAAAATTCCCTCAAAGAATGATAGTCGTTCGCAAATACATAAAGGAAACTAATATCAATAGTGGAATTTATCCTAGTCATTTAATTTTTTTTACTTTGACGAACAGCTGTTTATTTTATTTCGGACATCGACATTACTACGGTAGACACCCACAACTTCATTATATAATGTGTTAAGTAAACGATAACTAAGAAACGATCGATTTTTTTAGTTGGTTTTAATATATAGTTTTTTTTGTGTCACATTGCGTTTTTTTTTTTTTTTTTTACAGTGATTACCGCACAAGAATCTCAACTGCTCCCGTCTGGAGCTAGTGAGACTATGGCATCCCCAATTGGGGTATGTTGTGAGGCTGAAGGTAGTGGGGAGGGGAAGGAGGTGGGGAAGAGGAAGGTTGGGAAGTACCTGGCTATTCAGATCTGGTCACTAAACACGGCTAAAGCCACTTTCAAGCAACGTTTCAATTCTGAATGGTGGTCTTACACCAGGGCGATACTAATAGTATCTTCCACTCTGGAACATGCCGCAAATATACTATATATTATTTTAAATGGAGTAATTGTGAAATAACACAAATTAATCAAATAAAATTTATTTGCGCATGCCGGGTTCGAACCCGCGACCTCCGGAATGTGAGTCAAGAGTCTTAGCCACTGGACTACGGAGGTCGTCGAGGTGTATTGATAAGTTTGAATTTCTGTATTTAAAATAGACTTTATTATTTAGAAATAATTGCGCTGACATACAAATTTCAGATGAAAAATCTGTGCATATATTTTTACGACTTCAGTTTTTCTAACGTTTACTTTTTTTTAATTATGAAAAATTAAATATTAATAAAAATCATAACCAGCCATATCTTTTTGAAGGTTTTTTTTTGCTTTAGATAGAAGGAAAAGGCCCTCGTCTGGCGATCCGGAGGTTGCGGGTTAAAATTCCGGCGCAGATAAATTTTACTTAATTGATTTGTCCTATCGCTATTTATTCATTTAATATAATGTAAGGTAAATTCGCGAGAAAAAAATGAGTATCAAAATATTCAGATGCAGAGTGGAAGATGCTCTCTGTATCGCCTGGTGTAAGACCACCATTCACTATTAAAAGGTTGCTTGAAATGGCTTTAGTCTTGTTTGGTGATCTGAATAACCAGGTACTTCCCCACTTTCTCCTTTCCGTCTCCACTTACCGTCAGCCTCACAACATACCCCAATTGGGGATGCCGTGGTCTCAATGGCTCCAGACGGGAGCAGATGGAACTCTTATGAGGTATTTACATGAAAATAAGCACTTACCTAATAGAAAGTTTTTCTATTAATGTTGTTAATATTAATTGTAGAGCAATTTGACCGGAGATGACCGTGCTAGTACGCTTAGTTCCATTATATGTATATTCAAACATATAATTAAATTAACTTTTGTAATTTAACTAATATAATATGTGCAAATTAACTTTTTTATAACTGCATATATGGCATTCATAAAATCTGTGTGCGACTTGTTTTGTTTCGACTATTTTTCTTTCCCAACCAAGGACAAATCGATGATGTTTGGATTAGAACAGTCACGTATATTATTACGTGTTGACATTCCAAGTTCAGCATATTTGCATAGTCCCACTAGAGTGTATGACTGTGATTAATGCTGACTACCTTTGTACTGCTTCTAATCCACTCATTAGTAGGTCTACAAGCTGAGATCACATTATTGACAACGATTATTTCGCAACTCCTTTCATTTGGTCAAAGTCCTGAATCGTTTGAACGTTCAAGGAAACCTATTCTAATTATTGCGAAAAGGCCATGTTAACAAAGCACAAGCTCACATTATTTGTCATTATTAGTTTTATTTAATTTATCTATTTAGGTCAGTAATTCCCAAAGTGGTCCAGGTGGACCCCCAGGGATCCACGGGAGACTCGACGGGAGCCTACGTTGGCTTGATAAAAAAATGTGGGTTCACAAGTTGCAAGGTTCACAAGTTGTCATAGGCAGAATGACTTGATGAGGATATTCAGACATACGTTAAACATTTAAATGCCCAATATACGCCCTCCATGATGACTTCAAAAATAGATTTGAAGATATTCTGACGATTGAAATACCACCATGGATCATAAATCCATTTGATGAAACGGATGTGGCGAATGTGGTATTACAAGAGGATCTACTCGAGCTTAGCACCAATGAGCAGCTGGAGGTGACATTTAAAATAGGCTATCAAATATTTTGGCTGTAGGCAGAAATACCCAAAATATCCTGGGCCGTAGGAAAGTGCGAGAAAACTTTTGATGGCGTTTCCCTCATCATACCTTGTCGAAAAAAGTTTTAGTGTCGTTTCAAACCTATTAACAAAAAACAGTAGCAGATTGAACATCACAGAAAGGGGAAATTTGCGGTTATTTCTTACAAAACTGAAGACAAATATTGATAAGTACATCTCTCTCATTAAAATGATGACTTTTTTATTGTTGATTTGCGTTGTTTAAGTTACGGTACGTTATTAATGATTAATTTAATTTCTGTGTTATGGGCAGAACGCATAACTGCTCTACAATATGTCCCCAGGCCAGCTCACGGCAGAGACAAAAGTACCCTCTATCTCAGAGGGCAGGTCGCACGAATGCGTCGGGATCTCTCTCTCTCTCTCCTTCTCTCTCCCACAATCGTCTGGGAATACTCACTGGGGAAAGGCTCCTGCCGAGGCAGATTAACAACAGGATGTAATTAATAGACTCATGTATTGTAAATTCAAACACAGTACAAGGGTTATTACAGCACAATTCAATTCAAGAGATGCATGTTACACAAACCTAGCTATCGAGTTTATATCTCATGATCCCTGTCAACGAAACTTTCTGAGTGGTGGCTTTACGCGAGAGTTCAAACAGTCTATCGTTACGGACACATTAAAGAGGGTAAATCAGAGGACAGCTTACATGGTGATTGAAGAATCCTTCGGCTCTCGGGTTCAGCAGGGCTCATCCCGAGTCTAGGACAGGTCCCGAAGTTCACAGGCATGGTAGAACACCAGCGCTAACACTCGTATGTACTTTAATTACATCGCAGATGTTACTGCGTTTAATTTGATCGGGCTAGTTAGCCGCGAACTGTATAGTTCGCGGAGGAGTGTCACGTGCGCCTGAGACGGCTTGTACTACTCGACTGGTCGCGGCGCGGCGGAGCGTGCCGGAATGCCGAGGGGAGAGGAGGTAGGTAACAGGAAACAGCGGGGAGCAACGAGTTGTTGCCCGCAGCGGTTTGTTTAGGGACTCGCGTTGGCGCTCCCTGTTGCTCTAAAAACGTACCATAACACTTCCCCCCGCGCTTGGAAAAAAAGCGACGTGGCAATGGAGCTGTAGGGAAAAAAAATCCTCTTATGCTTCCATCGGGGTTTTTGAGAGATTCGTTGCTTGAGAGATTGCCTAGCTAGAACATACAGTTTATGCTATAGTTTAGGTCACAATGTTTGTAGGGAATGGATGGGGGTACATGGAATGTTTGGAAAAGACAGCTTTGGGGAGAGTACATGGTGTAAAACAACATACAAGGTTATGCAATTGAAAATAACAATACACATGGTTATGCAATTGAAAATAACAATACACATGGTTATGCAATTGAAAATAATGACAATACATTTGTACAAGAGAAGAGAAAAGGTGTGATTCTAAAGTTTCATTGGTCTGGGAGCTAAGTTTGCGAAGCGTGGATTTGTTTGGTTTCGGAGAATTTCGAAGAAAAGGACGTGGTTTCACAGATTCTAAGGATTACAATATCACTGTAATCAGACCCATTTGAGATAACACTCAAGAGTACACTTGGGCCTTAGAAAACACTTGGTTTGGTCGAAAACGTTGAAGTTCACGAAGTGGGGACTGTGGTTGCTGTGCCGCGACTATGGTTACAGAGGCCATTGAAGAGAAGAATCCAGTATCTGCAGACATGCCAGTACGAATCCTAAGTGTTATTATGGTAAACACGGATCGTATATAATGGTTATTGAAGCATAGTGTAGCTCAAGATAACTTGTATTGGTACGCATTCAGCGAATACTGGTGGGTCAAGGTAATGATGGTTTACACATGACGATATATGCGTCACTGCATGACAGAGCAAGGGACGGCAAGGTTGGCATTGATAGCAAGAGTAAGAACAAACCCAGGAGCTAGCGTGCTCAGAAGGTAGTTTAGAGTGTCATAATGTATAGTGGGACAACTCGGCTTGCTGTGGCACGACAAGACAACATACATATGAGCGGTATGGTCTGTGCTTTTAGGAACAAATGCGTAGAAAATGGCAGCAGGAGGGACCTTGTAACCACAGCGCGTGCTGTCAGGAAGTGAAGCTCAGCTTGGCTGTTGATGATGACATCCGCCTGGGCTTCTTTTTAAATCCGGGAGAAATTATTATTAGAGCAAAATTCTTGAAGTTTACCTGCCTAGGGACCAATGAAGAAAAGGTTTGGAGAGAAACAAAATGTGTCCAGAAAATGAAATAAACGAAATTTAGCCCACCGACTCAGAGAGTGACGAAGAGAGATTCCTAACTAAATTGTGATTACATGAACATTTTCCTTTTTCAGGAAGACTTGGCGTTTGCCGAGTGACAATATGTCTTGGTTAAAAAACAACCGGCCCTCTATGGCCTATGTTAACATAAGATGGTAACATTTTCGTAGAATTTCAAAGAACAAGACAAAGAATCGTGAACTAGTCACGGCAGAGGGAAACCAATTCATGAATAAAGGTTGTCAAAAAGAGACAGACGTTACGCCAAGTGCATATCGTACATATCCAACATTCATGAATGTGTTTCGTAGAATTGAGAAAGAGAAAAAAGGTGAGACATATGCAGAGATTGAGGGGGAAAACCTGTAGATAACCGGACAGTTACCTATTCGAACTCCAAGTGAGGGCGAAATATGGTCAACGACAGATTTTTCACTTCATAACATACGTCTGAGAACATGGGGGAATGGGGGAGGAGGGGAGGAGGGAGACGAGTTACGAAATTTGCTAGAGACTGGACTAATTTCCAATTCAAACTCTATGTGAAGATGAAACATAATCAACCAGCAGATTTCCTGACTCTTTACATTTATTAAAGGAGGAGAGATTTGAATACACATTATAACAAAGAGGCTAATCTTTCGCGTGTATTGGGCAAAAGATTAGGGGTCATTTTAAAACTTCTACATGATTGTGAGAAAAGACAGACCCTTGCTCCAATTTCACAAACCTGGGGGTTTTCTTATTCGTTCTCCAGACAACGAGTTAGGTGGTTTTGTGCTCAATCGATTAACTCCCACAGCACTATGCCCCATAATTGACAGTGAAGCTGAAAACTAGTCCTTTTGGGATAGTAGATATTCCTGGGCTTCTTTCCTTTTGCAAAGAAGTAAAAAACAGGAAGTCCACGGGCATCGGCGTTGAATGACAACAAAAGGGTTGTGGACTACATTTCGTAGATCGCACACAAAAGGGTTTGATATTATTTCGTTCGCACGACTCATGGTAAGTGTTTTAACGTCTCCACGTATAGTGTACAAAATATGTAAGTACATACAAGATACAACTCAATTATAGACAGAAGTCAAAGAGTTTATACAAAGCATCTTAAAGAGGATGGCAAAGCCGATATTATGTCGTTCACACGAATCACGGTAAGTGTTTTAACGTCTCCACGTGTAGTGTACGGAATGAACGATTTACAACAAATTTGCCCAGTATTGAAAGACAGTAGCCCAATTACGTTCGAAAAAGTGGGTCCCCATTCAATACAGACGGCGGATGGAATGAACGATTTACAACAAATTTGCCCAGTATTGAAAGACAGTAGCCCAATTACGTTCGAAAAAGTGGGTCCCCATTCAATACAGACGGCGGATTAAGCGGTTCTCATGCCAAAAGACACACGACCAAAATAGAATATACAAAACGGTACTCATGACAAATATGTCACACGACCCACTCAATAACGTTTAGCTATGAGCAAAAGTGATTATGACGAACTTCTCGTATTGTGGCAGGTATTTTAAGGATCCCTCCTATAATGTAACAGGGTTACGTTTAAATACAACACGATAAACGTTAACAATGCTTGTTTTAACACAGTATATGAAGATTTGTTAGATTAACTAACTCCGTAGCCCAGGAGCGTACGATAGAATAACAAGGAGGTAAACAATTTAATGTCACTTCATATGTTATAAAGGCGGGGTGATGACAGAGTACATTTCTGTTTACACCATGTGACAAACAAAGACAGACCTATATGGTTTTACATACTGTCTGTTGTAGCAACTTCAGTGGGAACAAACAAAAGGGACCAATAGTGGTTTTACATACCCTTTGTGCAGTTACAACATACCGGGTTATGTGCAATTTAGGTTGCAAACAAGAGTTGAATGCCTAAGTTTACAAAACGATTGTCAAACAAAATATTGATGATTCACGTTAAACTGCGGTTATTTATGTATGGAAAACAGGGCTGTCGTTAGGTTTTATTAACCTTTTCCGTCAGGGCTGAGGCATGTAATACAAGACATACATGTTGAGAAGAGGGACAAATCGAGGACTTCTTATAACAACAAAAGACCGAGTATTTGGTTTTACGTACTTTAGCTGAAGCGGGCCCAAGAAGATTTGTATAAGGGTGGAAAGACCAATTTAAAGGCTTTTCCTTTATTTATATACATATGATTTCAAAATGGACGTGTCAAAATCCAATTTGTTAGCAAAGAGCTCGGGTAGGACGCCATCAATTTTTTAACATTTGAGAAAAATTGAAAACTACTGTACACAAGGAATGTGATTATGTGAGTAACCACTTATTTTTTACCATGATGAGTAAAATATGGAGCTTGTTAAGATGGTTTACTTGTCCTGGGTCGTGATTTAACGCTTTGGAGTTTACCAAATCCGACTTTAGAACGACGCTCCAGTACTTACAGAACATAAAAGAAAAATTTTTTGAAGAGATTCCTTCCGATATGATGAAAAAAAAACAACAAACAAAAATGGTGAAAATTACAATATTGCATTACATAGCAAGGCGTGCCATGGCATGAACGTTGCGTAGTGTGAGGGGTTGAGAGGCAATGATTTGGGTTCATGACTCCCAGACACTGTGACTCGACGGGTGTCTCTGCTCTAAAGTGATCAATTTTAGAACAGGTGAGAAAAAAATAAATAAAAAAACGTGTGAAACAAAAATTACGGTGGTTGCCAATTCACGAACATGAACGGGGTAAACTACACCGTGGAGTGTACATAATTTTACAAAAATGATTTTTTTTTAACAATATTCGTTTTATCAACGAAAGGGTGGACATGTAATTGACACTTTACACGCCAGACATTGTAAGACTTCAATGTGCTTACAAAAAGGGTTGTGGTGATACACACTGGATCATTTTGAGTTTGCTGAGATAGTGGGGGTAGTTTTACTCGACTCCTCACTTCCAGTCTTTGCGATATCCTTAATATGGTAATTACCAATGTGCCTTCCAGAGAAGTCAGACAAAGAGTACACTAGATCTGATATCTTTCTTAGAACTTTGGCCTTCACGAAACGTGGTGCCAGCTTGGCAGAGAAATACGTGGCTCCTTGGGAAAGTGTGTTGTTCTTTCTCCAAACTATGTCTCCTGTGTTGAAGGTGACATGTTTCCTACGTAGGTTGTATCTGTCCGCACTCTTTTGATGAGCCAGGAGTAAAGCATCAGTGACTTCACTGTAGATGGCCGACAGTTCTTCCAGACGATGGGCATAGTCCGCGGTAGGGTTGCTAGTGGCGGCAATTGACGTAGGAAAGTTTGTGTCCCTATGTAGAGAACCGTGAACAACTTGTTCCATACCGTGTTTTAAGAAGAAAGGTGTGTAACCAGTGGCCAGGTTAACCGTGTTGTTCATAGCAGCCTGAATTTTATCTAGGTTTTTACACCAAGTGCGTTGATCTTTATCAACTAGAATAGCCAGAGCTGTGTTGATTGTCTGGTTATAACGTTCGACAGTGTTATTTTGTGGGGTATACAAGGTATTATAGTAAATGTCCTTGATTCCGTATTTGGCAAGAAAATTTTTGAATTCTTGAGCAATAAATTGTTTTCCGTTGTCAACTATTACGGTTCTGGGTGTTCCGTAAGGTATAAAAATGTGTTTTTCCAGAAGTTTGATGATGGCGGACGCATTGGCTCTTTTTAAAGGGAAGATCCAACAGAATTTAGTGAAAACATCCACTACACTAAGTATGTGCATGTGTCCGGCATAACTTCGAGGAAAAGGTCCGACGAGGTCCATTGACAATGATTGTAGGGGTCTGTCGGCACGTTTGGGATTACCCATTAGGCCGGCAGGTGCTGCCGTGCTATGTTTATAAGCTTTACAAGTTTCACATTTAGAGATGTAATTGCGAATTTGCTTAAAGAGACCAGGCCAGTAATACTTCAAGGTGATCTTTTTATACGTCTTGAAATTTCCTGGGTGTATGGAGTCGGGAGCACTATGATTGTCAATGATTATTTGTTCTCTACCTTCGAGGGGAACGACAAGTTTCCACGAGTAATCTTCGAGGATGGATAGTGGTGCCTTGCAATTACGGTATAATTGTCCTTCTTTTATGATAAAGTTAGGAAACTTTTGTTGGTTATTTTTACAACCTTCGAAGATTTTCAAGTACCATTCATCTTTTGTAGATGGAGGGGGGGCAATTGTGTCAACATTTAATGAAGCTAGTTCAATTCTTGAAAGGGCGTCGGGAACAATATTGTCCGCGCCTTTACGGTGAACAACATCAAAATTGTATTGAGACAAACGGGAGGACCAGCGAGCGAGCCTACCGGAGGGATTACTTAAAGAGATCAACCATTTCAAACTACTATGGTCTGTGACTACAGTAAATTTGCTACCGTCTATGTAACCGCGGAAATGGTGAACAGAATCCAATACAGCCAATAACTCTTTTTCGGTAATTCCGTAGTTTTTCTCGTGTTTGTTTAGTGTGCGGGAAAAATACGCTACAGGGTGTTCGCCATCTGGGAATTCTTGAGTAAGAACTCCACCGATTCCTACATTGGATGCGTCCGTGTGGAGGGTAAAAGAGAGTGCAAAATCCGGGCAATTCAGAACGGGAGCTTTTTGAAGGGCATCTTTTAAAGTTGTAAACGCTTCTTCAGCTTCGACAGACCATCGGAAATTGCTGACACCTTTACGGATGCCGGTAATTTTATTTAAGGGGGCTGCAATAGTGGAAAAGTCTTTGATGAATCTCCTGTAGTAACCTGCGAGTCCAAGGAAACCTTTGACTTCCTTCGCGTTCTTGGGACGGGGAAAATTTGCCATGGCTTCCACCTTAGCGGGGTCTGTTCTTAGGCCTTTTTCGTCGACAATGAATCCCAAATAACGTAGACGGGACTTACAGAATTCAGACTTCTTCAAGTTGATGGTTAAACCAGCGAACTTGAGTTGTTGGAAAACTTTTTCCAGCATTAATAGGTGTTTTTCAAAGGTATCGCTGACGATGATGAGGTCGTCAAGGTAACAAAACAGGCTGTTATCGACTTCAGGACCGAAAAGTTTGTCCATCAGTCTTTGTAACTCGGCGGGGCTATTTTTTAGACCAAAGGGTAATCTTTTAAAATGGAACATTCCCCTACCAGGTACAACGAAAGCAGTTTTTTCGCACGATTCTGCGTCCAAGGGTATTTGCCAAAACGCTTTGCTGAGATCGACAGAAGAGATGAACTTGGCGTTACGCAGCTTGTCTAAGGTTGCGTGAACGTGAGGTAAGGGATACGCATCAGCTTCCGTGCAAGAGTTTAAACGTCTACTGTCGAGACAGAAACGTGCAGAGCCGTCTTTTTTAGAAACCAAAAGAGTTGGGTTGGTCCATGCACTTCTGCTGGGAACCACCACACCCATTTTTAACATTTCGTCAAGTTCATTTTCTAAAAGTTTAAGTTTTTGGGGGGCTAAGTTGTAATAACGTTGCTTTATGGGTGGGCCATTGGTTTTGATATGGTGCTCAACCAAATCTGTCAAACCTAATCCGCATTTTTCGAAGGATATTGATTCGAATTTATTGACCATTTCCTTTAGTTGGAGAGCCTGGTCCGTGCTTAAATTTTCGTGAGGTATTATTGTGCGGATCTCACTAATTTGAGCGGCAGTGGAGGTTTCGCCAAGAGTATTAAATACTTGGGGAGCAACATTGAATGCCTTCCAGAAGTCAACGCCAAGGATGAAATTCTGGGATATAGAGGGCACTATTAGAAAGTTGATTGTAACTATTTTATTGTTACAATTGATTGGCAGGGCCAGGGCACCGATGACCGGCTGAGAAACATTATCTGCAGTCGTCAGGTGTGTCGATTGGGGCGAAATTCTAAAATCACTGTTAACAAAAGGCAGGTGAGCATTGTTGCCAAGACAGCTGACAGATGCCCCACTATCGAGTAATCCGGAAAAGGTCACATTGTTAACAGAGAAAGAAGCATAGGGTCTCCCATCTTTAGCTTGTTTGCAACAAACCGAAGAAACATTTAAGGTCTGGTTAAAATACTTAATGTGTGCTAACCAATCAGTCCATTCTTTAGACCTTGGTTCAGAATGGGTGCCTGAGAGGTTATTATTTAGTTTTTTGGCCTCTTCATGTAGAAATTTGGTGGGGGCTTGGAGAGATCCACCTGAGGTCTGACATCGCTTGGGTTTTGTAACCTTTCCATGTCGTGTCTTGATTTCTTGAAAATATTGCGCAGTTCGTCGCGTGGAGGAGAGCGGTCCCTAGAGTGATGTCTCTTGGAAGTTCGGGGTTCCTTGGATTCCAGAAACTTCGCTTGCTTGAAACAAGTAGTGGCCAGATGGCCTACTTTTTTGCAAAAAGAGCACACTTTTTTGTTGTCGAATTCTGGTTTTAAACCAGACGAACGGCTTGGCACAACTACATTATTAGACACATTCTTTATGTTCTTCCTATCCTGGTATGATTCCAGAAGGAGACAGACTTCGTTAAGCTGGGCCAGGGATGCAATTTTCTGCGAGGTGATGATGTTCTCGTATTTGCTTAAAAGGCCATCAGTTATGACTGGTAATAGTTCAGCTTCCGGAACGGGATGTGAAAGCTTGATGTTAATGGATTCAGCCCTTTCTATGAATGTTGCTACAGGTTCATTTACCAGTTGTTTAATAGATAGTAAAGATAATTTGATCCTGTGCTGGGCTTCTGTTTTTCCGAAGCTCGAGATTAGGGCAGATCTGAGTTTATTCCAATCTTTGCATTTAGTTTTTTGGATGCGGTGCCAGGGTATCAATTCTGGGGAGATGAGTTCTATGAAGTTTTTTCGTAGAATCTCGAATGGGATATTTTTGATTGTAGCCGTTTCTTCGATACGGTCGATGAAATCCAGTACATCGGAGACGCCATTATATTTGACTTTCCAAGAGGATAAATCGTAAGTTTTATCTTGTGTCAAGGTGGGTGCGATGTCCTGTTTTATCATTACTTGCGGCATAGGTTCTTTGTTAGGAACAAGATTATCCAAAACTTGCATAGCCAAGCGTGAATTATTTTCGCTTGATGGGGCGAGGTTTATTTTCTTAATATACTTTTTGTTAAATAAAAGTGCATAAGCCTTTAATGTAGATTTAGATTTGCTTGATGGCGAGAGTCCTCTATCCTTTAAAGCAGTTTGTAAGTGAGTTTTGGATAAACTGAGCACGTTGGGAATGATACCCAAATTGGATGATGCCATAGCTTGATTGTTTTCCATTGTGAGTTTCCCGGGAGGTGAAAAAATTTTGCCAGGGATTTCCTTTAGCAAACGCAAAATTAATTTTGTGAGGCACTTTTCACTTGGTAACCACTGGTTGACACTTCTAACATAGTTATAGAAAACTGTATTCCATACTACAATTTGGTATACATGACACCAGAATTCATGGTCAAGGTGGAAAAAAAAATTGGCGTGGACTGACCTTAGGGGAAACACTTTTTTATTTTTCACAAAGCACTTTTGGAAATTCGGTGAAATTCACAAGTATTAAACTGATTTTTCAAAAAATTGGCCAGGACTGGCCTTTAGAAAACGGCTTTTTAAATTTTCACAAAGCACTTTGCACTGAGAGGGGCACTAAAATTCACAAAAGGCACTCTTCTGGCAAATAGGAACAAACTTCCGGATGAAAATAATTGAATATGGGATTTGATACGTCAACCACATTGAAATTGTTTTATTTATTCATGGAACCAATCATTGATTTTATTATATTATTTCACTT
Organism: Limnephilus marmoratus; assembly: GCA_917880885.1. Classification (NCBI taxonomy): domain Eukaryota; kingdom Metazoa; phylum Arthropoda; class Insecta; order Trichoptera; family Limnephilidae; genus Limnephilus; species Limnephilus marmoratus. The sequence goes on from OU862931.1 coordinate 31,362,703, forward strand.
TCCTTTATGTAGGAAAAAAAAACACAATTCACTTTACACTTATGCTGAAAAAAAAAACGGTACCTATAATGTAGAATAGGGAAAAAGTCATTATTTTGTCCATTTAGTGTAATATAAATTGTACTAATTTAATAGACACAAGTGGGCCAATTGGTATATTGTGCAAAACAACAAAAAAACGTCAGTCCGAAATTTTTGATTAAAGGAATTCGCACAATAAACTGGGATTCCAGCATCAAGTTTGTAATAATCATTTCCGTTGCTAGCCGGTTTAGTTATAAAAGGGCGTTCTGATTAAAAAAGTGCTGCATAGCAACAGATAATCATTTGTTCCGACGGGTTTTTTTCGTTGGAATTTGGCGCGGGAACAGTTGCGCGCGCAGTCCGGAGACTAGGTATTTGCTGCGTTAATATTTGCCGTTTGCATAGGCGCGAAAGCTGTTGCGGACCGGTGTTTGTGGCGCGTGCGCAGTCAGATTCGCGGTTTAAATTTTGGGCGACCTTCTACTTGCTTCTAAAATGGCTGCCTTTAAAATGCGGCGTGATTCTACCCATATGTTTCTGTGGTTTTTTCACAGAAATTCCTGTACACTGGATGTAGAATAACAAGTTATAATTAATGTTCACAAAACAATTCCTGTGCAGGGAGAATTTCGACCAGTTGCATCCAGCAAAACGATCGGGACAGAGGGAGAAAAGAAAGAGAAAAAAAAAATTCCGAGGCCCCACGCTGTGGCGACAGTTGTTATGGGCAGAACGCATAACTGCTCTACAATATGTCCCCAGGCCAGCTCACGGCAGAGACAAAAGTACCCTCTATCTCAGAGGGCAGGTCGCACGAATGCGTCGGGATCTCTCTCTCTCTCTCCTTCTCTCTCCCACAATCGTCTGGGAATACTCACTGGGGAAAGGCTCCTGCCGAGGCAGATTAACAACAGGATGTAATTAATAGACTCATGTATTGTAAATTCAAACACAGTACAAGGGTTATTACAGCACAATTCAATTCAAGAGATGCATGTTACACAAACCTAGCTATCGAGTTTATATCTCATGATCCCTGTCAACGAAACTTTCTGAGTGGTGGCTTTACGCGAGAGTTCAAACAGTCTATCGTTACGGACACATTAAAGAGGGTAAATCAGAGGACAGCTTACATGGTGATTGAAGAATCCTTCGGCTCTCGGGTTCAGCAGGGCTCATCCCGAGTCTAGGACAGGTCCCGAAGTTCACAGGCATGGTAGAACACCAGCGCTAACACTCGTATGTACTTTAATTACATCGCAGATGTTACTGCGTTTAATTTGATCGGGCTAGTTAGCCGCGAACTGTATAGTTCGCGGAGGAGTGTCACGTGCGCCTGAGACGGCTTGTACTACTCGACTGGTCGCGGCGCGGCGGAGCGTGCCGGAATGCCGAGGGGAGAGGAGGTAGGTAACAGGAAACAGCGGGGAGCAACGAGTTGTTGCCCGCAGCGGTTTGTTTAGGGACTCGCGTTGGCGCTCCCTGTTGCTCTAAAAACGTACCATAACATCTGTTAGGTCAGAAATCATATTATTTTATTAAATAGTACACAAGAAAATATGTTCTGCAGTCATGATCTCAACCTTGGATTAAGAATGCGAATGATCAGATGCTACGTATTTTCAATATTATTTTATGGAATGGAAGCATGGACGCTTACTGAAGAATTAATTGGGCGACTTGAGGCATTCGAGATGTGGATCTACAGAAGAATACTTAAAATAAGCTGGATGGACAGGGTCACAAATGAAGATGTTATGGTTCGGATGAATAAAGAAAAGGAAGTAATTAAAACCATAAAAATCCGAAAACTTCAATATCTTGGACACGTGATGAGACATCCGGAGAAGTATGAGATCCTGCATCTCATAATGCAGGGAAAGATTGCCGGAAGATGGGGCCCTGGAAGAAGGAGAACCTCATGGCTGAAAAACCTGAGACAGTGGTTTGGCCAGTCTACCGTGGAGCTGTTCCGGGCCGCAGTAAACAAAGTCCGCATAGCCAACATGATAGCCAACGTCCGTTGAACGGACAAAGCACAATAAGAAGAAGAAGAAGAAAATATAATTTTTTCTTTTTATTTTACCACTCCGAATTTAGGGTTGGAACTTGGCGTTGGAATTTCCAATTTTCCAAATTTCCATGGTTAGATCTAATCTTCAAATTTTTTGACGAGTTTTGGGAATATGGTAGAAATGTAGCAGCAGGGGTCCACCGAAACCAGTAAAATTTTGAAAGTGGTCCACGAAATAAAAAGTTTGGGAACCTCTGATTTAGGTACATTACAATCTTAACGTTTGCACAAAAAATTAAAAAAACAGTTAATTACATACCTACATGTTCAGTTTTGAAAATTTCATTAAATAGCACCATTCCTCTTATCGTGCTATGCTGTAGTAGAACATCTGTTCTGTTAAATCGTGGCGACAACTACGCTCTTTACTCAAATCTTACGCAAAAGACAGTTCAATTGAACATACAAATATCGATTACCACATGCTCTTTTGTGGTGATGTTGTTTTAAGTGAATTACGTACAAGAGTCCCAACTGCTCTCTACTGTCCGAAACCAGAGCCAGTGGGACAGAAACAACCAAAATCTCTATACATATATTGTGAAGCTGGAGGAAATGGGGATGGGAATGAGGAAAGGCAGTCAAACCTGGCGATTCAGATCTGACCACCAAACACGGCTAAAGCTACTTTATGTAACGTTTCGATTCTAAATATATATCATTTATGCATGTGCGATACTGAGAGTGTTTACCATTTTGGGAATTCTGTGGATGTTGAATAACCACTCAATATAGCTCTTAAAGAACCGATTTTATAGTGTTAGCGTTAGCACGTTTATAACACAAATCGTTCTACTGACCTCCGATGCCCTGGAATGTAGTTTCTTTGAAAATACTTAATTCAATTTTTTTATTATTCTTTAAACATAAAATAACTTTTGCATACAGTTTTTTACAGGTTTTTCAACTACCACACTAGGCACGCGCCCGTATTATGGTAATCGAATTTTATTTTACCAATTAACAATAAAAGCATTTTAAAACATTAAAAAATCAATACGTGTTAAATGGACCAACAAAATGACATTGACAAAATGTCGTAATTTATCTAAACTCAAATGTCAAAAGTTTTCATAGTTCGCGAATAAAAGAGTTGTTTTGAATCTTTGTGCTCTATTATTATTACCTGGTAATCTACCAGTACGATTTTCAAAGGTAGAAATAAAGGTACTTGATCAGAGAACAGATCTCATTATTGGAGTAAGGTCTAGTTGCGATTTGCTTTCATTCCGAATTTCCTTTGTGTTATTGCCATTAGTACTGAATGAAAATACATAACTTTCGAAACAGGGCGTGTCTCACAAAAGCGCAAAACAGACTCAATAATTTAAGAAAATTGTATATAGGAAGTCAAATTAAGGCAGTAATTTTATCTTGTGTAACACGGCCGACGTGGTATAGCGGTAAGGCTTTTGACTCACAATCCGAAGGTCGCGGGATCGAACCCCGGCGTGGCAAATAAATTTTATTTGATTAATTTGTGTTGATCAGATCTGAATAGCCAGGTACTTCTCTACCTTCCTCTTCCCCATCTCCTTCCCTTCTCCACTACCTTCAGCCTCACAACATACCCCAATTGGGGATGCAATAGACTCACTGACTCCAGACGGCAGCAGCTGAGACTCTTGTGAGTTATTCATATAAAAATAAAAATAAAACTAACAACCGAAGTACTAAATGTATTCACATAATATTCAAGTAGATATCTATGAGGGTAAAAGGCTTTTTATTAATCATTGAAGACAATATTAGCGACCCTTACACTAAAATTCGAAACAGAATGATCAGAAAAAAACACGTTCCCATCTAGGAATTGAACCTAGGACCTACGTCTTGCCGGGGTCTCTACCACTGAGCTATTTCGACTTATCCCCCTCGATATATTTAACTCTATGTATACACTCGTTGGCTACCGTCTTTATGTATGACTGTAAGATTCTTCCCGAACTAAATAGTGTTTTTTTTTGTTTTTTTTGTTTTTTTTTACATGAACTCCACACAGGAGGCCCTGAGGAAAATGATTTCCCTCAGGGCCTATTTCATCTTTGGGGATGCTGTGTGGTGGGTTTTATTAAGGGAAGGAGAGGAGAGTTCTGTAAAGGAAAAGGGTTCAAAGGGTGGGTAGGAATCTGGGGTTCAGTGTATCCTGGTCATCTTCCTCCAAGACCTAGACAAACCTCACCCCATGAACCTGGGCACCCCTGCTAAATCACCAAACGTAGCGAACCACTTGGAGTGACCTATGGCAGAGGTGTTGGTTATCCAATAAAGGTTCCTGGGGCGGCGGTACCCATTACCGCCACCCAAATTGAAGGATAAATGTATAAATGCATAAATGTACCAATTTTAATTTTAATATGCGACATCTATTGGCTTCTCAGCAAGTCAATTTTTTCTATTAGTTTTAAGTGAAGAGCTACTGATAACAATCTTAAAATCTTGCATATATGTAAATATATGCATAAAAGAAATATAAATATAAATGCGTTTAAACCTATGCATAAAAGAAAAAAATCTCTCCAGGATATAATTATGCATATATTACACCAACCAGTAGAGACATTGTAAATTAAACATAACTGATAAACAACCTTTGCTGTAGGGTAAATGGTCGTGAATCAGTTTTGTAATAAAGGAATAATAAAGAAGCGATGTAGCGTATTGTCATATTTTTGACAGCATTTTTCAAGGCTTGATAGCTCACAATGAAAACGATGTTGCTATCTGAAAATATGATTGCAATGTTCCTGAAATTGTGATAAGAAAATTTGTTCAAACTTCAGGACGCCAGACCTCACGATTCATGACATTTTGATGAAAGTCAGCACTTTCCGACATAAGAATCTGCATCTGATTTTTAAATTTATTTTTAAATCTATTAAACTAATCGCAATAGTGTCAAGCGTTATGACTATGACCTTGAATCTGATTAACATGTACGATGTTACCTCACCTTTGTCAATATCATTGGTAACTCTCTTAGCGGTCATCAATCTCACAAAATAATATCTATTTCGACTGTTACTAGAAATTTTTAAAAAGAAGAACAGTCTTCACCATAAACGGTATAGGGGGTTTTGTAATACAATCACCACAAGGGTTCGTCGGGAATGTGAAAATCCATTTCCTATTCCTCACAATTACCTTCAGTCTCACAACATATCCCAATTGGGGATGCCACTGGCTCCACTAGATGCCACTGGATCTCACTGGCTCCTGGCGGTTGGGAGCATTTGGAACTTTTGTGTGGTTTTCACATTAAAAAAACGTTTTTCGGGAAAGTGAAAATTGCAGCACCACTAAAAACTGAGTCAATTGATATTTTTAAAATGAACACATTATTAGTTACAAATCATCCCATGACAGACCTTACGTACCGTGTGAGTTTTGTTTTATAATATACGAGTACATTTGTACAGCAGAGCACACAAATTCTTTTTCAATGGTTCGACCCGCTCCGCTCGTTGTACATGACCGATTAGTTTTTGAAGTAGTAAAATATGATGCTAGAAGTAGCTATGCTGCTTTTTTATTATGTACCAAGTGCACTTATACAGTGAGACCATAGAATCCCCAATTTGCGGTATTATATAATGGGCGGTATTATATAATGGGCGTTATATACGCATACAAGCATAATTATGTAATATTCAAGTTAATAAACTTATTTCAAGAAATCAATCCCTACATTCAAACTGAGCGTGAAGTTCCAGCTACGAACCGCAGCACCTCGCGCAACATACTGACCTCACTCTATAAAGGTTCAAAAGCATAAACTAAGAAAGCCAAAAGTCGCTCACGTCAGAGTATTCAATGTTTACTTTATACTTACCATAAGAACGTTGAAAAGTGACTGGCTATTCAGATGCAAAGTTTTGATTCTAGATCTTTGATCTTTGGGGATGCTGTGTGGAGTGTCTTTTAAGGATAACACGGAGAGGAAGTTCTGGAAAGGAATAGGTATGAGGGGTGTGTAGGAATTTAGGGGTCAATGTGTGCAGGAGTGACTAACGTATAAATCCAACCCTTCCCACTGGAGAGTCTTCCTAGAGGCCTTCCTCAATCAGTCTTCCAGTCCCTTCCCATCCAACCGTAATTGGTGGCCAGACGCATCCGCCGCCAAGACCCGGACAAACCTCCCCACATTCACCGGGCACCCCCTGGTAAGTCACCAAATGTAGCGAACCATTTGGGGCGACCTTCTGGGATAATTCTGATTTCTTCTTAAATTTTAATGTCTCTTGAAACTCATAAAACACAAATGCAATCTTGCCAATAACATTTTGACTGAATGACTTTTTTTCACGTGTTAGTAGTTTAACCCAAATATTTGCATCTCATGTGACCTTCGATAATTCTATAATATTGTATTTTATTGCGATATACAAATGATTTGTCTCGAAAAGGGGCGATTGCGAAACAGTAACAATGGCTCAGGTTTGGGTTCCAAGATCATCAAACTCGAAACCGGAGCAGTTTCTTAATTCTAGGCGCCTTTCACCAATCCATTGCCCAACATTTATCTCAACAATGTAGTGCATTAAAACATCGATGACAAATCTGATTATTTCTATTTTATTTTATACCAGGTTTCAAGTCGCATTTTCAGAGTAAAGAAATATTGTTGGTTTTTTGGAACGAGGTTTAATATCTTTTGAATTCGATTCATTTGTTACTCGTTTGCAAGAGGTATTGAGCCGTTTGAACATTCAAATACCCGATGGAAACCTGTTAAACTGTTTGACGTGTTATTTTGCTGGTAAGAACTAGAGGATAGAGCGTTCAAACAATACGTTGTTAATCATATCTAATTGTGAATATTATCTGCGTTCGACTTTGCCCGATTGTCAACATTTTTTTTCTTGAATTTTTAAAGAAGGAACGTGATGAAAATGACGTTGTGAATTTAAAATAGTTGACGAGTTATTTAATGACCTAGAAACTAGCGACGGAATAAATTAACGTAAAATTTACGACAACTGTTATATTATTGTTGATATTAACTATAATTACTACATAATTAATAAACCAGGTTGACAAGCGTACAAAAAAACATAAATACATTGACGGTAAACACAAGCTTTGGACAAAAACACCACAAACACCAGGCAATAAAAACATTCAACAATCTTTCACTCGTTACAAAAACGAGGGAATCAAAAAAATTTCAGATACCTACTAAATAGAAAGATGAATTTAAGATCGAAAAATGCAATAATAACGTAAAAGAATAAAATATATATGCTTATTAATAATAATATTTGGATGACTTATACAGCGCCGTTTATGTGAAAACTCACGTCAAGGGCGCTGTACAAATTAATAATACATTTCTACAATCTCTTCTAACTACAAACTAGATAATCCATTATGACAACTTATGACTAAAAATTGCATCCACCGGTTCATGGATCACTGATATGAAACTATATATACAATAACTGGTACCCGGCATGCGTTGAAATACCATTCAAAGAAATAAATTGATTCTCCCTGCATGTACTTTCCCGTGCATTCTCGTTACCTTCCACCTTCTCCACCTTCCCCCTCCCTCGTGTCTTCCCTCTTCGCAAACCCTACCTCCCCCCTGCCTTTCCTCCCTGCCGCTAAAATATATAAAATACACACATTTTCATTTATAAAAATTTCATAACGCCAGAGCTTATCATTATATACAGCCTATGTTACTCGCTGATAATGTAGCTTTCTATTGGTGAAAGAATTTTTCAAATTAGTTCAGTTTTTCTGAGCCCATTCAATGCAAACAAACAATCAAATCTTTCCTCTACATAGTATTAGAAAGATGATTTGATCGATGAACGCAATGATGCGTAAAAATGTACTATACAGGCAGAAAATATACAGGACCATATTTACCTAGGAGGTAACTTAGAGAAATTTAATAACATTTCGCACCTAGAGGACATAATTGGGAACCAAAATATGAGGTGTGAAAATGCAAAGGCAGCAATCTCCAAAATAACGAAAAAAAAGTTGTGAATGCACTACCATAGAGATTCAAATGGTGCACTTAATAAATTCAATGGTTGGTTGCAAACTCACCTTCCTCACATGCACAATACCCTTACAAATTTTATTTTATTTAATTTTGTTAAAATTTATTATTTCACTTTTTATTGAATTTTATTAAATTGTAAATTGGGGCCTCAGCATGGGTAAAGCACCCAGTGAGGCTCACATTATCAAATAATGTTTTAAAATAGTTAAAGTTACTGTATAGGTATCAAATAAATAAAATTAAAAAAAAAAAACTGACAATAACATGAATTTTTTGCCGGGGCCAAGTTTAATGATACTTAGATACGATAGGCGGTTTCACTAAAACTAAACTCCGAAAACCCCATTAATTTAACTAATTATGTATTATACTGAAATTAGCGGGTTTTACATTTACAAGAATAAAAAATAAATTTAAATTAAGAAACGCAGGCAACATGGTAGGTATATTATATCACTTCGGCTTACTTGACCACATCTGCCCTGATGATGGCCACCGTACCTCGCGCTTACCCGTTGGATAAAGATGTAGGAAGTGTAACACGGTATAATATCCCAAAACAAAATAACTGTGTAACGTTACATTTCTTTTATATTGTTTTTTTTTTACATGTATGCCGCACAAGAGTCCCAACTGCTCCCGTCTGGAGCCACTGGGACTATGGTATCCCTAATTGGGGTATGTTTTGAGGCTGAAGGTAATGGGGAAGGGAAGGAGATGGTGAAAAGGGAGGTGAAGAAGTATCTGGCTGTTCAGATCTGGTCACCAATCACGGCTATCGGAGCACGGATTTGAGATTTATTGTATTACTTATGTTCTCTATTTTATGTTTTATGCAGGTGCTTGCGGGTTTTTACAGATGCAATGCCGCCTCATGGAGCCTCATGAATGAGTTTTTCTTTTGCCCTGTTTAATTTATCTTCGTCTTAATAACCTATTTTTTGCATTTTGTTTTTCCTGTTGAGCACTTGCATACTGCTTACTAACAACGTATGCATGGACACTGGAGGTCTAGATTCGTTCAAAATAAAAAAAATGTAGCTTCGTTTAACAAAAAAAATTAGAATCTTGCGAGAGCCTTGAAGGAGTAACCATCAGTTACTTATACCAGGGCGGGTAAGAGGTGGATTACCTCCACTGTACCTCGCTGTCCGAGTCGTTGGATCAACACGGCATAATAACCCAAAACATAATAACAATATAATATTATGTTCCTTTCATATTGTTAATTCTTCTAAGTAGATTTATCCCACAAAATTAATAATTTCTTTCCCCAGTCTCTTCAACCCTACTATATGCCCCATTTAAGGATGCCATGGTCCCACTAGTTCCAGACAGTTAACTCTCTCAATTCATTAATAAAAAAACACATTTCAAGCCTGCGAAATCCATAAATCTGTTAATAAGTAAGTACCACTTACCTGTTATTAAAGCCATATAATTAGCAAAGTTTATTTAAAGCTAGGTACTTAAATTTAAAGATATTTTCCAGCTGTGCAAAGCGTCCTTGAAGTTATATTTCTCAAAATGGCTCTGTAAGTAATACTGTTTATTTTTGTACTCGATTATATTCGAATGGCAAAGGTAATTTATTCAGATAATAAGATCTTTACCACGCTATGGAAAAACCGGAACAGCATTTGAATAGGAACAAGCCATAAACCCCTGACCTAAAGCAGACCGTTTCTTTGCAGCACAATGGCTAAATGTTTTCACAATGGCTTTTTGTTTTGCGAGAGTTTTCCGGTAGAGCTCTTGGGAAATAGCTCCGATCTGTCGATGCACTGTTTAGATCCGTTAATAATATAATTAGTGCAATTCAATTGCATAACGTTCAAATATATTGGTGTTAGTAAATTTATTCTGGTGTTGAGTCTCCGTGGAAACTAACCAAGTGATGACTCATTTACGAAGTCCAAGTCTATTTAATAACTTTAATGTATGATACGATTTTAGATTTTCACGGCCAAAAGTATTTTTGTTATTAGTTTTTGGGGTATTATGCCGTGTTGCGCTACCTCCTTCTTTAGCCAACTTTTCGGACAGCGTTGCAGTGTCCATCATCAGGGCAGACGTGTAATAGTTAGGGGTGATGTTTGTACTTATCCACTTAGGGGCGATACCGTGTCGCCAGCTCCACTGCTCTTCTCTTACTTCAACATGTTTTTTTGCGTTTAGCCTTGATGTAACCGTCAATTACCGGATACCAAGAACTATTGAGCTTAGCTCCGTCGTCTCTATTAATATTTAAAGGATTTTTGTGAATTTCAATTGCCTCCGTAATCAGGCGTGCTCTATGAGTTTTTGGTCTTCCCAGGACCTCAGGGATAAATCCAAAGTTATCATATTGCTTTAGTTGTCTACGGGCTATTCGGGTCATGTGGTCTCGTTTACGAGATGTGCCGAAAGTAACCGAAGACCGGTGTGCAGAGTCATTATAATGCGAAAACCCGCCAGACAAAACCTAGCTTCCAGATAGCAAGGACGTCAGTCCTCCTATGCTCTATTTATAAATTACGATACGTCAACAAACAGTAACTGTGATCCCAGTAATATTAAGTCTTTTAACAGTACTGGAGAATACTGGTTCCAGTACTGATAAATAACGAATATCTCTGGAGAGGACATTAGAGATACTTTACAATAAACTGCAAGCATGGCATTAGGCGGTGGCTCGTTAGCAGATTATCTCAGATTAACTGGACTTAACGTCCGTTCTGAAGGATGCTCTGTGATAATCTGCAAACAAGCCACCGCCTAGTGCCATGCTTGCTCTCAATCGGATGTGATCGGATATCTTCTTAACTGTTTGGGTTTTAGATCCAATAGGGCGACAGTTATCTCTCTCATATAATACAACTACCGGGCTCTATTGAGATTCCTAAAAAACAACATATGAACTCTACGACTTCTGTTGAGAGACATTGAAATTTCATACATATTCACATACCCTACAAAAACCAGTTCATGTTCAATCAGTTTATGTTATAAAACCAGCGACCCGGCTTCTCGCATTTCGACCGATTTATTACATATTTTTTCTTAAATACTGTCAGCCTTACTAAAAAAAAACCACAGCAACACCGATAACCTGTATTATTGCAATAACATAAATAAACCCTGTATACGCTAGATCCCAATTTGTTACTAATAACGTTGCATCCGCGGCCGCGCTGTAAAAACGCATTGAAGATCTGACAACATTGTAAATGGTATTAATTTACTAGGAAAGAATGTTGTTTTAATTTTTCTCCGCCAGGGGCATTATTGGCGCGCCTATGCATTAATTCTCAACGGCACCGCGATGAAGACAGCCCGGTGTGTTTTTATGGCGGGATGTCAAAAAATTTTGTTAGTGCCTAAATGTTGTGATTTTACTTAATAATTTCTATTGTAGTGACGAATTTACTCTTCTATTCACATAATCGATATGTTTACTAAGTTATGTGTGTAGTTTACATCAGTTTAATCAAGTTATTGTACAAACGCCGTACTTTCAAAGTTGGACTGTCAGAATATTGTTCTATAGAACTATAGATAGTTTACTTAAAAGATAAAATTAACATTTTAAGATCTTTATTTTGAGAGAATTTCTTAAAAGTGATATTTTTTAATAATATTAATATCTAATACGTGTGTTCGTAAAAATCGTAAACCTATCAAAGAAAGTAACGTCTTTAGAGATGCAAGAAATCTGTTTGAAATGCCGTTATTATTTCTAAGTTATTTTTTTGGCAATAAAAAAAACTTTGAAATTTTTTATTATTTTTTTATTGTATGCACGAGGAAAAAGTGAGGTGATAGTTTCCTTTCAAATTTATTACATAAAAGGACTGTGTTTTTGAAATTTTGATTTTTTTTTAATTTCTCTACATTTTGGTCAAAAATGTTTGGGTAAGAAATTTTTTTCCATTTTTTTCCGAGTTTGGATCTTAAAATATGGCAGTTTTTGAAAACTAAAGTGCATTTTAAATACACAAATCTAAAAGGTAATTTTATCTAGTTTTCATAAATGGTATTTGTTTTTACGACACCTTCAAAAATAAGAAATATATAGAACATTCAAAATACTTTGGAAAAATTTCAAATTTCGTTAGGATATCATTACAAAAACAGAGATAAACTGCCCTCTCAGGCCGTGTAAACCAAGTGTATTTTTTTCAATGAACAATTTTTTAATTAGTAATGTTCACATCCGCGGCCGTTTGTCAATTGAATAAAATTTTCACTGGGTTTTTTAGTAAGGCTGTGTAAGTTTTAAAGCTCTTTAAAAAAAATGTATCATATTCTTGAAGATAATGTCTAAAAATTCCCCACGCCGAAAAGGCAATAATATGAAATTTCCTCAATAGAAAAAAAATTGCAAATTATGCTCTGAAAATTATTATAGTCGTGTTTTATTAAAGATTTTAACAATTTTAGCTTCAATTTTACCGTTTTAAATATTAGCGCGCTCTCTCCAACATTTGTATTTACATATCTCTCCATATTCTTCTTTTTGAGCTGATACACGTTACGTTACTTTAGTATTTTCAATACAAAATATTAAAAACACTTCACGCCCTGCTACATACAAACAAAAAATACTCCTGTAAAGGTTTTTTCTGCCAACGCATTATTGTAAGTTCGTGACACGGTGGTGTGATTTATAAGAACATTTCTATAAAGCGTCGCCTTGAGACTTGAGACAGTACAAATTCGTGACCAACATTCATAAGTGGTTAAAAGACTGCATTGTATTTATAATAAAACTAGCTTCCGTGTCTCCCTCAACCATACTGACCGGAAATAACACTTGGGAATTTATAATAATATTTGACATCTCTGTCTATAATCATAAAAATATTTTTTATATATTTAAAAATAAATTTAATTTAATATTGACTATAATAGGTTCTACAAACACCATTTTTAAAGTTAATTACTGTGACAGCTGTTTCGGCGTTCGGAACCGCTTTCAAACGTGTATTTCAAATGAAAACTTTTTTGCAAATAATTTCCCTTAAGGCCTACGGCAATTTGTAGTTCGCTACGTTTACCCGAGTGGTTCGCTACGTTTGGTAACTTAGCAGTGGTGCCCGAATTTATTGGGTGAAATTTGTCTAGGTCTTCGCGGAGGATACTTCTGCGTATTTACTGCGTGATGGGCCGGACCGGGAAAGACTGGTTGGGGGAGATCACTTGACCTCCCCAGCAGGACTATCTCGACCCATTGCCCTACCCTAGATTCCTACCCACCCCTCTTACCCTTTTTTCCTTTTTAGAACATCCTTTCCCTACTTTATTTAAAAAGTCCCTCACACAGTATCCCCAAAGATATCGTCCACTGAGAAAAAATATTTTCCTCAGAGCCTCCTGTGTGGTGGAGCTAATGTTAAAAAACGTCATCTTTGGGGATGGTGTGAAGAGGGTATTTTTAAAGAAAGGAAGGAGAGGAAGTTCTGGGAAATAAAAAGGCATAAAGGGAGGGAAGGAATCTGGAGATCAGTGTAACCAGGAGTTATGGACGTACGAATCCATCCTTCCCACTACAGCCGATGGGAAGGGTCGGGAGAATCCAGAAGGAGACGTCAAAGGGTCTCCGTCAACCTGCCTTTCCCTATCCGGTCCGCCCGCAGTTGCGTCCGCTGCCCAGACCTCGGCAAACCTCACCCCTTATACCCGGTCACCCCACTTAATCTTCAAATTCAAATTATTTATTCTTTCAAAAACATTACAAAATTAAAAAAATTTATGTGTTTTTAAAATACAATTGTAACAGTATTACATTAAACATAAATGGTAGGCTAAAAACTATACAAGCATTAATTGAGCTTGCCTTTTAAAAGCAGCTTCACTAACGCTAAATATGTCGATATCCGAATTAATTCTATTCAACAGCAAGATTGCTCTCCCGACCGGCATGACCATTGGCAAGTTAGTCCTGCAGGCCGGAAGATAGAACAATCTATGATGTCGGTGGCGAAGATAACCATCGGGAACATAGAACGATGCGAACCATTTGAGATGACCAAGTGCACAGGAAAAAAAAACAGATCTATTTATACGCAGTTGATCACATCTGATGCATGAATTGGACGAACCTATTGTGTCTTGGAAACTCGTTTTCAGATGACACCACAGGTACTGCGTGCACTGATATTCAAATAATAGTTTGTGATTAGGATAATCTGTCTTTCCGCTCCTTGTCACTATTGTCTCCACAGAAATATCGTAATTAAATACACAATCGTGTCATGCACTTTATCCATAGAATTATCTCGTAGCTGATGATTAAAGAATTCATTACCATAATAATAGCACCGTGGTCGTGATAGGTAAGTTATTTCAACCGAGCACATTTCTCACGACTAACCCAATTCCGTGTACCCAACCTAAACCTGCCCAGCCTAACTCTCTACCGTATACCTTTATATTTTTCTGATTTATATTTCACTTTTATGCAAAAGCCTTTTTTTAAATTGGGAGGCGGATGTGGGTACTGCCGCCACGGGAACCATTTTTTGTATAACGAACGTCTCTGCCATAGGTCACTTTCTTCGTCGCACGTATGACGTACGACCATGCTCCATGTAATTATCGTAAATTAAAGGAAGAAAATATAAGAATTGAAATAGACCAAATAAAAATAAATAAAACCAAATAAATTATTGCAACACTAGAATAAAAATATGCAATAAAACAAATTGCTTGTGATATTTTTATGACGTTAGTCTCCAAGTTTTTTTTAAATATTTAAATTGAATTTTGCGCATTTCTTTTTTATGAGGCACTAAATACATAATAATTATAATATTACTAGCTGCTACCCGGCATGGGTTGCTATTCCATTTAATAAAGAAATTGTTTCTCCCTGCGTGTCCTTTCCCATTCGTCCCGTTCCCCTTCCTCTCCCGCGCCCCATTCCTCTCTTCCAGAGTTCCCCTCCCCCCTCCTAGGTTCCCCTCCCCACTCTCTGGTTCACTTCCCCCCCCCTCTTCCCGCGAACCCCCTACCCGAGTTCCCATCCCCCCTCCCCCCAACCGCATTCCATACATTCAGTCCCGGTACAATCAGTTTTCAAAGAGCTCGCGTGCCACCTATTGCATTTTTTTTATACAACTTTCATAATGCCAGAGCTCACCAGTAGTTTTATACAAACCTTGTCCTGACAATAACGAACACAAAAAAAAGAATTATCCAATTTAGTGCAGTCGTTCGGAAGTTAGGCGCGTAAATACATTTCGGCGATTTATTTTTATTTATATAGATTTTTTATTATTAAAAAAGTTTATATTTATCTTTGATTTATTTACTTACTAGCTTGTTCCCGGCATGCGTTGCTATGCCATTTATAAAGAAATTGTTTCTCCCTGCGTGTCCTTTCCCATTCGTCCCGTTCCCGTTCCCCTTCCTACCCCCTCCCACCTCCCGCTTTTCATACATTCAGTCCTGGTACATTCAGTTTTCAAACGGCTCGCGTGCCACCTATTGCAATTTTTTTAATACAAATTTCATAATGCCAGAGCTCACCAGTTGTTTTATACAAACCTTGTCCTGACAATAACGAACACACAAAAAAAAGAATTATCCAATTTGGTGCAGTCGTTCGGAAGTTATGCGCGTACATACATTTCGGCGATTCATTTTTATTTATAAAAAAGAAGATTTGGGACCCAAACGATATAACGGTGTCGGCCCGTTTCATACAAATCTTAATTTTGGATTTGAGATCAAAGCGTCTAACCAATCTGATTAACTATTTTTGTAATCAAAGGGTATATCAAATATTTAGTACGGATACGAGCTACTATATTTATTTTTGCTTTAAATTTTAAAATACAGGCCATTATGTTATTGTTTCATGATTTTAGAGGCCACTTGGGCAATTATTTGTGAGTAAATGAAAAACATCATCATCACCTTCTTCCCCTTGTCCTATTCGGGTCGGGACCCATTGAATCGACAAGGCTCCTCCACACGTCCCTATCTTGCGCTGATTGTTCGGCTTCCGTCCATGGCAGACCCATCCTCTCCTCACACAGTTTCTGGAGTTGCCTCGCCCAACTGTGTCTGGGGCGGACCACTGGACGTCTACCCTCTGGAATCGCACTCAGTATCTTCCTCGGAATTCGGTCATGAAAAAATGAAAAACATTTAAAAAAATATATTTTACTGTGTTATAAAAAAAATATTTTTAATTATTTATTAACCAAGATGAGCACAAAATATATATTTTTAACTGTTTTAGGTACAATATACATGTTTTATGATGAAATATAAAATTTTTTTTAAAATAAAAATTTACGAAAGAAATCGTTTTGACGGGAGTAAATTTAAATTAAAAATTAACTTTTGACATCGGAACAAAAAATGGACGTTTTATGTTAAAATTGCTACACAATGTATTTTTTAACGATGTTTTATTTTTTTTTTTCATTTTATTAACACACAAGATAATTTTTTAATAATTACAAATAACTCACAAAAAAATTTCAGTTGTTTCCAAAACGAAGCAAAACTGAATTTTTTATTTTACCTATATATCATAATTTAAAACAAAATAAATAAGGTAACACATATCCTATAAAAAATTGTTTTTTTTCAGTTTGGTTGGGTATTTTGGCCTCAAAATTTTACCTCGTATTAATTAACTATTTAGTTTCTTTTAGGCTAAACACGTCTCTAAACCTCATAGAACCATGCATACACATTTTTTGGACATACGAGTATTTTATTTGCCATCAGTAATATTCTGTTGTAAATGTTCCTGCCCTTGCTTGTGGATTTATGTTATGAACCCTTTTAATGCACAAGAGTCCTAACTGCTCCCGTCTGGAGTCAGTGAGACTCTGATATCCCCAATTGAGGTATGTTGTGAGGCTGAAAGCAGTTGGGGGGGGATATCCGGAGGACAGATGGGGAAGTACATGGCTATTCAAATCTGGTTACCAAACACGGCTTAAGCCATTTCAAGCAACGTTTCAATTATGAATGATGGTCTTACTCAACGGCACTACTGAGAGTATCTCCCATTCTGGAATGTGCCGCCATATATTAACACAATTTAATCAAATAAAATTTATTTGCGCGCCTCGGAATTTGAACCAGCGACCTTCGGATTGCTAGTCGATAGTCTTACTCTTTGACCACATGGTAAGGCTCGCAGGCTAACCTAACCTAACTTCATTGTTGTCTTATGATGAAAATACCAATATATCAACTAAGGGTGAAAACGAGCCCTTGAATGAATTCATTATTTTACGTCATCATTTGTCTAATGTCCGGTGATGTCGTTTGACGTTTACATTGTTCAATTGATTAAATCTTGTGATGCTGGAAAGAGGACATAACCTCAATATTTTCAATTCATCATCAATGCCATTGTCATTTCTTGACCTATAAAGAAATCTCTATTGTCTCGTGTTTTGTGAAGTTTTCGGTCATTTAAAAATAAATTTGAATGTAAGTTTTTGCAATCTAAGTAATCCAATTTGTTACTACTGTTTAGTCCAGGGCCGGCTCTATGCTGGTGCAAATGGAGCAAGCCGCTCCATTTGCAAAAGCGCCAAGATACTGAAAATACATAACACTTAACACATCGTCCTCGAGATTATATTTTCATAAAAATGGCGCTATGCAAAAGTACAAATTATCCAAACACTGATTAGTGTGTACTTACTGGTTGATGATCTTGTAAACCGTGTCCTACCTAAAAACGTTTAACTAAATAATTACATAATAGACATTCTATTTTAACAGGCTAGGCTTAAAATGCGAAGGAAATAGGCAAGTTCATTTTGTGTCGTGATATCACCTATGTGT
Source organism: Limnephilus marmoratus (assembly GCA_917880885.1). NCBI lineage: Eukaryota > Metazoa > Arthropoda > Insecta > Trichoptera > Limnephilidae > Limnephilus > Limnephilus marmoratus. The sequence goes on from OU862931.1 coordinate 31,380,624, forward strand.
AACGAAACTTCCTTAGGCCGTTATTTATTTCTTTAATAGTTGGGATACGTTAGTGAAGATCGTAAAAATATAAGCCTACATGATGGTGTTTTTTTTAGTGTCCGACCGAAACAGGACTTTCTACCGAAACCGAATCTTCGGTAGCTGTCTCAGTTTCGGCCGAAACCGAAACTTTTTTAGACGTGTTAGAAATCTATTGTTTATACTTATACAAACAGTTAACATGTGTTAAATGAAATAATAAAACAATAGTTAAAGAATGTGAATTCTTTTTTTATATATCTAAAAATTAACATACATGTTAACTACTTCTTGGAACCAAAAACAAAACACAAAGGTTGCAAGATGCAATGCCATAACAAAGATTAAAATCATTGTGTTGAGGTAAACGGTAAGGCGTATTCGCTTTTCATAACAGCTCTGAAAAACACTCGTCGATTGTTCATTGTTAAGAGATACAATAATATTAGCATGCAGTGTGGAGGGTCCACATATCAAAGTAAAGACAATGGAAATCCCGTTTTATTTAGTCCCGACTTGCGGAAAGTAGTTATTGTTTTCAGTTGAAGCAATGGGTTTAACCCATTGGCCACAGAATTAATGAGCAAAAAAATTGGCCTTCACCACTGAATTAATTTTGTACCAAAAATTGAAAACCTGCATTGGTGTACTAAATCTATTGTAACTTTTAAACCATATATTCAAATAAATTAATTTCTTTAAATTTATTTACATATTCGATTAAGGTAAAGAAAAACATTAAAATAAAATTAAAAAAATATATTGAAATGTCTGTAAATAAGGATACAAATATAACCTTCTCTTTTTTCGTAAGTTTTTTTTCACATTTTTATTTAAAAAAGTTACAAAAAAACATATTATTCATAAATCAAACAATAATGATTGTTGTTTTTTACATGCATATATTACTAATGACTAATAAAATAATGGTATGATAGTCCTCAAAGCAATCAGGGACGTTCAGGGTCACTACCAAAAGCCTAGAACCACTCGCAATTTTGAAGAAATTAAATGGCGGCTGGCAGCATACAAAACTTGGAACACAAATATCAGTGAAAAAACATAAGAAACATTTTATTGCCAATTCTTCGAAATGAATGATTAATTATCTACAGAATGTTCGGCATTTAAAATTTTATTCAAAAATGTCATTGTTGAGCTCGTATTCCGTTTTTTGGCGGACCTACTCTAGCCCGTCAGCGTGCCGGGGTTTGTGGTTAAGTACCTGAGTTGCACACCCGGCAGGCTGTCGGGGTTTGTGGCCAATGGGTTAAATGGATTATTCTACGATGCGTGAAAACGGCCATATGTTATAATGCACTTTTGCAACAACTGCTGACATGATATGTGTCAAGTTTTTGCTATTGTTTTTAGCCTTGCTGTTAATAGAGAGTTACATGTATTTTACAGTAAAATATCTGGTTTATTGCGTTTGTGACCAGCTCAGGCACGGTGGCTACATCGAAGACAGAGTCAAGATAGTCTCTCAGAAACTGGGCGTATTGTACCGGGCGCACAGGTATTGCAGATAGTACACAACTGCTGAGTCCCAAAATACTTGAAAAAAAAATTGGCTCTGTGCAGAAACGGGCGATCCGTTTGATAGATTTCCCTATCTTTGCAATCTTCTGAGCACAGGAGTGAGGTAGGTATGCTGTCCTTGTTCTACTGGTATAACAATGAAAGATGCTCCGATGAAATAGCGTCGTTGATCCCTTCGTCACCGGTGTATAGTCGGGAAACACGCCAAACGCGCGCCCAACATAATATATGTATACGGTTAACATTCGTCACATTTGAACCGGTCCCTTTTACGACTCGTTCTTGAGTTCGACAGCTCGGCTATGAAACGATTTTCCGGCCTCTGTGTTTCCTCCCTCCTGCAACATGTTCACTTCTTCCTCTCCACAAAAAGACCCTCCACACAGTCTGTTAAAAGACGAGAGAGCCCCTGAGCGAAATTATTTTTCCCAGGCCGTGGAAATAATGTAAAATAAAAATTGCTATTTTTTTATTGTCGTAAATAACAAAATAATTGAATTTTCATCTTGACGGATAAATTTTCCACCACGATTAGGAAGGATGGATTCTTACGTCCGTCACTCCTAGACACATTGGCGCCCAGATTCCTGCCCACCTCGCATACATTTTTCTTACCCAGAACTTCCTCTTCTTCCCTTCTTTAAAAAAAAAACCCCACCACAACATCCCCCATGGAGGAAAATTATTTTGTATGGATCTTCTGTAATTAAAAAAAAATCAAGTTTTAAAAAAAAAGAGAAAGATATGGAGAAGAGGCAGGTTGGAGCAAACCCGACTCCTCATTTCAATTCTGAACGGTCTTACATCAGGGCGATACTGAGAGTATAAACTAATCTAATTGCGCCTGCATAAACCAGGCCTGCAGATAACCTGTATTGTGCATTCAACTTTCAACTGTCACATATATTCATATACAAATTACATAACATCCACGTCTTATTAACTTATGTAAAGCACTTCACTTAGCGGTTTTCAATGTCAGCACTGTTACCCAATCCAGCAAGTATCTGCCTACTCACACAATATTATAGATATGGCTAATACGGATACATGCAGTAGCGTAGCTAGCATGAGTGGCACCCGGTGCGGGTAACGTGGTGTCACCCCAAGAATGAACAAAAATGACACCAAGTGGTGTTACCATTTGGTGATTTTCTATAATTTCCTACCTAGTATTGAAGAAAATAATTTAGGTTTTATGATTGGCGGCGCTAGTAATGCGAGGGTGGCCTCTTATCTGAAGAACTGACAACTGAACGAAATCTGGGGCGCTCTTACATTTGGACGAATTAACGACGAAACTACCCCAGTCAAATTTTTCGAAATACTTCAAATGATTTATTATTATTCCTTAATTATTTAATTGTTATTTTTTTTAATATGAATACCTCACAAGAGTCTTAGCTGCTCGTCTGGAATCAGTGAGACTATGACATCCCCAATTGGGGATGTTGTGAAGCTGAAGGTAGTGGAGAGGGAGAGTAGATAGGGAATAGGAAGGTGGGGAAGTACTTGGCTATTCAGATCTTCACCAAACACGGTTAAAGCCATTTCAAGCAACGTTTCAATTCTGAATAGTGGTCTTACACCAGGGTGATACTGAGAGTATCTTCCACTCTTCCAAATATAGATATGTGAGAAAAAATTTGAGATATATCAATGAACAGATTTCAAGATGTAAATGAAATATTAATAACAATTCACTCTTACAGTTGTTTCAGGTATTTTTTTAATTTAATTTTGAAATTTACGTTTATTTACGATAATCTTTAGCTTTAATGGAAGTTTTTTTTAAATAATTTATACCTAGGTACAAATAGGAATTTTGGATGTGTTTGGTTTTAAATTTTGGGATTTTAATATTGTTATGATATCTTATTATATTTTATTATTAGCTATGTATATTTGAAATGTTATATTTTTAGCTGTATTTCTTTGAAAGTTTGTAGTGTTGACAATTTTTTTTTATATATATGTAGTTACTTTGAACATTGAGAAGATTTTTTCAGTAGAAAATGTAGATGGTTTTTTCAGGAATACCTTAATTATTAATCTTTGAACTATTTTGAGAGGATTTAAAATAAAAGAATGATTAATCATTTTTTTCAGTTAGTTATTGATCGATTCTGCTACAATTGTACTTAGATTTTTCGTTTATTAGTTGTCGTTTATTACAAAAAAAATTACTATCCGATCCACTTATTTTGTTTTTTCAATACTTTTAAAAGCACTAACACAATAACAACTTTTTCACTAAGTAATTCATCTCAATCAATAAATCAATTCACGATTTCACGTCGTTCACAATGTACGAAAGAAATGAGAATGACATAAATGGCAAGACAGTTTTCATGTGTAAAATATTTTTTGGCAATATTCTACCTTCTTAAGAATTATTTCACGGTCCACATGCGGGCCGCCCCCACAGCAACGCCACTGGATAAATGTGGGCTATGTATGTTACTGGACCACGTTATCTGGCGATTATAGCATAGGCACCTTCACTTTGCAGCCATAGTATGATGCAGGTCGATCGTAGCCAGACTAAATAATGTTTTATATTGGCAAAAAAACGGATCTGCGAGAGAGAAAGTACTCGTAATTGTAACAGAATCAAGAATGTGGTTTGAGATAGATCAAATTTAAATTAATCTAGTTGTGCACAATGCAACGGAATTTGTAGGTTGTTTACAGTTGACTTTGTTTTGACAACCAAATTTCATAATCTATAATAATAGGTGAATTCATGCTTCCGCAACCAGACGGTCGTAAGTAAAAATATGTCAAGCTGGAATAGTGGACTTTGAAGCTTTTCCGACATTTTTAGACATATTATTTTATTTTTTATTATTACTGTACAACAGAATAATTCCAATTACAGTACAATTTAGTTACCCTATCAGCATTTAGGCAAGTGACTCTTCAATAATATTTTTAAGGCATTTAAGAACAGTGGAGGTTATCCACCTCTTACCCGCCCTGGTATAAGTAACAGATGGTTACTCCTTCAAGTCTCTCGCAAGATTCTATTTTTTTTGTTAAACGAAGCTACATTAATTTATTTTGAACAAATCTAGACCTCCAGTGTCCTTGCATACGTTGTTAGTAAGCAGTATGCAAGTGCTTAACAGGAAAAAACCACATTAAAAAAAAATAGGATAGTAAGACAAAGATAAATTATAATTATTAAATAAACAATAAACTCAATGCAAATTTACTCTATTTAGTGTTTATAAATACTGTTGAGAACTTTTTGACAAGTCCCCTTTGTTTAGGTACATCTTTTTTATTCTAAATAATCCATCTAAATTTTATGTTCTCGGTTATTATAACATTGATTTTTTTTTTTTTGTATAGTAACAGTAGTTTAGTAACACATAATAGTATCCTTTACCTAAATACTTGCTACTTTGTTAAATGTTCATTTCTACTTTGTTATTATTGATAATCTCCTGTGTACCACTGTATACTTATAATACCATGTACTCACTTCAATGTAAAAGCCAGCTATGGCGTTTAAATAAATAAATAAATAAATTAAACAAGGCAAAAGAAAATCTCATTCATGAGGCTCCATGAGGCGGCATTGCATCTGTAAAAAACCTGCAAGCATCTGCATAAAATAGAGAACATAAGTAATACAATAAATCTCAAATCAATTGAACTACAACTAGATTATTATTATTATTATTATTCTGACTACCCAACGCTGAATTTTCTTTTAGTCTTCGGGTATTTTACTCCAAATATTCAGTAAACATTCTTTGAGGCTTCACTGAGTGGTTGGCTAAGGGACACGGAAGCTAAGTGTAGTTTATGGTCAGACCGAAAGCCATTCACATTTTTTGTTGGTACTTGCATTTAAGAACAGTCACTTACATTCAAATTGTTTGCAATTTCATTTAACAGCACCACTCCCCTCATCATCCTATGCTTTGCCAAGACGTCCGTTCTACCGTTCGGTACATTAAATAAGTCATGATGTTGACTTTGGCTGTAGTGGTCTGGTACATATAAATCATAGAATCCCAAGAGAAATGGGCTGTCGATGAAATTGTTCCAAATTTTGAAAGAGAATAGCAAGACTTGCTTTCCGTCTAGTTTCTAGACTCAGAGAATCAGTTTCCTCAAGTAAGTCAATATGGTGCATCTACATACATTATTTATGTACCTATATACACATTTATTATTATTCTGAGTTTTTACTCTAAATGTACTCAGGAATCGCTGGTTAAAATACTTCGGGTACGGGCTGTTACACCCTGTATAAAAATAATTTTCTTACACTTAAAGATGTCACCTTAGCTGAATGTATTGTTGAGCGTGTCATTTTGTGGGAATCCTACAGATAAACTATAGCAATGCGTGCTAAATGTGAATATTATGTATACAATCTATTGCAGATAAATGAAACAATGTTACTTTGTTTGAACCACTTGTATATCTGTTTAAAGCCGACCGGTTTCGGAACGACCGTTCCTTCTTCAGGGCAAACGTACACTGATTTGACAATTATTACAAAATAGTGGGTGGGAACAATGTATTATTACTAAGGATTGTGGTAGGGGTGGAGCCGTTGCTAGGTATTAATGAAGAGTGGGTGGGTAGGGGAACATATCCATGATTGGGCTGTAAGATAATATTTTTTATTTGTTGATAATAGGTTGATTATTTTGTAGTATTTATATTGTAGTCCAGTGGCTAAGACTCTTGACTCACATTCCGGAGGTCGCGGGTTCGAACCCGGCATGCGCAAATAAATTTTTTTTGATTAATTTGTGTTATTTCACAATTAATTCATTTAAAATAATATATTGTATATTTGCGGCATGTTCCAGAGTGGAAGATACTATCAGTATCGCCCTGGTGTAAGACCACCATTCAGAATTGAAACGTTGCTTGAAAATGGCTTTAGCCGTGTTTAGTGACCAGATCTGAATAGCCAGGTATTTCCCAACCTTCCTCTTCCCCACCTCCTTCCCCTCCCAGCTACCTTCAGCCTCACAACATACCCCAATTGGGGATGCCATAGTCTCACTGGCTCCAGACGGGAGCAGTTGAGATTCTTGTGCGGTATTTACTGTAAAAAAAAAAAAAAAAAGGGATTTTTTAAAATTATTTCCAAGGCTTCTAAGTTAACTTAAAGTAAAATTGTTTCATTTATCTATAATGGATAACCACAAAGTTATAGCTACATTAAAAAGTACAATCTATTGCATTGTTACTGTTTTTTTTTTTTTACTGTCGAAAAAATATGAAATAAATATGTACAACAATGGAGGTATTTTTTTTTTATTGATGAAAATTTCCACAGCCATTAAAATAGTGCAATTTTTGATTTTCCACCAAAACGATATGTTTGTTTTTATTCGTGATTATTATTATTATTTTTTACTTTAGCTCCACACAGGAGACCCTGAGGAAAATAATTCCCCTGAGGGCCTACGTCATATTTGGGGATGCTGTGTGGAGGGTCTTTTTAGGAAAAGAAGTTCTGGGAAGGAAAAGGGTTTTAGGGGTGGTTAGGAATCTGGGGGTGAGTGTGTCCAGGAGTGACGGACGTATGAATCCATCCCTCGCACTGCGGTGCAAGGCGATGTTCCGAGAGAGTACGGCTAAAGAAGTCAAAGGGACTTCCTCAATCATTCTCCCCCGATCCGGCTGCCATGCAGCTGGGGGCAAACGCATCCGCCGCCAAGACCTGAACAAGCCTTACCCCCATGAATCCGGACTCCCCTGCTAGTCACCAAATGTAGCGAGTAACTATTGCAGAGGTGTTATGGCGGCGTTGTCAGTTGGAATGTGCGACTTTAGATCGTTTTTTCAAAATAAATCATTATAAATGAAAATATTAAAATAATTAATTTTTAGTACAATGATCGGAATTAGAAAAATAAACTCGAATTCTGCCACACATTTTTACGGTATTACATAATTTGTGAAAATACCCCATTAGGTAATATTATGTAAGACATAGGTAATGTTGTAATGACCATCATTAAGAATTAAACAATTGCTATCCAGGTAGGTACTTATCAACCTTCCTCTTCCCTATCTCTTTCCCTTCCCCATTCCATTCAGCCCCAATTACTTCGTGCAATTGGGAACAGTTGAAACTCTTGAGCGAGTTGAAACTCGCAACAACAGTTGAAACTCGCAACAACAGTTGAAACTCGCAACAACAGTTGAAACTCGCAACAACAGTTGAAACTCGCAACAACAGTTGAAACTCGCAACAACAGTTGAAACTCGCAACAACAGTTGAAACTCGCAACAACAGTTGAAACTCGCAAAAATAAATAAATAAAATTTTCTTTCTGTTAGCATTCTTAGACACGTATTTAAATATTACTCTGAGATCGAAGCACGTACGATCTTAGTTAAACGCCGCTGTTTGCCTTGCACTCAATAACAATTTTCTTTGGTAATCTAATAATATAAAATAATAGCCCAAACTTCTTAAATATTCAAGTTACGCCCCTCGTATTTACGATGATATCAACCATGACCCGATTGGAAGTGGTCAATACTCAATATAATATTCCAAAACTAATACGATGGATAGGAATTGTACCAAATAACTAGTCATTACGTGATCTTGTCCATAGATTTGTTACGTTAATCGCCAGATGTCCATTCATCTTGTCATTCTGGTTAACCTTCTACGAGAAAAACAGTCATTTCGGGCTATTACAGCTGTTTAGACAATGTCAAAGGCATTTTAGTTGAAGGCTCTACCTATTAGTTAATGTTATTTAGATATCAATTATTATTCCTGATGGACTTAATGTACGAGGGTCAGTCAAAAAGTAATGCCTCCTATTTTTTTTACTTAAATAAAGTTAGATTAGTGAAAATTTTGAATTTGGTGCTATTCCTCAAACCTTCATCTACAATCTTCTGCAGGAGTAACTTTTTGCGTCAACAGATGGAAGCACTGCAGTCTGACAGCATTCTGTGATTGGTTCTTGACTGTAGAAGGTGAAACGCCCATTCGCATTCATGAAAGACAGAAAAATGTGTAGCATGGTGCAACAGTGGATGTCATCACTGCTAGACGATGGGTGTAACGAAGCTGAATGACAAACACAGCTGGCTGACGAAAAACAGAGCGGCGCAGGCCGTTGATTGAATCAACTCGCTCAATGTTGCACGCAACATCCGTGGTGACCCCAGATAACTACAGGTGTCGCATTCTCTCCCTCAGTAAAGGCAGTATTTTTTTTTGCATTAACTCCACACAGGAGGCCCTGAGGAAAATAACTTCCCTCAGGGCCAAAGTATGATGATGATTGTTTAACAAAAGTTTTTGCAAGGTGGGTACCGAGAAAGTTAACCGGCCAGAAAAAAGAAACAAGAAAAACAATTGCCTCACAACACTTTATGGAAAAAATTATGACCGGAGACGATATGGGTTCATTTTTTGAACTCGAATCAAAGAGGCAGTCAATGGAATTGCATCCCACAAATCCAAGGGCAAAAAAAAATCAAAACTGTGTGATCGGCGGGGAAAGTTATGGCGATGGTGTTCTGGATATGACCTTGGATTTTACAACAATGTGATACATGCTTTTATTCAATGATGGACCAACGCTGTGGAAATGGACGGAGATAATATTGAAAAGTAACAAATTAATTGTCAATAGTGTGGTTTTCAACCGATGTAATTGTACTTTTAATTTCTTGATAATTGTCAACCTAATTAAAGGAGAAAAAATAGGAGGCATTACATTTTGACTGACCCTAGTACATGGTTGACTGTGTTACCGGGGATTGTGACACAACAATACGTGGTGTAAACCTACCTGATGTAATCTAATACCTTGCCCTTATTAGTAAATCTATTTTCATATACCTCATAGGTAAGAGTGTAGAATTTGATCCCAAAGAAAAATACAGTGATGTCGACAGTACAAATTATGGGACTCGACTGATAAGCTACACGATTTTACAGTCAAAATTTTTACTGAGTAGACCTATCTGTGGAAATAAAACACGAATAGTAAGCACTAATGTTATTAGATTAATGGGTAATGCTAACAATGTAGAACACTTTTCTTTGCGTATTTTGGGTTTGATCAATATTTACGAAATATTTAACAGAAATGGTTCTAATTACGATTCATCGGTAATGGACTTGTTATTGACGTTTTTCATCCCAGTGCCGGATGTAGTGGCAAACATGTAGAACGTTTAAACTGTACTCAACATCGTACAAGGAGTCGCTTATTGTATTTTAAGACAACCCGTCGCTTTAGTTCGTTTTACTCCAACAGACCAAAACGTAAATCGTGAGAAACAGCGCTTTAAAGTTTTTTTTACGAAAAAGGCATATAAAATTAAATTAGCTAAATTGTAAGTCTACTAAAATGTTTTAAAGTATTACAAATTATTTTTTTAAAGTACAATATGTTCTAAATGTATAAAATTACGCAGAAAACACGTTTTTAATTTGGATGTTGGCCAAAGTGACGAATTCTTATTTGCGAATGTTGGATATTGGACAAAGGACACTGGATGTTAGACAAGAGCGCTTACTCTTGCGTGAAGTTACTTTATCTAACGTGCTTGGTATTACAGGGAGATCGGAAAGCATTTGAATTCATTGAACTTTGATAGGTACTTATGGATTTAGCTTATGTGTCCTATGTTTTTGCGGTGAGCCCTAAATATTCGGGTGTGATTTTTAAATAGTTTCTTATAACATTCGACAATTTTTTAGAAATAATTTGTTTCTTGGTTGGGAAACAAGTTTCAAGAGTAAGTTTTTGTAAAATAATAACATCGTAAAATCATCAATGAAAACGTACGTTTTTAGACAATTATACTTATTAAATAATGTTTCAGGCGTGTTTTATTGTTGGCTGCTAGTCGTCAACCGTTAGTTATCAGATAGGTCCTACGTTTATTAGTTATTATTTGAGAGGCGGGTATGGGTACCGCCGATTCAGGAACCATTTATTGGATAACCAACACCTCGGTCACCCCAAGTGGTTCGCTACGTTTGGTGACTTAGCAGGGGTGGCCGGGTTCTATCTCGTTGTGAGTTTTGTCTGGATCCTGGCGACGGATGCGTCTGCCCACAAACTGCATGGCAGGCCGGATCGGGAAAGACTGGTTGAGGAAGATCTGTAGACCTCTCCAGCAGGACTCTCGGAACATCGCTTTACCCGCAGTGGGGAGGGATTGATTCATACGTGCGTCACTCCTTGACATACTGACTCCCAGATTCCTACCCACCCCTCATACCTTTTTCTTCCCACAACTTACTCTACTTCCTTCCCAAAAATGACATAGGCCCTGAAGGGAATTATTTTCCTCAGGGCCTACTGTGTGGAGCTGTGAAAAGGTCTCCCCAAGTGGTTCACTTCGTTTGGTGACTTAGCAGGAGTGGCTTGTCCAGGTCTTGACGGCGGATGAGTCTGCCCACCAGCTGCGTGGCGGGCCGGATCGAGAGAGACTGCGTGAAGGAGTCCTTTGGACCTTTCCAGCCGGACTCTCTCGACCCCATTGCCTTGCACCGCGGTTGGACAGTTTCTTACGTCCGTCACTCCTATACACACTAACCCCCAGATTCCTACCCACCCCTCATTCCTGTTTCCATCCTAGAACTTCCTATTCTTCCTTTCCTCAAAAAGACCCTCCACACAGCATCCCCTCGTAGGCCCTGAGAACATATATTGTAAAGCGTTTTTGCACTAAAACAATGCTATTCAAATTATCCATATAATATACACTCGTATTATTTTTATCATATTTATTACGGCATATAAATCGGAGATTTAGTATGATCAGACCCGAAAGGTTGGATTGATTTACGTGACTTTATTTTTATGTTAATACTGCACAAGAGTCCCAACCGCTCCCAACCGCCTGGACCAAGTCAGGCTATACATAGCATACCCAATTTTGTGAGGCTGGATGTAGCGGGAAGGGGATGCAGTTATGAAGGTTGGTAAGTACCTGGCTATTCAGATCGAGTCAACAATCACGGCTAAAGCCATTTCAAGCAATGCTTCAATTCGAAATGGCGGTCTTACATCAGGGTGATACTGAGAGTATCTTCCACTCTGGAACGTGTCGCAAATACAGCATGTATATATATATTTATATGTATATATTTTTTTATTGATTTGTGTTATTTCACTATTTAAACACAAAAAAACAAATATACACGTACGTTTTTTTAATGGTTAAAGTTGTGAAATATGTATATATATATTTAGATTAGCTCCACATAGGTGGCCCTGAGGAAAATAATTTCACTTTGGAGGAGTCTTTATAAGGAAGGTAAGGATAGGAAATTTGGGAAGAAAAAGGTTATGAGGGGTGGGTAGGAATCTGGGGGTCAGTGTGTCCGGGAGTGACGGACGTATGAATCCATCTCTCCAATTGCGGAGCAAGGCGAGAGTCGGGAGAGTCCGGCTGGAAAGGTCAAAAAGCCTCCCTTAACCAGTCTCTCTCTCGCCACGCAGCAGGTGGGCAGTCGTATCCGCCGCCAAGACCTGGACGAACTTCACCCCATGAACCCGGGCACCCTTGCAAAGTCACCAAACGTAGCGAACCACTCGGGGTGACCTATGGCAGAGATGGTGGTTATCCAATAAATGGTTCCCGGGACGGCGGTACCCATACCCGCCCCCAAAAATAAACAAATCTACCAAAATAAAAATTACTTGTGCACGATGGGATTGAAATTTGCGACATCCGGATCGCTAGTTGAGAGTCTTACCCCTCGACCACAGGAGGCCGTCGTGTGATAACAGAAGTGTAGTATCCAACATTTTAAAATAAAAAGTTAACTCTAAGGATTTTGAAACACAATAGATAGCTACAAGTTCTTTATAAATGTGTAAAACAATGGACGACGAGTTCTTTTTAAAAATGATCCTACGTTCGAACACATGGGATGTGATTTACGTCTATTACACAATACAAACTTGTAAAAAAAGAGGTCATAAAACAATCCTAACCACATTTTTAGCTTCATAACAAATGTATTCCAGTATTTGAGGTACCACTTAGTTGGGCCAAATTATTAGAAGGGTTACAAAAGGGGCTGAAATAAAAGAACTAGAAATTGATCTAGGTAAAAAAAGTCAAATGAATGTGATACCTAACCATTAAAAATGTGCGAATAGTAATAACGTTTTTATTGACAATCCAAAGCTCGAACAAAATAAAACTCGAATAGGTAAGAAATAAACAAACACATAAGAAATATGAGGCACTCAATGTATAAAATAATAGAAATGCTTTCATTGTCATTCGGTGTACAGTTCTTCCATGAAGATTTCAATAATAAGATATTTATAGGTACACAAATACAACTGTTCTTTGGCACTAAATATACCAAAAATGTTTTCATTGTTACACTAAGATTTGGTTGATTAAAATAATAAGATACTTTAGGCATTAAATGTACCGAAAACAAAACTTCTTTATTTCCTTATTCTAATAATTAACATGTTTTAAATATCTCAGGTAGAATTCTGACACAAATATTTGGTAGATAAACACATAAATATTAGGTACTAAAAGTAAAAAAAACTCCTGCATTGTCTTTATTTTAATAATTGTGTTTTGTATTACAAGTAGGTATTCTTACACAAAGATTTAAATAATTAGGTAAAGGTAGATAAACATCAAGCTATTACTCACTAAATGTGCCAAAAACAAAAACTCCTTCGTTGCACTTATTCGAAAAATTGCCTTGTTTTAAATATCATAAGTAGAATTTTTACACGAAGATTTGGCTGATAAATATACAGATATTTTAGGAACTAAATGTACCGAAAATGAAAACTCCTTGATTTCCTTATTTTAATAATTGGCTTGTTTTAAATATCATAAGTCGAATAATTACACGCAAATTAGGTTGATAAATATCTTAAGTAGAACTTTTGCACGAAGATTTGGCTGATAAATATACGGATATTTTAGGAACTAAATGTACTGAAAATTAAAACTTCTTCATTTCCTTATTATAATTGTTGGCTTGTTTTAAGTATCTGAAGTATAATAATGCTTTCACTAAGATTTGGTGGATGGACACATATATTAGGTACTATAATACATCAGTCCTTATTCTAATAATTGTGTTTTTTAAATTTCACAAGTAGGTATTTTTGAACAAAGATTTAAATAATTACGTAAAGGTTGATAAACATACCGATACTACGCATTAAATGTGCTTAAAACAAAAGCTCATTCAATGTTCTTATTCTTATAATTGTTTTAAATATCATAAATAGGTATTTTTACCCGAAGATTTAAATAATTACGTATAGGTAGATAAACATACCGATACCTCTTTATACACATACGCCTTAAGGATCAAATCCCGAGTGTATTCCGTATAATGTCGTCCTTATACTCTTCGTTAATTGATTTTTCTTCAATTTCAGTCAATTTGTTTTAATATTTTAATTGGTTAAATTAAATTAAAACAGCGACGAAAGTTATTTCAATTTTTAATACGATATTTCACCACAATATAGAACTTGGCATTTATTACAATATTTTCTCAAAAAATACACAACTTTATTATAACCACCCTGTAACGGACGACAAGTTGAAACAATTTGCTGAGAAAATATTGTAATATTAATTATTTGTTATGTTTTCCTTAAAAAATTTTATCCTTTTCCACAGTTTACATCTTTATGCATTTTATCTGAAGAAATCTCCTAGAAAACCACTAAAATAACTTGGTAACTAGCATAATTATAAGTGAAGATATTTACTTTCGTGGCGCTAAACGGACGAATGTTTGGAATGAAAGCAATCACGTGGTCCTCCGCTGCGCTGCTATTGGCTGTGTGGTCTGTTAGAGCAATACGCCCGGAACCGAGAGTTTGAATTTCGCACGTTGGCTAAGATACAGCTTGGATGTTGGAGAAATTCCTATGAAATTTGACAGAACGGCCGGTTTAAAAACGGGAGTCCTTTTGGCCAACGTGTGGATGTTGGATAAATACGCTCGAAATGTTGTTTCATTTTGGAGGACGTAAGACAAAGTGCGTTTTGAAAACCCCCTAAATAATTTTTTTATTTTTTTTTTTCACTTGCATTGTATACATAATAACTTTCTGAGAACTACTGCATACTTAACTCAATTTCGCTAAAAATGGTCTGTTGGAGTAAAACGAACTAGAGCGACGAACCGTGGTTAACCGTAAAATTCTTATCATTGCCTTTAAAAATACAAAGCGTAAACCTCTGACCATCCTAATGTCATTTACCAATATCATCTAACGATAAAAAGGGCGCATTTGGAACAATATTGATTAAATGTTTTTTTTTTTAAAGAAAGACAAACATTCCCGGGTTACGAATAAACCAACAATGTTTGAAAATCTCCTACTACCACCACAGAAAGCCGAAAATGTTGCTGGTGTTGTGATGGAGGACTTAGCCAGCTGAGGAATCGAACACGCAACCCCCAGGTGGGGACCCAAGCGCAATGCCCACTCAACCACTGACCGATCAAAAATGTGTGAAATGTTTTCTGATTGAACCCGTTCTGTTTTACAGATGTTTGCAAACACAATATTGGCAAATCACTTTTTTTAACCGTTCAATAGTGAATTATTTGTTATTTTTTTCACAACAGCTGAATAGCATTTAACCTCTTAAGCCTCGGAGGGACATAACTAGCCTTAATTCCATTAGAGCCTCTGAAGGACAGATCTGTATGACACGAGGGCTATCCATAAAATTAGTTCTCCAAGGAGTTGCGGCCGCGAGGAATGATTTTACGCGCGATCCGGCAACACTTGTGTGTAGCCTGGTTTCCCCGCGCCAAATCCCCACTTTGCTGCACTCTCTGCGAAGCTTAGTCTCGGCGTGGCGGCCGTTCGCGACGGAGCTTCAACTTGCCGCTCCCGCCAGGTGTGAATTACGCTCGTCCTGATGTTGTTGTTACAATTAAAAAGTACTTTAGATCTAGTTGGTATATGAAAGGTAATTAGACTTAATAAATGAAGGCTGTCTGTAATACCATTAGCCTGTTACAATTATTATCTTATTAATTACCAAAGCATTGTTATTGTTATCATCATCATCATCATCATCATCTGTGGCTCTACAACCCAGGTCGGGTCTTGGCCTCCAGCAGGCCTGCCTCCATGACTGTCGGTGTTGTGCTGCGTTGCGCCAGTTTCGGATGCCGATGGTGCTTGCATCCTTCACCACTCCATCCAGCCATCGAAGCTTTGGTCTTCCAACTCTTCTCCGACCCCCAGGTGCACCATCCATAATTCGCTTTGGGATATCTCCTTCGCTCATTCTCTGGATATGTCCAGCCCACCTGAGTCTTCCAGTTTTGATTTCCTTGGAGATATTAGGGTCCTCGTAAAGATCGTATAGCTCCTGGTTGTATCTGATACGCCATTCTCCATTATCACAGACTGGGCCGTAAATCCTTCGCAGCACCTTCCTTTCAAAACTTTCTAGGGCTCCTTCATCACCCTTACTGATTGTCCAGCATTCCGAACCGTACATAAGAACAGGTCGTATAAGGGTCATGTTATCATCTGGTGTGTGTTATTGTTATCATCTCGGAATTATTTCATAATA
This sequence comes from Limnephilus marmoratus, assembly GCA_917880885.1. Taxonomy (NCBI): domain Eukaryota; kingdom Metazoa; phylum Arthropoda; class Insecta; order Trichoptera; family Limnephilidae; genus Limnephilus; species Limnephilus marmoratus. The sequence continues at coordinate 31,396,767 of OU862931.1, forward strand.
TCAATGAATTATAGCGATTGTATTAATGATGAAAAATTATTTAGGCCTTAAAATTAGTTTTTTATGTCCGGCCCTGATTTCTTCAACAAATTTGAAGTTCGCAAACGTGTTTTTTCTGAATTCCGTATTTAATGAACTGAACAAACATCTTATTTTCATTAACGCGGCACCTTCATTATGCGTGTTATGTTATGTATAGATTTACATACAAAAGTAATATAAATATCGATGTTTGATAAAACATTTTAGTTCCCATGTAACGCGTTATGTCATCAGGTATTTATTGACCTTGGTTTCGTTTGTTGTATACGAAAATTTAGTATTTCTAGTCGTGGACCAAAATGGACGCTGATCGTTTATTAGCAATAATTCGTGACTTCGAATCAAATGTTAAGGTTAAATGGAACATGCTCTCAATTTCATCTTAAGTGAGATAATATTGTTACCTGTGGGAATTTAAATATTATAAAAAAAGGCAAAATTGTAGATGGAGACGAGGGTATATTTAGAAATTTCAAAATTCAAAGTATGAAAGGGGATGAGGTTTATAAATATTTAGGATACCCGCAATCGAATAGATTAGATCACACTAGTATTAAAAATGATATTAGGATTAAATTTCAAACTAGGATCAGAAAAAATTTTAATGCAATCTATCTGCTAAAAATTTAGTAAAAGCAATAAATACTTGGGCAATACCTCTACTAACGTACTCATTTGGCATAATTAAATGGTCCAATACAGATTTAGATAGTTTAGAACGATTAATTAGAACTACGTTAACAAAGTTTAATTGCCATCAACCAAATTCAGCTATAGAACGAATTAATTTACCTAGAAATTTAGGAGGTAGAGGTGTAGTCAAAATAACATCTTTGAAACACAATCAGGTAGAAATGCTTAGAATTTTTTTCCATAGGAAAGCTAATAGCTCAGAAATGCACAAAATAATTTGCAAGGCAGATAAAAATATTACACCTTTAAATTTATATGACGAGAATGCCAACATTCTTATAAATACTAACCAGGAATTATTAGATTCCTGGTCAAATAAAATTATTCATGCAAAACACTTCAATTATCTCAACCAAACGTATGTTGACAAACTTTCGTCAAACAAATGGTTGAGTATTGGAGAGTTGAGCGCAGAAATAGAAGGATTTATGCTTGCCATTCAAGATAGAGTCACTAATTCTAAAAATTATAGAAAGCATATAATCAAAGATATAAATCAAATTGATGATTTACGTAGAAAATGTTTGGCTTTTCCCGAAACTATAGAACATATTATATCGGGATGTTCTATATTCTGCGCCGTCCGAGTATACATTTAGGCACAATCAGGTTGTAAAAATAATTCACCAAAGTTTGGTAATTAAACATATCTTGATTGACTGCCTTAATATAGTACCATATTATGAATATGAACCAAATTCATTTTAGAAAATGAATTTTATAAAATATATTATGATAAAACTATACTAACAGACAGAACAATTAGTCATAATAGACCTGATATAGTTTTACATGACAAAATTAAAAAAATAACTTATATCATTGATGTAGCTATTCCAAATTCCTGTAATATTCAAAAAACTATTTCTGAAAAAATAAGAAAATACACAGATTTAGGAAATGAGATTAAAAGAATTTGGCATTCTCGGACAATATTACCATTTGTTATTTCGGCCACTGGCATAATACCTAGGAATCTGATTCAAAATTTAAGCATATTAGATTTGTCAAAGAATTTGTATATAAAAATGCAAAAATCAGTAATTTTAAATACATGTAGGATTACAAAAGATTTTTTAAATATTTATATTGAGGGATCAGTAGGATTTATAGGTTCAATTAGAAATGCCACAGAGCCGAACCCTCTGATATGAAAATATCTGGAGTCGGTGAATTATATTCCCATTTGGTCTCTAGTAGGTTGACATGTTGTTCTTGTATTGTTTTGTATTTATAATACTTATACAGTGCAATTGCATAGCGTGGGTTGACTAGATGATCATTTGGGGAAGTGTGTGAAAGGGTTTAGTTTTTCCTGAGGGGAAAATTTAACCCGGACATTTAAATCTGGTATATGTAGATCAGTGATTTCTAAAGTGGGCGGTGCCGAATCCTAGCGGGCGCTTTGGTATAGTTGTTCAGCGAATGAATGTTAACGAAAAAATATTACTCTCACAGTTGCATCGCTTGCCACACAGTACAAAACTTATATGCGTCTATCGAGGTTTACATTTTGTTAGTGCCCTGTCCGTTCAACGGACGTTGGCTATCAGGTTGGCTATGCGGACTTTGTTTACTGCGGCCCGGAACAGCTCCACGGTAGACTAGCCAAACCACTGTCTCAGGTTTTTCAGCCATGAGGTTATCCTTCTTCCAGGGCCCCGTCTTCCGGCAATCTTTCCCTGCATTATGAGATGCAGGATCTCATACTTCTCTGGATGTCTCATCACATGTCCAAGATATTGAAGTTTTCGGATTTTTATAGTTTTAATTACTTCATTTTCTTTATTCATTCGAACCATAACATATTCGTTTGTAACCCTGTCCACCCAGCTTATTTTAAGTATTCTTCTGTAGATCCACACCTCGAATGCCTCAAGTCGCCTAATTAGTTCTTCAGTAAGCGTCCATGCTTCCATTCCATAAAATAATAATATAATAATCGGAATATTGGAAATGTGCAAATGCACCAATACATATACCAATACACAATAGTATGTTTGTGTTATTGGCATCAATTGTATTTGCCTGATTTGGCCGAATAGTTCGCGGTACCTAGAGTTGTAGATTCTCCCAATTTAGCCCTGGTGAAAGACCCATGGTGCATTGAATTGGCTTTAGCCGTGTTTGTAGGCCAGATGAAAATAGCTTATTTTTCAATGTAGGAACTAATAGTAATTCGATTTTTAAATGCTGGCAATGTTCATTGAATTGCCGCTGTAGCGCGTGGGCGTCGGACCGCGCATTTTCCTGTCCGAAACGTTGGCTAAAGAAGGAGATAGCGCAACGCGGCATAACACCCCAAAAATAATTCATGGAAAACGTTATTTTGTTTCGAATATCGCATGCAACAACTTCCTACACATTATTTTATTCTCCATGTTTCAATCCTTTTCTGATACACCTTTGTAAATCTATGTGATTAATAAATTTAATTTGTTTTAAACTGCATATTTTCAATTTCGATTGGTTTTTTAAACCACTTTATCATGAATACTAGTGGTTCTTACACCAACCTTACTCTTCTCCATCGCCTTCCCTTCCTCACTACCTTCAGTCTACATCCCTCTCTTCGGGATGCCATTGTCCCACTTTTTTTATAGAGGAGCAGCTGGGACTCATGAAGAGTCCCAGCTGCTCCCATCTGGAGCCTGTGAGACTATGGCATCCCCAATTGGGGTATGTTGTGAGGCTGAAGGTAATGAGGAGCGAAAGGAGATGAGTAAGAGGAAGGCGGGGAAGTTCCTGGCTACTCAGATCTGGTCATCAAACACGGCTAAAAAAGCCATTTCAAGCAACGTTTCAATTCTGAATGGTGGTCTTACACCAGGGCGATACTGAGAGTAACTTCCACTCTGGAACGTGCCGCAAATATAGGTGATATATATTGATTAATAAATTAATTATGAAATAACAGAAATAAGTCAAATAAAATTTATTTTACAATAAAAACACATATAAATTTGTTGTAGACCACTTTATTTTATAAACACTCTACCGGTTTCAGAAGCACCCTTCCTTAACAGTTATAATATTATAACAGTTATAATATTCTCCTGGCGAAGGAATGGTGCTTCTGAAACCGGTAGAGTGTTTATAAAATAAAGTGGTCTACAACAAATTTATATGTGTTTTTATTGTAAATTATGGCGAGCCAAAAAGTTAATGCTTTTTACAAATACGTAAAATTTGTTTTCGCACGCCGGGATTCGATACTGTTACCTTCAGATTGCGAGTCCAATGTCTTACCTCTCGACCACGGAGGCCGCTGCGAGCAGCTTGGGACTCACATAGTGAGTAGTTTCACAAAAAAGAGTCTCCGAATAAATGTTCTATGATCTATGATAGAAATCTATGTATCAAGTACACACATAAAATAGGACGCACGATATAAATAATTATCTAACTTTTTCTGTTGCATAATCAACGGACGTGACCCAGTTTCCGAAAAACTCAGTAGATGCGATTTATAACAATTATTTTTTCTTACACTGGAAAGTGTTTTAATGAGTGCGGGTTAGTTTGGATCATTTAGGACAGAACTCGTTAAAGCATCACGCACTGTTTGTATGCAATTGAATTAACATATTTTTATGATTGCGTGTTTTCTACCTGAAATAAACATTGTTATTTTCTGCGTTATAACGAAGATTGGTTCAAGAATTCGATGCCATGGTCATTATTTATAATGCTTCGTGTAAGAGTTTAAACTGGGTACCACCGCCCCGGGAACCATTTATTGGAATACCAACACCTCTTCCATAGGTCATCCCAAGTGGTTCGCCACGTTTGGCGACTTAGCAAGGGTTCCCGGGATCATGGGGTGAGATTTTTTAAGCTCTTGGCGGCCGTGTGTCTGCCCACCGGCTTCGTGGCGAACCGGATCGAGAGAGACTTTTTGAATCCCTCGACCCATCGCCATGCACATCATTTGAAGGGATGTCCTACCCAGTACCCACCCCTCATACCTATTTTCTTACCAAAACCTCTTCTTCCTTTCCTTAAAAAACCCTCCATACAGCATCCCTTAAGATGACAGAGGCCCTGAGGAAAATTATTTTATGGAGCTAACGTAGAAAAAAAACTAGTAGAAAAGAATTCTAATAATAGGCCGCTTCTCTGCAGAGATAGGCATAGAAAATAGACCGCCAAACAACTCGGTCACACTGCTTCGCATTGTCACTCCAGCGCATTGGTGACCTTCTTCAGCTTCTTTTGTCTTTCACTTTGCCAGTGACTATGAGTTTCTCCAAGTTGGAGTCATTCATATACCTATGTATACTAAACCAAGTTGGACTGCAGTAGCGAAGCGTAGGGGGGGAGCGGGGGGGGCGGGCCGCCCCGGGTGCCACCCGATAGGGGGTTGACATTCGACCGTGGAAAAAATATTACGAAGGATATTGTCACCAAAGCATTGTATACATGAACACGGTCTGTTATTTTCTTTCATATGTTCCCCGTGGAGTGCCCCGAATTTTGTGTCATGGTCTTGTTATAGGCGAACGTAACCTGTATTTGTGGAGAAATCTGAAATTCCCTAGCCACTCCCCCCCCCAGGATGGACCAATTCGAATTTAGCGTTTTGAATTTTTTCTCAAGTCAACTTTCAAAGGGGGGGGGGGGGTGACACCACGCCCTGGGGGGTGACATCCGCCCCGTGTGCCACCCATGCTAGCTACGCCACTGAGTTGGAGTCCACAGTTTGGCGAGCAAAGTTGTTTACGTATCTAAAAATACGTTGTAGGCAGATAGTTGAGAGCCTATTATGGATGCCTAGCTCTTCCAGAATGGACACATGTGTGCATCTGGCTTTCCATGTAACCATAAGCTTTTTTCTCCGGCATCAAATTTCGAGGGCTTCTATCCGCTTTATTTCGCTGGCTCTAACGGCCGTTGTTCCCAAACCTACTGATCAACTGTTGAATCGAAATAAGGAATTCCAGTCCAAATTAAATTTTTTTTTTTTTAATAAATAATGTCGTTCTAACTTAAATAACTGCATTTTTTTATTTTTAGAGTGAATCGTGTGACGTCATCACTCTCGAAAAATTACTATAAGATCGGGAAATCAGCTGTTCAACTGGCGCCATTTTGAAATTCAGAGTTCGAAGTATTCTCCCTAGAGTAGCATTACTATTTTTTGTGCAATAGTTTTTAAATATTTTCAATAATAGAGATAAACTAATAAGAGATAACTTTATTTATGAAACTGAATTATTTAGGCCTAAATAATGTTTCAATAAACACAACAACTAAATCTATATAAATAGTATGTAAATAAACGAATAAGATGAAACGTTGTTAATACGATGGCTTGTTTCATTCCTACATTCCCATACAATGATACAATGACTTTACGGAGATCAGTGACGTCACCAATAAACATTTCAATAATACCAACTTGACGGCGTGTTTCTATGACCCGATTAAAAATGTTTTTTTTTTAAATATATTTTTTTAAACTCTGCGTTTAATATTATTTAATTAAACTTATATATTCAGAAACAACGTTTATTGTTCTACATGAACATATTTTTTTAAGGCCATAATATTTTTCCCTGGAGATCCTTATTTTGGCTCTACCCTCCTCAAATGCACAAATACGCTCTTCTCAATACAACTCCCCGACCAACAGGAGAATCGTGCGTTAGATACTAAACAAATTAGCTCAACTGATCGGAGACTCAGATTGATCGATCGAAAAGTTGGAAACAACGGCCGTAAGAGACCATGCTTCCACACAATATGGCTAAAATCAACGCCCGGACACTTCTATTATAACATTGTATAAAGGTGCTCTCTGTATGAATTTTATTAGGATAAACACATTGCATAATATACCTACACTAAGTAATAACTAATAACGTTCGTAAAATAGATAACATCAGAGCAGAAAAGATGACCATATCTAAGAGTATCTTTATTTGCTTTGCATAATTTGCTATTAAGTATTTGTAGGCGCCGCATCCTCACGTGAAATAATGTGCGCTGTGCAAATGGGCGGCTTGAGCAAGGGGGCGTCCGCTTGAGTTTTCCTCTGAACGAATTGATTTATTAGTTTTCATGACAAAATGAATTCGTTCGTTACAATACATCATAAAACGCCAATGCGAAATACAATACCTCATAAAGCAGATCCCTGATATGTAATAGTTGTAAAATCAAGAATCGAATCTTTACGTTGAAATACCTACTATAGGGAAGCCTCACATGATTAGTGAACGATTCCATGCCTGAGTTTATTATTAAAGTCGGGGAGTTTTAAACTCCGTTATATTTGATTAATGATCAAATCGTTTATCAGCGCCATTTAAAATTTTCATGTATGAACGGCCCAACGTCTCAACCGATTACCGCTGATCATGATTTGGTCAAAAGCTGAAACGGGCCTAGAAAATGAGTTTAACTCGAACTTTTCAAATGTAAAAACATCCAAAGCCGGTCATCGAATTTATTCTTTATAAAATGTGACGGGACCACGGGGGTTGAACCATCCCAAGTAACACAAGGACACTACTTGTAGAATTTGTTTTGAAAAATGAGTTTTCACATCAATTTCATAATATAATGAAGATTTTTTTACATTTGTTAGTGTGATGGGTTTCCACCGGGGATGGTGTAAGTTTCTCGTGGTCGAGGGCTTCCACAGATTTTATATTAGTGGTAATCAATAAATACAGTTCGGTTCTTCTTACTGAGTTTTAATGAACAAGCAAGTGCCTAGTATAAAATATTGTATCAAGTGGAGATTTCAAGTCAAGAGCCACAATGGACAAAGTATATCCCTTATAAATATAGTTATACATGCTGTCTCTTTAATGCGTACGATCTCTCTCATATCATCGTACATACAACAATTACCACAGTTAGTGGTTTGTATGGCAAAGTTTGTACATGATGAAAGTATAAAGCGTAACGTAAGAATAATGTCACAGTTTTCATTCATCCTCATTAGGTTTCCTGTTTTGAAGCGGCCTGTAGTTTTGTTTTATATATTTGTTTTCGTTTCTGTAAGTTGATTATCACTTGATCTCTCACCAAAGTTTCGACTATAGTTTTTAGTATATTAATTTCTATTATTGTATGTACTTCATTTGATTTGTGCATTTTATAGTTTGGTAACGTGAAATTTAATATTTCTCCATTCAAAAGATGTACCTATTCAAACTGGGAATAACCGGTAGTATATATGTCTGGCAGTGGAGTATTCAGATATTTCGTTTAAAGTGGGTATAAATACAACATTTATTGAATATCAGTAATAAATTTCGTATTATCAGTAATGAATGGTTTTAACACTGTTTTCAGGAATGCTTGAAATGCTTTTTTATGCTTGCTCTAGCTTTCGCATTCGTTTACCTATGTGTACGAAACAAGGTAGGTACATATATATTTAATACTTTGTATTACTGTGTACCACCCGCTGCGGTCCTGCTCTGCATAATTTGATGTAATTGAATTCTATTTTACACAGACCTATCGGTACATATATAATACATATCTGTTCTTATTAACTAGTTTCTGAGTGTATTTAAACACAAAATATAGTTACCGTGTCGAAGATCTTATTTGCAGTACTTTATATAACCAGCCCGCAATTAAGTACAATGTTATTGATTCAATGTCTCGTTATCGCACCTATTAAAGCCTTAATTATTCTAAAGCGTATTGTTATAAACGTGATCTTGGAAGCAATAATTGATGGTACATTATCAAATTTATTCATTAAAAAGTCATTAACGATGTTCTAAGTTGTGGAATAATTGCCGTTTTATCGATAAGTATCAAACGTTAATTGATCATTATTTTTTTAATGAGAATTGGAATGCTTGCGGTCTAGTAGCACATTATGCAGCATAGCGGTGGTGTTCCTGCGTTGATTTTATTCTGAGTTGGCATGGACTCTATGAATAGATGTCATGCGTTCAAACCCAGCGAAGTAAAATTAACTTTACTGTGAATCGATTTGTATGAGTTTTTCCACTAACATCTTTTTCTAAGTCTCTCTCTCCGGTTTCAATCCTGGGATTGGTTTGCAGCAATTTCCTCTATTCTTCTATTCCATTCTTGTGCGGCTCTTTTGAAGTCTGCATACGATGAGCAGCGCACGTCCACCAGCAGGTCCTCCAGGTACTCTCGGCGTGGGCGTCCCCTAGGGTTTGTCCCCTCGGTCATGCCCTCCATTATGGCATGCAAGAGGCCTTCTTGTCGTATTACATGGCCGATCCATCTTGCACGCCTTTCGGACAAGGTCCTAAGCAGGTGCCTTCCTCCTTCGATTCTTTGGAGCACCTCCTCATTTGTAATGTGGTCTCTCCAGGAAATTCTAGTCTTCTATAGGACCACATCACAAAAGCCTCTAGTCTCCGTTTATCTCTTTTGGATAGGCACCATGTTTTGCAGCCGTACATCAAGATATTCCATACATAGGTCTTGATGAGGAGTATTCCCAGTTTTAGGTCTATATTATTCGATTCTATTATTTTCGACCTTTTATTGAATGCAAGCCTAGCCTGGTGTATACGGCTGTCGACCTCGCTCTTAGACCAACCGTCCCATGTTATTTTGCTCCCGAGGTATACAAATTCCTTGGTGTTCTTTAGTGGAACTCCTGACATCTCTACTATCATCTGATGTTGCGTTCGACCTACAGTCAGCAGCTTTGTTTTGTCTTTATTTATCTTTATGTTGTAGTTGTTTTGAAGAATGCTTTGCGTGGTTGTTAATGCCTCTTGCAGTTCTTCTTCGCTTTCAGCAACCATAGCAATATCGTCAGCAAACCTTATCATATCCACATTTTGCCCGTGTATCTTTACACCTTTTCTGTGACTCATTCTCTCTCTCAAGTCATCAATAGCACTTTGTATATAAACGTTATAAGCGTCTAAGTACTTTACTAGCATGGCACTAGTAAAGTACCTTCTTTTTGAATTGAAAAGTTCTTTGAAAAGACTTTAGATCTATTAATCGTCTTACATAATCTTACACACTACTAAATGATCAGGTTGCTGCAGAATCTCCCTATTGTAACTCTTTTGCCCTTTCCCGACCTTCTCACTTAGAAAATGAATTTCAATATTGTGAATCTATAATAGATACCTACCTGCACATTAATATATTTTTTTAATTCGCATTTTAAATATTTCATGTTATAAGCTAATTCTAACGTGACACATTTCGTATGATCTAGGTAGGTAGGTGCTTTATTAAGAATTACTAAAATTAAACACAACAATATCATCCCTTTCATTTTTCATTTGATATTATTGTCTTTGGTATTGTTAAATTATCCAAACCTACCAATAGGGGGCATACATTAATGACGTGAGCAGTTTTCTTCCAACCTAGACCCCTCTCCTCCCCCTTGGTGAGATAAATTTGGGCCACTTCGTATATTCTTTTCTAGTAACGTGAGTTTTACTCGACCCCCCCCCCCCCTTTTGAGCTCACGTAATTAATGTATGCCCCCATACACGTGTTATGTTCTTAGTTCTATAAATTGTTATTACTGCTAAAAAAGTATATATGAATATATTTCATCCATTTCTCATTTACTGTATCATTATGTATTCTACATTACAATCTCTACAATATATTGTTAATAATGTTATAAATGGCCTTTAATATTTCTCACAATAGTAAAATGAGCTCCATTATTACAAAGAACGGTCAGGTAACGCTCAGTGTATGTGAATATGTATGTAGTTTTAATGTCTCTCAACAAATGTCGTTATTATAGGTAGTTATATGTAGTTTTAATGTGTCTTAACAGAGGTCAGTAAGTTGTACCTACTACACGAGAGCGACATCTGTCGCCCGATCGGGTCTAATACCCGAAACGTTACGAAGTTAGCCGATCATATCCGATCTATAGGTGGGCACCTTCAGTGACCATTTCCCCTGCTCCGGATTAACACAGAGCATCCTATTGAGCGGACGTTAAATATTGGTAAATAAGAGGATAATAAAATCCCGGTCATCAGAGGTGTGTTCATCACAGAAAATAAAAATACACCACAGTAACTAAAAGAAGTATCTAATTATAAACTTAAAAAAAATAAATTAACTACTTTGAGAACTTTCATAAAACAATGATTACAGCTACTTAGAGTGTCAAAGTAACTCCATTAACCGTTTTTATTATAAGTACTTGAAGTAATAAATAAATTAAAGCATTTAATTATAAACTTCTGTACATTTTCAATCCGATTTTTGGCTGGTTTTATTGTGACGTAAGATTTCTTTGTTTTAAAATCACATTGCGGTGTGGACAAGTAAAAAGTGGTCCGTAATAAACTTTCCAGCGAAATAATACTATAATTCAAGGTGATTGAAATATATCAGAATGGAGTAAGGCATTTTGAAGGTTATTTAACCGTTACGTTTTAATTTAGTAACTGTTTTCACTTAATTTAGTTGTGCTATTCGGTCGCGTAATCTCAATATATAAAATGAATGGTTCTTTGTTTGTCCCTTATTATTTCGTAAACCATTCATCTGATTGCGATGAAACTTTGGGGATTTGTTGTGTGCACGACCGCGACGGTTTCTATGTATAACGATGAGCTCTGCAATTTTTCACTAGGTGGCACGCGAGTTGTTTGAAAACTATATGTATGTCATATAGTTTAGCGGCAGGGAGAGGAAGAGAGAGGTATAGTTGTGGTACCGGATGGGTGGAGGGGATTGAAGGAAGGGGGTTTGCAGGAGGGGAGAAGTGTGGAAAGTGGAAGAGAAACGCGGGAGGGGAGGGAAGAACACCGGACTACTCTAATGAGATCTTTTTTTACATTACCTCCACATAGGAGGCCCTGAGGAAAATAATTCCACTCAGGACCTATCTCATCTTTGGGGTTGTTGTGTGGAGGGTCTTATTAGGAAAGGGAGGAGAGGAAGTTCTGGGAAGGAAAAGGGTATTAGGAGTGGGAAAGGTCCTGGGGGTCAGTGTGTCGAGGAATGACGGACGTATGAATCCATCCCTCCCACTGCGGTGCAATGTGATTTTTCAGAGATAGTACGGCCGGAGGAGTCAAAGATAACCACTCTCTTCTGATCCCGCCTGCCATGCAGCTGGTCTGCAGACGCATCCGCCGCCAAGACCCGGACAAACCTCACCCCATGAACCCGGGCACTCCTGCTAAGTAACCAAACGTATCGAACCCCTTAGGGTGATCTATGGCAGAGGAGTTGGTTATCCAATAAATGGTTCCTGGGGTGGCGGTACCCATACCTAAGTATACCATATATAAGTCTGATCAATACCTAAAATTTTAAGCCGTGTGCTTTTTTAAACGACTTCGAAAAGGAGGAGGTTCTCAATTCGACTGTATTTTTAATTTTTTTATATATTTTTTTATTTTGTTACCTCAGAACTTTCGACTGGGTGAACCGATACTGATGATTCTTTTTTTATTTGAAAGCTGGTGCTTCTCGTGTGGTCCCATTTTAATTTGGTCCAGTTCTGATAATGGTATCCATGAGAAAATCATATAAGTCTTAAATTTGCATCAAGTATGTGCGCGACAAATGGACGAATAACTCAATATCACGCCAACCGATTTCGATGATTCTTTTTTTATTGGAAAGGATGTACTTCAAGGGTAGTTTGATGAGAGTTTGGTTAGGTTCTGATTATGGGATCTATGACAAAGTAACGGAACTCTCCAATTCTGAAGAACAAATTTACGATACTCGGCCGAATCTTAATCGAATTAGTTAGTGTACTTCAGATTCACTAAAAATCAAAAAATAAACAAAAATTTTAACAAAACAAAAAAACGACTTCAAAAAATGCACTAAAAAGTAAAAAAAATAATTTCGTATTCTTCTACAACTTTATAATCAACTTACCTTTTCTACTCATCAATATGTAGGTACGATTGTTATTTTTGGAGTCGGTGTCAACCAAGGTACCCGCGGCCCGGCGTGTTCACTTGACAGCTCCTCTCCCGCCGACACCGACTCCAAAAATAACAATCGTACGTACATATTGATGAGTAGAAGGTAAGTTGATTATAAAGTTGTAGAAGAATACGAAATTATTTTTTTACTTTTTAGTGCATTTTTTGAAGTAGTTTTTTTGTTTTGTTAAAATTTTATTAATTTATGAAATCGAAACGTCTTTTGTATTTGTTACACCATTAACAACTTATCAAACGCCTACAGTTATTGATTTTACATCCATATAGATCAGAAAAAATTCTACGCTTTGGTGATCTGTTTGCGTTGTTTATCAATATTGCGCAATGTAGCGAGATGTGAATAAATTAAAGATATCTTATTATAGATAATCCTTATGAAGATGCACATTCCCCACGTGCATATAAACCGGCTAACACGTTTTATCGATGGTCATTTGGTATTCAAGGAAGTCATCTCTTGTAGGTATTTAACTATTATTTCTTAGAAAACTGTACAACTCGGGATTTCCAAACCGCAGAAGATGTAAAAATATTACACGGAATGTACAACTGCGATTTTAAAATACAAAGAAACAAATTAATTAACACTAGATCCGTAATAATATCAAATGCTTAATTAAAATATCGTAAACACGTTGTTTGTAGACTCTCCGTAATTAGCAGGGTTTTTTTTTTAAATTTATTTAGTAACTATATATATATTATTTTTTACATTTTTATATGAAACATGTTAGTTAGGTGTATATATAAAATATAAAATATATTCGTAGTCCTTCTCACTAGGAGATCCTGTGCTGAGGGGGATTATGCTTTGGATAAGTTTTCAGCGACTTCTATGGTTTCGCTTCATTGGTTGGATAAGGTTTTCCAGAAACTTCTATGACTATGTTTTAAATATACTAGTAAGTTTTCCGATAGTTCTTTCATCCAACATTTAATGTCCTTAATGTAGCTATTTTTTGTTTTAATTTGTTTTATACTGAATGGGAGTTTGTTATAAAACTTTACTGCTAAAAATTCAGAACTTCTTTTCCAAATGAAGAGTTACACTTTTAATGTAGCTATTTTTTGTTTTAATTTGTTTTATACTGAATGGGAGTTTGTTATAAAACTTTACTGCTAAAAATTCAGAACTTCTTTTCCAAATGAAGAGTTACACTTTGGTATATTAAGTATGTCTGTTTGTTTGGCTCTGGTTTTATGAGCATGTGAGGTGTCTGCCCCTGAATCATGTTTGTGGTGAGGTTTGTCCGGCTTTTAGCTTCGTCTGTCTACCAACTGCGTGGCGGGCCGGATAGGAAGAGACTGGTTGAGGGAGACCTTTTGACCGCTCCAGCAGGACTGTCTTGAAACACGGCATTGCACTGGGAGGGATAGATGTATACGTCCGTCACTCCTGGACACACTGACCCTTAGATTCTTACCCACCCCTTGTACTTTTTCTTTACTAGAACTTCCTCGCCTTCCTTTCCTAAAAGGACTCTCCATACATCATCCCCAAAGATGAAATAAGCCCAGAGAGAAATTACTAAAAACTTCTTCAGCGCCGTTGTGCTTTGAAACTCGATGAAGCAAAAAATAGCGGCCATAAACAAAGAAGAACGCAAACAACTACCATTTAGCTTGTGAGAGAATGAGACAGTATAATCGGTCTTCTCTTTGTGCGGTGCTTCGTAGCCTCCCAACTCTTGTCTACTTTAGTTTTCTGAAGGTTTCACTTGTACCGCGTGTGAATTGCACTCTCTGTTTTTACACACAGGAGACTCCCAGAAAAACCACCACCTTGAAACGGAAACTTAACTCACAAACAAATGTACATACATGCGAAATGCAAAACGATCGAGCTAAAACAGAACTCATCAGTCAGTAAACATTGCTTGGTTAATCATTACTTGGTTAGTAGGTATAAAATGAAGTCGCTCCCGCTGTCTGTGCGCTTAGATCTTTTAAACTACGTAACGGATTTTCATGTGATTTTCACCAATAGATAGAGTGATTCATGAGGAAGGTTTTAGGTATATAATTTGTCAAGGTTTTGTCTAAATTGGTTGGAATATATAAATAAGTGGGCAGCGTGCTGGCAAGCGGGCGGTGTGGATTTGAGTTAAGGGGTTGCGTTGGTTATAAAGGTTGGGTAATGGCGTGGCGTTGTGTTTCATTAGCCACAGCAACGTGTCCGGGTCTGCTAGTACTGAATAAAAGGTTAATTATTTTTACTTATTTCGTATTAGGTATTAAGTTTTAAAATACCATAAATTGAATATTAACTAATTTTGTTGTTTTAATATTACATACATGCGGGTACCCATATAATCAGCAAGTTATTAGCATGTTTTACGTTGTTCAGCTCACAAATAAAATTCCAGAGTGCTAATTTCTTTCGCACACTTATTTCCTTGAGATAAACAGATAAAAATAAACCTTCCTCGAGCAATGAACCTGGAGCTATTTGGCTGTAGACCTTTGTAATGTCCGGTTAGCTGAGTTCAGAACCGAAATGGTATCGTAAGGATTACGCTGCCAAGGCCGAATATTCACCTCGCTAAATCGATTGTTGTATTCGTATGAATACAGAATTGGCACAAATATATGCCGAGCACATTGAGATTTGCCATACAATTTGAATTATCAATAGAACATCGTTTCGGATGAGATTTACAATTATTCACGAATTGCTCGTTCATAGATAAGGAAAAACCAATTATGGATTTTTTCAAATTAGATCCACACAGTTGGCCCTAAGGAAAATATTCCCGACTGGGCCTAGGTGATATTTGTAGAAGATATTTTTAGAAAAGGAAAGGAGAAGATGTTCTGGGAAGGAAAAGATATGAGGGGGGTTAGGACCAGGAGTAATGGACGTATGAATCCGGTGGACGTATTAACCCCGTAAACCAGGGCACCCCTGCCACGTCACCAAAATAGCGAACCACTTGGGGTGACCTGTGGCAGAGGTGTTGGTTATCCAATAAATAGTTCCTGGGGCAGAGATATCCACACCCGCCTCTCAAATTGAACCATTGGATTAAATCACTGATACAATACTTACAAATTACAGTTTTTTTATTGTACCTAAGCCTTTCTTGAAAGAATGTTTTTACATACTAAGTTGTTAATTCAAGTTCATATCCGTATGTACATGTAACTACAAGCGCAAATAAACGATAATTCTTGCAAAAGTGTTTTTTACTTAAATAGTTCAATTAGCGCCATCTATGAAAGAGCAAATAATGAATTTTTTTTTAGTTTACCAGGTTTACCTATTGTCCCATCATTGAAGTTTTTTATGCTTCAAATTGGTTGAAACTGTGTTGAACAATTTGTAGATTTTTTGGGAAACTTGGGTTAAAACGTAAAACTATTCTTTTTACGGGATTCTTAAACATTTGCTGGTCTATCTGGCGAGAATCCTACAAAAAAAAATCATCTTATAATTTACTGAAATTCAATGTGATGTGTCAAAATTCTTAACTGAGAAAATACATGTAAAACAAAAATAAAACAAAGTGATTTTTGTATCATTACGTAAAGTAAGCTTTTCCAAAGTGCGCTCCACGATTGAATTTGACAGCCACCTGTGGTCTGGAGCCCCGAAAGAGATGAAAAACCGTTGACTCTGTGGAAAGTGGGCGGTCTTCGATGGATTGTCATATCAACAAACGGATTGCAATTTTTAGAGCACAGGTGTAGAGGGTGGGAAAGCTGTCCTAGTGTTTCAATGGAAGATTCTCCAGGGTCATTAATCTAGGGTCTTATCCCTTCGGCACCGGTGCACAATTTGGGAGGCGGGAATGGAAACCGCCGACCCGGGAGCCTTTATTGGATAATCAACACCTCTGCCAGTGGTTCGCTACGTTTGGAGATTTAGCAGGGGTGCCTGCGTTCATGGGGTGAGCTTTGTCTAAGTCTTGAAGGCGGATGACCAGGACACACTTAACCCCAGATTCCTTCCTACCCCTTAAACCCTTTTTTTTACCAGAACTCTCATCTCCTTCCCTTAAAAAACCCTCCACACAGCATCCCCAAAGATGGCATAGGCTCTGAGGGAAATCATTTTCCTCAGGGCCTCCTGTGTGGAGCCCATGTAAAAAAAAAAACAAAACTAAAGTAGACAAGAGTGGGGACGCTACGAAGCACCGCTCAGAAATAGACCGATTATACTATCTCGTTCACTCGTAGGCTAAATTCTATAGATGTGAAAATCCTAAAAATTGTTTGCATGGTTCAGAAAATCCAAACGGTGAGCTCTAACATCATGACAATTGCTCAGATTTTAAGACAAGACGATACCTATGTTTCTTACTCAATCAACACTTAATTTCAATTATGATCAAGGTCGCTGGGAAATGAACCCATATAACAGTTTAAAAGTTACATTTCGCACGATTTACGATTCCACTGTGAGGAAACTTGGTACCTATTCTTGTGTAGACTACAGCGACGGGATGTCCCGTTGATTCGGGGACAATAACCTCACTACTCACTACGTGATGCCTTTTTAGAAGAACCACCAGAATAATCGTAGGAAGTCATTATCCGTCACAAGCAAACAGTAATGGGAATTTAGAAATCATTTTTCAACAATATTTTGAATACTTCTTACTATGTGTTGGAACTAATAAGAATATATCTTTGTTTAAATCTACTAATTTATTGAAGTTCAAAGCAAACGTTGAAGTTTTGATGCCAGAATCAAATAACATGCAAGAGCTTTATAAACAATAGTTTCTCTAAATTCGCCTTTTGATAATTAAATAACGGGATGACGTTGCGAGATGAAAATGTATATTATGTATTTGATTCTATGATAGTCGGTCTCCCGACAGTTGCCCCCCGGCATACTTATACACAATATAGTGTCTTTTTATGGAAAATACGGCGTACCTACTTACACAAAATAGTTTAAATTGTTTCCAGTACCGAATGTCGATGACATATTTAAGCAAGCTTCCATTATAAAAATGTGTAAAGAAAAAAATAACAAATAATATCAAGAATTTTACAATCTAATGAGATGTGGAAATCAATTTATTACACCTAATTTTAAAACAACTCAAATGCAAAACCATTATTTTTACCAAGTCATAAAAAAACTATAAAAACCTTCCTTCCCAACTGCGCTGTATTAACAACAAATCAGAACAAATAAATAAAATTAAACAATTTTTCAAAACAAATTACATAAAATACTCGTACAGCCTAATTAAGAATCGTTGCTCAAGAGTTCCTCCTTTTTAATAAGGTATACATGTCCAATGATGACCTTAAATATAATATTTTATAAAATTTAAATGTAAAATTGTAACTAATATTCTTTATATTACAATAAAAAAAAAGAAAATAAAAAGGGCCCCCAAGAGGGGCGCAGACTGCAGATAGGATATACCGCCGAATAACGGGAGTATAAAACTTATTTTCATTCAAATGATAAGTCAAGGATAAAACTACTTGTCTATGTAATTTTTTCACTAGCGTATTAATACAAAAAAAATCGACATTTTAATAAATTTTATTTGATATTCACAAGTTCTTATAATGATAGGTGTTTTTTAAGTAGGTTTATGTATAAAAAACTATAATTTTACAATAGTTTTAATTTTGGGGGGAGGGGGGGGGGGGCTATCCACCGTATTATATTGAGGTACAAATTTCATGATATCAGAGTTTGCCAAGAAATAATTTATGAAACAATGATAGATAGATCAAATCTCTTGATATAAAAATTAAAAAACTGGAAAATTTTGAGATTCTAAGAATTTTTATAATTGGTTATTTAGAATTTAGACGATGACGTATCTATATGACCCGGATAACTTCGATCTTTCTTAACTACACTTTTCCTTACCAATAACTATTGTTTCTCTCTCCTTCTACTCACAAGTTTACATAGGTAGGTACTTTATATCGTAATATAATTCGTTTGATTCTTATGATTGCTTTAAGGCCCGGCTTCCCACATTTCTACCGATTTATTACATATTTCCCTTAAACACTTCGAGTTTAAAATCTCTTAAAAAAACAGGTTATTCTTGAAGATAATAATAATAATTGGATAATTTGTATAGCGCCATTTTTGTAAAAAATCACCTCAATGGCACTGTAAATAAAAATAATGTATGATAATATCTACACGTTCCCCAGGCCGAAGCAGAAATTATATGAAATTCCCTCGATAGAAAAAAATCGCGAAGTACCTATGCTCCGAAAATTATTATAAACACTTTGTTTCAGTTATTTTAAAAGTTATGTGTTCGAAAAAAATTACAGTGTTTCCATAATGCTAGTTTTAATAATCCCCACGAGATTTTTGCTCTATTTTAAAAACTGGTCATGTTTTATTAAACATTTTCACTTAAATATTATCGTTTTACTTATTTTATATTAGCGCGCTCTCACTAACATTCATATTTACATATATCTCTCCATCTTCTTCTTTTTGAGCGCATACAACGCGCCTTAACAACCATTTCGAGTTGTTTCGACATTTGAACTTATCTCATCTCTGCTTCATCGTAAATCAAACGGCTGTTCTACCAAGAGCCAAGCCTACATATTACAATGTAATATAAGTTTTAGTTTGACTCACCTTTTCATGTCCAACTTGAAGTAAGTACCGCCATCAGAATTACCCTTGCAAGAATATCGATCTGCCTCGATAAACACGAAGTTGCAACACATCGCTAATGGTCCATTGTTGTTCATTGTTTATTGTAACCTTTGAAGGCACCAAATCTGTTTTCTACATACGAGTATCAAGTTCATTAATAACATAAAGAGGTTATTTACTTCTATCTACTAATGAGATTTATAATAGCATGCATTATCCGATTAATGTTTTTCTAATTATTCTTATGATTGTATCTATCGATACGTAGCGTTTTGCTACGTATGAGATTGGTTTGTATGAGAATTTAGGAATATTCCTAATATTAGGTTTTGTATGAGAGTTTAGGAACATTCTCAATTCAAGGGTTTGTATGAGAATTTAGGAATATTCCTAATATTAGGTTTGTGTGAGAATTTAAGAACATTCTTAATATTAGGGTTTGTATGAGAATTTTAGAACATTTCTAATAGAAAACTTTCATAACAGTGCTATGCTTATTGCCCTTGATATTTTTATATTACCACAAAGGAGGCCCAGAGGAAAACAATTTCCATCATCTTTCGGGATGCTGTGTGCAGGTTATTTTTAAGTAAATAAAGAAGAGAAAGCTCTGGTAAGAAAAAGAGGCATGAGGGGTAGGTTGGTGGGGTGTGTGTATGTCCAGAAGTGACGTATGTATCCACCCCTCTCACTGTGATACAGTGCGTTTTGATCGAGAGAGTCCGGCTGGAAAGGTCAAAAGGTCTGCCTCAATCGTCCACTCCCGATTCCGAGCACGCAACTGGCGGGCAGAAGCATCCGCCACCAAGACCTGGACAAAACTCTCCCCTGAACCTGGCCACCCTTGCGAAGTTACATTAGGTGATCAATGGCAGAAGCGTGATTGACTTTTTGAAGTGAAAACTTCTTTAGCGCAATTGAAACTCGATGAAACGGAAGCGAGCGACACTAAAAAGAGACAAACACATAAATCTATAGGATTTAGCCTGCGTGAGAATGGGATAGCATTAAAAAATATTTATTCACGGGTATTCGGTTCCAATATATCCACCGGTGGGATAAATCCACGTTTCCGCGCGAGCCTCCATTAGTGTTGTGGTATAAAGCGCCTGACAAACTTCAGCGGCCAGACATCCAGCGAAACAAGGGTCGAATCCTACGAAATCCTAAAAAAATCATATTTTTATTTTTGAGAAATCAATATCCAATATTCAAACCACTCCGAAATGAACCAGGCAAAAGAAAGCGACATCAAGCGACTAGCGACTACGAAGAAGAAAACACAAATACTAATCATGTGACTAAATAAATATATAGGAAACACTAAGTAAATGTGTAGGAAAAGGTGCACTGGAATTCGACAATCATCCTTCACATTGATAAAAAAAAAATTCTTCGCACTCTTGTCTACTTTAGTTTTCTGGAGGTTTCACTTCCACCGCATGTGAATTGCGCACTCTGAAATGAGATTCCATTATAGTTTCACACAGCATCCCCAAAAGATGACACAAACCCGGAGTGGAATTATTTTCCTCAGGGCCTCCTACGCAAAGATAATGTTAAAAATATGTGTTCTTGTGAAAATTGAAATAAGTGGTGATCGTAAATTTTACATGAAACAATTTACCTTAACTTTTTCTTCCCAATTTGCAGTGTTAAAGACTGTTTATTTTTTCAAAAGGAAAGCAGACCGGCAAACAATATTGTTACAAAGGCGGCTCAAGCTAATTAACATCTGGGCCAAGTACGAAACGGGATAAGTTATTGCAAATAATTACTCAATCTTTTGTTTCGAATCCTTGGAGTAAATTTAAATGTTCACGCAGTTTCTACATTTAACATAAAAGCGTACCCTATACTATTTCCTAATACAGTTAAGGCTGTAGAAATAGACTACAAAAAGCAAAATTAATTACATTTTATTTGTTTTACTTCGATACTTGCATATTTAATTGCTTTATGCAGTATTTCTTAAGGGGAACGGTTGCACGACCCATTTCATACAAAATTTAATTTACAAATAAATACCCAACCAAACTAAAAAAAATATGTTTTAATGAAAATTTATTGCAAGTATACGTAGTGCGGATATATACTAATTTATTGATTTGTGTTTTGAAGTATAATATATAGGCCATTACAGAATTAAATTTTTCTTGATTTTAGCGGAAATTTTAGCAATTATTTGTGAATTGATGATACACTTCTTACACCGCACTCAGAAGGACGTGCACAAAATATAATAATATCTTTTCAGACGCTGATATTTTCCATTTGTCCTGAGGATAATTTACGAATTGCATAATACAAAAAAATTAAATAAATTGTTAATCACGAACCCCTGCTGTGTGATATTTTATCATTTTCATTATGTTTTTTTCTTTTTTAATCATGTTTATCCTTAAACATTATCTTATGATGTGAAAATGTGTTAATAGTTTGTTTTCACATTATCTACCCTACATACTTTAATTCTTTGTTTTTTTTTTATTTCTTTTTTTTCTTCTTTTTCTACCACTTAATGATTTAATCTTTGTTTATCTATATATATACTATGAATTTTTGCAGAAACTTCCGATGGTTCATGCAACTATTAATATGTAATTACCGTAATAAAATATGTATTACTTTTTGTTTCCCAAACTAAAATATATAAAAATAAACATTAGAAAAATTAACAACGTTTTTACCAAAATATGATCTACGTAAATAAAAATGAATCGTCGAAATGTATGTACGCGCATAACTTCCGAACGACTGCACCAAATAGGATAATTGTTTTTTTGTGTTCGTTATTGTCAGGACAAAGTTTGTATAAAACTACGGGTGTCATTATGAAATTATATTAAAAAAATTGCAATAGGTGGCACTCGAGCTGTTTGAGAAATGAATGGACAGGGATCGAATGTGTAAAATGCCAGAGGGGGGGAGGGGAACCCGGGAGGGGGTTGGGAGGAGGGGAAACAAGGAGGGGGGAGGGGAACTCGGAAGACGGTTCACGGGACGGGGAAAGGAGGGGAGTGGAGTGGGGAAAGGGAAGGTGGAGGAGGTGGAGTGGAAACGCGGGAGGGGAAGAGGAGGCGGAGGGGAACGGGATGAATTGGAAAGGACACGCAGGGAGAAACAATTTTTTTATTAATGGCATAGCAATGCTTGCCGGGAACCAGCTAGTGAAATGTAAAATGAAAATTAATAAAAGAAAGCATTTTATTTTATTTTTCATTCTATCACCACAGCAGATAAGGCATTTATTTTTTATACTAATTATAATTAACTCGCAAAAAATCCAAAGTTTCCTCTAACTACATAACTTTTAATTAAAAAAATTATTATTATATTTGTTCAGGTATTTTGACATCAAATTTAAAATAAAATTTTGTATGAAACGGGCTGAAACGAAGTGAAACGGGCCCTACAAGCGTTCCTCTTAAATCTCAAAGTAGTTAAGAACATGTTTTCTTTAGCAATACAATTTTATTGTCATTTTATCCGAAGGTTAAGAGAGTTTAAATGGTCGGTTAAGTTCATAATTTAGGTCTTAATGTAGGTACGTAAATAGCTCAACTTTGTTTGTCTCATTACATGAAATTATTACATTTAATCGTTTTAGGCGAGTTTTCAATGTGATTGGGAACGGTTGAAACTGAAAAGGTTCTCACGTTTAGTGACTGTTTAAATATCGACCTTGAGGATGGACAAGCGGTAAAAACAATACAAATAAAGATAAGCAGGGTAATTGCATACTAACTCTGAAAGACCTTAGCATAAAGTAAGAGATTTGACAACTTTTTTGCGGTAATACTTTTCTTGTAAACAGTAAATAAACATAAAATATGGTAAAGATGTAATAAATAAGTAATAACACTAAGTTTTTAAGGCGAAATTTAGTGGAATTTCATTTCAACTACGTTTTACTCTGAATGGCTTAAGAGGGTATTACCCGAGAAAACCGGAAATATGTCATTTTTAAATCAGATTTTAGACGTATTGACTCCTTTCCACAAAAAATTATAAATGGATTTCGAAAGATTGTTCTTTTATCTAGAATTCGCATGTTTTAAATTTTGAGAAAAAATGTTTATTTTTAGTATAATACGATTATACCATAGGTCGCTGGCAGATTTGTTAAATTTAAAAAAAAGATTTTGTATTATACCACACCCATTTCAAATCGTATAATCATGCAGTAAAATAAATCAATACATTATTTGGGTATTGCATGTTTTAGAATTTTAATTTTAATTTTAATTTTAATAAAATCATTAAAAAATATATACGTACACGACGTGTAAAAAGAAGTAGAAACACGTGTACTACACGTGTTTCTTAACGAAAATTGTTCCGTTTGTGTATTTATTTGCGCACTTACAAACTAACATATTTCAGATTTTTTTAACATTATTATAACTTAGACATTATTGAAAAATGATAAATACTTATAATCAAAAAATAATTACGTACATTAAAGGGCCCGTTCCCACCGTACGTATAAAGTACATTATTTTAATAGTTTTATCAATACGCCTTTCAGCATTTTTGGATGTAGGTATAAATTAAAGCAAATTTGGAATGAAATAAAATCGATATTGAGTTATAATTTTAAAAAGATTATTACGCATACATCGGAATTTACAATTGCTAAAAGACCTAACTTACAACAAAGTTATGTTCACCAATTTTAACCAAATCGTGCAGAATACCTTTGATGTGATCTAAAATAAAGTACCTACCTACTACCTACTACTACCAACGTTAAAAAAATTTCAAGAAGGGCAACAGTGATAAAACTAAAAACAGAAAAATTAACTGTACATGAATAACAAAACACCAAACACTTTACGATGGCAATAATATTTTTTTAATTAAATGAAGACTATATAAGCGAAACTCAATCCAAAATCTGGAAACAGAAAAATCAGAAAAAGATATTGACACCTCTGGGACTTGAACCCAGGATCTCTTGCTTTCCGGGCAAACGCGCTAACCACTGCGCCACGGTGTCGATATTAAATTCGGTCATTTTTAACTATATCATACTTCGACTAAGAACCACCCACATTATCTTCATTTTCTTAACTCATATATTATTGGCATATATTTTTTTCTGGGTTATATTTTTTTTAGTTTTAAAATTATAACCCAGAAATCAATTCCTTCTTCTACGCTTCGTGAAAAATATAAAACAAAACTATTAAATTTGAAGTAATTCTGAACACATGACGAACTCCGCGGTAGAAAGGCAAGGACCTCGTCTATCAATCTGACGCGACGGTCGCGTATTCTAATCCCGGCGTGCACAAGTGATTTTATTTTATTTTTTACATTAACTCCATTCTGAGGAAAATAATTTCCCTCAGGGTGTATGTCGAGGTATGTGAGGGTCTTTTTGAGGAGAGGAAGGAATGAACATTGGTCTTGAAGAGACCCATGTTGTGGGAAGGAGGAAACACAGAGGCCGGCAAATCGATCCACAGCCGAGCTGTTTAAAACACAAGAACGAATCGAAAAAGCGACCCGTTCGCGTATTTCCAAAACCTATACCGATTCAGTCGACAATTTACATTTTAAATATACCTCTATATTGATTATTTTTTATCACATTGCAAAAACAAAAATTGTTCTAAAATCTAGATAAAATAATCTTTTTGATGAGTATATTAGAAATTAATAATTTTATTTCTAAATATTTAAATATTATTCCCATATATTGTAAATACACCTCTATATTGATAATTTTTTATCACTTTGCAAAAATTGTTATAAAATCTAGATAAAATAATCTTTCCAATGTGTAGATATATTAGAAATTAGTAATTTTATTTCTAAATATTTAAATTTTGATATTGAAAGTGTAAAGCGGTATGTGTTTTGGAAATACGCGACCCGTTCTCAAGTGACAAATGTCAATCGTGTACATATGTTGGGCACGCGTTTGACGTGTTTCCCGACTATGCACCGGTGCCGAAGGGATCAATGATGCTAGTTCCTTGGATCGTCTTCCATCGTAATATCGGTATAACAAGGATAGCGTTCCCACCAGACGCCTGTGCTCTAAAGATTGCAATCCTTCTGTTAAGATGGAAGAATCTATTAAACGGACCGCCCGATTTTGCACAGAGCCGAGGGTATTTTTCAGGTGTTTTGGAGCTCCAGACCAGAGGTGGCTGCCAAATTCAACCGTGGGGCGTACTATTTGACCGATTTGTGTTATTTTACAATTTATTAATTAAAAATAATATGTAGTATATTTGCTGTTCGTTCCAAAGTGAAAGATGCTCTCAGTTGTAAGCCCACCATTCAGAATTGAAATGTTGCTTGAAAAAGTGTTTGGTGACCCGATCTGAATGACCAGGTACTTCCACATCTTACTTTTATCTATCTCCTTCCTCCATTACCTTCAGCCTCACAACATACCATATTCTCACTGTCTCCAGGCGGGAGTAGTGGGGATTCTTGTGCGGTATTGACATAAAATACATGGTATTATTTCATAAATATAATGTTTTAAAAAATAAGAGCATCAATATAATGAAGAAATCGCTGGTACGAGGATACGACAGCAAGAAAATCTCTACAATACCTTTACCCAAGGATCAAGCATACTTTACCTAGTACCTAGTTAAGGATATTGATTCCATTCTCTGTTGATAACTCGAGTAGGGTCAATAATCCCTCACAACCTGTTTTAATTCAAGGCAAAGGCAGTGAAGTCAGACCTCGGCTAGAATCCAGAATTAGTGCGGCCGTATAGCCTCCTTCAGGCTTGAAGATCACCTGTTTGTTTGCCTGCTTCGACTTTACGAATGAAGGACTTATTATAGACTGGACGCCCTATGCAGAACCAGTTAATTAAAAAAGGTCCATAATTTATTTTTTTAATGTAAACGGTATAAATATACCATGAACACTAAATTATATGTTATAAAATCATAGAAGAAATATTAGTAAAAAAAGTGTATGTGTAGTTAATTGTGGCATTACATTGGGAAGCGACACCAGAGATACATTTACTACATGCGAAAATTTATAATACAAATAAAATTAAAATT
The DNA here is from genome assembly GCA_917880885.1 of Limnephilus marmoratus. Lineage (NCBI taxonomy): Eukaryota > Metazoa > Arthropoda > Insecta > Trichoptera > Limnephilidae > Limnephilus > Limnephilus marmoratus. The sequence goes on from OU862931.1 coordinate 31,423,079, forward strand.
GATTAAAAAAATACCTACTATTAGTAACTTCATGCAACCTAAGTACAAGCGAGTGTTTCGTATACTCAGTCCTGGTATTGTTGCATTTAAACAGGATATTGGAACCAGTGGCTCTTGTGGGTATATGGTATTCAATGAGGTTAATTAAATCATTTTAATTAATTAATTAATTCTATTCTACCATTTACAATTTTGAACATGATATTAAGTCGGATATAATTCTTCTATCTGAGAGTCTTAATAAATTTAATTCTTTCATCAAATAATTATAACTTTGGTTTTTTAACTGAGTTTAAAATTAATGTGTCTTAGGAATGTACGTTGATTTTTTTCTATTGAATCTGAATGTATTTTAAAATGGGGGGACCAGATCGAGGAGTATATTCACTTGACTACGTACTAAGGATATTTACAAAACTTTTAAAGTTGAAATATTTTGAATTTCAATGAATGAAGCCAAGCACTTTTACTTTCATGATCATTGACATGAATGTATCCTGTTCTAAATATCCTCTTGTTTTGTCGGACACAATATATTTACGTTTATTCCTATCTTCAAAACAAAGGCAGTACTTATCGAGATCAGACACAGTACGGGAACGCCTTCTATCGATTATAATAGATTTCGGATTTACTAAAGCCCACACGGAAGTATAAAATAATTTCATAATAATTGGTAGATTTTTTTACAATTCTATTGGCGACCTCCGTGGTCGAGGAACACTATTCTCTGCTAGCAATCCGGAGGAGGTGGATTCAATTCCCGACGTGCACAAATATGCGTTTCAATCTTCGATCAAGTATTATGGTCGAAGGTTGCAATCATATCAAGCAGTTTTTTCCAAAATAATATAAACTCCATTATAGTGTGTAATATAATATATCTAGAATTGCAGTCTCTAGTATATCCGGTAAAGTCCAATACGCCGAAATACGTAATTAAAATTGAAACGCAGTTACCGTCAATTTAAAAATAAATGACCCATACTTCTTACGGAGATGCCTATAATATCCATATTCGGTTGACAAAATAAAATAAAAAGGAAAGAGTTAGAAATAATTTATTTGCAGTCAGTTAAAAGTTTACCAATAAAATTTTAATACTAAATTTTAGTATTTAATTAAATGAAGACAATATTAGCGAAACTCAATCGAAATCTGGAGACAGAAAAATCAGAAAAGATATTGGCTCCGCTGGGACTCGAACCCAGAATCCTTTTCTTACATGGAAACAGCTCTACCGATTAATCTACGGAACCCATATTAATTCGGTCACTTTTAACTGTATCATACTTCGACTAAGAACTACCAACATTATCTTATTAACGCACATATTATTGGCTGCTATCTTTATATATGATTACAAGATTCAACTCGAACTAAATGCAATCTAGATAGTGTCTGGATAAATTTTTATCCATTTTATTTGTAATACGCTACATCTATTGACTTTTTCTGCAAGTCTAGGATGAATATTTATTATTAATTTTTTTAAACTTTATGAGTAAAATCTCAAATTATAATATTTAATTAAATGAAGACAATATTAGCGAAACTCAATCGAAATCTGGAGACAGAAAAATCAGAAAAGATATTGGCTCCGCTGGGACTCGAACCCAGAACCCTTTTCTTACATGGAAACAGCTCTACCGATTAAGCTACGGAACCCCTGTAGAGCTGTTTCCATGAGAGTTTCCGGTAGAGCTGTTTCCATGTAAGAAATATTGTCTTCATTTAATTAAATATTATAATTTGAGATTTTACTCATAAAGTTTAAAAAAATAAATACTAAATTTTAGTACCTACAGTTATAAAATAATTTTTTTTTACATTTATTTGTGAATATAATATAAATTCAATTTATAATAATTTTGTTATGGCTACATAATGGAAAGCAATTAGATATTAAAAGTTATAATATTACATACTCATCATCATCATCATGGATCTTGGATCTACAACCCCTGGTGGGTTTTAGCCTACTCAAGAGTCTCTTTCTCCTCTCATCACGGTTTTGTGCCAGCTCTCTCCAGTTTACAATCTCCAAGGAGGATATATCTTTGAGGACGTTGTTGCTCCATCTTAAACTTGGCCTTCCCAGGCTCCTTTGCCCTGTCGGTCTTGAGTTCAGCAGGGACTTTGGTGCTTGATGCTCGGTCATTATCTCTACATGAACCAGCCACCGAAGTCTTCCCAGTTTTATCAATTTTGTGACGCTTAGATCGTTACACAGAGTATACAGCTCATTATTATAACGTCTGCGCCAAAATCCATTTTCTGAAACCGGTCCGAAGATACGCCTCAAAATTTTCCTTTCAAAAACATTCAGTGCTCGCTGATTCCTCTTAGTTAGTACCCAAGTCTCAGCTGGTATGTGGTCTGGTCTGATAAGTGTTTTATACACTAATATCTTGGTGTTTCTGGATTTTATTTGGTTTTGTAGGCGGTAATAACAGCGATTTGCGTTCTCTATGCTCAAATATTATAATAATATTTCATAGTATAAGTAAAAAATGAATAAATAAACAATGACGAAATAAGAGTTTTGATTTAACCTTTCCCACACCATACATTGAAAGGTTAATTTAATTAAAGTGGAAAATATCAATACTTCAGAGGAACGTTTGCGCGGCCCATACAAAGGAGGCGTCTACTAATATCTACAGGAATTCCAAAAACTGAAAAAATCGAACTAATATCTATGAGAATCAAAGTGTTGACGAATATCTACAGCTCAAACTGTTGATTAATATCTATGAGAACCAAAGTGTTGACGAATATCTACAGCACTGGCAGAGGTTAGATTTGCAATTATATATATAGCATATTGGAATAACGTAATATTGCGTATGCAGTTTAAAAAACTTAATTTATGTAAGTATGTATGTAAAAATCCTTAATATCGGACTATTGAACACATTTAGCTGATAAGTCCAACCTACGCTCTGTAGATATTAGTTCAACCTACACTCTGTAGATATTAGTCAACACCCTGAAGTTCGTAGATATTAGTTCAACATATGAGCTGTAGATATTCGTCCGACATACAGGCTGTAGATATTAGTATCTGGAGTCCATACAAATATTAATTTTGGATTTGATATCAAAAGGTATATCATTACAGATCCATGTAGTCTTATCACAAGATATATGAAATATTAATTTTAAATAAATAAAAAAATAAGTATTATATTTTAGAGTTCTTACTTAAAATTACTCTTGAAACCTTCAATGCCAATGTTGAAAATGTCAAGATACCTAAAAATATCAATTAGCAACGCAATACCTCTTTTCATGCTGGGCCAGAACATCCGTTCTGCCATGTCATGGTGCAAGTCATGGTGTCTATCCTGATCCTAGCGGTAGTCAGAGAGCAACCCAAGTGATGTAAAAATAACTTAGAAATATTTTTTCTAGTAATTCTTAGCGTATAATATTATGAGTATTAAAATAATACTAAAGTATAATATTATTATGAAGCGAATACGCTATCACGAATTCTAGGATAACTGTAACTTTCGACAACAGAAAACATCGAATGTTATTTCTGAAGGTTGCTGTAATAAACATAGAACAATATTATTAATGTCATAGAATATATACTGCGTCATGTAATGTAATATGTCCGTTGCTGTTCCATTTACAATTGGCTTTTCCCAACTGGCTGCCATGTTACAGGCAATATAGGAATGAAATAACACAATATAATCCATTGCTTCATATCGTTATTTATAATAGATCAGATGCTGGCAAATCAGTGGCGTAATGATAGAAAACTGCTGGACTCCAAGGCAAGCCTGTTAACCGGGTACATACTCTTCTGATATTCAAACTCTTAAAATTTGAGTATGTCATTCACTTCACCAAGAGACATCATCTTTCTGAGGCTTCATTTTTTATGGACATTCTCGTCACATTTTCTAGTGCCACTCTTATCTTTATTTACCCGATCAAATCCAAACATTTATCAGCTCCCCGGGAATCATCTATTTGACAACCAACTCCTCTGCCACAGGTCACCTCAAGTGGTTCGGTACGATTGGTGATTTAGCAGGGGTACCCGGGTTCATGGATTGAGGTTTGTCCGGATCTTAGCTGCGGATATGTCTGCCCACCAGCTGTGTGTCAGGCCGGATCGAGAGAGACTGGTTGAGGGAAACCTTTTTACCTCTCCCGCGGGACTCTCTTGGAATATCGCCTTCCACCGCAGTGAGAGGGATATATTCATCAGTCAGTGTTTCCGTCACTTCTGGACACACTGACCCCCAGATTCCTACAAACCCCACATATGTTTTTTTTTCCAGATCATCCTCTCCTCCCACTCATTAACCAGACCCTCCCCACAGCATCTGCAAAAATAGCTTACGCTTTGAGGGTTTTTTTCCTTTGTTTTTTAATATAAAAAAATCTTAATCTACCCAATCAAATCCAAGCTTTACATAGCTTGGATTAGGATTCCAGCAACTTTTATAACAAACACGGCTAAAGCCATTTTAAGCCACGTTTCAAATCTGAATGGTGGTATTTAATCGGCAATACTGAAGTATCTACCAATTTGGAACGAGCCGCAAGTATACTATATGTATAATATGATATGTTTTTTCTTAAATTATTAAATTGTGAAGATTTAATGGAACCTGTAAGACGTGAGATGTAATTATAAAAAAGGTGTAAGAAGATTTAAGTAAAACTATTTTCAAATTTGAAGTATTGTCCCGAAGTGGGCCTCTTCGAGAACCAGGCCCCAAACACTCCAGGCAGCTGCCCTGACTAATAATGCGATCAATACGCCACTGTTTGAACAATAGTACTAATGAAAAGGTTAAAAATGATGTTTTATTTGGCTCTTATTGGATTCAAGCTATTCGATACTGTTATTTGATAATATAATTAATTTAATCTTTTTCAATTTTAAAGGTTATTTTACCTGCATTACTACTGAGATGTGAACAATGGGAATGAAATAATATTTTATTGTCAGTTCAAAATAAAGAACTAATGACAACAATCGATATAATTTTTGTATCATATTGTGTTATTTGTTTATGGTAAAGAGAAATATGTCGAAGCTAAATATCTCACGTTTCGGTAAAATCCTTCATGAATTCTCAAAACAATTTTATTTTTAAATGAATTTTATACGAAATTGGTCATTTTTTTAAATATTATCTCTACGCAGCAGGCCGTGAGGAAAATAATTTGCCTCGGGGCCTATGTTATCCAAGGGAAAGCTGTGTAGAGGGTCTTTTTAAGGAAAGGAAGGATTGAAATTTCTGGAAAGGGAATAGACGACTTCCGTAGTCCAGTGGGTAAGACTCTTGACTCACAATCCGGAGGTCGCGGGTTCGAACCCGGCATGCGCAAATAAATTTTATTTGATTAATTTGTGTTATTTCACAATTAATTCATTTAAAATAATATATGGTATATTTGTGGCATGTTCCAGAGTGGAAGATACTCTCAGTATCGCCTTGGTGTAAGACCACCATTCAGAATTAAAACGTTGCTTGAAAATGGCTTTAGCCGTGTTTGGTGACCAGATCTGAATAGCCAGGTACTTCCCAACCTTCCTCTTCCCCACCTCCTTCCCCTCCCCAATACCTTCAGCCCCAATTGGGGATGCCATAGTCTCACTGGCTCCAGACGGGAGCAGTTGAGATTCTTGTGCGGTATTCACTGTAAAAAAAAAAAAAAAAGTTATGGTTATGGGGGATGGGTAGGAATATGGGGGTCAGTGTGTCCAGTGTCAAGACCTTGACAAACCTCACCCCATGAGCCCGGGCACCCCTGTTAAGTCACCAAACGTAGCGAACGACTTGGGGTGACCTAGGAAGAGGTGATCCCATACCCGCCTCCCAAAATGCGATTTGATTATGATTTGAGATTTCACTGCCATGATTATTATAGTGATTTATTTTTGGGATATTATGCCGTGTGGCGCTTCTTTCTTCTTTGGCCAACGTTTCGAACAGCGTTACAGTGTCTCATCGGGACAAATGTGGCTAATGTTTATTTGTACGTACATGTATCAAATTGTGTTTATGTTTTTCAAAATTTTGATGTAAAATATTGCCATTCTATTTATTCAATTATGATAGAATAACTGCTGTCAGTATTCCCACGGAAACGGCACAGAGAGAGGAATGGCTGGCGCCATCTTATTTATTTAATACGAATGAGTGAGGAAACAGACATACGTACATTTGTGTCTCAGCATAATTTAATGTGTAAGAAACAGCTGCAACATTATTGTGAAAAGAAACGTACGTTTATTGCATTTTTTGTGTCTTCACCGGTCAGTAAATGACGGAATATTAAAAGCGCTCATTATAGGGTAAATATTTTTTTTCCACATGAAACCAGTGAACAGTAGATATGAAAACGTTCTTCCAGATATTCCAGACAGTTAACTAACTAACTAACTAACTAACCATCACGCCGTTTCCCCGCAGGGGTAGGCAGAGAGGACGGACCGCCAAACATCCCGGTCTTGGCACACATTCCTTGCCTCGTTTACATTCATACAACGTCTCATACATTCTCTTCTATTATTCTGACTCTTGACATGGCCCGACTCGAGTATCTGATTCACTTGGTCGTGACATGTCTTTCTTGGGCGTCCTCGACTTCTTCTACCATTCACATTTGCGTCATATATTCTCTTTACACTCCTTTCCTTTCGCCTCCCAAAGTTAGCCTCCCAAAAACTGGGCGTACTGTACAGGGCCCGCAGATACTTTAATAGTACACAACGGCTAACCCTGTACAAATCGCAAGTGCGCCCCACGGTTGAATTTGGCAGCCACCTCTGGTCTGGAGCTCCAAAATACCTGAAAAATACCCTCGACTCTGTGCAGAAACGGGCGGTCCGTTTGATAGATTCTCCCATCTTAACAGACGGATTGCAATCTTTAGAGCACAGGCGTCGGGTGGGAGTGCTATCCTTGTTCTACCGGTATTACAATGGAAGATGCTCCGAGGAACTAGCATCATTGATCCCTTCGGCACAGGTGCATAGTCGGGAAACACGCCAAACGCGTGCCCAACATTTGTACACAGTTGACATTTGTCACATGAGAACGGGTCGTTTCTTCGACTCGTTCTTGTGTTCAACAGCTCGGCTGTGGAATGATTTGCCGGCCTCTGTGTTTCCTCCTTCCTACAACATGGGTCTCTTCAAGACCAATGTTCATTCCTTCCTCTCCTCAAAAAGACCCTCCACACAGCATCCCAGATGACATAGGCCCTGAGGGAAATTATTTTCCTCAGGGCCTCCTGTGCGGAGTTAATGTAAAAAAAAAAAGACATGTAAGGCTGTGTAAATTTTACAACACAATTGTAACAACAAATCCCCAGATGTAGGCTTACAAGTATAAATAAATGCAATGTTTAAAAAAGCATTATAATTGCACGTCATTAAAAAAATCTCGAAACTAATCTCTGGGAATTTGACCGAGTTACAAGCGCGTGTAATACCTGCTAACGTTCCTAACTTCGAGTTTTCTACAACTTCTGAGGTCGACTTCTCTCAAAATAATTTCACCACATTAAGCAGGATTACTAACTAATAAAACTAAATGCGTTTAAAACATTTTGCCAATATTAACTAGTCGGCAATCTGCAACGGCTATTCCAATAAAACTAAGCATAAGATGATTCTGTAAGTTGCAATATGCATAGAACCCAATAAAAGTAAAATTTACGAACTAAACCTGTAAAAATACTTTGTTACAGTAAGAAGAGACGTAGTTTGATGTGTACAACACCCGTTTAAAGATGTTGATGTCGGCAGTAGCAAAACGAGTCGCATCTTCGATTGGATTTGCAAAACAGCGGCACGCTTGAGCACTTGCACCGAGTTACCGGTTTTCGTATTTCATGTTCCTGCAGCCTGCAGAGTGAAGATTGCCCTGATGATGGCCAACCTACGATAGAAGAGGGCACTGAAAGAAGTAGAATTTTCTGAGACGATTTTAAAGAATGAATTTTTCACATACTCCAAGCTTTTGACGCGATAAGGTTGAAACTTGCTGAATGTCTTGAATTAGGCAAAAAATGCTTTAGAAAGCGCGACTTGTTTTATTTTAATAAGCTAAACAAGAATTTGATGAGATAATCAGAAAAAAAAAATTCCTCAGTGCCTATGTCGTCTTTAGGGATGCTGTATGGAAAGGAACAAGTGAACCTGAGTCTTGAAGAAACCCATGTTGTGTGAGGGAGGAAACGCAGAGGCCGACAATTCATCGGAGAAACGATCCGTTTTCATGTGACAAATTTCGACTGTATACAAATGTTGGGCGTGCGTTTGACGTGTTTTCCGACTGTGCGAAGGTGTTGGTGGAATCAACGGCGCAAGTTCCCTCGGAGCATCTTCCTTTGAAATGCCGGTAGAACAAGGACAGCATTCCCACCGGACGTCTGTGCAATCTGGTCAATCAAAGATTGCAATCCGCTTCAGAATCTATCAAGCCCGTTTCAGTCAACCGTCTTTGCTTATGAAAAGATAACATATGTTTTAAAAAATTGTCATCAATAATATCTGAATTGGTTCTTAGATTTATGAATTTGTTGGTATTCAGACCCTAATAAGTCAAATAAAATTCTACGTAGGTACCCGTACTTACCCTACATTGATTATTTCATGAAATATGTACATTGAATTTGGCAGTCATCTCTGGTCTGGAGCTCCAAAATACCTGAAAAATACCCTCGACTGTGTGCAGAAACCGGCGGTCGGTTTGATAGATTCTCCCATCTTAACAGACGGATTGCAATCTTTAGAGCACAGGCGTCGGGTGGGAATGCTATCCTTGTTCTACCGGTATTACAATGGAAGATGCTCCGAGGAACTAGCATCATTGATCCCTTCGGCACCGGTGCATAGTCGGGAAACACGCCAAACGCGTGCCCAACATTTGTACACGGTTGACATTTGTCACATGAGAACGGGTCGTTTCTTCGACTCGTTCTTGTGTTCAACAGCTCGGCTGTGGAATGATTTGCCGGCCTCTGTGTTTACTCCTTCCTACAACATGGGCCTCTTCAAGACCAATGTTCATTCCTTCCTCTCCTCAAAAAGACCCTCCACGCAGCATCCCAGATGACATAGGCCCTGAGGGAAATTATTTTCCTCAGGGCCTCCTGTGTGGAGTTAATGTAAAAAAAAAAAAATGAAAAATTCATAATAAAATTATTAATTACTGCATTTTCGAATGCGCCTATAAAATGTTCTGCAGCTAAGAGAACCGCTGTTACTCCTGTTTTATGCGTTGTCAATGAGAAAAAGGCAAACATTACAACGGAACCTTTATCCTTGTCGCATTTATTAATTTGATAAATTGCTCAACCCAAAATTTCCAGTCACCACAAAAAAAACATAATCTAAAATCAAACTGTGTGGTTAATTAAGTTCATTTTCCTGTTATTGCACTAGATAAAAAATTCCACAATGCAGTTTGTTGTTAGCACGTTATTATATCCATGTTGACATAATCGGCAACTTAAGGTAAGTTAAGTTAGCTAGGTAAGTGTGATTACTTCATTATATCATCATGAATTTAGCAGACTGTGACGTAAATGTGTATACAAGTGTTTTTTTTGTTATCTATGACAACAAAAGACATTGAAAAACTAGTTCTAGTGACAGTAAGAATTGATGTCTTAATAGTGTTGTTATGAACTGCAGATTTATTAAATATAGGTTTTGAGTATGTGTGAGTAAGATTAAGTTAGGTTAAGTTAGATTAAGTAGATTAAGTTAGACTAAGGATGTTAAGTAGATTACTAAATACATAAGGTAAATGTATTATTGGGGGGCAAGAATTCCAATAATCCATGCGCTTGATAGCTGCAAGACGAGTTGTTACCTAGCCTCCTACATAGTTAAGTAAATTAGAATATGTACGTATAAAAAGATATTTAATTTAATTTATTGGGGGGGCTAGAATTCCAACAATCCATGCGCTTGATAGCTGCAAGACGAATTGTTACCTAGCCTCCTACATAGTTAAGTAAATTAGAATACGTACGTATAAAAAGATATTTTATTTCATTTATTGGGGGGCTAGAATTCCAACAATCCATGCGCTTGATAGCTGCAAGACAAGTTGTTATCTAGCCCCCTAAGTTAAGTAAATTCTAATGTAAAATCCATGTTAATTTGTACAGCGCTCTTGAGGCGATTTTTCGCAAAAACAGCGCTATATAAGTTATCCAAATTTATTATTATTATTATTAGGTCAAAATCTAAATTATAACTACATATTTGTATGAAGCGTTCCGTTGTGGATAAAAGAATTCCACGAAAGTTGATCTCCCGATATATGGCCCCTGGCATTTTTTTTAACATTAGCTCTACACAGGAGAACCTGAGGAAAGTAATTCCCCTCAGAGTTTATACCATCTCTGGGGATTCTATAAAGAGGGTCTTTATAGGAAAGGAAGGAGAGGAAGTTCTGGGGAAAAAGAGGGGTTGTTAGGAATTTGGGGTCATTGTGACGAGGAGTGACGAACTGGTGAATTCATCCCTCCCACTGCATTGCAAGACATTGGAGGTTGCCCACCACTTTCCCACGGCGTTCTAAGGAAACAGATGGTTTCCTCCTTCACCATACTCGTCATGACTCTAATTTTTTATTTATAAGGAAGCTACTTTTTAATTAAAATTACTCTAGACCCCCAATGTCCGGGCATACATTGTTAGCAGGCAGTATGCGAGTGGGTACATGTTGTTAGTTATTTATTTCATAGTATCACGTCTCATCTCCGCCACCTGGGTATCTAGCATGGTCGATCGATATAGGTTTTATCGAAAATGTCGGTAACTTGTCATCGCTCCTGAGCACAACTGCAGGCCGCTAACGAAGAAATAACAGTTCACGTCAAATAAATTAGGAACCCTCAATCGTTGTGAACGGTTGTTTGTTCGTTAGCGGCCTGCAGTCGTGCTCGGGAGCGATGACAAGTTACCGACATTTCGATAAAACCTATATCGATCGACCATGCTAGATACTAGATACCCTGATGTAGCTGAAATAAAGGTGTGTTAATATGTAGGAAAAAAGTTAATAGAATAAAAAATATTACATATTATGATGAGATTGTTTGGCTTAACCAAAGCAATTGAGCTACAGACATCCGGCAGTCCCGCCGAGGATAAGCGAAGCCATCAGTCCAGTCGCAAGCGAGACTCGGTGTCCGCGCCCCTAAGCCGGCTTCCCGATAGGCCCTCGAAGAAGGTGCTTTGCAAGACAAAGTTCCGAGAGAGTTCAGCTGGAGAAGCCAAAGGGACTCCCACAGCCATTCTCTCCCGAACCGGCCTGCTATTCAGCATCCGCCGCCAACCCGGAATAACCTTACCCCATGAGGACATACTTTTAAACATTATTAGCGAATGGGGTATACCTACTTAGACAAAATACAACTAAATGTCCCCGAAGGGCTGTGCAGAGAGGATATATCCTCCGACAAAACACCCCCCAACAAAATATCTTCTAAAACTTAACCTAACCTAACCTAATCTAACAAAAAAACGGGACAAAAATAATACGAACGTGTTTTAATAAAGACAATAAAGTGGGTACCTATTGCTCAAAAATAGCAAAATAAGATAAAAATATTTCAGATAACAATAATTTATTGTCTTTACAGGATGTCTGTATTATTTTGTTAAGTACATATTTTTTGTTATGTTGGGTTAGGTTAGGTTTTAGTAGATATTTTGTTGGGGTATATTTTGCCGGGGATATTTTGTCGCGGGATGAAAATTCACGGAACCGATGTGATTTTCGTGTCATCGAAAGGCTTTATACTTTAGGCCTATTACAGCCCACTGCTTAATAATACCACGTTCCCAGCAAACCCAGCAAGTTTGTACACGGTTGACATTTGTCACATGAGAACGGGTCGTTTCTTCGACTCGTTCTTGTGTTCAACAGCTCAGGTATGGGGGCTCCATCGAAGCCAGAGTAAAGTTAGCCTCCCAAAAACTAGGCGTACTGTACATGGCCAGCAGATACTTTAATAGTACACAATTGCTAACCCTGTACAAATCACAAGTGCGCCCCACGGTTGAATTTGGCAGCCACCTCTGGTCTGGAGCTCCAAAATACCTCAAAAATACCCTCGACTCTATGCAGAAACGGGCGATCCGTTTAATAGATTCTCCTATCTTAACAGACGGATTGCAATCTTTAGAGCACAGGCGTAGGGTGGGAATGCTATCCTTGTTCTACCGGTATTACAATGGAAGATGTTCCGAGGAACTAGCACCATTGATCTCTTAGGCACCGGTGCATATTTGTACACGGTTGACATTTGTCATATGAGAACGGGTCGTTTCTTCGACTTTCTTCGACTTCTTCGACTTCTTGGGTCCAACGGCTCGGCTGTGGAATGATTTGCCGGCCTCTGTGTTTCCTCCTTTCTACAAGATGGGTCTCTTCAAGACCAATGTTCATTCCTTCTCTCCTTAAAAAGACCCTCCTATTAGTTAAGGTGTCAATAACTCAAACCAATAAAGCGTTCAAACAAAAACAATCTTGCTCATTTTCCCATCACATTTCTTGAAATATGATAATTTGTGTGCGATGAAATTGAGTATCCATATTTAAAATATGTAAATATGCTAAATGCTAATTTAACAACTTATTAACTAAAAAACCAGCGGCTCCCAGGCACAACTAAAAAATGTTATGTCACAGGGTCACAGGTCAAATACTACATTTCTTAAGAATTCATTTATACAAGGTCAAATCTAACCGGAGATATTAATCGTTTTTTGTAAGTACATTATATCACATCATCATCATCATCACTATTGGCTCTACAACCCCTGGTGGGTCTTGGCCTCCTCAAGAGTCTTCCTCCACTCATCTCGGTTTTGAGCCAGCTCTCTCCAGTTTAGAAGCTCCAAGATAGATATGTCTTTGAGGACGTTGTCGCTCCATCTTAGTCTTGGTCTTCCCAGGCTCCTTCGCCCTATTGGTCTTGAGTTCAGCAGGGACTTTGGTGCTTGATGCTCGGTCATTCTCTCCACATGACCCAGCCACCGAAGTCTTCCCAATTTTATAAATTTTGCGACGTTTAGCTCCTTAAACAAAGTATAGAGCTCATTGTTATAACGTCTGCGCCAAAATCCATTTTCTAGAACCGATCCAAAGATGCGCCTCAAAATTTTCCTTTCAAAAACGTCGAGTGCTCGCTCATTCCTCTTAGTTAGCACCCAAGTCTCAGCTGCGTACTTACGATTGTTTTGTACACTGATATCTTCGTGTTTCTGGACAGCAGTCTGGACTTTAATTGGTTTTGTAGGCGAAATAACAGCGATTTGCGTTCACTATGCGCTTCTGGATCTCCTCTTTGGTATTATTGTCGTTTGTTATCAGGGAGCCTAGGTATGTGAATCTTGGTACCTTATATCTTGACATTATATCTATACATATAAAAATCAAAATATGCTTATTTCTGTCTACATATGAGTATACGAGATGCGTATGTATCAAGAATTATAGATATTTTAAATAGGTACCAAATTTCATCGATCGATTTTCGAATTAAGTAAATGAATTTTTACCTACAGTTTGTTTTCGGTGTATACACGCATGCCAGAATTGAATTGAATTTAATTTTTATTTATAAATCTAATAATATTCGGGAACGCATGAGGGGAAGGGGACATGGGAAGGGAAGGGGAGGCGGAAGGAGAACGGGATGAATGGGAAAAGACACGCAGGGCGAAACAATTTCATTATTAGTGGCATTGCAGCACATGCCGGGAAGTCGCTAGTTTCTTATATTACAAACATTGGCAAGTTCGGCCCAGTGGCAAATGGCGTCTAGAGAAGTTTGATCACGTATCTAGTCAATTTGTAAATGTGACACTATGAAAAACAGCTTTTACCTATAACTTTTTTGAAAACCTGTTGCTACAACACCCTTTTTTTCATCTTAGGGATTACTGTGTGGAGGATTTTTTGAGGAAAGGAAGGAGAGGAAGTTTTGGCAAGGATATAGGTATGAGGGGTGGGTAAGAACCTGGAGTCACTGTCAAGAGTGACGGAGGTATTAATCCATCCCTGCAAGTGCGGTGCAAGGCGAGGGATTCTGTCTCAACCAGTCTCTCTCGATCTGGACCGCCACGCAGCAGCTGGGCAGATGAATCGTCCGCCAAGACCTAGACAAACCTCACTCCATGAACCCGGGCCGGCCTGCTAATCATCAAACGTAGCGAACCACTTGCGGTGACCTTATGGCAGGGGTGTTGGTTATCCAATCATCGAGCCATTCCCGTGACGGCGTTACCCGTACCTACCTTCCAATTTATAATATTATGCCGTTCGCTCCCTCCTTCTTACGCCAACGTTTCGGACAGCATTACAGTGTCTATCACCAGGGCAGATGTGGGCTAAAGGAGGAGGTAGCGCAACACGACATGATGATTCAAAAATAATGCTTTTGGCCGTGAATATCTCAAATAATAACTGACCAATGTAGTTTTAAAACTAAACGCTCTCAAAAAAGAGAAGTTGTTATAACATAGGTCAAAATTCCAAATACCATATTTCTTAAGAGCTCATTTCGTACAAGGTTGAATCCAAACCGGAGATACATTAAATAGATAGGTAATTTAATAATTTACGTCAATCCATTATTATAATTTTATCGTTGGTCACTGCTTTACAATGAAAAATATATTTGAAAGGGCGTAACTAATTATTTTCGACCCAGTCCCGATTTGGATAATTTATTTTTTACACTAACGGTGATGCAATGTTGTTTTCACGATTTTAGTGTGAACTGTGAACAAAATTAATCGTATTGTGATAACCCGTAAAACCTCTCAGAAGGTTAGAATATTTCCACTTTGCAATAAAATCCAAATAAATGGAATATTTCTTAACGTATCCGAAAATTTAAATCTGTTTTTGAAAGGTAATGAAATACACTGTCCAATGTTATTATTAGAAAAAAAAAAATAATTTAGAAATTTTGAATACAAACATAAAAAAGATTCTAAAATTTTGTTTTCTCTAACAAAAATTAATGATAACGAAAAATATAAAAGCAAATACATATTTTAAACATTAGCGTCACCTCATTTTTTTGTCGTTTCATGTAAAAATAATCAATAAAAAATTCACAAAGTTTCACATTTTTTAAAAATTGCTCTCGGAAACTTTGGTTTCAAATAGATTTACCTACATTTTAATTTTTTGTGGTTAACTTTGAGATTTGAATATAGCTAAGTGTTTTCTCTTTCTAACACCATTTAAAATATTTCGCACCATCATAGGGAGATGCAACAATTTCTATGGGATCTATGTTGTTTCCAAAAGCGAAAAAAATAGCCTGAGGGGTATTTGTATAATCTATGAACAGAATACCGATTTACTTTGAGTTGATTCCAAAAGCGAAAAAATAGCCTGATGGGTTAATATTATAATCTATGAACAGAATACCGATTTATTTTGAGTTGATTCCAAAAGCGACAAAATAGCCTGATGGATTAATATAATCTATGAACAGAATACCAATTTATTTTGACTTGCTAAATATTCTGTTTCAGAAATACATATAATCTCTCAAATATAAATTCTCCCATAATGTCCAATCTTTAAGAATAATTCACAGGAAAGGGTGTGGTTCTATTTTGAATTTCTGTATACGATGTTGAGCGTTAAATTCGCTCATTTTTTAAATTTAATATTTCATTGCGTTGTTCAATTTTTCACCGTCATATTTTCTTCCGCCCCCCTCTTTCCAGCAATAACGACAACTAATGGCGTAACGACGACCTCCGTAGTCCAGTTGCTAAAACTCTTGACTCACATTCCGGAGGTAGCGGGTTCGAACCCGGCATGCGCAAATAAATTTTATTTGATTAATTTGTGTTATTTCACAATTAATTCATTTAAAATAATATAATATAGTATATTTGCGGCATGTTCCAGAGTGGAAGATACTGTTAGTATCGCCCTGGTGTAAGACCACCATTCAGAATTGAAACGTTGCTTGAAAATGGCTTTAGCCGCGTTTAGTGACCAGATCTGAATAGCCAGGTACTTCCCAACCTTCTTCTACCCCGCCTCCTTCCCCTCCCCACTACCTTCAGCCTCACAACATACCTTAATTGGGGATGCCATAGTCTCACTGGCTCCAGACGGGAGCAGTTCAGATTCTTGTGCGGTATTCACTGTAAAAAAAAAAACTATAGCATTCACATGGGGGGAGGGGGTGCGGCGAAAACATTTCGAATAAATAACCCCTTGAAAATCTCACACTAATTAAAATACACACACTTATCAAGTACAGCGTAATAAAATCAATCGGTCGTAACTTTTAACATGTGTTTTGTACGTTTTTCTGGAAAATATGGGACGTTGAGACAAAAATAATGGTTGGCATGTGTTATTCTTGCTAGAATGCTCTTTTCCAGATTGCAAAAAAACTATGAATGTTAAATGTGACGCATCCAAAATCTGACAGGCCATCAATAAAAACCTTCAAATAAAAGCCTCCATATTATATTATTACATTACAATGCATTTCACAAAACTATTTAATTTGTAAAATGGACGTAGTCTTTGGGGATGCTGTGTCTAGGGTCAATGTGTCCAGGATTGATGGACGTATGAATCCCTCCTCCTGCGGTGCAAGGCGATGGGGCGAGGGAGTCTGGTTGAAGAGGTCAAAGGTTTCTCTTAACCGGCCTTTCCCGATCCGGCCCGCCACGCAGTAGTTGGGCGAACGGATTCGCTGCCAAGACCTAGACAAACTTTACCCCATGTAAGTAAAAAAAAAAATAGCGAACCACTTGGGACGACCTATTTGGTTTCAGGAGAGGTTGTACGCATACTCACAAATCCAATAACGCAGCCGATTTTGTAAAAGAGTGGTTGAATTTTTGCTAAATATTCTTCAAAATTAGCCAGTGCCTAAATCTGAGAGTGAATTTAGACATGTTTGTTATTTGTGATATAAATAACACTTTTTATTTGGTAGAAAAGAGTTAATTTTATAAATTATTGTTCTTTTTTGTTATATCACTGGCATTCAGAAATGTTTTTTTTTTGTTCATTATACAAAGTTATTATTCATTTTACCGGGTTTGGTACTTTACAATAATTTAACGAAAAATTTTCGGGGCTTTTTATTTCCATTATCGCTTTATTATTATACGCAATGCCTCCTGTTGCTCTTGATAGCACATCAGCCCCCGAAGAAGTAATTCCAACGCCCCCAAGGGGGAGCTATATTGCCCCCGTTGTGTATCACCCATGCGGCCTACAGGTTAATGAAATAATAAACTGTTTTATTAAGATTGGGTTCATTATCTCTGTGTTCGGTTGCTATGCCGAAACAGACTTTTCCTACCTGTGAAAACATTTAGGGCGGCTGTTAAACCCTTATTCTTGGTATCGGAAACCAATTTTTTTTTCCATTTGGGTAAAAGGCACTGAGAAGAAAAGGAAAACGTTTTTGAGGGTAGGCAGTAGCGTAGGGATAAACCACTCGCCCCTGGGCAAAATATTTTACAAACCAGGGCTCAAATTTTCATAGCAAACTCTTACACCAACATTTTTTTACTAATATTTCTGTGAACAGTAGACCTCGCATCCACAAAATCGTCATTCTAATCTTTAAATCAACACCATAATTTTCTTTGAAACAATGAGATTTGTAAATAGGTACTTAAATACCTGCCAACTAGGGAATGCAATCCCGCAAGACCATGTCAATCCAGGTATTTGCGGGACTGAACAATCTTAGTCCCGCTGGATCCAGGTATTTGCGGGATCCAGCAGGATGGACTTAGATATCTAATCAATCGTATAATAAAGACTTAATACCTCGATCTACCAACTTTGTTTTTAGAGTTTTAAATTTATACCTAATCAAACAAATTCTTTGGAAATTTTTAAAGGTTTATTAATATACCTTTAGTTAGACATTGGTAAATTTTAAGTCATAAATTGACAAAGAATAAGATAAGACGTAAATATATGTAACAACTTAAATTTAAATAATAACGTTCACACGATAAACAATTTTCTTGTACAATAAGCATCATAAGTTTAAACATTATTTTGGAAATAGCTTCTTAAAAAGTTAAAGTATTAATTATGTCGTCTGATAAACGGCTTGTGATATTGGCCACAAGGTAGCCAGCGGCTGAAAAAGCTCGTTCAGCTTCCACGCTGGTTGGCACAATAGTCATTAGCGCATTGTAAGTGAATTGAAGGTATGTGCCTTTTAATCCACCGGACTCGAAGTAATTCATTTCCTTCTTTATCAAAACCTCAAGGTTGTTCATATTCTACGCGCCGCCGCGCGCAGAGTAACACGTATGAACTGCGCTTCTCTGTAATCCCGCCAGTCCAGCGGGAACCCGCAAAATTTTCGACCGAGATTAGTCCGGCAAAATGTCTGCGGGATCTCGGTATTTCGGGATCCCGGTATACCGGGATTGCATTCCCTACTGCCAACTTAATTATAAATCATGTAATTTTTTTTTTAAATTCCGCACACAGAATTATACTAGTTATCGACAGAACTTTACTATCTCAATGATAGTGTAGATTGTAGATACTATATATTGTTCGAAACATAACAACCACAAACATTGTTTTACAACTTGGCAACACTCAAACCCAAGCATCCAAATGACAGTTCCTGTGACCTAGCAAATTTCGCTTTCTTGAAAATCATTCCAGAAGGTGCTTCGGTCTTGG
Source organism: Limnephilus marmoratus (assembly GCA_917880885.1). Classification (NCBI taxonomy): domain Eukaryota; kingdom Metazoa; phylum Arthropoda; class Insecta; order Trichoptera; family Limnephilidae; genus Limnephilus; species Limnephilus marmoratus. The sequence continues at coordinate 31,441,810 of OU862931.1, forward strand.
TGGTTTGCAATCTTGTATCTCTTAGTTTTGACTCTTGTTCAACTTAGTACAAATAATTGCCGTGTATATAAAATGTTAAGTTGTAAATACATCCAAGTTCAGTTCAACATAACCTCTTATCATTCATTACCCGATAAAAGAGTCTGAAATAACATGGAGGGATTGGCCGCAGTTATGTATTAGAGAACCGGCCCATCCAAATAAACCCATCATTACAATAGTTTTTTGTATTAAATCCAGGATAAACGGTGAAATCTTGGTGGATTAATTGGCTTTAAACCGCGGTAAGCCGCACATTTGTATCCGTGTTAATATGTCGAGGAATGATAGTAATTTCGATAATGATAGTCCAGTGGGTAAGACTCTTGACTCACAATCCGGAAGTCGCGGGTTCGAACCCGGCATGCGCAAATAAATTTTATTTGATTAATTTGTGTTATTTCACAATTAATTCATTTAAAATAATATAATATAGTATATTTGCGGCATGTTCCAGAGTGGAAGATACTATCAGTATCGCCCTGGTGTAAGACCACCATTCAGAATTGAAACGTTGCTTGAAAATGGCTTTAGCCGTGTTTAGTGACCAGATCTGAATAGCCAGGTACTTCCCAACCTTCCTCTTCCCCACCTCCTTCCCCCTCCCCGCTACCTTCAGCCTCACAACATACCCCGAATGGGGATGCCATAGTCTCACTGGCTCCAGACGGGAGCAGTTGAGATTCTTGTGCGGTATTCACTGTAAAATAAAAAACAAAAATTAAATCCGAAACTGAACACCCTTTGCTCGAATGGGTACGTATTGCAATTATTTAAGTTAAAATCATGTATTTTAGGCGACGCTCACTTAGGAATAATATCTACATTCAAACCAGAGACCAAAGAAATGTAAAATGTAGTACTAGAATATTAAATTTTTCGAGTAATATTGCCGGTGAAAATTAGGGGCCGACTGTTGTACGCCACTGGTTACCTACCAAAAAAACTGAAATAAAAATTGAACAGCTCATCAAAGTCCAGGTATAAAATTCTCCATCCAAAACCCCCGCTATCAAATATCATAAAGTATATATGTTTGACCTTGTTTGACCTGTGTAACTGCATCAATTAAGTAGGTATCTACCTATAAAAAACCAGAAGGTTGTTGTATCTTGGTATCTATTTAATGAAGCAGCTAAAATTCTCGTTCAGTGGGTTCTGGCGTTATTAAATTTGCACAATTATCTTGTCATTCACTTCAAGGTAAACGCAACTATTTTTTGTATGTGTTGTTATCATCATCATTCGATATTCATTTTACTGTAAAAAAAGGACTTTAGAAAATATGACGTAATGCAAGTCACTCATTCTAACGAGAGAAAAAGAATCTCGGGTTAAGCCGGGTGGTATAGCTAGAAAACTATTTTATATTCATTTTGCAGAAAATGTAGAAATAAACACATGATCGCATTATTCTTGATACAGAAAGGTTAACTAACTAACTAACTAACCATCACGCCGTTTCCCCGCAGGGGTAGGCAGAGAGGACGGACCGCCAAACATCCCGGTCTTGGCACACATTCCTTGCCTCGTTTACATTCATACAACGTCTCATACATTCTCTTCTATTATTCTGACTCTTGACATGGCCCGACTCAAGTATCTGATTCACTTGGTCGTGCCATGTCTTTCTTGGGCGTCCTCGACTTCTTCTACCATTCACATTTGCGTCATATATTCTCCTTACACTCCTTTCCTCGTTCATTCGCTCTACATGCCCAAATCATCGGAGCGTTCCTTTCTTGATCTTACTCATCACGCTTTGCGGATTTCCACATTTCTCACACGATCATACATGGTTTTACCACACATACGCCTCAGGGATCTCATTTCTACAGCGTTCAGTCTACTTTCATCCTTCCTCTGCTAGTTCCATGCCTCACTGCCATACATCAGGGTAGGTACCAGTACTCCATTATGGACGGCTAGTTTCGCGTCTTTGGACAGTTTTTTGTTGGTGCCAACGGCGTTCAGTCCTCCATTAATAGAGTTACCTGCATTCACCCTTCTTTCAATATCTCTATCAGCCTTCCCGTCTCTCGTAAACATACTTCCCAAATAAACAAACTCATCCACCTGCTCCAAGTATTCATCATTCACAACTATATTGCATACTATTTTCGTACTCTCTCTTTCAAACACCATGACTTTAGACATACTTACATTCATCATTAATTCATTCTTCATACATACTTCGTTCATTCTTGACACGAGAGACTGTAGATCTTCCATACTGTTAGATATCAGCACCGCATCATCAGCATACAACAGGCAGAAAGCCAGAAAGGTTAAACATGCAAATAATAACTTTATAAGGTACCTATTTAATTAAAGCATCTATAATATTTCTTCTTCTTCTTCTTCTCGTGCCCTGTCCGTTCAACGGACGTTTGTTATGCGGACTTAGTTTACTACGGCCCGGAGCAGCTCTTCAGTATACTGGTCAAACCACTGTCTCAGGTTTTTCAGCCATGATGTTCTCCTTCTTCCAGGGCCCCGTCTTCTGACAATATTTCCCTGCATTATGAGTTGTAATATCTCGTACTTCTCTAGATATCTAATCACATGCCCTAGATATTGAAGTTTTCGGATTTTTATTGTTTTTATAACATCATTTTCTGTATTCATCCGAACCACTACATCTTCATTCGCAACTCTGTCCATCCTGCTTATTTTGAGTATTCCTTTGTAGATCCATATCTCGAATGTCTCAAGTCGCCTTATCAGTTCTTCAGTAAGCGTCCATACATACCAAACATATATATATGACATATGACGTATGAGGCTTACCTGACTTATTAATGTCATTTACGGCTTTACAAAAAACCATTTCAGTTACAGTAATGAAAAATATACGTATTGGTAGAGCAGGAAATAAAATTAGTCTATAATTGGACATGCTTCCAAAAGCACATCCCACTGAAATTTGAACCACATAATGATACAAATTATTGATAAAATAGCATATTTGTTATTGTGTTTGGTGTTCACTTCCTGCCACATGTAATTCATTATTGTCATTTTTTGTATTTGTGACCCTCGTGCAGTATTTTCTGTCTCTGTTCCCCATTTAAATTTCTCGAGGTGAATAAAACATGGTTAAAAACACCATGATTTGTTTTTGGGATGTTACGCCGTGTTATGCTACCTTCTTCTTTGGCCAGCGTTCCGGATAGCGTTACAGTGTTCATCATCAAGTCAAATGTGCGAAAACAGATGCGACACATATCTGCCATGATGTTGGACACTGTAACGCTGTCCCAAACGTTGGCTTAAAAAGTAATACTATACATAATACCCCAAAATAAATCATAATAATACTTTCGGTAGTGAAAATCTCAAATCATGCGTAAGGTTAAAAAACTTTTTTAAATTGCAAGTTTGTCATCAAATTTTATTTAACTTTTGAAATGTTAATTTATTGAAATGTCTTCTGTATATACTATCAGAATCGCCATCTTGAGAAACCACCATTCACAATTGAAACGTGTTGCTGTGAAGAGAGCTCCAGTGTTTTCACTATCACACATTCTGTTAGACGCATTGTTTGTGAGAAAATGGTGGAAGTTACAACGGGTCTCCTTGGCCCTTTTTTCGAGATTAAATTAAATGCAGTAGTATGTAGATGTATTGGATGGAGCGGTGAGCTCCCTGGGCCGTTTTAAAAGTGTCGGCGACCAAAGTGGCTCAGTGGTAAGAGTCTTCTTTGCAACAGGAAAGTATGCGTTACGGGTATCAAATTACGTTTGCGTTTTGATGTGTTCAGTACCCAGATCTGAATACCCAGAAACTTCAAACCTTCCTCTTATCCGTGTCTACACCTATTCTATATTATATTAACAATTTGAGAAAAATATAAGATAGGTATTTAAAAATTAGGATCGATTCTTACTTACGCTGCCAACATAAAACTGTGAGCGTATCTTCCACTCGAGTGTTAATTACTCTGATAAAGCAGTACGAAAGGCACGTTGTAAAAATATAATAGTTTCCAAGTTAATCCAAACCTTGAAATAAACATAAAGATTACAAATAATAATAAAATATTATGACAATAATATTTCCAGGCAAAATAAATTAAGTGCAGCGAATATTATTGAGTTTCGGAATGCCTATGGAAATTATTGTATTGCAAAAAGATGGTCATCGGCTTATCGTGTGCAACTGAACATAATTTGAGTGAAAAAACACAGATTCTCAAATGTTTGGGTATTGTGAGTATTTATGAATAGGATCCAAAATTTATTCTTTTGGGTTTGTTTCTTGACCGCTAATTAACATTTTTTGTTCAAGAATGTTGGTCAAATCCATTTATTCCACGAGGCGGGTATGGAATTGTATTACAATATCTTTGGGTACCGCAGTCCGTAGGTACCGGAATCCATTTATTGGAAAACCAACACCTCTGCCATAGGTCACCCCAAGTATTTCGCTGCGTTTGGTGGCTTAGCAGAGGTGCCAGGTTCATGCGATGAGTTTTGTCCGGATCTAGAAGGTGGATGCATCTGCCCACCAGCTGCGGGTCAGAGCGGATCGGAAGATACTGGTTGAGGGAAAAATTTTGACCTCTCGAGCAGGATTTGGAACATCACCTTGCACCGCAGTGGGAGAGATGGATTCATACGTTAGTCACTCCTAGTGACACTGACCTCCGGATTCCTATCCACCTCTTATACATTTTTCCTTCCCAGAACTACATTTTCTTCTTTTCCTCAAAATACCCTCCAAACATCATCCCCAAACACGACACAGACTCTGAGGGGAATCATTTTCCTCAGGGCCTCAGTGGAGCTAATGTAAAAAAAATGTCAATTAGTGGTGGACATAATTGAAACTTGTAATCGAATTATGTTTCGATTTAATCACTTGGATACGAACGACGTCGATTAAGAAATGTAGAGTTTGAATGACAGCGGAAACAATTAGTTCCGATGACGTTGATTCGTAACGCTTTCCGAGCTACTAATAAATTTAGCAATTTACAATCTAGTTATTTTGACATAATTTTAATCGATTTTCTTAACGTGAACGGCTATGCTGGGCAGGACACGTTGCAATCTTAGATTTTTAAAAATTTATTAATTTTTATTTTAGTAATTTGTATATTTAGCTTTATAAAATTTATAATAATTTATAATATTGCAAACTAAATTTTATATAGTTTTATGTAGCTCCTACAATACATCTTGAACTTTCCAATTGGTTTGAACTTTAACGTTTTTGGTAGCGTGTTATATAACTTTATCCCTTTGTACAGTAAACTGTTCTGCGTATTCGCCTTGTCCTTTTTTTGAAGCCTGATTTCCTTGCACATCCTTGGGTTATGTCTGTGAATGTCCTCGTTGAATATAATTTTATTTGGGAAGTATTTTGGTAAAATGTTGTTTATTATTGTATGTATAAATATCATCATATTCATGGTCAGCATCTGTTTCACGGTTAGCCAATTCAGTTCCTTTAACATTTTTTTTTTACTTTTTACTTGAAAATCTATTTCGCCGAAATATTATTCTCATTGCCCTGTTTTGGAGAATTTGAAACTTATTTTGTTTGGATAGTCTACCATCAGAGAGGCTTCTTTAAAATAAATTATGAACAGGAAGAAGGACTATTGACAGACATTAAGGACAGAGATTCTCCGAGGGTTTTACCACCGATAATGATGATTTGTTTGATATTTTATCGCAAGAAACTGTATTTTAATTACGAGAACGGTTAATAACAAAATCAACATTGTAGAATGCACATCTCGATTTCGTAACGATACCGACAGATGGTTCTTGAATTTGGGAGGCCAGTATGGGTACCGACGCCCCGGGAACAATTTGTTAGATAACCAACACCTCTGCCTCGGGTAATCCCAAGTGGTTAGCTACATTTGAAGACTTAGCAGGGGTTACCGGTTTATAGGATGACATTTGTCCGGTTTATAATGAAATACCACTGTCTATTAGAATATTTACATCATTGCAGTGCTTCAAAAAGCTCTGTTACTGACTGCACACGCACAGTCTTCTGCAAAACAACATAATTGATGGAGTCTAAATGCCTTTTGAAAGGGATATATACTTGTGTTTTGATTTTGTGGTTATTTTTTAATTGTGCACTGCTGAAAACCATCTGAATTCCGGGTCCAGCTGAGCAGTGACCTTTGTAACAATATTAACAAGTCAAATATTATGATGTAGAAATGTGTATCAAGTTAACGGTCTGTTGACAAATATTTGTTTTATTATTAATTATTCGTGCAGTTGGGAAAGCCTTGCATAAGACAACGATGATCAAGAGAAGAGTCCGCGACCTGCGATGCGCTGTGAGGCTATGTAGGTCTGTGGAGAACAAGTCAAGGCAAACCACTATTCTTTTTTTGTACCCAGTGCCCAATCCAATCCCATCACAACACAGTCCGGTAACACCGCGTCACTCTGTGTTCTGTCTTGTATCATCTCTGCTGAGAGTGACACTTTGTATAATATTTACTTAAGCCTAACATATTGAGTTTCCGTTTTTTACTTTGTAGCCATCTTTTGAGAGACGGATTGACAGTGACACTTCTTTGTCTACGTAACGTGCCATTGTAACAATATGGTTCTTTCTGCCATTTACATGAAACTGAGATATTTATTTATTTAATTAAATGAAGATAATATAAGCGAAACTCAATCAAAATCTGGAAATAGAAAAATCAGAAAAAGATATTGATACCTCTGGGACTTGAACCCAGGACCTCTTGCTTTCTGGGCAAACGCGCTAACCACTGCGGCACGGTGCCGATATCAAATTCGGTCATTTTTGACTGTATCGTGCTTTGACTAAGAACCACCCACATTATCTACATTTTATTAACGAATATATTATTGGCTACTATCTTTATGTACGATTAGCGGTTAGCGTGTTTGCCCGGAAAGCAAGAGGTCTTGGGTTCAAGTCCCAGAGGTGTCAATATCTTTTTCTGATTTTTCTGTTTCAAGATTTTGATTGAGTTTCGCTTATATTGTCTTCATTTAATTAAATATTACAATTTGAGGTTTTACTCATAAAGTTAAAATAAAAATAAAATATTTATTTATTTATTATAACGCCATAAATTTTCTTTTACATTCAAGTGATACATGATATTATAAGTATACAGCGGTACAGATGGCATCAGTATTATAACAAGAACAAAATAAAAATGATGAGTATACCTACAACAATTATATCGCTGAAGTGATAGTTGTTATTGGAAGTACATTGAGATAAATTTGAAAAGAATTAAAAAAGAAATAATTTAATTGCAACGATTGCCCAGCCACATTTATAGGTAAGACAGCGCGTAACGTAAATATTAGAGTTAAAGAACACGTCAGGTGTCTAACAAGCACAGGTTTCTCAGAATTTGTCGACCATTTAATTGATACTGACCATACAATAAATATTATAGAAATACGCCTTAATAATTTAGAAGCATTAGAATTATCAAAATCAAGGAAAAATAATTGCCAAATTTTACCTAAACAGTTAGAATTAACCAACAGTCCGATTTTAAAGTTATTCCCTTTCTCCCTATGTAACTCCCACTCTCCCTTGAATCCTCCTCCTACCCCTCCACCAACCAATCTCTGATGTTCTCTCCCTCTATACTGTAATTTAGTTTATATGTGTGTTGTCCTGAGGAAGGTTGAGGTCAACCGAAACCGGTCGACAAATATAAATCAAACTTACGTGGTTTTAAATAAAGAACTTGTTTCATTGTGTATAAAGAAATATCTACTCGTGTAATAGTTAAATAATGTACTAGGTTTATATAAGAACTGACATTAAAAAAGGTAAATTACTTTATGATGTAGGTATGATAAAAGCTATTATTTACATAGGTATAAGATGCAATTATTTGTAACAACCAAAGAAGGTTAAAAGATGGAATCGCGAATAAATTAAAGAAAATTGACATTTATAAAAAATTATATTACAATAGAGCTATCTTTACAGTATTCATATAATCTTGTTGCCTTGGAAATTAGCTAAACTCAGAGCAACATGTTTCTATATTTTTAAATATTATTTTTATAATCCCGCCTGAGAAAAAAAACTTCCCTCGGGCCTATGTCCCCTTTGAGGATGCTGTGTAGAAGGTATTTGTCATGAGATGAAGGAGTGAACATGGGTCTTGAAAAGACACAGAAACTCAAGCCGCCAATCGTTTCACAGCCGAGATGTTGAACTCGTGATCGAGTCGTAGAAACGACCCATTCTCATGTGTAAAATGTCAACCGTATACAAATGTATGGCGCGCGTTTGGCGTGTTTTCCGGCCATTTTCTAAATGCCATGTTTTTTGCATAGAATGTTCCCATTCATATATGCATTACGTTAATAGTATAAATAATTTTGATTTATTTGTTTCATCAGTCTCACCCGAATGGCTGATGATCCCTTGTTTTTTTATATGATTTGAAAAAATCATTTTGGCCCAAATTTCAGATGGCACCTTGTTGTTCGAAGGGCGCGATAAAGCTGTAGAACAGATAGAGTTTTTGCTTTGTGTATGTCATTTGAGAGATGGATTGACAGACATTCCACGGGGAGCCATAGAGCTACGAAAATATAAATAACACCGTACTCAATATTCCCCCACCCACCCCTCGCTACGCTACTGGTGACGTGATGTCGACATCACTCGTAGAAAAAGCAATTGAAAGTCATAGAAAATCACACATATTTGACAGTCTATTCCGCTTGGAATCATTTTAGTAACCACAGAAGATTCAGAATCGCTCCTCTGATGACGGACACTGTAACACTGTCTGAAACTAAAGAAGGAGAAGGTGCAACATGACTTAATAACCCAAAAAATAATAACGATAATTAGTACATAGTAGTTATACGCAGAAGTATCATATATGCGTGAAATTTTGAAGTATGCCCCATACACTTTTGTCGCAAATATGTAAGTACCAAGAGTTTCCACGCTTAAAATTCTATGGTAAATATTAGTTTGACCTTCAATAAAATCTGTAATCTGTTTCATCATGATGGTGACCTTAGATTTTGTCAATATTTTATGTTTGTACGAGTATACTATGAAGCAGGTTTTGAATAATTTTGGACCGACTCAATTTTCGTCTAGACATGTTATTATGTATCGCATTACAAAAGACACAAAATATTTTTAACACTTAGCACAGCAATATTCTGAAAGGGTGTCCTCGAAAATGTACCGCATATTGCTTGCATCGAAACTTCCCTGGTAGGAAATGGTAAGCGATATAAAATTATATTACTCTGCTTAAAAAAAAAGTTTTTATGTGATTACCGCACAAGAGTCCCAACTGCTCCTTACTGTCCAGAGACAGTGGGACAATGGCATCGCGGGTAAGGAAAAGAGATGCAGAAGTACCTGGCTATTCAAATCTGGTCACCAAAAGTCATTTCAAGCTATGCTCAAATGGTGGTCTTTTGACATGACGATACCGAGATTATCTACCACTTGTATTAATTCAAATATAAATCTGCGAACTTGTTCATTATCTAATTCATTTTGTTATTTTTTGTTTATTTTTCTTTTCAACAATATTGGTCTAAATTCTAACATCGACATTTTCTCCGATTCACTGCCTAAATTTAAAAACGGCATCTTGTCAATAATATAATTTGTTCGATGCACATACGTACACACATTCTCACTCACATACACACACCCTTGTTAGTCCAATCCCGATTTCGAGGACTTCAACTGGCTACCCGAATTCGAGGTCCTGTTATATTATATAAAGTAGATATGTATTCTACACTTATACGTATACTCAAGTTAATCGTGATCGTTGCTGTCTATTCGGTTTTATCATACACCCGGTAAGCACCTAGAAAACGGTCCACAAAAAACCGGAATACACACCCGGTAACTGAGGACTTCCCATATCCGAGGCCTGTCCACGTATTCAGGATTACACATACGTAAAATACACGGATCTCGGAAGGTCCTCGTTTTAGTGGTCTGTAGTTTTTGGAGGTCTTGGGTCCTCGAAATAGTGTGGAACGAATTTCTTACACGTATCTTGGAAGCAGGCGCGGCTCTTCCTAACGTTCACTCGTGCGGTGAACAGGCAACAAAATTATATGCATCATCGTATTCCTAAATATTTTATTTTAAATATAAATTTGCACAAAACTTAAAAAAAGGTTCAAAATAAAATTGAATTGCCTATCTAAATATATGAATTTGGTAAGAGATCATTACGCCGATGACACCCGACAGGCAGTGCACCCCTCCACCCGCGCGCCCGGTGCAACAGCAGATCGGCTAGTAATCGGCGTTCGTAATACGGAAAGTACTGAAAACTTCCGAACTGTTCCGATGACAGGTCTCCAGCGAAACAGTATTCTTACATATAGACTAGGAGGCGAGATAGGTAAACCCTACGTCATCGACTACAGACTACACGGATGAAACTACTTTTAAGTGATTATGGGCATTTAGAAAACCTTTAAAAAGCTGGTCTGCTGGTGCGCCTCTTGGCAGGAGCCGCGCAGTCATGGAAATAGTCAGCGATTTTTTTCGAAAAATTACGTCATCGACTACACGAACGGGAATGGTTTCATATGATACCTAAAGGTCGATTAGAAAATGAGAAAAAAGCAGGTCTGCCAACCGGCAGCCTGGTAAGTTCACAGGCAGCCGGCGTCAAAGTGGGGTAAAAAATAGAATTTTTTACGTCATAGACTACACAAATAAAACCAATAAATAACTATAGTCCAGATCATTCCATATAAGAATTTCGCGGTCTGCCGACCAGCAGCCTGGCAAATTTTTGTGAACGATTTAAAAAAAAAAACAAAAAATTTAATTGTTCGTTTATCTTTATTATTATTTTTATTTCATTATACTTTTAAAAACTTGATTGCCATATTTAAAAAAAAATAAGCAACAACGATAAAAAATATATAATTTGAGAGTTCCGAGTGTACCCATCCGTCGGGCAAGCCATTCGACGCCAAATCACTTACGAAACCTGCTGCGGTGCCCCTCACCGCTGTCGCGTTTCCATATTGTTATACAAATTTATAATAAAAATTAATAGTCTTTTTAAGATTACCTAATAGTCCATAGTAGGTTGAAAGTTCGAAAAACCAACGCACCGTCGCTCTAAGAGCTGCGTTCATCCGTAAAACGAACGGTTCAATAATTTTAATTATAAACGACTTTGTTGTCTTAATTTTTGTGTCAGACTACCTAAAAAACCATAATTTTTTTAACGATTTTGTATGTTTTATTTGATGATAATGTTACTCTGCGTTTAGTAATTTTTTCCGACTCTTCAAGATTTCAAGATCCGCATTAATAAAACCCTTCCTGCAGCTCCTCCTTAACCCGCTTGACAACATCACCCATCCAGGTGGCGATATTCTTCCCTTGTCCAGAAAGAGGCGTTTTTGCGAGGTGTAGGCAGGGCTGGGCAGTATTTGAAATACACATACGTATTTTGTATTTCAATTACTACCTAAAACTGTATTTTGTAATTGGTATTTCAATTACCTGATGCTGAGGTATTTTGTAATTTATATTTCAAATACTTATGGCTTCAAAATACATTTTAAAATACATTTTAAAATACATTTTAAAATACATTTTAAAATACATTTAGCGATCTTATTATAATGATAATGAAAAAAATAAATTGACATAGATTAATACATAGACTAAAAACGCTAGAATCCAGAGCAAGATATGTTAATATTTATTTGTCGTTTTCATCGTTCGCGGTATTTATTCATGAATACATGAGTTTATTGATAGAGGATGAAAAAGATTATTTTTAATATTTAATTAAATGAAGACAATATTAGAGAAACTCAATCGAAAATCTGGAGACAGAAAAATCAGAAAAAGATATTGGTTCCACTGGGGCTCAAACCCAGGGCCCTTTGCTTACATAGCAAGTGCTCTATCAACTGAGCTATGGAACCCTTTTCCAATTCGGTCACTTTTAATTGTATCATAGGTACTTCGACTAAGAATTACCAACATTATCTTCATTTTCTAAACGCACATATTGCGCATTATTGGTTGCTGTCTTTACATATAATACTCAATTTTGGAACCTTTATTGGATAATCAACACCTCTGCCATAGGTCACCCCAAGTGGTTCGCTACGTTTGGTGATGGGGTGAGGGGTTTATGGGGTGAGGTTTGTCTAGGTCTTGGAGGCGGATGACCAGGACACACTGAACCCCAGATTCCTACCCACCCATTTAACCCTTTTCCTTCCCAGAACTCTCCTCTTCTTCCTTTCCTTAAAAAACCCTACACACAAAATCCCCAAAGATGACATAGGTCCTGATTGAAATTATTTTCCTCAGGGCCTCCTGTGTGGAGTTCATGTAAAAAAAATGATTGCAAGATTCAACCCGAACTAAATGCTATCTAGATTTTTAATACGCGACATCAACATTTAATACATACAATTTGGGAGGCGTAATTAGGGTACCACCGACCCAGGAACCTTTATTGGAAAACCAACACCTCTGCCATAGGTCACCCCAAGTGGTTCGCTACGTTTGGTGATTTAGCAGGGGTTCCCGGGTTCATGGGGTGAGGTTTGTCTAGGTCTTAGAGGCGGATGATCAGGACACACCGAACCCCAGATTCCTACCCACCCCTTAAACCCTTTTCCTTCCAAGAACTCTCCTCTCCTTCCTTTCCCTAAAAAAAAACCTCCACACAGCATCCCCAAAGATGACATAGGCCCTGAGGGAAATTATTTTCCTCATGGCCTCCTGTGCGGAACTCATATAAAGAAAAAAAAATCTATTGACCTTTTCTGCAAGTCTAGGATGAATATTTTTATTTTTATTCACAAAGTTAAAAATAAAAAAAAAAAATATTTTTAAGTTAATCACAGTAGAGCGCACTTGAAGTGAAATAATACAAAACTGCGCACAAATGTCATATTATTATTATTATCTAACACATGGGTCCTATACCTTTACAAGTGGAGCGGAGGTGAGATGCATCTTCTGAGCAATATGATTGGTCAATTTTTGCAAGTCTCTGTTTCACTCTGCTCAGCTTTGCTTCTATGAAAACGCACTCTTATACCTATAATACACGACACCTTTTTTCAGCCCGATTCCCGCATAGAGACTAGGTCACTAGACCATAGACAAAATTTTTCGCTTTTCGTGATCGCTATTTTCATCTCTATTTTCATATCTATGATTTCAATTGGCATCACAGCAAACAGCACATGACCCATATTGTTGCTGTGATGCCAACTAAAATCGCTGATATGAAAATAGCCATCGCGTAAAGCGAAAAATTTTGTCTTAGGTCTCTATACGGGAATCGGGCTTAAAAAAGTTGTCGTGTTTTGTGTGTTTTGTAGGCTTTAGATAAGGGCACTTATGTCAATTTATTGCAACCAAAGGTTCTACCAAAACCAAATGTAGTTTGTATTTTGTAACTTGTATTTTGTATTTGAAATTAAAAAAAAAAAGATTAAAATACTGTATTTTGTATTTCAAATACACGACTCGAAAGTATTTTGTATTTCGTATTTTAAATACATGCGAAAACGTATTTTGTAATTTGTATTTCAATTACAGCAAAGCATGTATTTTGCCCAGCCCTGGGTGCAGGTAATAGGGTTATAGAGCAGATTAACGAAGAATGGAGTGAAAGAAGAATATATGACGTGGATTAATCAAATACTTGAGCAGGTGTCCTAATTACTTATTAAATATTACAATACCATACAGCGAATTAAACAGTATTACAGAACATAGTTCACAATACGAACTAAACGCAATATTGAATTTTGTTTCAACTGTCAAAAACTGAATTCCTTGTCGGCACAAACTTAATAGTGCAATACTTATTATATTCACATGCACGTAGGAATTTCGAACGAAGGGTCCTCGGTTTAGGGCGTAGGTGAGATTTCTTGACACTTGAGCTTGCAGCGCCTCCTGGTGTTCACATTCCGGTGATCGACACCTTTTAACACGAAACCGAGGACTTTGAGAGAGTCCTCGGTTTAGGGTCTGTGTGTGATTTCCAGCATTAGCGGCGCCGCCCTGGTGGTCACACACCCGTACTAATGAAACACTAGCGAAATTAAACACGATATTTTTCACCACGAAAATGAGGACTCTCTCCGATTGGCCCAAAATTTCGACAGTTGACCAATCAGAACGCATAGATTATAGGTACATATTCAGTTTTTCGCATTTCGAATCCGAGGACGTCCTCGGATTCGTGTGAGTCCTCGGATTCTGGGTCTAAAGGCCTGTGAAGGTCCTCGAATAAAGGTGCATACCAACTCACACCTTCCCACTACGCACATCACCCGGTAAATACACTAACTAAGACACTACAAGGAAACATATCATAGGTACCCACCATGAAATATACTGTTTGTTTCTGTTTATGAATAAATACATAAAATAAAATAAAACTCTTTTTAAAATACAAAGTTTTTTTGCAAGGATATCATTGAACTTCCTGTTGAAATATGTTAGAAGTCAATTACAAGTACAATTCTCCCGTCTGGAACCCATATTACAATATACATGTACAAGCTGTTGAAAGAATACAAAACAAATTTTTACGTTTTCTTAATTTTAAAATGGGTATTCCAGCAATTATGTTGAACTACAACACTATTTTGAATGATATGAATATGCTCAAATTGTCTGACAGAAGAACTTTCACTGACTTGGTATTTCTGTATAAAATTCTAAATGATTTAGTTGACAGTCCGGTATTGCTCGAATTCATAAGCTTCCGGATTCCACTACGTAATTCTAGAAGTCAGGATTTATTTCAGTGCAGTACTTTTGGAACTAACTACCATATGTATTCCTCTTTGCCCAGAATACTAATGGAGGGAAACAATTATACCAAGTCAGTGGACATCTTCAAAAATATTGTTACGATGGCAGTTCAGTTATGTACAATATACTGTATATTTCTTACTATTCATATGTAAAATCCCCGAAAAAGGGCGTTAATAAATAAATAAATTGAACGAAACAGACAACAACAACGTAATGTAAAATTCTGTGGCTGGTTTCTATAAGTGCCGTCGTCACTTTTCGATATAATGTTATATATTTTTGCAATCTCGCTTCAATAATAGGGTTTCGATTTCAGACCTTTCGATTTCGAGAAAGGATATTTCGATTTTCTTAAAATTAAAACTTTCATGAGATCAAGTCTACATAGGCCTCGTTAAATTTAAAATACTGACATTGTCTCTTTTAGAAGCAAGTCACAGAATAAAATTGTTAACTTAGCGTCGAACAGCCGATGTTCGTCTAATTTTAAATTGTAAAACCGCGACCAGAATAAACTACTTTGTGAAAAGGCGCAAAACTTTCTAAAGAGTTGAATACAAATTAATCAGCAATTTGTGACCAGAAAATGAAAATCTACTCCAGTATTTTTTGTTCGGGTGACCTACTGAATTCTGTATACTTAGTTAGATATGTATCGTGTTGGTATTATTCAATTTTGGCAAGCCGTCGATGTTATTTAACGTTTTGGATATTGGATTTACGGGTAACAAGCGGTGGTATCCGATTGAAATTTAAACGGTTTTTTAACATAAACTTCTTTCGATGCACTATTAAGATTGTTTGTCATTGTTTTGTGTTTCCAGTATAACAAATTTTCTGTAGTTACAAAAAATGTACTTCGTATTATTTTGCCAAATAATGTATAATGATATACAAACATTGGTTCCATGACAACTCAGAATTAGCTCAACTCAACACCTTTAAAAGTAATTAAAAGCTACGTAAAAAAACAATTCATAAATAGCCCATAACCTAACCTAACGTTAACTATTTAAACATTTTTTTTAAATGTTTTTTAATGACATCACTTTTAATGACATTTCAAAGGAGGTGTTGAGATGATTCTGGGTTGCCCGGTCACCATAAACATTGTATGTAATAGTGCAATATTATTTCATATTTAGTTTCAATTAGTATGTTACATAGATTTTAAAAAAATCTTTTCAACTTCATATTATAATTTTATTGTTTATGCGTTAAACCGCTTACTCGTTAAAACGGAATATTTTTAAGTGAAAATATTTATACGTAAATATTTTCACGTAAAACAAAGTGAATGCATTATTGACAAGTTTAGTAGAACATGGAAAGAAATGTATTAGAATAATTACACAAACCCGCTAGACAAACCCTGCTTTGCCAAACAAGCCATTCAAAACCTAGGATGTTTTTTAAAATTATGATGAAATGCGAGTTTATTTTAGAGAATTTATTTTATAAGATTGGTACTTCCGACAAATGACATATTTGATTGTCTATTAGTTAAAAAAGGAACATTCCGTTGCATCTGTTATCCGTGCATCAACTTCGATAACAGGAACGTTTCGCATTATCCGTGAGGTAGACTAACTGCATATTTACCATAATTATTATTACCATTATCTTTATATTGGGCTCCTCGGATTACACAATCCTGATGATGAACACGCTGTAACGCTGATATGATGAACACGCTGTCCGAAACGTTGGCTAAGGAGGTAGCGCAACACGGGATAATTCCCCCAAAACACATCTCGAAAATAATAAAGGTGGCGCTAAACTACCGATATGATTTGAATCTTATTACACATTACAATAAGAATCACAATAAAACGGTAGTTTTGCGCCACCCTATAATTGACTTCACTTGAATAAGAATCCATTCGGGCATTGATAATTGATAAGCAATTAGAAAAAAGAGTACCTGCCTAATGAAAACAATGCGAAACCGGTCAGTAAAATACTTTCTTTGGACCTCTTTATAAATGAATATATGAAATATTTTTCAATTAACTGTATCAAGTTTTTCTAGTCTATTTTAAAATCTAAATACCCTTCTCGTGTAATTCCCTTTTAAATTTGCAGGTTTGTCCAAAAATAATTTTCAACAATAGTTTTATTAAACTCATTAATAAATATTTTGTTACGAATTTGTATTATATTGTCATGAAATAAATTTTTAAAAATACTTACAAATAATACTTGTTATTGAAGCATTATTAGCCAAGAAGCACCTGTTATCAACGTCTCTGCAGTTCGTTCCATAACGCATTACCATCATAGAACAATATCTGTATGGGAGTCACATCCTTCGCATTGTCAGTCCTTCCAGGTGCGCAAACACTATACCGGACGTTAGAGTCATTCAAGAACACTTTCATCGACTCCAACCACTCCAATATACAATACATAACATGGGTGGCGGTGTTGCCAGCCAGTCAGTGTCAGAACAAACTATGGCTGATTGTTTTTCGGCCTTTGTTTTACTAAAGCGCTACAAATGAATCTTTTTTGGAGTAGAACATTACCTGTTGGTTCTTTCATCGATTCTACCATACAATACATAATATGGATGGCAGCATAGCTAGCCAGTCAGTGTTAGCACAAACTATTGCTGTTTTACTTACACGCGACAAATGAAACGCTTTAGGAACAGAACATTACCTACAATTATTGCCGAATTTGTTCAATTTCATCGACTCCAACATACTTACAATTTACAATACATAATATGGATGACAGTGGAGTCAGCTAGTGTTAGAAAAAACTATAGCTGAATGTTTTTTGCCTTTGTTTCACTAAAGCAACGCCAAATGAGTGGTTTATGGAATAAAACATTACCTACAATTATTGTCAAATTTCTTCAATGCCATCGACTCCAACACACAATACATTATAATATGTTGGCGGTGTAGCCAGCCAGTCAGTGTCAGAACAAACTATGGCTGATTGTTTTTTTGCCTTTGTTTTACTAAAGCGCGACAAATGAATCGCCTCACGAACGGAACATTGCCTACAATTATTGACGAATATGATCAATTTCATCGACTCACAATACATAATATGGATGGAGATGTAGCCAGCTGTTAGTGTAAGAAAAAACTATGGCTGATTGTTTTTGGCCTTTGTTTTACTAAAGCGCGACAAATGAATCGCCTCACGAACGGAACATTGCCTACAATTATTGACGAATATGATCAATTTCATCGACTCACAATACATAATATGGATGGAGATGTAGCCATCTGTTAGTGTAAGAAAAAACTATGGCTGATTGTTTTTGGCCTTTGTTTTACTAAAGCGCGACAAATGAATCGCCTTGTGAATAGAACATTACCTAAAATTATTGCAGAATTTGTTCAATTTCAGCTTATTGTTAGTTGTTCGGTGTCTACCCAGAGATGACTTTATTTAATTTAATGGGAAAATAACCGGAAAAGTAACCAGCCTAGCGATTTCGTATTTTTGTGAGATCGTTATTGGATAAAGGACGTTATCTCCTGTCGGATTTGTGTGATTTTTATGGCTGTTATTTGCTTTTTCTATGTACAACGTACATTAAATGAATAAATAATCACGCATACTTGCAGGAATTCGTGTTTAAATCGATCTGAACCAAAATATGTGACAGTAAATATGTAAAGATCACACAAACTACCAAAGATGTTAACTACCCAGTTTGGTTCGATAAAAATATTATAGAAAAAATCAAATGTAAGGAATCTCTTCGCAGGAAGTACAAAGCTACTAATAATAAATCAGACTATTTATTATTTTCTGCAAAGAGATCCGATCTCAAAAAAGAGATGACTGTAAAAAAGAACAAATATTTATTCGATATTGAAAATGGGATCAAAGAAGACCCCAAAAACTTCTGGCAATATATTAGATCACAAAAATCAGGTAGGGGCACTCCTATTGGACTTATGAATGTCGATAAAATAATCCAATGTCCCCAACAAGTTTCAGAGAGATTCGCGGACTATTTCCAGTCGGTATACAACCATATGAGCCCTAACCTAGATGTTGAAAGTCTCCGGGCAGAGGTGCCTAGAAACACAGGTTCAATATCTCTGGAACAAATTAAGCCTGAGGAAGTCAAAGCGTGTATTCGGGAACAAAAGCCCAACAAGGCCACGGGGCCAGATGGAATCCCACCTCATATCATTATCATGTTGGAAGAACATTTGTTTAACCCGATATGCTTTATCTTCAACCTCAGTATTTCAACTTCCACTTTTCCTAAATCCTGGAAACTAACCAAGGTTAGCCCGATACATAAATCTGGAACAAAACGGAAGTCCAGAACTATAGACCAGTAGCAGTTCTGTCAATACTCCCAAAAATATTTGAAACAATAATTTGCGAAAAGCTAAACAAACAAATTAAACCGTTTCTTCAGGGAAACCAACACGGATTTCTATCAAATAAGTCCACCGTCTCTAATCTTCTAGAACTCTCACAGAGAGTAGCAAGAGGATTAGATGCTCAACATCAAACTGATGTGATCTACACTGATTTCGCCAAGGGGTTCGACCGAGTTGATCATGACGTACTGCTACGAAAAATACATAGAATTGGCTTCGACAAACCCCTCCTAAATTTTTTTGTCACGTATTTAAGGAATAGGAAACAATATGTTTGCATCGACGGATACAGGTCTAGAGAATTCTCTGCATTCTCTGGAGTGCCACAGGGGTCAAACCTAGGTCCTCTACTATTTATAATCTTAATTGATGACATTCAAGAATGCATCAAACATTCCACTTGCCTGCTTTTTGCTGACGATCTAAAATTACTTAAGAAAATTTGTGATGGTCAAGATTGTGTCAAATTGCAAACTGATTTAGATTCAATTTCATCATGGGCTGATGAAAATAAATTATTTTTTAATACAAAAAAATGTGTCGCTATGTCGTATACACGTTCGAGAAACCCTATCAAATTCGATTATTGCATCAAAAATGATATATTGTCAAAAGTAAAATCCATCAAGGACCTTGGGGTAGTCTTTGATCCCAAACTTACGTTTTCGGACCATATATTGCAGTTGACGACATCATGCTACAAGCTTCTCGGATTTGTCATAAGACTCTGCAAACAATTTTCCAATCCCGAGGCAATGATGACTTTGTACAACTGCATTATAAGGTCTAAAATTGAATACGCCTCTGCTGTATGGGCCCCATACCAACAAAAATATATTGAAAAACTAGAACAGATTCAAAAAAAGTTTTTGAGATACATGTATTTGAGAATGCACGGAGAGTACCCGCGATTCATGCATCACGAAGATTTGCTTGCCGAAACGCGCTACCAAAGTCTCCACTCGAGGAGGAGTGGGGCCCTTGCAGTAACGGCGTACAAAATTATTAATAATTTAATAGATAGCCCATACCTTCTGGAATGCTATAAGTTGTTCGTACCGAATAACTACAGCCAGGGACGTCACCATGATCTGCTTTGTATCCCACGTGGCAGAACGGACGTACTGGCTCGGCATAGCATGACACTAGGTATGGCGCTGTTAAACAACGCCTCCAAGACTATGGATATTTTTAATAGTAGCCTTGAAGAAAATCTATAACTTGTTATTTGTATCATATATATGTAGTTAATGTTACATGTGTATTGTAAATGGACACAGTCTGTAATACAAAAAAAAAAAATAATAATAAAAATAAAAAAAAAAAAAAAAAATAAAAAAAAAAAAAATAAATAAAAAATAAAAATAAATCTGACAGGAGATAACGTCCGTTATCCAAGATACGGAATCGCTAGGCAGATCTGAATAGCCGGGCACTTCCCCAACTTCATCCCGTTCATCTCCTTCCCCTCCCCTCTACCTTCAACCTCACTACTTATCTCAATTGGAGATGCCATAGTCTCATTGGTTCCAGGTTGGTGGGAGCAGTTAGGACTTTTGTGGGGTACTCACATAAAAAACCTATAGAATATTACAATCTCTCATTCGACTTTTACAGATAAATTAATATTTAAAATTTCATTGTGAAAGTGATGCTGTGAACCGATAAATACCTCATAATGCCAAAATTAAAACTTTTTCATACTTTTTAAAGTATTGACTGTTTATTGACTATTAAAATTGGATTTAGAGCAGTAGTGATATTTAGTGTTAAAAACTTTTAACAGGAGGTGTATTTGGGAAAAAAAAGTTAAATGTTAAAAAAATACAACCGACACGATAAAAAGAAAAGATTTTTGGGTTCTCCAAGTAATGTATGTAGATTTACCAGTTTCTCGCTTCTATCATTAGTTTCCAGACACCCTGTATAATGCACAATATAAACTGAAGTTTTAACAGTAAGGCAATACACCTCGACTAACATTAGGAATGGCCACTAACAATAACAATCTTAATGTAGATGGAGATAAGGTCGAAATTCCCGCTTAACATCAGCCGCGCGCCTGTTTGAATTTATGAAAAAAAACATCACCAAGAAGTGTGTTTTATTTAATTTTGTGATGTTCAGGCACGAATACATATTTTTGAATCCTAATTTTAAAAACATTTTCAAAATTTGCCATTAGGTATACAGTGAAACCTTAACCGAAAAGGCCTGATACATTTTTTTCAGGGCTTATAAAAAATGCTCGATTATTTCAAAGACTAAAAGTATCCACTCAAAAAGATAAAGAAGGAGAAATATGTAAATACGAATATTAGAGGGAGCGCGGTAATATTAACAACAACAATATTTAATCGAAAATTGTGAAAGTGTTTAATAAAACACGACTCGTTTAAAATACAACAAAAATCTCGTGGAGAATGCCTAAAAAAACATTTTTAGAAACACTGTGAATTTTTTCATACATATAACTTGTAAAATAACTGAAAAAACGTGTTTATAATAATTTTAGGAGCATTTTTTTTCGGCGTGAGGAAATTATAGTTATCATCCTCAATAATAACATATATTTTTTTAAGAGCCTTAAAACTTAGTGTTTAAGGAAAATATGTAATAAATCATTCGAAATGCGGGAAGCCGAGCCTTAATCAAAGCATCGAGAGTATTTCTAAGCGATCAAATTTTTAAACCAAAAACTCATAATTTTTGCATTACTTTTTAGTGCTTCGCCGTAAGATTAATTAACTATTTATTACAAAAAAATTGCGCGTAGTTGCGAGGAAGAAATTTCATAAAAGGAAAAGTTTTTTGTCATTGTGTTTTGTTATTGTTAAATGATTTAATTCCGGCCAAAGTCAGATTTGTTGTACAATGTAGGGATTACAATTAGGTTACTGCGGTGTTGCATGCGGCTAATCAAAATAATTCTCATAAAACACTGGGCAATTACTGTAATTGCAAACCGTTCAGACTCGTGGGAATATAAAGTAACATAATTGTTTTTTTCCCACAGGATCCGATTGTTTTATCGCAAATCGGAAATTGCGGCTTTGCTACAGAACGTATCGAGACGTTAATTATATATTTATTACTAAATGTAGCTAAAGCCCGGTTTACATGAACCGTGCGTGCAAAAATGGATTGTTTCTGTCAGACATCCAAAACTTTTGTTTTGTTTTTACATTGGCTCCAAAAACGAGACTCTGAGGAAAATGACTTCTCTCACGGCCTATGTCATCTTTGAGAGAAGGAAAAATTTATGAAGGATGGGTAGGAATCTGTGGGTCAGTGGGTCCAGGAATGACAGACGTATGAATCCAAATCCGTCCTGCTGGAGAGGTCAATGATCTCCCTCAATCAGTCTCTCCCGATCCAGCCCGCCACGCAGTAAGTGGGCAGAGATTACGGACCACCAAAAAAGTCTGTCTTGGTAGGCACTCCTAAAAATAAATTAAATTGGTGTTCACTATTAGTTCGCTAAAATGGCCGGAAGTTTTGAAAAAGTTTTGAATAAAGGGTCCATATTTCATATTTCGCAGTAAACTTAATTTTTATTCCATAACTGCAGTACAAAGAAGGCAATTTTTTTTAAACATATGTGATGTGTTTGTTAAAAATATAAAAGGGGAAAATAACACTTATGGATAAAATCTAAAGGATACTATAGACTTACTTGTATTCATAAACTTGCTTTTTTTTAAACATTTTTGTGAGCGATAAGAAATTTTTAATAACAAACAAACGTTAAAGGTTTAAATTATTGAAAAAAAAATAATTGCATAATTTAAAAATACATGTTTTAGGTTTTTGTAAAGCTAATAATCATTTAAAAAAAATTGAATGCAGTTCTCATTTTCTTCGTAAGATGCAACTTTTGAGATATCGTTTCTGAATTCAAAAGTTGAAATAATTGACACACCCTATTATCTGTGAACCCGCATACACTAGGCATAAGCAATATTTCACTAATTTTATATTACAAATGCGTCGCCATATCATAATAAAGCCATTGCATTGTTGTTTAACCAACACTGATTCTGGAAAAAGACCAAAGCGCAAACGCATTTAAAATATTTTTTATGTAAGAAATCTGTCACTTTGCAATCATCACTATTTTATTGGTTAGGCATCTGTTGGCCTCGTGGTCCAGAGGAAAGGTTTTCGACTAGCGACCCGGATGTCGCGGGTTCAAATTCTATTCAAATCGGCTTTCGGAGGTAAATTTGATTTGATTCATTATTCATTTGGGTTTTCACAAATAGTCAAGCTTGTAAAAGTAACAATGGTTGGCTCAAGGTGTCAAGTTAGGATAGGAGGTGAAACAACGAAGGATTTTAACATCTCCCAAGGGCTGAAACAAGGTGATGGCTTAGCACCAACTCTTTCGTGAGGAAGACAATGATCAGTATCGACCCAAACATTTGCTACAGAAGCAATCAAATAGTTGACTACGCAGACAACCTTAACATTGTCGGAAGATCCCTACAGGCTGGGAAAGACGTGTTTGACCCTTTGGAGACTGCAACAAGAGAGATGCAAATCAATGAAAATAAAACTAAAATCATGATGCAAACCAGAACCCCACACCGCAGAATAAAGGATAAGGTGAAATTTAAAGACACCTATAACTTCTAAGTGGTCGAAGAGTTTTCCTACCTGGGCTCCATAATAACGCAGGACAACGAAGACCCAGAAGAAGTAAGAAAGCGCATCACAGCTGCTAACAAAATTGCGGCGCTTTTCAGAGTGGAAGATAGGTACTCTTAGTGTCGCCATGGTGTAAGATCACCATTCAGAATTGAAAAGTTGAATAAAAAATTGAATTGACAGTATTGAAATAGCTTTATCCGTGATCTGAGTAGCCGGTTTCTTCCCCACCTTCCTCTTTCCCATCTCCTTCCCCTTTCCACTTACCTTCGGGATGCCATCATCTCACTAGGTCCAGGCACTCCAGTACGGTCGATCGATAAGGATTGACAGTAATTCGGTAACTTCTCATTGTTCCTTAGCATGATTGCAGACCGCCAACGAATAAGTAACAGTTCTCAATGACTAAGTTTTCGGCGTCAACTGTTGTTTGTGCGTTAACGACCTGTAGTTGTCCTAGGGAATGATGAGAATTTACCGAAAGTTATCCTATCAATCCTTATCGATCGACCATGCTAGGGGGCCATATGATTGGGAGCAGTAGAGACACGATATTCACATTAAAAAATGTTAAAATATACGAAAAAAATAATTTCGCACGAGGAAGGCAGTTGCGTCCGAAAACAATAACTTTCAGAGGCGGTTTTCTCTAAAATGTGTTTGTGAAGTGAACTCCCATAAAAAAGAAAGAAAATGAACCAAAAATTCGTATTATAATTTTACCACACTTGAAACAGTGGTTTGACGATTTATAAATGAACCATCTACGGGTCAGAAGGGGTGCGCTCATTGTAACACATCAGACTGATTCGTGCAAGGTTCGGAAATCGGCTATCATGGAGAGCATTAGTTTCTTTGTTCCCGATGGTTATCTCCGTCACCGACAGCATAGACTGTTTTATCTCCCGGCTTGCAGAACTAACTTGCCAATGGTTATGCCAGCGGGAGAGCTGTCTAGTTGTTAAATAGAATCACTTCGAATATCGATATGTTTAACATCAATGAAGCACAATTCAGACGACAAGATTTGTTGCTGTTAGTATGATTGTGTTTCATTGATTATCTGATTGAATCTTAATACTTTATCTCTTTTACAACGCTTTGAAATTTTAATTTTGTAATGTTTTAAAAATTAATAAATTGAATTGTGTGTATCATCCACACCAATACTTCATCAAATTTTCGGCTCTTACATAACCTGATAATTAAGAGCTAGAAATTCTTGCAGTAGGTAGTTTTCAATTAAGAATTTGAACCCGAAACTTTCCCTCTTTCCGGGCTAGTGACTTAGCTACTGGACTCTGACCAATTTGGAATAATTTGTCGAGTGTTAATGACTTATTACTTGTTAGGCAATAACGAACACCTCATTAGCACCTTCTAAGGACACAAACTGACTGTGAGGTGTAAGGCCGTGCATACAAAGGAGGTGTATTCAATTATCGATTTTTACACGACCGTGTTATTTGATAAATTGTGTAGACCAAATATGATTGACGAACTTTGAAAGACATTTTCAATATTGGAAAATAGTGAACACAATGGTCTGGAAATTTGTCATTGACTATTCTTTTTTAAATACAAGCCCTCGTGAATATGTTTCTTCACTCATTTTTTTCATTTCGTAAATTTCGTAAATTTGTTTGTACGTTCCGTTTCCTGTTGAAGATGATGGCTGTTTTAATAGTTCAGTATAGATTATATTTTCAAATGCGGAATCATCGTTTATTTGAACCTTTTTATTCGACCTGTCAGTGGTTGAGTGGGCATAGCGCTTGGGTCCCACCCGAGCGTCGCGTGTTCGATTCCTCGGCTGGCTAAGTCCTCCATCACAACACAAGCAACATTTTCGGCTTTCTGTGGTGGTAGTAGGAGATTTTCAAACATTTTTGGGTTATTCGTAACCCCGGAATGTTTGTCTTTCTTTAAAAAAAAAAAAATTTTTTTTTCAATATTGTGGCAAGAAAAAATGAAAAAAGAACTGTCATTGAGTTAGTGATGTTTCTTTGGAAAAAATATTTAATTTCTTATTTGAAAAAAAAAGTTTCTTAAAATATAATGCGGTTCATAATTGAGTGGGTCTACCTAGGTATTTGTAAAAATATTGGGAAAAAAAAATTTTAAAGCGCAAATAACATTAATAATATTAAACAGGGATTTTTGGGACAGTAAAACAGCATGTGATAGATACTCTCAGTATCGCAATAGTGGAAAATCACCATTCTTGAAATTAAATTGTAAGTGACCAGATTTGAATAGCTAGGAACCTGTCCCCCAACGTCCCTTTTACTCATTTCTTTTCCCTGCCCACTCCCTTCAGTATCACTACGTTACAACATACCCAAAATGAGGAGGCTTTAATCCCACTGGTTCCGGGCTGTTAGGACTCTTGTGCGGCATTCATGAAAAAAATCAGGGAGTTCAATTCATACGCGATAGAAGTGAAACCAGAAAACTAAAGTAGTCAAGAGTGGGAAGGCTACGAAGCACCGCACAAAGAGGAAACCGATAGTCTACGAAACACCCTACAAAGAGGAGACCGATTTTACTATTTAATTCTCTCGCAGGCCAAATTCTATAGATATAGGGCCATCCGTAAATTATGTCACACGAATTTAATGATTTTTGACCTCCCTCCCCCCGTCCCTGTCATACATCTTCACATTTGTGAGACCCCCCCTCCTCGTAGTGTGACGTCACATAATTTGCAATTTTAAATCTAAAAAAGGTTTGCGTTTTGATCATTTAAATTTTTACATGTGACGTCACAGAGCTGATAACCCCCCCATATCCCTTTTTACACAATGTCATTTTTCTCTACTCCCCTTCCCCCCTTAAGGTGTGACGTAATTTATGGATGTCTCCTATGTGTGCTGTGTGCTTGACTATTTTTAGAGTCGCTATTTTTCATTTCATCGAATTTCAAAACACAACGGTGCTAAAGAAGTTTACTCATTAAAAAAATCAGATCTGGTGTTTGTTGGCCTTATACAAAACCTTAATCGAATCCGTAGTAAAAAAACCCTGCTTTTTAACCTGGGAAATACAATATTTGGTTTCACAACAGTTCATTGTTGCACCTTCCGTACAATAACAATCGGTCCCAGTTGACATTACAGCTTATATCTGGACACCTCACCAAAACCACAAGACGTCGTTGTTATAATTATTTATGCTGACAGTTTCGATATAAAACAATGAGACAATAGTTAATAAGAAACCTCTGGTTTGCCAATCAGTTGACAAACGAGACTTATCATTAGTAGGCATTGTCCTTGACACAATTAAAAATCTTGGAAAATATAAATTATAAAGATTTTTTAGAGTGGTTTTGCGTTATTTCCATGTGAAGGGTTTGTCCAAAGAAATTGGTCAGATGCACTCGATGTAGTTATCGGTCTTCAACCAAAGGTTGTCTAGAGCAGCTAGGATATTGGCGCATTTTTAAATAAATAAATAAAGTAATAAAAAATACTAATTTCGGTGTTTGAATCGGTGACCGGACAACTCAGAACTCAAATCAGAACCTCCCGAGAAAAGTAATTAAAAGTGATGAAAAAAAAAAATATTTAAAAATTGGTTAAATAGGTTAGGTACGTTAGGTTAGGGTTAAGGGCTATTTTTAAATTGTTTTTTTCATAGCTTTTAATGACTTTTCAATGAGGTGTTGAGTTGATATCATTCTGAGTTGGCATGGAACCGTTTGATTCTGTGTGTAAATCCGGTTCAGTGAACTTTAGATTGTGGGAACAATTTAGAGAAGCGATAGTGTAAATTAATTGATTTAGTTTGAATTCTGTATTTGAAATGTGTATTTCTTTTGTTTACAGGTTTGACAGATTTTTCAACATTTAACGATGTTCATTTGGAAGGTAAATTTCTGATCGTTTCTAAATTAACTTTTTTTAATTTTATCCAAAGGAATTTTTTTTAATGAATATCTACTTTCAGCTTCACTTATCCTACAATCATATCCCGTGTTTTTACGGGTCTGCACTAAAAATTATTAACATAGGAAGCACTATACCTACATCATAAAGTTATATCGCTATCATTTGCAGTAAGATTATATGGCAAACAACAAAGACGTTACATACGCGGGGTAGAAATCTCAAAGTGGGAAGCCAAAGGGAAGACAATTGCACTGGTCTCGATTTCTAGTACTTTAGTAGGTACTAAACTGTCACTCGTCGAGTAAGGTCATGTCTTACCAGTAGGAAAATTGAATTTTAAAAACCGTCAAAATGCCCTCCTGTATGATGAGAAAATGTTTCCATTACACGGCAAACATTAGTAAAAGTGAAGAAATAACATATTTACACACAAATTACTTATTATTATCGATTATTATAAGCAATACAATTAATTTTCATGTTCCCCGTCCGACAATTTTGTACGTCATGAGAAAAAAACACACATTCTTTGATTGTCTTATGGTACGGCCACACTAAGGCCAACTTCCAATTTCAAACTTTCGGACGATTGCGTAGATGGGTAGTTCATGCGTCGGAAGATTGAGTTGGAAGTTTGGCTTCAGTGTGAAAGTAGCATAAATTTTTAAAACATGAATAACTTTTGAATTAAGAAATTACTGAAAACCGATGAAAACAAAAGAGTGTAGCTTACTTGCCGCATTATTTTGCGAGCATGTGAGACTATGGCGAGTCTATTTATATAACGTCATTGGCAAACAACACATTTTTATGCTTCTGACCATGGAACTATGATTACTCTTAGCTTCTGACCGTCTGGAGCCAGATTATGACATCGCCAATTGGAGAATATTGTGATGCTGAAGGTGGTGGGGAGGGGAAGGAGGTGAGGAAGAGGAAAGTGGGGAAGTACTCGGCTCTTAAGATATAAAAAAAAAACAAAAACCCAAACAAAAAAAAACAAACAAAAAATAAAAGAAAGATAAATATTCCAGGGTTACGAATAACCCGACAATATTTGAAAATCTCCTACTACCACTACAGTTAGCCGAAAAATGTTGCTTGAGTCGTGATGTAGGACTTAGCCAGCCGAGGAATCATGGTATATAAATATGGTCGTCAAATACGGCTAAAGCCATTTCATGCGCTCATGAAAGGTGGTCTTTCACCAGGGCGATACTGAAAGTATCTACCACTCTGAGAAATAACCGATATTTAAAATTGGATACATGGATTTCGAGCGAGTGTTCCCATGAAATGGTATCTACCTAATATAATAATGTAAATTTTCAAGGTCAGTTAAAATTCTATTCAAGTTCTATTATATATGTTCTATTACGTATCATTATTGACCATTTGTTTCACAAAACTGAAATAATAATAGAAGTTTAATGTAATTAGTTAAATTCCTTTCAAATATGACTAATTGTTCAAATTCTGTAAAGCAACTGCCCCCTTGAGTAAATGAACCAAATTCCTTGTCTAATGTTGTATTATCAAACATTAAGAAAATACTGCCACTTGAGAGATGCTTGAAATATGAGCGTAGGTACTTAATTACCTCTTGAATAGTCACTGATCATTCTATTTGCACTCAAGAGCAATCTGAAAATGAATGTAAATGGCACGCACGATTGATAAATGCGTAAGCACTAACATTGGAATTTGAAAGCTGCATTTGGAAAAGTCGAAATCAGAGAGTAAAAATATCCTATGCAGAGCTTTTGACGTGAAAATCGATACTACGTCACACGAGCAATAAAATCGTTTTTTAATGGCTAAATTTCCATTTATTTAGAACTAGCAGACCCGGCCACACGTTGCTGTGACTAACGAAACACAACGCCATTACCCAACCTTTATAAAATCCACACCACCCGCTTGCCAGCTGCCCGCTGTCTGAATTGAATAATTGAATTTCTCGGCTTTTCTCTACTAAAATAAGCATGTATTATACGTATAAACCTTCCCCTTGAATCACTCTATCTATTGGTGAAAACCGCATGAAAATCTGTTTCGTAGTTTAAAAGATCTATGCGCACTTACATTTTGAGCGACTTCATTTTATACTATGTAATAATGCAATTCGAGCGATCGCCACTAATTATACAATGATTGCAATACAACACTGGATATTTGAAAAGGGAAAATCAAATACCTACTTACTCTAGGACATCTGTTTTCCAATTTCTTCCGTAGAACGAATTTCAAAAATGACTGTAGTACGGCCGTTTTAAATCGCACAAAAATATGTTTTCTTTAAATTTCTCGGCTTTTCTCTAATATAATTTACATGTATTATACATATTATAAACATTCCTATTCAATCACTCTATCTATTGGTGAAAATCGCATGAAAATCCGTTGCGTAGTTTAAAAGATTAACGCGCACATACATTTTGAGCGACTCCATTTTATACTCTGTAATGATGATGATGATGAAGAATTTTATTTTCGTTTTAATTTTATTTTGCTAAAAGGTTTCATTTCGTTTCAGCAAAACATTAACTATTTAATCGATCGGTTGAAATGTTTCAAATTTAATTAAATAACATATTGCTAATTATTAATATCTCAGATCAAAGTCGATTAAAATGAGGCATTAATGACAGAAATTTTTTAACTTGTTTATAAATAAACTTGTTTGCCTCTCTCAGAGATGCGTGCCTCGTTTACCTTCGACCAGATTCCGAAAAAGACCATCACGTCACAAGGATGTATATAAAAAGCAAATGTAAAATAATTAAAACAAATGTTTTAGAAATATGTTGAATCGCGAGAATTTCGAAGTCAATGGCGCTTTGACACCTGACATTTTGATCAAAATTGTCTTTTTTACGAAAAATTTACTTTTTTTGTCTTTAAAACGTTATCTAAAATATGTTCAAGTTCTTTGATAATAAAATTGTTAAAGTTCGTAGATAATTATGCAGCAAAGTTCTATTCGAAACATTTTATATTTATTTTTAACAACACAATCGATGCGCGCTTGATTGCGGACTTTCACAAGGGAAGAACATTTCAAACGATAGTTGACTACTCTTCGTCCTCTTTGTATCAAATTAATGCGGGGGTGCCACAAGGATCTGTGCTGTAACCTACGCTTTTTTTGTTGCACTGTTGAATGTGTAACAGTCCATTGCTATGCTGACGACAGCTCCGTTCACGAGGTTTATCTTTTTGACAAGCTCCCTTCCACTTATAATGTCCGAACAGCTTGGGAAGATTTGAGACAAAATAGTGACCACCACCTCGAGAAGATTCGTGCCTCAGGAGAACAGGTGGTTTCTTCGTCTCGTTTTTGCATAAATCGGCTCGTATGAGGAACGAGCTTCCGGTATCTGTTTTTTCTCCTTTGTGTATGTAATCCCTTCCTGTCTCTCCCTCTCGTGGTTCAAACTTTGAACTCAGTTTAAAATCTCAGTTTCATGCAAATGGCAAATGGAACCTTGTTGTCCCAAGGAAACGAAATATTACGAGTCTGAAGGGATAGAAGAGAGATAAGATTTATTATGGCCATTCAGATGGTCACTAAACATTGCTAAAATCATTTCAATAAATGTTTCGATTCACATCACGGTGGTACTGACAATATTTTACACTGGAACCGTTGTATAGAATACATCTTAATTTATGCAAGTGACTCTTATAAACCGCTCAGTGGATGAGATGGCATCGCGTTTGGGTCCCACCCAGACTCCGCTCCGTCATGATGCAAGCAATTTTTTCCGCTGACTATGGTGGTAGTAAGAGATTTTCAGTTATTGTCATGTTGTTCGTATCCCGGAATTGTTTGTCTTAAAAAATTATCAAAAAATATGATTTTCCTACGCCGAAATTGATTTAGGGACACCTTATTCCGGAGCCAGGGAGTTTACGACTCATCCACAGATGTCGTCAAAATGTTGATTTATGTACAATAATATACAATATTGGTATATTGATTTTTTTTAATTTTATGGTGGAGGAAAATTTTCACTAACCGCAAGTCATGTTGAATACACTTGGTACAAGCAGTGAGTATCACACTCGATCCGTCAGCCGTTATCCTGGCGTTCTATCCGCCGGTCTACCAATCGCATTATTTGAAGGAAACCCACGGTGATATTTTATCTAAATTTGCCATATTCGTCAAAATGGAAGCAATTCTAAAAAAATATTTTTAATTTGTCGACAATTTTGAGATTGCATTTCGAATCTTGATTACGACCTCTAATCGGATTCCACCGATGCAATAAAGTGACTTTCGCGAATTTTTTCATCACCAGCATTTAAAAAGGCGAATTAAACACATTTGATTGGTGTCACCGAGAATGGCAGGACACTGAATTATATTTAGTGTTTCACATAGTGCCGCTTTCACCGCACGAATCGTACATAATTCACACAATACAACAACACGGATATAACATTTTAACGTAACAACGAATTAACGCAATCGACCCGATGTGATGAAGGTTACTTGGTCATTTTTTGGCATGTTGATCTATGGGACTGTAAATTTACGGAAATAATCGCAATGATGTCATTGAATGGGCACCATACTGGAGTTAAGGCGATCCAATAGTCAAAGAAAAAATCGAAATCGAAATCCACGCCCCTTTACGGGAGAAGTTTAAAAATAAGTGAGAAAAAGCTTTTGGAAAGGTTGGAAAAGGTATTTGAGATTTTTTTACGGGTTGATTTCGTAAAGGCCTGTAAAAAACATTAACTCCTTTTTACGCATTTTTTATTGTAATAAAACGAAAATTTAAAATTGATATCACGGAACCAAGCGACGCGGAGCATAACGCATATTCCCCGCTCCGGCCGGAGCCGGACTGACACAAAGTTGGCGTGGCAAGTCAGTAGTTCTTAGGTGGACGGCATAAGGTTCACTTTGAAAACCAAATTCGTCGACTGCCGCCGTATTGCCGATGTCAAAAATAACAACGCGAAAATGTATATTGTATTTTATTTGGTTTAATATTTTTTTTTTTGCATTCATAAAATAAACTGAATTTGATACATTAAACAATAAAATCGTATCCGAAAAGGGGTTTATAAGTAGGAGAGTTGGCACTTGAAAGTGATTTTTTGTAGACCTAATACTTTATTATTTTCTAGGCTTATGAAAAGACTAAAAATGACCGTTATTTTAAGGGCCAAGATCCAAGATATATTCTACACGCAGTATTTAATAGAAGCGTCTACAATACTTCCAAGCGATCAAAATTTCAAAACAAAAATACATGATTTTGTATGATTTTGCATTATTTAGTATGGCTTCATCTTAACTATTAAGTTTTTCTTGAACCAACGTTTCGCACATTATTGCAGTGCTCATTATTAGTGCAGACATGTGTATGATACTGAGCACTGTAGGTGATGAGTGATAAGACTTGGACCGTTACAAATGATGGGTCAAGAAAGAAAGAAACGCAACACGGCTAATATGTGATCTAGGAGGTTTCGCTAAAATCCCAAAGTACCTATCCAATACATTTACTAGTACACAACTGCTGAGCCTGTACAAGTTGCAAGTCGCAAGTGTACCTTATTCAAGAATTTTGCAGCCACCTCTGTTCAGGAGTCAAAAACTCTTAGAATTTTTTTTAACATTAGCTCCACACAAGAGGCCCTGCGGAAGATAATTCCCCTCATCCTTGGAAATACTGTGTTTTTAGGAGAGTAAGGTGAGGAAGTTCTGGGAAGGAAAAGGGTATGAGGGGTGTGTAGAAATCTGGGGACCAGTGTGTCTAAGAGTGACGGACGTATGAATCTATCCCTCCCACTGTGGTGCAAGGCGATTTTTCGAGAGACTACTGTTGGAGAGGTCTAAAGGTCTCCTTAGATCTTCCGATCACGCAGTTTGTGGGCAGACGCGTCCGCCGTCAAGATCCGGAAAAATCTCAACTCTTAAAACCAGGCTCCCCTGCTAAGTTACAAAACTTAGCAAACTACTTGGGGTGACCTATGGCAGATACGTCTTTACTCATACCCACCTCCCTGACTTGACTATACGCAGAAACAGGGAGTTAATTTGATAGATACTTCATTGTAACAGAATGTAATCTTGAAAACACAGGCGTCAGGTGGGAATGCTGTCCTTGCTTTACTGGTATTTCAATGGAAGATGCTCCGAGGAACTAGCATCATTGAACCTTCCGGCACCGGTGCAGGCAACACATTTGTACACGGTTGAAATTTGTCACTTGAAAACGAGTTGTTTCTGCGATTCGTTCTTGAGTTAATAGTTCGGCTGTGGAAAGATTTGCCGCCTCTGTGTTTCCTCCCTCCTACAACATGCATTACATTGTTCACTCCTTCCTCTCCTAAAACGCCCTCCACACAGAAAGATGACATAGGACCTGAGTGAAATTATTTTCCTGTGGCTCCTATGTGGAGTTAATTTAAAAAATTTAAAAAAAGTTTGCATTACAAAAGCTTATCCGTCAGAATTCCATTTTCTTACTATTTTTCTGGTATTGCTTCGTATCTCTTGACGACATATTTATAACTTCCTTTCGCAATCTAAAAATTTTAGAAATTTTTTCTTTAATAAGTAGTAAGTCGGTACGTTTGGTTTTTTTTTTGGACAAATTACTTCTTATAGTATAGTTAGAACCTTCCAAAGATCGTTAAAATTGCCTGGTTTGAACACCGTCAACAGACTTTCAGTAAACACACTAGAAAATGTATTTTATTAAAGGTGAAAACGTACCGACATGAATATTTTTTTCTAATACGATTGGTAAAAAAAAAATCTTAAAAATTGGAGACGAAAATGGGAAAACAAAACCTCGATTTTGAAGATTTTATTTGGAAACAATCAGCCTCTGGTACAGTTGTCCTATTAGCTCAATATTCGTGGGGGGGTAATAGCGACAGACACAACAACAGTTTGGTAAAATACCTATAATTTAAATTTTTCGGCTACCGAGTTTCCTTTTAAGGTGATCTAGTCCCGGAGAAATTTGAAAACGAAATCCACGCCTTTTTTTGGGAGGGATTAAAAAATTCTTGAGAAAAAGTTTTTTGAAGGATTGGAAAAGGCATTTGAGAGTTGTTTTTCATAAGGCATGTAAAAAATATTAACTCATTTTTTTACGCATTGTTTATTATAATAACAAGAAATTTTAAAAACGATTGCACGGAACCAAGCGACGTGGAGTCTGGAGACGTCCGTACACCTCCGAGTTTGGGATCTGGTAGGAGACTAAATGCGACTAAACGATGCGCTATCAGCCCTTCTGCAGATGGCATAAGGATAAAATTCGCAATTGGGTAACGCCTTTTTTAATCCATTGGAAAAATATATCGCCAAAATTCATGTTTTAATTTATTTTGTGAAGTTCAGTCATAAATATAATTTTTTTTGCGATTATTATTAAAAAAACTGAATTTGCTATATTATACAATAAAGCCGTATCCAAAAAAGAGTTTATAAGTAGGAGAATTTGCACTTGAAAGTGTTTTTTGCAGACCTAATACTTTATTTTTGTCTAGGCTTATTAAAAGACTTATACAAAAAATTATCGATATTTTAAGGCCAAGATGTGTTCTACTCGCAGTATTTAATTGAAGCATCTATAATATTTCTAAGCGATCAAATTTTCACAACCAAAAAACATCATTTTGCATTATTTCGCATGGCTTCATCTTAAGCATCAAACCAATAGATACCGAAAGTAACAAATTTTATTCTTACTACGGATATATTTTCCGGAACAAAACCACCTCAAAAATAATTAACTCTATTTTTAGCACGTTAAATAACATATCCGCAGAAAGGTGCATTGTTACAGGTAAGGTTAGATCATAATCAGATATTACGTGATACGTCACCTGCAATAATACTTTACACCTGTATTTCACCGTCACCTTGGAATTCAAAATACTTCTCACTTTTAACTTAGGACGCCGACAGGAAGCAGAAAAAATTGTTCTGCATTGTGGCCTTCGTTTTAGACTAAATGTCATTATATCATTCGGGTCGTGCATTGTACACAAATGTCCATATGAATTAAAAGAAAATTGGCATTGATGATAGCGAGACTAGGAATTAAAATTAATGGATTTAAAGATAATTCAATATATATTTAATTGCCTTCAACCCGGACGTTTATTGATATAATATTAGCATATACATATACAGACAAGTAAGTAACCACCCTCACTAGACGATGTCTGTTCTGAGACGGGTACATATATATATATGCATATACAGACGTATACACACATATAATATACACATACATAAACACATACATGCTCGTACATGCGTGCATGCACATAATTATTTACATAAATATTAAAGCATAAGTATGTAAAATCTACAAAAAAATATTGGAAATTGTTAAAAGGTTATCATGTTAATACATACTAATATTATAAACTAGCAGACCCGGCCACACGTTGCTGTGGCTAACGAAACTAAACGCCATTATCCAACCTTTATAAAATCCACACCACACACGCTTGCCAGCTGTCCGCTGCCTGAATTGAATATTTGAATTTCTCGGCTTTTCTCTACTATAATAAGCATGTATTATACATATAAACCTTCCTCTTGAATCACTCTATCTATTGGTGAAAACTGCATGAAAATTCGTTTCATAGTTTAAAAGATCTAAGCGCACATACATTTTGAGCGACTTTATTTTATACTATGTAACGATACGAAAGTGCGTGTGGTTGTTGGTTACGCTTTCACGCCTAAACCACTAAACCGATTTTAAATTCTTTCACCAATAGAAAGCTACATTATCAACGAGTACCATAGGCGGTATATAAGCTCTGGCGTTATGAAATTTGTATAAATGAAAATGTGTTTATTTAATATAGTTTAGCGGCAGGGAGGAAAGGCAAGGGGAAGGTGGGATTCGCGGAGAGGGAAGAGACGAGGGAGGGGGAAGGCGGGGAAAGTGGAAGGGAACGGGGACGCGCGGGAAAGGACATGCAGGGAGAATCTATGTATGGCATTGCAACGCATGCCGGGTACCAGCTAGTAGTGTCATAAAACCAAAAATTTACAAAGAATTATTGGAAAATTTTAAAAGGTTGTCGTGGAATGGTTATATTTTTAAATTTATTAAAATAACTGGTTTATTGTCCCACCAAAAACTATCGAACGGTGAGTTCTTACGTCATGAAATTTACCCATCTTTTTATGTCTGGAATTCGGTGACCGGACAACTCAGAATGAAACCAACTCAGAAGCATCTCAGAAAGGTCATTAAGATTGATGATAAAAAAATATAAAAAATTTGGTTACATAGGTTAAGTTAGGTTAGAGTTACCGGCTATTTTAAAATTATTTTTTCATAGCTTTTAATGACCTTTCTGAGGTGTTTCTGAGTTGGTTTCATTCTGAGTTGGCATGGAACCCTGGAATTCATATGTATCAGTGATAAAATACTCGTATGTGCCGAAAAAGGGTGAAAAGTAAGTGAGAAAGAGTGACACCAGTTTTGGGCGAGTTTAAAATGCTTTTGTAATATTGGTCATGTCTAAATGCAGTTTGCCTTCAAACGTACCTAAAAATAGAACATTTACTTTTTAAGGTTTGATAGATATTGTGACAAAATTGAATCGTTGATTAAAATGTAATTTAAAAGAAGTTACCTGAAGAAGTTTGACATTTTCTCCCAGCCCAAGACATTTGAATTTCATATTTAACATTTGCCAAACCAAGCCCTTGCATAAACCAAGTCTAGACCACCTATTAAAATGCAACTTTATAAATAAAACTAACAGCTGATCGGAGTCATCGATGTCAATAAGCGGCTAGTCAATATAGTGACAAGAAACTAAACAATAAGAGTTAGAAATAATGCTAAAACAAAGTATTATGGGTACCGCGGCCTGCACGCTAGTAGACTACGAAACATTTGTGAAAAACGGCCCGCATTATTATCCATAAATAACTGAAAAAAGCCTTAGTTTAGAAGCAGTTGTCCGTGAAATTGAACTATTTCGCACGTGCGCAGGTTGTAAATTTTGTAGAATAATTCAGAAGTAGAAATGAAGGCTACACACGGTGTTCGGAAACTCGTGGTACAAGCGGAAAACTAGTGAATCATCATCAACTCAGAGAATCCAAAAAACTTTTTTTTCCAATCTTTTTTAAATATGAATACTGCACGCCGCTGCTGCTCCCATCCACCAGAGTCAGTGAGGCAATGGCATCCCAATTGGGGTGTGTTATGAGACTGAATGTGGTAGCGAGGGAAAGCAAATTGGTGATAGGAAGGTGGGGAAGTTCCGGGTTATTCAAATCTGGTCACCAAAGACCGGTCAAAGCCATTACAAGCAACTTTTCAATTCAGAAAAACACCAGGAGGGTACTGACAGTCTTCGTATATCTTCCAAACACATATTTTCCTTCTGGATCTGAGCATTTCGATACATTTTTTCTCTTTTTTCGATTGTTTTTCTTTGGGTTAAAAACACTTTTTTTCAATGCGTTTTAAAGCTTTTGGAGCTGGGTTTACATTAAACAGCTGACCCCCTAGCGACAGATTTAAAAAAATTCGAACTTTGCACTCAATTTACCCGAAAACGAAATCACAAATCAAAAAAGTTATTCCACAAATTCGACTTCAAATGTGATTTTGATTCACCGCTTGCACTAAGAATTTCCGGACACTCTGTGTATCAATCTATATTAGATTTATTTTAGATGTGATATAAAACGACAATTTAAAAAAAAAGTTTGCTTCCAAAACAATACTGCCTAAAAGGCTCTGTTTCATATAAAGAAATATAATAACTAATTTATTTTTAAAACATATGAGTAATTTTTAAATGTAAAAATAACGGCTTATATTTTTTTTCTGGATTTGAACCCGCGAAATAGTTAGTGTTTACAGCTCTGCAACTAGCCTACTATTATATAAACCACACAATTTGTAAGTTTAATATTGTAAATATGTGTATAACACAATATGTAATCAATAATCAAGTGCCGACCGGTTTCGCCACAAACACATTCATGGCAGGTATTGTAATGCAAACACAGACATTTTACTTATTTTTTGTATGGTTTATAATACCTGATTAAAACAGTTAACTATTTACTAATATTTAAGGTGTAGCATTTACCGCAAAGTTACTTATTTTATAAAAATAAAATGTGCAGGTAATAATTGTTTCGTTCGGAATCTTTTTGACTTCTTTAGCGCTGCTGAAAAAAGAGACGAACACATACATCTCTGCGAGAATGAGATTGTATAATCGGTCTTCTCTTTGTGTGGTACTTCGTAGCCTACCGGTTTCCTCTTTGTTCCGAGCTGCGTAGCCTCCCCACTCTTGTCTACTTTAGTTTTAGACCAATAAACGCTGATTCTGAATATATAAGTTTTATTTAATAAAATTAAACGCAGAGTTTTTCCATTCTTAATCGGGTCGTAAAAACACGCCGTCAAGTTGGCATTATTGAAATTTTAGTGGTGAAGTCACCGTAAAGTAATTGAATGGGAATGTAAGATACGACAAAAGCCATCGTATTAATTTATTCGTTTATTTACATGCTGTTTATAGAGATTTAGTTGTTGTGTTTATTGAAACATTATTTAGGCCTAAATAATGTCTCAAAAATAAAGATATCTCTTATTAGTTTATCTCTATTATTGAAAATATTCAAAAGCTACTGCACAACAAAATAGTAATGCTACTTCTAGGGAGAATACTTCGAACAACGGTTTCAAAATGGCGGCAGTTGATCAGCTGATTGCCCGATCCTATGTCACACGTTTCACCATACAAACGATGGTTTTCGGGGGGTCTTGAAAAATTAAAACTTTGACAATTATTTCAACTATTAAAACAAACAGACAGATTTTAGACATGTAAAGTACTTTGTATACGCGGATGATACTGCTTTAGTTATTTCTAGCAGTGATTTGCAAACTTGTATAGATCTTTTACAAAAAGACTACATTGAACTCTTAAAATGGTCTCATGACTCTGGCTTAATTATAAATGCCAAAAAAACTAAATTGTTACACATAAGATCCCCTAATGCTAAGGTATGTATTACACCTGAAATAAAGACACATACATCAGAGTGCTTACACAATGGTATTCCAGCAACGTGTACATGTGAAAATATGGAACTAGTTAAAGAATATGTTTATTTAGGTGTTATTATTGATTGCTTTTTCAAGTGGGATATACAAATAAACAAAGTTTGTGCACGATTAAGATCAATTGTAAACAGATTGTATAAACTAATTTTTTTTGTTCCCATCTGCACACTTCGAATAATTTATTTATCTCTAGCTGAATCTGTTATAAGGTATGGAATAACAGCTTGGGGATTTTCTTGTAAAACAAATATAGACCATGTTCAATCAGTGCAAAATTCATTGGTTAAATTATTAGCTGAAAAAAATGTATACAAAGAAAGGCATAATATTCCATACTTTTATCAAAGTCTCAAAATTCTTTCAGTGAGAGCAATTATGTGGTACAAAATGATATTTCAGCACATAAATAACCCTTTATATATTAACAGGCTGGAACACAACCATAATACTCGTTTTAACTTTAATGAAGGACTAATTGTACTTATACATACAAATAAATATGGACAAAGAACGTTAAATTACATGATTCCCAGTTGTTTGAATATGCTTCCAGCTGAAATTAAAAACTGTGCCCAAAACAAACAATTGGTGAACTTACTGAAGACTTGGCTCACGGAAAGAATTAATTTGTATTAGCTTTCAATAACATATTACTTATTCTAAAGACTTTAAAATTGTTATTCAATGTTTTCATAATTTTTCTTTTATCTAAGTATATTTCTGTAAAAAAAATAATTTTATTTTATATCTATAATTTTAAAAATGAGTCTAAGTATATTTCTGTAAAAAATTGAATTTAATTTTATATCTTTAACTGTAAAAATGTAACTATTAAATCTCTATAATAAGGTCTTTAATGTAAAGAACCCGTTAGACAAACTGCTAAAAAGCAGTTTATCGGGACTTTTTGTGTTATATTTGTAAAATGTATAAAATAAATAAATAAAAAATAAAATTAAAAAAAACTCTAAAAATATAAATAAAAATGCATTTCTTCTTCAAACTTCGCAAAATTACTTTGTGGTATCATTTTTCATATAATGAATAACTGATTACTTTGTATAAAACCACTATTTTTAAAA
This sequence comes from Limnephilus marmoratus, assembly GCA_917880885.1. Taxonomy (NCBI): domain Eukaryota; kingdom Metazoa; phylum Arthropoda; class Insecta; order Trichoptera; family Limnephilidae; genus Limnephilus; species Limnephilus marmoratus. The sequence goes on from OU862931.1 coordinate 31,482,768, forward strand.
CAATATCAACATGTTTCGACAACAATGTTGTCTTCATCGGGAAATGTGTGGTTTTATACAAAGTAATAATTAATGGTTTTATACAAAGTAATCAGTTATTCATTATATGAAAAATGCATTTATTTATGTTAGAAGGTTAGTATTCATTAAAAAAAAATATTGGACTGGAGTTCTCTATTGCACACTCTGATTTTTTTTATTATTAACTTTTTTCGGTATAAAAGCTAAATCCGGTACTGTCTTGCTTTTAATAGTACCAGTACCATTTAAAAATACTCCATACATCCGGCATTGTAAAAAAATTCCCACGTTTATCAGCGGAGCGATTAAAACCAGATTTAACTTATTTTACAGTACAGTGCGCGGCGCGACTGTTATATGTAATAAGCGCTTACCTAGCTAATTGCGAAGCGGGTCTTTTACCTATTACAACCATAAACCAATGAGCTCTTTTATTATTACCCTGATGATTCACGATTACGGTACCGTGACGGCATAAAAAAGCCGATAAACTTACGTTCCTTTTCACAATAATTCTGCAGCTCTTTCAATAGGCGAGATGCACAATGTAGGTACGACGGTCAGTTTCCTCCAAAGATAGTGAAATATAAGGAGATATGCTAATTTGGGAGGCGGGAATGGGTACCGCCGCCCCGGGAACCTTTACAGGATAACCAACACCTCTGCCATAGGTCACTCCAAGTGTTTCGCAACGTTTGGTGATTTAGCATGGGTGTCCGGGTTCATGGAGTGAGGTTTGTCTAGGTCTTGGAGGCGGATGACCAGGGCACACTGAACCCCAGATTCCTACCCACCCCTTAAACCCTTTTCCTTCCCAGATCTTTTCTCTCCTTCCTTTCCTTAAAAAATCCACACAGCATCCCCAAAGACGACATAGGCCCTGAGGGAAATTACTTTCCTCAATGCCTCCTGTGCGGAGCTTATGTAAAAAAAATGCATTTTGAATATGGAATTTAGTTGATTTTTTGAAGGTGTGCAGTAGTATTGATTAGCAATATAGTTAGAATACGAAAAGAATTTGTTCATTTAGTTAATGTTTTGAAGGTTGCAGTAGAATTGGTTAATAATATCGGCGACATCAGGAAGCACAGTCCAACCCAGTAAATACTGCCGATAGCACATCTCTTCTATTTCAATATCTTTGGTTTCCTCCAAAGGAAAAAACTAATAATTTTCTTACATCTCTCTCACACACCGCACCGTGACGTCACTGTAGACCCCTACATAATATGATAATTTTGAAAGTATGGAATATATTACAAGGTATATAGATAAAAAGATATATCTGTTTCCTCCAGGAAAAATGTGTTACTTTGGAGGAAAGAGTCAAACGTATTTTGTTTGTCTCATCTTTTGTTTCACCATTACTTAATGTGTAAGAAAGAGCTGTAGCATTATAAGGAAAGTATGTTTATTGCCTTTGTCTGCCGTCATAGTACCGTAAACGTGGATCGTCACTGTAATAATGAAAGCGCTCAATAGCTGCCTTTAGTGTTCCCGCGGAACCTACACAGCGACATTTCTTTTCTTTAATACAAGTGAGGGAGATGCAAAAAAGAAAAAAAAATCCTTTGGAGGAAGCAGACCAACGTTCATTGAGTGTCTCAAGAAAGAGCTGAAGCATTATAAGGAACGCATAGGTCTCGCAAGTTAAGTTGACTTCATCACAGTACTCACACAGATGCAAAACTTTCATACAGCGTGTTTCGTTTTAGGCTTTTAACAAAAAAGCAATTAATAATTATTTCACAATTGAGAATTCGAATCCAAAGCGTGTTTTAATCGGTAACATAAAACTAATGTTGTTTTACAACATTTTTATAGAAATACTGAAGGTTTAGGAAGAAAAATAAGTTTATTAACTAAATGTGATAATCTTTAGGATTGAATTCAAATGGGTATTCATAACTAACAACAAGGTTAAAAAAATATTGTGTTATTTAAAAAGATTAATTTATTATAATATTCATACTTATATAGATAATATTTTATAAACTAAATAAATAATCTACAAGCCGCCACATGCCGCTACACGTTTAATAGGCCTAGATTTTGAAAAGTAAACGACTGTTAAACTTAATTACCAAAAGAAACATCGGTTTCGGTCGGGATAGATGGAAAAACATGCATTAAAATTCGGTTTTCAAAGTTATAAATTTCCCATATAAAACATCTCCATTGCCGCCATTTTTTGTACGGATTTGACATTTGTAAAGTTTCGTTTAAAACTCAATACGCATGAATTACTTGGTTTACATAAACCAAGAACCTAATGTTGAAATGAAGTGTGATTTCCAAAACCTTAAGCTTAAAAATTTTACTGCTTATGGATTATATATTTTTTATAATTATGTGTTAGCAATCATCAGCAACAGTAATTATTTAATTATGTATCAGTCATCATCAGCAACTATCTATACGTACATTATCTAAAATATAACAGATTACTAACACAAAGGTACAAAAGATTAACTGTTGAATAGGTACTAGTCTGTGATACTCCAGTTGCCTTAGACGTCAAATCATACAAGTCATTTTTGCTTAAAAGTTGACCACCGTTTTTTATAAGTAAAATATAAGTAAAATAATTAAACATACGGAATAAAATTTCACGAGTTGGTCCATTCAGTGATTTGCCACGTTCCGTTTCATAACAGGACTCCATGATATCGTAATAAATATTACAAACACTTTAAAAACACTCTGTAAATCTACTAATAAAGATTCGAATTAAAGATAATAAAAACTATTTATTATTTCAAATTTAAAAATTTGATTTTGTCACTTGCGAAATGTAGGTGCACGTATGTTTTAATCAAATTATAAACCGAATGAAGAGAATAGAACACCCTGTAAGTACAGCCTCAAAAGGGTGTCGTAAAACTTGCCTCTCTTCTAACTAGTTGCAATAAGTGAGCGTAAGCAAGACAGAGAGCCTTATCGGCTTTGCGGGCGTCGCTTGACGTTCACAGAGATAGACCAATACATCAATACTAAGCATTTTTATTGCGTCCAACTTAAGATGTTTTACCTATACGTTTTTTGCCTTTTTGTGCCATCCATCGCAGTGCCGTAACCGTGGGTATTATAAAAGCAGGTAATAGAGGAACACACACAGAAGATAAGAACCGATAGAAATGTCTCGTGGGCGTGTCCGTAACCCCTAAGTAAGGTAAATTTTCTGATCATTTTTTTTCTTATACCTACAGAAATTTTTCTTTGAACAAAAAAACAAATTCATTGTCCTATCTGGGGCTTAGGAGTCAGAATGTCTAATGCAAATTAGCGACAGTCTTTCAAGTCAAAAATAGATTACATTTCTCGATGTATACCTTTAGTGGAAGTATATGTATAGCTATTAATTTTTAACAAAATGATTCGCTTGACTCGCCAGTATTGAGAAATAGTGTTTTTTTTTTCTTTCGTTATGAAACGTAGAAAAAACCACAATACGAATACAATTGATAGCTAAAGTGATTTTTAAAACTGCATAGCTTATTTATGTAGGTTGATTATACTTTTATGTGATATGATAATAATAATAATAAATGCTTTATTATCTTCCTTTTTTTAACAAATAGAGATAACCGGAATTCAGACTCGGATACACAAAACTGAAATTAGTATTTTTAATATTGTCGCGAATATAAAACAATAAAAAAATCTATTACCTAAAAATCTACTTAATTTTTTTGAAAAATTACACACAAAAATGTCTTATTTATATTTAAATTTTATCTCACTTATAATTCCATTTTAGATTTTGTGTAAAAATTTAATATTTATGTACCTGTAATATAAAAATCTTAAATCATAGATTAAAATATGCAAAAAAAAATCTTATAATACTGACTCACAGGTTTCTTGCTTTGTGGGACTTTTTTGTTTATATTTATTTTTATACTTTTCCTCTATTTTTGTAATATTTTTGTAATTTTTATTTTATTATCCTATATTTTTTAAATGCTCCAATGTAATTAAAAATTTAAATAAAAAAATAAATAAAATAAAATGGGCAGGTAATGTATTATTTTTAACGCATCAAGCCCGTATCGGCCAGTCAATTTATTGATAGTGAGTTTTCAATACCAAATTACAAAGGTCAAAGCAACATGTCATTCATTCTCACGATTCTATTCATTCCCATAAGTCAAAACTAACAAATCGCTTTACACTCAGCCTGTCCTGAGAACGAGATTAGGATTAATGACTAATGTAGCATTGCATTGTAAATACACGGTGTCCGGAAATTAGTCATACAAACGGAAAACTGGTGAATCTCATCATTCAGAGAACCCAAAATTTCGTGAATTTTATTGAAGTGAAAACTTGTTTAGCACTGTTGTGATTTAAAACTCGATGAAACGGAGGCGAGCGACACTAAAAATAGACAAACACATACATCTATAGGATTTAGCCTGCGAGAGAATGAGATAGCAATAAAATATTTATTTATTTCACTGGTGCTCGGTTCCAATAAAATACAATAAATCCACGGCCCATCGAGCCTCGTTTGGTCTTGTGGTATGAAGTGCCTGACGAACCTTTGCGGCCAGACATGCAGCGGCCCCAGAGGCGAATCCTACGAAATATTTTTTTTTAACACTTCTGTAAAATCAATATCTAATCTTCAATCCGCCAAAATGATCAGGGAAATAAAACACAAAAGAAAGCAACATCTAGAAACTCCGAAGAAGAAAACTTATTTACTCCCTCTTGCAATAAAAACCAATAAAAAATAACCGACTTGACAAGAACCACAAAGATACGGATTATGGACATGGGAAGGAAGAATATGGATACAATTTTGCAACATAACAAAGATTAATGCTTGTATTGTACTTTCTTTTAGATTTAACTTTATAATTTTCCTCTGTAATTTTTAAAAATGGGTATTAATTATATTTCAAACAAGAAAACTTGTACAATGCGTCCTTAGAACGGAATTCCCCAGTGAGCACCTATTTTTCTCTAAAAAAACTGTAAAAAATAAATAAAAATAAAAACATAGTACCTACACGATGAAGAAAACGGTCAGTGGTTGAGTGGGCATCGCGTTTGGGTCCCACCCGGGCGTTGCGTGTTAGATTTCTTGGCTGGCTAATGGTTTCGCTACACTTGTCTGTCGTGTAGTGTCGTGATGAAAATCGCTAAATATGTATATGAAACCGGAACCGTTCTGTCGCGTCACGACACAACACGACAGACAAGTGTAGCGGAACCACTATACAAGCAACATTTTCCGCTTAGTGCGGTGGTAGTAAGAGATTTTAAAACATTGTTGGGTTATTCGTAACCCGGGAATCTTTGCTTTTGTTTTTAAAACTCATCTTTTAATTTTTTTAAATACATACCAGGCGGCTTGTTTCATGGTGACCAATGGAATATAGTTACTTTGTAAAGTCTAGTGTAAACATATTGATTAAATATATAAACTTTCTGAAAATTAGAAAAAATCGTTGTGGAAAAATTAAAATGATGATTGGAAAAAATATAATTGTAAATAGAAAAAAAAACATGCTTAGGGATTTTAATATAAAACCTTCAAATTTAGGATTGATTTACTCGAAAACGAGAGATCAAATAAAAAAATTAGAGTGTGTAATTCACACGCGATAGAAGTGAAGCTAGAAAGTCGCTGGATGGCGCTTTTTTTTGCCTGTTTATTTTAAAGTGGTTTGAAGATTGTTTTGATTTACAAAAACAAAAATGTTTATTTTTTTTGGATTTCGTAGGATTCGAACTCCGTCCGCTGGATTTCTCTGGCCGCTGCGATTTGCGACGCACTATACCGCTGCGCTAAGGGACGCGTTCGGCGAGGCGCGAATTTGCGCATTATATTACGACGACCCGTAAAACAACAAAGCGGCCAACGAGCGTAGACCTATCGTCGTTTCCATTTTATATCTCAACCAATAGGAGCCTTGAGTGCAGTTTGATTCTTCGCAGGTGCCGTGTTACATCATTTCTGTTTCATCCGAATTTCAAATCACTCTAACGAGGCTAAGGAAGTTTCACATCAAAAAAAGTTATACCAATAAATGGACTCCAAATCTGATGTAGATTCACCAGCTTCCCGCTTATACCACGAGTTTCCAGACACCGTGTGTAAGTGTAAAATAAAAGTTAAAATTGTTTAGGTAAGATTACCACTAAGAAATAATTTATTTCCATTTAAAAGCCTTCTGAATAAGAGTGTTTTGTAACATTTAAATCTCTTTTGGGGTCGTCCATTAATCACGTGAGGCTCGAAAGGGGGGTGGGGGGTTCGGAAAAAATCACGAAGTATCACCAGGGGGGGGGAGGGTATAATGAAATATCACGTGTATTTATTTTTCGTGATAATATTCTGAAAATTTCAAAATACTTTGTATTAAAAAAATACACGTGATTTTGTGGGGAGGGGGGTTAGTCTAAAACCTCACAACGCGGGGGGGGGGGGGGGGTTAAAATGTTGCTAAAAAACATCACGTGATTAATGGACGACCCCTTTATTTTTTCGTGGAAAATTGGTGTCTTTGCCATACTTACTTACGTTATTTGAACACCTGTTCAATATGTAAATTAAACGCACAGCGGAAATGTGAACTTGTGTACATTACACATTTAAATATTTTATTATATCAATTTTTGTGACGGAGGTGCCAGTCTCATGTTGGAAATTTAAAGAATTTTCTTGATTTTTTTACAGTTCAATTTTATTAATTGATCCTTTTTGTTTTTGTGAGGTTATGTTGTGAGGCTGAAGGAAGCGGGGTGGGGAAGAATATGGGTGTCGTGTTCTCACAAACAGAGATCTCCGACACTTCATGGAAGGAGAGGAGAACAATCTGAAAATCATTAATTTTACACATATTTACAAGGTGGTGACTACGGTATTGCCGATCTAACTAAGAGCTCGCTATAGTTGATCTGGTGGCCACTGTCTTTAGTGGGTTCAGATGGTCTCGGCCCTCTGGCGACCTGGCTGGGAACCCAATCCTGCTGACATCCTACGGATTTTATAGAAAGCTTTTTTACCTGACATCTATGCGACAAGACAGGAAGATTTTAGATACACTACAACGGGGAAGAGGAAAGTGGGGAAGTACTATTCAGATCTGTGGGGAAGGCTTTCAGACTTCAGCCAAAGCCATTTCAAGCAACGTTTCAATTTTGAATGGTTGCCTTACACCAGGGCGATACTGAGAGTATCTTCCACTCTGGAACGTGCCGCAAACATACCTTATATTATTTTAAATGATTAAATTGTGAAAGAACACTAGCCAATAAAATAATATTTACTTGTTCACGCCGGGATTTAAACCCACGACCTTCGGAAATCTAGTCGAGAACTTACCCCCCTACCACGGAGGCCGTCAATATTGCGGCTTGTTTCATTTGTTTTTATAACCATGTTTAAACACAGTTAAAGCTCGATTGAAGAGACATTGCCAGCCGAAAATCGTTGCGTTAACATGGCTTTAAAGACAGAAAAAGCTGTGCAAATTTCTTGACGCCAGAATTCATTATTAACCAGATTTTCTGTTTAAGCGTGGAATTCTTTTTATTAGGCCTGAGATTTTATTTTTTGTACAGCTTTTAGATGAATAATAGTGAACTACCAAAAATAATTTCACTCAATTTTTTTTAATAGGCTTTTTGAATGAACTAAGCTTGGGTCTGGAATAATGGAAAAAATCGTTAGTAAAAACAGACCTTCGGTTTATTATCCGTGGTAGACGTACAGACATAAACGTGTGGACAATACATGAGTGAAAAACCTCTAATTTATTTACTAGAAGCTAGGATTAAAAAACATGCCGAACATAAAATATGAGAATCAGTAGCTTAGCAGCCACTGGAGCGATTCCGGTCGAAAAATGGACCACTTTTATTTTTCTGCGATTGATTTCGGTCCAAAAATGGACCACATTTTCCTACCATTCTTAAAACATTTATTGTAATTATTTAAAATATTTCCTGGGCCAGCCGTTTATTTTAACACGAAGCTATTGAAATGTTTTATCTATTATGACCATAGATGTTGCAATTCTGAGCTTCGTAGACATAGACATATGAATATTAATAGACCTGCCCTAAGCGATAAAAGCGTATTATTTCCCCCTCCCCATACCGGTTCCATTGGAACCGGCTGGGATTGAGTATGGCTTCGCGTGAATCTAAAAAATGTGATGTCATCATTCTTCTGCGAGCCAGCGTCGAGCACTCATCGGTGCATTTTACGAAATAACACGGCAAAAATAGTGGCTTGTGTTTTGAAAACGTGTAAAAATAGAAGTGAAAAAGAGAATAAACCCAATTGTCGTATTACATTCCATAGGAAAGCATTATTTTACTTAATTATAAGCTTATTCAGATCACATAATATGGTCGTTTTTGTAACACACACATCACTCGAGACACATGGCGTGTACTCGTCGCTGTTTTGTGGGGTAAGTAAATTATGAAACATTTGTAAAAGTGTCTTAACTAAATACGTCAACAAAATATTGGACTATGAAAATAGGCGCACTTTACTTTGCTGTATTTGGAATTTGTAAATTTGTTCATTTCGCGGCGAGCAATTCGCGCTCCCATGTAAAAAGGTCTATTCATTAAAGAGCAGAGTTTACTTTTAAGAACTAAATGGTGATATTATAATGCGAGATGCCCATATACTCTCAGATTGAGTTATTGACGAATCACATACCACCGAATTCATCTTCCCGCTCTGCGTCCCGCTGTAGTTGGTTTCTTCCCCTCACCTTTATGTTCTGGTCTATTAATATTCATATGTCTATGTTCGTAGACTATTTTAGAACAATGTTAAAAATATATTTTTTAAATATTTTTTTTCCGCCGAATTTTTGAACAGCTGTTGACGGATAAAATGAAGTCCTTTTTCCATAGATATGCATATTTAATTATCAAGTATACCACAGACAACAAACAGAAACCAAAAACATTCTATGTTGACCGGAATAAGTATCCCTCGCGGCAGTTTCAGGTAAAAAACACTCAGGATTCGCGCGATTATAAACTTTACGATTTTTTTATATTTGTTCCTTAAATCCTACAAATATGAAATAAACAATAAAATACAGGTTATTTCATTGGCTTTATAGCACTATAATAAGTTTTTATGTCTTCATGTCAAAATTCGAAGGTATGATTTTTTTAATGTTGACGAAAAATTTTTAAAATGACCATCTGGGAAATCTCAAGCAATCGAAGCAAATTTATTTATTTCGCGTGAGCGCTCCAGTGGTTAGAGTGCAAGGTTGCTAACTCCAGTGAAGAGTAAAAATTGTTTTTAATCCAGCAAAAAAAACACTTACCCATTAAACTATATTTGCGAGGAAGTATTGACAAACTTGGTTTGAAAGATCCGAGAATAAAATACTGGTATTATTAATTTTCACAGCGCTGACGTCGCCACGACTTGTTCAAGATACCATACGGCACAACAGATGTTCTAGGTTTTAGCACAGCGTAGCATGACAAGGGGAATGATGCTATTGATTGAACACTCTTAAACAGCTAATATTTTTTATCACTCTTTGAATAACCTTAAAACTTTTTTGAAGTGGAAACTTCAACACCGTTGTGATTTAAAACTCGTTGAAACGAAAAATAACAACACTAAAGCCCTGTTCAGACACATCTATAAACTATAAAAAATTATAGCACGCCTATCGCATATCGCATATAATATATACATACAATCCCTTCAGACCGTTCACACCTAAGCGGTTTAAGCTCAGATCATCCATAGACAATACACATCTTAGCCGTAACAGCTCCTGAGGCGATATGCCAAAAGTTAAGCGCCCCCTCTCCGACGAAAACAGGATAGGGGGTCATTTTGACAGATGTCAAGTTGACGTCGTGTGAACGATACAAAACATAAGCGCTCGCGGTTCAACAGATATCTGCTCGCGGTTTATAGCCGTGTCTGAACACCACTTAAAAATAGTGAAAACACATACATCTATAGGATTTAGCATGCGAGAGAATAAGATAGTATAATCGGTCTCCTCTTTGTGGGGTGCCTCGTAGCCTATCGGTCTCCTCTTTGTGCGGTGCTTCATAGTCTCCCCACTGTTGTCTGCTTTAGTTTTCTGAAGGTTCCACCTACCGCGTGTGAATTGTGAACAAGACCTGCAAAAACCAAGTTTCCTCTTGAGACAGATGGATTTTATAAAGTCAGCTGTACCGGATGTGACACATAGAATGTTCCATGGTTTATGTGGGCCAGACAGAACGGACCATCTCCAAGAGGATAATAAAAACTTTCGAGCATGCAAACTTGGCCAAAATGACAAATCGGCAATTGCCGACCAATCAAATAAAACCGGCCACTACTTGGGAATTTATTGTCCCTGAAGTTCTTGGAAGACCCAAAACCCATAGGGCACGCCTGATTACGGTGGCAATGGAAATTCACAAAAATCAAATTAAACATTAATAAAGACGACAGGGTTAGCTCATTGGTTCCTGTTATCATATTTTGGACTGAAATTTTTACGAATAATACTGGATATTTTAATCCTATATCTAGAATGTCTCGGTCATACAACGATATTGTTAAAATACACAGTTCCATAGATATTTTTGCAAATAATATAACATATTTCAAAAAATATCTCCACAATTTGTGCACTTAAAAAAAAAATTGTTATATTACTTTTCAGTAAATACTTTATAAATATTGTATACTTGTTTTTATTATGTATTTCAATTTTGTATTTAAGTTTTCAAGTTATGTATAAATAATACTTGCATTGTTTTTCAAGAGTTTGCTTCTGTGATAATGCATATGTGATTAATGCAGACACATTAATCTAGGGATACTTATATTTGTATTTTAATTTATTATATACTACCCACAAAAATGTTGTATAAATATCCTGTTTGTGTCTCAAATAAATAAATAAATATCCGGTAATTGACGGATACACCAAAACTAAAAGCAGAAAACCATTTTAAAATATACCGTGATACCATTTTGAAGGGTTTAAGTTGGCATACAAAAGCACAAACTTCACCACAATCTTCGATTATACATCTGTCCTGATGATGGACACTGTAATGCTGTCCGAAACGTTGGCTAAAGAAGGTAGCGCAACACGGCATAACACCACAAAAATAACTAACGAAAATACTTGGCCATCATAGACATCCAAATTCAATAGACCAGAAGATACAGATGAGGGGTAAAACAAAACTATGGGGGACGAAGAGGGGAAAGATGACTGTGATTCGTTAAAAAATCAATCTGACAGTATATAGGCATCTCGCATTATAATATCACCATTTAGTTCTTAAAAGCAAAATCTGCTTTTAATGAATAGACCTCTTTACATGGGAGCGCGAATTGCTTGCCACGTTAATAACATATTTGCGAAGGACAAATGCTTGCCCCGAAAAGGTTCGCTCATATTCGCATAGAAATATTTTGTTGCCGTGTTTAGTTAAGACACTTTTACAAATGTTTCATAATTTACTTACCCCTGTAACCTGCGACGAGCTCACTAGAGAAACACCCACATTCCTTATGTTCTAGGTAGGTCTATAGCACAAGCTCTCATATTTTGCCGTGTTATTTCGTAAAATGTATGATGTTACCTCTGTGCTGGTCAGGACAATAATGATGACATCACATTTTTTTTGATTCAAGCGAGGCTCTCGTAAAGCCCAGCTGGGTCCAAGGAGGAGCTCCAGCTGGATCCATGGGGAGGGGGAAATAATACGTTTTTATCACTTAGGGCAGGTCCAGATATATTCATATATACGTGTTGGCCATGAAAACCTAAAATTATTTCTAATCATGCTATTTATTTTTGGAAAAATAGAATAAAAACCGACATATTGTAAAACGTTGAAAAAATAGTTAAATAAATTATTAGAAATATAATATGAAAGAGACAAAAAAATCTACTGACTAACTCATAAAATATAATAAAATCTTTAAACAAAAGAATCAATTTTCAGATTGATAAATTGCAATATAAACCATCTAAGAGTAGTGGCATTTTTTATTATCTGCAAGATTAATACAAAAGGTACGTAGGCACTGATTATAATACAATAATAATATAATCAGAATTCATACAAATTCAAATATAGAATTTCAATTCGAGCGAAAAGATTTCATTCTATTATTAATTGCTGAGGCACTAATGTTATTCATATCGCAATCCACTTTAGTAACAATAAATAATATTTGATTAAGAATACGTCCACTTGAGCAAACAACTTGAGTTTTGTTCCACTTTTAAACAGGTAATATTATTAGATGTAATAGGGATGTTGATCACGAGATAAACGTATATAAAGCAACACCCGACAATTTGTCAGAATATGCCATTTTGAAACAACTGTTTCAATGAATTAACATTTATTTATTTTATTGTTGCAGATCGAGCAGCGTCATCGTCTCGCAACGATGTGGCACCTAGTCCTGTGTGCTATAGCAATTTGCCTGACTTCAACACTTGCTGAAGACGTTGAATCAGAACTAGGATTAGGAAAAGCTATCAACATTTTCAGCAGATACGGCTACCTCAGTATCTGCATGAAAGTTGTTCCAAGAAACGACACAGAATCCTGGATCTTCAGAGAGCCAACAGTTAACGTGTTCAAAAACATTGGATATCTCGAAGAAGCGCCAGACAATGAAATCCAACAAAAGCAAAGAGTCTTCGAGGGAGACTTTCACATGGAATTCTGCGATAACTTGAAACAATTGCTACAGGCATATTTCAGGGATTTCAATATTGAAAAATTGGACAAACCGTGGAGAGCTTTTACAGCGGGCTGGCCTGTTGATGTAATGGCTAGAAATCTTGGGATAAACTCATCTTTTGTCTTGGGAGATCACTGCTATGTTCTCGTTAGAGTAGCAAGATATAGAGAAAATGCTAAGATGAGAGATTTACCTATTGATGTAGATGTTGAAGACGTGATAGCAGACGCTATAAATAAAGCAGGACACGCGGCGGATTCGGAAAGCTTGGCAGAGTTTATCAAGAAGTATGGGACGCACTACATTGCGTCGTATGTAACTGGAAATGCACTGTATCAGGTCAGTATTTTTTATTTGTGGTTATTTAGTATATATTTGACATTGATGTTTTTTTATCAGTCGTGTAAATATGAGGCATTGATAAGCAGACTGAAACTGACATGTTTTGTTTTATAATATCATTCATACTAATTTTGGTTGTGGGTTAGGTTCGTAGAAATACATTTTCTATGATCCTTGGGTTGTGGATCTGTCTACGCAATTCTATTATGATTATAAATCTGGTTTAATGTTGAATTTATTTTCATTATTTGTTTTGAATTTATGTTAAAAATTGGAATGGATTGTGTCAAGAATTTAGACAAGCGATTAAGTAGGTAGATACCCCATAATACAATATTTTAACAGAAAGTTATTTTTTATTATGGTTTATTAGGGAAACAAACATTGACATATTTTATTAAAATAATTACATATTACATGAACCACCAAAGTTTCCAAACAAAATTCTTATTGTAGGTATACAGAAAAATATAAATGATTAAACAAAGCATAAAGTGAAGTTGGTAGAAAAAGAAATCAAAAAAAAAAAGAAAAAGAAATAAAAAAACACAGAAAAGTGTATGTAGGATAGATAATGTAAAATTAAACTATGTACCTTCATAAAAATAATACATGTTTACATCATAGTTCAAAGATGAAAACAAAATAAAAAAGAAGAACATATATGTATTATCATTTTAATAATCGGAACTGGTGTGTTAAGAATTTAGACAAGCTCTACAGTAGGTATTTTTTTTAAATTTTATATTTTACATGAGTATTTTTTGTAAATTTACAGGTCGGTTGTTTTACAGAATTTGAACAAATCAACAAATTTCAAAGTTAAAATTCATGTTTTTTTCTATGGGCTAATTGTAATTATCATTATGCTTCACATAGCTTTACTAGAACTTTCGCAGAACTTGAAAATTAGCTTAGCAATTTGATGAATTTTTCAAATTCTGCGAAACAACTGAGAAGTAAAGTCAAGTTTCGTGATTTTTCAAGGATCTGCGTTTTTCCACTTTAAAAAAAGCGTTATTTCCTAAAATAATGTCCATTGATTTTTCACGGGTTTGCGCTAATATTGCCATAAAATCTGTGTAGCACCAAAACTAAGCCTACAAGAATCTTTACTTCTTCAGATATCACACAAACGAATTATCTGTCTTATAGTGTAGATTAGTCACGTCAAACTTACACGTACGAAGCTTATAAAGAAACGTAACAGCCTGAATTATATCAAATGTAAATCAAAATGATTGATAACGCTTGTTTTTAAAGTTTGGGGGTTAAACCGGATCATTTTTCATTTCTTAGAATCAATTTTAACTTGTTGCGTAATCGGCTGTAGGTACCTACCAATCTAGAGGTAACACTCGCATGAGGTTATTATCTCATGATAATACCTAATATTATTACTTTTTGTACCTAAAATTAACGATAAAATTCTACAAAAATTGCTCCGAATATTCTGTACTTACCTGAATATATATTTTTGAAGTTAAAACTTCTTTAGCACCGTTGTGATTTGAAACTCGATGAAACGAAAAATAGCGACACTAAAAAGAGACAAACACTGTCGAGAGAATGAGATAGTATAACCAGTCTCCTCTTTGTGTGGTGCTTCGTAACCTTCCCTTAAATCTTTTGTCTACCTACTTTAGTTTTCTGATTGTTTCACTTCTACCGCGTGTGATTTGCCACTTTGACACTTTTTTTACATTAGCACCATGCAGGAGGGAGTCCGATTCGAGCCGCGGTCAACAGTGGTTGTGTGTACCTTACCTAACGCTTAGTGCCGTTCGCCCGTTCCTGAGCCTCATACAGATAAGATATTATTGTTACATTTCATTTAATTGTGTTTATCGTATACCTATTTGTTTACTTTCCTACTTACGGCTAATCCGTTTTTGTTTGTACAGTCAATGAAATAGACTGCGTATTATTTTTTCAGTTTAATTTTTAAAAGTTAAGTTTTTTTTATATTATGGAGGAAGACGAAGATAGGCCTCCCGACCCAGGGTCGATATTAGATTTTTCTGATTCGGATTCTAATACTAGCCAGGTTTCTATTACGCTCCCATCTCGTAAACGGCGACCATCGCATAGTCTTCACATTCCATCGAAAGTTAAATCTATACCGCCGATTCAACAAACCTCGACATCTAACGACCTTAATACCAATAGTAAGACCCAGACAAGTACTTTAACTAGCGATAATACAAAAAATACTGACTTACTTTATCCTGCTTCCGCTTCCGGTCCTTTTATCGTTATGGTTCAGAGAACTGAACAAGGAAAACTTATTCATCCTTTAGATTTTGGAAAATTTATATTTGACTCAAAAAATAATAACCTTGGTATTGTTAACGGTTCAATTAAACCGGAAGGGCGATATAAATTATCTATCGAGTTTAATACTGCCGCTTCCGCAAATGGATTTGTAAAAAAAATTGACTCACTCTCAACCCATAAATATAAATCGTTCATCCCGACATTTAACCTAACGAGAATGGGTCTTGTGCGAGGAATTCCCGCGGAGATCCCAGAGGCTGAAATTGTTGATGCTTTGAATAATTCCCACGGAACCCCGAAAGTATTAAAAGTACGTCGACTGAACTACAAGGATTCTTCTGATGGAAACACGATCTGGAAACCTTCTCAATCTATCGTTATTACATTTGAAGGGCAATCCCTACCGTCTCGTGTCTTTATTTATTATACCTCGCTTCCCGTCGATGTTTATAAATTCCCAACTATTCAATGCTTCAATTGCTGCCGGTTTGGACATTCAAAACCCGTATGCCGCTCCCCTCCACGTTGTTACTTTTGCGGAGAAGGTCACCCATTTGATCAATGTCCGAAATCTTCCAATGATCCCATTTGCATTAACTGTTCGGGTGCACATACCGCGGTCAGTCTAGCCTGTCCGGAATTATCAAGACAGAAGAACATAAAACATAAAATGGCTACCGACAACATTTCGTACTTCCAGGCCTCAAAGTTATTCTCTCCTGCGAAAAAATCATTCGCAGAGATGACATCGTCCTCAGCTCCTTTCCAAACAACCACCTTTTTAAATTCATCATCATCTTCTCACAGAAAAACCATTCTCAAGCCAGTCAAACCCAACCCAAAATATACTCCTTACCTTGATAAAAACAATTGAATAATATTTTGGCCAGCCCGAATGGGAATGCCAAATCCCAGTCGCCCAATGGGTGTGCCATTAATGGTAATACTTCCCCTCCTGCTCTCCCCGAAATAATGAATAATAATTCTTTTATACAAACTTTAATCACCCTTTTAATTTCAATCCTTACAAACAACAATACTGTACCGTCCAACGCTGCCGATTACATAAAATCTTTATTATCTTGCCTCCCCAATGACTTCGAAACTGAACAAAATCCTTCAGTGGAACAGTAGAAGCCTCTTCGCTAACAAATCTGACCTAATTCAATTACTCGACGAACACGACGTTTCAGTAGCCGCCATTTCTGAAACGTGGTTAAAACCCTCCTTTCACTTAAGAATTCCAGGTTATTACTGTCTCAGACACGACAGACCGGATGGTAAAGGCGGCTCGGCTCTGATAATACATAATTCTATCCCGTTTAAACAAATAAATATTCATACTCCCTCCGACGATATCCAGATAACAGCAGCTGTCTTATCTGATATCACAATTTTATCAATATATATTCCTCCCTCTACAACTTTTATTGAAAATGAATGGGCACCAATCTTAACCCAGATTTGTTCCCCTTATATGATCCTTGGAGATTTTAATGCACATTCCCCTTCTTGGGGTAGCAAAATAACAAATCGTTCTGGCCGCAATCTTTTAAATTTTATTGATACCCATAACCTATGTTTTTTAAATGACGGATCTCCAACCAGATTCACCCCCCCTCATCAACGGAAAAGTGCTGTTGATTTATCGCTTTGTTCGTATTCGTTAGCATCTAAATGCTCTTGGGACATCCTAAACGATCCTCTCTCTAGTGATCATTTCCCAATTATAATCCGATTCCACCATCAATCTAACACTTGTCCCCCCCCAGTTAAAAATAATCTCAAATTTAGAATAAAAGATGCGAATTGGAGCACTTTCTCTTCTGAACTAGATAACCTTATTAATTTAACAAAATCGTCCCCGGGAGACATCAGAATGCAATGCGAGACGTTTCCCTCTATGGTTATAAATGCAGCAGAAAAATCCATCCCGAAACACAATGCGAACATTAAAATAAAACACTCTACTCCGTGGTGGGACGAGGAATGCACTCGCTCCGTCAACTCTCGTAAAAAAGCAATTTCCTCTTTTCGTAAGTGCATGTCACTAGAAAAATTTTTATCAGTTAAAAAAGCCCAGGCAGACACCAAACGAATTTTGAAAAATAAAAAACGCGCTGGATGGCGGAAGTTCTGTGAGAATCTGTCTCCGGAAACTCCCCAGTCTTCAGTTTGGTCTAGCTTAAAAAAATTCGGATCATCGTATTCTCCGCCGAGAATCAAACATATATCAGAAGAAATTCTTATAGGATTTGCGGATAAAATAGCCCCCCCATCGGTGGCCGGATGTGAAGAAATGCCTTCTATTAAACCATATCCATCTCATTCTAACTGGCTAGATGCTCCTTTCTCCATTGATGAGATGAAACGAGTTATAAGATCCCTTTCTGACTCTGCTCCGGGTCCCGATGGAATATTTAATAGTTTCATTAAATCATTTTCTGATATGGCGGTTGAATATTTCTTATCTCTTATTAATAATATGTTTGAAACAGGACTAATTCCGGATGATTGGAAAACTCAAAAAATCATTCCCATTTTAAAACCTGGAAAAGATCCATCTGAAATTTCGTCTTATAGGCCAATTGCTCTTTCATCATGTTTGATGAAAGTAGCGGAGCATTTGATGAAAAACAGATTAGAATGGTTTGTTGAAAGTCAAGATATTATCTCACCAAATCAGTATGGTTTTCGGAAAAAGAAATCTACAATGGATAATTTAAGTTTGTTCACAACTGATATCCGAGTTTCTCAATCCCTAAATTCTTATACATTGGCCACCTTCCTTGACCTTTCATCAGCTTACGATGATGTTTTACTGGATGTTTTGAAAGAAAAGCTAATTAAAAAACAAATCCCCCCGAAATTGGTCCAATTTATTATTAATTTGCTCTCAGATAGGTCCATTATTATTGAGTCTTCCTCTAAATGCTTAAGGCGCAAACTATGGAGAGGTTTGCCCCAGGGTTCTGTTATTAGTCCTCTGTTGTTTAATATTTATATAAGCGACCTAGACTCAGTAATTCCTTTTTCTATCAAGCGACTTTACTTTGCGGATGATATCCTTATATATTTGTTACATAAAAATATTATTCTTGCAGCTAAGGAAATGAATTTGGCTTTACAATATATTAAAAGCTGGTTGTTAATAAATGGGATGAATCTGGCGGCATCTAAAACAAGGGTCGTGACTTTCACGCGCAAAAGAAAAATTCCCCACTTCTCAATCTCTTTTGATAATGTGCCCCTACAAACCGCTACTCAAATCAAATTCCTTGGTCTTCTTTTGAACCATAAACTTTCCTGGCTTCCACACATTCAGATAATTTCTACAAAGTGTGAAAAGGGACTTAATTATGATGCGAGCAGTTTCCAGAGTATGGTGGGGATCTCATCCTACCACACTTAAATTAATGTATAATTCCCTAGTTCGGAGCCACTTGGATTATGGCTCATTCCTTTTTGACCCACTCCCTAAATATTTAGATAAGAAAATGGAAAGAATCCAATCAAAAGCCCTCAGAATGATTATTGGAGCTATGAAGTCTTCTCCAATTAATGCGCTTCAGGTGGAATGTGGGGAGCCTCCATTATATTTCAGAAGGCAATTCCTTGCCAATAAATATATTTTCAAGGCTTTATCTTTATCACATCATCCTATTAAACAAAGTATTAATCGGTTAAGTGTTAATTTGAATTCTAATAAAAGATTGAGAGAAAAACAATGTTTTCCTCTCCTAATTAAAAGTTTTCAACTATATAATTCTCTATCATCTTCCCTCCAATATCTTCAAGAAGTTCCCAATCTCCCTATATACAATGTTCCATTTAAGGCAATCACTTTTATGCCCAACACAATAACATCAGTCTTTCACAAGAATATTTTTTCTTCCCCAAATAAATTTCAAAATGTGGATGATTGTTTTAAAAGCATTGTGGCTTCAAAATTCCCTGGATTTTCCATCCTTTACACTGATGGTTCCAAATTTGAAAATAAAAGATGTGGAGCATCGATATATAGTCCAGAATTCAACATCAATCTCTCTTATAAATTACCGAAAGAAGCTTCCATATTTACAGCTGAATGCTTTGCAATTGAACAAGCGCTAAATCAAATCCAAGTTCTCAACATTCATCGAGCCTTACTATGTACTGATTCGCTAAGTGCTCTAAATAAAATTAGGTCAAATATTCTATGTTATCCGGAAGACAATATTATATGTAAAATAAAAAATCTTCTCAATTCTCTAAGTGAATCTGGGTTTGAGACGATATTGGCCTGGGTCCCTGCCCATTTGGGTATCGAGGGTAATGAGATGGCCGATTTTCTCGCCAAATCTGGTTCAGATTCCGGAACTATCCCACTAAATTTTAGAATTCCTATCTCCGATGTCTTCCCGATTCTTAAATCCAACATGACTCGTGCCTGGGAAGAAAATTGGGCAGTCTCCAAAATAAGAACTGGATCTTTCTATGCTGGAATTCAAAACCATATCCCTGCTAAGCCATGGTTTCACGGTAAAAAACTTTCAAAACGATTCATTTCATGTATTTCGAGAATGAGAATTGGTCACTGTTCAATTGCATCTCACTTGTCTAGAATTAGAGTTTTAGATGATCCGGTCTGCCAGTGCGGTGTGGAAGAGGAAACCCTCGACCACGTTTTCTTTAACTGTAAAAACCATTCATCTTTCAAGAACATATACCGCCTGCTTATTAAAATCACACACCAGTCCCCCCTTAATATTTCATACCTTTTATCTCTTAACAATTCTCGTGTTCATACAGCTTTATGTAAGTTTATTAACCTGAATGAATTCAATATTTAATTTGTTTTAGTCATCTAAATGAGTCCAATATTTAATTTGGTTTATTATTTTACTAATAGATTAACCGAATTTTTCTATCCACTTTAACTATTACCGGCACAAAGCACTCTTTTCAGGGTGAATTGCCTAAAACCAAAAAAAAAAAACCATGCAGGAGGCTCTGAGGAAAAAATCCCTCAGGGTCTGTGTAATCTTTGGAGATGGAAGGAAGTATGAGGGGAGGGTAGGAATCTTGGGGTTAATGTGCCTAGGAGTGACGGACGTATGATTCCATCCTTCCCACTGCGCTGCTAGTCGATGGGTCGAGAGAGTCCGGCTGGAGAGCTTAACCAGTCTCTCCCGATCCGACCCGTTACGTAGTAGGTAGGCAAAAATATCCGCCGCCAAGACCTAGACAAACCTTACCCTCTGAACCCGGGCACCTCTGCTAAGTAACCAAACATAGCAATCCGCATGGGGTGATCTATGGCAGGGGTGTTGGTTATCCAATTAACGGGCGGCCGTAAGTATCCATACCCGCCTCCTAAATAGATACCTATGAAAACAATCTCATTCACGCGGTTACTTATACCTACATGCTTAAATTATTATGCTTCTTTGTGTAATGTAGGTACTATGTAAACTATTAGAAAACCTGAAAACCGTTTACAGTTTGTCAAATAAGAGTAGAAAATATATGAGGGCGCCACTGTTCAAATGGCAATACTCAATACATAACTCATGGTGTTAAAGTAAAGCTGTGTAACCTACATTTTTATAAAAAATAAAGGCATAATAGTGGAAAAAATATTTTTTCATTGCAGTATAGATACTCGCCGATCTCAAAATTAGAATTGCATATAGGTATATTATTATTATACCTTTGAAATTTTCTGTTAACATAATGAAGGATAACTATAATGTAATAAAATATAAAGCACAGTTTAGAAATTGCTCATATTTATTTAATACTAGATAAAGTACCTAGCGTTGCCTGGGCTTTAGATCATGTCTCTAATTTTAGATCTGAATATATTTAACTCATTCAGATCTAAAAGTGGTATAAACTCACCATTAGTGATTCTTCCTTTCTATCTATTGTTAAATTCAAATTTATGTTAAATTAAATTAAAGCAAATCGATTTATAAATAACCTTTTAATCAAATTTGTCTTGAAGAAAAAATGTTTTTTTTAAATGTGGTTTACTGTGTTCTATACATTCAGTGTCATTGCACTTCAAAAAAATATTTGACAGTTAAATTGGTGTTGCCAGTCTACAAATTTAGTAGTTCCAGTTTTAATATTTTCTACTCTTTTTTGACAGACTATAGATTTGTTATTTATCCGAGTGCTTTATAGCTGGTTTCCGGAAACTTGTTTTTGAATTTCCTCATAAATTACTATTATTTGTAAAAGCTTTTTACAACTTACTGGTGCAATATTTTAACAACATTTTTTTATTGGAAACCCGTTTTTACGGAAATTGGGTGATACGACTGCCCAAACCTATTTTAGAGCCGTTCCAACGGACGACAAAAATTGGACGCTGCGGGCGGGTTGAGGGGTGGGGTGTAGTGGTCTCACGCCGCGCCGGCAACTTTAAAAAATCGCACACAAATAGCTGCCAGGCTGCTGGTCGGCAGACCTGCTTTTTTCTCATTTTCTAATCGTCCTTTATCATATGAAACCATTCCCGCTGACTCCAGATACTAATATCTACAGCCTGTATGTCGGACGAATATCTAGGTACAGCTCATATGTTGAACTAACATCTACGAACTTCATAGTGTTGACTAATATCTACAGAGCAAGGTCGGACGAATATCTATGACGGTCCCAGTGTTGACCAATATCTACAGAGCGTAGGTTGGACTAATCGGCTAAATGTGTCCAATAGTCCGATATTAGTGATTTTTACATACATACTTACATAAATTAAATTTTTTAAGCTGCATACGCAATATTACGTTATTCCAATATGGTATACATAATTGCAAATCCAACCTCTGCCAGTGCTGTAGATATTCGTCAACACTTTGGTTCTCATAGATATTAGTTCGATTTTTTCAGTTTTTGGAATTCCTGTAGATATTAGTAGACGCCTCCTTCCCGCTCGTGTACTCGATGACGTAATTTTTTCAAAAAAATCGTTCACTATTTCCATGACTGCGCGGGTCCTGCCAAGAGGCGCACCGGCAGACCAGCTTTTTTGATGTTTTCCAAATGTCCATTATCACTACAAAGTAGTTTCATCCGTGTACTCGATAACGTAAGATTTACCTGTCTCGTCTCCCAGTCTATTGTGAAGAGCTTCGTACCATCCTATGACCTATGTACGAGCGAGTTCCGAAACGATTTTTAAACGGACCAACTACGCTGGGTAACCTTTTGACAAACCGTGTCGGATCCGTTTTTTAATCGTGTCGGACATGTGTGAACAACTCCTTATAATCTCTACAGCCAGAGCATCCGATGTTTAAACGGAATGGCGTTAGTTTTTTAAACGGAAATGTGAATGGGTTCTTGTGTGTATTTTCTTTACCGAGGTAGGTAGATACTTATTTTGGTTCACATTATAAAAGGATATGGGCTCTGTGGACGAGTTGGTATAGTTCGGCAACATTCTTGCCCACCGGTCGAAAGGTCAAGGATTGCTGTATTGCCGACATGTCGTAATAACTGGGCGCCGGCGTGACCAATAAATAATAACCTACTATGTTTCATATTCGAAAGAGGGAAGTGTAAAAACCTTGATCAATGAATTGAAAAATAGATTCGACTTTTCGTTACAATTCTAGAAATGCACTTAGATGTAGGTAGTTACAGAAAAAATGGCGATAATGACACACAATATGCAAATTTTAAATCGTTATAGAATAATCTTCATGAATATAAAACTTTTTTTTTTCATAAGTTTTTATTCCAGTAAAAAAGAAAATAACATTTTCACTTACTTAACTAGAATATTGAATTATGTACTTTTTACATTGTATTACATAGTTTTTACATTACATGGTTTTTACGTTTCATAACCTTAGATTACATTAGATTGCAATACTAACATTTACATGATATTATATTACCATACGATATTATTCACTATCACTACTTTGTTTTTTGTGAATAAACATGAACAATTTTTTTTTTAATTTGCACACACTTTTTTCGTTTTTGATATCATCTGAAAGGCAATTATATAAATTGCCCCCCTCGTAACTAATTGATTGCTTACCGTAGTTAGTATGAATGGTGTTTAAACGTATGTTATCGTGTTGTCGTGTAAAATGTTTGTGTACCTACTTGGGACGTTTTAATGAATTCTGTGTTTGTATGTATGAGTTTATTATTTATTTTGTATATAAGGACACATATATTGTACTCGTATAGTTTTCTTAATGTTAGCAGTTTTGTTTCTAAATATATTTTTTTTGTGGATTTTTTGGATTCGTAGTGAAATAGTTTTTTGATTATCTTATTTTGAATTACCTGTAATTCATTGATGTATGTTTCATACGCATTTCCTCAGATTTCAATCAGGTAATTTAGGTGTGAGTGTACGAGACTATAGTATAAACTTTTTTTTAATCTAATTGGTAATAGATATGATAACCGGCTAAAAACGCTAATTAAGGGTGTGATTTTATCTTTTACATTTTGAATGTGTTGTTTAAAAGTTAAATGCTTATCGATGCACAGCCCAAGATATTTTTCCTGTTTCAGGATTTGCAAATCGTTATTTTCAATTTTTAATGGTACATGTGGAGGAATTATTTTACGGTTTGAACTTAAAATCATGTATCCTGTTTTTTTTTATATTCATTGTTAGGATATTTGATTGGAGCCAACCGCAAATTCTTTCTAGGTCACTTTGTGCATTTTCTAGTAGTATGTTTAGATCTTTACCCCAGTAGAATATTGCAGTATCATCTGCATATAAGAAAATTTCACCGTTTAATTCTAATTGCGAAATATCATTGATATAAATTTGGAACAGTAGTGGCCCTAGTATGGATCCTTGCGGAACTCCATAGTTTATTGGAAGGTGCTTACTATTTTGATTGTTAATGCTTACGAATTGATAAATTAATAAACTTAAAAAATCCTAATTTCTCAATTACGCTACACCAGCGTTTTTCAACCTTTTTCATGGCACGACCCCCTCATTATGTAAAAAATATGTCGCGACCCCCTACCCTTCGCCTGCAATTTACCTTCGACGACTATGGTTCCTGGAGGGGGGGGGGGGGTGGCTAGAGAAATTCAGGAATCACAAATTAAATGAAATGAAAAAAGAATGACACCCAGTGCAGTGTACACCAACACGGGGTGGCTAGAGAATTTCAGGTTGTGAATTTTTCAGGGCAATTTCGCCTGTATAATCATGTTTTGGCATTCTATTTGATTCTGCCAGGAAATCCGTAATCCTGTGAATTCCATTGCCCACAAAATTCTATAAATTTTTTTCTAATATTTTTCAAAATTTCTGACAATTTCCAATTTCTCTGACAGACCGCTAAATTTTCGGACATGCCGGGGAAATTGCTGTCAAACTAATTCGCCAAACGTCTCCAAGGAATAGTAGGTAGACCTATCGCCCATTCGTACAACGTACAGGCCTGTACTGTTCAAGTCTGTTAAATTGGATAACTTTTGGTTAAAAAGAAAATTAGAATACCCAGAATTGACCACAGAAGCTTTGAAGTGCTTGATTCCATTTGCCACCTCTTACTTGTGCGAGTTGACGTTTTCGTCAATGGCCCAAATTAAAAACAAACAGAGGAATCGATTAAATTTAGAAAACGACTTAATTCTAAATGTTGCAAAAACAGATCCGCGATGGCAGAAATAGATTGACGAAAAACAGGCGCAACCTTCACATTAATGTGTACGAGACTTACCGGATTTTTGACCCATAGAAATTTTATAATTTAAATTTCACGTTAACTTCAAAATGTCCTATAATTAATATTTTCATAATAAAAATATTTTTGAGCTTTATTGTTTTTTTTTATATTTTACTTTGGACCCCCTGCGACCCCCTTGTAGAGGCTTCGCGACCCCCCAGGGGGTCGCGACCCACAGGTTGAAAAACACTGCGCTACACTTTTCAATTTAGTAATTGGGTATCTGTACCTACCTACCGCCGCCCCGGGAACCATTTATTGGATAACCAACATCCTTGCCATAGGTCATCCCAAGTGGTTCGCTTAGCTGGGGTGCCCGGGTTCATGCGGTGAGGTTTGCTTAGATCTTGGCGGCGGATGCTTTTTCCCACCTACTAGTAGGCCTTATCGGGAGAGACTGGTTGAGGGAGACCTTTTGACCTCTCCAGCCGGTCTCTTTCGACCCAACACTCATCACCCTTATTCATTTACTGTGTACTTCATCTTCATTCTAAAGATACTTAAGTACATATATTTTGTTAAATGTAACTAGCGAGTTCGCGGCATGCGTTTTTATGCTACAAAGAAGATATCGTTTCTCCCTGCATGTCCTTTCCCATTTGTCCCGTTCCTCTTCCACCTCCCCTTCCACTAACGCATCCCCTCTCTTCATACGTCCCCCACTCCGCTTTTCATCTCCCACTCCCCTCTCCCGCTTCCCCCGTCCCCCGATCCCCCCTCCCGAGTTCCCCCCCCTCCCGCATTCCATTCATTCAGATCCGGTACATTCAGTTTTCAAACAGCCCGCGTGCCACCTATTTCAATTTTTTTATATCAGTATATATAGAAATCTTCAGGGGCGTGCTTACAACAACTAACAAAGTTTCATCGCAATCGGATGAACGGTTTAGCAACGCATAATTTAATGACACCAGAGCTCACTATTGCATCATAAAGACCATTCTAAAGGTCCCCATAAGGACGTCAACAACAGAAATTTTTAAACAGTTTGATGTTCCAAGCATACAGAAAATCTATGCCAAAAACATTCTAGTACATCACCACAAAAATGATTCAGAGGCAGACACCTCACATGCTCATAAAACTAGAACCAAAGAAAAAGACATCCTACTAATATTATAAAGGTGAAAGTTTGTATGGATGTATGTTTGTTACTCTTTCACGCGAAAACTACTGAATGGATTTTAATGAAACTTTGCAATAATATAGCTCATACATCAGAATAGTCTATAGGCTATAGCTTAGAGCTCTGGCATTATGAAATTTATTTACGAATGTAGCGGGTATGGAGGGGGGTTAGGGGCGGTTAGGATGTGGGAGCAGGGCGGAGGGGGGGGGGGATGAGGAAGGGCGGAGGGTGGAGGGGTGAGGTAAATTTGTGGGGGGAGGGGGTGGGGGGGAGAGGGGTGAGAGGGGGTGGGGGACAGGAGGAGGGGGGGATTGGAGTGGGGATAGGGAAGGTGGAGGAGGCGCTGTGGGTATCCCCCTAATACTACGCGAGCGAAGCCGGGGGCAAAAGCTAGTACTTAATATACCAAAGTGTAACTCTTCATTTGGTCAAAGAAGTTCTGAATTTTTAGCAGTAAAATTATATAACAAACTCCCACTTAGTATCAAACAAATTAAAACAAAAAATAGCTACATTAAGGACATTAAATGTTGGCTGAAGGAACTATCGGAAAATGAACTTACTAGTATACTTAAAACATCGTCATAGAAGTTTCTGGAAAACCTTATCCAAACAATGAAGTTAAACCATAGAAGTCGCTGAAAAACTTATCCAAAGCATATTCCCCTTCAGCACAGGATCTCCTAGTGAGGAGGACTATGAATATATTTTCTATTTACATTAACATGTTTCATATAAAAATGTAAAAAATATTATATAGTTACCAAATAAAAAAAAAACTATTGTACATAGAAACTATCGCGGGCATGCGCACATTAAATCCTCAATGTTTCATCGTAATCGGATGAATGGTTTAGCAACGCATAGACATCTGATAAACCCATATATACCATAGATACCGAAGCGAACATATTTTGATGTTTATTTACGAGTATATAGATAGTATGTAGTAAGTACTTATGTACATTTCTTAGGTATTCCAACATTCTATTTATTACTAACAGGATCTCATTTTACTATGTGCTCATTTGTACCAAGCGTGACATTTTGAAGACCCCCCCCCCCCCCCCCCCCGAAGAGGTCACGTAGTTTGGGTACGTTCCCTAAGCAAACCAAATTTCTCATTTCATAGTTTTTGATTAATACTATAAGTTATATTGTTATATATTATGTAAAAGGTGTTAATGATACAAATAAATGGTAATTATCGGTTCGGACTGGCCACGCTTATTACGAATAATTTTTAGAAAAAAACTTTAGATTCGCCTTAATTACTATAAAAGGAAACTTTTTGGCTTTGGGGCTGCAGAAAATAATGCATTTTAATTTTCAATTGCATAAAACCAAAATTCACTTCGCGAACCGACGCAGCGAAAATCCGCGGTCGTAGCTGTCACTGTTATGGATTGTAGCCGACTTCGTGGGATACCTACATGAAATACCGCGAATCACAAACCATGTTTACCTATTATTTACCATTTTTCATTAAAAAACAAGAAACACCTAAAGAAATAAACTTAATAATCCACTCTGTGACAAATACAGAAAACCACAAATGTAATATATCATGTTCAAAAATAGAAAGCAAAACTGATATTAAGTACCGCTTGACAATAAAGCATACGAAAAGGAAAAAAATATAATTTTATCAATCGCAAAAAATAACGGCTTCAAGGGTAGAGACATTGATAAAATAATTAGTCATAAAAAACACAAAATTAACCTTAACTCAATTTACCCAACGATTAATAATAAAACGAATAATAAATTTGCGTGTTTGGAATTTGTCGGACCTACACCTAATAAAATTGCTAAAGTTCTCAAAAATTGTGGATTAGACATTGCCTTCCGCACTAATCATAATCTGGGATCATCCCTTAAAAACTCGAAAAGTAAAACACCGAAACTAAAAAATAGCGGCATTTATAAACTCCAGTGTGACGAATGCAACGCTGTTTATGTTGGACAAACTGGCCGGTCCTTTAATACTAGATTCAAAGAGCACATACGATCATTTAAAAACAATAATAAAATTCAATCTCAATTTGCCAGACACCTCCTAGAAGAGAATCACTCACTTAGCGATGATAATAAACCAACTCCTTTACACATCCAAAATAAAGGACGTAAACTTGATCTTTTAGAGCAGCTGGAAATCAACAAACATAATAATAATCCTAAAGCTATTTTAATAAACGAACAAAAAAATATAATTCACTCTCCGCTTCTAAATATTTTAAAACCAATTCAAAATAATTAATTATGCTTGAAAAGAAAACCATGAGTCAGCATTTGCAAATGACTCACAATATAATTAGACTATCAGTCGAAGTGGGAAATTACACTAATTGGGAAAATAATAACCATTAGTGTCTCAGTCATTTTTAATCAGAAATTGGAAATGAGTCATAATAAATACCTCTCTAGAAATAGTATAAATATATCGTCTGTATGTGGCATGACCACAGTTTGATAATGCCTTCAGAAGGAGAAACAGCTGTCACGCGTAACAATAATTACACAGCAGAACTTGTTTAAAAATAAACTGTTTTTATTAATTTAATAATAATATTATTGATTATATAATAAAAAAATTAAAATTAAAATGGAGTTCTACAAATTAAACTTGATAACAATAAATAAATGATATTAAGTACCTGGGCATAACAATAGACCAGCGTTTAAAATGGTCTCCACACATAAATATTCTGAACAACAGAATAAGGAAACTAACATACATATTTAGATGTTTAAGAGATATTTTAAACGAAAAATTACTTAGAACCACATACTTCGCTTTCTGTCAATCAATTATACAATACGGCATTATAGGATGGGGCGGTACATATAAAAATCAAACACAAACAATTTACATATCACAAAAACTAATAATAAAAACAATTTTAAAAAAACCCTACTCATATTCGTCAGAACTTTTATTCAAACAATTTAAGGTCAGAAAATTAAGTGCATTATACTTTTATCATGCAACATTACAAATTTATAAAGATAATATTAAAAATCAAGTTGCACCCTTTAAAAATAACAGAAGTCTTAGACAAACATCAATACTTCCCACTCCAAAATGTAAAAAAAAAATTGGACAATTGAGTCATAAATATCTCGGAGCAAAATTTTTTAATTCATTACCAGAAAAAATTAGAAACATGAATACCAATATAAAAAGTTTTAAAACTCACCTAAAAAATTATACTGAAAACTTAAACTGAATGATATTAAAAAAGCAATACAATAACACCCCCCCATACACACAAGCCTTGCTTAATTATGGGGGTACATCAAATATTCTACTATGTAATTAATTACTGTATAAAATTTATTTTCCTTCCTCTCCTCAAAAAGACCCTCCACACAGCATCCCAGATGACATAGGCCCTGAGGGAAATTATTTTCCTCAGGGCCTCCTGTGTGGAGTTAATGTAAAAAAAAAAATAAAAAAATAAAAATTTGTAATTTATGTACCTTCTATTACTAATAAAAAAAAATAAAAAAAAAATAAATAAATGTTACACAAACCTAGCGTAGCCGCTAAACCACTTGAAAACTGGGATGTTTTTCTTGCGTTGACGCGAGTAGGCGTTATAAAGGGGCACATTCTTTTGTATCACAAACCATGTTACACAAACAAGCCCGCTAGACAAATTTCATAATTACGCGCCTTATCCCACGAAGTCGGCTACAGTCGTATTAGCTCTTGTTAATTTATCAAGGATACCAACATAACAGTGACAGTTACGGCCGCGGATTTTCGCTGGGTCGGTTCGCGAAGTGAATTTTGGTTTTATGCAATTGAAAATTAAAATGCATTATTTTCCGCCGCCCCAAAGCCAAAAAGTTTCCTTTTATAGTAATTAAGGCGAATCTAAAGTTTTTTTCTAAAAATTATTCGTAATAAGCGTGGCCAGTCCGAACCGATATTTACCAAATAAATAAATAATATCTATATTTATGCATTTTATGTACCTACACAGATCCTTTCGATATCCGGGCCTTTGAACAGTCTGTCTTTGATAAGTCACTCAATTGATTAAATTATTTTTTTATCGTTTCAGGTATTCGTCTACACAAAGAATGTGTACAGCCGCATCAAGGAACGCTTAAAGACCAAAGGAGTGATGGACATGTCCACCTTGGAACTGGGAAACTACTTCTCCCCCTGGTACGCAGAACACATAGGACAGATACGGGTAACGAGCGGGAACAGAACTGTAGACACATGGGCCTCCAAGAAACTGAGGGTCCACTACTACATCTTCACTTACCCGAGCTTGTTAAAGTTACACGGAGACGCATCCTTGCTGAAAACTCTTGACGGCCTCTTAGGAAATGAGGCCTTGTTACAGTTACAATTAAAGACGTTATCGCCTGCGTTTAAGTTGCCGAGAGAAAAGTTCTGGTTCGAAGAGATGATAGACAATTATTTAAAACTGTGGGAAAATAACATGTGATCAAGAATTAATTATAGTCTTACCACTAAACGCTCCATTGTAACTTGTAATTCACTCTGTTACATTTACTCGTCCATGAGAAAGACGGGAATTTTATAAGTTATAAGTGAACGGAGCTATCAATGGTTTGCCTATAAAATATGTGATTGTACTGATTATTAAGTGCTAGCTGATTCAATCAGCTGTTGGGATAATGTGTTCATTATTGTGAAAAGTGTCGTTAGTCAAATGAATTGTAGTTTATTATAGTAACTATTGAAAACTTTATTGTGAATAATGTAAATGCCAAATTACACAATTTTTGTGTGTAACTATTATTAATTTATTAATATTGTGGATACAAAGTACTTTAGTTTATATTTTAAAAACTAATTAATAAATCAGTATTGATTACTGAAAATTTATTTCAAAGGTAACAGAGTTGAATAATTGTTTTAATATTAAATATCATGGAATGGAGAACTTTGGGTTTTAGATACTTACTTGTCCTTCAATAACAACTGCTTAATCTAAGTACATTAAATCTGATTGTTTAATCTTTTTTTCTTCCTAGTACAGTGGACCTCATTATATCTCGCACAAAAAAAAACTGTGTTCATCTCCAGCTCATCTTATTAATCTCACACAAAAAACTGTATTCATCTATAGCTCATTCTATTAATCTAAAAAAGCACAGAAATACAAAAACTGTATTCATCTACAGCTCATCTTGTTAATCTCACACAAAAAAAACTGTATTCATCTACAGCTCTACCGTGGTAAGTAAATACACAGCAAATTCACTTGGGAATCATTCTTCATAATCAAGGGTCAAAGTTTTTTTTTAACCTTTCAGCATATTTATAATTGGCCCAATGTACTCATTTTTTTGTCAAAGCATTTCTATATTATCTCTAAAAAATATATAAAAATATAATAATATCTGCTTAAAATATGCGAATTACAATTTTTACTCACCAATTTTGAACAATTTTGAAATGCTTTTAAGTAAAAAAATCAATATAATGTGAATACATCAGAAGAATCACAAATTCTCGCCAGTAAGACTGTCATTCCCGATTGGGGTATGTTGTGGGACAAAGGGGTTAGGAGGGAAAGTAGAAGGGGAGAGAAATTCGGGAAGTACCTAGCTATTTAGATCTAGTCACCTTTCACGGTTAAAGTCATTTCAAGCAATGTTTCAATCTCGTCTAATCAATAAATGCAATAATTTTAAAGTAGAAACTGTGTATTTACTTACTTTATCACGAATACTTCATCTTTACTTAACAATAGTGGTTAAATTGGGCCAACATCAAAAACAATGTAATCTTTTTAAGACAAAAAATTTGGTAAAACCATAAAAAAATTTGATACTTAATAAATTCCCGTACTCAAATAAATTTTGCTAATTACCTTGTTTTTAGTTATGATGGCAGAGCTCACCTAGCAATCTCACACAAAAAAAACTGTATTCATCTACAGTTCATCTCATCAAAAAGTGCCTTAGTGATTTGTGCCTTCTCTTCTTTAAATACACAGCACTAAAAGAGTCTGTCGCAAAACGTGTGTATTATTATGTAACATTTTTTTCAATATCTACGCAATCGTACTATGTATCTAGGATTAGTTAATAATCCATTAAAAAATGCATAATCTTTTCCGTGTTATTTATTACTTAAAAGCCTTAAAAAATGTCTAATACCAGCTTGATCAAAAAGTTTTAAGACTGGTCGCCGTGTGACGCTGTCAGTCACCCGAATGATTTTTTTTTGTAATCTACGTAACTGTGACGAAACTACAAGTACCCTGCTGATACACCACTTTTTAATGCTAGTCTCCGTATACGGTGCTATCCGAAATACAATGAACTTGATTATTTTTCATGTGAAGCCGTGGAGTTAACACGCTGTCAAGCGAAGTCATATAAAGTATAGTTATCTAAACATGCATTTTTTCCACTTCCAGAACAAATCTAACATTACTTTCATGTTCCGACGCCATTTCTGTCAAATGTCAAACGAATAAGTATCAGACACAAATGATGCGACGCGTTGCGTGTGATCAGCACTGTCGGTATCGTGATACTGATTGGAAACTGACAGCCACCGCGTAGTGCTGTGAATGGGCACCAGCAAAATCGTACGGGGGGTTTTCATGATCGGCACGTATGATACGAGCACGAGGATTGAGTATCTTGTAAGTATCTCCGTGAACGGAGGCACTTAGTTTACCACATCTGTCATGACCATGACACTTCCCTCCAAATTTCAGTATCATAGCTTGACGTTTGTAAAAGTTACGCTGTACTGAGTACCTCTACCTCTGTGCGTTTTTTCGATTTTTTACAACTCTGAAAATAGCATCAATTTTGCACCACTGCGATCCTTGTCTGTGAGTTTTTGATAAAAAATAAGACGAATGCTATCCAGCAGCCTTCGAATTCACCTAATCTGGCACCCTGCAACTTTTTTCTGTTCAACCGACTCAAACAACCGCTTTGCACCTGTAAACAGCACCCGCGAGAATGTCATAAAAAAAATTGAAAACGGCTCTGATGGACATAGTGAAAATTGAGTAGGGTCATTGTTTCGAGGATTAGATCGAGCGCTGGCATAAGTGCATTGCAGTTGTCAGGGAGTACTTATTTCGAAGGGAACCATATCGATTTTGATGAATAAACTTGTATTTTAGATTTTATGAATAAAGTCCTAAAACTTTTTGATCAAGGTGTTATGTCATCGCCTCAGTTCTTATTTGTCCAACAGACCATTTTAGTTTTTGTTCAATCTCCACTTTAAAATTAAAAATAAAGTATGATAAATGATGGTTAATCACTTAACTAAGAATTATTTAAACTAATTGGACCTTTACCTTTACGGAAATAGCTTTATCTTAAACACCTATCATAATTATATTCATATTATTGAAATAATTAAAGAAAACCATCTCCTCCTGAAGAATTTTCTAATGGTCTGTTGGACAAATACGAACTAAAGCGACGATGTGTTAGTCAATGTTTTTTAAACAAAATTTATAATAACATATTTGAATGTTCAAATTCTTAAGAGATCATGTTGTAAATCTCCATTCTCTTTAATAGTAAATTATAGCAGATGTCCTTGAGAAAACATATATTATTTAAATATGCAATCAAGCGGACATCTCGCAAATCCGGTAGTAGGGAAACAATTTGTGTAGATAACTAATTGAATAACTGTAACCCGTAATCCTTTTCCGTATTACTATAACCTTCAGCAATGGTATCAAATAATTACAGCACTTAGCAGAAAATGGCATTGTACTTATCTGATGTGACTTTTCAACATGAATAGTGAGTGCATTATTCATGAATTGAAAGGTCGTAGTTTCAATGATGTGTGATGAATTATTGATAAAACATTTGTTTTATTTCGTATGCAAATTATTACCTGTGATTTTTTTACAGGATGAAATTTGACTTGCCAAGATGAAAATGTGGAAATTTTGTTTTTACCGAAACAAAAAATATTCCACTTTTCAAATGAATAAAAAAAATCATCTGGTAAAATATATTATAGGTAGGACCTAGTTACTTTATCGCTTGGCTGGATTTGAAAAGTTTCTTTTTATAATTTTATAATTTTTAACTTAAAATAATATGTATAAGGTATACATCAGATACGTTTTTAGATTTTCACGGCCAAAAGTATTTTGTAAATTTGTAACACTGTCTAGAACTTTGGCTAAAGAAGGAGGTAGCACAACACGGCATAACACCCCAAAAACAAATAATGAATATATACATAGAGGTAGAAGATGAATTTAATGTACATTATCTCTCCAAGATTTAAATATTGTGAATCTATGCATGGTGTCCGGAAACTGGTGAGTATGTATCGCAGAGAGAATCCAAAAAAGCTTTTTATTTTCAATTTGAGCTGGTCAATTTTTTAAAAAGTTTTTTTCGGCAACTAAAGGGTTTAAAAACTTTTGGAGCCGGATTTACACCTTTACCCCTTACAGGAACTTTAGACTTTTTTTTAATGTAAAATTTTTAACTAAATGACAAAAAATGTCGGTAAATATGATGTTTTTCAAATTTTTAATGAAGTTTTTGGCAGCGGCAAGTATATGGCAGTATTAGTCACTTCAATATATATAAATGTTATTTTCGAAAGCTCACTGCTATTCTAGGAAACAATTATTTTGTATGTGTGCTCGCTGCGACACCGCAATTCCGCTAAAGGTTAAAACAGCTGATATTAATCCTTAGTAACTGATTTTTTCAAATTTACTTAAAAAATTCCAACCTGGACTCGATTTACTAGAAAACGAAAGTTCAATTCAAAAAGTTATAGAACAAAATCAACTTCCCGCTTGAGTTTCCAAACACCGTGTATGTTCTCCTGACATTCTTCTAAAAAATTTACACATTAATATTTAAACCATCATTAAGTGTAATGTAGATTACGCTCACATCAGCTATGTACATATTCTCTTAATTTTTAGCAAAGTTGATGTATAAGGTTTCACCAAACATACAATTGGGATCTCATTTCTACTGCATTCAATATACCTACGTTTTCGTCTACGACTTGTCATACATCAGGGTCGGTATTGCAACTCAATTTTGGACTGCTAGCCTTGCAACTATCAAAGCTTTGAATTAAGGACTACATGTGTATTATTCAATCTTTCATTAAGAGGAAAGGCTGCGCAGTGCGTGGCCCTTTTCGTACAAAACTTAAATTTGGATTTGAGGCCAAAATACCCAACCAAACTGAAAAACTCTTTTTTTCAATCAAAATGTATAATAATTACATTATCTAGCATGGATATATGCTATTTTTATTTATTTGTGTTTGAAATTACAATATATAGGCCATTAAAGAATTCAATGCTTCATGATTTTAGAAGCAACTTTGGCAATTATTTTCGAGCTAATTATAATTAATCATTAAAAAAATTATTTTGCTTTGTAAACATAAAATAAAAATTGTTAATAAAAGCATTTTGAAGGGCATAAATTTAAATTACAAATGACCGGTTTTCATTGGAACACAAATGTGTCATATATAAATTAACATTTCTTCAAAATAAATGCTTTCAATGTTTTCGTTATTTGTTTTTTAGCAAACGTTTCGGACATCGTTGCAGTGTCCATCATCAGGGCAGATCCGGTAGATGTGTATTCGTACGTGTATTCGTACTGCAACAATGTCCGAAACGTTGGCTAAAGAAGGAGGTACCGCAACATGGCATAACACCCCAAAAACAAATAACGAAAATGCTTTTGGCCGTGAAAATCTTAAAACGTATCTCGCTTTCAATATTATTTTTTTTTTATTATTTTAAAATAGCAGTTTTTTTTTCAAACACGGAAAACTTATTTTGTGACACCATTTTAATTCAAAATTAATAAAATACTTTTTTTTTAATAAATGTATTTTTTAAAAATCCAACATGTTTCGTAAGCAATGCTCATTTCTTCAGAGTTTACTTGGACCATTCGAAAACTGGGGCCTTTGGGAACCTAGGAGTGCTGAGGCCATCTCCGTGGACTTCTTTCGTGGGGCTTGCAAGAGGAACCAAGAGGATAAGCCTTGGAGAGGAGAGCTGGGGCCATCTACGTGAACACTTCCCTTGTAGGACCTTCAGGAACCAAGGGGGAGCGAACTTTTCTGTCGTGGGGCCTTCGGGGAACCAAGGAGGAGTGAAGTGGAGAGATGATATCCTCTTCCCAAGTGGGGTCTTCCGGGAACCATGTAGGAGTGGAGAGAAGAGATGAGGCCCTTTTCCCTTGTGGGGCCTTCAAGGAACCATGTAGGAGTGGAGAATAGATATGAGGCCACTTCTGTAAACTCTTCCCTAGTGGAGTCGTCAGAGAACCAAGGAGGAGGGAAGAAGAGAAATGAAGCCCTCTTCCCTCGTGGGGCCTTCGAGAAATCAAGGTGGAGTGGACTCTTCCCTTTGTGGGGCCTTAAGGGAACCAAAGGCAGGTGGACTCTTCATCGTGAAGCCTTCAGGGAACTAAGGAGTGGAGAGGAGAGATGAAGCCTTCTTCCCTTTTGGAGCCTTCAGAGAACCGGGGAGTAGTGGGGAGGAGATGAGTTCCTCTTTCCCCATTTGGCCCTTAGGGAACCAAGGAGGAGTGGAGAGGAGAAATGAGGTCCTCTTCCCTTATGGGACCTTCAGGGAACCAAGGTGGAGTGGACTCTTCCCTTGTGGGGCCTTCGGAGAATCAAAGGGGAGTGAAGTCTCCGTCGTAGAGCCTTCAAGGAACTAAGGAGTGGAGAGAAGAGATGAGGCCCTCTTACCTCGTGGGGCCTTCAAGGAACCAAAGAGGAGTGCAGAGGAGAGGTGAAACCCTGTGCCCTCGTGGGGCCTTTAAGGAACCAAGGAGGAGTGCAGAGGAGAGGTGAGACCCTCTTCCCTTTTGGGGCCTTTAAGGAACCAAGGAGGAGGGCAGAAGATAGATGAGATCCTCTTCCCTCGTGGGGCCTTCGGGGAACCAAAGGGAGGTGGACAAAGGTCGTGAAGCCTTTAGGGAACTAAGGAGTGGAGAGGAGAGATGAAGCGTTCTTCCCTTTTGGGGCCTTCAGAGAACCAGGGAGTAGTGGGGAGGAGATGAAGCCTTCTTCCCTCTTGGGCCCTAAAGGGAACCAAGGAGGAGTGGAGAGGAGAGATGAGGCCCTCTTCCCTCATGGGACCTTCAGGGAACCAAGGGGGAGTAGAGATGAGACCTGGGAAGACAGATTGTGGAGCCAAAAGATACAACTTCATTTCCCATGACAATCGTGGTGAACTTTATAAAAGGGACTGGGTTACTGTTAAAGGAATGAGGAACTAAATGCTCACGGGAACTATACGTAAACCGTCTCCGATCTTTAAAAAACAAATATGTAGAAATAAAGTGTTTAGGTAAACTTAAAGTAAGTTTTAAACCCTGATAAAGTGCCTACGAAACATGTTGATTTTTTAAACTATAAAAATGGTTAAAATGAAGTATTTTAAAAATTTTTAATGAATATTATTTTTTGTTCATTATTATTAACTCTCAAAAATATTCCAAAGTTGCCTCTAAATCATGAAAAATTCAAACCTTTGATGGCTGTACAATTATGCACATCATAATTTAAAGCGCAATATAAAATAGCACATATCCTTATCCAATAAATTAGTTTAGTTGGATATGACAGCTGCAAATCTAAATTTAAGTTTTTCATAGCCACTCCCCTTAACTGCACTTCCTGTAATCACACTTCTGTAAATAATATCCTTATCAGGACATCCGAAACCAAATTTAAAACTCAAATATACAAATTCACAGAATTTCCTCTATTCACCAAATGTAATAATTTAAAAATAAAAAAAAATGATATGACGGTGGGTTATATTTAGTAAAAAAATACTGATAACTAAAATGATTATTTGATGCTATCTTTATACGACACCACATGAAATAGAGTTATAGGTCAATATGTAAAAGAGTGTCCTAGCTTTGCTAAATTACAATAAAAGGGTCATAAAATCACTATTTAAATTATGACAACCAGAATAAGATGCAAATGTTATAAAATTTCAACCGTTAGGTACCAAATAATATTTTTTTTGGATGTTAGGGAACGTACCCATACTACGTGACCAACTTTTTGCAATTTTTAACCCCCCCCCCCCCCCCCCCCCCCCCGGTGACCAAAATCCTAAGCAACCTGCCGCTCATTTGTATGGAGCGTGACATTTTGAAGACCCCCCCCCCCCCCCCCTAAAAGTGTCACGTAGTATGGGTACGTTCCCTTAGTTAAGATTGAGTCATATTAGAAAAGAGTTTTTTATAGGTAGGCTACATAATTTTTTCAATTTCATAAGGTTAAGTAGGAACTTTTAATTTTAATTTGAAATTAATATCAAATTCAATCAATTCAATTAGGTAATAATAGTGATGAAATAATTAACAATAATAAACTTTTTTAAGATTCTAATTTGATTATAAGGTACAATTTGATTGCAATGTGAATACATCAACGGGGTGTAGAAAATCTAAAATAAAAAATAAAAAACAATTAAGAACGTCCTCCAAATGCAATCACCGATTGAATGTACATTGATATAGAAAAACAAAATTGATCTTTATGGCTATGAAAATTAAAGTCAGATTAGACAGTTTATTTAATACAAGAACCGGACTAGATGGTTCAATAAAGAATTGTTTAATTAGTATTAATTTTTTTAATCCATTATTAACTTCTTGATCACCGATGTGAAATTTTCCCCGTGCGCCAGCTGATTCTAAAGCTGAATTTACATTATGCAACTAGTTGCATGCATGTTATTAATAATTGCATGACACTGAAAAGTTGACGTAAACTGCAAAAATTTAGTGTCATGCAACCTTCAGTATCAAAGTTTTTATGCAATGCACAATGTTATTGTACACAACTCCAACGCAGTTACGAGGACCACACACGTCCACTCAATTGAAACGGTTTTGCGACACTAGTTGCATCACATTTTTATACTATACAATTAGTTGCACACCACTTGTGGTGTCGGCTAGCGCGATTCTAATTTAGCGACATACAACATGCATGATGAAACTATAAGTTGGCAGCGCAACTGACATCATGAAACAACTTGTGTGCATGTTGGGTATTGTAAATTCGACTTAACTTGTTTTGTGCAAAATGATATTTTTGTAAATTGTACTATCTTACCAGATAATGTGTTTATATATTTACAGAAATAGTATATACTCTACCATAAGTAGCTTCCTCTGAATAGCTATGGCTACATTCAGAGAAATGATTTATTAATAGTAACCCGTGAAACCCTGGTGAACAAGAGGTTAATAATAAATGTTGTACATAATGTTGTATGGTGAGTTCTTCGTACCACAGTGGATATAATGATAATGACTATTATAATACAGGTACTTCAATGTTATCTCCAAATGTTTGAACTAGTATTTGAATTATGTGATTTGATAATATTGTGACTTAATTTTAAAAAAATACCTAGAATTTAGTATTTTTTTAAAACTAGAGAGAAAAATAAAATAATACATCATCAACCAAATGTTTATTTTTTATTTTTATAATCATAAATAAAAATTGTATGTAACGCTGGCATTCAAGTATTACGTAACGCAATTTTTGAAGAAAATTTTTTGACCCCCCCCTCCTCCCCTTGTAACGCGCCGTAACGTTTTTCCGTACCTCCCCCCCCCCCCCCCCCCCCACCTCCTAAACGTTACGTAACGCCCAAGTGACAATCATTTTTACCTGAATGTCACAATTAAGTTGTGCAAAATACTGGAAAGTCGCTTAAATACATTTTTTCTTCTTTTAATCATGTTTGCGGTAATAAATAAAACAAAAGTTTTCGAGAACGAAAAGAGTTGCCAACTTGGAAGATTTTAATTCCCTATTTTTTTAATCTAAATAAAGAAAAACATGTTACGTAACGCGTTGTTTGAACTCCCCCCCCCCCCCCTCGTAACGCACAGTAACGTTTCACAAGACCCCCCCTTCCCCCCAAGTGCGTTACGTAATACTTGAACGGCTCCTAAGCTGCTATTCGAGAAGTAATAAAATAGTCAAAATTGACGTAATGAAGCATTTAAACATATTAATTACCACAAAAGACAAAATCTATTAATATAAAGAAGAGTGACCTGTGGCTGGCGGGCGACTTGATTTGATTTTTATACAAATCAACAGTTTTATTTCGAGATTGATGAAATTTTACACACTTGTCCTTCAACACTTGTAGGTTTTAGCTCATAAAAAATAAAACATGATAAAAATTCTCTTTACAAAAAAATTCATGGTTCAAACGATATGATATGATTCATGGGATGAGGTTTGTCTAGGTCTTGGAGGCGGATGACCAGGACACACTGAACCCCAGATTCCTACCCACCCCTTAAACCCTTTTCCTTCCCAGAACTCTCCTCTCCTTCCTTTCCTTAAAAAACCCTCCACACAGCATCCCCAAAGATGACATAGGCCCTGAGGGAAATTATTTTCCTCAGGGCCTCCTGTGTGGAGCTCATGTAAAAAAAAAAAGAATGCGAAAGTTTGTATGGATGTATGTTTGTTACTCTTTAACGCAAAAACTACTGAATGGATTTTAATGAAACTTTACAATAATATAGCTCATACATCAGAATAACATATACCAGCTCTGGCATTATGAAATTTGTATTAAAAATTGCAATAGGTGGCATGCGAGTTGTTTGAAAACTGAATGTACCAGGAATGAATGTATGGAATGCGAGAGGGGGGGAGGGCGGTTTGCAGGATGGGGGAATGGGAGAGTGGGGTGGGGTGAGGGAAGGTGGACGAATCGGAATGGGAACGCTAGAGGGGAAGGGGATGCGGGAGAGGAGGGGAGGCGGAAGGGGGACCGGACGAATGGGAAAGGACACGCAGGGAGAAACAATTTCTTTATTGAATGGCATAACAACGCATGCCGGCAACCAGCTAGTTTTATGTAATTTAGTTTTGTTATAATTTAGAATGAATACAAATTATAATGTTCTTACAATAATTTCCAAATATCAGTAAATTAAGATATAATAATATTTTGATGATGTGTTGTTATGGTACGCCACACAAATGTCAGAGAATTCAAATTCCTAAAATCAGCGCGGTGTTTTCAACAACACCCCGCTCCCCCCCTGCTTCCCTGCTTCCTACCTCCTCTCCCCTCGGCGCACCAACGCGCACCAACGCGCGCACACAGTCGAGAATTGCAAGCCGCCTTGGACGCACGTCGCGCTCCTCGGGCCGAACCGCCGAGTTCGCGGCTAAACTTCTGTCGATCGAATTAAACGCAATTACATCTGCGATGTTAATTGAAGTACATACGGGTTTTAGTGCTGGTATTCTGCCATGCCTGTGAACTTCGGGTCCTGTCCTAGACTCGGGGAAGTGCCCTGCTGAACCCGGAAGACGAAGGTCCCCGACCACCATGTAAGCTGCACAATTGATCCCTCTTTTGTTTGTGTCCGTAACGATAGACTGTAAACTCACGCGCAAAGCTATCACTCAGAGAGTTTCGTTTTTTAGAGATCATGAGGTATAAACACGATAGCTAGGTTTGTGTAATATGCATTTCTTGTATTGAATTGTACTGTAATGACCTATGTGCTGTGTTTTGAATTTGCAATACATGAATCTATTTAACTCAATCCTGTTGTTAATCTGCCTCGGCAGGAGTATTTCCTAGAGTGCACTTCCCAGACGCCCGTGGAAGAGAGAGAGAATTCTGAAGCATTCGTGCGACCTGCCCCTGGAATAGAGGGTACTTTTGTCTCTGCTGTGAGCTGGCCTGGGACATGTTAGGGACCCATCATAACAGTGTATAGTTACAGTTTTTTGTTAAAATCACTTCAAGGGCGCTGTACAATTTTTTCCAGGCTCCAGTAAATGTCTTCTCTAAACAATATTTAAAATATCATTTATGAACATTAAAAAAATACATGAACTAACTAACAAACCACCACGCCATTTCACCGCAGGGGTAGGCAGAGAGGACGGACCGCCAAACAACTCAGTCTTGGCGCACACTCCTTGCCTCGTTCACATTCATCCATCGTCTCATACATGCTCTTCTATTATTCTGACTCTTGACATGAAAATGTCACTTTATCAAGTATGGTATTGTCTAAGCGTTGGCTTTAAAAAAAACTTTTTTTATTGAAGTTTCTTACCAGCGAAAGCTGAGAAATTAACTCATTTTTAAAAATATTTGTAGTTTTTAGCTCATAAAAAATAAAACATGAAAAAAATTCTCTTTGCAAAAAAATTCATGGTTCAAATGATATATATGTAATGAATTTCTGAGAAATCTGAAAATACACACAGTAAGGGAACGTACCCATACTAAGTGACCTGTTCAGGGGGGGGTCTTCAAAATACCACGCTTGGTACAAATGAGCGCCGGGTGTCTTAGGTTTTTAGTTGGTCACGTAGTATGGGTACATTCCCTAACATGTGCTAAAATTGTCAAAGCGTGCGTTTGGTTAATTAAAATATCTTTTAGGAAAAGGAAGGAAGTGGGTGATAAA
The DNA here is from genome assembly GCA_917880885.1 of Limnephilus marmoratus. Taxonomy (NCBI): domain Eukaryota; kingdom Metazoa; phylum Arthropoda; class Insecta; order Trichoptera; family Limnephilidae; genus Limnephilus; species Limnephilus marmoratus. The sequence goes on from OU862931.1 coordinate 31,525,486, forward strand.
CTAAGTGTGATAGTGACAACTTTATCTAAGCACATAGTTAAAAATGCATTGACCATTGGTCTATTTATTAGATAAAAGTGCATTGCCTGCAGAAAATGATTAGAAAATTATAATCAGTTGTGGATAAGAGTTAAGGTTAAACAAAACATGTGTTACAATCTACGCATTCACAGATGGCGCCAATTTAATTAGGCATTTCAGGAAATAACACTTTTACAAGTTATGCTTTCAAATATTAACACACTTCCGGCTGGCGAAACGAGGAACCCGTTGGAGAAAAGGGAATTATTTTTAAAGCGATATATCTTCGCAAACAATATGTACATTTGAATGAATTTTTTTCTATACTACTCGCCACACCCCAACTTTACAAGTATTGTCCAAAATTACAGCCTACTTTGTAATAGGACTCCATAAACAGAAGTTAAAGTCAGATGTTTTACGTGTAAAAAATGTACACATGTTTTATTACTTTACAAAAAATTGGTTTTCACTTTGGTATAAATCATCACAAAAAAAGAACAATTTGCACGATGCCGAAGTAACTTTCCTTTTGATAAAATATTATTTCATACAAAAGACAAGGAGATAAGGGGTAGTCCATTAATCACGTGAGGCTCGAAAGGGGGGGGGGGGGGTGGGGGTGGGTTATAAAAAAAATCACGAAATATCACACGGAGGGGGGGGGGTATAATGAAATATCACATGTATTTATTTTTCGTTGAACGCACGATTTCTAAACCAAATGCCAGCCAAAAACAACCTACAACCCTCTGGAAATTTTTATCACGATGTTTAATTTTCCAAAATTTAATCAGATTATACCAATATTTAAACATAATATTCTGGAAATTTCAATATACAGTAGGGCCTCGCTAATCCGGATAGGGGAAAACAAGACCCCTTCCGAATTATCGAGGCGTCCGGATTATAGTATGTAATTTTTTAATAGGAATAAAACACATTTTTAACTTGGGTTTCATTTATTAAAGTAAAAATTTAAAGTCGATTTAGACAAGAATATGTACGTACAAATGTACATACTTATGTACATTTGTACGTACTATATTAAATTTAAAAAGTAAGAAATTTACACACTTAATATGAAACTAAAAACTAAAAGTTAATTAACGAGTGACGGCAAATTATTGAATATTGACACGTTGTGACCCGCAAGCATCCGTCTGGATTACAGCGTGCACCGAAGTAACGGGGTTCTGGAGTAGCGAGGCTCTACTGTACTTTGCACTAAAAAAAAAACACATGATTTTGGGTAGGGGGGGGGGGGGTTAAAAATTTGCTAAAAAACATCACGTGATTTATGGACGACCCCTAAGAAGATTTCCCCATCTTGTACCACATATCCATTTGCATTTATATGTTTTTTACAATTCCATGACAGTTAGTCCGGCGACAATGGATACCCTGACGGTTAGTCCGTCGATAGTTGATCACCCCGACAATCGATCCCTCCAGCAGTTGAATTTATTTGGCTAATGAATAATTGAAGTAGGTTGAGTGCAATTATATTATTATTATAAGCAATAATTATCAGCCTGAAACACTCATCCACATTGAAAAATCTTCCGAGAAAAGATACATGACGCCAACGGGACTTGAACCCGTGTCCTCTCGATTGCCGGTCGATTGCTCTGACCACTGAGCTATGGCGGCTTATCTCGTACCCGCCAAATGATTCAATATATGCTAGTGTTTCATTCGACAATTACCGCTTATTATATTTTTTTCCACCTGAAAACAACCAACTTTATTTTTTGCGAGAGAAACATTGTAAGTGTTAAATCCCTCGCTAGGTGGCGTCGAGACAAATTATGTCTTCATTTATTGGGGAAATACTTAAACTTGTCAAATATTAATTATTATTTTTAATTGTAAAACTAACGTTTTTAAGACAAGATTTTTTATGCATAGCATATGCATAAAAATTTTTTATTTGTGCATATTAAATTTTTTATGCATATTAAATTTTTATTTCCTATATGCATTATGCATAGCATATAGGAAAAAAATATAATAAGCGGTAATTGTCGAATGAAACACTAGCATATATTGAATCATTTGGCGGGTACGAGATAAGCCGCCATAGCTCAGTGGTCAGAGCAATCGACCGGCAATCGAGAGGACACGGGTTCAAGTCCCGTTGGCGTCATGTATCTTTTCTCGGAAGATTTTTCAATGTGGGTGAGTGTTTCAGGCTGATAATTATTGCTTATAATAATTGTTACCCTTTATGCTATGCATAAAAAATCTTGTCTTAAAAACGTTAGTTTTACAATTAAAAATAATAATTAATATTTGACAAGTTTAAGTATTTCCCCAATAAATGAAGACATAATTTGTCTCGACGCCACCTAGCGAGGGATTTAACACTTACAATGTTTCTCTCGCAAAAAATAAAGTTGGTTGTTTTCAGGTGGAAAAAAATATAATAAGCGGTAATTGTCGAATGAAACACTAGCATATATTGAATCATTTGGCGGGTACGAGATAAGCCGCCATAGCTCAGTGGTCAGAGCAATCGACCGGCAATCGAGAGGACACGGGTTCAAGTCCCGTTGGCGTCATGTATCTTTTCTCGGAAGATTTTTCAATGTGGATGAGTGTTTCAGGCTGATAATTATTGCTTATAATAATTGTTACCCTTTATGCTATGCATAAAAAATCTTGTCTTAAAAACGTTAGTTTTACAATTAAAAATAATAATTATATTATTGTCTGTGGTGACAAATGGCCACGAACTTCCTTTATCTTTAGTCTATTAGATCCACTTCGGTTTTTCGTGGTTAAGTTCATGACAAAATGTATGGAGAAAGCCCGAAGATATCAATCTAGGGATTGGTTTATTTATGGATCACATTGAAGCATCTGTCATTTGTTTTGCTATTCAAATCATCAAAAATATATGGAAAATTCACAATACTAATTCAATAAATCATTGAATATAAATAATATGTAATTATTGGCCGCCGGCGTAGTCCAGCAGCGAGGCTCTTGACTCGCAATCCGAAAGTCGCGGGATCGAATCCCGGCGTGGCAAATAAATTTTATTTGATTAATCTGTGTTATTTCACAATTTATTCATGTCAAATAATATATAGAATATTTACGGCACATTCCAGAGTGGAAGATACTCTCAGTATCGCCCTGGTGTAAGGCGACCATTCAGAATTGAAACATTGCTTGAAATGGTTTCAGCCGTGTTTGGTGACCAGATGAGTCATTTTCAATACCCGCTGTATCCGATTTTATGACAAAATGATCTGAGTATGACATCTTGTTCACATTTTTGCAAGGAACAAGACTAATCTAAAATTGAGTTTCAAAACCTCCTTTATCACGACCAAAAACCATGTTAAAACTGCGAGTAAAACAAAACCCGCTATATAATTCAAGAAGTTACTATCAAAACCCACTATATCGGAATTCAACCAATCACGACCAGTTATTTTGCCAAGATGGCGGATGTAGAAACATGCCCCTCAGGTCAGTTAAGTTTCAAAAGCCTCTATATTCCAAACAAATCACGAAGTGAGTATCAAAATCCGCTATATCCATTTTATTTCTCCAAATTTCGAATGAATATTACTCCAATTCATTATATAAAAAAATAAAAAACAATTTTTTATTTACGCTAGAGCTGTGACAGTTTTTTGCGGTTTTCTCCAAATCAGTGAAAGTTGATATAGCAGATATAGAAATTGAACGACTCATTTCAAGAGAAATTTGTATATTGTGTTACGATATACGAAATGCCCCCTCTCAAGTTGGAGCGCACGCCACTGCGCAGACTACAGTTTCGCTCCCTCGCCTCAAGTGCGCCGCGCGCTAACGGCGGCGGAACGCGAGCAACGGCCGGCAGAAGCCGCCATTCTTCCCCCGAGCGCGTTTAGAGCGCACGTGTAACGTGAACCATTCCGCACTGTTCCGGAACATTCCACGAAGCCGCCATGGCGGTTGTGTTCGTGCATAGTGACTTGCCGAAATGCTAAGCACGGTTAAATTCCTTTCACCACACCGATCTCCAAGCCGCCTGCTGCTGTGAGTACCCTGAGCCATTTAACCCCCTTTATTGCGTGTGTTCCTTGTAAATTCAACGCGAAGATAAATGATCGCCCCAGAGAGATTTTAGGGCCAAATTCACCCGAATTAGGTAGGATTATTGATGCTACCCTGTTCTAACTGTTCCTGTATTATGTACCATTGTCGTTTATGAAAGGATTCTACCCAATACACCTGATATTTACCGTAGCCACCTTGTTTCACTGTCTCCCCCAGCCCGTAGGATTTGAGCTTATTTCAGGGATGCCACACAAATGCCTCAGAGAACCTACCACCCTGGTGAGGATAGTCTCCCCCGCTCTGCTGACCATTCTGAGCTAGTTTGTCGGCAGAAGGTAGGCACCTCAGGTAGGTGTATCTAACAATTGTTAGGTTATTCGAAATCGGAAATGTTTGCAATTTTTAACTAAAAGTTTCTCAAAATCATAGGGAATATTTGATCTCTAGTTCTACATTATTCTGTTACTTGGTTTATTAACTTACACATATAATATGATTAAACACACATAAATGAGAACAAATAAATAGAAGCATAGAAATTACATATTTATTTTTAATTTTCTGTCATACAATTTTTTTTATCATCTTTTAACATTTCTCATATTAATAAAAGAAAGCACATCTTTTACAAATACAAATTATTATTACATGGAATGTTTTTTTATGTGTAAAACAAAAGCATTCAATCGATTTTGGTTAAAATATGTCAACTATTTTAAGGTGATATGAACAGTGAAACCCACTTATAAGGTACCCACTTAAGAAGATTTCATGCGTAAGAAGTTTTTTTCGCTACCTGGAACTCTGCAATTAAAAAAAAGGCGTAATTTTTCCCACTAAAATATAAGATTTTTTCATATAGCAACTCGCGATAGCTACCCAAATTTGGGTAGGTGATTTTTATGAATTAAAGACTCTCTTTACTACTAGGTACAGTACTATATTTAAAAAATATAGTACTTAGTAGTAATACGCATAAAAGGTTCACGCATAAAAAGTTCACACATCAAAAGTATTCTCCAAAAAAATAAATTATAAAAGGGTTTCACTGATTTATAAAGAGAATTACATTATATGATTTTAGATTTTCACGGCCAAAAATTTTATGGTTATTTCCTTTTGGGGTATTATGCCGTGTTGCGCTACCTCCTCCTTTAGCCAACGTTTCGGACAGCGTTACAGTGTCCATCATCAGGGCAGATGTGACCATGTGACCATCTTCACACATCTGCCCTGATGATGGACACTGTAACGCTGTCCGAAACGTTGGCTAAAGGAAGAGGTAGCGCAACACGGCATAATACCCCAAAAGGAAATAACCACAGAATTACATTATGTTCATAATGGTTAAAAAAAAAATCGAGTTTTGTCATATTTTGATCATTAATTCGATATACCGTCAAGTTCGTTCATGAACCTGTCACAAGCCAGGAAAAACTCGGAAATTTCCTAACAAAGCACCACTTTGAATTGAATGTTTTGTGGATTAAATTTGAGTTATCGTATATTTTATTGACCGAACTATAAACTATGAATATTCCTAGAACAATAAACTATGTACCAAAACAACATTACTTGCGTTAATTACGTAAATTGATAGGTTTTACGATGTTTTCGTCAAGTAACACGCATCGACTTTGACAGAAAGAAACGCGGCAAATTTGACATTTTGATGCCACGGATAAAATCAATATAATCAAAAATATTCCGAGGTTGCAAGGTGATTGAAATGTTTGCCCATCTTATAGGTAAATGTTGGCGCAAGCGATTCTGACCTTGTCCTTCATACAATTTCTGTACAAAGAAGGGTCAAAATCGCAGACAAACATATTTTTTCGGAATTTTTCCGCGCGCATGCGCACAAACTGCGCGTGGATTCGCGTCTCCGGCCGATTAGAAGTGAAGAGATAAACTTAAACTTTCCATTAAAATATGATAAACTAAAATAATTTACATAAGTTTGAACCTCAAAATCCGAAATTGTTAAATAGATTACGAAAATTCATATTTGCAAACTTTGAAACCTCAGAACGTTGCACCTCGTAATAATGAACAACTGTCAAATACAAATAAAATAGAGATTGTAAGTGATGCTAGAACCCTGAAAAATAAATGGAGCTTGATTTTAGAACTATAGAAATACAAAACGCATGGTTATGAAAATTATTTTGGTTACAGATTTGAGCAAAAGAAATGGTTTTGCATTTTTTTTTTTTTTTTTTTAAATCCTTTATTTTTCCCAATTTTACATTTTATAGTTACATATTTTAGATATAATAAAAATAATGGGAACCCACTAAGGCGCAGCCTGTGCGTGGGTAATATTATAGTTAAAAATATTTTATTTTAGTACCTAGAAAAAACAAACAGTGGTATTCAAGCAAAAAAATTATTAAAATTGGTTTAAACAGTTTGTACAAAAAGTGTGTACAATAGTGTACAAGGTAATAATTAGTGTATAGTGTAATAACAGTTATAAGTGTAATAATAAGTGTAAAGTTTGTGAGAAGTATAAACTGATGTAAAATTAAATAAATAGAGTTTTTACATCTGTGTGGTATAGCCATATTTTTAACTCTTTTATGTAATGCTGAAGTTTAGTTGCAACTTGGATATTTTTTGGTAAAAGGTTAAAAGTGCGAGGTCCAATAAAACTACTGTGAGTTTGCATTTATTTTGTGTTTGTTTGAGGGGTATAGAATACATTATTATTTCTAATGTTTGTTCTGTTTTCATTTTTTTCGAATTTGTTTCTGTTTTTATAGATATATTTCATAGTTTGCAGTATAAATAGTTTACGGAGACTGAATAATTTAGATTCTTTGTATAAAGCATGTGTTGAAAATGTTTTAATTCTATTAAACATAACTTTGACAATATAATTTTGAGTTGTTTGCAAAGGTTTTATAAAAACATCAAGCGCACCACCCCATCCTATTATTCCGTACATGAGTGAAGATTGCACCAAAGAAAAATAAATCATTTTCAATTTGTCAATATTCAGCACTTCTTTAAGTCTGTAAAATATGTACGTAAGATATCTTAATTTAGAAACGGTATTATTAATTTGTGATTGCCAATTTAAATTTGTATCAATATATATACCCAAGTATTTGATCTTATCAACTTTTCCAAGTTCAAAGCAAGATGAGCATGTTACTTGATTACAGTTAGCAATATGTATTCTAATTTTAAGGTTATTGGGTGGTTTGTTTTTACTGTTTTTATAAAATGGTAGGTAAAATGTTTTATTGTAGTTTAGGAAGAGTTTATTACTATTTAGCCAGGATGTGACATGTGCCAAACATTTTGATGCATTTAAGAAAGTTTCAAGCCATGATTTTCCATTTACTATTATTGCTGTATCATCAGCGTAAGATACAATATTACCAGGGATTACAAAATTACATAAATCATTTATATATATTAGAAACAGAACTGGGCCTAGCACAGTACCCTGTGGTACTCCATGTTTTATACTTGTTTCAGAACTATAAAAATTCCCAATTTTTGTTTTTTGTTTTCTGTCTTTGAGATAGTTAGTGAGAATTTTTAATGTATCTTTTTTGAAACCTATTTGATTAATTTTTTTTATAAGTATATTGTGATTTACCGTCTCAAAGGCTTTTCTTAAGTCTAGAAATATAGCTAGACTTTTTTTGTTTTGATCAACAGATGTGTATAATTTTTTTGTCAAATCGAATATTGCATCTTCAGTGCTTAGCTTACTTCTAAAGCCATATTGATTTTGGGACAGAATTTTGTTTTGTTCTAGGTAATTCAATACTCTACTTTTGATACATTTTTCAAATATTTTTGAGAGGTTTGAAACTAAAGAGATAGGTCTATAATTGTCTAATATGTGCTTTTCACCCGATTTGTGAATTGGTATTATGGTGGAGATTTTAAATTGTTCAGGAAAATGTCCCTCTTTTAGGGATATATTAAAGATGTGTAGCAAAGGAGTTAAAATATATTGTTTAATTTTTTTTTGTGTGTTACCTGATAAACCGTCCATTCCTGTAGAATTTGTTGATTTAAGACCGTCAATATGTTTATCAATTTCATTTGTTGTGATGGGTGAAAAATATTCTAAGGAGTTAATTGTGTCGTAAGTTGAGATTGAATGCAAAGATGAGTCTACGGGCGTTGTATTATCAATTTTACTAGAAGATTCAAGTACTTGATCTACTACATTTGTAAAGAAGTTGTTAAAATTTTCTGCAATTGTCGATTTGTCAGTAATAGTATTGTTGTTTATTTTAATCTCATTCACATCAGTTGATATTATTTTTTTTTTGTTCATTATTTCGTTAATTATATTCCATTTTTTTTTAGTATCATTTTTTGCATTATCAATTTGTTCACAAAGTTCATTCAAAGATCATTTTTGAAAAAAATGTCAGTGAATGATATTTTTATGTTGTGAGAGTGGATTTATGTGTTTGTGTAAAAATGACTGGCGAAGGACCTTGATTTTGTGTTACTATCACTGCCTAAAATGATAAAAATATATAGAAAGGAAGGACTCACCAAAAGGATGCAAGAATTTGTAAGCTGGAATGCCCTCATCTGATTTCTCTCTCCATCCAACAGGCACAAAAACAATAGGTGTGAATTTCGTTATTTTTATAGTACACAGCGGAGTTATTTTAATGGCGGTAACCGGGAGCAGAGCACAGTGTTATCTCGCGGCGGGAGTTTTATTACAGACTGAATAAGATTGTGGGTAAGATTGACGGGTAGGCAATTGGGAATAGGTAGGACAAAGGAACTTGCAACAATAATTAATACCAATCCCAAGCAGTGACAGTATGTATGTGTGCTATGTAGGTATGTGTATGAGTAGGTATGTGTATGGGCGTAACCAGTCAGTTAGAAGAACCTTGTCCAACTGAGGGGACGATATGTAATTATTTTGTGGCAGTTTTAGCGAGCTAATAATAAATTATTGAACTGATATAAAAAAGGTTTCCTCCAAGCTATGCACTATGTTCAAAGGCTTGCTGAAGCTCAAACTTCATCTTCCATCCACTTGCACATCATATCCTCAAGGCACTCCTTTCTCCGACCAATCATTCTATAAGTCCAAACCATCTAAGCATCACTTTCTTAATCTTCCTCATTATGTCTATCTTTTGAGTTCAGATGCATCAGTGCCTAATAGTCGCCTTAGTTCTTAATTGTCCAAACGAAAAAATTAGAAAATTTTACAGGAGGAGAAGGTTTTCTTTCATTATTTCAATGAAACATTATGATGGGTGTTTAAAGTAAAGCTATATCCATAAAGGTGGTCTCATTAGTTTAAATAATTCTTAGTTAGGCGATTAACTATCATTTTTCATTTTAAAGTGGAGATTGAATAAAAACTAAAATGGTCGTTTGGACAATTAAGAACTAAGGCAACGTAATGTTAACTCATGGACATAATTTATTGTGACATCTAACAGGCAAATTTACATTTCAATAGTTAAAAATTTTATCTATGTTTTTTGTGAAGTCGACTTATGTCTAAATAATGATGACAGAATTACAATTTTCAGTGACAAAGTAATTTAACAAAGATATCTCAATAGGATAATAATTCAAATATTGTAAAAAAAATTCTCATAGAGATGCACACAGATAATATGAACTAAAAACTCTATTTAACAATGCAGTAAAACTATGTTACATATCGTCAGTCCAATGCCAAAGTCGCGAATTTGCACTTTTGCCAGTTTTGAATTAAATATACCAAAATTTTTCATTTTAACCGGTCACAGGCCATGCCATTTCGCGGAAATTCGCGAAACTTCACAAAAAAACACTAAAAAAGCACCATTTTGAACTTTGAATTAGATGTTTTGTTGATTAATTTTGAGCTATTGTATATTTTATTGACTGAAAAACGTTCACAACACAAAAAACTATCTTCTTCTTCTTCGATGGCGCTACAGCCCATATCGAGCTTTGGCCTCCTGCAACAGTCGCCTCCAACTCCTCCTGTCCTCAGCGGCTGACTTCCAATTTGGTACCTGGAGAAGCTGTGCTGCATCCCCTCTTACTTTGTCTTCCCACCTCAGTCTGGGTCTTCCCACTTTTCTCTTTCCACCTGGGTGTCCAGTCAAAATTCTTTTTGGGACGCGTGTATCCGGCATTCTCTGTACATGCCCAGACCATCTCAGCCTGAGGAGTCTCATATGTGTTGAGATGCTAGGTGCCTTATATATATCATACAATTCTGTATTGTGCCGGATGCGCCACTGTTCACCCTCTTTCACGGGTCCACATATTCTTCTCAGCACTTTTCTTTCAAAAGTATCCAGCATTTCAGCCATCTTTACCGTCAGTGTCAGCGCCTCACATCCATATGCCAATACAGTTCTAACAATGGTCTTATATATGGTTATTTTGGTTTTTCTGTGGACACTACGTGACTTAAACACTGGCAGCAAAGAGAAGTATGTTTTGTTGGCTGCTGTGATTCTCCTTCTGATTTCTGCTGGATCCTCATTATTCTCTGTCAGACTGGAGCCCAGGTAGGCAAATTGGTCGACCACTTCGTATAAGTAGTTGTCTTTGAATTGTGCACTACTTCTTCTTCTGTGTGAAGGGTTCCTGCTCTGTATCATCACAAAAAACTATCTACCAAAACAACATTACTTGCATTTATTACGTAAATTAATAGGTTTTACGATGTTTTATTCGCGATACACTCATTTATTGTGACCGTTAAATTCGCGGCAATTTATGACAGCGCATTGTCATGGATGAAACCGTTTTAAAAATATTCCAGGGTGACTAGGTGAATGAAACTTTTAGCACCACCTAGAGTAATGATGGCGCAAGCGATTCTGACACTGTTCTTCATACAAATTATGTACATAGAAGGGCCAAAATCGCAGACCAAAAGTTTTTCGTCGACAATATTATTCAAATATTTGAATTATTTTCTCGCGCATGCGCATATGACGCGCGCGCCGGCGCGTCTCCGGCCTGTGACCGGTTAAATGAGCACCCTGCCATTTTTTATTACACATTACATGTGTATTTAATAATATGTAACATAAATCAATTTATGACATGAATTCAAAACTTCAAATGTCAGTGTCTCCGAATGATGTTTTTGCGACTTTGACATTTACCTGACGATATATGGAAAGGAAAAATGGCTAAAGCGCCATACAACTGTGACATTAAAGAAGAACATACACAATAAGCTATATTGTTTGTTTGTGGTTGAGTTCATCAAATCAAGATTTTTAAAGTTTCCCAGAACATTTGGGAAACTCTAGAAAACTTGATTTAATGAACAAAAGCATAAAACATTATACATAGCGTAACGTGTAAGTTCATCTTTAATGTCACGATTGAATGGTATATTTTTCTTTACATATTTTTTATATATATTTTTCCTTTCCAGCGAGGCATTACATATCCTCCGATTTTAAACTATGAAGAGTAAATATAAACTACAAGAGAAAATGTATTTGTATTTAAAATCCCAAAATTTCAGCATAGTGCAAGACTTTATTTTATCTTGGAAAGCAGTGGTGCATAAATTTTTTAACGGTTGAGTCGATTTATTTATTTTCCAATGAGGTTGTCTCCTACAGCGAAATTTCATGTTATTTACAAATATAGCATATTGATTAGAAATAGAGCAAGCTGAGGACAAAACTTCTGGAATTTTTGCAAAATATCAAAAGATGTAAGCCATCAAAATGTTGATATTTGCGGCCAGCCCAAAAGCGTGTGACATCACGGCACATGCATGGCAGTACTGCAACACTGCTATTCACACATATACATAGTTGCATACAATAATGCTCATAACTTCATTATTTTTTGAGATATCGAAATGCTAATTTTAATGGTGTTATTAACTTTTTAAATATATAAGTTTTCTTCAAAATAAAAAAAATTCAAGGATAACTCGTTGTTCATAGAAGAGTACAAGTGTTGCTGCAGGGAAAGCCAACAATGTAAACAATAATATAAAAAATTAATCCCACCTGCAACGCAAGAAGTATTACTTAACCGGTCAAATGCCGGAGACGCTCCGGCGCGCGGGTCCTAATGCGCAGACGCAGAAAATAATTCAAATATTTGAATAATATTGTCGACGAAAAACTTTTGGTCTGCGATTTTGACCCTTATATGTACGACATTTGTATGAAGAACAGTGTCAAAATCGCTTGCGCCATCATTACTCTAGGTAGTGTTTAAGATTTCACTCGAATTGCCACACTGGATTATTTTTAAAACGATTTCTTCCATGACAATGCGCTGTCAGATTTTACCGCGAAATTAACGGTCGTTATCATTATCGCGATGTATTTGTATCGCGATTAAAACGTCGTAAAACCTATTAATTTACGTAATAAATGCAAGTAATGTGATTTTAGTGGATAGTTTATTGTGTTGTGAACGTGTTTCAGTCAATAAAATATACAATAGCTCAAAATTTGTCAACAAAACATTCAATTCAAAATTCAAAGTGGTGGTTTTTTAGTGTTTTTTCGCGAAGTTCCGCGAATTTCCGCGAAATATCCCGGCAGCTGACCGGTTAAGTAGTACACAAAGTACTAAGTAGTACTTTGCTAAAAAATAAAATTAATATTCATATTAACCCCTCCGAATTTTCGAGAATATTCGCTTTTGGTGTCTCTAACAAAATGACATTTTACGAAAATTTTTTGTTATTACCGCTTCACAATTAAAGCTCTATAAATGAAACATTTCTGAACGTAGCCGAATAGTAAAAACTGTTTTAGATAGGTTACAAAATAAGCTTTCGAATTATTATATTACAAATAAATATTAATATTTGTGAATATTAAAATTTAGAATGCAAACATCAAAAAAGTGTGAAAATGACTCACGTGATGTTTTTATGTGAAAACGGTACTAAAATCACAGATTATGTAAACAACAATACTTATTCTATTGTATAAATGTGTAATAAACACTTTTGTCACCTCACTTTTTTATCATTTCATATAAAAATATTAAATAAAAATTAACAATGTCGGGCGCCCGTAGGAAATTTGGCGGGATAAATTATGTGTCAGACTGCGCGTCTGACAGAATGTTCTTTTAACCCATTGGCCACAGAATTAATGAGCTAAAAAGTTGGCCTTCACCACTGAATTAATTTTGTACCAAAAATTGAAAACCTGCATTGGTGTACTAAATCTATTGTTACTTTTGAACCGTATATTCAAATTAAATAATTTCTTTAAAATTGTTTACATATTGGATTAAGGTAAAGAAAAACATAAAAAAATATATTTTTTTAAATATTAAAATATGTGTAAATAAGGTTACAAATATAACCTTCCCTTTTTTCGTCAGTTTTTTTCCACATTTTTATTCAAAAAGTTACAAAAAAACATAGGATTCTTAGATCGAACAATAATAATTTTTGATTTTTATATACATGTATACTAATAACTATTAAAATAATTGTCTATGATAGTCCTCAAAGCAATCAGGGACGTTCAGGGTCACTACCAAAAGCCTAGAACCACTCGCAATTTCGAAGAAATTAAATGGCGGCTGGCTGCATACAAAACTTGGAACACAAATATCAGGGAAAAAACATAAGAAACATATTATTGCCAATTCTATGAAATTAAAGATTAATTATCTACAGAGTGTTCGGCATTTAAAATTTTATTGAAAAATGTCACTATTGTGCTCGTTTTCTGTTTTTTGACGTACCTACTCTAGCCCGTCAGCGTGCCGGGGTTTGTGGTTAAGTACCTGAGTCGTACACCCGGCAGGCTGTCGGGGTTTGTGGCCAATGGGTTAATGTATTTCTATGGACAACTTAAATAGAGATGTGCAGCATGATTCACTATCGACCTTTAACTTTTTATTTTAGGGATGTCACTAAAACAATAACGGAGTTAGAACAATTTCTGTGATGACACACGCGTTGACGTGTAAACACGCTTATTGTACTTGACTGCTGTCCTATTTCTAACGCTTATATCTGCTTACGTTGCGGAGGGGTTAAATAAAATAACAATAGCCCCATAAGCCTCGCAGTAAGTTATCTTTCTTTCTTGGAAATTTTCACCAACGACTGCAACTTTTGGGCAATTTATTCAACATTTTGCACCAAGCGTTGTGCACCAAGGGCGTAGAGGGAATGTTGAACATTGCAAATTTTTTAATAAACCATTCAAATTTAATGTTTTAGGCGATTGATACGTTTTATTATAACCGCAGCACCTTCTTTAGCATTACGAACTTAATTAATATAAAAATATAAGTCTTTTGTTTAATTTCAAAGCGTTGAGAAGAAGATTGCCCACTTTTCATTTGTTATGTACTCTACCTACTTAAACGATTAATTTAGTAATATCACATGATTAGAGATGTTTGTGCTAAGAGACTCTGTAGTAGCTTGTTAACTTGGTTCCAGCCATTTGGTCCTTGCCGACCTTTTTTCCATTGACAACCATCACCATCGGATTGTCCACTCGAATAGAACTAAATTTGTATTCCTGGAAGTAGTAAAAAAAAATAGATTAACAATCAAAATATGATTAGTCAACGATTATTTAGGGCGGCTTGCACCAACTGTCGCTAATTTTATCTTAAATTGTATTTAACTAAATGCATTTAAGTCACTAAATACATTTAACTTAAATGTGTTTAGTTTCGTCCTGCACCAAGCAGTTGGAGCGGTTATTTAGTTAAATGTCATTTAGCATCAGTAAAACAGTTACCGCCGTTAACGAGTCGGTAAAACAGTGGCATCGTTCTTTAGCACCACCCACACGCACACTTTCTGTACAGCGACTTGAAGTGCGAGGGGCACGATCGATCCAAATTGCCCGTGTGGTGATGCTTAAATTTGCGAGTGTCAAAATATTTTGAGGTTATGTTGTGGTTGCGTATAGAAATAAAGCACAAGAAACAAAAATGAATCATCTAGATTGGAAGAAAAAATAAAACAAACATAACTACGAAATGGGGCAAAAAGAGGTTTTGTTGTTAGATTTAAAAATAAAACAAATATCTGAGTACCTAGTAACTTTGTTTTTTTATTTTAATAATAATAATAATGATTTATTGTCTTCATTTCTTAATAACAAATAGAGATAATGATATCCTCACTGGGATCTCCCGTGCTGAGGATTTCATTTACATTTTATAATTTAATTATAAGAATAATATGAATTCGACATAACATAATATATCATGTAGTATTTTTTTTTTATAATTATAAAGTAAATAAGATAGTGTTTTTTTATAATTCAGTTCATTAGATTCGGTTTTAGTCTGTATTTGATTTCAGTATATTTTCTATTTCTGATCTCCCTATATTTAGTATCCAGTTTTTTATTTGAAATTTAAATGTTATAATGTTGAGGTTTTTGAGTGAGAGTGGTATTTTATTGTAGAGTTTAATGCCATAATATAAGAAGCTTTTTTGCCCAAATGTTGTGTTAGCAGTTACTTGTTGGATATGTTTTTGACCATGAGATCTAGTGTTTCTAATGTACGTGTCAGTTGTTATTTCTTGGGTTTTGTACTTATGAATGTAAATGAGTATAGTTTTAGAATATAGTTCTTTAATTGACATTATGTTAAGATTGTTGAAGATTTCGTCAGTGCTAGTTCTTACAGGAACTTTCAGTATAATTTTCATTATGGCTTTTTGAGTTTTAATTAGTGGATTTAGTATGTTTTTATTTGCACTGCCCCATCCGATAATACCGTATTCTAACAGTGATTGGCAGAGAGCCATGTAAATCTTGATTAAGTCTTTTTTAATGAGGACATTCCTGATAGATTTGAAAAAATAACTTAGTTTTTTAATTTTATTATTTAAATAGGTAATGTGTTCGGTCCATTTTAAGTTTTGGTCAATTTTTAGACCCAGATACGTTATATGGTCAACGTTTTCTAATGAGGGACAATTACAATTCTCATTTAAGTGATGCGGGCTATGAATTTTCAAGTTCAGGTTTTCTTCAGAGTTTTTCTTATTTTTTATTTTGAAAGTAATGAATTTGGTTTTATTAGCATTAAGTGTAAGTGAATGGTAGTCTAGCCATTTTTTAATCCTATTAAGTGTGTCTTTTGCTTTCTTAAATGTTTCTGTCCAATTATTCCCATTTATTAGGAGAACAGTATCATCCGCAAAACTGATGATTTCTCCTTCACATTCTATGTGGCATAGGTCATTCATGTAAATAAGGAACAGAATCGGACCCAGAATACTTCCTTGGGGCACCCCGAATTTGACATCAATACACTCACTGGTTATATTGTTAAGTTTCACAGTTTGCTTTCTATTTCCCATGTAACTTTTAAAAAATATCAGTTCATTATCAGTAATCCCTATGTTCTCTAGTTTTTCAAAAAGATGTGTGTGATTTATTGTGTCAAAGGCTTTAGAAAGGTCGAGAAATATGCCAATGCATTTTTTATGTGAGTCTAGAGAATTTTTAATATATTCAATTACTAAGGCTATGGCGTTTGATGTTCCTAGATTTTTTCTGAAACCAAATTGTTTTGGTGATAATAGTTTATTTGATTCTAGGTAGTCGACGAGTTGAGTTTTAACTGTTATTTCTAAGATTTTAGATAATGTGTTTAGAATTGTGATTGGTCTGTAGTTATTGATATCTTTACGATTTCCTGATAGATTTGTTTATTAGAAAGAGTATCGGTTCGGTAATTTCGTCTTGTAAGAATTTTATTGTTTTCATTGTGATTTCATCACTACCAGATGAAGATGTTGGTTTGAATTTAGATAACATTAGTGATAGGTCTTGTTTAGTGATTTGTTTTAGAGCAAATTTAATCCTTTGTGGATTTACGTGTTTGTTTATGTTCGGGTTAAAGTGTTGAGGTTTGGTTATTTTGTTGGCTAAATTCGAGCCTATGTTTGCAAAAAAGTTGTTAGTGTAGTTACATAATTAGTTTATGTACGTTTTTGTTGAGCGAGAGTGTACCATTATCTGTGTTGATTTCTTCCAATGGGTTTGTTTTGTTTTGATCTGTGTAGGTGATTTCTTTAATTATTTGCCAGATAAGTTTTGGATTATTATTGGATTGATCTATTTTAGATCTGTAGTAATTTTGTTTAGCCGATTTAGTAAGATTGGAGCAGATGTTTCTATAGTTTTTGTAAAATAGTTTTAGGGAAAGGTCGTAAGGATTGTTTTTTACTTGCTGATGGACCTTGTCTCTTTTCCTTATACATTTAAGTAGGCCAGGTGTGATCCAAGCTTTTTTGATAATTTTATTGTGTGAAAACGTGTAAGTTTTTATTGAAGTGTGGTTTTGTATTTTTAATAAATATTTTCCAAGCAACTTCTAGATCTTCAGCTTTATATATTGACTCCCAGGTTTCAGTTTGTAGTGATTTTTTTAGTTTTATGTAGTCTATAACATGTCTGTTCCACGTTAAATTTTGAGTCGATGGTCGATTTTTCTTTGCATGAATGTTAAGAATTAAAGTGTAGTGATCAGTGATGGTGGATTGATGTATGATTGTGGAGTATTTTTTATTTGTTTTTGTCATTATGTGGTCAATACAGGTTTGTGAGGGGATTGATTTATTCATTTTGTGATCAACTCTTGTTGGTTCCCTTATTGCGGCAGACATCCCGTGGGAGAGGAGGAGTAATTGGTACTCCTGTGTTTGTGGATGTTGCCGTCCAGTATCCAGTATATTAATGTTGATGTCCCCAATAATGAACAGGTTCCTGATATTTCGTTCTTGAAGTAGTATGGAGTCTAGTGATCCAAGAAATGGTGATAAATTTGTAGATGAAGGCGATCTGTAGATAGCGAAGATGCATATATCTTGATCGAGTTTTATTTTCAAACAGTTTGCGTCTTGTAGTTCGATTTCTTCTATTTTGCATTCCATCTTATTTTTACAATATTCAATTACTCCGTCGTTTTGATGTTTGTGAGGTTTAGTATTGAAGACTTTGTAGTTGTTGATGTTTTTATGCACATATGTTGAGGAATTTATCCAACATTCTGTAAGGATTAATATGTCAGGTTCTAAATTTAATTCATTTATCAGCACAGTGAAGTCGTCGAAGTTTTTGTTAATGCTTCGAATGTTTTGATGAATTATGTTCAGGATCGGTAACTTGTCCTGGAGTATACGGTTTAACATGCAGGTATTTGTGGTGATTATTGGTTCAGGTATCAGTTTTTCAAGTGTTTCTGTTGTGAAAGAGGCCATTTTAAAGATATAGAGTAGATGGAGTGTGTATCGGGTTCTTTTTTTTTAAATCATCTTAATAGGTATATCGTTGAGATGTCTTATTTCGATAACCTTGGATTCTTTATTTTTTCTTACAAGAATTTTTCCTAACTTTACCCAAACATATTTATATTCTTTTTCTAGGGCTCTTTGTTTGGTGTTCCAATGTAAGTTTTTGTAGTACTGGGTTAATGCCGCATTTAGATAGACGTATTGGGCTCCTTCACCGTTGAATTTTTTTATAGGGTCACTATTCTTGGCAGCTAACATGATGTGTACTTTTTTATTGTCTACAAAGTTAATTGTGATTTTTTTTTGGTTGTTTGGTTTGGAAGTTGTAATTTTAAAGGTGTCCTCTGGTGATATGGTAACGCCTGCGAGCTCAGCGATCTGGCTTACAGTATGGGCTGGGGGTATGTTTTCCTGTAATTTAAGGCCGCTTATTTCAAAACTGTTTAACTTTTATTACTTTTATATTACTTTTATATTACTTTTATGTAGATTGTTAACTATTATAAGAATGCTGTAGGTAGATATAATTTAAGTTTACAACCTTCCAAAGTATTCCTCCATAAATAAATCAATACCTATTCCTCAATAATGAGTATTGCGAGCGCCTCGCTGTTGTGCTGATGTTAATGTTAAGAAATCTTTGAAACTTTCTGGCACCGAGTATCACATAAATTTGTTCTTGTGTTTACTTCTCTCACTACAAACGGTCTACTTATAAAATCTATAATTTCTTCGTTAACTTCAGAATAAAAAACCCAAATGTTTATGAGACAGATTTCAGAAATATTGGACAATCGGTAATCGAAGGAATAACCTAAATTTTTTTGACAGAACTTGCTCGCTAAACATGTTTAACTCAGTTAAACAGCCCTTTTTGGGCATTTAACTTTGACAGTTCTTTAAATGCGTTTAACGACTTAAATTTTGTGGTGCAAGAAAACAAGTCGACTTAAATCAAATAATGTGTTTAACTTGACATTTAAATCAAATTTAACTTTTGGTGCAAGCCGCCCTTAAAAAAGAAGGAATGTTAAAAAAAATCAACATTATTTTTTATCGTTATTTATTTTTGGGTAGTCATGTGTGGCACTACATCCTTCTTTAGCAAACATTTCGGATGCTGTAATGCTATCCGAAAGGTTGGCTAAAGAAGGAGGTAGCGCAACATGACATAATAACCCAAAAATAAATCACGATAATACTGTTAAAATACTGATAAGGCCGTGAAAATCTCAAAATCGTATCTAACAATATAAATTTTATTTTACATTAGCTCCACACAGGAGACTCTGAGGAAAAAATCCCTCAGGGTCAACGTCATCATTGGGGATGCTGTGTAGAGGGTCTTTTTAGGGAAAGGAATGAGAGGAAGTTCTGAGAAGGAAAAAGGTATGAAGGGTGGGTAGGAATCTGGGGTCAATATATCCAGGAGTGATGGATGTATAGATGTATGAATCCATCCCTTCCATTGAGGTGCAAGGCAATGGATCAAGAGAGTCCGGCTGTAGAGGTCTAGGTTAACCTAGTTGACCTTCAACCAGTCTCCCCTGATCCGGTCCGCCACGCAATAGGTGGGCTAATGCATTTGGCGCCAAGACCTAGACAAACTTAACTAAAAAAAACTAGGGAATTAAAATCTTCCAAGTTGGAAATCCTTTTCGTTTATGTTGTACTGGGAATCCCTCAACTGTATTGAACGTCATTTTTATTTTATTTGAAACGACTTTCCAGTACTTTCCGCAACTTAATTGTGACTTTTAGGTAAAAATAGTCACTTGGGTGTTACATAACGTTTAGGGGGAGAGGGGTACAGAAAAGTTACATTACAGCGTGTTACATGGGGGGGGGGAGGGTCAAAAATCTTCAAAAATTGCTTTACGTAATACTTGAACGCCCCCTTACCTTATTATGAGTGAAGCTATGATGAGTGACAAAGGGTTCAGGGATGGCGATGTGGTCTCCAATAATAACTCCCTTTCCATCAGCTAAGTTGTAAACGGTGACTCCAATGCAGGTTCCTTCAGCGTCCATTATGCAGAAGGTACTGAAATACAAAGAAATACTAATTAACCTGATGATAGCCAGTGCAGAAAATTCTCAGAATACTCATGAAATATACAAAAGAATCTACAGTAACATTAGCGCAAGCGATTCCAATTTTGTCCCCTATAGAGTTTTCAAAGCAAAAAGGTTAAAATCGAAT
Source organism: Limnephilus marmoratus (assembly GCA_917880885.1). Classification (NCBI taxonomy): domain Eukaryota; kingdom Metazoa; phylum Arthropoda; class Insecta; order Trichoptera; family Limnephilidae; genus Limnephilus; species Limnephilus marmoratus. The sequence continues at coordinate 31,546,014 of OU862931.1, forward strand.
AGAAAAAATTCCAGCACGGATGGTATTAGAGTGCGATCATAAAAATGTCACTCGAAAAACAGTTGAGCGGTTAATAAATGAAAACCAAAATACCTACCTACTTAACCATAAATATTTTATACACTTTTATTAAATTTGAATTGGCCTATTTACATTAGGTCAATGACCGAATGCATCGACCAATGACGGTGAAGAACGGCTGCGATTGAATATGGCCAATCGAATACACTAATCAGTGACCAAAAATCTTTGCAGTCGAATACGGTCAAACCGAATAATGTAAATGACGCATTATTTATCCAAAGAAATGTCATCATCTCAATGACAATTCTTGAGAACACAACCGTTCAAACTTTGGTGGCATAAAAAAGTAGTATTTAACATGCTACCATCTTGAACCAGAACGCAAAAAAATTTACAGACAGTTGAAATACAATGAACAGGACTTCGCTGCACTCAGTCAATAAAAATTATTGTAAAATAAAAAAGTCTTACAAAGGTACTGTCCGCTCGTTCCTGATGGAGCAAACCACTTTGCCCAGAACCACAATCTCCGGGTTCATCTCTGCCTTCAGTTGGCTTAGAGGTGTTAGCTGCAACTTGATACTGTGGACTCCACTGGTGTAGTGCCCATCTGCATAGGGACCCAGATGCTTGGACCATAATAATTGCTGCTATCAAAAACAATTTATTGATTAACCCTTGTGTGCCAGAGGTTAAATGCCGATCACCCACCCTACGCCGGTTGACACTACTTTCCTAATAACTTATTTGTTTTTTTGCAATATGACGATTTGTAAAAATGTAATGGCTTCTCAGGTAATATGTTTATATATTTGTAAAAATTGTATTGCGATTTATTAGTAGTAAGCGGAAGAAACACACACTTTTAACAACAACAAAATTGACATTTGAGCATTACAACACATTTGAATAAACTAAAATTTGTTCCAAAATCAGTGTTGCCAAAAGAAACAAAAAAGTTTTAGTTACATTTTATTAATGCAGACTTTCTCGACGGGCGTAAGCAGGTAGTAAGCTGGATTAAAATATACCTGCATCATCTGTTGAAGTTTCTTCCCCTTGATTTTGCCCTTTGTTCTGATCAGGTCAGTGAGGTCATCCAAGTAGGTTACTAGCTTCTGTTTCTCTGTGGTGGGGTCTTCCCAGGTCGGGTCTAGTGCAATGGCTTTGGTAAAAGATTCAAGAGCAGCGGAAAATTCCTCTTCATACATTAATGCCTGGAAATAAAATGCATTCAAAGCAATAAAAAAAAATCACTTATTTGTTGGAGGCAGATGCAGCTTGTAAGAACTGATGGTGAAAATGCTGAGTAAAAGCAGAAACTTCTCAATTATACTTGATTCTGTGCAAAGGAGATTGTACAAGATGGTTTGTCTGATTGACAATCCGTTGTTAACAAACTTCTACAGGTATTTCAATGGATTCTGCTTGAAAATCACATATCTGATTCCCTGTGCACCAGTGCACGTACACGAAATTCATCAGACAAGAGTGGAAAACCACTTCACAGTTGATGTTGGCTTCATGAGAATGTATGTGGAACAATCTACTGGCATCTGTTTTCCTCATTCATAAAATCCGGACCTCTTCAAGACCCGCGCCTACATCCGCCCAGACAGGCGGCTTGTTGGCGCCTAGTGGCTTGCATTCTGGCACTTGCTAGGATACATGGTGGCCGCACTGAAGGTGGTTTTCGTGGTGAGTCGCTAGGTGCCTTGGTCATTTGTTGGCAAGATGTCAAGATGTCCTTGGTCGGCAAGATGTTGCAAGATGTCCTTGGTCGGCACGTTGGCAAGATGTCACTTTCAAACATAGTTCTAAAACTACTACTTACAGAAAATTCATCTTAAAATATACCATTTCACGGCCTTATCCATCATGTTGGGTTCATCACATAAATAAGTCATGGGGAGTTTAATGTTCGGTAAAAACAATTCCATAATTTTGATGAAAAATTTTACAAATATTTGCGTACGTCCAGTAAACCTTTGATCTACTTCTCAGTAAAGTTAAACGAAAATTAACTCATTTGGATACTCATCTTAGAAAAACAAGAAAAAGAAAAAAAAAGACAAAAAAAAAGACAACTGCATTTTTATGGAGTTCATTAGCTGGATTCCACGGAGGTTCTCTTTTAAAAACTGATGCATTTAATATTTCATCCATTTTTTGTTCTAAAAAACCAACACGTTTACTTCGATACACGCTAAGCAACTAGCTAGGCGCCACGCAGTTCGTTTTACTAAGCTACTCGCTAGGCTCTAGGCGCTAAGCAAGCCGCCTGTCTGTGCGAACGTAGCCTTACAGTTCCTACCTTAACTCGCCTCTCAACATCGCCCAACCGGGTGGCAATATAGTTCCCCTGTCTTTACACTGTACGGACAGAGGCGGTCTTTTGAGGTATAACATAAACTAAAATATTCACTCAAATTCCGTGTTAAAAATCCCATCTGAATTGGCCTTTCGTCAAAATATACCTACTATTGTGCCAGAGCAATAGGCATGCAAACCTACTAGCAGCAATAATAATGATAATAATAACAGTCTTTATTCCATTCTTTAATGCCCAGCACCTCTGAAATTTAATACAAAATTTGTATGGAATAGTAATTTGAATCAACAATATTTTTTTGCAATTATTGTGTTTTAGGTTGTTATTAAAATAAGTTAATTACTGAAGATATTATTTTATTTACAAAAATAAGAACAGTTCTGTTAATTAGGATTTTTGTATTCTCGTACGTATTTTCATATTTTTTGGAACCAATGACATTATATTATTAGATATATTCTTTAGCCACAGAAAATTTTATAAATCGCAGAATTGTTCCTTGTTGCTAGGTCGCTAATCTCTGGTGATGTGATAAAATTCCTTTAGGTCTAGGGGAAAATTAATGGAAAAGACTAAAATTGGACTTACATACAGAGGAGTCAATTTTTAATCTCTCTATTTTAATGTCCTGTTGAACTCCCAATAAGTCAGGCCACAAACTACCACTGGACAAAGGAATAAGGAAAAACAAGGGAGATGGTGTGATGTTTAGTTAGTTTGGATACTCACAACAGCCCTATTATAATGCAGATCTGACTGTCCTCTTGCCACCGGATCATTGAGAGCCTGCTTGTAGGAACTCATGCAGAGCTTTAATATGGCGGGGTCCTGCGCTACGACAAAGAATGATGAAAGATATGCGTTCCCCAGGATGCACCAGGAGACCCCGTCCTTGGGGTCCAGCTGCAGCGCCTCCTTGGCCAGCTCCACGCTCTTCTCAATGTTCTTCTGCCGCTCCTGGGGAGTCAGCGAGACCTCTTGTCTTAGAACAATGGACAAGCTTCTGAGGGAGATTTTGTTTCTTTTCTGGAAAAACACAAAAGTTATCATTATTGGTGGGAAGAACTGTCAGATACCTGGGAAGACAGGTTGTTGAACCAGCAGACGTAACTGAATACCCAATGAAAACGCTGGTGAACTTTATTAAAGGAATTGGGCTACTTTCAAATGGAATAAGGTCAAATGTGGAAGGTAGCCCAATAGACTGAGTGCTTACAAGAGCTAAACATACGAGGGCCATCCGATAAGTACTTAGCCTCACCGCCCGATGGCGCCACTATCGCAAGAGAAATTTACTATTGTGTAGTAAATTCTCGTAGACGGCTCTGCCGAAATTTCAGCCGAATCGGACTCATAGTTTTGTTTTGACAGCGTGTGCAGGCGGGCATGTCCGCGGATTTTAGAAAAATGGAAAAAGAGCAATATCGGTCGGTGATTTGATTCTTGTTTTTGCAAGGGAAATCGTGCAGCAATCGTAAATCAAAGAGCGCTTGGATGCTGTGTACAGTGACTCTTCTCCTTCGATGGCGACCGTCAAAAATTGGTTTAACGAGCTTCAACGTGGTTGCACGATCGGTTTTTGATGAGCCACGCCCAGCCTAGCGATTCCGTATTTTTTGTGAGATTGTTATTGGATAACGGGCGTTATCTTCTGTCAGATTTGTGTGATTCTTACGTCACATATTTAAGGTTTAAACGCAAATAACAGCCAAAAAATCACACAAATCTGACAGGAGATTACGTCCGTTATCCAATAACGATCTCACAAAAAATACAGAATCGCTAGGCAGGTGCCCCGAAAACGGTGACCATGGAGGATAACATAACAAAAATCCACAATCTCGTATTGGCAGACCGCCGATTGAAGGTGCGCGAGATAGCTGAGACAGTAGGCATCTCAGAAGACCGCGTGGGTCATATACTGCATGAAATTTTGGGCATTAGAAAGCTGTCAGCGCGATGGGTGCCGCGTTTGCTCACTATGGACAACAAGCGAAACCGTGAGACCACTTCAGAGCAGACGCTGTTTAAGCGCAATCTGAAGGAGTTTCTGCGTCGTTTCGTGACCGTCGACGAAACATGGATCCAATGGTACACACCAGAGACCAAGGAACAGTCAAAACAGTAGACTTCACCCGGCGAATATGCTCCGAAGAAGGTGAAGACAGTCCTATCGGCCTGAAAGGTGATGGCCACCGTTTTCTGGTATTCACAAGGTGTGGTCTTCATCGACTACCTGGAGAAGGGCAAAACGATTACAGGGCTGTACTATGCTGAATTATTGGGCCAATTCGATGCCGAATTGCAGAAAAAACGGCCACATTTGGCGAAGAAAAAAGTGCTCTACCACCATGACAACGCACCGGCTCACACCTCCGCCCTCGCCATGGCCAAATTGGTCGAATAGAGCTACAAACTGCTGCCCCATCCTCCGTATTCTCCAGATTTGACCCCATGCGATTTTTTTTTATTTCCAAACTTGAAAAAGTCACTCGCCGGGCAGAAATTTGAGTCGAATGAAGAGGTCATCACCGCCACGAAGTCCTACTTTGCAGACCTCCAGAAAACGTATTTTTCAGGCGGGTTAAAGAAATTGGAACATCGCTGGATCAAGTGTATCGTGCTAAAAGGAGATGACGTTGAGAAATAAAAAATAAAAATTCCAAAATTTTCATTTTTCTTTTGTAGGCTTAGTACTTATCGGACCACCTTCGTACTAATGTCTCCAGGTTGGTAAAAATAATGATTATTTTTCTCTTCCTCAATGTCCTTGACTTCTTCTAAAATTATCTTTAGCTTCATACATTCTAAAGGAGTTAAATCGCATGATCTCGGTGGCCAGTTCATGTCGATGCCCCGCGAGATAACCATGCCCGCAAATCGCTCTTGCAGAACGGCCAACATGGCATGTGCTGTGTGCCATCCTGATGGAACCACATGTTATCGGTATTCATATCATCCAGTTTAGAAGTTGCTTAACATGCTATAGCGCTCGCAGTTGACAGTTATGGCAATGCCAGTTTTGTTTTGGAAGAAGTATGGACCGATGATTCCGCCAGACCAAAATCCGCACCAAAAAGTGACTTTCTCGGAGTGCATTTGATGCCTCTTCCTTTGGGGCTATTTTAAATCGCAGGTCTATATGAATAAACTTCAAACAATTTTTTTTTTTTTTTTTTTTATTAGCAAAATTTTTTGATACATGGGAATAAGTACAAACATAATAACATAAAATATAAGAGAGTAACAAAAAAGATTCCACAAAGGCGAAGCCTGTGCGTGGGTATTATATTATATGGATATTAAACAGTGGTGGTAAAAATAGAATTTAAAAATATATATACATAGTGTCTTTAGAGATCAACATGATCGATTTTACAGGAGATTATTGTGAGATTTCTTAAAATTAAAGATATGTACATATAATAACGTATGTATACACCCAATAAGTACATACACACGTTCATAAATATGTGTACATATAATACACATATATTTACTTTTATTAATCTTAAATACAGAAAGACATGGAATATTTTAGGAATTTAGAAAACATATAATACAATTTAAAGAAAAAAATTTCTCACTTCCAAATTATTTTTTACCCAGCTTTTAATATTTTTCTTATACAAGTTCAGATTTTGACAAGTATTGATTGAATTGGGTAGGGAATTGAATAGTTTTGGGGCAATACAGTTAATGTGCCTTTGGGCCAATCTGGTTTTGCAGTGAGGCACTGTGTACACGCACGTGGTATGTCTCTGGCTAGAACGATTTGTGTTTATAGTAAAATTGTTAGGACGAGAAAATATAAATTTAAGACACTGGATACAGTAGATCTGCCTTAGTTCCATAATTTCAGTTTCCTGAAATAACTGATTGGTGGGATACGTCTTGGCCTTCTGGTACATTACCTTAATGATGGACTTCTGTGCAATTTCTAATGGTTTTACATGGTTGTTGTATGTTCCTCCCCACACGATTATTCCATAGGAAATGGATGAAAGCACCAATGCGTTATAGACAAGTTTCATGGTTCTTATATTGACAATGTTGCTCATGCGTTGGAATATGTAATTTAGGTATCTCAGTTTATTAACAATTTTTTCTATATGGTAAGTCCATTTGAGTCGGCAGTCTATAGTTACACCTAAGTATTTGATATTATTTCCTAATTTCACATTTTCGCAGTTTGAGCATGTCGCAAAGTTACAATTAACGTTATGGAACTTCAAGTTAAGATTGTTTTTAGGGGATGACTTTTGGGAATTATAGAAGGGAATAAAAATGGTTTTATCAAGATTTAGACTGAGAAGATTTCTATCTAGCCAATCTTTGACTATTGCAATGCATTTGTTAGCCTTACTGGTTGTATCTTCCCACGTTTTACCATGTACTGTTATTGCAGTGTCATCGGCAAAAGAGAGAATTTTACCTGGTATTACAATATTGCATAGGTCATTGATGTAGATTAGAAAGAGTAGTGGCCCTAAGACTGTTCCTTGAGGAATACCATGTTTTACCAAATCACAAGAGCTTAAGCTTGATCCTATTTTTGTGCATTGTTGGCGATTTAATATATAGCTTTTTAGTAGCAAGAGACTTTTGTTTTTAATACCAACGTTAATGATTTTCTTTAAAAGAATTTTGTGGTTGACTGTATCGAACGCTTTCTTTAAGTCCAAGAAAATAGTTAAAGTTTTATTATTAGAGTCTAGGTTAGAGTATATGTTTTTGGTTAAACTAAAGACGGCAATTGAAGCCCTCAATGTCAACATAACAAACGCCATCCAGCAAATTCAGCCAGATTTATGCATTAAAATCATTGAAAATTGGACTTCTCGAATTCGTCACCAAACAAAGCCGCGGCAACATTTGGATGACCTTTTATAAAGCACACTTATTGCCATAAAATATACTTTCAAATAAAAAAATATTGAATGGATATCAAACACAACTTGTTTTATTTACATTTTAAAATCAAGCGTCCTTATTGAAAAACAAGCCGAAGCCAATGAATCCACCCAGATTTCACTGTTTATCCCATATAGGTTCTTTAAGTACTATAGGTAGTACCTAGTAGTATTGCAAACTTGCCAAAATATGCCAAAAATCACTCGAGTGGATAAACAGCGCTTTAAAAATAATTAAAAATATATATTACGTGAGGCAGAGCTCCGCTGAAGCAATTCTTAGCCTCGGGCAGATTGCTATCCTTCCAGTAGCACTCCCCCAGCTCATTCCAGGCCTCCACCAAGTCAGGGTCCAGCTTCACGGCCTTGCTCAGGGCCTGCTCCGCTCTCTGGTCAAACTTGGGCAGCACGTTCAGGGCCTTGCCCTTCAGGTAAAGGAACTTGGCCCTTATAAGGTCACTTATGGTGGTCTCTGAATCGAAATAATAAATGGTTAATTTTAAATACGTGATTTTTACCTTCAGGTATTTTTTATGTTTATTAACCTGTCATTTGCCAGGAACGCGCCGGCGCGCGAGACTCGAATTTCAAAAAAGAATGTTAATTCAAATAATTTGGATGCGATTTTAAATTTTATTCCATTAATATATAACATAAAATAAAGCTTAAGAGGACATCACCAGAGAAAACCGGAAATATGTCATTTTCAAAAAAGTTTTTAGACGTATTGACTCTTTTCCACAAAAAATTATAAATGGATTTCGAAAGATTGTTCTTTTATCTAGCATTCGTATGTAATAAATTTTGAGATTTTTTTTTAATTTTTAGTATAATAAGGTTATTCCATAGGTCGTTGGCAGATTTGTTACATTTTCAAAAAAGTTTTTGTATTATACCACACCCATTTCAAATAATATAATCATGCAGTAAAATAAATCAATACATTATCTAGCAAAGTTATGTAATAGAATTTTAATTTTAGTTTCAATAAAATCATTAAAAAATATATACGTACATGTGTTTCTTGACGAAAATTAGTCAGTTTGTGTAATTATTTGCGGACTAATAAACTAATATATTTCAGATTTTTTTACATACTTATTTTGCTAAGACATTATTGACAAATCATAAATAATTTTGATCGAAAAATAATTTTTGGAAGTATTTAATATTAATTAATTTACAGAGTCGCAGTTCACCATTTTTATCATAGCGCCGTAACAGAAATTTCACAGCTCATTACGGCCCGACAAGTGGCCAGAAGAGGACGTGTCCGCGCCGCTCTAAATCACAACAGTTTGAAATGATGAATTGAATACGAACTTTGAATACCTACGACTTTCTTGTTTCGTATTGGTAAAATCTATAGGTTGACCGAATACTTTCATGCAAAAATTTTTGAAATTTCGAAATTTTTTTTATTGAATATTATTGTTATGTGAATACTGAACAAGAGTCCCAACTGTTCCAAAATATATATTTAAAAAAAATATATTGTAAATTATTGCTACGTTGCACAAGAGTCACAACTGCTCCAATTTTTTTTTTTTAATTATTGTCAACTAGCCGGTTCCCGGCACGCGTTGCTATGCCATTTAATACAGAAATTCTACCTGCGTGTCCTTTCCCATTCGTCCCTACCCCTTCCCGCTCCCCTTTCTCTCCCGCGTTCCCACTCCGCCGTCTCCACATTCCCTCTCCCCACCCCACTTCCCCCCTTCACCCGTCCCGCGAACCTCCCTCCCGAGTTCCCCTCCCGGGTTCCCCTCCCGGGTTCCCATCCCGGATTCCCCTCCCGGGTTCCCCTCCCCCCTCCCGTGAACCCCTTACCAGAGTTCCCCTCCCCCCTCCCTCATTTCATACATTCAGTCCCGATACATTCAGTTTTCAAACAGCTCGCGTGCCACCTATTGCAATTTTTTGTATACAAATTTCATTATGCCAGAGCTCACCAGTAGTTTTATACAAAATCTTGTCCTGACAATAATGAACACATAAAAAAAGAATTATCCAATTTGGTGTAGTCGTTCGGAAGTTATGCGCGTACATACATTTCGGCGATTCATTTTCATTTATATATATATACTAGCATTTATATATATATGCCGGGTACCAACCCGGCATGCGTTGCTTTTCCATTTAATAACGAATTTTTTCTCCCTGCGCGTCCTTTCCCATTCTCACCGTTCACCTTCCACCTCCCCTTCCTCTCCCGCGTCCCCTTCCCCTTTCGCGTTCCCACTCCTCCTCCACCTTCCTTCTCCTCACTCTACTCCCCCCCTTTTCCGTCCCGCGATCCCCCCTCCCGAGTTCCCCTCCCCCCTCCCATAATCACCTCCTCCCTCCCGCGGATCCCCCTCTCGAGCTCCCCTCTCCCCTCCCGAGTTCCCCTCCATCATCCCGGGTTCCCCTCCCCCCTCCTGCATTCCATTCATTCATTCCCGATACATTCAGTTCTCATACAGCTCGTGTGCCACTTATTGCAATTTTATTATACAAATTTCATGATCCCAGAGCTCGTGTCCTTTCCCATTCGTCCCGTTCCCCTTCTGCCTCCCCTTCCTCTCCCACGTCCCCTTCCCCTCTCCTCACTCCCCACGCCCGCTTCCCCTATCCCTTAAACCCCCACCCGTTTTCCTCTCCCCCCTCCCGAGTTCCCCTCCTTAAACCATCCCGCGGGCCCCCTCTCCCGAGGTTCCCCTCCCTTGTTCCCCTCCCCTCCCCTCCCTCATCCTTCACCCCTCTCCCATCCGCCACCCCCTCCCGCATTCCATACATTCACTCCCGGTACATTCAGTTTTTAAACAGTTCGCGTTGCAATTGCAATTTTAAATACAAATTTCATAATGCCAGAGCTCACCAGTATATACAGAAACCTTTAGTCCAGTCAAGGAAGGGGGTGTAGAGTGCGTGAGCAGGGACCTAAGCGATTCCTTCAGAAACTTGTTTAGGGTGCTTAGGATGTGAACATACTAAAAATCCTGACGTCTAGGTGGTGAGCTAAGGGGGGGAGGGGGAGGGGGAGGTCCCAATTTTCGGGTTTCCGCTTATATCTCAAAAACGGTGCGCCGCAGAGGAAAATTTTCTGAAAATAAGTAAAAGCTGATAAAATTATCTACAACTTTTATTATATAAGTAATTTTCGAAATCCCAGCCATTTTCGAGTTATTCGCTCCACAAATGTAGATATTTTCGAAAAAAATCATTTTACCTTACATTTTTCATCAAACATTCTTTCACATCGACTAAAATATTCATCAAAGAAAGAAATTTATTTGAAAGAAGTTGTAAAGAATTTAATTTTCTTTTAGAATATATAGACATATGTAAATCTATCTTCAACCGTTCAACATTTACAGCAATTTTAAGTTTTTTCGTAAAATGTTGTCATTTTCAGAAAGAGCTGTTTTTATCTTATTACTGACACACAGCACTTGTTCGTTCGCCTAATAATATGTGTGACCACACTTTAAAACCAGTTATTAAATAAAATAGGTAAAAATCATATTACTTGAAAAATGCATAATTGTATTTTATAATCATAATGATAATTATCTCACTATAATTTTATTCTATTTCGTTACATTAAGCACATAAAATTATAGATCTCATTGTTATCACTGTTCTCAATAACATCATGTTACATTCTCATCCTCCTTGGAAGTGGGGGTCCTGGCAAGCATTGTTCATCCATGGCATCTTCATCCTCAGTATTGGATGGTTCTTGCTGAATGGGCTCTATGTCGTCGTCATCGTCGTCCTCGGCAACAGGCACGCTATTGAGGCATCTCCCTTGGCAGGAGACTCGGAGACACGCTGCAGAACAGGTCAGCATTGCTTTTCGGCATCCACATTTGCCAATTGCACAATCCCTGGTGCAGCGGCAAAATATCATATTTAGAAGGACCTCCGGCGCTGGTGGATCTTATGTTGTAATTGGCATCAGGGTCTCTCCTTCATGTTTCCACCCCCATTATTCAGGGGGCAGCTCAATCGGTGCACTGGGAATGCTGTTTAACTGCGTTCTCTGTTGGAGGGAGGGAGCTGATATCAGGCTTCATATTTGCCACCAACCTTTTGAACGACTAAAAGCGGTACTGGTTAAGGAAGGTCTGTCTTTTTGGCGCCGCATACCATTTCAGGAAACATTTATTTCCAGCCTCTTCAACCTCGCCGTGAGTAGAGGAGGGGTTATAAAGATCATTGCCGCTTGCTTGATGAATTCTGACTCCAAGTACAATTTTGAGAAGCCCACCTTGCTTCTCCTGAAAGTTGCAGATGTTGTGTCGCAGCCGGTAAATGAATGTAAGAACAGGATGTGTTCAAATGCACGGTGCTGCATCTTTTGGGTGGACAGTGGCATTGTTTTGGTTTTCCCTCGTCCGTTTTCAGCAGCAGAATATCTTGGGTGGGAGGAGTGGAAGAAATCAAAAGGAAGTGAAAGCTTCTCACAGAACTGTGAGAGGAATGTTCCACAGCAATCTTCACAACAAGGAAGTCAGCATCATGTCCTGAAGAGTCTGTATCCCATTCTCCCGAAGCTTCGTCTGTGGTAAAGAGATGAAGTTACTTTTGTTGGTAGGATTGGATAAAAAATCTTCCTTTTTAACGGGTATTGAAGTGTTCCAAGTCAAATTGATGTCAGCTGACCTTCTCAGTCTGTATCATCGCATCTGTTCTTGTGATTTCGTACCGTTGGCTGGGTTTGGGTACCAGTCAAATACCACAGTGTGAGTCATCCAGGATAGTGGTGGTTGACGTAGTTGATGTAATGATCACAAATTGTGGCAAGGAAAGCATCTTTTTGCCAAATTACTCTGTGTAGTAGAAATTTTCCGTCCACAACTATGTTCATCTGAGACAGTAGACCAGTTTTTTGGTAGGCTCGAATAAGCTGTACAGGACAGATTTAGTTGTCTTCCACATCCCACCTTCATTGAACAGTGCCAAGGGAAATGGGGCCAACTCATACTCAAAGAATTTCTTCAAATCCTCATCTGATCGTTTGCTTATACACATCCGGTGAAACAGAAATGTTGGGACAACTGCAACCTTTTCATCGTGAATTTTTATCGACGAGCTGACAGAAGACATTGGGAATTGACATTATTTCATTGGCTTGTGGGAAGGGAGGATGTGCATCAAACCACTGACTGAGTTTGAAAATGTCTGCTGCATCTCTACTTCGGTGGGCTTGTCCGAGGTCCTTGTGTTGTTCACTGGACGTGAAAAAGACTCCACAATACTCTTCAAGGGAAGTGCAGATCTCATGAGTTGCACTCATACCAACTAACCACTTTCTAGTACATTGTGCGAAATACCTCTGCCTCCTGTTATGCCTTCTCGGCCTTTGAATGATAGCATCAATGTGGTTTCCATGGTCATATCTGATCATACGCCTTACTAAAAGAGCGTCGCATAATCGTCGTTGCACGTCGGTGTGTCGGTAATAAGATAAAAACAGCTTTTTCTGAAAATGACGACATTTTACGAAAAACCTTAAAATTGCTGTAAATATTTACTGGTTGGAGACTTATTTGCATATGTATATTCTAGGGAATTAAATTCTTTACAACTTCTTCTAAGTAAATTTCTTTCTTTAATGAATATTTTAGACGATATGAAGGAATGTTTGATGAAAAATGTGAGGTAAAATGATTTTTTTTCAAAAATATCTACATTTGTGGAGCATGTAAGTCAAAAATGGACGGGATTTCGAAAATTACGTAAAGAATAAAAGTTGTAGATAATTTTATGAGCTTTTACTTATCCTTAGGAAATTTTCCTATGTGACGCACCGTTTTTGAGATATAAGCGGAAACCCGAAAATTGGGACCTCCCCCTCCCCCCCCCCCCCTAGCTCCCACCTAGACGTCAGGACTTTTAGTATGTTCACACCCTAAGCACCCTAAACAAGTTTCTGAAGGAATCGCTTAGGTCCCTGCTCACGCACTCTACACCTCCTTTTGGAGCATTTATTGACTGGACTACTTTGCGGGCGTGCTCACAACAACTCACAAAAGTTTCATCGCAATCGGATGAACGGTTAGCAATTCACAGGAGTATGTAGAACAGTTTATATGGGAGAATTAAATTGTTGTTTTTACTATCTTCCTCGCAACTTTTCCATATTTTTTCAAACCTCCCTCCTTTAAACCTTCAAAAACCTCCTTTAAACCTTCCCTGGACTACGACAAACATTTCAAAACCAAAATCAGCTAAATCGGACCAGCCGTTCTCGAGTTTTAGTGAAACTAACGAACAGCAATTGATTTTTATATATAAGATATAGATAGATTATTGTTATGTAAATACCGCACAAGAGTCCAACAGCTCCCAAGGGAGGGAGGTTGAAGAAGAGTTTGGATGAGGTGAAGGGGGTAGGCTGAGGGGGGGGGGGGGGGGGTAAAGGAGGCGGGGGGTGGAGGGTGGTTAGAGGTTGTGGGGTGAGAGGGGGAGGGGGTTGAGAGGGGTGGGGGGTAGGCTTTTTTATATCCATTTTTCGTATTACAAAAATAACAAACATGAGAATCGGGTATCGGTACCACCGCCCCGGGAACCATTTTTTTGATAACCAACACGTCTGCCGTAGGTCATCCTTAGTGGTTCGCAACGTTTGGTGTTTTTTCAGGTCTTGGCGGCGGATGCGTCTGCGCACCAGCTGCATGGCAGGTTGAATCTAGAGAAAGTGGTTGAGGGAGTCCCTTTGACTTCTCCAGCCTTACTCTCTCGGAACATCGCTTTGCACCGCAGTGGGAGGGATGGATTCATACATCCGCTCTCCTGGACACCCTGACCCCCACATTTCTACCCACCCCTAATACCCTTTCCTTCTCAGAAGATCCTCTCCTCCCTTTCCCTGAAACGAACCTTCACACAGCATCCCCAAAGAAGAGATAGGCAATGTGTCGAGCGATTGTAAAAAAAAGGTCTCTCCCGATCCGGCCTTCTACGTAGTTGGTGGGCAGATGCCACCGCCGCCGAGATCCTGACAAACCTCGCCCCATGAACCCGGGCTACCCGTACCTATGGCAGAGGTGTTGATAATCCAATACATGGTTCCCGGGACGGCGGTACCCATACCCGCCTTCCAAATTACTGATACTATTTATTGACGGCCGGCTTGGTCAAGAGGTAAGGCTCTTGACTCGCAATCCGAAGGTCGTGGGATCGAATCCCGGCGTGGGCAAATAAATTTTATTTGACTAATTTGGGTAATTTCACAATTATTACATATAAAAATAATATATTTGCGTCACGTTCCAGAGTGGAAGATACTTTAGTATCGCCCTGTTGTAAGACCACCATTCAGAATTGAAACGTTGCTAAAAATGACTTTGGCCGTGTTTGGTGACCAGATCTGAATAGCCAAGTAATTCCTCGCTTCCTCTTCCCCATCTCCTTCCCTTCCCCACCACCTTCTGCCTCATACTATACCCCATAGTCATGTCATAGTCTCACTGGCTCCAGACGGGAGCATTTGGGTCTCTTGTGCGGTATTCACATAAATATAAAATTAAAAATTATACTCACGAATAAATATTTCAAAATGAGATATTTTTTACAATCCAACTGAATATTACTCTTTTTTTTCATGAATACCGCACAACAGTCCCAACTGCTCCCGTCTGGAGCCAGTGGGATTATCACCCCCAATTGGGGTATGTTGTGAGGCTGAAGGTAGTGGGGGATGGGAAGGAGTTAGGGAAGATAGAGGTGGGGAAGTACCTGACTCTTCAGATCTGGTCACTAAACACGGCTAAAGCCATTTCAAGTAACGTTTCAATTCTGCCACTCTAATGGCCGTAAAATAAAATGAAAAAACAAAAACCAAAATATTTAAAAAAATATAACAAATTGTTTTTTGTGTAGGTATCTACTTTATACCTACTGTGTTTATGTATCTACTTATGTCTACGCACTTCGATACACAAATTACAAATAACAACTACTTATTAAAATTCTGGAAGCGAAAATTCAACATCTTTATTTGAACCATACTGTGGCTCCAGCTTCGCGTGAACTATAGGTACGTGAAACCCGGCTTGTAGCGGAATGAAATCTAGTTCCAAAAACGTCCGCTCGCAACGGCTGATGTGTGAGCGCTGCAGTCGGAATCGAAATTATGATTTGCTGGTATGACAGCCTTAAAATAGCTTCCTCCATTCTTGTTCTTAAGGTAATTTAAAAAAGGTAAGGTAAAAAAACCCTGGCCCTTGACAGGTTAAAGCGGAGATAAGGATAGTTCCCGTGAGAACTCAGGGTCACAGGGTTCAGACCTTCAGGTAAATAAAGGTTAAGTTTGCAAAACCAGTTTCTGACTTCAGACTAAATAGTAGGTCATTCCAAAAATGTGGACCCAGCACATTTAATGCTGTTTTCCAAAACTTTTCAACGTTCAGAAGGACTGTGGGTTGTATAAGACTTGGAAAGTCGTCTCTGAACAAGATTGTCCCTTACGCAGAGAACAGTCAAGTACGATGGTGCTGGTGAGTTTAGTGCCAATAGAATGGCACCCATAAGACCCGAGTAAAGAGCATTATTGCAAAGTTGTGATGTAGATTTTATGCACTGATTCTAATTGAAATAAACACAAATTACTCAATACTTTGATATAATCTTATTCAACATGACTTGTTTCTCATACCTTCACATTTTGTGAATGAACCTATTGTAATATCTAGCTTTTCTTGCACTTCCGAGTCCTTGTCAACAGCCTTCTCCAAAGGATAATTCTCGAAATAGTGGTCGCGAAAGATGTACAATCTGTCAACCTCTTCCTGGAAACCAAACAATCTCATTTTATCACAAATTCAAATCACATTACTAATTTAACCATATCATGGACACTGGGATATTTTATTTTTAAGTTATCGATTTAATATAGACCAAATTTAAGTACCATGGCTCTCTCATCACTGACTAATTATTATGTACAAGCACGCGACAAACCCATAAATGGAATCCATCTTACAAGGTGTGGGAGTCTCTTACAATTGGTTGCAATGCTCCATTTAATTGATCAGAATCTCAATAAGCATTGGTATAACCGCGTAGAGACCAATTATTTTAGATAAATTACACTATTTACCGTCAAATCATTAATTATCTTGTCCAACTCCTCCTTGGTTTGCGTTTCTTCTATAACATAAGAATTATCGACAGACATCGTGGCTGACGCCTGTTCTCTAAGACACTGAATGGTTACAAGTTTTCCGAGAGTATAATTATTTGTTTAATATGTGTTCAAAAACTAATTAATTCATAACATCACATTGCCCAAGTTCATGTCGTTCAAAAACACAAACACAAAACGAGAGAAGAGAGGAGCACAAAATTTGAACACCATCTGTCACAAGAAAAAATAAACACGCCGAGTTGTGCGGTACCCCAAATCGACATTCAGACAATCGATATTTATTTATCACAATCGTCATAAAGAGATTTTTATGTTCTTGCTTGGTTTTGTGTACGTCGATCTTTGATAATAATATCATTTTTGCGTAAAAGTATTGCTAATTGGATAATTTAATAAAATATTCATTTTCCGTGTGGATTATGATCCACTCCAGTGAACTAATATTGACAATTCGATAAATTTTGTACCTGAGGTAATGTTTTTTAAAGTAAATACTTAATCATCAGTGAAATCGACATTTCTTATTAGCATTATGTTATTTTTAAAAGCTTGGATTTTAGTACTTACACTTACCGCATTTTAACTAAAGTTATATTAAGTTTTTTTGTTTTCTGTCTGTAAAAAATACACTAGGTACCACATTTTTAAAAAATTTTAGCATGCCACTCTTCGACCAAGTATGTAGGTATATTTAGGTCAATGATGCCTGATGCCACTAATCTTAAGTCCATAAATATACCAAACCACCCACTAAGTCGCTTATCCATTCCCAAGTAAGAACCCTACCAAGTTCCAAAAATATGTTATTAAATTTTATATACTTCTACGCAAATGAGTAAAAGTTCATTTGTTTTGTTAATGTTATTATTTCAGTTTCGGTGACTTTTCCCCGAATTATTTACTTCGAAATATTTTTTTTCTTGACGGTATCAAATAAAAATTCAAAATGACGACTTCGGCCGTGTCTCTGGAGAAGCCCATGCCCCACATAAACTTTTCGGACTGGACCGCTGGGCTTCAGGAACTCCAACAAAGTTCCAATCAGAAGATTCAACACGCCTACCATCTTCGGCACTCGGCGCGACAACTTCAAATTGAAAAGAGAGTTAAAACTGAATGGGAAACCTACCATAACGATAATCGTTTAGCTGACAGGTAAAGCAAATTTATTTTTTGTTGATCTCATCAGAACTTCTTCTTCTTATCATGTTTGGGTCGGGAACCCTATGCTTCAACTATTCGCCTTCAGATGTCACTGCTCCTAGACCTAGATACGTCAGCGGTCTCGGACTCCTAGCACAGTCTCTGGAATAATGATTTTTTTCTTCAATCATGCAATCAAGCCCACTGGACGTTTTTACTGAAATTGCCGCCAGTATTTTACGCGGAAGTCTAGGCTTTCATTTGCAAGTTCTATTTTAAAGAGTAGCAAGTTTATTGTGTCTGTCTGTAATTTTCAGGGTCCAAGAGCTTCTGAAATGGCGATCCAGTTACCAAGAGCTGCTGGGCCAGGTGGAGCAGGAGCTACGTGCCCTGAAGGCGGAGAAAGCTACCACTGATATAGAACTGGAATCCTTGAACATATTCATACAAGTCACTTCTGACTGTCTTGGCAGTAGAGATGCCAGAAAAGCCACAGAGCTCACCAACGATTTGGCTAATGACGAACTCAAAAAGGCATTTAAAATAAATCATTAGTTGCTAAAATTTTACACCATCAACAATATTTCTTAAAAACATGGTTTTGACCGGTGACCGGACAACTCAGAATGAAACCAACTCAGAAGCACCTCAGAAAGGTCAATAAGAGTGATGATAAAAATATTAAAATTTTTGTTAAATAGTTTAAGTTAGGTTAGGGTTACCGGCTTTTGTAAAAATATTTTTTCATAGCTTTTAATGACCTTTCTGAGGTGTTTATGAATCTGAAAGCGTAAGAATTTCTAATAATTATTTTTTTTCTGCTCAAAGTATCGCCGAGACTAACGAGAATGCCGAGCATATTTTTGATGAACCTGTTTTGTTTTGCCATCCTTTGCGTTGACTGACCTGCGTTCTGACCCATGTCGGTCTTTGTGAAGAACTCGGAAGAAGAGAACGATCATTCTCTAGATCTAGAAGAGTCAACCAAAAAATCCAATTAAACCAGGCTACTTAGCGTCTAGAATTAGGTGTAGAACAGTGATATAATACTTAATTTATAATCAGACGTTCTTTTATCCATGTGAAAGATCGGCAATCACATACCAAATGATATTTATTTCAGGAACTGGTCATTGAAGACTCCAATAAAGCCATGCTTTCCGAATACTGTCAAATGTCTTGGGAGAAGATCAATGAGCTGGAGAAGTTGAAATTCGATCTAATCCTGGAAATCAACAACAAAACTGAAACCATCGCCATCGACTATAATCAAATGACTATGAGTAAGGATAGTGCCGACATATCCTTTAAGCCTGACCCCATGAAAATAATAAAAGGGTTAATATATACTGTTTCTCCTTAACGTTTTAACGCAACACCAAAACACTTCCTATTCATCTTATTTCGTTAACCCCAACCCCAAAGTAGTTTTCATTGGGTGTTTGGCGATGACATCTGGTTTCACAGCAGGTATCGCAACCATCTTTCCAGGCGGGACATTGGCATGATGATTCGGTTTTTCTTCAAATAGTATACTTGTATTGTATTTGATAAAAATAATAATTATCCAAGAAACCATGTTGAAACTGTGCAGCGGACCATCAAAGGTGACTCCACCCCGGTAGTCATGGCAGTAATGATGGTATCCTTGGATTTGGTGTGCTCTGCACCATAAGATTTTTACAGTCTTGATTATTACTCCGGCATCCCAATATCACGGCATTTTTTTACATTAGCTACACATAGGATGCCTTGAGGAAAATAATTTCACTGAGCGCCTGTGTCGTCTTTGGGGATGCTGTGTACATTGGGTATATGGATCTTTTTAGGAAAGAAAGGAAAGGAATTTATTATCCCCGGGCGGTGGTACTCACACCCGTCTCCCAAATTTTAAAAGCGAAAGGCCATTATCCAAAGGTTGAGACCTTGAAATGAATTATTTCCAAACAGCTCCATATCCTACCAGCAGTGGCTGGACAAACAGAAGCACTTTCTCTCGGAGGGCGAGAAGGAGTTGCGGAACGCCCTGGGCTCCAGGGAGCAGCTCTTCATGGCGAGGGGGATGGCCAAGAACATGATGAAGGCTCAAGTGGACGCCACTGAGTACGCCCTGAGAAGAAGGATCTACGAGACTAAGAGGGCCCACTCCGAACTGACGTGGCAGAAGGGGAAAGTACGAATTTTGAACATTTATACTAATCAACTAACCATCACCTCTGGTTCTCCTGTACCTATTTCACTTATCGGTGACTACGAACTTCTCCAGATTCGAGTTCTCAGTTTGGAAAGCAACGTGTCCAAAGTACCCATTTCGGCATAATATTGTGGACAGCCTATTCAACTCTTTTTCTATTACTCTTACAGAGTGGTGCTTAGTACATACTACTTATACAACCAAAATATTTTATTCATGGTGTAACCACTCTTGCCACAGTAGTAACTTACAATAATACTCAAGCGCCACTCCAGATGCTCTTATCGAAAAAAAAGGCATTTGCGACTCTCGATTTGCACGGACTACATCTCTGCACCTTGTTCACTTACTCTTGTAAAATAATATTTATTTCCTCCAGATGTTGGACAACATGGGTAAACTAGTGGCAGAGATGGCTGCTCTGCAAGCCTCAATCCTCTCCAAGACCAACGGGCTGAAGCTGGCACAGACCCGCCTAGAGAATAGGTGCTACCGACCCGCCTCTGAACTGGCCCTGGACGCTGCGGACGAGGGTATCAAGAGGGAAGTCAAGTCAGGGCTGGCGACGATTAAGACGTTGAACGCAAAATACGATTCAGCCAAGTAGGTGGAACATTTCAGTCGTAACTATAGCTAAGTAACAAATCGGGTATCTGTTTATCGTGTAGAGTTCGTATTACGGCGTCTGTGGAATATGTACAAAAATAAAACTAACTGAATTATATCAGAAGATGTGTTATTTAATTAATTTATTTGAAAGTAAAAATACAGATACATTATAAGAAAGCTTTGACTGTCCAACTAGGAGTTTTCCCGTTTTAGGACAGACAATATTATAACACACTTCTCATTTATTTCTATTAGTTCCTCACTGCCATTAGTTTCGATTGGTGCTTTGTGGACTGCTAGCCTAGCTTCTTTCGACATTTTTTTTGCGTTAAAAATTTTCCTGGAATACCCTTTGTAACGGACGATTCTTCAAGCACCTGCCAGATCTTGTTATTCAAAACCAAGCACTTGGCAACCAACTCGTCTTGCATTATTGTTGATGCCAAATTCTGCATTTTAAGACGTAAACAACAGGTGCACCCGGCCACCTGGAGTAATCAGTTCGATTCTTGCAAGAAAACACTGCACGTGTCCGAACCAGTTTGTTATTCAAAACAACGCTCTTAGCAACTAATATTGATCCCGGACACCTGCTTCGACCACCTGGGATAATCAAGGTAAACAACAGGTGCACCCGGCCATCTTCAGAGATGAAAACAATAACATGTTTACGTTTTTCTTCAAACAGGTGTGCGAAGAATTTAGTATAAAACCGTCTGAAAATAAATATTTAGTCATTTCCCAAAAGATCTCTAATTTGTTATTTATAAACTATCTCCCGAAACCGAAGTGACGATTAGAGTCCAGTGCCCTATAGTTTATAGTATTGGTATGGAACAAATAAGTGGTCTCATACACCCTTCTTTCAATGTCACTATGAGCTCTTCCATCTTTCGTGAACAAAATATTGAAGGAGACAGTAAAATAGATATGCCGTTACTTTCATAGGGTAACTAATTATCACACAATGTACATAACTTATTCTTTCTCTGCCAGTTCCTTGCCTTACTGCTTAACATCAAAGTTGATATCAGAAGTCCATGGTGAATTACTAGCCTTGATTCTATCGATCTTTTTAATGCTGCATTAACAGGGCTTCATACAATCACCCTTTCAATGTCCTTTTCAGCTTTTCCATAACCAAAATACTGTAGTAGATAATAAAATAGAAATACTGTTACTTTCATCGGGCATTTTTGGAGGTATGTGTAACAATGCTGTCTCAGCACAAAGGCACAAAATCTCTCAGCCAGTTCCATGCCTCCTGTCAATAAACTTGGTATCAGCATTACATTGTGTGGAGTATGGATTAGTCCTGCAATTTCAACGATTTCATCGGTGTATACGTAGTTCTGTGATATCTCAACAGATGTCAGTTGAGTAATATTTTAAAAGAGTATCATATCGTCGTTCGTGTCTAATGTACGAACAGTTACATAATAGCCGAAGGCATATGGTAGACGGCTAGACTCCATCAGTGTCGCAGTCCGCAGCCGCATGATAACTCAGAGCTCCCTATAAAAAGGACGTCTGTTCCAGTTAAATATTACGATAAACGTAAATAAAATAACTTGTAATTTCAACGAACCTCGCGATCTTATTTGAAAGTTTCCCAACACAATTCAAATGATCTTAATCACTAGCATTAATAATACCACTACGCATTGTGAATAGCAAACTTCACTTATTTGGGCAACTACATACATATTTTTAAATACAGTTTCCTGCATTCACTTTTCTTCTTCCAATGTTCTTGTCAGCTTTTCCGTAATCAAAATACTGTAGGAGAGAGTAAATAGATATTATGTTATTTTCATCAGACAATATTTGTTGACAGGGCCGCCTATAACTCACTGGAGACCCAATGCATGAAGATCACCACCGACTTGGAGGACAAGACCGAGACTATGGATATAGACGAGAGAGCCCTGAAGATACGAGATGCTGCAAAAGCCAGCGTTGAACAGAGCCAAGTGGACCGGAGCATCGAGCTGGTCAACTTCCAGGGAAGAATTCCGGCCTCTTGAGAACACTGAAACTTTTACCTTTTCCAATTTATTGAAACAGTTTTTGTTGTTTTTTTTAAAGAATAGTTTTTTTTTAAATATTGTTTTTTAACACTAATACCTTTTTGCGCTTTCCGCTGGCGCTTGAAACAGTTTTTTTTTTTTTTTAAGAATATTTTTTTTTACTATTATTTTATCGTCGACTACTGACAAATGTGTCAGATGTAGATATTTTTTTATAGTTGTGGTTTTATTTTCGATTTGTTTCTTGTATGCTTTTATTCTGTGAATTTTTATTGGGTTTTTTGACGGTCACCAAATGTGAAGAATTTTGAAAAACTTCGACTTAATTCACCCGGATTCAATATTGAAATTAAATACACTGGAAATCTTCAAATCGAATAATTTGTTTCATTAAACCTATATGTACGTTTTTTTTTACATTAACTCCACACAGGAGGCTCTGAGGAAAATAATTTCCCTCAGGGCCAATGTCATCTGGGATGCTTTGTAGAGGGTCTTTTTGGGGAGAGGAAGGAATGAACATTGGTCTTCAATAGACCCATGTTATAGGAAGGAGGAAACACAGAGGCTGGCAAATCATTCCACAGCCGAGCTGTTGAACACAAGAACGAGTCGAAGAAACGACCCGTTCCCATGTCAACCATGTACAAATGTTGGGCACGCGTTTGGCGTGTTTCCCGACTATGCACCGGTGCCGAAGGGATCAATGATGCTAGTTCCTCGGAGCATCTTCCATTGTAGTACCGGTAGAACAAGGATAGCATTCCTACCCGACGCCTGTGTTCTAAAGATTGCAATCCGTCTGTTAAGATTGGAGAATCTATTAAGCGGACCGCCCGTTTCTGCATAGAGTCGAGGGTATTTTTTAGGTATTTTGGAGCTCCAGACCAGAGGTGGCTGCCAAATTCAACCATGGGGCGCACTTGTGATTTGTACAGGGTTAGCAGTTGTGTACTATTAAAGTATCTGCGGGCCCTGTACAATACGTATATAAAATAAACCTTTTCGGTATTTTTTCTTCATTCTATCCAAATCACGAACACGTCGTGTTCTAAAAAATTGCACGAAAACCTCTATTGTATTAATTTCCAAGAAAGAAAAAAATAATAAATTGAAGAAAATCTTTTTTTGTAAACGGGTTACCCGTTCTAAGAGGGGCATTTTTACGTTTACTAACCCCAGTACCTACCTACATACTTAGGTAAACAAACACGTTTTCTTTTGATCCATCATCCTTTATTTTCTGATTAGTTCATCCCTCCAATCCTTTAGTTAGTTTCACTTTTTTTACTCTCCATTTTCCTAAACGGATTGCATTCATCATTGATTACTAAAAAGCTTTGAAAATGAGATAGCTTCACACAAGACGGGGCTAAGCTAAATGGACTACACCAAAACTAAACGCAGAAAACCACATTCAAACATTAACAGTAATAAACACACACTTCACCACTACCTAGTTACATATCTGCCTTGTTGTGAATGAACACTGAAAAGCTATCCCAAACTTAAGTTAAAAAATGAAGCGAAATACGGCATAATAACCCAAAAATTAATACCTGAATTAATTCTTGCCTAGAAATTTATAACTCGCTTGAAACCATGAGATTCTGGGTATTTTACACCATTTGTTCATGTTATTCGATTCAGTTCATTAAAAGTTAGAGTTAGTGAAATGGTGGCAAGATTGAAGGAAATGGGAAGGGAAGAGAAAGGTTGCGATGTACCTGTTTATTCAGATCTTATCACTAAATATAGCTAAAGCCATTCAAACTTTGTATCTCACCGGAATAATACTAGGGATGGGTTGTTTAAAAAATTTGAAAAATTCATCAAATTTTTAAAGTTAATTTTCATGTTCTGTGTAAGTTCCATTCAAGTTCTGTTATTCTATCATTATAGGCCAGTTGCTTCATGAAACTGAAATAAACACAGAACGTGAAAAATAATTGAATAATAGTGGAGAGGCGCATATGAACCATATATTAAATTTATTATTCATGTTTTTTTATTTTAACTTGATTATTATTGGAGTCCGGCACAAGAGTTCCACCAACAAACTGCTCCCAGCCATCTGAAGCCTACGGCATAGATGTGGAAGAGGATGGAGGGGCAGTGCCCGGCTAATCAGATCTGATCACCGAACACTGCTAAAGCCATTTCAAGCAACGTTTCGATCCTGAATGGTGGTCTTCACCAGTGCAATATTGAAAGTATATTTTTTAAGGGTACCGCCGCCCCGAGAACAATTTTTTGTTATTTATGTGATGAATTTGGTTTTCATTTTATGTTTTAATAAGGTACCTACCTAATATTTAAACATTATTTTTTTTCTTTTGTAGTTTATAGTTGTTTATGTAATATGGCAGACTGGGATTGCACTACTCTCCCAGTCTTACTGGAATAAAAACTTAAATAAAAAATATTGAATAACAAACACCTCTGCCATAGGTCACCCCAAGAGGTTCGTGACTTTTGGTGACTTAGTAGGGGTGCCGGGTTCATCATGTGAGAGGTGTGTCTAATTCTTGGCGCCTGCCCACCATCTGCGTGACCACGATCCTTCGACTTCTCAAACTGGTCTCTCTCGACTCATCGCCTTGCTCCGCAGCGGGAGGGATGGATTCACACATCCGTCACTCCTGGAAACACCGACCCACAGATTCCTACCCACCCCTCTTACCCTTTTAACTAACTAATTAACTAACCATCAAGCCATCAGGCAGAGAGGACTCTTGGCACACACTCCTTGCCTCGTTCACATTCATACATCGTCTCATACATATTCTTCTATTATTCTGACTCTTGATATTGCCCGACTAAAGTATCTGATTCATTTGGTTGAGCCATTCACATTTGCGTCATATATGCGCCTCACCCTTTTCCTTCCTAAAACTTCCTCATCTTCCTTTCCTTAAAAATACCCTCCACACCGCGCCCTCTCAAAGGCGACGCAGGCCCTAAGGAAAAATATTTTCCCCAGGGCCTCTTATTAATGTAAAAAGAGTGGGCGAATTAATCTTCAAAATTCACCCTAAGCGGCAGTATTGGCTTTTTTCAATCCTATATTTTCCTACACACTTTCTATAAATAAACTTGCCCATAGAACCCTTAACTTTCATAGCGATTTTCTAACCTCGTCTTAGATTGTGAGGGATTTTATTTTCCCTGTGAAAAATTCTAAAAATAGTTTTAATTCAATCAATTCGTTTATCCTTCACTAGCATCCGACTTACTTGTGAGATCGTGTCATGTTTTTCTTTCTGTTATTCTGTCGCGTAAAAAATGAGTTCATAAATTGTCAGCCAGTCACAGTGGATCTACCCTAATGTTGACAAACAGAGTAGGGGCATGTTTCTATTGCTGAGTAGGTCTCTCTAAAGGTTGTGTTTTATACTCCCACCTAGTCCACCCCGCTACGGGGGTGGGTGGGAGCTGAACTAAGGATGATCTCTGTTTTGATAGAAGCTGTACGAAGTTTTAATAGCGTGTTCTTGTAAATTTATTTTCACCGGAACGTAAAAAGATTTTAATAGGATCTGAAAGAAGTCTACACAATGAATAAATGTTTTATAAATACATTGAGGATATGTAAAATAAGACCTTAATGAGCAATATTCTCATTCTTGGTAGTAAGATGATTTTAAAATTATGCCTACCATTTTTTTGATTATTTTTATTATCAAGCCTATTTTAATTTGAAGTAATCCTTTTTCATGTATGTATTCAAGATACACAATTTTTTTATTTAAAAAAAAGGTGTATTTATAAATAAGTTCTACAGTGTGATTATCATTATTATGCGTGACAGCTCTTTCGCCTTTGGATAAATTTTCGAGGTAATTAATAACCATAAACAATATCTGATAACAATTATTATAAGCAATAATTATCAGCCTGAAACACTCATCCACATTGAAAAATCTTCCGAGAAAAGATACATGTCCCGTTGGCGGCAAGTATCTTTTCTCGGAAGATTTTTCAATG
This sequence comes from Limnephilus marmoratus, assembly GCA_917880885.1. NCBI lineage: Eukaryota > Metazoa > Arthropoda > Insecta > Trichoptera > Limnephilidae > Limnephilus > Limnephilus marmoratus. The sequence goes on from OU862931.1 coordinate 31,572,385, forward strand.
TGGATGAGTGTTTCAGGCTGATAATTATTGCTTATAATAATTGTTACCCTTTGTGCTATGCATAAAAATCTTGTCTTAAACGTTAGTTTAACAATTAAAAAAATAATAATTAATATCTGATAATTTACTCGGAAATCAACAAGGGAATCTAAATATATACATATATATAAAAAAAAAATCAAAATATCCTTGCTTGGGTATGTGTATTTATATGAGTAGGTATATGAGATGTCTATGTATTGCTATATTAAGCATAGGAAATGTTTGAAACTTACAAAATACCTTCTTTAAACCTCCGCGAAGGTTTCTGGATTATTACAACCACATGACAACACATCTGAAAAGTTTTTTAATCATTACAAAAACTCTTGCGAAACTGTCAAAAATGTCATAACTTGAGAATGATATTTTGCAATGCAATGATCTTTAAATCAAATTTCAATTTTCGTTACTCTTTAAATTTATTTATTTATTTAACGCCCAAAGGGCTTTCACGTGTTTGGTAGTAAAATTAATTCATGACAGATGATTTTTAAACAGATAATGAAATAATAAAATTAGATAAAAAATGCACAAAAGTCAACAAAAATACAAAAAAATACAAAATACAGCGATTTGATAAGTTTACAAAAATACAGATATGTGTAGGAACAGTTTCGGAATAAGTTTTTTACAAGATCCACAAAATTCGCCAAGTTGAAGTTAAATATGTTAACATCACCTAAGTACTGATTCCCCACAGTGTGAAATCGTTGTATTGGAGAGTGGGCAATGTAGTTCCGCTTGTGAATGCTACAGTAAAATAGTGTATTTTGTCGTGTGGTTACTGTCGGTATTGGTAACTTTATGAGTTGTAGGAGTTCGCAACAGTTAAATTTAGACTATTTAGAGTAAAGTATTTTGAATAAAAATGTTAAGTCGTTTATTTTACGTCTGTCTTTTTAAGTCTTCTAGTGAGATATTTAATTTAAAATTTATAAAAAGCAGAATTTTTGTGTATTCGCTCAACATTATTAACTTGAATTTTGTAAAATGGAGACCAAACTACCGAGTTATATTCAATTTAGCTTCTAACTAGAGGTACATATAATAGTTTAATGACTTCTATGGAATTAATGTTTTTAGTTGTTCTTAATACGAAGCCTAGTGTTTTCATACCTTTGTTCATAATTTGGTGGATTAATGAATTTATTTGAAATATTCACCTAATACTTTGAATCGAATCCAAAATTATGGATATTTTTATAGGTTCTTATGTTAGGTACCAAATTTGATTGATTGTTCATATAAAAATTGTAACAGGAGGCATGAGAGCTGTTTGAAAACTGAATGTACTGGGACTGAATATATGGAACGCGGAAGAGGGGTTGGGAAGGTGGAAGGGGAACGCGGGAGGGGTAGCGGACGCGGGAGGAGAACGGGGACGCACGGGAAAGGACATGTAAGGAGAAACTAATTATTTCTTTGAGTATGGCATTGCAACGTATGCGGGGAACTGCTATATAGTTTGTGATATAAATAAAAGCAATTTGATTTTTAACGAAAGTAACTCTATGGAAATAATTTTAATAGATTTCCTATATAGTTTGTAATAAAAATAAAAACAATTTGATTTTTAACGGCAGTAACAGAAATAATATTAATAGTCTTGTGTAATTGGCCTTACCACAGTTTAATAAGGCTTTCGGAAGGCGAAGTAACTGTCACGCATCGTAAAAATTAAATTACGTAGCAAAAATTTGTTGTTGAAAAAGTAAATATACAAATTGCACGAAATATTTCACGGTAAGGGATTCCACAGGGTTTCAAACATGGACCACATTAAAATTAAAACACATGGTAAACATCACACGTCTACCGGATCTGCCCTGATGATGGACACTGCAACGCTGTCCGAAACAAAGAAGGAGGTAGCGCAATACGGCATAACACCCCCAAAACAAATAACGGAAATACTTTTGGCAGTGAAAATCTAAAAACGTATCTGACATTAACAGATGATGAAGATATTGACAGGCAGAGGCGCGTACTGAGCATAAAATCCAACATGCTCAGTAGAAGATTTCGGCTATGCAGTCCACGGGTAAAAAGGACGCTATTCCTTGCCTTCTGCACAACCCTATACACATGCGAGCTTTGGGCAACCTTCAAAAAAAGAACCATGGAAAGGCTTCGGGTGCAATATAACAATGCTTATCGTCTGATGTTTGGACTCCCCAGGCACTGCAGTGCCTCCTCAATGTTTACAGAAGGGCGAGTTACAGGATTTAAAGCTCTATTAAGAACCAGGATTGCAGGACTGAGGGGAAGGATAAACCACTCCAGAAACATTCTCATAATAGAATCCCGCTTGACTTCAGGATCGAGCTTAGAAGAACATTGGAGGAAGACACTGGCTCCTATAACCCCAGACTGATTTTTTTATTTATTTTTTTTTTTTACTTATATTTTTATTTCATTCATTTTATATATATCTATGTGTTTTATGCATGTACTTACACACTATATAGGATGTGTGGGATTGCACTCACCTCCCCACATTCTGGAATAAAGACCTTTATTATTATTATTATTATTATAATAATAAATAGTTAGTGGCGCTAATAAGGGAACGTACCCATAATACGTGACCCGTTCAGGGGGGGAGGGGAATGTTCAAAATACCACGCTTGATCACAATGAGGGGCGGGGGGCTATCTATAAATAACGTAGTCAATTTAGAAATCAAAATTAAGTTCTGTTTACAATATATTTTGACACAAGTTTTATCTTGATAATATTTTTTCCACTTGTGCATGCACTCTTGCCGTCACGCTACAAGCGCCGCCGTATTAATAAAGACAAATATAAGCTAAATAATTTTTTTAAACTTTTTGTTAGCAAGAAATGATTCAAAACAATATTTATGAATTACTGTTTATTAGTATTTATGAAAACTGTAGTGGGAGGGGGGGGGTCTTGGAATACACTACACGTGGTCACTGAGGGGGAGGGGGGGGGGGTTTAAAAATTGCAAAAAGTAGGTCACGTAGTATGGGTAGGTTCCCTAACAGATGACTATATATAAATAAAGACGCATTTTCACATCACTATGCTGTAAAAAAATGAATACCTTGAATTTGAGAGATTTCGTGAAACGCGAAAAATAACACAAGAAAATTCTAGAAAATTCCAAACACGTAAAAATATTAACACGAAATAGGAAGGGTTAAGGTGTGGGTTTTTTTATGTTCTCTTCCTATTCTTTACAGTTTTTTAGCAGGCAAATTGTTTTCATATGAAGATTGTGTGGGAACATCCCTTTTGTAAAGGTAATATGCATTTTATGATAGGAAAGTTGTCCCAACGAACGATCGAGAAATTGCAAAGTTTTCGCAGGGAATAAAAATACTTGTTTGGTATTCGTGGCGCGCACTTATTGTTTTTGAAGAAGGTGAAACAATTCAAAGAACATTTGGTTTCTATTTGCACAAACTTTTTCTTCAACGAGAGTAAAAATGTTAGAAAAAAATTTAGAGAAAAACTCGCAATATGACATTTTAAATATACGTTTTCAAATAGTCGAAGAGTGGGAGTGCCAAGAATACCAGGTTTTATTCTTAAATGGCAGTCTTTTAACGATATTTTTATTGTGACTACCGCACAACAATCCCAACTGCCCGGATTGAGAGAGGAGATGTGAAGAGGAAGGTAAGTACCTGGCTTAAATAAATACCAATATAGGCTTTAATTGTTCTTCTCAGTGTCAGTGTATTTTATAATATCTTTAACAAAATTTTCTTCTAGAATCAACTGTTCCATAAAATTATTACATATGCAAATCTATAAATATATATATAATTTGCTTATTTCTGTCTATACATGTGAGTAAATGAGATGTCTGTATATTGCTATATTAAGCAAAGGAAATGTTTGAAACATTCAAAATACCTTCTTTAAACCCCCCCGAAGGTTTCTGAATTATTACAACCACATGAAAATATACCTGAAAAGTTTTTTAATCTTTACAAAAACTATCGTGAAACTGTCAAAATTTGATGATGACATTTTGCAAAACAATGATTGTTAAATCAAAATTCTATTTGCCAAAATCTTTAAATTAATGGATTTATTTGAAGTACTCGCCTAATACTTTGAATCGAATCAAGAATTATAGATATTTTAAATAGGTAGGTACCTATGTTAGGTTGAAATTGTTCTTATAATATACAAAATGAATATTTTTAATGTATGAAAAATGAAAATTTGAATAAACAAATTGTAATAGGTGGCACGCGAGCTGTTTGAAAACTGAATGTACTGGGACTGAATATATGGAACGCGGGAGGGGGGTTGGCGGGACAGGGTAGTGGGAGAGGGGAGAGGGAAGGCGGGGAAGGTGGATGGGGAAGGAGACGCGGGAGGGGAGCTAGTAGATAAATAAAATTGTTTGTTTGGGAATTCTATTGTCATTTATCGCCATCAGCAGAAAAAAACAAATTTAATTAAAGCATTAATTTATTTTTTGACAAATTAAATTTAATCCTCAGGAATCCTTCCGGAGAAACTAATTAGTTCTACGCTCCTGTCAGCCTGGCTTCCTGCGTCCACCTCCTTCGCAGCATCCCTCATCTCGAGAGCCCTAATGTCAATCTCCATAGTATTGGTCTTGTCGTCCAAATCTGTAGTGATCTTTAGGCACATGTTCTCCAGGTCGTTGTAGGTAGACCTAAAGGGAAAGGACAAAGCTGATGTAGTACATGGTACAGGTATGTTTTGTTCATGGTGGCATTTCATATTCCCTCATGGCAGAACAGTAAAGGCTTATACCTAAGGCATGAATGAATAGACTAACAACAGATAATGAACTACTTATACCTACATGAACAGACACCGACAGGAAGGTCAGGTATAGTATTTAATATTTTAAAAACTAAATCGTTCCTGATGGGATTGAATTGATAATAAAGAGAACAAAGAAGAGCAAACTTCAAATACGTCCTCTATTGACTTGTGTAACCTTTAGTGACCAGCACACACACGTTTATCTCCATTGAAGCCTGGGTTATGTTGTTCTCCAAGAAGCGGCACGGATTGTACAAAACCCGTAGGTGCAAGAATAGTGAAAAAAACCGTTTCTAAAATACTAAAAACCAAAATAACACAACATTCTTATACAGAATAAGAAGGGAAACCCTGCATATTTTCTCCCACGGGCAAGCTTTCATAACAGTTAATTTTAGCTAGGTAAATCGTTTTTTTCTTCAGGCTTCAGGGGTCTTCTAGCATCAAGCTTTGGACATAGGACTCCCTCATTTTGTCCATTAATTATCCCTGTGTGTACAGTTTTAAATTCTTCTTACTTTGCCAAATCAAACTTTTCTCTGAGAGTTTTGATAGTTTGTTTAACGTCCTTTACTTCTTTCTTCAGTCCCTGATCAGTGGCATCAAGGGACAGTTCCGCCGCAGGTCTATAGCACCTGTTCTCCAGGCGAGTCTCAGCCAGCTTCTGCGCGTTGTTCTTAGCCAACATGGCAGCTCCTAAGGTGCTCATCTCTGCCACCAGTTTTGCCATGTTGTCTTCCATCTGTGATAAGAATTCACTAATTACTTATTGATAGGTATTCAAAATGTGTGTGCACACCGCCCGTGAGACCCAACTGCTCCCAACTGTTCGAAGCGAATTAGAATATGGCATCCCCGATTTGGAAGGATTATTGGCGAAGGAGATAAAGGTTAGAGAGAAAGTTTGGAAAATATCTTGCAGATCTGTTAACTAAATACGAATAAAGTAATTTCAAGTAACTTTTTCATTCTGAATGCTTATCTTTCATCAGGGCAACGCTGGCTGAGGGTATTTACAACCCTGAGAGTAGGTTAGAAGCAAAAAAAATATGACAGATTTTACCGTCACAATGTTTACACACAAGTTCGACTATATTGGGAACACATTTCTAATGTGTACTAATGTGTACTAGGCATTAAAAGAAGAAAACCCCAATAGCTTGGTAATAAAAACGAGAAGTCTACTCAACTGATAATTTAGAGAAAGATTCATGAAAGGCGTGGTAGGTATATTATTTAGCTTTGAAACCTACGGGACTGAAACTAGTATTCTGCGATGCAGTCTGCAGCGTTAATTATTCCCTAACTAAAATAAGAACAATCTTCATAAATTACTTTGGATTTTCTGGTATATCAACTGAATTCCTTAGTCCCCAGGGTACTTCAAAAGTCTCTTCTCCACTATCCCACCATCTGTCTTTATAGGGGTCACATCTGATCTCTGAAACACCGGCGATGGTGCGAAAGGTTTGAAGGGCCACACACCCGTCCCACTGCTCACTGTCTATCATCGGACCGCCAGCAGGTGGCTTGCCACAAGCTGTTATTTGGAAGGCTCACCTTTCCTTTCTGCCACTTCAGCTCTGTGTGCGCCCTCTTGGTATCATAGATCCTCTTCCTCAACGAGTAGTCCGTGGCATCGCACTGCGCCTTCATTGTGTTCTTGGCCTTACCCCTGGCCAGGAACAGCTGTTCCCTGGCACCTAAAGCCAGGCGCAGACCCCTCTGGCCTTCAGCGAGGAAGTGCTTCTGATTATCCAGCCATTGATCTTGGGATATACAACTGGAAATTCACATTAATAAAATACTGTGTTTTACCATAAGAAATGCTAAAATTTGTTACCGTTGTAACACTCGTTGACCATAAAAATTGTTGAGTATCTTTCGACTTTACCTCTTTAGACAGATTTGGTTCGAAAGATTTTTCAAATACTATGACACCATTCATTGCTACGTTTAAAAATATTTTTATTTGATTTTCTACGACAAAATAATGTAAAGGATGTCGTATTATATAATCTAATGTTTTTGTACATTGTAACATGATTGAAGTTTTTCGCAAGAGAACTGGGTTGGTGTTAAAACTTCTTTTCTTTATTTGCACCACTCTCCTAAGGCATCAGTCTCTTCGACACTCAGATACATCGCAGATCCTTACCTTCTTTAATTACCTTCCACCCTCAAGGTGACATAACCCCAGAGGGAAAACTCGGAGCCTCCTAATGTCCCAAGATTTTAGTGTCTGCAAATGGTTGTCACTTGTCACCAAACTCCTAATCCGTTGTATTAGCATGTTTTATTATGTATTATTATGTAAAATGATGTGTGTTTTATGACGTAAAATTCTTCAAAACCATTTAAAAGGGAAATCTAAAACTAGGAAAACGATACACTCAATTAGTTCTGAAATATGGCAGTGACAACAAAGATATAAAAACTAGTCTTACTGTTTAGGATTTCTCAAAGGATTCGGTTTCGTTCCAATATTGGCACAGTCCTTATTCAGGGTCAACTGATCGTAATCGATGGCGATGGTTTCTGTTTTGTTGACTATGTCCAGAGTCAGATCAAACTTAAGCTTTTCCAGGCTGTTGATCTTCTCCCAGGACATTTGACAGTATTCCGCCAGCATTTTCTTGTTGGCATCTTCGACGCACAATTCCTGGGTTTGACAAAGATTTGTTGTTATATATTATAAATTCGTTTTTAAACACAAAATTAAGATAATCGTATTGTCATTATTACGATCGGTGCTACAGATCTCGGATATTTCTGGCCTCCCCTAGGAAAAGCTTTCACAGCAGTTGAATTTGCTTTTGCAGGTCTTCTGCTATCTGCATATGGTATTGGCCTTAACACAATCCGTCTGTCTAGAACGGATCCAAAGATAATTTGGAGTTGAGGTTGCTCGCCAAAACTTTTCATTTGCAAAGTGTAGGGCAGGAAAAGAAGACGAAGATTACCGATGCATTGGATTGATTAAGGAACATAGGCGTCGACGTCTACGGCCACATTAGTGTCTACAGGTCTGCATGAAAAGCAACACCGCAAGGATTGAAGGTGCCTGGTTTATCAGAGTTTTTGGTGTAGGGGAATGAGGCAACGACGTAAGAAGAAGGACAAGTATGACAAAATTCTTTATTATATATAACACTACTTCTACAATTTGCCAAGGTTTGTCACCTTTTTAAGTTCTACCATGGCATCATCAATTGTCAGCTCAGTGGCCTTCCTTGCATCTCTGTTTGAGAGGCAATCAGATGTGATGAAGATGAAGGTGTTTAGCGCTTCTAGCTCTCTCTCTGTGGTGGCCTTCTCATCCTTCAAAGATTCCAGTTCTCTGATCACTTGCTCCAGCAGGTCTTGGGATGTGGAACGCCACTCCATTACTTCTTGAATCCTGGAAATAAACAGTAGCATCAGATAACTAATTAAAACAGATAAACGAAAAGCTCTGCACCACAAAATCAATTTTTTACCTATCTTTCAACAGGCTATCGTTCCTGTAAGTGTCATATTCTGTCTTGACTTTGGTCTCGTTCCTTAGGTTTCTGGAGGAGTGTCTGAATTCGAAAGCAAATTGTCTTTTCTTGTCAGCATCTCTCTGCATCACCCCCAGACCTGCAATCCAATCTGAAAGCTCTACATGAGGACAGGGCTTCTCCAACGTTACCACGGAGTCTGCCATTTTAGAATTTTAAGAAAAAAAAAGTAAAAAAAAATAAAATTTTACTATCGAAATTATCCTAAATGTAAATGTCAAAATAAAACAAAAGATAGCCTAGTTTTATTTATACCGACGATATGTTGAGGTTCTTTATTTGAAATACAATAATATTAATTTGATTTTGTGCTTAGTAGGTACCGGGAGTAAAAACGATTTCCAGATGTTTTTTACCCTTGTTAAGAGGGCATTACCAGAGAAAACCGGAAATACGTCATTTTCAAAAAAGGTTTTAGACGAATTGACTCTTTTCCACAAAAAATTATAAATGGATTTCGAAAGATTGTTCTTTTATCTAGTGAAGTTATGTAATAAATTTTGAGAAAATTTGCAGTAAAATAAATCAATCATTATCTAGCAAACGTATGTTTTAGAATTTTAATTTTAGTTTCAATAAAATCATTAAAAAATATGTACGTACATGTGTTTCTTGGCGAAAATTGGTCCGTTTGTGTATTTATTTGCGCACTTACAAACTAATATATTTCAGATTTTTTTAACATTCTTATTAAATTTAGACATTATTGAAAAATGATAAATACTTATAATCAAAAAATAACTACAAAAAGTACATTATTTTAAAAGTTTTATCATCACGCCTTTCAGCATTTTTGGATGAAGGTATAAATTAAAGCTAATTTGAATTGAAATAAATTCGATATTGAGTTATAATATAAAAAAGCTGGTACGGAGAATAATTAATCTTTCTCATTGTAACCGCCCTGCACGATCGTAAGAACAACTTTCGACGAAATGTGGATTTTCGTCCGCTGGCTGGTTAAACGCTCTTAATCTGGATGGGGTAAAACATAATCTAAAGTGCAAGATACTCTCAGTATCGCCCTGGTGAAAGACCACCATTCAGAAACGAAACGTTATTACTTGAAATGGCATTCGCTGTTTTGGGCGACCAGATCTGAAAAGTCGGGTACTTCTCAACCTTCCCCTCCCATCTCCATCCCAACCCACTTTCTTCAGCCTCGCTACGTAATCTAATTAGGGATCCCGTAGTCCGTAGTACAATAGTATCATACTACCGTGTTCCCATAGTACCGTAGTACATTTTTTATGTTCTTCTTCTTTCGTATGGTGGGGGGCGGGGGTCAGAGGGTGACATCTAGGTTTGCGTGCCAGTCTAGGGCCTCAGGCGTTGCCCTGTGGACCTCATCAATCCCGCCGGGGAATGAATGGAGCGGGCATTCGTTGATCACATGTTCGGTGGTCTGCACCGCACCGCATTCACACATCGCCGACTCTTCAAGGCCCCATATATGCATCATGTGAGCACAACGGCTATGGGAGCACCGTATCCTATTGATGGCAGTCCAGAGCTTGCGAGGCAATGAGAACCCAGCAGGCTGTCTCTCAGTGGGGTCTTGAACGAGATATGTTTTTTATTTATTTATTTATTTATTTTTTCATGTTCTCCGTAAAACGGTTATTCACCAATACATTATGGAGAAGATTACAAATTTGACAAAAAGTATAGCAAAACACATAAAAAGGTCAGTTTCACTACTTTGTGACATACGTGAAAAGATAATTGTTAAACTGCCTGTAGGTTACGTTAAAAATGTCAATGGTCAATGCAGACTCGTTGAGCAGTTCAGTCGCTCTGTTGACTGGCGCGTTCTGATAGGCAGAAGTCCTCGCTTTTGGAGCATAAAAACGGGTATGGGACCTTCCACGAGTATACTTGTCTGGGACATATAAGTTAATTTCTTTCAAAATAGGTGGATTATGTATAGTTCCAGAGTGAACCTCACAAGAATCCCAACTGCTCCCGCCTGGAGCTAGTGAGTCTATGGCATCCTTAATTGGGGTATGCTGTGGGGCTGCAGTTAAGTTATTTTCGTTTCATCGAGTTTCAGATCACAACGATGCTAAATAAGTTTTCACTTCATAAATCGTTAAATAGGCTGCATTAGAATAGGGGCTATTTTTCTTTTTTTTCATAACTTTTAATGAATTTTCGAAGGGGTGTTGAAATTGCTTGATTCTGTGTTGTCATGGAACCCATTTTAATAGTGTAATTTTTCGACTTCGAAACGTGTTTTTAGTTAGGAAAACAATATTTGGCGCAGTGTAGCAAATCATGTCATGTCCAAGTTAAATAGGGCTTATAAGTCCACAGAAAACATTGACAGATTTCCTTTTCGTAATAAGGGATTTATAGTTCTGAATTTTGTATTCAAAATATTTATAGAGAGTGGGAAGAGTTTTCCTCATCGGGGTGAAAAACATGTATGTATTTATTTATTTATTTGTAACTTAACGCCTTTCGGATTTCACATAAATTTTAATTATTATTATGCAAGTTAAAAAAGTAATTCTTTTGTTTTTAAGTACCTACCGGGTTGCTACCTTCTTCCTTCTCTTGTATTCATGATATAGTGTCAATTCTTAATAATAATAATACACATTAGATTATTAGTATGTGGTAAGCGTTTTTTTTCTTTTCTTTTTAGACCATTTTTTTTAACTGCCCACGCCCTCGCGGTGCATTCTCAACGCCCCCACTGTGCCATCTCAACGCCACCTAATTTTATGTGGTTCTTCTACCGCCCCCCTGAAAGTCTTAAACGCCTACAGGGGGGCGTTCTAGCCTCTACTTATGGTCTATGGCAGGGGTCACCAATTACTTTCATTAGGGGTCCGTTTTTTTAAATAACATAACTGTCGCGGTCCGGAAGGGAAAAGCCGAACTCCCCCCCCCCATGCTTGACAATTGAAATAATAAACTGTACTACGAGTATTTAAATACATGTAGATACAATATAAATGAGCAAAGACGAATGGGTTCCTGAACATTATTTTATTAAATAATAAGCAAATGTTTTGAATAAAAAGAAGTACCAAGGGTTTTTAACAATACTAATGAGAAAAATGGCATTTTTAGCCTTGGAGTTGGACGTAGTTTGGACTAAAATTTATGCAGGCTATTGTCACTAAATCTTGGAGATGTGCAACGGTAAGTCTGCTCCGGAATTTATTTTTAATGAAGTTCATCTTGGAAAACGCTGCTTCACTTACATAATATGTTGACCCAAATAAAGTGAGAAGTTTCAAGAATTTATTAGCACAAACAAATTTTATCCAAACTCTTGACGAGAAACTTTCTGTTTTTGGTGTTTTAAAACTATATTTTCTTGGAAATCGATCATTTCCATCTGGAGAGCAGCTTTATTATTCCAGAAAATATTTACAGCTTTATTGCTCCATTCATCACCAAGATGCAGAGAGTAAATGTTACTGAGGATGTCGACGACATTCTTAATTTTCTTAAGGGCCCGCAACCCGGATTTGTACCGATTTATTACATATTTCCCTTAAACACGGTAAGTTTTAAAGCTCTTAAAAATATATGTTACTCTTGAAGATAATATCTAGACTTTGCCCGCGCCGAAACGCAAATTATATAAAATTCCCTCGATAGAAAAAAATCGCTAAGTATGCTCCAAAAATTATTATTAACACGTTTATTTCAGTTATTTTACAAGTTATATGTATGAAAAAATTCACAGTGTTTCATTAAATGCTGTTTATATAATGCCCGCGAGATTTTTGCTCTATTTTAAACGAGTCGTGTTTTATTAAACATTTTCGCAATTTTCGCATCGATTTTGTCGCCGTAAATGTTAGCGCTCTCCTCTAACATTCGTCATTTCGTATCTCTCCATCTTCTTCTTTTCGGGCCGGTTTGCAGAGCCTTAAAATCTCTAATCTCTGAATCTGTTTTCAAATTCCGATTTAAGTTCCACACACCGCACGGCACCTCTTACCCACCGCGACGACTGCCGATCTTGAGCACCGCGCCCGCCAAAATTACGCACTCAAGTTACATGTGTAAAATATTTTGTATTGTTAACACAAGGTCCGCACAAAAAAGGTCGGCGGTCCGGATCCGAACCGCGGTCCGCCATTTGGTGACTCCTGGTCTATGGGGATGGAATGGTGGGAGAGAGGAGAAGGCGATGTATCTAGAATATGTAGAGCAATGTGTATTGTGTGAATGCTATTTATTGATTTTAGTTTTGAAGTTGTCATATGCTGAGCTGAAACAATCGAATTCACTCTACGAAATATTAAAAATTTATAAGGTGCGGTAAATGAATCTTTATATTGCTGGAACGAAACTAGAGAAGGTACAGAGTATTGTATACTTGGGCTGCAATGTAAAAGATAGATGGAATCCTTCAGTTGAAATCAAATGCCGCATTGAGCAAGCTCGTGCAACCTTTATCCGCATGAAAAAAATGTTTTGCAGTCATGATCTCAACCTTGGATTACGAATACGAATTATTTAAATTTTATGGAATTGAAACATGGACGCTTACTGAAGAACTAATTAGGCTACTTGAGGCATTCGAGATGTGGATCTACAGAAGAATACTTAAAATAAGCTGGATGGATAGGGTTACAAATGAAGATGTTATGGTTCGGAGAATAAAGAAAAGGAAGTAATTAAAACTATAAAAATCCGAAAACTTCAATATCTTGGACATGTGATGAGACATCCAGAGAAGTATGAGATCCTGCATCTCATAATGCAGGGAAAGATTGCCGGAAGACGGGGCCCTGCAAGAAGGAGAACCTCATGGCTGAAAAACCTGAGACAGTGGTTTGGCCAGTCTACCGTGGAGCTGTTCCGGGCCGCAGTAAACAAAGTCCCCATAGTCAACATGATAGCCAACGTCCGTTTAACGGACAGGGCACAAGAAGAAGAAGGTGAATGAATGTGTTTTGTTTTGAGTTATGTAGGTACTGTTGCATTGAGTTCGCTCAAGTAATGCAATGGTGGTAAATGAAATTATAATATGTACGCGTCTTCCACAAGTGTACTCCGAGAACCAGAGAGACTTGGCATCCCCAATTGGCGTATGTTGTGAGACTGAAGGTACTAGAAAAGGGAAGGGGATAGGGAAAAGGAATGTGAAATACCTGGCTATTCAGATCTGGTCACAAAACACGGCTAAAGCCATTTCAAGTTACGTTACGATTCACCAGAGCAATATTAAAAATATCTGTTATTATGGAACGTGACGCGTAGTGACGTGAAATGTACTAAATATTATTTTTAATACCATTTGTACGCAGTTGACAATTGTCACACGAGAACGGGTCGTTTCTACGATTCGTTTTCTCTGTGTTTCCTTCCTCCTACAACACGGATCTCTTCAAGATCCAGGTTCACTCCTTCCTTTTCACAAAAAGACCCTCCTCACAGCCTCTTCAAAGAAGTCACAAGCCCCGAGAAAATTATTTTCCTCAGGGCCTTGTTAATGTAAAAAATAGTATTTAATTATTTTGAAATGAATTCAGAGAAAAACCAAAAAAATACAAATACACTTTAATTAAAAATCATTGAACAGGACAGTAATACTAAGAAATCTGTTAGTTCAACAGGTGTCCCATATAAATAAAATCGGACACGTTTATTCGAGACACGATCTAAGTTACAAACCGGTTCTATAAAGGTCGCAATTCAAAAAATGGAAAGAAAAAAATCAGACGAAGATAATGGTATAAAAATAAGAAATCGGCCGAGTTGGTTAATTCGCTTGTTCCGGAAAGATCAGAGATCCTGGGTTCGAGTCCCGTTCCAGACCGTTAACCTTTTTATTTTTCTGTGTCTTGTTCTTTTTCATATTTTCATTTATATTTATTAGTATTATTCTCTTCTTCAATGATGGGTGTAAAAAAAAATATAACCTTCAAAATTTATTGTAACGACAGTTAGTCTAATAAAAATAGAATTAAATAACTTTAGTCCGCCTCTAATAAACACCATTACTTTATTTAAATTCACCATTATATTTTGTATGTACAATATTTTTTATGGTCGCTAAAATCTCTACATATTATAAATTAAAATTCTCCGCCGCGTTTGTCTGTCTGTTCGCGATAAACTCAAAAACTACTGAACGGATTTTCATGCGGTTTTCACCAATAGACAGAGTGATTCATGAGGAAGATTTAGGTATATAATTTGTCAAGGTTTTGGGTAAATTGTTTGAAATATAAAATACATACAGGAGAATGTCTGTATGTGGTGGACGAGCTGGCTGGCAAACCGGCGGTGTGGATTTGATTTGTATGCAAATAACAGATGGCGGTGTGAGTTAATTTATCGAAAAAATATTTGGTTATAAAGGTTGGGTAACCATCCAGTAGATAGCGTTGTGTTTCGTTTGCCACAGCAACGCTTGGCCGGGTCGCGTATTTCCAAAACCTGTACCGGTTCAGTCGCTTTACATTTTCAATATCAAAATTTAAATATTTAGAAATAAAATTATTAATTTCTAATATACACATTGGAAAGATTATTTTATCTAGATTTTAGAACAAGTTTGGTTTAATTATCAATATAGAGGTGTATTTACAATATATGAGAATAATATTAAAATATAAATATTCAGAAATAAAACTATTAATTTCTATTATACACATCAGAAAGATTATTTTACCTAGATTTTAAAACAATTTTTGTTTTTGCAATGTGTTAAAAAGTAACCAACAAAGAGGTATATTTAAAATGTAAATTGTCGCTACCGCGACTGAACCGGTACAGGGTGGGTGGTTTGTATATTTATGGGTACAGGTTTTGGAAATACGCGGCCGGGTCAGTTACTAATATATAAAATAAGAAATTAATTAATAAAAAGTAAACCTATAATCAATATTTTACGTAGGAAAGTAGCTAGTATTTTCAGATATTTGAAACGTCACGTCAGGTTCCTGAAAATCTCAATATAAACCATCATGAGCTATGTAGTTTGACGTAACCATTTAATAAAACTAGTGCACCCCAGATAATAAAACTAGTGCACCCACGTCTGACCTCAACAAAAAGCGTTCTAGAGTTGGGAGAGAATCCTCTCAGATTTTAACGCCCAACCATCTCCGTGAGGGATCCGAACAGATAAATTCCCATTTGTTTTATGTGAAACAACTTATATCAATGACGTTTACGCGCTCAGCCGAGCTCGGCAGGAAATTAGCGGGAAACTCCATTGACCGTGGGATAAAAGGCGCCAATCCGGGCGCGTCGGTAAGTAGGGAGCTGTTTTAACGGCTGAAATAAAAACTGTAATGCAGGTTTTACACGGGAAAAGAAAAAAAGTCACGAGAAAGTTGCGAAAACATTTAACAATGATATAGAAAATTCCATGAATAGACACGTTCTATTGTGTTAGATGCGAAAGATAATACAGACTCAAAACGTTGTTCCACCTAATGATCTAACTTTCCCTGGTACAATCTTCAATCATTTACGGTATTATAGGATGGTGTGATGCGCTTGATGCAATTTTTAAGCCCTTACAGATAACTCGAAACAACATTATTGGTTACGTATAATAGAAATTAAACATTCTCGACTGAGTTACTAGTAAACATGAAATATGTATTTAAAAACATTAATAATTTCGAAAAAAATTATAATAGCATTAGCAAAACGGCTAACAATTCCCCCCAAACCAATATCAAATTATTGCTAACGCATGCAGTTTTATTGGTTATTGGTCCTCGAAAATTTAATACTCTAAAAAAAAAAACAAAGGACAAACAAAATATCAAATTACGTAAAAGAATTAAAAGTATGATATAGAGATTTAGATGTTGAAACGCTTTTCTTATAAACTATTTGGTATCGGGTCGTCCATTAATCACGTGAGGCCGAAAGGGGGGGGGGGGGGTCGGAAAAAATCACGAAATATCACGTGGGGGAGGGTATAATGAAAAATCACGCGTATTTATTTTTCGTGATAATATTCTGAAAACTTCAAAATACTTTGTACTAAAAAAATACACGTAATTTTGGGGTGGGGGGGGGGGGGGTTAGTCTAAAACCTCACCACATATCAACAGAGGGGGAGGGGGGGTTAAAAAGTTGCTAAAAATTTTTTTTCACTTTTCTCAACAAAATAAACACCATATGTACATACCTAGTTTTAAGTATAAACTTACTTTATAACTTGCTTGGTATTGTGCTCTAGTAATCTTTTTTTTATAAATTCAGACAAACATTCCCGAGTTACGAATAACCCGAAAATATTTGAAAATCTCCTACTACCACCACGGCAAGCGGAAAATGTTGCTTTTGTCGTGATGGAGGATTTAGCCAGTCGAGGAATCAAACGCGATGCAAACTCAGCCTCAGTGCCTTTAGTGGGTCTCCCATTACTTGTATTTATTTTAAATGATTGGGAACAAATAAAGGAAAAAAGAGGCTTAACCCGCCTTTGGCGACCGGATCTGAATAGTCAGGTATTTCCCAATCATCCACTTTCCCATCACTTTCGCCTCCTCACTCCCGTCAGCCTTACAACTTACCTCAGTTGGGTACATAAAAAAATATGAGCAGTCGAATATACAAATATGAATAAAAATCAGTTCTGTCAATGTAACAAAACTTATTAAATGTATCTACGATAAAAAAGAAGATTCACACTTTTTAAAGTCTCGAAAGCAAATTAGGTCATTGAAATTTTTGTCCCTCTGTAAACCATGCTTAAGAAAACGCAGGCCATAAATCTGTTCAAAGGGGAAATTCACTGGACTTTATTATATTGGAAACAATAAAACAATGGTTCAAAACAAATGAGATATTTCACCCTACTCCAGGGGAAAAAGCAAATGTTTCATTAGGAATGAATCTTTCTAGAGAAGAGTAAAAATAGCTGTAGTTTTATGAAACTGTCCAAACCGACAGCTACATTTTTTACTTCAAGTATGCTCAGGAATAGTTGATTAAAATTCTTCCAATACGTGCTGTTACATCCTGTACAAAGACAAATCAATTAAAAAATGATAGGTACCTTTACCTAAAACTAATACTTTAAAAAGCAAAAAAATCTTTTCAAACGCAGCCAACTTATTTTCTGGCTCAAAATAAGAAAATACTTAGTTTTAACCACTTGAAAACAGACAAACTTGAAATCTTGGATATTAGAAAGAGTGTAAAGACTACTTTAAATATTATAAATAACCTCAAATGAGGACGGGTTAGTTAACCCCTCAGGCCTCGACCGAATTATGTCAGAGGGTTAAAATATTTCCGTTTTGCAATAAAATCCAAATAACTGGAGTATTTCTGAATGTATCCGAAAACAAAATATCAAGCAAGGTGGTGAAACAAGCTTTCAAATTTTGAAATTCGAAATAAATATATAATTTATTTTTTTATTAATTTACGGACAGTAGTCCATTAAAACATAATAATAATACGAATAAAAAAATAAAAACAATAACAGAGATGACAGTGAAGGGAGAGCACATATAAATTAATAGCAATGACAATACAAAATGTAATAAGTTCGTATTATAGAAGACACTACAAGTCAAAGCATGAAGAAGCATTTAAATATTGCGTATCGACTGCCGAAAGTCATTTATTTTTACACCAAAAAAATCTATGCTTTGACTTGCGTTGACAAGTCTCGACATTCTGGATAAGGGAGAATGGTATCCATAATTAGTAGAATGTTGATTGAGGAACAGCAATTCATTATTTCGGAGTCTACGGGAAGGGATGTTGAACTGGTTGAGTTGTATTAATGCAGGTGTATCAGTAATACTGTTTATAATTTTAAATATGCAAATTAGATCAGAGTCCTTTCTACGTTTTTCTAAAGAAGAAATGTTTAAAATGTGTTCAATTTCATCATATGAGTACTCGCCTCTTTCAAGACCCAACCTCCATGCAAATCCTCTTAGGAAACGATGTTGTACGGATTCGATGTGACAAATGTGGACAGCATAGAAAGGAGACCAAATGACACTAGCATATTCAAGGTGAGGGCGAACCAGCGAACAGTAAAGAGTTTTAAGTATACTTATATGTTTGAAGTCAAAGGTAATTCTATGAATGAAGCCGAGTAGTTTAAGTGATTTATTTACGATATTTTTAATATGATCACGGAAAGAAAGTTTGCAGTCTAGAGTGACCCCAAGTTCCTTGATAGATGTGACAGTAGATAGACAAACACTATTTAGTTTATAAAAGGACAAAATTTTGCATTTATTAACATTAAGTTCCATGCAGTTAATTTTGCACCAATCGTCAAATGAATCAATATCAAGTTGAAATAGTAAACAGTCAAGGTGGGATTTAATAATCTTAAGAATCTTATTATCATCAGCAAATATCATCTTAATTAGTGAAACAAGCATAAAAAAATTTGCTCTACAAACATAAAAAAGTTTCAAAAATGGCTCACCTTAGATAATAATATTTCTAACCATTATAGTAAGGACACAACGATTTCTATGTGATCTATGAGTTATTCCGAAAACCAAACAAATGGACCAAAGGTACTCGTAGCTGTAGGAAGCAATTTATTAATGCAGGTCTTGGAAGAGACTTAACTATGAACAGGTGTGAAATGCTGCAAGCTCTTTAAAACGATTCTATTTGAAAAACAATATATTAAAATGTGATTTTCTTATGAAGTTTCAGACACAAGCCCACCTAACTAATGGCTGATAACGTATGGTAAAGTAAAGGCGCAATAGCACGTTTGTTCTAATTATTTCGGCTGAGCTTTAGATGATGATGTGATTACGTGTTAGGTGTTGACGGGGTGAGGGGAGGGCGGGGGTGGGGGGGGGGGAATGTTTTCTTTTGACGTCACACTCCACTAATTAATTAAATCCACTGTCTTTGGTGGGATTACCTATGAGCCAGTGGCGTATCATGAATAAACAATATGAAAAAACTCACATTTTTTAAAATAACCAAAAAATCTACACACATTTATTAAGTATTCACAAGTTGTTTTTTTTTATATATGAATACCTCACAAGAGTCCCACCTGCTCCCGTCTAAAGCCAAAGAGACTATGGCATCCACAATAGGGGTATGTTGTCAGGCTGAACGAGACGGGGTAGAGGAAGGTGGGGAAGTACCTGGCTATTCAGATCTGGTCACCAAACATGGTAATGCTATTTCAAACAACGTTTCAATTCTGAGTGGTGGTCTTACAACAGGGCGATACTGAGAGTATCTTCCACTCTGGAACGTGCCACAAATATAGATACTATACATTATTTTTAATTAATTAGTTGTGAAATAACACAAATTATTCAAATAAAATTTATTTTCCCACGCCGGGATTCGATCCCGCTGCCTTCGGAATGCGAGTCAAGAGCCTTACCTCTAGACGACGCCGGCCGGATGTAGAAATGTTACTGTTTTTATGCAAATTTCATAACGTCAGAACTCACCAGTATGTATAGAAACCTTCGCGGCCATACCACAACTCACAAAAGTTTCATCGCAATCGGATGAATGGTATGGGAAATAATTTCTCTACATTATATATAGAAACATTCGCGGGCATGCGCACAACAAATCACAAAAGTTTCATTGCAATCGGTTGAATGGTTTAGGAACGCATAAGGTACAAACAAAGAAACATTCATTTTTATGGTTCCATGACAATTCGTCCCCCGACAATTCGTCCCCGGGCCTACTTATACACAATGTCCAATTGCTTTAGGCTACGTCCGCATAGGCAGGCGGCTTGCTTAGCGCCTAGAGCCTAGATAGGTAGTAGATAGCCGATGGATAGCCGCTTAGCGTGTATCCAGGTAAATAAACGTGTTGGTTTTTTGCCACTAGGCTCTAGGCGCTAAGCCAGCCACCTGCCTGTGCGTTCGTAGCCTTAGGGAAATACGTTATACATAATAACACAAAATGTAACTAAGTGACCCCGTAGGGATGTGCAGTGCATAATAAAACATGTTTTCATTCAAATGCATCGAAGAAAAATCTGCTTCTCTATTTACAGTATGCATAAGTATACAAAAATCGACAATGTGTATAAATTCCTTTGGGGGCATATATTAATTACGTGAGCAGTTTTTCTTCCAATCTAGACCCCCCCCCTTTGGCGAGATAAATTTGGGTCACTTCGTATATTCTTTTCAATTAACGTGAGATTTTGTTGGACCCTTCCCCCTTTTGACCTCACGTAATTAATGTATGCCCCCTTTGATATTCATTCCAACTTATTATTAAGGCCATTCTTGAAGGCGATCTAAATATCTTTTACATTTGAAAATGGTAAATAATACATTAAAAAAATTAAAAAAATATAGTCAATATAATTTCGGGGGATCACTTGACGGAAGATCAACTGTCGGATCACCCATTTTTATATATTAAGATATTTATTGTCTTCTACGCGCCGCCACTGTTCGTTTGATTTAAAAAACGTAATTTAATTAAGATTCGCTTGAGGCAGGTCCCAGGTAATGGGAGACTAATAAGGCAGCTTTAATCTCCACCCCTGGGGGCCTAGGGGCCCTAGGGCTGGGCGAAACGCTAAGGGTGGGCCGCAATAACCTCACTTCACACGTATCCTCTGAACACCGTACTGTATAACTGTGTAGGGGTGGGAGGGGGGGGGGGGGGGGGGGGTTACCGTTTAATCAAAGTGCGGGATTGTCTTTACTTTTCTCTTGGCTACAAAACAAATAAAAGTAATTATGACTGGTATTACTTTTTGTTTCTAAATATAACACTAAATCTCAACGTCAATTGTATGGTATACGCAATAGTGGTCACCTAATGTACATTCTTATTATTTCTAACGCAGATCCGTGATAAATCACGGGATATTAAGATTACGCGATTTTTGAAGTTGAAAGAATTTGTAAAAAAATGTAGGTATGTACATTTAGATTATTTCCATTGACTAACAATCAGAAGGTCGCAGGTTCAAATGTGGGTCATTGGCTAAATTGGAATCGCGTTTGGGTCCCATCGTCCCATGTTCGATTTCTCGGCTAGCTAAGTCCTCCATCACGACAAAAGCAACATTTTTCGCTTACTGTGGTGGTAATAGATGATTTTCAAATATTCTCAGGATATTCGTAACATGGGAATGTTAATGTTTATTTGATTAATTTATGTTGTTTCACAATTGAATAAATAAAAAATTCTACAAGGTATATTCCAATTTGGGAGGCGGGTATGGGTACCGCCGCCCCGGGAATCATTTATTGGATAACCAACACCTCTGCCATAGGTCACCCCAAGTGCTTCGCTACTTTTGTTAACTTAGCAGGTGTGCCCGGGTTCATGGGGTGAGGTTTGTCCAGGTCTTGGCGACGGATGCGTTTGCCCACCAGCTGCACGGCAGAGCGAATCGGGAGAGAGTGGTTGAGGGAGTCCCTTTGACTTACCAGCCACACTCTCTCGGAAAATTGCTTTGGAGGGATGGATTTATACGTCCGTCACTCTTGGACACACTGACCCCCCAGATTCCTACCCACCCCTCGTACCCTTTTCCTTCCCAGAACGTTCTCCTCTTCCTCTCCTAAAAAGACCCTCCACACAGCATCCCCAAAGATGACATAGTCCCGGAGGGAAATTGTTTTCCTCAGGTCCTCCTATGTGAAAAAATATATATTTGCGGCTCATTCCGGAGTGGAAGATACTCTCAGTATCTCCCTGGTGAAAAATCACCATTCAAAAGTGAAACGTTGCTTGAAATTACTTTTGCCATATTTTGGTGACCAAATCTGAATAGCCAGGAAATTCCCACCTTCCTCTCCCCCATCTCTTTGCAAATGCCATTATCTTCAGCCTCACAACTAACCCTAATTAGGGATGCCATAGTTAGGGATGCCATAGTTCACCGGTTCGAGACGAGAGCTGTTGGGACTATTGTGCGGATTCACATTAGAAAAAGTAAACTTTAAAAACTACGACAGCTGTCAAACATTAGAAAAAAACGAAATACAATTTTGAAATAAACGATAATTAATTACTTAATAAAATTATTTCGGTAGGGATCTATATTATCGCTTGTCTTTACTTACGAGTTCCAATTTTGAAGATCAAAAGTACGTAGATCTTGAATAATTTTACACACCGCGCAAGAATATTTCACATCACTTCACATCACTTCACACACGCACCCATGCACCGACAACTGAAATTATTAGGTTAAATGATTTTTGATAATTTTTGCAACGCCATTTAAACATCATCCAAGAGCACTTAACATTTTCTTTGTCACAAAAATGACAATTTGATCGATTTGTTAATGAAAATTTTTGCTTCATTTTGAAATATAGATCTGAAAGGTGACAATTATACTTATTGATTTCACCGAAATGAAATGTCACCAATAAAGAAGACATTTTCTTAAAAATAATTCAACATAATCTATGGAAAGAAACATGGTGCTTATAGACTGGGAGGCGAGATAGGTAAACCCTACGTCATCGAGTACACGGATGAAACTACTTTGTAGTGATAATGGACATCTAGAAAACCTTAAAAAAGCTGGTCGGCCGGTGCGCCTCTTGGCAGGAGCCGCGCAGTCATGGAAATAGTCAGCGATTTTTTTCGAAAAAATTACGTCATCGAGTACACGAACAGGAATGGTCTCATATGATAAAAGTCGATTAGAAAATGAGAAAAAAGCAGGTCTGCCAACCGGCAGCCTGGCACGTTCGCAGGCAGCCGGCGTCAAAGTGGGGTAAAAAATAGTAAATTTTACGTCAACGAGTAAACGAATGAAACCAACGAATAACTATAGTCCAGATCATTCCATTTAAGAATTTCTTGGTCTGCCGACCAGCAGCCTGGCAGCTTTTTGTGTACGATGTTTTAAAGTTTTTTTTTATTTTTCTTAATTTTTCGTTTATCTTTATTATTATTTTTATTTCACTATATTTTTAAAAACTTTGAATGCCACATAAAAAAAATAAGCGAAAAATATTACTAAATATTACTTCCCCACCTTGATCCTCAACATCTCCATCCCTTTCCCACTACCTTCAGCCTCACAACGTGCCCAAATGGGTACACTATAGTCTCCATCCGGTTGAGAGAAATTTGGACTCTTGTGAGCTATTAATATTAAAAATAATAGGTGAGCCCCAAAACTTAAAAACAATATATGTCGAGCAAATTTTTTCATCTATTTTTAAATCAAAGATTTTCAACAATGTCTCAGCAGAAATATTTTCCTTCAACACCCCTCTGACACCTCCCTCTACACCCCTCCCCCTCCCCCTCACCACACCGCGGCGGTTTCCACTGTCATCCCTTATTTATTCTCCAATACGTCATGTTCCAACCCCGCTGTCTATTTAATCCCTTTGTCCAGCTTCATATAAAGCCTGAAAAGGAAAGATTATTATGTTTCCAAAATAATGGCCAGTAAAAAAAATATTTAGATTAAATGAATTATTATTACGAATATTTGTAAATTTTTAGGAATTGTATGGATTTTTTTTTCGTGTGGGCGGATTATAGGGTTAAAGTTCTAACAAAGCATTGCCACAATGTATTTTTTCAAAAGAAGGTTGATTGTTTTATTTTTGGATAAACTAACTCTCGGATTCTCCAAAATTTTTTTTTTTTTTTTACATTAACTCCACACAGGAGGCCCTGAGGAAAATAGTTTCCCTCAGGGCCTATGTCATCTGGGATGCTGTGTGGAGGGTCTTTTTGAGGAGAGGACATGAACATTGGTCTTGAAGAGACCCATGTTGTAGGAAGGAGGAAACACAGAGGCCGGCAAATCATTCCACAGCCGAGCTGTTGAACACAAGAACGAGTCGAAGAAACGACCCGTTCTCATGTGACAAATGTCAACTGTGTACAAATGTTGGGCACGCGTTTGGCGTGTTTCCCGACTATGCACCGGTGCCGAAGGGATCAATGATGCTAGTTCCTCGGAGCATCTTCCATTGTAATACCGGTAGAACAAGGATAGCATTCCCACTCGACGCCTGTGCTCTAAAGATTGCAATCCGTCTGTTAAGATGGGAGAATCTATCATACAGACCGCCCGTTTCTGCACAGAGTCGAGGGTATTTTTCAGGTATTTTGGAGCTCCAGACCAGAGGTGGCTGCCAAATTCAACCGTGGGGCGCACTAATTTTAATTAATTAATAATTTAATTTAACTAATTTTTCACTTCACTTTTCTTCCCAAATTTTAAACTAGTGCTTAAAAAATTATTCCCGATAAAAATTATTACCTTCTGTAATAATAATTATTATCGTAAAAAATTTACCTTCTGTAATGTAATAATTAATTATTATCCTTATAATTATTATCCCTAAAATTTAAAAAAATCCTAAAGCACTGGCTTCCAATGGACATATTTATTTATTTATTAATTTTCAACGGCTTGTGTGTTTTTATAATATACACTTTTACATTCGACACAATGTTTAAATAAATAAACTAATTTATTTTCATTTTTAACTTAACGAGTTAAACTTCAAATTGTAATATTTAATTAAATAAAGACAATGTTAGCGAAACTCAATCGAAACGAAAACCAATACCATTTAAGATGAAGCCATACTAAATAATGCAAAATCATACAAAATCATATGTTTTTGTTTTGAAAATTTGATGGCTTAGAAGTATTATAGATGCTTCAATTAAATACTGCGTGTAGAACACACCTTGGTCCTTAAAAATATTGGTCATTTTTTTAATAAATCTTTTAATAAGCCTAAAAAAAAATAAAGTATAAAGTCTATAAAAAACACTTTCAAGTCCAAAGTCTCCTATTTATAAACCCATTTTCAGATTTGGTTTTATTTTATAATGTGGCAAATTTAGTTTCTTTTATAATAATCGCAAAAAAGATCGATATTTACGCTCGAACTTTACAAAATAGAATAAAATATGCATTTTCTCGTTGTTATTTTTGACATCAATCAATACGGCCCGCACTCTATGAATTTGGATTCTTGAAGTGACCCTTATGGCATGGGCACAAGAACCATGCACTGGGCACAACACATTTCGTATCAGTCACGCCCCGGCCTTAACGGGAGATGCACGCGTTACTCCGCGTCGCTTAGTTTCATGAAATTAATTTTAAATTTCCGTTTTCTTACAATAAACAATGCGTAAAAAAGGAATTAATATTTTTTACAGACCTTTACGAAACCAACCTGTAAAAAAAACTCTCAAATACCTTTTCCAACCTTTCCAAAAGCTTTTTCTCCAGTATTTTTAAACTCCTCCCATAAAGGGCGTGAATTTCGATTTCGATTTTTCCTGAACTATTGGATCGCCTTAAAACTGAAGTGGGGAACTTTATCAATAATCAACCCACCCAAAAATAATTCAATTTCATGAAATAAACTGCTGCTGTCATCAACATTTTGAAAGAGAGCCTTTGTCGCAATTTGCCGATAGCAGCAGAAAGCATACCTTATATATATACCTAGGGTGGGTTTCTTCATTTGCACTCTACTTTAGCTTAGCAGTTTACAGTTCCTTTCGCAGTGCATTTGACATTTACGGCAAAATGGGTTTTTTCACGATGCCAACTGCTTAGGTAAAAGTAAATAGGGATGACAGCATAAAAACTAACCTAATTCCCACATTTTCGTATTGGGAACTGTGTATATATTTTTTTCATGTGGCAACCCACACAATAAATGTCAAACATTGTGTGCGACTTGCTTCAGCTATGGGTTGCGTTGTTGTTTGTTTCACGTTTTAACTAACTAACTAACCATCACGCCGCGCCGTTTCATTTCCATCTCATTTTCATTTCCCCGCAGGGGTAGGCAGAGAGGACGGACCGCCAAACAACTCGGTCTTGGCACACACTCTGCCTCACTCATATTCATACATCGTCTCATACATTCTCTTCTATTATTCTGACTTTTGACATGGCCCGACTCAAGTATCTGATTCACTTGATCGTGCCAAATCTTCCTCGAGCGTCCCCGACTTCTTCTACCATTCACATTCGCGTCGTATATTCTTCTTACACTACTTTCTTCGTTCATTCGCTCTACGTGCCCAAACCATCTGAGGGTCCCTTTCTTAATCTTACGCATTATGCTTACATCAGCCTTACATTCTTTGCGGATATTCACATTTCTCACACGATCGTACATTGTTTTACCACACATACGTCTCAGGGATCACGTTTTAAATTGTAATAAAATTATTAGCAATGAGTAATTCTTTCGAATAACATATCATATCATATCTGCAATTAATGTAGTCAAAAGTCGAGCAGTTTCTTTATTAACGCGAAATGGGCATACGAAATCTGGGTCTTCCATTAGATAGAAATTCCTGCGTATATTATGTCGCTTTATACGTCGTGTCATATAATTAATTATTAGTTCATCGTCAGAACTTGACGAACTGTCACTTGTTGTGAACATAATGATAAAATACTAGCAAATACCGTAAAATAGATCGCAAGAAAATCTCTGAACTGTCACCAAAGTGACATTTAGACAACGGTCGCCATTTTGGTTACTTTTCCTTTCGCATTTGCAGCACTATTGTGGGCCTGTAAAATGTAAGGTGAAAGTAAACGGTAAATGTCAAATGGTCAAATGAAAAAACCCATTTCTATGCATTTTACCGTTTACTTTTACAATTAGCATTGCTCGGTAAATGAAGAAACCCACCCCTAGACTAGTTTTTTCCCGCGGCTTCACTCGCATTGTATTAGGGGATTCCCTTTACCATAATTTCTCAACATCAAACCCCCCCCCCCACTCCCCCTCCCCCGCCACCCACCCCTCCTCCACCCCCTACCAGTCTCCCCTTCACCTCCCCCCACCCTCCTCCACCCCTCCCCTACCCCTTCCTTCCCTCCCCCCTCTCCCTCCCCTAACCCCCTCCACCCCATCCACCCTCCAATGAATTAATTGTGAAATAACACAAATTAAAGAAATAAAATGTATTTGCCCACTCCGGGATTCGATCCCGCGACCTTCGGATTGCGAGTCAAGAGCCTTGTGGGCCTGTAAAAAGTAAGGTGATAGTAAACGGTAAATGTCAAATTGTCAAATGAAAAACCCATTTCTATGCATTTTACCGTTTACTTTTACAATTAGCATTGCTCGGTAAATGAAGAAACCCACCCCTAGACTAGTTTTTTCCCGCGGCTTCACTCGCATTGTATTAGGGGATTCCCTTTACCATAATTTCTCAACATCAAACCCCCCCCCCCACTCCCCCTCCCCCGCCACCCACCCCTCCTCCACCCCCTACCAGTCTCCCCTTCACCTCCCCCCACCCTCCTCCACCCCTCCCCTACCCCTTCCTTCCCTCCCCCCTCTCCCTCCCCTAACCCCCTCCACCCTATCCACCCTCCAATGAATTAATTGTGAAATAACACAAATTAAATAAATAAAATGTATTTGCCCACTCCGGGATTCGATCCCGCGACCTTCGGATTGCGAGTCAAGAGCCTTACCATTCGACCACACTGGCCCGCTGGCGTAGTAATTATAGCAGCAGGAAAACAAATCAAAGAAAAACAGTCCTTTAATAATTTGATATTTTTAATTAGATACAATATTTATCAAAACTAAAACTAATCGCATTTTAATCTTACCTTGTCGACTTCGTAGTTATATTAAATAAAGCTCATAGATGCATATATTACGATTTTTAATAAATACTTTAGACGAGCTTTTACGACATTTAATCAAAACCGAGCCAAAGGACTTCTTATAAAACTTTGCCTTACGTTCGAAAAGAACCTGCATGTTATTATAGACAGAGGTGAAAACCTATCAGTAGACTCACCGCACGCTCCCGTATTATATTGAACTTAATAATGGTACTAAATATACTATGAAGAGAATTCATTATATTTCACAGCTTAATCTACTAGATGCAGTGTATTATGAAGACTTAATTATTAGGACTATACACAATCACGCAATAAGGTCATTTTATGAATGATGCCTATTAATATAAAGTTTATTTAATTATTAATATTATTATACGCCCACACCGGCATTTACAAACGTGTTATATACGTCATAATAATTTTATGAAACAGTAATCTAGAGTTAAAATAAGCTATTTAAATTATACAGGGTGTCCCAAAGGAAAGTATATACTTGTTTTGCTTTCTGTGTAAACGCAACTTTTCAGAGGGGCGCGGGGGGTGCGTAAATCAGTAGTCTGGCTCTTGGGAATTTAGTCGCTATGAAGCATTTCTCGGAAGCGACCGCGCGTTGTGCGTGCGTGAGTTTTACAAAAATGGTGATTCGGCGACTGTAGCGCGTAGAAGATTCTGCAAATTTGAGGTTTTCGTCAATTCAATGATGCGTCAAGCATTCCTCACATTCCAAAATGGGTCAAAAAGTTTGAAGAGATCGGTACAACGCTGACAAAACCAAAATCCTGGCGACCAAGGTCATCGAGAACGGTAGAAAACGTAGAGAGTGTGTATCAGTCTTTTCGTGACGACTCAAACTTTCGATTCGGAAGCGCGCAAGTGCTTTAGATGTGCATAGATCATCGTTCACAGCATTTTGCACAAAGACCTAATGCTGCACCCCCTACGAACTTATTGGCTATAACCAAAGAACATGGTTCCAGCAAGACGGAGCAACATTACATACGTCCAACACGTCTCTGCCACAAGTTCGTGAAATTTTCCCTGGCAAATTGATCTCCAGGAGAGGTGACATAAATTGGCCTCCTCGTGGTCCTGATTTAACCCCTATGGACTTTTTTCCTGTGGGGTTATCTGAAATCTAAAGTGTACGCCAAAAATCCGACTTCCCTGATGCAATTAAAAGAAAATATCCGTCACGAAATGGCAGCCATCACGAAGCCTAGTTGCCGAGCTGTCAAGATAAATTTTACTCTTCGATTAAATTAATGCCGCGAACGCGAGGGTTTACATTTAGACGATATTACTTTTAAGAAATAAATTCCCAAATTGTGTATTTTAGTATTTAACAAACATTTTTTCGATAGAGCCCTTGCTTTTTTTTAAATCGATCCACTAAATATCAACTTTCTTTTCGGACACCTTGTATATAAAACATGCAGAAGTATTATGCTACCATTGATCATTAGGTGACTGGACAACTCAGAATGAACACACCTCAAATCCTCCTTTGAAACGTCATTTAAAGTGATTAAAAATATATTAAAAATAGGTTACTTTAGGTTAGGTTAGGTTAGGTACTCAAATATGACATAGGCCCTGAGAGAAATTATTTTCCTCGGGGCCACCCGCGTAAAGATAATGTATTTTTTTAACGCAGAATCGCTTGGTCCACTGACAATAATATACAAAAATAAAATCATTCGATAGTGAAAATCAACAACAGGGTGTTTAAGAGATGTCTTTGACTTACTTGTGCCAGTGATTCCTGGCATTATTTGGAGTGAAAAATTAAATTTTGGACTCCTGTAACTTTTTTGATTTTTCTTTTTTGTTTCTTTCAAAGCAAACAAAAGAAAATTTCTTCCACATGTCGTCACTGGTCACTCAGCCGAAAACCCTTTCAACCTCTCACATGACCCTAACTGTCGAATACATTCTGAGTTTTTTTTAATTTTATAATGGAAAAAAACATTAAATAGTCACCGGGGATCATTTTTTTTATATTAGCACACAGGAGGCCCTGAGGAAAATAATACCCCTTAGGACCTATGTCATCTTTGGGGATGCTGTGTGGAGGGTATTTTAAGGAAAAGAAGGAGAAGAAGTTCTGGGAAGGAAAGGGGTATTAGGGGTGGGTATGAAACCATCCCTCCCACTGCAGTACAAGGCGATGTTCCGAGAGAGATTGGCTGGAGAAATCAAAAGGCTCTCTCAACCACTCTCTCCCAATCCGGTTTGCATGCAGCTGGTTGGCAGACGCATCCGCCGCAAAGACCCGGGCAAACCTCACCCCATGAACCCGGGCACCCCTGCTGAGTCACCAAACGTAGCGAACCACTTGGGGTGACCTATAGCAGAGGTGTTGTTTAGGAGGCCTACATTAATTACGTGAGCAGTTTTTCTTCCAATCTCGACCCCCCCTTCTTGATGAGATAAATTTGGGCCACTTCGTATATTCTTTTCAAGTAACGTGAGATTTTGGTGGACCCCCCCCCCTTTTGAGCTCACTTAATTAATGTATGCCCCCTTATCCAATAAATGGTTCCCAGGGCGGCGGTAACCATACCCGCCTCCTAAATTAAAAATAATGCCAGGAAACACCGGTTAAAAAAGTATGTAAGTCAAGTACGTAAAGTATGTAAGTAAAAAAAGTATGTAAGTCAAGTACCTACATCACTTAACATTCTGTATATTGTTTTATCACTTCTGAAGTACGACAGTTGGGAGGTAGGTACTTGACAGAAAAATATTTCCTGGATCCGATAATCCAGCCCTTTATTTTACGAACACGATTCCACTGCAATTTGTTAATCTGAGCCCTAGCCCACTGCTGCTAATTTAGAGCCAAATAAACGGTGGTTGAGTAAATAAAGTGCGTCAAATATAAAATAATCCCACCGGTCGTTAAATGATCATGTCTCTCGATGCATTTAATCCCTTGAACATGCAAAACGTTTTCGAAACCAGGGCAGAAGGTGTTTGAATAATTTATTCCAGTGTTTCTCAAACTTAGTCTTGGTCTCATCGCCCCCTTTTCAAATAAATATTCATGTGAAGATATATAAAGAGCATTTGTTCTACTTCTTTTTTTTGTCAGTGGGGGCAGTGGCGGATTTGCAGGCTTGGCCGCCCTAGGCCCCAGGCCATGAAGTAAGTACAAGCCGCCCCTTTCTCAGTACCTATCATATAGAATACATAATGAATTTACGTTATTGCCAACTTTTATCGAAATCGATTTAGAAATTTAGTTAACTATAATAGCTTCTAGTTTGTAATACTTTCTGAGGTTTCAAGGATAATTGCACATTTAAACAAAACATTATAACGGTTTTAGGTTTTATTTATTTAACTAGTTTAACTACAGGTTTATTCTCTTACAATATATAATAAGTGTTTCACAATGTGTTACAAAACTCGTCTGCACTTAAGTGCAGCAAAATCATTAATTAACTCTTCGCAATCCTATTTCCTTAAAAATCTGCTTCAATGAGCAAAGCAAGATCGTTTAAGCTTTGCTCCGTCATTGTTCTGCGTAAATAAATTTTAACTTGTTGCAACTAAGAAAACGATCGTTCTGCAGAACAGTTACTGGCGGGAGTACACACACACAAACGAAAAGCAATATCCACGTTTGGATAAATGGTGTGATAACCTTCAGTTCGTCACCATTTCACTGTTTCGAACCTCATTTTTCACACTGCAGTGAGCACGAAAATGGAGACATTCTTCTGTCTTCTAAGTCAGTAGAATAAACCATTTGAAATGCTTTGTCCTTTTCTTCCACTGCAGATGCGCTTAGTTTCGTCAAGTTAGTAACTTTAGTGACTTTCAGTGACTTTTTTTGTCACGATTGGCCGCCCCTAATATCTGGCCGCCCTAGGCCCGGGCCTACTTAGGCCTTAGGGCAAATCCGCCACTGAGTGGGGGACATCTAGGTCTGCGAGCCAGTTGATTGCATAGAGCGGGCATATGATGTCCACATGTTCGGTAGTCCGCAAATCACCGCATTCACACATTTGCCGATTAAGATGGGCGTTTTACACCCTCTCGGAACCCACACGAAAATTCTTCGCTTTTTTTTAAAAGAAAAGCAAACATTCCCGGGTTACGAGTTACGAATAACCTGACACTTTTTGAAAATCTCCTACTACGACCATACTTACCATTAAACGGAAAATGTTGCTTGTGTCGTAAAAGGAGGACAAAACAAGCCGAAGAATCGAATACGGGACGCCTGGGTGGGACCGAAACGCGGTGCCAACTCAGCCACTGATCGGTCAAAAAATTAACTTTAAACGATTATTATTTTCTTATCTGCGATTTGGACTATTTTGTACATTAAATCCACCCAAGAGGCCCCGATAATAAATAATTTCCTTCAGGGCCTATGTCATCAGGCTTGAAGCAAATTGGGAAGGTGAAAAAGCTTGAAAGGTGGGTACCTCACGAATTGAGTGAAGCAAATCAACAAACGCGCGTTAGAACGCTAGACCACACACTGCACAACAAACGGCTACCAAATAGAGAGCTTCAATTGGAATGTCTAAGACATCCTCCGTACTCTCCGGACCTTGCCCCAACAGATTACCATTTATTCAAAATTTGGATAACTTCTTGCAAGGTAAAAAATTCAACTCCGATGGGGCAGTCCAAACCGCCTTCAAAAATTTTATTGATTCCCGTCCGAATGGTTTTTTTTTAGTAAAGGGATCGATGAACTACCTATGAGATGGTAAAAGTGCATAGATAGCAATGGTACATATACTTTGATTAAATAAATATATTACATAAAAAAAAATCGACTTTATGTTCCTCCCATACAAAACGCCAATTTCATATGTAAGGACCTAATATTATTAAGAGTAAACGCATTACGTTACAGTAAACGCTTTATGTTGCAGTGGCTGAGTGGGCGTCGCGTTTGGGTCCCACAAGGCGTCGCGTGTTCGATTCCTTTGCTGTCCTCCATTACAAAACAGGAATTATGGATATTAGTGCAGTGGTAGTAGGAGATTTTCAAACATTGTTGGGTTGTGATGTCTGTCTTTCTTTTATTGGGAATGTTTGTCCTTGTTTTTAAAAAAATGTACCATGCTTTTGGTATTTAAAAAAGTTGACATTCCTGAGGGATCACATTAATATCTTTTAGATAGAGATGGCAATTCAGGCAAATTCGCAGAGCCAGATGAACACTGACAGTGATCATCTGGGAAAATATGCAAGGTTACGACAGCAGCAATATTCTTGTAATGCAAATTACTATTACGTATTAAAAAAATTTAAATCTTTTTATTCTAAAAAAAAATAAAATTACATTTTCATTTATTTAGCTAGAAATCTGCTCTACATACATTTTTATTTACATTACGAGTAGGTGCATTACAGTACAATAATATTTACTTTCAGTATTTTGTTAATTATGAAAAAAAAATTAAAAATCTACCCACAGTTTTTTTACATTTTTAATGTCGTCTGGAAGGCAAATTATGTAAACTGTCCCCCTCGTAACCAATGAATTGCTTACCATAGTTTGTATGTATGGTTTTTAAATATATGTTATCGTTTGACGTGTAACGAGTGTGTACTTGGAACTCAATTAATCCTAAATCTGTTGAGAGTATCTTAAGCGATATTACTGGAAAAGACAAAATCGACACTACTTGGCAATGGAAACAAGAAGAAAAGTGGTCCACGTTGTTGCGGAGGTGCAGGAAAATTTAAATATATATATATGTATTAGCTTGTGCCCCCGGCCACGCACGCACCACTCGCCACCCCCCCCCCCCCTCACACCCCTCGCTCCCCCTCCATACCTGTTACATTTATTTTTCAAACAGCTCGCGTGCCACCTATTAAAACGCAACAATCAAATACGCGCAGTAAATTTTAACTATCAAAGGGATCTCCATGGGAACCTAAACAAATAACAAAATGACAGCGCACGTCAAACAATTACTTAGCAATGCTTTGCTTTTGGTCAGGATAATAAACGTATAATAAATAATTTCGTAACGCCAGAGCTTACCAAAACATATAGCCTATAGTACTCGCAAATAATGTAGCTTTCCATTAGTGAAAGAATTTTTAAAATCCATTCAGCAGTTTTTGCGTGAAAGAGTAACAAACATACATCCATACATCCAAACATCCATACATCCATGCAAACTTTCGCCTTC
The DNA here is from genome assembly GCA_917880885.1 of Limnephilus marmoratus. Lineage (NCBI taxonomy): Eukaryota > Metazoa > Arthropoda > Insecta > Trichoptera > Limnephilidae > Limnephilus > Limnephilus marmoratus. The sequence continues at coordinate 31,606,491 of OU862931.1, forward strand.
ATAATATTAATAGGATTTATTTTATTTTAGTTATTATTTAAGCACCAGAAATCTTAGATGCACTGAAATTTATGCTTATTCTACATTATGCTAGTTTTTTTGAAATCTGTAAATATTTTGATAATACCATTAGACATAATTTTCGGACCTAATTATGTGAAGACAAAAAAAAATCTATTATGAGAAAACATTTTCTAATGTGATTTTCACGGAAGCGTCCCAATTAAATGAAGCCGATAAAACTATGGCATTCTTATTTTGAAATGTTATAAGGATCTGTAGAATGGAAGGACGGTTAGGATCTTGGTACTTGTCTATTCAGATCTGGACAATAAACACGTCGAAAGCCGTTTCAATCAACACATTTACTTTATCCTGATTTCAATCTATGAGTGTAACATATATTTTCTTAGGTAACTTCCGTTTCAAAATAATGCCATCACAAAGTGAAAATCTTTCGGAAGAAGTTTTCTTCGAAAAAAATTGTTTTTTCAATTTGTAATAATATATTCACCTTCTCCGGAGTGGGTTGAGAGAGACTGGTTATGGGAGGCATTTTAATTTCTCTAGCGGGATTCTCTCGACCCATCCAATGCACCGCTGATGGAGGGATGGATTCATGCGTCAATCTGCCCTGGACACAGTGACTCCCAGATCCCCATCCACTCCTCATACAAGAAGTTCTCTTCACAGAACTTCCTCTCTTCCCTTGCCTTCAAAAGATCTTCCACTTAATTAAAAATTTTCCCCAGGGCGTCTTGTGTGGAGCTAATAATAAAAAAAGGACTAAAAATTGTCAATTTGGGAGGAGGGTATGGGTAGCACTAGGGATGTCGAAAGTGAAAAAAATATCGATATATCGATGTATCGATATTTATTAAAATATCAATATCGACGTCGATATATCGAGGAAAAAATATCGATGTATCGATGATATATCGGTCAAATTTTCAAAAGATTTTGTGTTTTTAATATAATAGAGTATTCAACTCAATATTGTCAATAGTAATTTTTATACACAATGTGCATTATTTTAATGTACAAAAATCTCAATAAAAATTAAGGTATTTTTATCAGTATTCATTTTTATTAGGTAATAATTACAAAAATGTCAAAAACTAAAAAGCTGTCTTCTAACTTATATGTCAACTGCGCCTCAGTAACATTTTATTGGCGTATTAATCTGTCAAAAAAGGACTTCGTGTTTGGAACAAGGTATAGTCAATAATCATAGACAATTGGGAACAATAGATTTGTAAGCTATTAATAGTTAATATTTCGACCGCCAGATGTCATGACCCAAAACAGTTACTTTTTTCCGTTCGTTCCTATACGGTTTTGGATTCTAGTGACTTTAGATACATAAATAAATAAAAAATATCGTTTTTGACACAATTTTCGGTATTGGATATTTTGAATCGATATATCGATAAATCGGATCAAAATATATCGGCTAAAAATATCGATGTATTGAATTAAAAATATCGATACTTTTTTAACAAGCCTAGGTAGTACCGCACCGGGAACCATTTATTGGATATTCAACATCTATGACATTGGTCACTCCAAGTGGTTCGCTACCCGGGTTCACGGGGTGGCAAGCCGGATCGGGAGAGACTTGGTTGAGGGAGATCTTTTGACATCTACAGCAGGACTCTCTCGGAACATGGCCTTGCACCGCAGTGGTAAGGATAGATGCATTCGTCACTATGATATATACTTCATAGATTCGTCACTTGGATACACCGACCCCATATCCCTACCCACCCCTCATACCTTTTTCCTTCCCAGAACTACCTCTTCTTCCTTTTCCTAAAAAGACCCTCCTACAGCATCCTTAAAGACGACATAGTCCCTGAGGGGATTTATTTTCCTCAGGGCCTCCTGTGGGAGCTATTGTAAAAAAAAACACTTGTTCATTTTTCCTTCCCAGAACTTCCTCTCCTCCCTTGCATTTAAAAGACCTTCCATACAGCATCCTCCACGGTAAATTATTTTTATCAGGGCCTCTTGTGTGCAGGTAATATTAAAAAAAACATGATTTAAAAATAGTCAGTTTTATAAAGTACCTTGTGGGGTGTTCACAATCCATCCCATGTGACTTAACTACATTATTTCTTAATTTTTTTTAAAGAAAGACAAACATTCCCGGGTCACGAATAACCCAACAATGTTTGAAAATCTCCTACTACCACCACAGGGAGGCGTCTACTAATATCTACAGGAATTCCAAAAACTGAAAAAATCGAACTAATATCTATGAGAATCAAAGTGTTCACGAATATCTACAGCTCAAACTGTTGATTAATATCTATGAGAACCAAAGTGTTGACGAATATCTACAGCACTGGCAGAAGTTGGATTTGCAATTATGTATAGCATATTGGAATAACGTAATATTGCGTATGCAGTTTAAAAAACTTAATTTATGTAAGTATGTATGTAAAAATCCCTAATATCGGACTATTGGACACATTTAGCTGATTAGTCCAACCTACGCTCTGTAGATATTAGTTCAACCTACGCTCTGTAGATATTAATCAACACTCTGAAGTTCGTAGATATTAGTTCAACATATGAGCTGTAGATATTCGTCAGACATACAGGCTGTAGATATTAGTATCTGGAGTCCCACCACAGAGGGCCGAAAATGTTGCTTGTGTTGTAATGGAGGACCTAGCCAACCGAGGAATCGAACACGCGACGCCCAGGTGGGACCCAAGCGCTACGCCCAATCAACCACTGACCTCAGTCTAATTAAGAATTATTTTTATCTTATATATATAAATAACAATTATAATTAAGAATTCAATACTTTCCATTATTTGTCATTAACCATTCAATATATCTTTAGCAGTATAAAAAAGATAGCTGTTTTATAATTTTAGGTAAAACTTGAAAAACTATTCGTTAAACGATTTGTATTAAAAAAATATATCCCGTCCCTTATTTAAGATATTAAGTAACATCTACCAAATTCCAAAGAAATTACTCACCCTCTCCCCTCCCGGATGCACATTTCTTTAAAATAAAATCCTTAACACAAAGAAGTCTCAAGCGTGTCACAAGGGGTCGTAAAAGGTTTATTTTGCTGGAAAGGGCTACAATAATATGATGCATTTGAGTTACTCTGGATTTCGAACTATTTTTTTTTCTATTTGCGTTACCCACTGTAGTCTAAGAACAACGCAAAATAACCACTTTCAGTTAATCTTTACTATAAATCTTGTTTTTTAAATTAACTCTGTTTTCTAGTTAAGTTTCAAACCAATAATGGATTATAAATAGTGATCATTATTTTCAACAAGTTCATTCATTTAGGCCAAAGATGGCGCCAGTAATTTCAAATGTCGCTGATTGTGTGATTATTTTTTTAACTTCTTCTTTTCCCAATATACAAATGAATTTAACTATAAAAAGCCCACGCCAGCTAAAAATTAACACTTCTCTAACTAAACTTGCATGGAAAATATATAGTATTGATTAAACCTTTGTCCGTTGAGTGGGGAGTAATGTGTCGGTAATAAAAACGATGGATTTAATTTCTCAAAGGGTGCTCATTTAAAAAAACAACACAACCATTTCTTCTTATATTAAGTCCTAACTTTTTCTACACAGGAGGCCCTGAGAAAAATAATTTCCCTCAAGGCCTATGTCATCTTTGAAGATGCTGTGTGGAAGGTCTTTTTGAAGAGAGGAAGGAGTGAACATGGTTTTTAAAGAGACCCATGTTGTAGAAAGGAGGAAACGCAGAGATCGGCAAATGGTTCCACAGCCAAACTGTTAAACTCAAGAATTACTCGTAGAAGCGGTTCGTTCTCAAGTGATAAATAATAATAAATATCAACCGTATACGTATGTTTAGCGCGCGTTTGGCGTGTTTCCCGACTATGCACCGGTGCCGAGGGAATAAGTGACGCAAATTCCTCGGAGCATCTTTCACAATACCGGTAGAACAAGGACAAAATTCCCACCCGAAGCCTGTGCTCTAAACTCTAAACCATAGATTCTCAACCTTTTTTTGCCCACCGCCCACTTTGAGAATATTTTTTTTCTAGCGCCCCCTAACTCATGAATCTGAAAATCTGAAACAGTAATTGTCGTCACGATTATATTTACCACAGCGGAGGGGGCGAATGGGAAGGGATGTGAAAAGATGGTATGGGGTGGGATGGTTTTCTCTGGGTCTCCAACCGCCCTCCTGAAAGTCAGAAAAGCTCCCCAATTTTCTCTCGGTCTTCTACCGCCCCCCTGAAGGGGTGAAACGCCCCCCAAGGGGGCGTTATGGCCCACGTTTATATGCTATGCTCTAAAACTCTAAACATTGCAATCAGTTTGTTAAGATGGGAGAATCATTCAAATGAATCATGGGAGAATCATTAACGTGGGCGATAAAGCCCCCAAGAGGGCGCTATCGCCCATGCTAATATGCTCTAAACATTGCAATCAGTTTGTTAACATGGGATAATCATTCAAACGGACCGCCCGTTCTGCACAGAGTCGAGGGTTTTTTTTCAGGTATTTTGGGTCTGCAGACTAGACCAGAGGTGGCTCGGTGGCTGCTACATTATAAGAACAAAAAGTATGGTTTGGATAAATTGAAACTTTCCTACCATTTCCGTTGAATAGAATTAAAACAAAAATGGTTTATTACCTTTGAAAAATTAATGATGTACCTACATATAAATACTTATTTAAAAAAATAGTTTCTTCCTTAGAAATGCATGAACGCACAAAAGAAACAACTTATTTAAAGTATAATTAACCCGTCCTATAACCCAAAAATAATTTTAAGACATTAAAACTTCATTTCCAATGTACTTTAGCATAAAAAACTTCTGTGGCTTGACTTCAGCTCACTTGTATATCTATTATCACTGTATAATTAAGAAATAGCTGTTTGTTTCTTACGAATAAGTACTTAAATAAATAAATAATTTTTTGACTAAAATTATTATTTTTTTTTTACATGAGCTCCACACAGGAGGCCCTGAGGAAAATAATTTCCCTCGGGGCCTATGTCATCTTTGAGAATGCTGTGTGGATGTTTTTTTTAAGGAAAGGACGGAGAGGAGAGTTTTGGGAAGGAAAAGGGTTTAAGGGGTGGGTAGGAATCTGGAGTTCAGTATGTCCTGGTCATCCGCAGAGGTGTTGGTTATCCAATAAAGGTTCCCGGGGCGGCGGTACCCATTCCCGCCTCCCAAATTATCTACGACTGTTTCCATTGGTTAACTTTTTTCTTTCTTACAAAATTATTCACAATATTAATAAAAACCGGTTTTGCACCTGAAAACGTGACATCTTCTCCTATACTATTATCCCATAACATTCATCTGTTTTTTTTTAACTTCAGATCCACACTGGAAGCCATAAGGAAAATAATTCCCCTCAGGGCCTGTGTCATCTTTGTGGATGATGTGAGGAGGGTCTTTTAAAGGAAAGGAAGGAGGGAAGTTCTGGGAACGATAAGGTATGAGGGGTGGGTAGGAATCTGGGGGTCAGTGGGTCTAGGAGTAACTCACCTATGAATCCCTCCCTCGTGCCACTGCGGTACAAGGTGATAGGTCAAGAGAGTCCTGATGAAGAGGCCAAATGATATCCTTCAATCAGACTCTCCCAATCCGGCCTGCCACACAGTGAGCTTAGGGTCATCCGCCGCCAAGACCTAGACAAACCTCACCCCGTGAACCAGAGCACCCCTGCTAAGTCACCAAACGTAGCGAACCACTTGAGGTTACCTATATTATGCGAGGTGTTGGTTATCCAATAAATGGTTCCGGCGGTACCCATACCCGCCTCCCAAATTGAAAAGTAAAGAAGAAAACAAAAATAACGCATTCTATAAGTGCCAATCACGGATAACAACAATAAGCAATATAACTTGTACCGAGTTTTATTGTATTTATTGAACTAATTTTCAAAATATCACATGTCAGTTTCATGCTTAATTTCCACGGAAACAACTTAAATCTGTTATGCCTGTAGATATCTGTTGTGCCGTCAACCATACATGCTTAAACCGATATACGTTAAACGTGTGTGTAAAGGCTTCTACGGGGACAGAAAGCATGTCACATCCGGCGGAGGGAGGCTGCGACGGAGGTATAAAAAGCCAGCATCCCTCAGAGCTTTCACAGTTAACCTGCGGCTTCAGTTCTACAGACACCCGAGAAGCCTTCAATTCATCCCCGAACACCTAAGCAAATTTTGTCAAAGTTTTAAGTTTATTTTTTGTTAGCGGAGATTTTAAAACTAACTAAGATGATGTTTGTAAATATTGTGCTTTTGGGTCTGGTAGCTGCAACAGTACAAGGAGCAGGTAAGATCTATTATGTTATTTACTTAATCTTTATGTTATTCATGTATTTAAATTTTTATTTGCACGTTTTAAATCGATTTTTTCACTTTTGCTCCAACAGCCAAAAAAACTATTACATTACTTAAATTTGGCAATTTCAATTTGTTTCTGCGTAAGGGGTGGTCAATTCTTTTACAAAAAAACAATAATTTAATCGCGATTGCAATTGGCCAAATTAACACCAAGTTACAAAAAATTATTAAAGTACTTTTAAAATTTAACTATTTAGTTAATATGTTCAGTGAGCGCTATAATGCTAAGATATGATATACATATTATATCTTCTTTAAATGATAATTTTTTTTAAACCTTTTTTGTTCTTTGATATCCTCTTTACATCGCCTTGACATTATTTGTGATCATGGACTTCTCGCTATTAATAGTATTAAAAAACTTAGTGTTACGTTGTTACAATTGTTTCGTAAACCTTTGTTGTTCTTTGATATCCTTTTTGTATCGCCTTGACATTATTCGTGAAGTTATCACAGATATCTTGCAATTAATATTGTCAAAATACTTAATGTCCTCATATTCATGTTCCATTCGTAATTCACACTAGTTGAAAAGTGATTTAGTGTAAAACATTTAAATGTTCATTTAAATATTTAAATTTATTTATTTACGTTACTTTATTCATGATAAAACATTTTATGTCAAATTAGATCGGCACCTAATCATAACTTCATTCATATTATATCTACGTGTATTGTGTAAAGTACGTTGCATTATGTTATCATTTTCAAAATTCACAAAATCAAACACTGTCAATCAAATTCTAAAAAATCAGTATTTTCACAAAATTGGTATTAAATATCTGCTCTCTTAAAATCTGGAAATTATTGGAACAAATAAAAAAATGTTCTGGAAAACCAGGAAAGATGCATTCAAATTCAATTGCATTTGTTGAAAAATTTATCCATTCCGCAAAATGCAAATTAATCAAAATCCCGCAGGATTTTATTTCCATTAAATTAAACTCGCCACAACTTTTATACTGATTGATTTTAGTGGATTTTTTAAATAAAGAAATACAAACACATTATTACTGTGGAGCTCTTCAGGTGATTCTATGGGTTTTACGTATTACCTGGACATTAAATTTAAGTTGTAGCAGCATGTAATTAAATGTTAAAGCCATTTCATCATTGTTCATATTTCCATTCATTTTTTATCACGCAGCTGTGAGCAGTAATGACGACGGTAAGTTCTTCCAATCATATCGCACTTATTTTCTTCGCGCTTTTAATTATTTTCTTTAAAAATAAATAAATAGTTATCGACATTTGAAATCCCCATACAGTCAGCATTAAAAACCGAAAATGAAGCACGAGGGTCGAGAAAATTTAATAATAGATATTTTACGAAACTGTTACTGTCACTGTCGCTGTGATCCCTCGGAATATAATATGATCATCTTAATAAAATAGTCAAAATCGAGGTTTTGTATTCCCCATTTTTCTCCACCAAAACTAGACCAATTTATAAGATTATTTTTACCAACTGTATTGGAATATGTATGTACGTTTTGCTTTTTTTTTAAATACTTTGCATAGTTGGTGTAATAAATGCTTGTTAATGGCGTTCAAACCAGGCGATTTTAAGAATTATTGGAATAAGAAGTAAATCATCAAAAAAAGCAAAGCGTACCGACATGCTAGTGGTTTTGTATCTATATTGTATTAAAAATATTTGCACTGGTATTAAAATTCAAAGAGGATATACAGAGGACATAGAGGATATTTGTATGGACAAAACGCCGCGCCGCCTGGTTACCTTTTATGATTGTAAAAATTTGAACCGGCACTGCTTGGGTGGGAACCCGACTCTTTAACCCGTCGACTTCAAACAGGTGAAAAATATTCACACAATATTGTATAATGTATATAATATTAGAGGCGCTGAGATGCTCGTTGGTTCCACCGCCATTTTTTAATGGCCTCCGAGTGCTGATCTATTTATTTGACTTTTGGTAAATGTTGCGGGTTCGAATCCGCAACAGGACTAAAAAAGCTAGCAGAGATAATGTATAAATGAAGATAAAGCAAGAAGTGTGTCTCCCAACAGACTTACTTATTTGTATATGGCATTCAGTCATGTACTATATAATTATTTAAGCAATTGGTTCATTCATTCGTCATATCACTGAGAGACCAACAAACAAAACCTTCTATTAACATAAGTTATGTAATTAGCAATTTTTAGAAAATTTATTTTTCTCTTAAAAAGAGATTTTATCTAAGTTATGTAAAAATATTTCACCCAAAAGCTCATGGCGATAAAATCTAGGGGGATGGCTGTTTAATGTTATTGTAACTAATCGTGGCTAGATACTTTAAGTAAAGATAACCATAAGTAAAGATAAACACTTGCAATGATTTAAAAAGTATGTATTTAGAATTAGGTAGAAACTATTAGGGGTAAAACGGTTTGTTTAATCCATTCGATTCGCCGGTTAAATATATATATATATATTTTTATTAAATATTATAATTTGAGATTTTACTCATAAAGTTTAAAAAATTAATAATGAATATTTTTTATTCCGTGTTGGCGCATGCTAATTGCTGGATTTCGATCTACAAACATGCAAATATGAAAATAGATTCGGTAAAAGCGTGTACAGAATCTATTTTTATTTATTCCTTTTTATGTTATAAAATACAATAAATAAGTAGTTTTCATAAATTTGGACACCGAACGTTTCAAAAGAATTATCATTCAAAAAAGGAATAAACTTTAATTTTTCCCGCTTGGAAAAATTTCTAAGCTCGTTTGCACATGATTGAAATTACGTACTAGTTGGGTTGAGCTATAGATATTCCAGGATAGACTGTGCAAAATGTCTTGATGCCATGGTTTTTGCTATTTTCAACATTTTATTAATGCACGAATTTTTACGTTTGCCATCAATTTTGTAAAAGGTCTAATTACCTAATATTATTCGTTCCACTGAAAGCTCCATTGTAACGTCCCTTTCTGTTACATGCATCGTTTATGAGAGAGATGAAGATGTTATAACAGAGCTATAGGCGGTATAGCTTTAACAGGCATATTCCAAGAATAACATCCAAAAGGGTACCTAAAGTGAAAAAGAAGAATATTTTATTAGAAAAAAATATTGTTTCAACTTTTATAAAGTAACATTTCTCCATTTCAACTTTCAAAAAGCCAACAAAACCAACTTTCACGCCGCAATATAAAATTCCACTCATGTCCACTTTATATTTATTCGACAATATAGCGGGAGATGATTCTCAAGCATATATTCAGATTTTTCCTTTCAAACTTTAAACTCTAGAATTGAAAAACTTCAATCCATTTTCCGGGAGATTTTTATTGTTCCCAATAGGCCGCGGGAGCTTTTCCATACAAATAGGTATCTGGAAGTTTTTCAATACGTAGGGATGGAAATATTACAGTACAATATTCAGGTAAATTGACAAAACAAATATTTTCATTTGATATCGAATGATAGTCTACCGTTTCCATAGCCTGAGAGGGAAACATCTTCCGAAATTGAATGACAACATTGTTTCACATTTTGTTTACGATATCGTACTCACGGAATACATACGTACAGAGAACCATAATATGGAAATAAAAATATGGATCCATAACGAGCAATTCTTGAATCATGCAATAGTTTTTGAAATGCAAAGGAAGAGAAACCCTGTAACATTCTTTACTTTATTTGCACCAGCTCTTCAACACTAACTTAAAACGTAATTGTCTATATTAATATTAAGGTTGTCTGGGGTAGAGTGCACTAACTTCTAATTGTTGTTTTCCATGATAAAATATGTTTTCCTTGGAAGAATTTTTTTTTTCTTAAAACAATTCGACTTTTAAACCTGAAAAATACATCGGAATTTCGAAACAGGTTATTTATCTTTTTTACTTGAACTAATCTTTAGAATTACCTCCCGGGGTTAGTGCTCGTTACTACCGGGCAAAAATCATCCAATTGTAATTATTATTTTAAGCTGTTGTTTTTTTTTATATTTATTCCACGCATGAGGCTTTATGGTTTCCTTTAAGACCTACACCAACTTTGGGGATGCTTTGAGGGTTAGTTGTAATATGGGTCATAACGACACATGTTGTGGAAGGGAGGAAACAAATAAGTCTGCCATAGCCGAGTAGATGAACTCATCGAGTTCTCTTGCGGAAAATACCAACCGAGTATCTCTTGGCTAGTTCCCAGAAGCACCTATCATTGGAAAACCATCAATTTGAACTCATAAAATGTCAAAAAATATAATATTATTGTACTTTATTTTATTCGAATACTTTATTTTTTTACTGATGAAAGTTACACACATCAATCTGATATTTAATCATTAAAAAAGAAGAAAATACTAATAGATCTAAACGAAACGGAACAAGACAGAAAATAAAATAAATATTTATTCCAGACTTGCAGAAAAAGTCAAAAGGTGTCCCACATAAATAAAAATCCGATACATTCTCTACGTAAGTTACAAATAAATTCACGTTAAGCTCTACATATATTCATGCATAAATCCAGCAGCCAAAAAATTAGTTATTTCTAATTATTGTTAATTCTGAATTTGAAATATGAGATCGACTTAAATGACCTAAAAAAATCAGGTCATAATGGCCGAGTGGTTAGTTATTTCGGTCGTGAGACCGAGACCGAGATCGTGGAACGTTCCCAGTTGCGACCTTTACCTTTTTATTTTCTGTGTCTTAATCTGTTTCATATTTCGATTTATTATTATTATCTTCTTCTTCGATGATCTATTATATTAAATAATTATTATTGAAGGAAAGTTTTCATCTGATAAAAACAGAACACAATTAAATCCATGTCCTTCTAAATATATAAGATGAAAGAAAAATTTCCGTTCGTGAAGTGCGGTACAATAGAAAAACCAATTCAACTACTTTTACAATTATCAGAATTTTTTTTACAAAATTATTGAAGGGTGCCCAATTTTGTGAAAATTGTTGTGGTTTTCTTGGAAAAGCCTCTAATAAGGGGTGTGTTTGTTTCTTTGATGTTACAGCAGTCCAGTCCAGCTATAAGGCTCGCAGGGGAGGCACTGTGGGGCTGTTTCCCTTCCCGAGGGTAGGCAGGGCGCAATTCGGAAAAAGCTGGCAAGTTGTTCCTGAAGAATTCGCAGGTAAATACATTTTTAATCAAATTTCTCTAAACCCACATAAAACGGAAAATTCTTTCCAATCACCTTTCCAATTGTTCTATAAAAAAAGTATTCACAGCCATATCAAGAGTATCTACAATGGATAAGAATATTTTTTTATTGAGATATTTCACCGTCAATAACATTTGGGAGAGCCATACTTACAGCATGGTGGGCAAATATAAAAAATTCACCAAAAAAATTCAACACCCATAAAATAATTTTTATTTAAATACGTCTATTGTGTCGAGACAATTTTAATAACAGGGACCATTTATTATTTTTACTAGCTGGTACCCGGCATGCGTTGCAATGCCATTTAATAAAGAAATTGTTTCTCCCTGCGTGTCCTTTCCCATTCGTCTCGTTCCCTTTCCGCCTCCCCTTCCTCTCCCGCATCCCCTTTCCCTTTCGCGTCCCGCTACCCCCGCCCCGCGAACCCTCTCCCGAGTTCCCCCCTCCCGCATTCCATTCATTCAGTCCGGATACATTCAGTTTTCAAACAGCTCGCGTGCCACCTATTGAAATTTTTTATACAAATTTCATAATGCCAGAGCTCACCAGTAGCTTAATACAAACCTTGTCCTGACCTTAACGAATACAACAACAAAAAGAATTATCCAATTTGGTGCAGTCGTTCGGAAGTTATGCGCGTACATACATTTCGGCAATTCATTTTTATTTGTTTAGATTCAGATTAGATTTTTGAAACACCTTGATAGAAAACCTATTTGAAATAGCGATAAAGATAGGTACTATTCTTCAGTAGTCAGATAACCTAATCTTTTGAATTCTTGTTTTAACTCGACAATTTTGTGTATAGTCTGTCTGTATATTTGTCAGCGTCCTTGAGGTGATTTTTTAGAAAAACGGCACGATAGTAGCTTATTCACAAACTTCACGTACATATCATCAATATCCAGATTGGAGAGATTCATGAAAATGCAAAGAACTCCAAGAGTACTTGCGCCTGCCAACCGTCGTGCCTCATATCTGCTTCGGTTCCATTACGATAGTAGCTTAGTCACAAACTTCACGTTCACAGATGGTTTCCGTATGGCGCGGCGTAAGAGTTGTACTCGGAGTCGAATTCTTAAATTTCAACCGTACAGTCGCTAGGGTATTAATACTGTCAGATTACCTAAAATTCGCTAAGTATGCTCCGAAAATTAAAAAAAAAACACATCTGGTTCTGTTATTTAACATGCTTTATGTATGAAAAAATTGACAATGTTAATTTAAATGCTATTTAACATAGATATCGCGATATTTTGCTCTATTTAAAAAAAAGTCGCGCCATGTTAAATATTTTCACGACAGTCGCTTTTTAATAGTTTTTTATTAGTGCGCTCCCTCTTTCATTCGTATTTGCATATCTCCCTTCCAAATCATCTTTAGTAATTTCATCTTTAGTAAGTCTTAACTTTAGACCATCCCCTAAAATCGGAATGCTGATCAATCAATCAAATTTAAATAAATCTTTGGATGGGTTGTTTAAAAAAATTTGAACAACTCATCAAAATTTTAAAGTAAATTTTCACCTCTGTGAAAGTTACATTCAAGTTCTATGAAGCAACCGGCCTATAATGATATAATAACAGGACTTGAATAGAACTTACACAGAACATGAAAATTAACTTTGAAAATATTGGTGTCATGACGTGTTGCGCTACATCCTTCTTTCCAGTTACGTTACAGTAGATAACACCCCAAACAGTACATAACATACAGTAGATAACAGGCATAATAACACCCATGAAAATCTAAATTCAAATTGATAATTTGTTCTAATTTTTTTAACACTTCATCAATAACCAGCTTTTTTGTCAACATAATTACAATCTAGTTCCACCACGATAAGTTTCAAAAATAGAACTCTTAAATCAATATGTGGTTGTTTATCATATTCCAAAAGCACCCCAAAAATGTAAACGTGTCATCCTTAAGTAACCACCCGTTGTTGTCCTATTTCTATTGCAACACGTATCACCCCAAAGATACCCTCCCTACTTGCCTTGTACCCCCGACCTGCCAATTCATTAATGGCATGTTATGCGGTTTTTTTACACGATGCGATGCTTATAAAATGGGTGTTAAATTTCTGCAAAGTCATTAATAGTAAATTTAATAATTTACATTTTCTGCTTCATTACTTCAATTAACATGTCAGGTATTAAGTTGATTGCATGATTACAATCTGTATGGATGAAATATGCATCCACGATATGTTGCAATGGTATGAAGTCATGGAAACAATATTAACATCACGATATCAAATCATCAATCATATTTGGGAGGCGGGTATGTGAAAACCATCACCTCTACCACAGGTTTAATAACCATCACCTCCGCCATCACTTTCACCCCAGATTTCTACACACCCCCCGTACTTTTTTCCTTCCCAGAACTTCCTGGGAAGTCCATGAAGGAAACACATTGCGTTATGTAAACATAATCACACATTATTTTTATGGGGTTAATAAAATCAATGCTCTATGGATGTGAAACATGTACCTTGATAGTAAATACCATGAACAGGTTAGAGGCTTTTGAAATATGGCTTCACCGGAGAATGCTCAAGGTCCCATGATCGCCAATACAGAAATTCTCAGGCGGGCTAAAGCAGATAGAGAACTGCTTACATTAATAAAAATCAGGAAAATTTCATATCTGGGTCATATGCTTCGAGGGGAGAAGTATCACTTGCTCCATTTAATATTGAAAGGCAAGATAGAGGGTCGCCGAGGGCCTGGTAAGAGACAAATGTCTTGGCTGCGTAATATACGAGAGTGGACCGGCATTAGAAGCGTGGAGGAGCTATTCCGGGCAGCGCAAGACAGAGAAACATTTTCAAGAGTGATCGCCAACGTCGGGGGGACCTGATACGGCACACAAAGAAGAACAATAAAAAATAAGAAATAAATTCAGTGAAAAAATTCATGTGAAAAGAATTTGTCCATATTTTTTATAACGTGATTGGTAACTCCCCGTCAAAACCTCCACAAGTCCTGATGAAAAACGAGAAAATTAAATGAATTTGTCATTAATAGCGGTTCTGTCCTTGAAATAAAGGCTTAATTAATCTAAACGGCTTTGAATTGTGTCACTTTGAATTATGTCAACAATCACATAGGTCATTAAGGTAGTACTATAGAAAATACAGAATAAAAACAAAGCCTTATTTGTATGGTGTCATGACGCAATGTTTTGTGAGGCTTAAAAATAGCTACAATAAGAGCGATTAAGTGGTTATTTTTTAATTAGTATTCCATTTAGGTCAGGAGGCTATTTCTTTTCATCAACCCAATGTAAATATACATTTTTACCTACCTAAGTAAATACATACATACATGTATTTACTCCGTATTTACTACGTATGCTTGCTTGAAATGGCTTGACCGGATCTGAATGTAGGTAGATCTGGATGTAGGTGATCTGTCAGGAACTTCCCAATCGTTCTTTTACTTCTCATTCCCTTCCCCACTCCTTTTGGCCTCACAAAATACCCTCATAATTTTAGGTGCCATACTCTGACTGGCTCTTCGCAAATATAATTTGTAAGTTAGCTTGAAAAATCTAACTTTCTCATTCACTAATATTCAAAAAAGCAAATGAGAAAGAATCAAATACATCATAATGACACTTCGTTTCAACGACGTGATAATTTTTTTAAAAACTTAATTCTTCTTTATTAGTTCTAGGCTTCAATTTAATGTCAAATGCCTGCCTAACTAGGAAAACCTGTCTCGAGAGCAGGCGCTATAAAAACATGAACAGTTTATAATAAAAGCAATAACACATATGGTAAAAATACAAATAACAAAATATTAAAGTATTAGGACAATCATCATCGTACCATTGAAAAAATACATACTCATACTTTTGGTAATATTTTTAAAGTTGGATCTGTTTTGGATGGAAATCCAGGACCTGGTGTCAGATTTATATTGATACATTGTGTTTTGTTTAATGGCCAGTGGAAATGCATTGTATAATTTTGATACAAAGTATTAAAAATTTCTTTGGCCAAAAGCTGTTATAGCAAAAGTGATAGGTGATTATGCCCTTTGGTTCTAGTATCTCGAGCAGTTTGGACATTTTCAAAGATAGTTCTGTGTCTGAAGAGGTGTGCTGGTATGTTTTTGGCATAAAGCTGCCTAATGTCCAAGACATTAGATTCTCCTGACGATTTCATCCGAACTGCTTGTGGTCGGTAGTTTTAAAATAATCTTCATAATGAGTTTCTGAGCTTGAAAAAACTGACCTGATTAAAACTAACTGAAAAATTAGGCCAATGGTTTATGAGAATGGTGAGTAGGGATTTGAAGGACTCCTTTATCACTTGAGCAAAGAGAGAGCCCATTTTAACGAAACATCAAATAATATTTTGGCATTAGATTTTTAACAGCCTCCATATAACGGCATTTAAAAACTAAACCCTTATTACAACATGATTTGAGATTTATTTTTCGCCATAATCTACCCATCTACCCTGATGATGGACAATGAAATACTGATTGTTGGCTAAAAGAGGAGGAAGTGCAACAGTGCGTAATAACGCGAAGGCCAATTAGATATAATACCAAAATTATGTTCTTTCCATCAGAACTCCACTCCGACACCAAGCGCCAAGGACTCATCCCCTTTCCCCGTGTTGGCCGTTCTATGTCCATGGAGCCTCAGATGGGTCAAGTCACCAGGTGGGGGGCCAACGGAGATGCAGGCGGCGGTATGTGGTTCGGACCCAGACTCGGCAGGCTTTCTAAAAGGAACAGTCTCAACGGACTGAGCGAGTATGCCCCCTGGACAATGATTGCTTTGAGAGGTGAGAAAACCGGAGGCGGCTACCCTTTGAGGTCATTTATGCAATGACCGTCCAAAATATTAATATTTACAATATTATTAACCCTTTGAGTATTTTGTGTATTTTACGACACAAACTGAGATGGCCCCTTAAAAGTCACTATGTCTCTTTTGTAGTACGGTGAGGTAAGTATGATTTAAGCAGGGTTAGAAAGAATCAACACCATCCTTTGCATTTGCATCAAAAAGTTTACCATAACCCTTCTAAACAATTGTAATCATCATCATCACTATTGGCTCTACAACCCCTGGTGGGTCTTGGCCTCCTCAAAAATCTTCCTTCACTCATCTCGGTTTTGTGCCAGCTCTCTCCAGTTTAGAAGCTCCAAGATAGATATGTCTTTGAGGACGTTGTCGCTCTATCTTAGTCTTGGTCTTCCCAGGCTCCTTCGCCCTATTGGTCTTGAGTTCAGCAGGGACTTTGGTGCTTGATGCTCGGTCATTCAATTGTAAGAATTGTAATATATTCCAAAAATTCATCGATCCTAAATGCTTTCATGTTTGCGAAAGGCGTGTCAAAATTTGTGATGTTTTATCAATTTTATTGCTTTAAATAAAGCCAAAAAGTGTAGTGATATTAATCTTTATAACACCGGCCTTCTGGCCACCAGTTATGAACATTGGCTTCCCTTTTGTCTGTTCTCGTTCATTGAAACCAATATTTATTTTTAGATTATTAGCCTATTCTTCGCGTAAACTACTGCTTCTATTTCATTACCAGGACATCAAGCAATGATCATCTGTTGTCTCACTTGAGATTGGAGATTGTATTAGCAAACTTTGACAAACCTCTAATCTTCTTTTTATAATCCTGGTACCTGGTACCAACAGATTTAAAATGAATCCTAAACTCCAGTGAAACTAATTAAGCCTTAAATCATTGTTAAATTCTGATATTTCAAAGACCACACATAGGTAGGATATACATAAAGAATTCCAGATGACAAGATATATAAACTCATGAGCAAATACGCGAAGAAGGCTGTAACACCAATTATTGACAGTGATGAAACGTTACATGGTACTCTGCTATAACTTTCAATAATGTCAAACCCTGATGAGCATTCTCACGATTAATGAGGATTATTCTTCATCATAAGCCATATGGTATTAAGCTTTTCACAAAGACGTTCCTTAAATATCTTTAGTTTTTTTCGATTATTATCTCACCCATTTCAACGCATTCTGTTCTCTTTAGATCAACCCCATCTCATATGATGTGGACGAGAAAACTACGTTTCATGTTTTTTTTTGTTTTTCCTCTGCAGAAATGACTTCCCAGCGCGACTTCACTCCTCGTCTTGGAAGGGAATCTGAAGAAACTGATGACGACGATCTGGACCAGGACCCCAACGAACAAGATGCTGCGAGAACCGTCTAAAGTCTAATCAGAAAGATCAACTCTTAACCCCAGACCAGCTACCGACCTGGACATATCTATGCAAACCAAAACGCTTCGCTTAAGAATCCTCAATATGCCGATGTATAAATAATAATAATAATAAAACAGTATGTAATTAATTCAACTACTTTTGACTTTGGTCTTGGCCACATAAAAAGTGTTGAAACATCAATTTTGACGAATGCTAATAAAACCCAATAATAAATTGACCAGCGCTTAAGAATCCATTAGGCAAAGCAATTATTTTAGTTAAGGTTACAATATTGAATATTCAACTTATTATTTATGATTCGATAATGTCGTAAGCTTTCTATCAATTGGAAATATAATCAAAAGAATACCATTAAGCTGTACCAAAAGATAATAATAAAAAATGTACCCTAGATTGTATCAAATTTTTATAAAATTTTTAACATCATTTTTAAAAATTGTTTCAATTGCTTTGTTGTTTTGGCATACTTACATAAATGTATGATGTTATAATAAATACTATATATTGGCGTGCACCAGATAGTCAAAATTTACGAAGAAAGAGTGTAGTTTAAGACAAATGTATATAAATATTGTTATTAACTTATTACGCCTTTATGCTAATGTCTAGTTTTCTTTGGCTGGGTTTAAAACCTTTGCAAATTGTATTAAAAAATAATACGATTCGCAAAATAAAAAACTAGGTTTTGGTATAAAGATTTACAATTTAATCTTAACATATTGAATTAATTATGTACTTAGAATACTGAATAAAAATATAATTTATGCATGGGAGTTTTTATTTTCATTAAAAAATACAAATTGTATAACCTACTTCAGCAACATGGTTTGATTGTTGGGGCTGAAATATTCACCATGTTTAGCCTGAAGCACTAGCCACGGATAATGTGTTCTCATTGTATTCTTTGTTATTATAATACGTGGGTAGATATTTCCATGCAGGAAAATGGTTTTCTTGCAGGTAATCAAAACAAAGAGAATAAAATGCTTAGGAAATACATACGTGTCGAATATTATCTAATTTCGTAGTTGGCTTTTCTTAAATGACTCCAGTTTGCTGTTGTTGATGGTTCTCATTGAGTCGTCTGCCAATCTTATTTGTGGACAACTTTGACTTAAAGTTTCGAAAAATAGTTCTTCTAAAGTTTAGTTTTTACTTTATGATGACCATCATTATCAAATTTAAGTCAAAATACAATACAAACAAAACCTACGTGTTACGATAACAATGATCTCTTCATCAGGATGGTATACTACAGTGATTAAATATAGATGAAAAGTGAGCTAAAGAACAGGAAACAAATCCCAGAAAATTGATGAATGAGTGGGGGGGGTAGTTAATTAGGAAATTACTTGGTCGTTAGGTTGGAAAATATCCATAAGAGAACGTAGGCGTCAGTGGGTAATCCAACGATGACTTCTTTATCGGCCTTTTGGAATTCAGTTCGCTACCTCAAATGTCTCATTATTTCCGATTGTATTTGCTCACATTTATCCGAAGATAATAGACTCCTAACATTTCTCCCACCTCATTACCGGGCGACATCTAAAAATCTTACTTTAAATTTTTTAACTTCCGCCTAAATAACGCATTCTTTACAATAAAACACTTTCTTGATCGATACTAGAAACCCTTATAATCGGGAACGAGTGTGTGGGACGGCCTGAAGCCTAACGTCCTCTCTTTCATATGCTCTTAAAATCTCTCTGTTGCTAGAACCTGACTGCTTCCTCAGCTCGGTTCTGAACTGGAGGGTCGAACCTGTATACTAGAGACATCTCTTTGATAACTATATGAACCCAAGAAGCTACTAAACTTTACATGTCACCAAATTTCAATGTCCAATTGATGGTTCAAAGCTCAAAAAATTAAGATAACAATGACATTAAGAGCTCAAAATTTTATTTTTTGTTATTTTCATTATACCGCGTACGAGTGCCAACTGTTTCCAACCGCCTGGAGCCAGTGATACTATGGCATCTCTATCTTCAACTACAAGTAGTGGGAAAGGCAAAAGACATTTCAAGCAAAGTTTCAATTCTTAACTGGTCTTTCACCAGGATGAAACTGAGAGTATAATCCACTCTGAAACATGCCGTAAATATACTATATTATTTGGTTTACTCAGACCAAAGCTGTGCAAAACTTAATGATATCAGGGCTTCCCGCTCGAGAAATTATTATGCCGCTTAAGGCAAACAGAATTCTATTTTTGAGTTGAACAAAGAGAAATAAATGTGAAGAATCAAAGTTCTTATTTTAGAATTGAGATATTTTAAGTTTATAAATGGTTGAAGCACCCACATTCTTGATGTCGTGATAACATACCTCGAGATATTTCTAATAAATAAAATTGGTGTAGTTTTAGATTGAAAAGCTCAGAAATAGATTAATGTTTTATTTTATTTTTATTTGCCATGATGCAACCCAAGAATTCCAATTACCCGGAGGAGGTGAATTATAACATCCCCGCTGTCACGGCCGATACCGCAACACGAAACTGTGACTCTAAATCCCTTTTTTTTGTTTTGAGTAAATACCAAATAATTGTGTTTTGAAATTCAATCGTAATTCAATAGGAATTGAGAGGAAATCTCTTACCTTTTGACGGCGTACTACGGCGATGCAGGATCGATCCTGGCTTTCAGCACTGAAACAACACCAGGCTTCTACGAACGACAGTTTTTTACGATAAAAAGACGAAATCTTGCGATATTTGCAATATTATCCACGAGAGAGCTGTGACCCATGTCACGAACAAAATTCAACTGCCCAAGTAGGTAGGGTAAACTTGGGCGATAATATTGTTCCATTATTTCCTCATGTAGGTAGGTTCATCTTCTTCTCCTGGTAGAGACTTTTGAGGAAAGGAGGAAGAGAAAGGAATGCATGATTACTGAAGGACTTGAGGAAAATGGATTTAGTTTTCTAAAAGACTGTTTCAGAACCAAACATTCCGCCGACCTTGAGGAAATATGATATTTTCTCAACAACTATATGCGAAAGAAAAGCAATGAAAAACGAAAGCAAAATAACTAATTAACCTAAGTATTGAACAAGACAAAAATAAAATAAAATTAAAATTAATTAATCGATGGGTAGCTTATACAATTTGACTACGGGCCGCTTAAAAATGCCCTGAGGGGTTCTTACAGTAGCGACACGAACCATTCCATCGGCGCCGGGGAATAATTCAACCACCCTCCCGACAGGCCATCGCATTGGGGTTGCTTGTGAATCATCTATCATGACTAGATCGTCAATGTTCAAGTTAGGAGTTGACGTTGCCCACTTGTTGCGTTGTTGAAGAGTATGTAGATATTCTTTTCGCCAACGATTCCAAAAATGTTGGGACATCTGTTTCAATAGTTGCCAACGCGACAAACGATTCATTGGTACATCCACAAAATTTTCTTCAAGAACAGAAACAAGAGGAGCCCCAATTAAAAAATGTGCAGGAGTTAACGGGTCCAATTCGGATGGATCCGACGACAACGCTCCAATTGGTCGCGAATTTAAAATGGCTTCAATGCGAGTCAGAACAGTAGTTAATTCTTCGAAGGTCAGGATTTGATCTTCCACAACCCTCTTCAAATGGTGTTTAGTTGACTTAATACCAGCTTCCGACACTCCATTAAAATGGGAAGCGGAGGGCGGAGAAAAATGCCAAGTAATTGAACGAGCGACAGTTGCGTCAACAAGTTTGTCAGTGTTTTCCGATGCATGTATGAATTTAGAAAGACCAGTATGATATCTGTTAGTTCCAATAAAATTGGTGCCACAATCGCTATAAATATTTTGGCATATACCGCGTCTAGAGATGAATCTATCTAATGCTGCCACAAACGCTTCAGTAGATAGATCTGAAACTAATTCAAGATGAACGGCTTTGGTCGATAAACAAACATAAAGACATAAATAGGCCTTATAAGTTTTTGCGCCGCGACGTCTACTTTCGCGTACCAAAAAAGGACCTCCAAAATCTGTTCCGACATTTAAAAATGGACGACCTTCTCGAAAACGGGAAGCGGGTAAGTTACCCATCAAAGGGAAGCTACCACGCGGGTTATTTTTAAAACAAGAAATGCATTTACTCAATCGATGTCGAATTACGTTCCTTGCCGAAATTATCCAATATTTTAATGATGTTATGGATTGGAGTGCACGAGGACCTGGATGAAGGTACATGCTATGGTAATAATCAATTATTAAAGTTGTCAAATGACAT
Source organism: Limnephilus marmoratus (assembly GCA_917880885.1). NCBI lineage: Eukaryota > Metazoa > Arthropoda > Insecta > Trichoptera > Limnephilidae > Limnephilus > Limnephilus marmoratus. Next base: position 31,628,499 of record OU862931.1, read on the forward strand.
TGCTTCGGTAAAATAATAGGATGGTGAGCATTTTCTGAAATCGGTGCAAGGCGAATTCGACCACCGACTCTCAAAACACCATTTTCATCAATAAATGGGGCGAGTTTTTGAAGCTGTGTTGAGCAAATGCGATGGGAAGAGATTTTGTTCATATCTTGTTGAAAATAAATTGCTTGAACAAGCTTAATGCAACATTGCAAGGCTAAATTATTTTCTTTTAACGAAAGTGGGGATAACCCATTGAAATTGATAATCGATTTCGAACGTAATCTATTGATAAACCGACGACACCAACATATAACACGAAGTAATTTCGATAATGATGAAAACTTCAATAAAAATTCTTCGTCACACGTTGACATATTTGTAGATAGAGTAATTAAATTTTTTGACTTATACTCTGGTAACTGGTCCACAGAGATATTTGGAGGCCTAACAAATAACCATTCCTCCAACGGTGTTGATATAAAGTTAGGTCCTTTCCACCATAACGACGCGTCAGCGATTTCACTGGGAAAAGCTCCTCGCGAACCCAAGTCTGCAGGATTTTCTTGCGATGAAATGTGATACCAATGTTCATAATGTATATTTTGTATTATTGTTTCAACACGATTTGCTACAAAAGTTTGCAATAGAAAAGAAGGTGTCTTCAGCCATGCCAATACAATAGTTGAATCGGTGAACGCGACAGTCTTTTCTATTTGAAGTCTGTCTTTATATACTTCTTGACAATAAGTCAACAAATTTGCTAATAAAACTGCTCCTAACAATTCCAGTCGCGGGATCGATGTTATATTTATGGGGGCAACACGAGATTTTGCTAATAAAATGTGGCTGGATATTTCTGTGTTATTAATCACTACCAGATAAACAATTCCACAGTATCCTCTTTCAGAGGCGTCCGCAAACCCAACAAGTATGCATCGACTGGTGGGAGAAGTTGCGACATATCGATCAATTTTTAAATTGGCGAGTGATGGAAGCTCTTTTATATATTTCTTCCATTTCAAATTCATGTCCGAAGGGATTTCTTCGTCCCAACCAATTTGAATTTTCCATAAATTTTGCATATAGCATTTAGCAATAAAAACGACAGGATTAATAAAACCTAATGGATCATATAGACGTGCAATTGTCGATAAAATTATGCGTTTGGTACAGTGGTCACTAAAAACATTATGAATTTTATATGTAAATTGATCAAGCGACGGTATCCACTGAATACCTAAAATATTAAGGTTTTTCCTGTCAGTATCCGACTCAAAACTTAAGGGTACTTCCCGGTAGCTGACAGGAATGTCTTCCAATATTTCAGGATGGTTACTAGACCATTTTCTCAATTCAAAACAACATTTTTGAAGTAATGCAATTAATTCCACTATACAATGTCGAGCGCTTTCCAAAGTTTGCGCACCACTGATAATATCATCTACGTAGGTATTTTCAATTAATATAGTAGCAGCCTTTGGAAAATTCAATTTTTCATCGTTTGCTAATTGATGAAGGGAACGAATGGATAGGTATGGAGCACTTGAGGTGCCATATGTTACTGTTTGTAATTCAAATTCCTTTACAGGATGATCAGATGATTCTCTCCACAAAATATGTTGATAACGGCGAGATTTCTCATCCACCAGTATTTGCCTATACATTTGACGGATGTCAGCTGTAAAAACGATTTTGTGTATTCGAAAATTACACATTAATTCGACAATGTCCCTTTGTAATTTGGGACCGACCAAAAGTATGTCGTTCAATGACGTACCCGAAGACGATTTGGTACTGGCATCAAAAACGACCCTTAACCGAGTTGTAGAACTGGTTTCTTTGATTATTCCATGATGGGGTATGAAATAGTTAGCAATAATTGGCGATTGAGGTGGCACTTCTATCATGTGCCCTAATGTAAAATATTCTCTCATGAACGAAATATATTGAGATTTGAGATCAGAATCTCTATTCAGTCTCCTTTCTAAATGCTTGAGGCGTGACAATGCTATGTCATATGACTTTCCCAACTTTTCCGGGCTTTTCTTAAATGGCAATGAAACGACGTATCTTCCGTCTTGGTTACGGTAGGTACTTTCAGTGTATATTTTTTCACAACGAATTTCATCAGGCGATTGAATTTTCTTCAAAGCTGGAACATTTTCAATTTCCCAAAAACATTTAAGCTTTTCATCAATATTTTCCTCCATTGACGTGAAGAATGAATTTATACAATGATTTGATGGTCCAACATTTCCCATCAAAATCCAACCCAATTTAGTTTCTATAGCTATGGGTTCATTTTCTTTCCCCATCAATTTTCCTGAACATAACAATGACGCAAAAATATCACTTCCAAGCAGTATGTCAATAGCTGATGATAAGTAGAATGTTGGATCTCCCAATTTGAGACCCACGATGTGATCCCAATGATGATGGACGATACGATTTGATGGCATATTCGAACAAATGTTATTTAAAATAAGGAAATCTGTCATAATTCCAGATTCCTTCGAATCGACAGGACGAAATTGTGTTCTTATTAATCCGTTAGAATTAATAGTAGGAATATTTCCAATACCTATCACGGTAAGTGGTTGTTTTTTAGAACGAGTAAAACCTAATTTTTTGACACAATTTTCCGAAATAAAGTTTCCCTGACTTGCGCTATCGAGCATAACACGAACCTTCTGAAATACTCCATTTTTATTTAAAACTTCCACATAAGCTGTAGACAAAAGAACCGTTTTGTGAGTTTTATTGTAAAATGTGGTCAACACCAAGGGTTCTGAAGAGTTTTCTTGCTGGTCTGAATTTTCCACGATTTTTTTTGGAAAATGTAATAGGGTATGATGTTTTAATTGACATTGTCTGCAAGTGAAACGCGAATGACAATTTTTTGCGTTGTGTTTTCCTTGCGATAAGCAATTGAGACATAAATTATTTTCCTTTGCGAATAAGTACCTATCCTTTGGAGTAAGGCTTAAGAATTTTTCACACTTGTGCAGTGAGTGTGGCGATTTACAAAGAATGCACTTGATTTCAATGTATGATACAAACGCATTAATATTATTGCTCGATCGATGTTTTGCATTATATGATTTAGATGGACCTTTATGAGCCTGTAACTGGTTTTCAGGAAAAACTCCAAGTGCCATTTCTTTTGCTAAGCACTGCCCCTCTAAATACTTCAATAAGTGATCAAACGTTGGGATTTTCTCCGAACTGTGTTGAATTTCAAAATCAATACGTAATTCTTTTGTTAATTTACGTAATACAATATGTAATAAAAGAAAACTCCATTGGCGAACTGGAAAATTCAAAGCTTCTAACGCAGCAAGATTTTCTTTCAAAATGGAAATAAATTGCCTCAAATTATCCTGAGCTTTTACAGGTTGAATCGACAGAATTAATTCTACGTGTCTATCAGCGATCAAACGTATGTTTTCATACCGTTCCTTTAACAGATTATATGCAACAAAATAATTTTCTTCAGAAATCGGCAAATGTTTTACGTATGTTAAGGCTTCACCCGAAAGGGAACTTATTAAATAATGCATTTTTTTAATAGAACTCAAACCACTATTAGAATCGATCAAAGAATTAAAGGTGTTTATATAATTTGTCCAATCTGTTGATATTCCAGAGAAAATAATCAATTTTAATTTTGGCAACGAAGCATTATTTTTGGCCATTAAATGATCCGATTCACTTTTCGAAACTTCTGGAAATAATTGGTTATAATACGACTGAATCTCGTAATACATGTTTTGGATTTCAGTATATTTTTCTTGCAAAACTTTAATTTCTAATTCATCTTTCTTACTTGATTCAATTAAAATGTGTGAAGCGACGAAATTTTCTCTAATACCAGATACGTCCGAAAAACGTGCTTTGAATATATTTTTTTCAGTAATATTCAAAGATGTTATGGCTTTGATCGCAGAAGAACGCACACTTTCCATATCTAACAGTGCTAGTTTGTACTTAATAGTGTTAGCCGCCATTATGAATATTTTTAACAACCAAACTAAATAATAAAACACTGTCAAACAAATGTCAACTTGTAAACAAAAAATATTGATGTCGGCTGTTATCACAGCTGATGCGATAACTAACGCGACCTACGTTATCGACACTACGACACGACAATGCTTGCAGGTAAGTACTAACTACCGATGCGAGATAGGCGCTTGGGGCGCTTGTAGGTAACAAACTAACGACCGCGGCGGCGAACTGTACGAAGTACCCACCATCTACGAAATCAAAAATGTTTAGCCGCCCAAACGACTACAATAACCAATTCAAATTTAAAATGCTACTCCAATATTCATAAATGTATAATTCTGAAACAGCTTTTATAAACCGGAAAAGGGTCAACGAAATGGAACGATTCAAACTTCAAAACACAATACTCTATGACTCTAGCTTCAAAATTAAGGCTTAATAATAGTCTACCAAAAAACGACAAAAACGAAAATATCCAGCGAGAGGACCAAAAATGTCACGGCCGATACCGCAACACGAAACTGTGACTGTAAATCCCTTTTTTTTGTTTTGAGTAAATACCAAATAATTGTGTTTTGAAATTCAATCGTAATTCAATAGGAATTGAGAGGAAATCTCTTACCTTTTGACGGCGTACTACGGCGATGCAGGATCGATCCTGGCTTTCAGCACTGAAACAACACCAGGCTTCTACGAACGACAGTTTTTTACGATAAAAAGACGAAATCTTGCGATATTTGCAATATTATCCACGAGAGAGCTGTGACCCATGTCACGAACAAAATTCAACTGCCAAAGTAGGTAGGGTAAACTTGGGCGATAATATTGTTCCATTATTTCCTCATGTAGGTAGGTTCATCTTCTTCTCCTGGTAGAGACTTTTGAGGAAAGGAGGAAGAGAAAGGAATGCATGATTACTGAAGGACTTGAGGAAAATGGATTTAGTTTTCTAAAAGACTGTTTCAGAACCAAACACCCGCGTTGAGTAAGTTTTGGAGCTGGAGGAATTGAGGCAGAGGATGAGGAAGAATTTGATCAATATGTTGTATTGATGAATCAATTTGAAACAAGTTCAGATTTTTAATGGTAACACGGCACTATGCCGATTGAATTCTCATTTTCTCTTAATACAGGCCTAATAGTTGGTTAATAAGAAATTGCTCAAATCTGCATAGTTTTTGATTCATATTACAACATCTAAAGCACTTACATTACTGTCTCTTGGCATTGGATACTTTCCAAACTGTTGGAAATCGAGCATTTCCTTTTGTACGTATGACACTTACAAAAGAGGACGTCACTGATATAGCTAATTATCGACCTATTTGTTTACAGTCAGTGATGGTTCCACGATATTTCATCCCGTGATAAAATATACAAGACAAAATATCCTGCGGACAAAACATCTTCCAACAAAATATATACTAAACCTAACCTAAGCTAACAAAAAAATGGGACAAAAATAATACAGACATCCTGTAAAGACAATAAATTATTGTTCAAAAATAGTAAAATGGGACAAAAATAATACAGAAATGTAAAATTAGGTAAGGTTAGGTTTTAGCAGATATTATATATTTAGGGGATATTTTGTCTGTAGAATATCTTGTCGGGGATATTTTGTCGCGGGATGAGAACGCGCAGTACCGTCAGTAATATCTTTTTGAATTACTGGTCCTTGTTGAAATCTTTCCCAAATTGATCAATTTTTTTGACCAAACAGAGGCAGATCAACCGTAACTAACATAACAATATTTCATAACTTCAAATTAGAATCTTTACAAAAAATAAATAAGTGACTGTATGTATACAGACTTATCGAAGGCGTTCTAGGAATGGGAGATAATATATATGCTACAATAGCTAACCTCTTGTTTATCAAATCGTAAACTGTTCATTAAAATAAAATCTTCATTATAGAAGGCTTTCTGTGCGACTAGTGGCTTGCAGCAAGGATCCCATCTTGGTCCGGTTTTATTCCACATTTTCATTAACGATATAACGAATTGCTTCTACGATGTCGAGGTATTGCTTTTTTCTGATGAGGTCAAACTATACAAAAAAAAAATTGACTTAAATCATTGACAAATACCACAATCAAATATTAGTATGTTTAAAGATTGATGCTTTCTAAATAATCTATTTTTAAATGAAGAAAAACTTGGCTGTCTATCGAAATAAATCTCCTGTTTTATTAGAATATTCCAGGGCCTCTTCAAGATCCGCATTAACAAATCCCTTCCTAGAGCCCCTACCTTAACCCATTACCTCCATGAATTTATTTTTATTTTTATAAACTTGAATCATCATTATAACCCGATAGTATAGACTTAAGAGGGCATTACCAGAGAAAGCCGGAAAAACGTCATTTTCAAAAAAGTTTTTAGACGTATTGACTCTTTTCCACAAAAAATTATAAATGGATTTCGAAAGATTGTTCTTTTATCTAGCATAGTTATGTAATAAATTTTTAGAATTTTTTTAAATTTTTAGTATAATAAGGTTATTCCATAGGTCGTTGGCAGATTTGTTAAATTTTCAAAAAAGTTTTTGTATTATACCACACCCATTTCAAATAATGTAATCATGCAGTAAAATAAATCAATACATTATCTAGCAAAGTTATGTATTAGAATTTTAATTTTAGTTTCAATAAAATCATTAAAAAATATGTACGTACATGTGTTTCTTGACGAAAATTGGTCCATTTGTGTATTTATTTGCGCACTTACAAACTAATATATTTCAGATTTTTTTAACATTCTTATTAAATTTAGACATTATTGAAAAATGATAAATACTTATAATCAAAATATAACTACAAAAAGTACACTATTTTAATAGTTTTATCATCACGCCTTTCAGCATTTTTGGATGAAGGTATAAATTAAAGCTAATTTGGATTGAAATAAATTCGATATTGAGTTATAATTTAAAAAAGCTGGTACAGAGAATAATCAATCTTTCTCATTGTAACCGCCCTGCACGATCGTACGAACAACTTTCGACGAAATGTGGATTTTCGTCCGCTGGCTGGTTAAACGCTCTTAAGGAAGAGCCCAAAATCAGTTTTAGAATTTTCCACCCGCCCACCCTCTCACCAGAGCGTCTAGAAAATTGATGCCTAAACGCAACTCTTGGAGGTAACCCCTCTAAGCAAAATTTATGTCAACTATGGGTTAAGTGCAGTCTACTGTGTGATTTGTATTGATAATATAAAATAAATGATTGCCTTTGTTTATAATTCAATGAAAAAAAAAATTAATGGAAAATATGCAAAATAATAAGAAATTCAATATTAAAAAACTAACATTCAAGAATGAGGAAACTAACCAAATCTAAGCAAATTATTCTTTAAGTGTTACTGTTCGAAGTATTCAAAATGAAGGGCTCAGTTGCAGGCCCGGCACCGATAGCCTGTTGGATTTTTTTTACACAGAGCATAACGAATATGAGATTTGTCACGATATTGCAAATGAAATTCTTGCATTCGAGGCACACAATTCTCATCTTCTGCGTCATGGCCTTCCTTCACAGGAGGTTCTCCGAATTCGGTATTGGCCTGATTTGGAAAAGACAATAAAAGAGTACGGGTAAACTCCACATGGAATGCCTTCTGGGAAAGGTTTCTCTGTTGCCTAGTCATCTTCTGGTTTCCCATATCATGCTCGTACTTCCTCAAGAAGCATTGCAACTTCCATCCATTTACAAGAGACAAGAGCGCTGCTGAGGCAAGATACAAATAAAGGCCAGTACCACTTCTTTGAGCGAACGTTGACCCAATAATTTTGTATGGAGGTCCACCCATTCCCAAATTGTAATTAAGGATTTGGTTTTCTACGTCTACCACCGCATCAAATTTACCTATAATTTATTATAAGAGCGATGAGAGTTCCACTTTAGCTAGGTAAATGAACGCTATGCGCAAGGGAAATATAAAAGAAAATGATACCTTTAGGCAATTGCTTTCCTGTCTTCAACTTGCCTGAAGCTTCAAGGTTAAGAAGTTACATGTGCCAGTAGCGCGCATTCTCTTATCCTTCGGGATACACATCAAATGGTGAGATGTGAAGAAATTGTCCATAAATAGCTCATGGCCTGTAGGGAACTCTATATATTCTATCGTAGAAGTAGGACGGATAATCCCTGATCTAATTCGGGGTCATATGTATCAGATACAGAACAGGTAGCCTTAGATCACATTTGTTTATAGTGAGACTTCTTTTTGTAGTGTACTTTTGATTTTTTGGCTGGTGGTGCATTTGAAATAGATATTCGCAAGGTATTACGACTCGCACAGGACGATGTCGAAGGCTGACTCCAGTGAAGGTCATTAGCGAATTCATCTGGTTCATGGTCGTTAAGGCATGACTGATCAATTTTCTCAATTTCGATGTTGCGCTCGATTACAATTGTGCCGGCAATATCTCGAAAGTTATCCACCTCCGCATCTTCGTTATATGTCATCAAATTATCGTCAATATGCTCTTGGTTCATCTGTTTATCAACGTTCTCTGGAGGAATCACAACAACAGCGCGTTATTAACAACATTATTGTCATCACTTTCACTTACGCTAAAAGAGCGCTCCAATTCTGCCATCATTTCATCGTGATTCAACGATTTCGTTTTATAACGACGAATTAGGTAGGTATAGGAGAAGTAGGTATTTTCGACATGATAAAAAATATACGAAAACTGCAGACAAACTATTGATTTCAATAAAAATCCCTCATAAAAACACTACAAAACCGTATTATTTGAAGGCAAGCTAACCAAAAACGTATGTAAACACTGTCACAGCTAACCTCCAAAGGTTGCGCGCAGGCATCACCTGATTTCAGTGACATCTAGCTGTCATCTTATGCATATAATACTATGTTGAAACAGTGTTTCCGATCATTTAATCTTTTGATAACAATATGTGATTCACACATGTTTTATTTTTTTCCAATTTATTTTTTTTTCTTTTTTTCAAAATGGGTCTATTTTCAGGGCTTTAGTAAAAAAATAATTAAAAATACGATAATTAATAAAATTTATCAAATTATGTACATTATTGAAAGCTAACATACCAATCTGTAAATGCTGCATAACAACTTGGTGGGATTTGGCTTCATTCATAGTGAAAAAAAATCATACTTTTCATCAATTTTTTTTATGCCTATAGACATCGTCATGGAGGTAATGGGTTAATGTGCCTCACAACGTTGCCGTATCAGGTGGCGAAATAGTTGGCCTATCCTTACATATATATATATAGAAAAGGGCACTCTGAAAACAATGTATTGTATTACCTATATAATATTTACTATCCTTGTCATGAAAACCCTTCAATCAAAGAAAGCAGAATGTATAATCTAACAAATTGCAAGCAGATACAATCTCACCCCATCCCCCGCAATCATCCCTTTGCTCGTACCAATCAATCAGCTAATACAACCACTTTATTACGAAGGCTCGATTCATTCTGTGTTAAACGTTCTACCCTTCGCAACATGCATGGGAGGTAAGGCTAATCGAATTTACTCATAAAATTATTTTATTATGTTATAATAATATGCTTCATCTTTGTGTTTAAATCTATTTTTTAATTAAGTTTATTTTGGTAACACACAGTGGTACATAAAACCACTTTAAATTAATTTAATATCAAACATAATAAAAATATAAATCCGCACAATAGTCCTAACTGCCCCAAACGGTTTGGAGCCAAAGGCAACCCTAATTGGGGTATGTTTTGAGGTATGGGTGAGAGGAAGAAGATGTTAGAAGTGTTTATTAAGATCTGGTCATCAAACATGGCTAGTGCCATTTCAATCGAAAACCACTGCGATGCTGAGAATATCTGCTACTCCGGAACGTGCACCATATATAATAACAATATTTGGATGCAAATTAATAAAATACTTAGTTTTTACCACTTTTATTGTTTATAAAACCAACAAGTTTCGTGAGCAACGCTCACTTCGTGAGGATTTTTTTTAATAATACCCTGAAGAAGTGAGCGTTGCTCACGAAACATGTTGGTTTTGTAAACAATAAAAGTGGTAAAAACTACTATTTTATTAATTTAAATCAAAATGGTGCCACAAAATATGTTTGCTGTGTTAGAAGAAATAATTGGATAATTTGTAGAGCGCCTTTCTTTTGAAAAATCACCTTAAGGGGGCTTATTTGCTAAATAAATAATTTAATTGTGAAAGAACTCAAATTAATTAAATACAATTTATTGCGCACGCTATAATTTGAGCCCGTGACATCCGGATTCCTACATTCCTAGTCGAGAACTTTATCCATCAATCATGGAGGCCGTCTAGTAATAAAAGATACTCGATAATAAAAATTATTTTTAAATTGTGGAGAGAGGGAAGGTGAATTAACACATTAATTTAATTTAACTGGGCAAATTTAAAAATTAAATGGAAGGTTGAAGATGAGGTGTTCAACGGAGAGGAAACAATTTTAGATAAGGCTTGATCATGGAACTATGATTCTAAGGAAGCGGCATAAACATTTCGGAACCTATTATACCGCCAAAACCAGTGTAGCTGTCTCCATTTTCCGGCGGCGGGGAGTGGGGATACAGACGGGGTTACCGCTCAGCGAGCGGGGGGAGGGTGAGCGCTTTACAGGGAAGGGCCGAACTGGTAATGGGCTCATTATTGAATTTATTTTTTAATTAAAAAACGATCCTCAGTTTTTTTTCGTATTTTAAGGACAAAATATAATAGCCCATTACGTATTATTTGCTGAACTAATTTCTTTTTCATAATTAATAGTTTTCTTAGTTTTAACCACGTTTATTGTTTATAAAAAACCGACATATTTCCTGAGCAATGCTCACTTCCTCAGCGTTTACTTAATTAAAAAAAAAGATTATGAAATAACTACGGCATAAAATTAGAGAGTCAGCAACGCTCTCACTGAACAACTGTGTTGCTAATTTAACTTTCATTTTTTGATTTTGAAAATTTATATGTATCAGCCTCAATTTGTTCGCAGAATGTAATATTTTGTCATTTTGCATTTGATTTAAGCTTTCCAAATGATTCCATTTGGCTTCAATCTTATTTTCATCAACTATTACTTTTTGGCTTGAAAAGCGTTTCGAACTAATTTTATCATGTGGCAGGCATCTAAAAATATGCAAAAATCTTCTTTAGTAGATGGATGTTCGAAAAAAGTTTTTAATTGTGTAGGATTGAACGAACAGCCTAAAATTTGGCCATAAAAATGTTCGCCGGACACCCATCAAACGTTAAAGATACCACATCAATACCCGTAAGATAAATCTTTTCCAAACATTTACATACCAAATTTGCCCTTTGTTCACCGGAAATTCCATTTACTAAAAAAAAACCAACAGGCAACTTCCAACTATCATTGATTGCCACAACCATTAAGACAAAGGCTTCTTTTGCCCTTGTCAGGCAATCGCCGTCTAACTTAGCACCCATGTCAATAAATCCATGGTAATTGGAGCCATCATTCGACCTTAGTCATTATGGCCATTTCATCGATCACTAGTCCGCAGAGTATTTTTTTACTTGAAGCTTCAGCCTTCATCTTCAAAGCACGAAATGCTTCCACTGTGAAACCAGCCTGGCCATCAATACTCTCGTACCACTTCCCAAGAGTCCTAGCGTGTGGCAAACATATATCAAAACTTATTTGTACTTAATCGTTAGCTTTTGGAGAATAAAAATGTAAAGTTAGAGCAAACGATCTAAGGGCCGGGGAGAATTTTTTTGTCGGTTTTCCTTTATTCTATAGCTGCCGCATGCCGGTTATAAAGTTCTCTACTGCTGATTGAAATTGACTCCAAGTCCGTAAACTCGTTTTCATTAACATGTTTACAAGGAGGTATATGTATAAGGTAAACATGTATATTGGTACATGTTTACCTTCTTGTAAACATGTTAAAATCCTCTGCAAACTGGCAATCTTTTTTAAGTGCCGTCTACGTGACGCTTTCAAACTTTTTAGCTCTTTTTTGCGTTCAATGAAGAGCGTTCTCCACTTCCTCGCTTCTAATCTAAGTTTTTTTTACGAGGAGTGTCTTCCACTTCATCGAGTAACTTATGTGATCTATTGTAGGCTAATGGGTCTGCTGATTCAGTCGTAGGCTGAAAAAAAAATTGTATTTGATATCCAGCCCAATTCCGAATTTTTTAAAAGCGTTATTGCAAAAAAATATTAAGTACCTTTTCAATTGAAAGCGAAGGTACTGTATGTCTGTGCAATTTTATAAATCCTTTCTTAATTGTATAGAAGCAATCTTACGAAAAGTGATAGGAGCAAATGCGGGTTGATTTGATTGGAAACCAGTCATCACTCCGATTTAAGGCAACAACCCACTTTCTTTTTCTCTCAGGGTCTTTTGGAAACCTTTAATAATAAAAAATTATATTATTAAATTTTATGTATGTATATACATATACATACGTTCATACTGTACCCTTGAGGTGAATTTTAATTTTAAATCTATTTATAAATATAAATATATGTATCACAAGAATCGAAACTGCTTCCATCTGAAGCCAGAGAGACTATGGCATGTATGTTGTGAGGCTGAAGATGTGGGGAGGGGAAGAAGGTGGGGACGAGGAAGGTGGGGAAGTACCCGTCTTTTCAGATCTAGTCAACAAACAGCTAAAGCCATTTCAAGCAACATTTCAATTCTAATTGGTGGTCTTACACCAGGGCGATACTGAGAGTATGTTCCACCTGGAACGTGCCGGAAATATATCTTATATTATTTTTTATTATAAAATGTTGAAAACACAAATCAATCGAATAAAATTTATTTGCGCGCACCGGGATTTGAACCCGCGACCTCCAGATTGCTAGTAAAGAGCTTTACCCCTCGACCACGGGGGCATGTCAATGTGACTTTTACATAACAATACAGTGATTACATACTTTGAATTAACATTATAAACATATGTAAAAGGAGTGTTAAATTAGTAGGAAAAAAAACTAAAAATAACAGTGCAAAAAAGACAAAGTAAAAATGTTTAAAAATTAATAAGCTAAATGATAAAAAACACATACCTATGATATGTGTAAATCTCAACTTTATATTTGTGCGTTATGATTAATAAAAACATAAAAAATTTTAGGTAATTTTTAATTATTATAATTTAAGTTGACTGATTTGGCCCATTGGCAGTCGGAGTCACGTGATAATATCGGGCTCATGGCGATGGCGGTTGAAATGAACACGCCGACAATTATAAAATATATATTTAAGCTATGTTTAAACACTTACATGTGAAAGGTAATACCGTCTTTCTTCTTAAAGGTCTTCATAGAACTACTTTTAAAGAACTTTACGGCGCACTGGACTATTTTTCTATGTTTTATGAACGTTTTACTGGGAGCTCTATACGCGACCGAGGTGTAAAAGCCAATGCCAGCCGTCTAAAAACTGTTCGGTAAAATTTTTGAAAAATCACACTTCGGGAGGGTGTGCACACTTTACATGCCGTCTCTCTAATATCCATACTCTTGATAGAAGAGAGGATATTTGTTTAGAGAGGGACAGCCAAAAAAGGTGGAGTCTGGTTGCATAGCAGGTATGAGAAAAGTCTGTCGGCATATCAGGTCGTGGTGCCACTCCAAGCAGTAGTTGTTTGGTTTAAATAACTTATAGCTTTCTGTTGTGTTCTCACAATCAGTATCTCCAACACTTCTTGGAAGGAGAGGATTTCACTTAGAAAAAAATATAGTTCTTTGGACAATCTGTGATTTATTAATACAACGCTGATTACAAATAAATGACTATGATTACAACTACATACTAGTAGCTGGCTATAATTGATCTGGTTCCCACTGTCTTTTGTGGGAACAGCTGCCAACGGCCCTCTGGTGATCTTGCTGGTCCTGCCGACATCTTGCGGACTTTATGCAAAGCTTTTATACCTGCCATCTGTGTGACAAGATAGGAAGCTTTAAGATATAAGGAATGGACCATCTATAAAATTATGCATAATTTTATATGATGTAGGTACTGTTATCTTTTTTCATCTCCTGTTTTATTTCAGCAATAAATCTGTTGGGACAGACCCAAAACGTCGACCTATTCTTCCAGCAATCAAAGGCAACCAGATACATCCGTTTAGAAGAATCACGTTTGACCACGACTATGTATTCTCTCCACACACTGTTCACAACGCTCAAGGGGAAAATAAGAAAATAATTTCCGAAGATAAAAAACAACCAGTTCTTAAAGTTATTGATAATGCTTTTAACCACCAAACTGTTAATTTCATCGATTCCAAAAAATGTCTAATTAATATTGAAGAGAATTCAGTAAAACCGCAAACATTCTACAGTAAACTGAAAGAGGGAGTTTACGATATTTGTAGTAAGGGCAGTTTGCATGGATTAAAGTAAGTAGTAACTTTATTTCAATTATGAGTGACTCATACAAAAGAATTTTATACTAAATTTAAAGTGTTGCCTAAGTTAAGGACTATAATTTCGAAACGAATCGTTGCTATTTTAACAGTGACCTGATTTGAAATGGCGGATTCTTGTAAGCTGTGTCTGTGTCTCAACTATCTGAATCTGTTGGGATTGTGGCTTCTCTGAATGCGGTATGTTGTGTGGCTGGAGGGAGAGGAGAAAAGAAAACAAAAAGTACCGAAATAAAAACGACAGTACCAGGCCATTCAGTTCTTGCCATCAAATAGAGCTAATCGCCATTTAAAGCAACGAGTCAATAGCGGACTTTCACCAATGTGATACTGAGAGTATCTGCCACTCTGTTGGAAACATCATGATACACGTAATTTTAATTAAAATTAATGCGAAATAACAGATCATTTCACTGAAATTGTTTGCGTTCACCGTGATTTGAAACCGATTGATTAAAATATTTCCGTGATAGTGAATCTGTGTTGGATTTTTTTAATGAATTCTTTACGTATCGTTAAAATTGCTGTGCTGTTGACACCAACTAGACCTAAATACTGGCCGGGAAAGAAGTTTTCAAATCAGGATATACTTACTTTCATTCATACCAGTATTCTGCTGGTAACTAGGATAAGGCACATGCTGGAACGCAGGCCGTGCAGAGCAGAGTGGAGCAGAAATGTCGCCGCAGAACAGACGACGCGATAATTGGAGACCAGCATAATATTATGGTGCGACGCAGACGATGCTAGTTGTTCGTTGAGACGATGGTAGTTTGTGAGAATGTCGAGTTCCGAGCCCGATTCTGACTTTGTAATTAATAATTTACTATTGATTTACAGACTTTCAAAGCACAAATACCAGAAAAAGTGAGTTTCTAATGGGAAAAACTGTCTCACAACTCAACGCGGAGCATGGCAGACTCGTTTCTGCGCTACACGTACCTGTCCCGCAGTGTATGTCGTTTCGTACACGTCCATACATTAAAAAATCTTCCCTGCTCTGCTCTGTTCTGCTCTACGTGATATGCCCATCCTGATGGTTTTTGTTTCCAGACAGTTTACCCAACCAGATAGACGCCATCCAATATTCCTTGTTACTGCATGCTTAAAAGAGAAGTTTAGTTTTCCACCCTACTCAGCGCAGGTCATCAATATTGTTATGTGTCATCAATATTATTGTTGTTGATGAAACTTCAAACCTTACCTTACGCATTTAATATTACTAATTACTTTAATATTGGTAATATTGTTACCATTTCATCCTCAGATACATTGCAGATTCCTCAAAGCCCATGAACGAAAGACTCCTGTGGAGTATCATTTGCCTCGCAAGTTTCTCCATCTGCGTCTACAATATCTACAGCATCTGGTTACATTGGTACTCTTCTCCATTCAGCATAGTCCTGGATGATATCCAAACCCCAATCTACGACATTCCATTTCCTCAAGTTGTGATTTGCCCCAGAATCACGATTAAAAAATCGGCGGTGGATTTGTCTAAAGTTGTTGATAAGTATGTTGTTTCCGTGAAGATTGTTATTTTTCTTTCCTGAAAATATTTTGGTGAATATACGAAAGTTGGTCAACTTTTGGCCCTATTTCGTTGGTATAGTTTTTAACCATAATTTATATATTTTTGGTTTGAGTACACATTTTATCCAATCAATATACTATCTTATGTCAGGCCAGTCACTTTTTAAAATATTAATTTTTCAATGCAATTTCAAGGTGCATTTTGATGAATAGAACATTAATTTGAGGTTACACTTGAAATTAATATTTTTTTTAATTATTAAAATGTGTTTTTTAATTTTTACAACTCACATTTAATCACGGATGAATTAAAACAAACTATAGGTAATAGACGAAAAAAATATCACCAGAGTACCTACTGAAAATTGGACTGGATCAGCACACAAACATGCGGTAAAAACGACTGGCACTGGCTTCGCAATGGCTATGGTCAATATGGCACCATCTGCATCTAACTACACTACCAACATTCAAAACTAAAAAAGATTTGATCATAGTTCGGAAATATTTTGCGAGAATTTCAAATTTAACTCGAGACAAAGGACTGATGTGTAAAAATGATGATGAAGTTTGTTAAGTTTTTTATAATAGATTTTTCACAGATTCTCTGAATAAATCTGTGAAATATTATATTATTAAATTTATTACAGACTATATAAAAATAATAAGATTAACAATTAATACGGAATATTTTATTCAACAACCACCTCATTAAGCGTTTTTATGATTGTGACATGCCAAGGAACTGATGTTTTGAGGATTTAGTGAGTTATTTTAAATATTCGCTTTTGAAAGAGGTATGTAATTTAAATTGAGTGGGTACATAAAAAGGAATCAGGAATTTAATAATATATTATCACATAACAAAATGCATAAAAATTGTCATATTTATTGACTGATGACAGCCAGTTGGACAACTTTTGTATATTCACCCTTATAGACGCCCAACATCTCGTATACTGGTCACATTAAATAATTAAGTTATATCTCAAATTCTAGGTCAACCCAAATGTTTCATAGAACAAATTAACTATCTTCGTCATTTTTAAAGTACAGGGTGGGGCAGAGAGGAGTTACTGATTTCAAAAAATCACTGAAGGCCCCCCTGACCGAGCAGAGGGGCGGGGCGGGTGCCGTTAGGTTGGGGAAATGATGCCGTTTATGTTGGTGACCATGCCGTGGTCAGGTAAGTACCGGGGCTTTATTGCGGAGACGTTCTTTAAAAACTGAAAAAAGCGTTGTGGTTATGGATGGAGCTTTCCGGGTCCGGTTCGATAAATTAGTTAAATCGTAATGACAGTTTTTCTCATCCTAAAACCATTCGGAAATGTATCAGTAATGTAAGGTGGACAGGAGCTGCAGATTCTAAAATACCAGTTGGGCGACCTAAAAGTGTGCAAACACCTGAAAACATCGCGGTAGTAAGACCGTCAATTGAAGAGTCTCCAACCCGAGCAGCGCGGAAACATGCCGCTGCGCTTGGAATATCGTCCGGAATTATAAGGCAAATCTTACACTCAGACCTTCACCTATACCCCTACAAGATGATGCGTACACGGGATTGAGCCCACAAGATTTTGTGAAACGTAGAGATGCTTGCATTGCAATCGTAACTGCTGTATCCCTCGGCGCTGTTTTGTACACTGGCGACGAAGGATTAACCATTACCTTTTATTGAGTTATTCATCTCACTATTGTGAGATGTTGGAGAACGTTAGGCATCCCAAAATGAAAGAGTATGGCGAGGAACACGACACAGAAGCCTTCTGGTTTCAACAAGATGGTCCATGCTGTCCATCGTTCATGCAAAATTTTGCCAAAGCTCTTTCCAGGTCACCTGATCTCTTTGTGGGGTATATTCCACGGCCCCCTCGCTCTCCCGATTTGACCCCGAGTGACTTTTTTCTGTAAGGATACGTCAAAGCTGACGTAAACAAACTTCGATCTCGAACCCTTGAAGCTCTGAACGAGGCGATTGAGGACGTCATCGCTGGAATTCCGCAAGATATGTTGGAAAGAGTGGCCGAAAACTTCTTTGAAAGGCTCAATATGTGTATTGCTCGCCAAGGCAGCCACGTCAGACGTTATCATTTAAAAAAATATCATGAAAAAAAACGGCATCATTTCCCCGACCCAACGGCACTCGCCCCGCTCCTCTGCTCGGTCTGGGGGGCCTTCAGTGATTTTTTAAAATCAGTAACTCCTCTCTGCCCCACCCTGTATAATGAAAAGTTGTTTTCTTTTTCTCCAGTTTATTACAATTTATGCACTGTTTCAAGTAGTTTCGGTTATAAATCACTTCCTTTAGGATAGTATAGACTCCCTAAATCATAATAATTAAAATTTTATTGGAATAAGTCTTGATATAATGAATTTTGAAAAAATAAAATAATAATGTATAATGTCAATAGGTGCCCCATATAAATAATGAATTTTGAAGGTTACAACCATCAACGTAATATATCTTCGAAGAAGAAGATAACACTAATAAATCTAACGATAATACGAAAAAGAAGACGATATACAAAAATAAAATAATAATCCTTTTAATATTATAAAGGCGAAAGTTTGTACGTTTGTTACTCTTTCACTCAAAATATACCTAATGGACTTTAAAAATTCTTTCACCAATAGAAAGCTACATTATTTGCGAGCACTATAGGCTGTATATATTAGTAAGCTCTGGCGTTATGAATAAGCTCTGGGGTTATGAAATTATTTACTACACGTTTGTTAGCTAGACGAAAAGCAAAACGTTGCTTGGTAACTATAAGTAATTATTTGACGTGCGCTGTCATTTTGTTATTTGTTTAGGTTACCATGGAGATCTCTTTGATAGTTTAAATTCAAATATGTATAAAATAAATGCGAAACTGCGAGTGATTGATTGTTACGCTTTAATAGGCGGCACGCGAGCTGTTTGGAAAAAGGATTGGGGATAGGGAAGGTGGAGGAGGCGGAGTGGTACCCGCCTAATACTATGCGAGCGGTGCCCCATATAAATAAAATTCGATGTGTTTTTCCAAGACACTATCTATGTAGGTTACAAAACAATACTTTAGGACTTTTTATAATTTAAAAAAATAGCAGTAAAATTAGTCGAAAAAAGTATTGCCAATTCTGAATTGGAAACGTAAGATCGACAAAAGTTACTTAAAAATAAGATATGTCTCAATTGCCGAGTTGACTAAGTCGTTTGTCCGGATAAAACAAGAGATCTTGGTTCAAGTCCCAGTTTTAGCCGTAACCATTTTATTTTGCTGTATCTTTTTCTTTGTCGTGTTTTCGTTTAAATTTATTTGTATTGTATATTTCTTCAATAATTTAACAAATTGTTCAAAAACAAAATATGTTCCCAGCCCCACAGTAATGGCTTTCTTCGATGATCAAATACAATTTCGGTTCACATTAAAGATTTTGTAAAAATAGCGTTTCTGGAAGTAGTGTTTTTTATTTTTGTTTTGTTTTG
This sequence comes from Limnephilus marmoratus, assembly GCA_917880885.1. NCBI lineage: Eukaryota > Metazoa > Arthropoda > Insecta > Trichoptera > Limnephilidae > Limnephilus > Limnephilus marmoratus. Next base: position 31,647,920 of record OU862931.1, read on the forward strand.
TGCGATTTATCCAATATTCTTCAATAATATAACAAATTGTTCAAAAACAAAATATGTTTTTCAAGCCCCACAGTAATGGCTTTCTTCGATGATCAAATACAATTTCGGTTCATATTAAAGATTTTGTAAAAACAGCGTTTCTGGAAGTAGTGTTTTTTTATTTTTGTTTTGTTTTGTGCGATTTATCCAATATTCTTTATAATATTATCTATTAATAATATTATTTAAATACGCTTTTTTACAATACCTACCATAGTTCTCGTACAATATATGGACATGTTCTCTTTTTACAGGGAAATCTTATTTGCAGCTTCTTTGGTCTGTAGTCAAATGGATTTACATAATTATTCACTGGATTCCACAATGTCACGGGATTTTGATAATAATTTGATTCATTTCTTAGAGAAGGTATTTATATTTTTTTTAATGGCATGTAATCTGAAACACTCTCCATAATTTCTATGGAGAGTGGTTAATATATAATGGCCATAGTTTAATATTTACCTCGGTGTATATACTATGGATATTTTGATTAAGTGTTTATTAATTTTGATCTTTTTTATTTGTGAACAGAGTACTCCATCTTGTGCCGAAACCATCAAAGTCTGCAGTTGGATGTCGCAGAACGGAGTAAAATCTTATTCCTTTGATTGCTGTTCAGATTTGTTTCATCCGGTTATGACCAATATTGGCATCTGCTTCGGTTTTAACATGATGTAAGTAATAAAGTAGTTAAACACTTAATGGTGTACGGAACCTTTATATATGTAAATAATAACAACCAGCACACAGAGATGCCAGATTATTGCATTGTCTTGACAGAGATATTTTTTCACTTCGACTGCGGTTGAGTACCGGGTAGTGCGCAGCAGGGGTACTATAGCACGTATAATATACTCGTGTTGCCGAGGCGACCGTACTAATAATCGAAAAACGCGTAATAATCCAAAACTAATAATTGGAAGTAAGTAAATTTGGTAATCTTTGATAATATATCTATCTTGGAGCTAAACTGGAGAGAGATGGGACATATCTATCTTGGAGCTTCTAAACTGGAGAGAGCTGGCACAAAACCGAGACGAGTGGAGGAAGACTCTTGAGGAGGCCAAGACCCACCAGGGGTTGTAGAGCCAATAGTGATGATGATGAAATTTGGTAATATTGTTGATGTTATATAAAATGCAATATTTCATGTAGTCTGCATAACAAGTTCGATGTACAAAGGATTCTCGTAGATCTATCCAAGGACTCAGGTCTATATCATTTAACCCACCTTTTTGCATTAACTCTAAACAAAATTCACAGGAGGCCTGAGAAAAATAACTCCTCTTTGGGACCAATGCTTTTAGGAACGCCGTGTGGAGAGTTTTTTTAAGGAAATGAAGGAGATGAACTTCTGGATTCGAAAAAGATGTGAGAAATGGGTAGGAATGTGGTAGTCAGTGTGTCCAAGAGTATTGAACTTATGGATCCATCCCTCCCATTGTAGTGCAAGGCGATGGATGGGTCGTGCGATTCCATCTGGAAAGGTCAAAGGGTCTTCCTTAACTAGTATCTCCCAATCCGTCCAGCCACGTAGTAGGTGGGCAGAGGCGCCCTCCACCAAGACCTGGACAAACCTCACCCCCCAAATCTCGACTATAATAAACTATAATATATCGCGACTAGCGACCCGTGCACTGGACGGACCTACTGTCGAATTTGCCGTATCAAAGAAAAGAAGATAAATAATGTGGGAATCTTAGAATTAGTAATCTTGGAATTAGGCAGGATTATGATTTCCCTTACCCACCTCACAAATTGCAGTAGAAACTTACCGTGACCATTGGACAGCATCTCATATTCTGTCAAAGGGTAAACCTCCCGTGCTTCAATTGAAGATGCCTCGTGAATCAATGCATTCGAGAGATAGGGATTTCAGGCAGGTTTTGCAAGAGTGGATAACTGTATTTATTTTTCAGGACCAGTCTTCCACAAGGCACCCTGGCCAGGATAGCGAACAACAAAAACAACTTCCGGTGGAACATCCACGATGGTTATCCCCGGGACGCGTCTGACACTGACGGCAAGACGCCCTACCCCAGGAGAGTATTCAATAATGGGGAGTACTCCGGACTCAGGGTGGAACTGTTCCTCAACACCAGCGAATCACAGGACTCTTGTGATGGCTCGGAACAAGGATTCAAGGTGGTAATATTAATTACGCTTCATTGATATTATAGTTGTAAAACATTGCAATCGCAGGATATCTGGTAAAAGACAAACAATGGCGGAAAAATCGTAACCGTAACTCAACAAATCAATTTACATTAATAATAATACACAAGGTTTATCAATAACTTTTCTTTTCTTAAATACTTGTGTGTAAATACATACATGAAAACATTTACAAAAGTGTGACATTAAATAATTTAACTTAACGAAGTCTCTTCGAGCGAGATATTTTAAATCAAGTCTTCAGTTTAATCCCCACAATTAACATTTATATGTTTAATTTTGTAAAATACGAATTCTTTATACTCGTACATTAGTATTTAACCTTTTTCTTCGCCCCACGTTGGGCGCCAAATTTTTTCCATATAGACAGTCCACGCCTGTGGATGACTTTTTCTATATCACCCATTTGGTCATTTTATTAAGACGACAATATACCCTAAAATATATTCAGAATCTTAACGACGTAAGTAAAGAAACCAGGTATACAAATTGCGACTCGCGACCCGTGCACTGGACGGACCTACTGTCGAATTTGCCGTATCAAAGAAAAGAAGAAGAAGATAAATAATGTGGGAATCTTAACGACGTAAGTGAAGAAAGCGTGTAAACAAATATACGCCGCGGCACGGCGTATTGTACGAAGGTACGGTCGAATTAACCCTAGCAGGCCTGGAGATTCGACCTTTCTGCCGCGTTCATTTTAATTAATTCTGAAGAACGTGCTACAAATATTTAAAATGTGTCTCCATATTGTCCTCCCGAAATTATTAATTCATCGTCTAAAAAAATAAAATCTGGCGCTTACAGCAAACTTTATAGTTGAAAAACGGGTTAAATAGTTTTGAAATCATTGTACGTAAAATATATTAATGGTAAGGTACTGTTTTTATTAGTCTAATATATAAATAACTCGCATTTCTTGTGCGGCATGGAAATAAAAAAGTTATTATAGTTACGGATTCGCCGGAAATGATTAAAATGTGAGTTTTGTGCGTACAAAAATTTTTAGGATTGTGAACCGCCTTAACGCCCTGCCACCTGGTATTATTTCTGCAATTTCAGTCACTCGCAGTGGACCTACATCATTGTACGATGATTTTCGAGTGCATGGCTCAAATCAGTGCTGCACGATAATTTTTTCGTAGGTTTACATTTGTCGAAGTATTTTCGGTTCCAATGCTTTTATTATAGTTTCTTCTTGACTTCTGAGGTCTAGCATGGACTATCGTAGCAATACGATACTGACCAAATCCTTCATCTAGGTACGTTCAGTTATCAATATTTGCGAGCACAGTCAACGATTGTTAACAGATATTCCGACCGATGTTGACACATTTTTATGCGGCCTCCATAGTTATATAATAAGATTCTGTTAACAGTAAATATACACATATTTTTGAATAATGGTTCCTCAGGCAAAAATTAGTGGCTTCTTTAATAAACGGATTGAACGGATTACAAAGCTCTAAAATGAAAAAAATGTCAAATACGCGATCCATGGACTAAACAATGCATCTGACGCAATCAATTATTCCGTTCGATCTTTGAGAAACGAAAATGGTTAAAATATCACTAAGACCTCATTAACTAATTAACTCCCGTTTAGTGCCAAAAAGTAAATGCGGACTGCCAATGCATATTTAGATTTGTATGTCAATTCAACATTGACAATTTATTAATTTTTTTACGTAATTGATTGGCGTTTGACGTTTCGGAATGTGAATTTGTAGACCTGTCATCTAGTGTTGCCAGCGTTCTTATGTATTCCCTTTCAATATCGGTTCGGCTCTCAACAGTGAAACCTTACTCGGTATATCGACATGAAATCGTAGGATGTTAGGCCTATAGTTCCAACATTGTAAAGTTATCGATTTCTCTGGTTTAACCCCCTGGTCTCTTTTTGGTTTTGCATAATTGAAGCAGTTTGTTTCTTTTACCCAGTATATTTATATTTTCAGGTGATTCTAGATTCACCACTTGAAAGCACAGTGATCAACACATACGCCAGAATCCCCATGGAGCGAGTGACCAGCTTCTCAGTCATCCCAAACCGCATCTGGACTGACTTGAAGATGAAGTCTCTGACCCCAGAAAACAGAAAATGCTACTTCGACGGGGAGATGCAACTGTCCTACTTCGACTTCTACACCATGAACAATTGCATTCTGGAGTGTGAGATTAAATACATTGTGGTGATATGTGGCTGCATACCTTTCTTTGCTAAAAGTAAGAACACTGCTAATAAAATGGGACACAAAATCCGGATGCTGCTAGTGGCATGTGGATTTTTTGCTCACAATTTTTGCACATATAAAGTAAATAATGGTTATTTGTACAGTAAGTATATTGACAAAACATCAAAAAATCCAAACTATCTGGCTCGGCTCTGGTGTCGCAAATGAGTATGACAACCATTTGACTTCATCTAAACCAAAATCTTTTATCAAGGCTTGTTGAAAAAGTATCGATATTTTTAATTCAATATATCGATATTTTTAGCCGATATGTTTTGATCCGATATGTCGATATATCGATATAAAATATCCAACATCGAAAATTGTATCAAAAACGATATTTTTATTTATTTATGTATTTAAAGTCACTAGAATCCAAATCGTATAGGAACGAACGGAAAAAGTAACTGTATTGGGTCATGACATCTGGTGGTTGAAATTTTAACCATTAATAGCTTACAAATCTATTGTCTTTGCATTAGTATTTGTGATCACTAATACTATCTCATGTGTGTAGGTTCATACATAGAAATGAATGCTATTTTTCGCAATTTTTTTAAGACACTCTTATGTGTTGGATCCCAATTGTCTATGATTATTGACTATACCTTGTTCCAAAAACGAAGTTCTTTTTGACAGATTAATACGCCAATAGAATGTTACTGAGACGCATACAAACTTTGTATGCATCTCAGTTTACATATAAGTTAGAAGAAAGCTTTTTAGTTATTGATATTTTTGTAATTATTACCTAATGAAAATGAATACTGATAAAAATACCTTCATTTTTATTGAGATTTTTGTACATTAAAAAAAACACACTGTGTATTAAAATTACTATCGATAATATTGAGCTGAATACACTATTATTTAAAAAACGCAAAATCTCTTGAAAATTTGACCGATATATCGATACATCGATATTTTTTCCTCGATATATCGACGTCGATATTGATATTTTAATAAATATCGATACATCGATATATCGATATTTTTTTTCACTTTCGACATCCCTACTTTTATCGCCTCTTACAACAGAAAAAATACATATACATAACTATAAATGTAGAAAAGGCAACAATACAGACGAAGTAGGGGAAGGGCAAATCGGGGATTAAGGGTCACAATTCAGGAATATTACAATTATATTTCTTATTTATTTTTATTTTTAACATTATGAATATAACCTCAAATTGTAATTTTAATTAAATGAAGACAATATTAGCGAAACTCAATCGAAAATCTGAAAAAGATACTGTCACATCTAGGATTCAAACCCAGGACCTGCGCCTTGTCGGGGCAGAGCTCTACCAATTGAGCTAATGTGTCCCTCTCCGTTTCGGTCATATTTAACTGTATCATACTTCGACTAAGAACTCCCAACATTATCTTCACGTATATTTTTAATGGCTGCTTATCTTTATGTATGATTGCAAGATTCAAACCTGAACTAAATGCTATCTACGAGGGTCATTGAAGTTCCCACCACTGTCCCGCCCCGGTATAGGCGACTTATGGTCGCCCCTTCGGAGCTCTCGCAAGAATCTAATTTTTTTGAATGAACGACTCTACATTTAATAAAACGAATCTAGACCTTCAATGCCCCTGCATACTTTGTTAGGTGGCGGAAATGTAGGATCGCCTACAGACTGTACTGTAATGGTCAGTATACTAATACTACAGGTGTTAGTGGTACATAAGAAATTCGATATAGAAAACAAAAAAATAATATTTCAGCAACCATCATGAGTTATGCATGCAGTTGCTGATGAACGGAGGGAGACCACCAGATCTGTGTATGGAATAGAAAAAAAAGCAATGAAATAAGTGTAGATATACAAAATTGAAATAGAAATGGTGAAAGTAACCAACCGGCAACCGGCAGTCCCCGTGAGAATGAAGAAGGTCGTGTGTCCAACGTTACGACATCCAAAGGAGTCGTCCTTTAGCCAGCTAGCCGGTGGTGCCTAGACGACGTAATTGGACGACCATTCAGAAGACCCTAGGGAGGAAAGCGTCGGGTAGCCGGAGGCGGGACGGACAACCTTCGGACGCCGCTCAGTCATTCCCCCAACCCTTTCATATCAGGGGGGGTGGCGCGGGCGCCGGGTGGAGCCCACCAAGTCCAACAGGCCGGCCCAAACAAGTAAAGCAGGGACAAGGCCCAAAGTCCAACCCCTTTACTGGGGAAAAGGACAAAACAAAATAGGCAACGGAGTTCAGTTCAACCTCCAAATAAACTATATAACATAGGGAGAAAAAAAGAATAAAAAAATAAAACAAATGAAGACAAAATAATAATACATCAATCATTGATGCTAAATGAGTTGATGTTGGAGACCCCCATGGCGCTCATGAATACAGAGCAATATGAATATAACTTAATGGTAACAGTAAGTAGATGCTGTAAAAAAAGGCAAAGTATACTAAACATGAAAAATTGAAAAAATTAAATTAAAAATTAAACCGCAGAGCTGCAAAACAGAAAAGTTTAAATATTTATATAGCCGCAATCTTCCAAAATGTAAAAATTTTGGTGAAATAGCATAACAATATAGAAGGGGAAGAAATATAATGTACATGTAGATTGTAGACTAAAAATGTTGACAATACTGCAGAGCTGCAAACAGTAAAGCTGTAAACTTTTAAATGAAAATAACAAAAGAAAAATAAATTAAAAATATAAAAGTATATACATCAAAAGCAAGTGAGTGAAAGAAATTTTTTGAATCGTAGTCCGTGGTATATCAGGAACAAGTACACCTGGTGACCTTGTAACGTTCAATACTTACTTGTAATTCATACCCTCCAAACCTGGTCATCCATCCATGAATAGAATAAATAATCACATACAAAGCCAGCAAGCAAGCCATGAGGTTAGGTAGCAATAATAAGTAGGTTTGGGAACAATGTATAATTTATTATAAAAAAATCAAACCCTGCCCTTGGAACATATTATAATGATTAGCTATGAGACTCTAAGTTAAACAACGGAAATAATCATCAGGGGTGACTGGTTACGATGTATCGTACCCAGCTGTAAATGTTTGAAGTTTCTCGACACGTGTCAATAAGAAAGAAATTATATTGTAACGACATAAGAAAATTACTGATGGGCGCCTGTGACGTAAAACGTAACATATTTATGAATCAGTAATCCCTAAAAATAATCTATAAAGCACAATCTCGAACTGTTAATAATATGAGTAATTTAAATCTCACTTCTCGTGATCCAAAATGTCTTGAGTCCAGCAATATAACAGCCCGTCACACAAAAACACCTGCTCGATCTGTGGTACTGCCGTCAACTGAAGCGCCCGAACTTTTCCCGAAGCATCTCGAAACATCTGCCGCCCCTTCGGAGTGCAATGCTGCCAACCAAATCATGCGAAATTTGCGAATCGCTCACGACGCTAGCAGCAAATGTTACAACCTATATTAAACTAGTCAGCGACTCTGAGAGCAGGCCATCTTTCAACCCAGATCCTTGCAAATTTACGCAGGCACTCGAAATTCACCTTGTTCGAAACTAGATCAGTGTTCCACACTGGTCTAATCGCTACATCCAAACCATCTAGCATTTCCTCTCTAGCATCCATCATTATCTCACAGTGCCACAGAATGTGCTCGGCCGTCTGGTTGGTGCAACCGCACGCGCAGTTGGGATGAGGGGACAGGGAGAGGGAATGAAGTCTTCCCCTGAACTCCCCATGACCAGACAAAAGTTGGGTCACGTAGTGGTCTAGTTTTAGGAAGGCCCCTTCCATTCTGACTTTAACTGATGGGAAGAAGGAGAAGGTCCATCTTCCCAAATTCGACCTATCCCAACGAAGCTGCCACTCCTGGAGCGACAGTTCCCTCATTGAACGAAGCAGACCAGGGAGAGTCCCCGGACCACCCGGAGTTAAAACTACACCAAGATGAGTTGCCGGGGTTCCTCTGGTCAGCTTCTGCTTCGTAATCACCTCCCTGATTTCAAGATCGATTGGTAATAAACCGGCCAAAACAGGCAAAGCGTCCGAAGCAACGGTTCTATACGCACCGGATAGTGCCAACAGAGGCGTACGTTGGCCCCTCTTGAGAGCCAAGAGTATGAGCGAATTATCCAAGCGGTGCTCCCAAACAGATGCAGCATATGAAACTTGCGACACATATACACATCTGTATAGAATTCGCAACACAGGATTACGCAATCCCCACTCAGCTGTGGAGAGTCTCCTTAGCTTCAAAAAGAGAGCCTGAGCCTTGCTGGATACATCCTTGACGTGAGACAGAAAAGAGGACGATCGATCTAGTGTAACGCCTAAGTATTTTACATTATCGAAAAAACGGATGTTGGACTCTCCCATTTTGATGGTCGGGTTTCTGTTTCTGCTGAGATAACCCTTCATCAGGAGACCCTTGGTCTTGTGGGGAGCGAAGGTCATTTTGTTTCTTTTTCCAAAATCCAGGAACATCTGCAAACCTTCACTGCCTTTCTTTTCCACTTCTTTTCTACTGTCCCCAGAGACCAGATACATTTTGTCATCAGCGTAATCGACAGAGATACATCCTTCAGGCAAGGTATCTACGAGGGTCAGTCAAAAAGTAATGCCTCCTATTTTTTCTACTTAAATAAAGTTAGTTAAGTGGAAATTTAGCTATTTTTGCGTTAATAGGTGGCAGCACTGCAGTCACTTGCAAAATGGCCGACATCGATGTTGGTATTAGACAACGTTCTGTGATTGATTCTTGACTGTAGATGGTGAAACACCCATTCGCATTCATGAAAGACTGAAAATGTGTACCATGATGCAACAATGGACGTCAGCACTTCTAGACGATGGGTTTGTCGCTGTAACTAAGCTGAAGGACAAACACCGCTACCTGACGAAAAACGGAGCGACAGGCCGTTGATTGCAGTGACTGCACGGAACATTGAGTGAGTTGATAAAATCATTCGTGGTGACTCTAGATAACTACAGATGTATTCTCTCCCTCAGTAAAGGCATGTGAGAACGATTATTCATTTTAATGAAAAGACAAATAACTTTGTTTACATCACTTTTATTTGTACACAATCTACATGATCGTTCACGAAACATGTAGATTGTGTACAAATAAAAGTGATGTAAACAAAGTTGTTTGTCTTTTCATTAAAATAAATAATGCCATCACAAAGTGAAAATCTTTCCGAAGAAGTTTTCTTAGAAAAATTAACGATTATTCGACAACTTATTATTCAACAAAAGTTTGTGCAAGGTGGGTACCAAGAAAGTTAATCGGCCAGAATAAAGAAACGAGAAAAACAATAACCTCACAACACTTGCAGCGCTTAGTTTCTGGAAAAATAGTGACCGGAGACAGAATATGGGTTCATTTTTTTTAACCTGAATCAAAGTGGCAGTCAATGGAATGGCATCACGCAAAATCACACAGCAAATGTGTGATCGGTGGGGAATGTTATGGCGATGGTGTTCTGGATGTGACCGTGCTTTTTACAGCACTGTGATACATACCCTTGTTAAAAGATGGACCAAAGCTGTAAAAATGGACGGAGATTATATTGAAAAGTAAAAAATTAATCGTCGATAGTGTGGTTATCAACTCATGTAATTGCATTTTTTATTTCTTGACACGGAGAAAAAAATAGGAGGCATTTCTTTTTGACTGACCCTAGCAGGAAGTCTTGGATTAATTTCATCCATTTTTATTTTCAATATGCGACATCTATTACCCTGTCTGCAGGTCTAGGATAAATATTTATTTTTATTTTTACCTTAATGAGTAAAATCTTAAATTGTAATATTTTATTAAATGAAGACATTTTTTTTCTGTTTTCAGATTTTCGATTGAGTTTCGCTAATATTGTCTTCATTTAATTAATCTCATAATTCTTACTTTTCAGATCGCCTTCCAAATGTCACAATCTGCTGTACAGTGGATGAACAACTATGTCTAAATAATGTAAAATGTAAGTATTTCCAGATGACTTAATAAGGGTATTTGCGTTATCCGTAGATACGAGTATTTAACCTAACAATTTATATTTTCGTTATTTGTTTTTGGGGTGTTATGCCGTTTTATGCCTCTTTCTTTAGTCAAAGTTTCAGACAGCGTTGCAGTGTCCATCAATATCAGATCTGCATCTACCGGATCTGCCGGATCTACACTGATGATGGACATAGTTCGCCACGTTTGGTGATTTAGCAGGGGCGCCCGGATTCACGGGGTGAGGTTTGTCTAGGTCTTGGAGGCGGATGACCAGGACACACTGAACCCCAGATTCCTACCCACCCCTTAAACCCTCTTCATTTTCAGAACTCTCCTTTCCTTCATATCCTTAAAAAAAACCCTCTACACAGCATCCCCAAAGATGATATAAAAGGAAATTGCTTTCCTCAGGGCCTCCCGTGTGGAGCTCATGGCAAAAAAAAAGAAAAAAGATATCGAAGCCACCATCAAGGAACGTTGATTTTATCAAACTATTTTTATTATAGCCATTTCAAGTCATTTTGATTGTGAATAATGGTCTTTCACGAGGGTGAAATTAAATATTATGTTAATATAAACTTTGGGGTTGAGGATTAGTCATGTAGTTTCAATAGCCTTCAACGGATTTCTTTAGTATAGTTAGTCATGTGTAGTTTTGTGGTGTCTCAACATAAGTCAGTTATCAAGTACCTTAGAAAAATATCATCTATCGTCGTTCGTATCTAATTTACGAACGGTTACGGTAATATCAGAAGGCATAAAGTGAACGGCTGGACTTCATCAGTGTCGCGAGCCCAACCGCAGAAAAACTTAGAGCCCTCTATAGAAAGGACGTTAAATATTAATTTTAATCATTACTATAAACGAAAATAAAGCAACTTGTAATCTCAACGACCCTCGGTCATATTAGGTCCTTACATATGAAATTGGCGTTTTGCCGTACTGGCAACTTTGATGTCAAATATCTTCTCTTTGGTTAGGAATTCCAAATTCAAATTTATACAGCTATTTACTCATGTATTTGTGTTTCGAAAATTAAAATTCATTTGTTTTTCCTTAATTGTTTTTTTTTTCTTTACGTCACTTAGTTTACAAAATGGAAAACTTGAAAAATCGCGTTATTTACGAGTACGAGTTCCACCGTGGCACCAGTGCTGCAGAGACGGCTCGAAGGATTAATGATGTGTATGGCGACGGTGCCGCAAAAGAAAACACAGTGCGTTTTTGGTTCCAACGTTTTACAAAATGGAAAACTTGAAATATCGCGTTATTTACGAGTACCTCACGAATTGAGTGAAGCAAATCGGCTACCAAATTAGAGAAGCTCCAATTGGAATGTCTAAGACATCCACCGTACTCTCCGGACCTTGCCCCAACAGATTACCAATTTTTTCGAAATTTCGATAACTGGTAACTGGTAACAACTTGCAGGGGAAAAAATTCAACTCCGATGGGGCAGTCCAAACCGCCTTCAAAGATTTTATTGATTCCCGTCCGAATGGTTTTTTTAGTAAAGGGATCGATGAACTACCTATGAGATGGCAAAAGTGCATAGATAGCAATGGTACATACTTTGATTAAATAAATATATTGTATTTAAAAAAATCGACTTTATGTTCCTCCCATACAAAACGCCAATTTCATATGTAAGGACCTAATATTTAAATGTATACAAACACAATTCAAGTAATTTTAATCACTGGGATTTAAAGAACACTAATTTCTATTTTCAGCCGACATAACCTTAATAGACATAGAAGATTACTACCGCAGAAAGGGGGCCTCTTCGTATACCAGGGAATCAGAAACAAAGACGAAGCAATTTGATGTTGTGAAGAGTTGCGGCTGTTGGCCCAGCTGTGATGAGATCTTCTTTAACGTAGAGGTCTTCTATTCGGATCTCATCAGGAGGAACAATTCTCTCAAGCCCCCCTGGGCTAAAACTATGACGCAGAAGTAAGATATTAACTTTAATTACTTTTTTTTATTAACTCTGTAAAAGATACTTTGGGTTTCTATCAGGGCCTTCAACATCTTTGGGAATACTGCGTGGAGGGTTTTTAAGTAAAGTTTGGAACTTATCTGGAGGTCTATCGATAAGTTTACAGTGCCTAATCGATTGGCGCAAGTAAAGTAATGTTTTTTACATTAGCACCACACAGTGTACCTATGTACCTATGTCATCTGTACCTATGTACCTATGTCATCTTTAAGATGCTGTATGCCCTGTGTGGAGGGTCTTTTTAGGGTAAGTTCTGGGAAGGAAAAGGGTATGAGTGGTGGGTAGGAATCTCAACTTGGGGTCAATATGTCCAGGAGTGACGGACGTAGGAATCCAACTGCGGTGCAAGGCGATGGGTCGAGAGAGACCACCTGGAGAGGTCTAGGTTAAGTCTCCCTCAAAAAATCTCTCTCGATCCGGCCCGCCATGCAATAGGTGGACAAACGCATTGGCCGCTAAGACTCAGACAATCCTCTTCCCATGTAACTACCAAGAATATACGATTTTTTTTCCCAAGCACGGTCGAACTATTGATAGCCAGACCGATATTGACAGAGGATAATTAAGAAATCGGTATACGCTGACAGCACTGGCGGATGTACTCGTATCTATGAATTTAAATTCCTTAAGGGCCCGCAACCCGGATTTCCACAGATTTATTACATATTTCTCTTAAACACGGTAAGTTTTAAAGCTCTTAAAAAAATATGTGTTATTCTCGAAGATAATATCTAGACTTTGCCCGCGCCGAAACGTAAATTATATAAAATTCCCTCAGTAGAAAAAAATCGCAAAGTATGCTCCAAAAATTATTAATAACACGTTTGTTTCAGTTATTTTACAAGATACATGTATGAAAAAATTCACAGTGTTTCTTTAAATGCTGTTTAAGATAATGCCCGTGAGATTTTTGCTCTATTTTAAACGAGTCGTGTTTTATTAAACATTTTCGCAATTTTCGCATCGATTTTGTCGCTGTAAATGTTAGCGCTCTCCTTTCCATTCGTAATTTCGTATCTCTCCATCTTCTTCTTTTCGATCCCGGTTGCAGAGCCTTAAGGCGCCGCATCCCCACTCAAAAAGAAGAAGATGGAGAGATAAAATTGAAGCGAAAATTGTGAAAATGTTTAATAAAACACCACTCGTTTAAAATAGAGCAAAAATCTCGAGGGGAACATCTAAAAGAGCATTTAATGAAACACTATGATTTTTTCATATTATATACAAGGTGTCCGGAAACTCGTAGTACAAGCGGGAAACTGGAGAATCCACATCACATTTGGAGTCGATTTTGTGGTTTAACTTTTTTTGATTTGAGCTTTCGTTTTCGAGTAAATCGGGTCCGAAGTTGGAATTTTTTAGGTTAAATTTGAAAAAAAATTTCACTAGGGGGTTGATTTCAGCTGTGTAATGTCTTATAAAATGCAACGAAGAAAAAACCGGGCTAAAAAATTTTTTTAACCCTTTAGATGCCGAAAAAATGGAAAAATAAAAAAAATATATTAAAATCGAAATGCTTAAATCGAAAAAAATAAGTTTTTTGGGTTCTCTACGTGATGTAGATTCACCAGTTTCCCGCTTGTACTACGAGTTTCCGGACACGTTGTATAACATCTAAAATAAGTGAATAAACGTGTTTATAATAATTTTCGGATCATAATTTGCGATTTTTTTCTATCGAGGGAATTTCATATAATTTGCATTTCGGCGCGGGGAATGTATAGATATTATCTTAAAAAAAAAGCATATTTTTTTAAGAGCTTAAAAACTTCAATTGTTTAACGGAGATATGTAAGAAATCGATTCAAATTCGAATAGCGGCCGCTTAAATAGTTAAGAGAAATCGTCTTTTAAAACTTACCGTGTTTAAGGGAAATATGTAATAAATCGGTACAAATCCGGGTTGCGGGCCCTTAATCTATTCAACAATTTCCGATTTTAAAGTTCAATCTTGTGTAACGTTAGTTTAATATGTAAAGGAAAAACGTCGCCCTATCTTGAAATGCGCATTAAGAAAACGTAGTTATATCCGATCACAATTATTAGGCCTTAGCAGGTTGCTTTAGGTTGCTTTTGGTTATAATCATTACGTTTAGGTATCTTCTAAAATGGGAAGTTTACGTCCTATTTAAATATTTTCCTTTAAAATACATTAAACTAATACTTTTAATTAATACATTCAACCTCAAAATCAGAAATCGGTAAATAAATTATGAGAAAAATCGTCTTTGAAAACTTTGAAATCTCATATCTCTAAACAAGATAAAGTGAAGTTAGAACCCTGTTCAAATAAAGTGACGATTTGCAAGTTTCGCCGAGGGGGCATATTGTAGGCCAATCGTTAAATCAGGCAGATCATGATGCACTTAAAGTAATATATATTACTTTTATTAATTTTGTTTTAATTATGTTTTAGGAATGAAGTGACCAGATTAATGATCAATTATAAAGATGTCGTTTTCTTTGGGACCCACAGACTAATGCGATATGATAATATGGATTTGCTAGGTAAATATTAATTGCATTACTAAAAGGGTTACTTATAGAGGTAAGTAAAAATATTATTATTATTTTAAAAATACCCTTTCAAGTATCAACACCCCGATTATATTTAAATTAGTGATAGATCTCTGACTCTGGACCATGGGGCTTTTAATGTGTAAAATTCAAGATCCCGTTATCCAAATTTCTATATTTATAACACATTCCCCTTGAACGCTGTAAGTTTTAAAGCTCTTACAACAATTTTTTCCTTCCCAGAACATCCTCTCTTCGTTTCCCAAGAACCTCCACACATTGTAACGGTTAACTTATGATACCGGATAGGGGGTTAATGTAGCAATTATTGCAGTATTTTTTTAATGTATTTTTTAAGGTACTCTCTATGAATTTGTCAAGCTGAAAATGTAAGGTGGGAGGACCATGGAAGGCCACTCTTGCAAATAAACAGTTAAATTATAATATTTAATTAAATGAAGTCAATATCGAAAACCTGGAAAAAGAAAAACCAGAAAGAGATATTGGCACCTTTGGGACTCGAACCCAGGACCTTCGGCTTTCCGGGCCGCTATTCTACCAACTGAGCTAAGGTGTCCCTATCTGATTCGGTCATTTTGACTTTTTTATATGAATACCGCACAAGAGTCCCAACTGCTCCCGTCTGAAGCCTGTGAGACTATGGCACCCCCAATTGGGGTATGTTGTGAGGCTGAAGGTAGTGGGGAGGGGATGGAGATAGGGAAGAAGAAGGTGGGGAAGTACCTGGCTATTCAGATCTGGTCACCATACACTAATTTGGTGGCTAATGCATTTCAAGCAACGTTTCAATTCTGAATGGTGGTTATACAGCAGGGCAATACTGAGAGTATCTTCCCCTCTGAAACATGGCGCAAATATACTATATATTATTTTAAATGAATAAATTGTGAAATAACACAAATTAATCAAATAAAATTTATTTTCCACGCCGGGATTCGATCCCGCGACCTTCGGTGCGCGAGTCAAGAGCCTTACCGCTGAACTACGCCAGCCGTCAAATTACCTGCCGACTGCATTTCAACTAATAACTACCAACATTATCTTCATCTTACTTAACGCATGTTTTATTGGCTACTCCCTTTACGTATGATTGCAAGATTCAAATCCGAACTAAATACTATCTAGATAGTGTCAGCCGAAGATCCTGGGTTCGAGTCCCAGAGGTGCCAATATCTTTTTCTGATTTTTCTGTTTCCAGATTTTCCATTGAGTTTCACTAATATTGTCTTCATTGAATTAAATATTACAATTCGAGGTTTTATTTATTAAATTTAAAAAAAATTTAATTATAAATTTTTAATAATTGGCCTTACAAAGAAAGAGCATGGGCCTTCAATTTTCCACCCGATCTTAAATGTAGAGGCACTGAAAACCAGCTACATTCCACGTGAAATCCTCAATGTACAGTGGAGGTAATCCACCTCTTACCCGCCCTGGTACCTATAAGTAACTGATGGTTACTCCTTCAAGGCTCTCGTAAGATTCTATTTTTTTTGTTAAACGAAGCTACATTTATTTATTTTGAACGAATCTAGACCTCCAGTGTCCTTGCATACGTTGTTAGTAAGCAGTATGCAAGTGCTTAATAGGAAAAACAAAATGCAAAAAAATAGGTTAGTAAGACAAAGAAAATGTACCTCAATGTATAGCTAAGCAGTGACCTTTTTGTCATTAGAACTAACTAACTAACCATCACGCCGTAGGCAGAGAGGACAGACCGCCAAACAACTCGGTCTTGGCACACACTCTTTGCCTCACTCACATTCATACATCGTATCATACATATTTAATATTTATGTTCAAAATTGTAAACGGTAGCATAGACAGTCCTGATTTAATTAAGTTCATTGAATTTCATATTCCCACGAGAACCACTCGATCTAGAATCCTGTTAAAATGTAACAATAATAGGACTGAGTATACGAAATACTCCCTTTTACCTAGGTTACATGATGTTACTAATAGATATGCAGATGTGGCAGATCTATTTAACTGCACGGAAGGTCGGTACAAGAGGGCTATGATATCAAACTTTTTTAGTCCATATTTATTCTATTTGTACTACAGATTTTTGTACGTAATTGTTTCTCTGGTGTCATTTCTCATTCAAATGCCACAATCATCTGTTAAACAATTTTTTTTTATTATTTCTAAATTATTATTTTTGATTTTGTGACCTGTAATCAGTTCTTATGGTATATGTATACGGTTGAAATTAAATAAATAAATAAATATTATTCTGACTTTTGGCATGGCCCGTCTCAAGTACCTGATTCACTTGATCGTGCCATGTCCTCCTCGGGCGTTCCCGCCTTCTTCTACCATTCACATCTGCGTCATATATTCTTTTTACACTTCTTTCTTTGTTCATTCGCTCTACGTGCCCAAACCATCTGAGGGTCCCTTTCTTAATCTTACCCCTTATGTTTTCACCAGCCTTACATTCTTTGCGGATATCCACATTTCTAACACGATCATACATAGTTTTATCACACATACGCCTCAGGGATCTCATTTCAACAGCATTCAATTTACTTTCATCCTTCCTCTGCCAGTTCCATGCCTCACTGCCATACTTCAGGGTACGTACCAGGACTCCATTGTGGACTGCTAGCTTCGCTTCTTTTGACAGTTTTTTATTATAGCCAACGGCATTCAGTCCTCCAATAATGGAGCTACCTGCTTTTACCCTTCTTCCAATACCTCTATCAGCCTTCCCATCTCTCAATGAACAAAATGTATCTATTGAAGAATATTTTTTTTAATTATATTATTAAACGTAGGAAAATCCCTTGATGGAAAAATAATTCGAAGTAAATATATATATACGAAGTATGTATACAGATATAAGCATATCTGATTTTGTTATTCAACATGTAATAGGTATTAAAAACATATCTGTTTTTGTCATTTAACGTTATACACCGTTTTAATTAACGTGTTGAATATATAGATTGATGTCAGTATTGATTAATAATTATTATGAAGTGTTTTGCTTAATTGTATAATAATTGTTGAATATATAGATTGATTTCAGTATTGGTTAAGTTTTAAGATTTTCACGGCCAGAAGCATTTTCGTTATATGTTTTTGGGGTGTTGTGTCGTGGTGAAGAAGGAGGTAGCGCAACACGACACAACACCCCAAAAACATATAACGAAAATGATTTCAGTATTGATTAATAATTATTATGAAGTGTTTTGCTTAATTGTATAATAATTGTTGAATATATAGATTGATGTCAGTATTGATTAATCATTATTATGAAGTGTTTTGCTAAATTGTATAATAATTGTGCGTGTTTGATTTCAGCATCCTGTGGTGGAGTTTTAGGACTTTTTCTTGGATTTTCAGTGATCAGTGTTTTTGAGATTATTTACTACGCCCTAATGAAGCCAGCATTCGTCACCCTGATTTCAAAATACAGACTACAGCGAAATAAAGTTCAGTTAATTGATTTTCAGCAATACTTAAAATAAAATAATAATCGTTTGCCATTAGGTACCATAGGCATTAGGTAAACTTAGATAAATCCTTTTTAATGTACAGTCAACGTATTATCTCTCGGGAGGCTGTGTTGAAGCTGTAAATGTCCTGACCGAACCACCTTTATTACTTGTGTGCACGAATTCTATATTTTTTTATAAAATTTGGTCTGTTGTTGACATTCATTCATCAAAAATTATTAAAACTTTCAAATATACTAAAACATACTTTTTTTCTTAATTTCCTGACCATTTTTGATGACACCAAAACGTGAGAATTTTTAATTGTGCTGAAATAACATTGCAGATTTTCCAACACCAGTGACATCTACCGAAAAATATGATACATCACAAAGGTAGGTCTGAAAGAAAATGCGATACCTTCCGTAGCAGAGATGCAAACCAAAAATGCTTATAAATTTTCTCGCTAGATGTCTCTGCTTGATTCATTTGGGCACTAATTAAAAACTGTGTTATAAATGCAATGTCTATTTTTGTAATAATTATACGAACAGCGTAATTATTTGTGTATGAACTACATAACACGTGCCAAACTCTTTTGAGAGGGAAAAATTTTAATCAATACTTCTGGAGTACAATTTTAATCAAAATTCACGTTTCTTACGGCCGTTGTTTGCAACTTTTCGATCGATCAATCGGAGTCTCCGATGAGCTACGTGATCCATCGCTCATTGAGTGAAGATGAATAATAATTCGGTAGGCGGGTATGGGTACCATTTGTTGGATAACCAATACCTCTACCGTATGTCACCCCAAGTGGTTCGCTACGTTTGGTGACAGCAGGTATGCGCGGGTTCATGGGGTGAGGTTTGTCCGGGTTTTGGTGGAGGATGAGTCAACTTCGCTTTGCACCGCAGTCGAAGGGATGGATTCATACGTCCGTCACTCCTGAATCCTAGATTCTTTCCCACTGACTCACTTACCCACTGACACTCACTGACTCACTTACAAATTGACTCACTTACTGACCCCCAGATTCTTACCCATACCTAAAACCATTTTCCTTCCCGAAACTTCCACTTCTTCCTTTCCTAAAAAGACCCTCCAAACAGCATCCCCAAAGATGACAACAGGCCCTGAAGAGAATTATACTCAGGGCCTCCTGTGTGGAGCTAATGTAAAAAAAGAGCTGAACCACGACAACGACATTGGTTGAGGTTTTGTTTTGAGCTTCAAACTTTGAGCTTTTAGTTTCTTGATCATTGTTGAGTTTTGAGCTTCGAGCTTGGAGCTTCAGTATATGAGATTTTAGCTTCAAGCTTTGAGCTTTATGCTTTGTTGAGTTTTTGCTTTTGATTTGAAATTTTTTTATTGGAAGTTGAAGAAACTTTTATGTCTCTTCCGTTGCCCGGGGTTTTCGAATTTAGACGGAGAAGTAATGATCCAGTGAACAAAATTTCTTCAAGATGTTAAATAAATTAGATGTTAGATGTTAAAAAATCTGCTTTAAGAAGTGGGAAAAGGCGATAGTAGATAGTTTTGATATATAGGATAGTTTTTTAAATTCTGATGTAAACAGTGACCTTCCTTTTATTTTGAGTGCAAAGATTCATCATTAATTGTGGAATAAATCTTCCACAATTACTAGTACTCTTTCCATTTCATGAAAATTTTATAACCAATGCTTTTAAATAATAAAAAAACAAGTAGACTCTATTTATACTGATGTTAGTAAAGCCTTTGATACACTTTCCCATAAAATTCTCATTTGGAAATTAGGAAAGCCTGACATACGTGGCAATATATTGGCCTGGTTTGAAAGCTAGATAGCTTTAAAAATTATGCAACAAGTGGAGTTCCACAGGGTTCACACCTTGGCCCAAACTTATTTACCTTGTTTATAAATGATTTTATAAAAATACTTCATGATGTAGGTATTTATCTTACTTTTTGCTAAAGACCTCAAAATTTTAAAAATTATTCAAAATATTTACCATCGTAATATTCTTCAAGATAATATCAAAAAAATCTTAATTTGGTGTAAAAATTGTTAATTTAGACTTTACTTAAGGCGCCATTTCTACTGATTTCTTTCGCCTTTGTTAGAAGCCAACTTGAGTACAATTCTCCCGCCTGGAACCCACATTATAATATACATTTACAAGCTGTTGAAAGAATACAAAACAAATTCTTACGTTTTCTAAATTTTAAACTGGGTATTCCAGCAATCATGTTGAACTGCAACACTATTTTAAATGATATGAATATGCTCAAATTGTCAAACAGAAGAATTTTCACTGGCTTGGTATTTCTATATAAAATTCTAAATGATTCAGTTGTTTGTCCGGTATTGATTAATCGATAAGCTTCCGGATTCCACCACGTAATACTAGAAGTCAGGATTTATTTCAGAAATTTAGTGCAGAAATTCTGGGACTAACTACTATATGTATTCCTCTATGCCCAGAAAACTAATGGAGGGAAGCAATTATACCAAGTCAGTGGACATCGTCAATTTATCTTTAAAGAAATATAAAATATTGTTACTGAGGTAGTTCAGTTATGCACAATAAATACTGTATATTTCTTACTCTTCATCTGTAATGTGAAAGCCCCGAAAAGGGCGTTAATAAATAAATAAAATCTGTAGATTTATAATAATAAAAAAATAAAAACCAAGACCTCACCAGGACAGTGGAGGACATCTGTCTTTACATTACACTCGTATATAAATAGATACATAGATTAGAATTTTTCGATTTCAAATGTAGATCGAAATTTTTCTCTAATTTTGAACGTCAAGGGTTCAAAAATTCATCGAGTGATATCAAAATAGGCCACTTGCATGGATTTCATAACGACTTGGAAAAAATCATGTGGATAGATCTTTTTATAAAGATTAAGAAAATGTTAGTAAAATTGTTTAGAAATGTACAGTTTTTTTTATTTTAAAATAAATAAATCCATTATTTGTGCTCGTGACGTCACTACACGAAAATGTCCCGTCTCCGAAAATGTTCCTATTAATTTTGTAAATTTCCACACTGATTTATTTTTTTATATGGCATCACTTTGATTTCAGGCGAATTTTTTAATTCGTTCACTAGATTTATTGTTTGTTCTCTGCGAACTTATCATTTGGTTCGACTTTTTGACAGATGTTCTGAAGAGAACCCCGTACTTTTAATGATCTACGGGGTTCTCTTCAGAACGTGAAGATGATGTCGGTACGTGTTGTAGAGGTATAATGATTATGGTGCTGATTTTAACAAAATAAAATTTTATAATATTCTTATTATTATTAGATATATTTTACAAGTACAAAAATATTTAATTGAATTTAGTAATATGGACGCTGTATACTATAATGATTTATGGTCAATAAGATGGATCAAGGAAAAAAAATATTTATATATGAGATATAATATTTTTGGTATGCCTCGTTATTCTCATGTGCCATTCGTGTGGAAAACGTTCTTTTTTTTTAAATGATTTTCGGGTATGTAATTATCGTTTTTTCATGCCTATAAAATTATGTCCCATCTTTCCGGTTTATAAAAAATGGTCTGATTTTTCCAATTGAAATTTTCAAAAAATCCCCAGGGTTTCAAAAATACGATTAAAAAAAAAAAAAAAACGGAATGTCTTAGAATATTTGTCTGAACCGGAAAAAAAATTAAAAAATGTTATGCAAGTGGCCTATTGAACAAAATTTCTGTCACTGTTAAGTGTGCAAAGATTAATTACTTGTGGAATAAGTCTTCCACGATTACTAGTGCTCTTATTTATGAAAATTTTATAAACAATGCTTTTAAATAAAAAAAATAAGTAGACTCTTTTTATACTGATTTTAGTAAAGTCTTTGATACAGTTTCTCATAAAATTCTTATTTGAAAATTAGGAAAGCTCAGTATACGTGGCAATATATTGGCCTGGTTTCAAAGCTATCTTACTGGAAGACAACAAATTGTTAGAATAAAATCCCCCCTGTCTGAAAAAAATTATGCAAAAATAAGTGGACTTCACACCTTGGCCCAATCTTTGTCATCTTGTTAATAAATGATCTTACAAAAATATGACCTCAAAATTTTTAGAATTATTCAAAATATTTACCATTGCAACATTCTTCAAGATAATATCAACAAATTGTTAATTTGGTGTAATGAAAATAGACTTTACTTAAGGCCCTCCCGAATTTACTACCCGAATTTCTACCGTTTTCTCTTCAGAATTTTTCGAATTCAAATGTAAATCGAATTTTTTCTCTAATTTTGAACTTCAAGTTGTAACCACTTAGAATGCTTTAATGTAAGATTGAAAGATATGTGTTACTTAGAATGCTATATTCTAAAATTGCATGTGTAATAGATATTATGTGTATGTATTAATAATTTAAAAAAAAACCAGAACACGAGACAGACATTAATAGCAATGACACTCAAATTTAAAAGGACAGTGGAGGTAATCCACCTCTTACCCGCCCTGGTATAAGTAACTGATGGTTACTCCTTCAAGGCTCTCGCAAGATTCTAATTTTTTTGATTAAACGAAGCTACATTTATTTATTTTGAACGAATCTAGACCTCCAGTGTTCATGCATACGTTGTTAGTAAGCAGTATGCAAGTGCTTAACAGGATAAACAAGATGCAAAAAATAGGTTAGTAAGACAAAGATAAATTAAACAGGGCAAAAGAAAAACTCTTTCATGAGACTCCATGACGCGGAATTGCATCTGTAAAAAACCTGCAAGCACCTGTATAAAATAGAGAACATAAGAAATACAATAAATCTCAAATCAATTGGCAAGTACTAATAAAAAATGTGAATGGCTTTCGGTCTGACCATAAACTACACTTAGCTTCCGTGTCCCTTAGCCAACCACTCAGTGAAGCCTCAAAGAATGTTAACTGAATATTTGGGGTAAAATACCCGAAGACTAAAAGAAAATTCAGCGTTGGGTAGTCAGAGGCAGGACAAAGGACAGTCAAGGTCGTGTGATCAAACCTCAAGCCTGCACATGTCATTGGGGGAGGCGCAGATAGATTTGAGAAGGATCTGCAAAATTAATAATGTAACTAAAGATGAAGCAGGGACGAGGTCCAGTACACCCCCATACGGGGATAGGGAAAAAAAAATTGGGGTTCAGTTCATCTAAAAAAACATTGAAATAGTTAAAGACAAACAAAACAAAACTAGGAACATGGCATAAATTAACAGGTAGTATAGTAAATATAAACACAGCAAATCGCAAAGCAATTATATACATTTTTGAAAATATAATGAACAAACTAACATAACGCAAATGTAAAATATAACATATAACTTATAATATATAATAAAATATTAAAAGAAATAACATATTACAGAAACACAAAACACATAAATCGTAAAAAATAAATCCAAGCGTTAAATGTAAAGGAATAATGAAGAGTGTCCGTGAATTCAGAAGAAAAATACACCTGGTACCTAAGTTATTTTACAGCTACTCAGCGACTCTAAGAACAGGCCATCTCTCAACCCAGATGTTCGTGAATTTCTTCAGGCACTCAAAATTCACCTTATTCGAGACGAGATCTGTATTCCAAGCAGGTCTCGTAATAACTTGTAAACCATCAGTCATTTCGTCTCGAGCATCCGTCAAAATCTCACAGTGCCACAAAATGTGCTCGGCTGTTTGGTCGGTATCACCACAAGCGCAATTGGGATGGGATGATAGAGCCAGTCTGTGAAGTCTACCTCTAAACTCCCCATGCCCAGAAAGCAATTAGGTGATATGGTGGTCCATTAAAAGATATGCCCCTTCCATTCTGATTTTAACTGATGGAAAGAAGGAGAAGGTCCATCTTCCCATATTCGATCTATCCCATCTCATCTGCCATTCACTCAGCGTTTTTATTCTCATCATCTTTAGAAGTTCAGGGAAGGGCACTGCTCCACCAGGTATTAATTCTATACCAAGGTGGTTTACAGGTCTTCCTCTTTTCAGACACTTCTTTGTCAAAACTTCCCTAATTTCTAAATCAATTGGCAAAATGCCGGCCAAAATTGGCAAAGCATCCGATGATACTGTTCTGTAGGCTCCTGAAAGCGCCAGTAAGGGGATTCGCTGGCCCCTCTTAAGCGCTGAATGAATAAGTGAATTACCCAGTCGATGTTCCCATACACAGGCACCGTATGAAACTTGTGCCACATATACATATATTTAAAAGGACATAATTTATTAGTTAAAATCGACATCAAGAGTTATCATTTTATCCAAAATATTGAGAAATCCACAGGGGTACACTTCGCTCGATGAGCCAAATGATCATCATAAATCTGAATTGATGTCACGTATTTATTATACGTAGTACGTCAAAGAAAGAATACCCGAGCGCAATATTATTTTTTGAATGAATTGAGAAAAACATAAAATTACTATAATGATAAACCATTGATAAAATTTAATAGAAACTAAATTTAACGTTAGTGGAGATCTGTAGTTCCGGCATCCCAATCCGCTTTCTCTGCTCGACAGGTGAGTGACTCCCTCAGATTTCAGATCTAAACTTGTCCAAACTGCTCAGTTGGTTTGAAGAGCTCGCTGGTCACATGGTCTGCACTAGTGATGTACATTTCCCTAGCGCTAGTGATGGGTAAACCAAACCGCTACAAAGTGTTCAAAAATTAATCTATCTAAAATTAATTACTTAATCAAATTCTACTTTAAGGGGTGAGAAAAGAGGATGAGGAAATGTTTCCGAATTTTGATGTGGTGTTTTCCTTATTTTGATGGTCATGTGGGCTAAATTTCATATATCAGCCTTATGTATTTCTTTAAAAATCTAAGAAATGTGGTAAATTGAAAGGTTTTGAAAAAGTCGAATTGAATATGGAATAGAGGGATCGGACTCCGGTAAGGGCAGAGACAGGATGGATTGAAAGACGGCAATTTATTGAAGGGCTTCGTAGTGATGGTTAATGTAGTGGGGAGTAACAGAGTGCAGAAAGAAGCGATGTTGAAGATGCACGGTCGTGATATTAAATGAAGGTCGTGACGCTGAGACGGTGAAGACCACGGGTCTTCAGGTCGTCCAGGCGGTAGCTCGATGCCGTGAACCTTAAGAACCTTATGAAATTTTCAATACCTTTACCATACCTACCTACTTTTTTGTACTTTGATGTACAACAAATGTACTTACGCAAAAAATATTATTAAAGTTATTCAAAAATACTGAATCCTCTACTAGACCGTGTATCCATCACACTCGATCCAATAAAAATACTTAAAAAACATTCTCAAGAAACTTCACTTAATTTGCAACAAAACTCCTCAACATCTTTCCCCAAGACATAAAACTGATGAACAATTTTTGTGATTACAAATCAAGAATAAAAATAATGCTGAAAGAGGTTAATTCAAAAACCCTAATAAAGACACAAAAAATGATATGGAATACTTAAAAACTATATTTCATTAGTCCACCTCTTCACAGGACCCCCTAGTGAGGAGGTCCATGAAACACAATAGGTATCTATCTACATATACTTAATTTCACCCATCATATTTTGTACATTAGTTATTTTATCCGTAAAAAACTGTACATCTTTTATTAAACGACTTCGAAAAGGAGGAGGTTCTCAATTCGACGGTATTTTTTTTTTTTTTTTTTTTTTATGTTTGTTACCTCAGAACTTTCGACTGGGTGAACCGATATTGATGATTCTTTTTTATTTGAAAGCTAGTGCTTCCCGTGTGGTCCCATTTTAATTTGGTCCAGTTCTGACAATGGCATCCATGAGAAAATCATATAAGTCTTAAATTTGCATCAAGTATGTGCGCGACAAATGGACGAATAACTCAATATCACGCCAACCGATTTCGATGATTCTTTTTTTATTGGAAAGGATGTACTTCAAGGGTAGTTTGATGAGAGTTTGGTTAGGTTCTGATTATGGGATCCATGACAAAGTAACGGAACTCTCCAATTCTGAAGAACAAATTTACGATACTCGGCCGAATCTTAATCGAATTAGTTAGTGTACTTCAGATTCACTAAAAATCAAAAAATAAACAAAAATTTTAACAAAACAAAAAACGACTTCAAAAAATGCACTAAAAAGTAAAAAAATTATTTCGTATTCTTCTACAACTTATTTTGAACGTCTAGTGTGCAAAATTTCTTCAAAAAGTTTCGAAAAACTGCTCTAAGAGGTGAGAAAAGGAGATGTAGAATTCGCAGTAATGTAGACAATGATCTTCACATTGGTTTAAAGGTCAAGTATGCAAAGTTTCATAGAATTCGTAAACAACTGTAGATTTGTACACAATTCAAATCACGCCGCCCTCCCGCCAGCCCCAGACGAAGAACTTTATGTATTTAAGAAAAAAGAAGATAGAAGAAGAAGATTATGCGCATCACAATATGTTCTTCATTATCCTTTATATGAATTAGTTTTTTATATGAATACCGCACATAAGTCCCAACTGCTCCCGTCTGGAGCCAGTGAGGCTATGGCATCCCGAATTTGGGTATGTTGAGAGGCTGAAGGTAGTTAGGAGAGGAAGGAAATAGGGGAGAGGAAGGTGGGGAAGTACCTGGCTATTCAGACCTGGTCCCCAAACACGGCTAAAGCCATTTCAAGCAACGTTTCAATTCTGAATGGTGCGGTCTTACACCAGGGCGATACTGAAAGTATCTTCCACTCTGATTAAGTAAATGATTACACGTTTCATTCACTTGTTTGAGCATTTCAACAGTTATAATTTAATGTATACTTAGTAGTACTTACAAATCTTCTAGAACGCATTGATTTCATGAAAACTGATAATTTCGTTTTTAAAATTACTTTGTCATTGGTGTAACAGGCACTTAAGGCTCTGCAACCAGGCTCGAAAAGAAGAAGATGGAGAGATACGAAATTACGAATGTTAGAGGAGAGCGCTAACATTTACAGCCAGTGGCGTAGCTAGCATGGGTGGCACCCGGGCGGAAAACGCGGTGTCACCCCCCCCCCCATTAAATTTTTTTTTGAGAAATTCGAAACACAAATTTTGACTTAAAATATAAAAAAAATTTCTAGCTAGTCAAATATGTAAAAAAAATTGTTATCCTCAAAATTAAAACACTTTTAAAAACACTAAGAGAATAACAGCTTTTTCAACAATCGATAGGTGATAATTTCCTTCGCGAGTTCCCGTCAATCACAATGTACGAAAGAAATGAGAATGACGCAGGGGAAAAGTGAGGAATATTTAAGGGGAATCCCCAATAAATCAATAGTAAGAGCTAGGAAAGAAAATAAAATAACAGCATTTTTGGGGAATGCTGACTGACCGAGCCATACAGCTACAAATAACAGAGTTTCGTGTGGAGTCTTCAATTCTAATATGCTGCAAAAATCTGAAGAAAATAATTTGCTGGCATGAAAACATAATAACCAATACTTAGGTTAAAACCAGTTTTGTGTTCAGAGTGTAACGATAAAATTTCAATCGTGAAATAGTAAAGGGGGCGTTCAAGTATAAGGTAACGCAATTTTTGAAAAATTTTGACCCTCTCTCCCCCCATGCAACGCGCCGTAACATTTTTCTGCACCTCCCTCCCCCTAAACGTTACGTAACACCCAAGTGACTATTTTGACCTAAATAATGAGCAAAATTAAGAAAGGGACCCTCAGATGGTTTGGGCACGTAGAGCGAATGAGCGAAGAAAGTAGTGTAAAAAGAATATATGATGCAAATGTGAATGGTAGAAGAAGTCGAGGACGCCCGAGGAAGACATGGCACGATCAAGTGAATCAGATACTTGAGACGGGCCATGTCAAAAGTCAGAATAATAGAAGAGTATGTATGAGGCGATGTATGAATGTGAGTGAGGCAAAGAGTGTGTGCCAAGACCGAGTTGTTTGGCGGTCCGTCCTCTCTGCCTACCCCTGCGGGGAAACGGCGTGATGGTTAGTTAGTTTAGTTAGTTAGTCTCAATTAAATTGCGCAAAGTACTGGAAAGTCGCTTAAATACCTTTTTCTTGTTTTAATCGCGTTTGCGGTAAAAATAAAACAAGAGATTTCAAACTCGCAAAGGGTCCATGCGTATATTGTTTTAAATTGTAATTCATATACAAATTGGGAAAATATTATTATTTTTATCGGCCTTTCATTCTTTCCGGATCTCCACAATTTAATACTGTCTTACCTTTAATACACCTACATGGTTTTACAACACATATTTCGTTTTACATTAGCTACACTGAGGAGGCCCTGAAGAAAGTAATTTTACAAAGATTTCCGTATGGAACAACACTTTACTCCACTATGATTCATAAGCTTACTCAGAGTGGAGTAAAACCTTTTTCATGATCCGAATGCAGTTGTACAAGTCCTCAAAACGAAGATTTAAAAGTCCACAGTATGGTTCACAGAAGAGAAAAACCTTTTTTATGTCCTGATTGTAACTATTCGTGTTCTTAAAAGGGATACATAAGAAGTCAGTTGCTGACTCAGTGTGGAGAAAAACCTTTTTCATGTCTCGACTGCAGTAATACTAGTTTTCAAAGGAAAGATTTAAAAATCCGCAGTACGTTTCACAGAAGAGAAAAACCTTTTTCTTGTCCTGATTGTAACTATTCGTGTTCTCAAAAGGGATACATATGAAGTCAGTTGCTGACTCAGTGTGGAGAAAAACCTTTTTCATGTTTCAACTGCAACTATTCATGTACTATGAAGAGAAATCTAAAAATCACACGTTTACCGACAGTGGGAAAAAATCTATTTCTTGTCCTGACTGCAACTATTCTTATTCTCGAAAAAAATAACTAAAACGGCACTTGCTAACTCACAGTGATGGAAAACCTTTTTCTTATCCCGACTGTAACTATTAACTATGCGCTACAAAACGGTATCTAAAAATTCACACCTACCTACCTCGTTTTTCAAACTGGTCTTTCAGCACTAATAAACACGCTAACACAATAATAACTTTTTCACTAATTCACGTCAGTCCATAGATAACAATTCACTTCACGAGTCTTCGTTAATCACAATATACGAACGAAATTAGAATGACAAAGGGGAATATTTCAGGGAAATCCCTGACTGAGCTAGGAACAAAAAAAAACATTTTTCGGGAATCCCGGACCAACCAAGCCATAGAGCAAAATAACAGTCAGTGTTAACGTGTAAAATATTTTTTACGGCAATTTCATGAGCACTTTCGTGAGTTTTTTCTCCACGTTCGAGTGTCACCCCCTCCTAGGGTGGCACCCGGGGCGGTCCGCCCCCCTCGCCCCCCCCTCGCTACGCTACTGTTTACAGCGACAAAATCGATGCGAAAATTGCGAAAATGTTTAATAAAACACGACTCGTTTAAAATAG
This sequence comes from Limnephilus marmoratus, assembly GCA_917880885.1. Lineage (NCBI taxonomy): Eukaryota > Metazoa > Arthropoda > Insecta > Trichoptera > Limnephilidae > Limnephilus > Limnephilus marmoratus. The sequence goes on from OU862931.1 coordinate 31,677,684, forward strand.
AGCAAAAATCTCGCGGGCATTGTCTTTAACAACATTTAAAGAAACGCTGTGAATTTTTTCATACATAAACAAACGTGTTTATAATAATTTTTGGAGCGTACTTTTTCTATCGAGGGAATTTTATATAATTTGCGTTTCGGCGCGGGCAATGTCTAGATATTATCTTCAAGAATAACTAGCTTTAAAACGTAGTGTTTAAGGGAGACATGTAAGAAATCGGTAGAAGTGCGGGTTGCGGGCCCTTAAACGATATTTTTATTCGATAATTTCTAAACTTCGTAGACAAATAATTGTGTTAATTGAAAAATGTCTTTTAGTTATATAGATGATGAAAGAAATGTAAATTATTGTAAAGTTAATAATTTGCATGAATGGATTCAAATGCAGACTACAAGAAAATGTGAAACAAATAATCTAACTTGTGTAGAACTAAACATTAGGTCAATTTGCAAGTATTGGGATCTCTTTCAAGCTTATTTTAAAAACCATATAAATCACATTAACATACTTATGCTTTGTAAAACAGCAATACGTTCAGAACATGTTGGTTTCTATGAAATTCCCGGATATAATTCATATCACTAATGCAAAAGTTACAAATCCGGTGGAGGTATTTTGTTATATGTAAAAAATAATCTCACCTTTCTCGCAAATATTTATAGACACAATATATTTTGAAAACGTTTTTGGAAAATTGACACTTAAAAAAAACAAAAATTTAAATCTTTTAGCCATTTACCGACCTCCGAATCTCAATAAAGAAGCATTTTTGTATGAAATACCTTCTGTGTTTAAAAATAATATTGACCCAAATGAAAGGGTTATATATTTTGGTGACATCAATTTAAACTTATTAAATATAAATGATTCGGTCATAATAATCTATGAAAATATCCTTGCAGATAATTATTTAATAAAATGTACAGATGACGTAACAAGAGAAGTGATAGTTCAACAGAAAATAAACAGCTCGTATTTCGATCATTTTTTGTAAGGATTAGCGAAAGACAATCCGCTGGAGCTTTTGCAGATGTGAGTTCAATCTCCTCATGCGTATTTGATTATAACATTGCAGATCACCACACCGCGGCTATTAATGTTCAGTTAGATTTTATAGAACAAGTAAACTCGAACAAAACTAAAAATATAACGATTTTTTCGCAGAGACATATCGACAATAATATACAAAATTATGATTGGAAATCACTTCTAGAAGAAAATTACGGTTCTATTATTTACTAAAAATTTCAGAATTATTTTGATGACTTGTACAAAAATAGCACAATTGTGATAAGTAAAAATCCAAACCCGGCCTTATGCGAAAAACGATTGGATATCTTCCGATGTTTTACGTAAAATTAAAAAAAGAGATAATGTATACAAACGTTGGAAAAATGCTCCAACAAACATATATTACGAGAAAGAATATAAATGTTTTAGAAACGTGTTAAATAAATCATTAGTTAAATTAAAAACTTCTTACTATAATGATAAATTCGAAAACTATTTTCATGACTCGAAAAAACATGGGAGGAGTGTAATAAAATTTTAAAACTAGATGTAAAAATGACTGTGATGAAAATGCTTCTAAATCACTGATGAAAGATCGAACAAATAAGGCTTAATTAATGATTTTGTTGATTATTTCTCTGAAAGTGTTTACAATATGTTACATAAGTGCAACCATAAGATAACTGAATCGAACGCGGAACTCCTAGGTGGGACCTACGCGATGCCCACTCAACCACTGACCGGTCAAAATATCTTATCCGCACACAATAATTTATTTATCTCTAGCTGAATCTGTTATAAGATATGGAATAACAGCTTGGGGATTATCCTATAAAACAAATATAGTCCATGTTCAATCAGTGCAAAATTCAATGGTTAAATTATTAACTGAAAAAAATTTATACAAAGAATGGCAAAATATTCCATACTTTTATCAGAGTCTCAAAATGCTTTCAGTGAAAGCAATTATGTGGTACAAAATTATATTTCAGTACATAAATAACCCTTTATATATAAACAGGCTGGAACACAACCACAATACTCGTTTTAACTTTAATGAAGGACTAATTGTACCTAAGCATACAAATAAATATGGACAAAGAACGTTAAATTACATGATTCCCAGTTGTTTAAATACGCTATCAGCTAAAATTAAAAACTGTGCCCAAAACAAACAATTGGTGAATTTACTGAAGACTTGGCTTACGGAAAGAATTAATTTGTATTAGCTTACAATGACATATTATTCTGAAGACTTTAAAATTGTTATTTATGTATTCATAATTTTTCTTTTATCTATATTTCTGTAAAATTCTGAATTTTATTTTATATAATTGTAAAAATGTATCTAACTATCAATTCACTATAATAAGATCTTTAAGGTTAAACGTCACGTACGTAATAATCTACGCATTCACAGATGGCGCCAATTAAATATTTTAGGTTTTAATTATTTTTGCACGTTTTGCTTTAAAAAATTGAGGTTAATTAATTGTTTGCGCCTGTACATATTTATTATGAATACAAATAAATAGTTTTGTCCATAACCAAACCCAAATCTTTCAAGAGAGGCTGAAAAATTCAATTTTGTATCGGTAATCCAATATTGTATTTTTCAGCCTTTCCTGGTTGATTTGGATGATGGACAAAACTGCCTAGATTATAACGTACGTGACGTTTAATCTTAATGTAAACAACCAGTTAGACAAACTACTAATAAGTAGTTTATCGGAACGTTTGTCTTATATTTGTAAAGTGTATAAAATAAATAAATAAATCTTTTAAAAAACTTTCTTCTAGATCTACAGTACTTTAAAATGACGTGTCTCCGCAGATATGTATTCGATGAAGAAAAGAAGCTATTCACAGAACGCCGATTTTCTAACCTTTAATGTTGAATTCCCAATGATTTAAATCACGAACCAAACACTGCTAACATTCAAAAAACGGGTTCGGTAATTATTAAGTAAAATACGTATTTTGAGAAAATTACAAAATGCATTATATTTTGGTTTCTAAGGAGGATTCGGATTTCAAATTCTCGAATGTCGAAAAAAAAAAACTTTTTCCAAGATGCATTAAGGGCCCGCAACTCGGATTTGTACCGATTTATTACATATTTCCCTTAAACACGGTAAGTTTTAAAGCTCTTAAAAAATATATATATTATTCTTGAATATCTAGACTTTGCCCGCGCTGAAACGCAAATTATATATAAAATTTATATATAAAATTCCTTCGATAGAAAAAAATCGCAAAGTATGCTCCAAAAATTATTATAAACGCGTTTGTTTCAGTTATTTTACAAGTTATATGTATGAAAAAAATCACAGTGTTTCTTTAAATGCTGTTTAAGATAATTCCCGCGAGATTTTTGCTCTATTTTAAACGAGTCGTGTTTTATTAAACATTTTCGCAATTTTCGCATCGATTTTGTCGCTGTAAATGTTAGCGCTCTCCTCTAACATTCGTAATTTCGTATTTCTCCATCTTCTTCTTTTCGGGCCCTGTTGCAGAGCCTTAATAAGCCGGTGAATTAGTGAAAATTTATTATACTGACTCCACTTAATGCCCGTTTTATTTTGGACAAAATGTTTGAGTCCCAATGCACGCCAGTTAAGCGGAAAGAACTGTTATACGTGGGTAGGCGCTATGGAGCATATGTGGTGTGAGGTATATGTGATGTTCCGTAGCACCATATACATGGTGCTACGGAATTTTGATGGTAGCATTCAATAAATATATTCCTTCTTAAATACTCCATTGAAAGAAAATTAGGTTTAATATCAATCTAACAGCACATAATGACAAAATTCTAAAATAATTAAATAACGCTGTGCAATTTGTAGCAACAGTGCCACCGTGCAATGTCCCACTACACGACAAGTGAGTTTACACGAAGCGACACCTCTGCGTAGAGCCTGCGAAACCAACCACCCCTCCCCCTTCCCAACGCCGTCTCTCCTACCCCTCCTCTTCCCCAAGCCTGAATCACTCAGGACCTGGTCGCCATGTAAGTCTGACGTCACGAGCTGATGTTTAAAATTAAAATGAAAGTATATCGCGTGAACTTTTGTTGCATGTTTGTTATATTACGGAAGTAGATAAGTAATGTAGTTTTCACCCGACTTTTGGTAACCTTCAACACGATTTCTAGGTAGGTTTCCTCGTAACCTACCCTTTTATGAAGTTACTTGTTTAGTGATTATATTTTTAAAAAAGATAAACACAAATATCTATGGGATTTAACCTGCGAGAGAATTCGTTTCCAATATAATACGACAAATCCACAGTCCCACGCAAGTCTCCTTTAATGTAGTTGTGTAAAGCGCCTGACGAACATCAGCGGTCAGACATTCAGCGGATCAAGGATCGAAACCCACGAAATCAAAAAACCATTTTTTTTTTGTAAAATCAATACCCAATCTTCACTACTCCAAAATGAACAAACAAAGAAAACACAAAAGAAAGCGACTCCGAAGAAGAAAACACAAATACTAATAAGATGGCCAAATGTATAGGAAAAGGTGCACTCGAATTCGACGACAAAAATATGGAAAAAATCATCCTTACATTGATATAAAATGTGTTTTCTGGAGGTTTCACTTCTACCGTGTATGAAATGCACACTCTGATTTTTTCCATAAAGGCTTAAGAATATGACGATTTAAATGGTATTGTTATATACAATATGATAATTTGATACAGTATTATAGTGATATTTTGGAAAAAAATCTAAATGCACTTCCACTTGCCATTAGACAGAACACAACTATCTTAAGATTCTAAATAATGCAAAATCTTAAAAAATATTATGTTTTTGTTTTGAAAATTTCATGTCTTAGAAGTATTATACATGCTTCAATTAAACACTGCGTACAGAACATATCTTGACCCTTAAAAAAATTAGTCATTTTTTTAATAAGCATAGAAAAAAAAAAAGGTCTATAAAAAACACGTACATGTCCAAACTCTCCTATTTATAAACCCCTTTTCGGAAATGGTATTAGGTATTGTTTAATGTGGCAAATTCAGTTTCTTTCAGAATAATGGCAAAAAAATTTGATATTTACGCCCGAACTTCACAAAATAAAATAAAATAAAATTTTCGCGTTGTTATTTTACAATACGGCCGGCAGTCGACGAATTTGGATTTTCAAAGTGAACCAACCCTATGCCGTCCACCGAAGGACTACATACTTGTCACACCCATTTTTTTATCAATTCGCCCCCAGATGTATCAAATGTACTTGCATTGTGAAGAATGGTGTGTTTCTGTGCTATTACATTGATTTTAAATTAACTTTGATGATTATTTTAGATGTTGTGAGCATTGAAATGGTTTGTAACAGAGCTGTCATATGATGCTCTAAAGGGTTTGAGAGGGATGTACTTGATGGATTGACAGCTAATTATCAATATTTGGCTTCAGTTTTGTTTTTTTTTACATGAGCTCCACACAGGAGGCCCTGAGGAAAATAATTTCCCTGAGGGAAATTATTTAGGGCCTATGTCATCTTTGGGGATGCTGTGTGGAGGGTTTTTTTTAGGGAGTGGAAGGAGAGGAGAGTTCTGGAAAGGAAAAGGGTTTAAGGGGTGGGTACGAATCTGGGGTTCAGAGTGTCCTGGTCATCCGCCTCCAAGACCTAGACAAACCTCTCCCCATGAACTCGGTCACCCCTGCTAAATTACCAAACGTAGCGAACCACTCGGGGTGACCTGTGGCAGAGATGTTGGTTATCCAATAAAGGTTTCCGGGGCGGCGGTACCCATTCCCGCCTCCCAAATTTTGTAAGGATGTTCATTCTGCTCCTTTTTTATTATTAGGTTTGTACCGACACTAAACCTTTTTTAGACAAGGTATGGTGAGGGAAACACTATCAAAATTTTCTTGCAATTTCCCATAGCCCAGGATATTTTTCGGATATTTCTGCCTACAGTCAAAAAGCCTTTTTTAAATTTCACCTTCAGCTCCTCATCGGTGCTAAGCACGAGTAGCTCCTCTTGTAATACCACATTTGCCACTTCTGTCTCATCAAATGGATTCATGATTATTGATCGTGGTATTTCCATCGTTCGAATCTCTTCAAATCTATTTTTGAAGTCATCATGGAGGGTATTTAAATGTTGAACGTATGTCTGAATATCCTCATCAAGACAGTCTGCCTGTGACAAGTTTGGAACCTGGAAAAATTCGCGCCGACTAATATTTCAAAATCAGATCTAGATTTGTTCAAAATAAGCATTTGTGTCTAGATCTGATCAAAGTCAGATCTAGACACAAATCCTCTTATTTTGAAAATCTTAACGCACCATAAATAGATTCCGTATAAGATAGTGTGTAAGAAAAATAAAATTATTTGATTTTTTAAACGATAAAAGGACTCCAGATACTAATATCTACAGCCCGTATGTCGGACGAATATCTACAGCTCATATGTTGAACTAATATCTACAAACTTCAGAGTGTTGACTGATATCTACAGAGCTAAGGTCGGACGAATATCTATGACGGTCCCAGTGTTGACTAATATCTACAGAGCGTAGGTTGAACTAATATATACAGAGCGTAGGTTGGACTAATCAGCTAAATGTGTCCGATAGTCCGATATTAGGGATTTTTACATACATACTTAAAACAATTTTCCAAAACTGCATCAATTCTTCCTCACGAAGTCATCATCATTACAGAAACTTGGCTTGTTTCCGACATCAACACAGCTGAACTGGGACTACCAACTCACAATGTCTACAGACTTGATAGAAACAAGAATACTAGTTCTAAATCAAGAGGTGGTGGTGTCTTGCTAGCAATTTCTAAGAAATTAGTCTCAAAGCAGCTTAACACTACCTATAAAAATGTGGAACATGTTTTTATTATGATTAACACTAACAAAACAAATAAAATCATATTAGGTTGTGTTTATATTCCTCCTTCATCGGATCTAATTATCTATAAAAACCATATCGATGAGATTCAACTATTGATATCTAAATACCCCGAAACAAAAATAATCATCGCAGGTGAGACTACAATCTACCTAACATTAAGAGCCCGCGAGGGATTTTTCAATATTTAATTTTTTTTTCGTATTTTTGCAGATTTTTGCCTATTTTCGAAGTCATCTGTGTCGATAATAGCACCTCAAAAAAAAAGTTTGTAACTTTGCTTTTTTAGATACATGCATTGTCAATGCCACAAGTTTAAATTAAATATTCAAAAAAATATTTTTTCTTACTTTATAACTGTTTATAAAAGATCAGTTTTCAAAAAATCGTCAATGTACCACTGATTTTTTTCCATCTGTCGTCATATACGAAAATAAAAAAAATATTTAAAAATATTTTGTTATAGGACACATATCAACCTATACCCCCACATTTATATTTTTTTATAAAATGCGCAAATAATGAGGTAAAATAATTTTTAAAAACTACGTAAATCGATGTACTTTGAAATCGATTTTATGTATTAAAAAACAAGTATTTGAAAAAAATAAAAATAATGTGTATTAAAACAATATTTAAACTATACAAACTGATAATTAAATAAAAATAATTTTGTGATTTATTGTGAAATATTCCATTTTTATCTGTACCCAAAACAGATAAAAGCGATTCCATTTCCAACTGCTCTTCATTACGCGAAAGTCAGTCGCCACAAGAGGTTCTTTCGTGACGCTCTGTTCTGTAAAGTAGTATTAAGAATACATGCATGTGTTGGTTTTTGTATAGAATACGTATACTCTGGAGAAAAGAAATTCGACCACTGAATTTGGACGGGGAAAGTGAATGAATCTTGTCAAAAAGATATATTTTAAAACGATAGTGGCCAGGACACCGACTGCCATATACTTGTACCTTCCTACGTTTTGCCTTGTTTGTGTGCAAAAAATAATATCCGTGGACCCAAATGTGAATACAGTGATCACTCGGTTTTACGAATCAATTTTTAACTGCTTTTATGTTTATTTTTATACGTGGGCTTTCGAAAAATATTTTTAATGTTATCATTGAAATCAATTACTAATCATTAAGTTCTGCTTGATATTTTTAATGATTTTAATTATATGCGTACCGGCAAAAATTGTTGATTTGGCGATGACTTTGGTAGGCAAACTCCCATTACTTGTAAACAATAATAAATGAAACTTTAATTATTTTCAATTAGCTTTTATTATTCGGAAGTTTTATTCCTTTTGACCATTTTTACTTAGTTTATTTAATTATGAATACATTATGGAGCAGATGAATGAAGAAAAGAGTATAAGGAGAAGGAACGAGGTGAATGTGTATGGTAGAAGAAGTCGGGGGGAGAATGGCACGATCAAGTGAACCAGCGCCCTAGGGGTGATTTTTCACCAATACGGCATTATACAAATCATCCAATTATTATTATTAAATGGTTGAGATTCAGAACTGTACCTAACTGTATAATATTTTTCGATATTTCTGTATCTGGCAGTAAAACCATGTAAAAATTAAACATTTTGTTAAAGCCCATCAGTGCTATTACAATATAAAAATTTCCGTGTTGTCTTACTTTTTCGAAGAAGGCATGTATATTATCCGTCATAATATTATTTTATTTTTCAAAAGCGAGTGTCAAGTTACACACGAAATAGGGCTGTCCAAATAAATGGTTAATTATTATTATTCATAATTTAACTAACTAACCATCACGCCGTTTTTCCGCAGGGGTAGGCAGAGAGGACGCACCGCCAAACATCTCGGTCTTGGCACACACTTCTTGCCTCGTTCACATTCATACATCGTCTCATATATGCTTTTCTATTATTCTGACTCTTGACATCATCCCACTCAAGTATCTGATTCACTTGGTCGTGCCATGTCTTTCTTGGGCGTCCCCGACTTCTTCTACCATTTGCGTTATATATTATCCTTACACTCCTTCCCTCGTTCATTTGCTCTACATGCCCAAACCATCAGAGCGTTCCTTTCTCAATCTTACTCATTAGGCTTATATCAGCTTTGCATTCTTTGCGGATCTCTACGTTTCTCACACGATCGTACATGGTTTTACCACACATACGCCTAAGGGATCTCATTCTACAGCATTCAGTCTACTTTCATCATTTCTCTGCCAGTTCCATAACTCACTGCCATATATCCATTAATAGAGTTACCTGCATTCACCCCTCTTTCAATATCTCTATCAGCCTTCCCATCTCTCGTAAACATATTTCCCAAATACACAAACTCATCCACCTGCTCCAAGTATTCATCATTCACAACTATGTTGCACATTGTTTTCGTATTCTCTCTTTCAAGCATATGACTTTAGACTTACTTACATTGATTATTCACTCCAGAGCCCTTGAGGTGATTTTTCACAAAAACGGCGCTATACAAATTATCCAATTATTATTATTATTATTATTCATACATACTTCGTTCATCCTAGATACGAGAGACTGTAGATCTTCTATACTTTGAATCTCTCGACCCATCGCCTTACTCCACCGTTGAAGGGATGAATCGTTACGCCTGGATACACTGAAACCCAGATTCCTACCCATCCCTAATATCTATTTCCTTTCCGGAACTTCATCTCCTTCTTTTCCTTAAAATAACCTCCACACAGCATTCCTTAAGATGACATAGTGATGATGATAGTGTGATTTGATCTAAAAAACCAAAATACCATTTTATCAAGTACAGTATCACAACAAGATGACAGGATAGACAGACTTGAATACATGCAACAAATATGTAATATTGAAATAAGAGGCGTTCCGGAATCCATCTCCAATAACTATATGGAAGTCATCAATAAAATATCTAAATTTCACAATGTTTCATTATAAGAACTTTTTTTTTTACATTAACTCCACACAGGAGTCCCTGAGGAAAATAATTTTCCTCAGGATCTAAGTCATCTTAGGGGATTCCTATGTAGAGGGTGTTTTTGAGGAAGGGAAGGATAGTTAGTTTTGGGAAGGAAAAAGCTATGAGGGGTGGGTAGGAATCTAAGGGGTTGGTGTGTCCAGGAGTGACGGACGTATAATCCATCCCTCCAACTGCGGTGCAAGGAAATGGGTTGACAGAGTCTGGCTGGAAAGATCAAAAGTCCTCCCTCACCCAGTCTCTCGCGATCCGACCCGCCACGCAGCAGGTGAGCAGGCGCATCCGCCGCCAAGACCTGTAAAAACCTCACCACATGAACCCGGGCACCCTTGCTCACTCAAGTCACCAAACTTAGCGAACTATTTGGGGAGACCTATGGCAGAGGTGTTGGTTATCCAATAAATGGTTCCCGAGGCGGTGGTACCCATATCCGCCTCCAAATTGAATAGTTACTGTAAAAAAGGTTTTGGCTTTGATTTTAATAAATGTAGTTTCCAAGATTGTTTTTTTATTCAAATTTTGTGGCAGCCCTAGAACGTTAGTCCAGCAACAGTCCAGCAAAATACAAAAAATGACGACATCGTGTGTGGCGGTTTCCAGTGTTGTAATCTAATAAAAAATATCCCATATTTATTGGTATTTATATTTTTTGTCGTGAATATTATATTTTTGGACACATTATATATTACATAAATTGAAGCAATAAACGTCTAATATGAATGTCGCGATGAGGAGAAACTGATTTTTTTTATATGTTTGTTAAGTTTTAATCAATGTGCGGAGTTAAATTTACGAACACAGAGATTTCTAGTATTAACATCGCAAAAATCACACATTTATCTTAAAAACTGAACAACATAAATGCGGCGTTGAATTAATTCGTCGATTCTAAAAATTTTCACATATTTTTATTTATTTTTTTAACAAAATAGGGAATTTCGGGGAAAAATTCCCCAACATATAGGGAACATGGACATTCGACTGAATTAGCAATCCGCCAAAACTGTCAACGATATTTTTAATATACCATTTTTTATTTGTTCGGGAGTGTTCGTTTGAACTTCGGATTTCCGAGCGGATGAAAGGATACAAATCAGTTTAAGCAACGATTTTTGGCGGAATTGTCTTCAAAATGTGCTGAGAGCGACGCAAGCGACAAAAACTATAACTATTTTATCCAATCTGGAAAAAATCGCTAGGCCTGCTATGCTCTTAATTGGGATCCTATATCCTCAGAATTATCCTGAACTAATCGCTCTAACTTATCTAACATTGAAAGTGAAATACTTGAAATGTCCAATTTTATAAATTTAAATCAATTAAATGAAAACAAAAACAGTAATGACAGAACTCTGGATCTAGTTTTTTCTAATGTCAAATCGGTAACCGTAACTAAATCCTTAGATACTCTTCTTCCTTTGGACAATTGCCACCCATCATTAGATATAACCATAAACAACACTATAGGTGAAAATCCTAAAATTAAACAAATGTCTCACAACTTTCATAAAGCCAACTATACTGAAATTTGTGACTTCCTCCTTAAGGTTGATTGGTCATTTCTAAATGATGGTGAATTAAATGACAATATCAAACAATTTTACTGTATTTTAAAACAAAGTATAATAAGCCATGTACCTGTTACGTCATGTAATATATCAACTTTTCCTAAATGGTTCAACAATAATCTTATAAACTTAGTCTTTAAAAAGAAGATTGCACACCACAAATTCAAAACAACGAGGTCATTTCATGATTATACTGAATTTCATAATTTGCGTAAGCAATGTGCTGTAACTTCAGATAAATGTTACAAAAATTATATAAAAGAAGTTGAAAACTCTATAAAATGTAATGTTAAATCTTTCTTTAATTATTCTAAGTCATTACAAAACAATTATTTTTCTATCCCTAACATTATAAACTATGGTGGCAAGACTTGTTCCAAAACTGATGATATTGTCAATCTATTTGCAGACTTTTTCAAAAGTGTATATGATGAAGATGTCCCTGTTGATAGTATTCCCGAATTTGTTACAGATATTAACTTGCAATTATCTGAACTAGTAATTTAACGTAACGATATTATTGCCGCGATTAAACTCTTGGAACCAAAAACAAGTTCTGGTCCTGATAATGTCCCATCCATATTCTTAAAAAATTGTATAAATTCTCTTTCTTATCCATTGTACAAAATCTTTAACAAATCTCTTAAAACAGGCCAATTCCCCAATAGCTGGAAATCCTGCTATCTCACCCCCGTGTTCAAGAAGGGTTAAAAAAACGATGTTTGCAATTACAGACCTATTTGTATTCTGTCTAGCATTCCTAAGCTCTTTGAAAAAATCATTCTTAGCCAAATATCCTCTAATATTAAACATGTAATTACCAATTGCCAACATGGGTTTGTCTCTTCTAGATCTACTCTCACAAACCTTACAGTATATGAAAACTATATAAACACAGCATTGACTAACAGGCTACAGGTAGATTCCATCTATACTGATTTTTCCAAGGCTTTCGATAAGGTCTGCCACAAAATATTAATAAATAAACTAAAAAAATTAGGGATAAGTGGTAATTTTTTGGCTTGGTTGACCAGCTACTTATCTGATAGGTTACTCTTTGTAAAGATCAATGACTGTTTATCCTACGAATTTATTGCTACCAGCGGTGTGCCGCAAGGTTCTCACCTGGGACCTTTATTATTTATCCTATTCATCAACGACGTTACTAGCATTTTCCATGATGTCGAAGTTTTACTCTTTGCCGACGATATGAAACTGTTTAAAGTCTTTAATGATGTGCACGATTGTATAATCTTGCAAGAGAATCTCAATAGTTTTTTCAAATGGTGTTCAGGTAATAAACTTCAGCTAAATATTAACAAATGCCAAGTTATGAGGTTCTACAAAATTAAACGCCCATTAATATATAATTATGCACTCTGTAATGTAGACTTAATCTCTGTAGTCGAAATACTTGACCTAGGCATCATTTTTGACCAGAAACTCTGCTTTGTATCTCATGTAACTACTATAGCCAACAGGGCTATGAAAATGTTAGGTTTTATTTTAAGGATTTCCAAAGATTTTAAAAATATTCACACATTAAAAATTCTGTTCACATCTCTCGTTAGAAGCATTCTAGAATATAACTCTACAATTTGGTCACCTGTCTTTAATAATCACATTAATATCATTGAAAAAGTTCAACGCAAGTTTTTGAGGTGTATTAATTTTCGACTTGGAATCCCTTTAGAATCAATAAATTATGACTTTTTATTACACTATTGAAATTGTCGAAGTTAAGTGACAGAAGAAAAATTTTTGATCTCATATTTTTATACAAAATTGTAAATCATCAGTTGGATAGCCCTGATATATTAAAGTTGATTCACTTTCATGTACCTACAATTAGATCAAGGTTCCCTAGTATGTATTATTGTGACAATTATACGTCTGTCGCTGGATATAATTCTGTTATAAATAGAATACTCACCATTGGTAATTTTTATGCCAATGTTGCTGATATTTTCCATATTTCCTTATTAAAATACAAGGCTCTACTTATCAAACATTTCAGCCTTACGTATTGTAACGAGGTTACTTCATAACAAGTTATTCTTTTTATTTCACTGTATCCTTTTGAAGTTTTCATTAGTTGTTAGAAATTTTTTCTCTTTTTCTCTTATTATAAGAAATTAAAAAAAAAAACTATCTTTCTTCACTGTACTATGACTGTTTAAATATAATAATAATACATGTTTATAAATGGCACTTTGTGCCGTAAATTTTAAATAAATAAATAAATAAATTAAGTTTTTAAACTGCACACGCAATATTACGTTATTCCAATATGCTATAAATAATTGCAAATCCAACCTCTGCTAGTGCTGTAGATATTCGTCAACACTTTGGTTCTCATAGATATTAGTCACCATTTTGAGCTGTAGATATTCGTCAATACTTTGGTTCTCATAGATATTAGTCAACAGTTTGAGCTGTAGATATTCGTCAACACTTTGGTTCTCATAGATATTAGTTCGATTTTTTCAGTTTTTGGAATTCCTGTAGATATTAGTAGTCGCCTCCGATAAAAGTGGTTAAAACTAAGTATATAATTAATTTTTAATTAAAATGGTGCCACAAAATAAGTTTTCTGAGTGTGAAGACATAATTATTTTGATCAACTGATTCAAAACTTTGAAGAAAGACTGAATATTGAATGTTCTTTACCGTAATTTTTTGATATTTTATTTAGCCAAGTGGGTTGTGGGGACAGGAAGACTTGCGAGTCACACGAAGGGGCTCGTGAACCGCGGATTACTCATCACTGTTAATGCTGAAAGCAGGACCGTATTAGGATCTGTAGAATCAAATGGTGAAGTGAATTCAAAGTTGAGATTCATGTCTATGTTTGTAAATAAGGAATTTTTTTAATTATATAATGTTAGATCCTTACATATGAAATTGGCGTTTTGCCGTACTGGCAACCTTGTTCTCAAATATCTTCTCTTTGGTTAGGAAATCCAAATTCAAATTTATATAGCTATTTACTCATGTATTTGTGTTTCGAAAATTATAATTCATTTGTTTTTTCCTTAATGGTTTTTTTTCTTTGCGTCACTTGCTGCAGAAACGGCTCGAAGGATTAATGATGTGTATGGCGACGGTGCCGCAAAAGAAAACACAGTGCGTTTTTGGTTTCAACGTTTTCGTTCTGGAAATTTCGACCTGCAGAACAAGCCCCCTGGACGGCCGGAGACCAAAGTTGAAAATGAAGATTTAAAGGCTATTGTGGAAGCGGATCCATTGCAAACCACGTCCGAGTTAGTTGCAGGCTGCGGTGTTAGTGATAAAACTGTTTTAATCCACTTGAAGCAAATTGGGAAGGTGAAAAAGCTTGAAAGATGGGTACCTCACGAATTGAGTGAAACAAATCAACAAACGCGCATTAGAACGCTAGACCACACACTGCACAACAGACGGCTACCAAATTAGAGAAGCTTCTATTGGAATGTCTAAGACATCCACCGTACTCTCCGGACCTTGCCCCAACAGATTACCATTTTTTGCGAAATTTGGATAACCTCTTGCAAGGGAAAAAATTCAACTCCGATGGGGCAGTCCAAACCGCCTTCAAAGATTTTATTGATTCCCGTTCGAATGGTTTTTTAAGTAAAGGGATCGATGAACTACCTATGAGATGGCAAAAGTGCATAGATAGCAATGTTACATACTTTGATTAAATAAATATATTATATTAAAAAAAATCGACTTTATGTTCCTCCCATACAAAACGCTAAATTCATATGACCTAATATTATATTTTTAAATAATTTTAAATAACCAATTGTAGGTATTACCTACATTGTAACTGAACTGGGAAATAGTTTAGTGGCTAATTGTTTTTAATTGCTTACTGTGTACTTTCAATATCTTCACAACTTAACTCAATTACCTAAAACCATTTGTAACGCGGGCCACTGTGGGCCAATGTCCTGCAGCCTGGATAGCCTGCGCCTAAATACTGCCCGTGTGCAATTAAATAAATGTACTAAAATGTAATCGATTATTTACAGTAACATAAAAACTATTAATTAATAATCAAATATTTGAAAATACCTACATGTTATAGATTATGGAACAACCGAAATTAATTGATATTTTGTTCAAAGTAATCGATTATTATTAAAACATATGTATAAATAATCAAATATGTCTAAATTACGTCTTCATCGCCAGAGAAAAAAATCGTTAAAATTGAACGTTTGACATTGATTACGGGACGACACAAAAAAATACAAAGAGTTTATACATAAATTTAAGTAAGGAAAAGACTTCAGAAAGAAAATATGCTTCGTTGTTTTTTTTTTGTTCAGAGCTTTATCAAAGGCTTTGTGCAGTTTTCCTACAAAAGGGCGGACAAGCCGTGCGCCGCCTGGCGGCATACGGCCGACACTAAATCATACCATAACCAAACTAAATAAACATTAAACAAAACACCACAACTTCACAGGGAACACTGCGAAACCTGCAAAAAAATCAATTGTATCAACCCATTGGCGGCGACCGCCACAAAGCTCGCACCCTGATTGGTCCACCGAAACTGAGCAGTGCTCCCATTGGCCGGAGATAACGGGGAGCTTTCAACTTTGAATTTATGTTTCGAACACGGGGAGCTTTCGCGAAAGAGACAGATATATAAAACTGACTTAATACTAATAAGTGCGAGCGAGATAGCTACAATATAGTACAGGTATGGATGTTGTATTTTGTTTTGGCGCTTAAAGCAGGATAGATTGTCTACCTAACACCATCACGTATGAAACGACGTAACGCAATGATTTCAAAACAAACAATTATGAGCTTTATTCTTAATGTCATTAAGGCGATTTTTGAGTGCGGCTTGGTGTTGTTTTAAGCTTGTTTGGCGTTATTTTAAAGCCTTATCAGAAAATATAAACCATGCTCGTTAAGGTTCAGTAGTAAAGCTTTGGCCCCCAGCGGTGGTCGCCGGGTACCGATTTTGTTGTTTTGAAAAGCTAAGTTTGTTCGTTTTCGATATTTGAATCGTGATGACAGTTCTATATTTGAATGTTTAAATAAATCCGAAATTTAATATTTTAAACTTTTATTTAATTTTAGTTATTGCAACTAAACGCTACAAAAATATCAAAAACTAAAAATTTATAAAAATAATGAAAATATGTAGGGAATATAAAAAATAAGATTTTTTAAATTTTACTTAATGGGATAAGAAATATATTTTTATTGATTGTTAAAAACAATTAATATGTTAAATTAATGTGAAGTGTTAAACAAACGTGCAATTAATTGTGACTTTTAAATATTTATTGTGAACCACATTCCTAGGATTACAATCCTGTTTTTTGATACCTAGTATACTTTAAAAAGGTGAGTTTGGTATTTTTATTACCTACCATTTTTTGAAAAAACTTTACATTTTTTTAGATTTTAGTAGGTAGCTACTTAAGAAAACGTCGTATTGTATTATATATTCCAAATTGTAATTAGACATATACCTACTTAAGTAAACTTTAACATCATGAATCACATCAGGTAAATATATAAGATAGATATGTAGGTACTATTTTATATTACTTTACCATGCAATGTGTTCTAAAATATTGTTTTCATTAGTAAAGTCGATACCTATGAAACCAACTGATAGCAGCAGATAAATGCATGATTTAACATTTTATTTTTTGTGTAAATAGAACCCTTTGCATAAAATTTTCATGTTTTTTTAATTATAAATTCATTAAAAAAATCATTAAAAAGTTGGTTGTTATCAAAGGACCTAGCTAACATTATGAAAAAAAAAAAAAAAAATATATATATATATATATATATATATATATATATATATATATATATATATATATATATAATGGTAACTCGACAGTTAAATAATTCCCCGACATTTGGCCCCCCGAAATTATAATTATTATAAAATTATAATTTGTGTCTTAATTACCAATGTAAAGCCTAAAATCGAACTTTAATAATAAATTGGTATGGCTATGAAACGATTTTATATATTAAAGTATACGATGTAGATTTTTGTTACTTATTCGCTGGTATATACAGTTGGTACACAGACTAGTAGATTTTTCTTGATGCATTTGAATGAAAATATATTTTATATATACCTTTGTTATTCGGCGGTACACTCTCGGATCGGGAGAGACTGGTTGAGATAAACTTTTTGATCTCTCCAGCCGGACTCTCTCGATCCATCGCAGTTGGTTCGTCATTCTTGGATAAATTGACCCCCAGATTACTACCCATCCCTCCTAGCTTTTTTCCTTCCCAGGACTTCCTCTCCTTCCTTTCTATAAAAATATCCTCCACACAGCATCGTAAAAGATGACTCAAACTCATCAGAAGTTCCGAATTTTATAGGTTCAACTGAGTTCCACGCCATATCGAGAATAATGAAATTTTTTAAATCATGTAAATTTTAAAATACATGAAAGTGAATTCTTATACCTACCTATACCTATAGGACTAAGTAGATTTAAAAAAATATTAGACATTAGGTATAATAATAATGTATTAATATTATGTTTTAAAAACATATGTGGCAAAAATGACAGCATTATGTGAGTCAAAGCCTCGATAGTAATAGATTAAAAAAAAATTAAAAATATGAAATTGGCCCTGAGGGATTTTTAACTTCAGGGTTTGCTGTGGGGAGCTAATTTAAAAAATAAAACATCAATAGGCATATAGATATTTAATAAGATATTTATATGCTTAGATATTTAAGTGTTATTTACCGGAAAGCAAGTTCAGTTTGATGAATGATAGTGACATGAACTAACTTCAGAGATTATAAGTAATTAGGTATGCACCTACCTATATACCACCTGTTTTTCGTTTATTGAGATATTTTTTAAAAGACACTAACTAATAATACCTACCGACTTAATAATATCTAATACATATGTTTTATTATTAATTACGACTAATAACATACAACGTGACTGGTAGGTAGGTATTTACCTATAGATACCTTTACATGGAATGTTTCAGATTGGTGGAATGAATAGAGATTTTAAAAAATCACCAAAGATCAAAATTTTCACAGTTAGTTCAAAATAATATTAGGTAGGTAGGTACCTAGAGATAATAAAAACTAGGTGGGTGCCTACTTATTAGGCTAGCTCCGGAATAAGGTTGCTAATAAAAAAATCCAAGTGGGTTTGGGAAATAGGGGACGGACGGGCAAAAAATATAAAGTTGAGTTTCACTAAGAAAAAAAAATCGATCTCTTAAGATAATAAGAGAAATCCTATTTAGATACTATTTTGATTAATATTTACGACGAATCGGCTTACAGTATGAACTTCAAAAAATATGCTACGGATAAATCGAAGCTTTTACTAACTTTTCTATGTATTGGAATTACAATAAAATGATTATTTACGTAACAAAAAATATAAGCGTAAACCACCAAAAAAAAATGTTTTTTCATAACTTAAGTATGAAGTAATACAAGAAACATTTTTTTAAATATCCCTTTATGGCTAAGACTATTTTTGAGGTTTTCCATGATCTAACTTTTTTTAGTTCTTATAAAAGTATGCACAAAATAAATCAAAACCACTTTTTCGCTTACTTGCCTCGGGCAAATTATACGCTCGATTTCAAAATTTTGCAGGTATGAGATTCCAAATATTTCTTGCGTTTATATTCCTCTAAAGAAATGTAGGTACTAATTCAAGGGTAGGTGTATGTGGGTATGGTGATTAATTTTGGGTTATTATGCCAAGTTGAATGAGGAAAGAGGATTAACGCTGCAATGGATTTAGGTATATAAATTACTAGCTTTTAACCGCCGCGGCCGCTTCTCTCGAGTGTTATTAGGGAGAAATTTGTACAAATAATATTCCAAAGGGGGTGAAATGTTTTTCAGGGTTGAAAAGTAGCTTGTATCGTTTCGCAGTTCTCCAACTATCCCAATGTAGAAAAATCACGTCGATCGGTCGCTCCGTTGCGACGTGAAAGAAGAACAAACAAACAAACACACTGCGTATTTATAAAATAGGTTCCATGACAACTACGAATCAACTCAACTCAACGCCTCTTGAAAAAGTCATTCAATGCTATGAAAAAAAATTTGACAAATAGACCATAACATAACCTAACGTATTTAAAATTTAACCAATTTTTAATATATTTTTTTCTTTACTTTTAATGACTTTTCAAGGGAGGTATTTAATTGAATTCATAATCTGAGTTGACCCGTCACATTATAATATTAGTAAGGATCACATAATTCAATTTTTGCTTTAAAAAAAATCTCCCTCGCAGTTGTAGGCACATGTTGTAACCACCAAACACTCTTACAACCTACGCGTACTTTTAACCCACCAGGCTAATTTGTTCGCTTTTCTGAACAACTCATGCAGTTTATTAATGTTTATTACACTTTTTTTTTCAGTAGTTGTAGTAAGAAAAAACTAAATGTGAGCCATTCGTAAAACTTTTTTATGATTGCCTTAAAAAATTAAATCAAAAAAATTATATGTTCATATAAAATTATAAAATAAGAAATCATATTTCATCATCTTTCAAAGAAAGTTTTTAGTGTACGAATGCGTTCAGAAATACTTCATTTATTGTAATTTTAGTGAAAAGCGAAAATATTTTGTTCTTCTCACAAAATAGGCCAGGGTTTAAACCAGTTTAAACCAAAGATATTCGAATACAAAAGAGATATGCTATGATATTAGCGCGACTGTCGGCGGACTACTACCTAATCGGAGTTTTGCATACGAAAAGAATTTGTTCATTTCGTTGATTTTATTAAGGTGTGCATCAGTATTGGTTAACAATATAGTTTGAATACCTACAGAAAGAATTCGTTCATTTCAAAGATATTCAAATACAAAAGAGATATGCTGTGGTGTCCGCGCAACTGTCGGCGGACTACGACCTAATTAGAGTAGTTTGCATACGAAAATAATGTGTTCATTTCGTTGATTTATTGAAGGTGGGATTTATTGATATAGTTTGAATACGGAAAGAATTATTTTTGTTATTTGTTTTTGGGGTGTTATGCCGTGTTACGCTACCTCCTCCTTTAGCCAACGTTTCGGACAGCGTTACAGTGTTCATCATTGTCTCACACATCTGCCCTGCCAAGATATTGAAAGATAAGAGATGGGCTACCCGCAGTTTTTACTAGGTGGGATCGCGCTTCTGGGTGTCGCCGATATTGGTTACCAATTAACGAATAAAGTAAATGAAATAATAATTAACTAACAAACTAAACGAACGTTAAACTAAATGAACCAAAGATTTTGAAATATTAGTAGATGTGCTATCTGCAGTTTTTACTAGCTTCCGGGTGTCGCCGATATTGTTTACCAATTAACAAATAAACTAAATGAACGAATAATTAACAAATAAAACAAACGAACCTTAAACTTAATGAACGAATTCTTTCCGGATATGATTTTAGATTTTCACGGCCAAAAGTATTTATGTTATTTGTTTTTGGGGTGTTATGCCGTGTTGCGCTACCTCTTCCTTTAGCCAACGTTTCGAACAGCGTTACAGTGTTGAGTCTCCATCATCAGGGAAGATGTGTGAGACGATGATGGACACTGTAACGCTGTCCGAAACGTTGGCTAAAGGAGGAGGTAGCGCAACACGGCATAACACCACAAAACAAATAACAAAAATACTTTTGGCCGTGAAAATCTAAAATCATATCCGGAAAGAATTCGTTCATTAAGTTTAAGGTTCGTTTGCTTTATTCGTTAATTATTCGTTCATTTAGTTTATTTGTTAATTGATGAACAATATCGGCGACACCCGGAAGCGCAGGCGCAATTCAATATCTTTGGTTCATTTAGTTTAACGTTCACTTAGTTTATTCGTTAATTATTCTTTCATTTAGTTTATTCATTAATTGGTAAACAATATCGGCGACACTCGGAAGCGCGGTCCCACCTAGTAAAAACTGCAGGTAGCACATCTCTTATCTTTCAATATATTTGGGTTAAACATTATCTCAAGCTTACCTACTATTCTGTCATACACGTACTTCATACCTACCGACTCTTGGCATGATCCTTGTTTATGAAATGTCATTTTGGAAGGTCCCAGATTTCTGCTTCCATCACATCCCCCTGCGCAACACATCACATCTTTTAACCTTTCTCCATCCATTATCAACAAATTCATGCCATCTAAGCCCAGATACTAGCTAAATTGAGAAATGCGTCGAGTTTCCACTCAAGCATTGGGGTTATCACTCCGCTGGTTAACTTCTCCATCATTGCACTTGGAAAATTCTCAGTGATGATAGCAGGAGGAATTCAAACAAAATAGACAGGATGTTGGTAACCCGTAAATGCTTTTCTTTCTTTATAAAAGGGAAAAGATGGGCTTTCACATCTACCCAATAAAAATACATAGGCTTAAGCCATCAGACACTTAGTTAAGAGACGGCTAATGAACTGGGAGTTAAACAAAATGCACTAGAGTCTTAGCCAATTAGTCGACTAGAGCATCAACCCTTTACACTTGTTTCATTGAAAACAGTATATTTTTTCACTCAAGCTCTCAACATTAACGAAGCGCGAACGCGTATAATTTCCAGCGCGTTTTAACACAGGGCACACTACAAGTGTCGCTTTTCAGAAGTGTTAATAAGGCGGTTTTTTGAGGGGATTATTTCACCACTTGCAGGCTTAATGACTTCCAGCGTAGTAGCACCGCGTTAGGGGCTTAAAATATATATTATGAATCTGTGCTTGGGTATCGTTGAAGTTAAAAACGAATTTATAAGATAAATGTGTTGCAGAAGGAAAATTGAACAAAAGCATTAGTTGGTTGAAATTGAGACCTTCTCTATTTTTCATCAAATTATGTCACACAAGTTTGTTTGTCATTGCTTTTTCCTTGTTTCAATCACATCAAAACATTGTCTTATACTGATCTTGTATACCTACTGATCAACTGAAGTGCCTATTTGATGTGTTTGTCGTGCAATGTCATCCTGCATGCTCGTAGACTGATTTTCAATTCCCTTTTTTATGCTCCACACAGGAGGCCCTGTGGAAAAAACGTCCCCCAGGGCCTATAATGTTATTTTTGTGAATGCTCCCTTATGCCTAATGCTCATATTCTATTAGCTCAAGGTTTTTTTTAGTTACCTCTTCCTGTTCGTACGTATTAGTTATGTTTGACAGCGTATTTAATTTTAGTTACCCATAATCTAAATACTTATTAGTGGGTGCATATAAAGGTAAAGTGTTCTTATGTCTGTAGGCATATTGAGTTGATATATTTTGCATTAGTAGGTGGGAAGATGCCTACAGCTACCTATCATTTTAAATAAATTTTTTTAAATTTTATTTGTTCATATTTACTACAATGGGCGATGTTATGTTTAGCAAGAAAATCCTGTGTTGAGAGCAGGAGCAATTTACAACACAATGTTACAATATTAATTAAATAAAATCATTGTACCATTCATGATTGAAGTTCGTGCAGCGGAAGAGTGGCCCAACCCACAAAAATTCGTAATCAGTGAAAAAATCATTTGTTAAATATTTTTGTCATGTCTTTGAAGCCACAGAGGCCTAGTATTAGTTTTTTTTATCTATATTTGGGTCCTTTGAATTCAGTGAAAACTAAAATTGGGCCACTGTAGCTTCATAGATGTGACAAAATTACATAAAAATATGATGTTTTCACTGATGTGGGTTGGGCCACTCTTCCGCTGAGCGCCTCAATCATAGTCATAAGGAGGTTTATAACAAACCTTGGTGTTTGATCTGCCTTGGCTGCAGATCCAAAACTTTTATCAAAAAATTTATATTTAGTGTAATATGTGTTCTGTTTCATGGCCAGTGGAAATGCATTGTTTAGCTTTAATGGAATCTAAAATGTCATCAGTCAAATGTTGTTTTAGTAAAAGGGATAAGTAGTATATTATGCCCCTTAGATCTTTGCATCTAGTAGTCTTACGAGCAGTTTAAATGGTTTAAATTTGAAATACTACTTTGATCGGTTTAGTTATTTTCACTGTTAAGAGCATGCAACCCGGATTTGTACCGATTTATTACATATTTCCCTTAAACACGGTAAGTTTTAAAGCTCTTAAAAAATATATATGTTATTCTTGAATATAATATCTAGACTTTGCCCGCGCCGAAACGCAAATTATATAAAATTCCTTCGATAGAAAAAAATCGCAAAGTATGCTCCAAAAATTATTATTAACACGTTTGTTTCAGTTATATTATAAGTTATATGTATGAAAAAATTCACAGTGTTTCTTTACATGCTGTTTACGATAATGCCCGCGAGATTTTTGCTCTATTTTAAATGAGTCGTGTTTTATTAAACATTTTCGCAATTTTCGCATCGATTTTGTCGCTGTAAATGTTAGCGCTCTCCTCTAACATTCGTCATTTCGTATCTCTCCATCTTCTTCTCTTCGGGCCCGGTTGCAGAGCCTTAAATAAGTTAAATATTATGTGTCAGGGATTTTTTCTATGACGCAGAGATTTCTTTACCTTGATTTTTAAATTAGCTCCACGCAGGAGGCCCTGAAGAAAATAATTCCCCTCCGGGTATATATATATCATCTTTGGGGATGCTACGTGGAAAGTCATTTTAGGAAAAGGAAGGAATGGAAGTTCTGGGAAGGAAAAAGGTATGAGGGGTGAGTTGGAATCTGGGGATCAGTTTGTCTAGGAATGTCGAACGAATGAATCTATCCCTCCCACTACAATGTTCAATGTTCACAGCAATGTTTCGAGGGAGTCCTGCTGGAGAATTCAAAAGGAATCTTTTAACCACTCTCTGCTAAATCACCAAACGTAGCGAAACACTTGGGGTGACCTATGGCAGGGATGTTGTCTTTTTTTTTCAAAAACACTCTCCGAATAAAGCAGAAGCTTAGGAGAGGACAACTATATATTTGTATATCTTTTTAAATTTAGTATATTATTACAAAAACTGGTAATAAATTAACAAAGAAAACTATTAGTAATTTTACAAAGAAATATAAGTAATAAAAATGTAGGCAAATAATAATAAAATTAAAAATAAATGTAATAATAATGTAATAAAAAACAATGTCAATGTTGTAAATAATAAGCAAAAACGTAATATCAAACTATAAGAAAAGTTATGAGGTGGTATTTGGGAATTTTAGTTTAATTGTTTTTTGTAACTGTCATAGTTTTCCTATAATCTTATATCTAGGGGTAATTTTTTGAATAATTTTATACCCTTAAATATTGTTATAGTTCATACTAGTGGTACGGTTAGTCCACCAACAGAATTAATTCTTTTGCTAATATTTAATTGTGTTTCTTTTGCTAATATTTAATTCGATTAAAAGGTTTCCGGGCGGCCGTACCCATGCCCGCCTTCCAAATTGAAAATATGTTTTACTCCACCACCACAACACGGGCTTGTGCCGTGTTTTTTTTTTATATGGACGTTATCGGTTGCAAACTTTCTAATTCGTTCAGCATTTCTTATTCTTTGGCCGTATATTTCGTAATTAGTTATCAGTATTATCAGTATAAACGTTGTATATTCTATCACTTTTATTCTTCTAGGCACAAATAGATTTACATAATTTCTACAATTTTTTTTTTATATTGAATATGAGACTTCTTATCATTTTTACATAATATGTATTTTTATTTCATTATTTGTTTTGTTGTTACACTGTTTTGTTGAGTCTAGTTTTTGCACTGATAATTCGTGGTGGAATTCCATTGTATTAGAATTTGAAATTAAAACACTTTTGTACTTTCTTCCACTAATTTACATTTTAACCATAAATTAGTGGAAGAAAGTACAAAAGTGTTTTAATTTCAAATTCTAACACTGTTTTGTGTATTTTCTTTTCTCATTGTATTATATTTTCTTCATTGTTTGTTACTCAACTTATAAATTATAATGTAAAAGCCCATCAGGGCGTGTAATGAATAAATAAATAAATAAATAAATTATATTTATTTTTCTATTGATTTCCTCAGAAATCATCCCCACATTAATTTTAGGTATATAAATAAATACTTTCAAAAATATAGCTGACTTCACCTTCATACCTTATTCGGACAAGGTTCCAACTGACATTGTTTTCAAAAATGACCTTTGAATGCAATATCATTTCTAATAAAATAAAATACTTTTTTGTTTAAAACCACGAGATTTATTAATTTATGAACCGACCAGTTTTGCTTACTTAAGAGCGTTTAACCAGCCAGCGGACGAAAATCCACATTTCGTCGAAAGTTGTTCTTCCGATCGTTCAGGGCGGTTACAATGAGAAAGATTAATTATTCTCCGTACCAGCTTTTTTAATTATAACTCAATATCGAATTTATTTCAATCCAAATTAGCTTTAATTTATACCTTCATCCAAAAATGCTGAAAGGCGTGATGATAAAACTATTAAAATAGTGTACTTTTTGTAGTTATTTTTTGATTATAAGTATTTATCATTTTTCAATAATGTCAAAATTTAATAAGAATGTTAAAAAAATCTGAAATATATTAGTTTGTAAGTGCGCAAATAAATACACAAATGGACCAATTTTCGTAAAAAAAACACATGTACGTACATATTTTTTAATGATTTTATTGAAACTGAAATTAAAATTCTAATACATAACTCTGCTAGATAATGTATGGATTTATTTTACTGCATGATTACATTATTTGAAATGGGTGTGGTATAATACAAAAACTTTTTTGAAAATTTAACAAATCTGCCAACGACCTATGGAAAAACCTTATTATACTTAAAATTAAAAAAAATTCTACAAATTTATTACATAACTTCACTAGATAAACGAACAATCTTTCGAAATCTATTTATACTTTTTTGTGGAAAAGAGTCAATACGTCTAAAAACTTTTTTGAAAATGACGTATTTCCGGCTTTCTCTGGTAATGCACCCTTAAGCATCTTCAGGGTACAAATTAATAAGGTATTAAATATGTCAAACCACAAAGTGAATGCTTTCTACAATAATATCATTTCTTTTGCTCATTTCTATAACCAAAAAATGCCATCCGTGTTGTATTTTCGTAGATACTTGTTTGACGAAGTTCTAACATCAAGTTTTTAAAACTTTCATTTATTTTAGAATGTTACAATGTCAATTAACTCCAAAATAATTTCCCTCATGGCCTATTTCATCTTTGGAGGGGCTATGTGGAAGGTCTTTTTATGGAAATGAAGTAATGAACCTTGGTTTTGAAGAGACGCGTGTTGTAGAAGGGAGGAAATACAGAGTCCTTTTGCAATTGCCACTTGGATTGTGATATAGCATTCTAACTTCGCCTTCTAAGGTGTCGAAGTTTGCAAAGACGAATGCTCGTAATCCATGTAACAATTTCTGATTTTGTGGTTTAATCTTGGGTAAAGTATTTTAGTTTTAATTATTTAAAGAAAAAAATTTAATTCATCTATTTTTACGTACCTACACATCCACGTTTAAATTTTAAACTGCTAGTGAATATACATTTAAACTAGCTGACCTGGCCGCGCGTTGCTGTGGCTAACGAAACACAACGCCATCTACCGGATAGTTACCTAAACTAGAAAAACAAACCGTTATTAACTCAAACCGCCATCTGTTAGAAACTTATGGAACTTACAAATAATTTGGGAGGCGGGAGTGGGTACCGCCGCCCCGGGAACCTTTATTGGATAACCAACACCTCTGCCATAGGTCACCCCAAGAAGTTCGCTACGTTTGGTGATTTAGCAGGGGTGCCCGGGTTCATGGGGCGAGGTTTGTCTAGGTCTTGGAGGCGGATGACCAGGACACACTAAACCCCAGATTCCTACCCACCCCTTAAGCCCTTTTCCTTCCCAGAACTCTCCTCTCCTTTCTTTCCTTAAAAAAATCTTCCACACAGCAAGCCCAAAGATGGACATTATTTTCCTCAGGGCCTCTCATGTAAAAAATAAATAAATTACAAAGCATTGTCCTATAACAAACATTTAATTCGCAATAATAAATATTGAGGTCAATAATCGAAATAAATAATATCCCATCTTGTAAATTGGACCAAATTGCACACAGTAAGCCAAATTTCATCAAAATCGGTTAAGTAGTTTCGGAGTTTAGCTCGAACACACATCATGACGCGAGATTTTTAAATATAAAGATATCAAATGCGTTCGTAGGTACGCCATAAATAAACAATATATATAAAATAGACTAAAATTCGATAACACTTTTATTGCAAATCGATACAACCGACAGGGTCAGAACCAACTGTTCAGAGCAGATATAACCCAATACAGTCGCCCATCAAGCGCGCTAAATAACCCGTGAAGCAAGTCCTAAAGGGGGGAGTCTGTAAGGGTTGCTACAGGCTTCTACCTTCTTCTGCTAGAAGCCTATTCCTTTCTGGTCTGGCCTCCCTTCGCAGACTTATCTTCTAGCCTCAGTCGGGCGGGTCATCAATCTAAAGTGGTGACCCCAGCTTTTCTCTTGAGCATTTTGATTTTCAATTTTTTTAGGGTTGAAATGCTTTATGGAAATGTTTGTTTTTTAACATTATCTGGCTTAATCGTGACAATTTCAGCGAATTTTTGACAATATTGACTACTGTTCTAATATTATCTATCTTAGTGGATAGCTTTAAAAACCTCAAAATTATTTCAAAATCGACCAATGAGATAAATTTTGAAGTTTAATAAATAAAAATCAAAGGTCAGCAGATCTTGATGTTACTAATAATTTAATCGAAATTTCTAGGTCAAATTGAGCCGTATACTATGATTGATCTTTTCGTATAACTGGTCCGCTCATTTTGATTAAACTTCCCTCAGCTCTTACTGATATCCAGAATTTGGATAACGGGCTTTAAAAACAAAATTATTTTAAAAAAATACAGAGTGTGCAATTCACATTGTGCAACAGAGTACCTACGCACTGAAACATTCAGAAAACTACAGTGGAGAAGAGTGGGGATGTTACGAAGCACCGCACAAAGAGGAGACCGATTATACATACTAACTCATTCTCTCGCAGGCTAAATTCTACAGATAATTGTGTTCGTCTCTTTTTAGTGTCGCTTTTTCGTTTCATCGAGTTTCATATCACAACGCTGCTAAAGACGTTATCACATCAAAAATTATACCATTCATTAATCTTAACTTCTTTTCAATATTCTGTAGTTAGCCATGTTTTCAAGTTTTCGGTAATTGTTTGGTTTCGGTGTACTCCATCCGTATTGTAGGTAATTATGTTTAATGTCCACTCAGAGTGTTTCTTATTTCTGAAATTAAACTGTCTCCTGTTTTATATTACCTATATATACTTCAGTTTTAATGTTCTGTACGTTAACAGCACCGTTATTGTTTATTATTATTATTGTCATGAGACAAAACATCACCGTGATTGTGAATGTTGTTCTCTTGGCATTGCTTTATAAATACTGTATATCTATTCTTTGTTTCATAGTATTTGATCAATGTTTTGTAAGCACTCGTTAGGAGCATTGTAGATTATTTGTAATGATTAAGTAATATTTGTACAGCGCAGTTTTGTGATATTTCAAGTGCGCTGTACAAATTTTATGTTATTATTAAATCAAAAAAATTCGAAGAGAATTATATATTGAACGAGTGTTAAAAAAATAATTTTCTACATCGTTTTAATTAAAATAACATTTGAAGTTTTTAAGCTCTTAAAAAAATATATGTTATTTTTAAGATAATATCTATACAATTTATTATTGATAATATCTATAATTATATTTTCAATTTGGGAGGCGGGAATTGGTACCGCCGCCCCGAGAACCTTTATTGGATAACCAACACCTCTGCCATAGGTCACCCCAAGTGGTTCGCTATGTTGGGTTGGGTGCCCGGGTTCATGGGGTGAGGTTTGTCTAGGTCTTGGAGGTGGATGACCAGGACATACTGAACCCCAGATTCCTACCCACCCCTTAAACCCTTTTCCTTCCCAGAACTCTCCTCTCCTTCCTTTCCTTAAAAAAAACCCTCCACACAGCCTATTTTCCTCAAGGCCTCCTGTGTGGAGCTCATATAAAAAAAAAATTCCTGTTCACTGTTATTTTACAAGTTAGTGTATGAAAAATTCACAGTGTTTCTTTAAATGCTGTTTTAGACAGCCCCCGAGAGATGTTTGCTCTATTTTAAACGAGTCGTGTTTTATTAAACATTTTCACAATGTTCGCATCGATTTTATCGCTTTAAATCTCGAGCCCAATCTAGTACGCAACAGTAGATTGGGCTCTTCTTTAATGTATCAGCCGGTATATACCAAAACAATTTGGTCACCTGTCTTTAATAATCACATTAATATCATTGAAAAAGTTCAACGCAAGTTTTTGAGGTGTATTAATTTTCGACTTGGAATCCCTTTAGAATCAATAAATTATGACTTTTTATTACACTCATTGAAATTGTCGAAGTTAAGTGACAGAAGAAAAATTTTTGATCTCATATTTTTATACAAAATTGTAAATCATCAGTTGGATAGCCCTGATATATTAAAGTTGATTCACTTTCATGTACCTACCATTAGATCAAGGTTCCCTAGTATGTATTATTGTGACAATTATACATCTGTCGCTGGATATAATTCTGTTATAAATAGAATACTCACCATTGGTAATTTTTATGCCAATGTTGCTGATATTTTTCATATTTCCTTATTAAAATACAAGGCTCTACTTATCAAGCATTTCAGCCTTACGTATTGTAACGAGGTTACTTCATAACAAGTTATTCTTTTTATTTCACTGTTCCTTTTGAAGTTTTCATTACTTGTTAGAAATTTTTTCTCTTATTATAAGAAATTTAAAAAAAAAACAATCTTTCTTCACTGTACTATGACTGTTTAAATATAATAATAATACATGTTTGTAAATGGCACTTTGTGCCGTAAATTTTAAATAAATAAATAAATAAAATAAATAAAACATCCTTTGGACAAAGAAGTTTTTCATATAAAGCTCCGTTGCTTTATAATATGCTCAGTGAAAAAATTGGTACATTACATTTATTCAAGAAAATGGTCAAAATATGAATACTAACTGAGAGTGATGGTTTTGGATTACCAATGTTGTCGCTTATATCATAAATCACTCTGGAATTAAACTATATTTCATGCAATCTATATTTAATAACTGTTTATGTACTTAACTTTTTTATTATTAGGTACTTTTTAATTTGCTTATTGTTATAAGTATTTACTTATTATTATCTACTTCTTTCGTATCATAATTTGCTTACTGTACTATATAATTGTTTATTAGTATTTACTCAAAAGTATTATGTACTTAATTTACTTATGTTTATTTACTTATTTTTAATATATTATATTTATTACATAAACTATATACCTAAATTTATTACTTAATTATTATTATTAATAATATACATAATTGTTTATTATCATTTACCTGACATTATTCAGCTGTTGTTATTTACCAATCTTTATTTTTTGTTAATAATTAAATGCTACTGTGGTATGGTCATCCTATGAAGGCATATGGTAAGCCACAACTAACAGGTACCTTGTATTTACATATTTAGTTTACAGTATAATGTTATTATTGCCAACGATGAGCATACTGCCCAGCTATAGTTATTAACAATCCATGTATGAATAATTGTACTCAGTGCTTCTTTTGTAGGTTTATAATTATATTTTATTAAGTTTATATGTAGATATGTTTTCTAAAAATTAATTGTAAAACTGCATATCTCGATACAGCAATTCCCTAGTGAGATATGCAGCTTATGTTTTTTAGGTATTTCTTATTTTTCAATAAATAAATAAATATTAGCGCGCTCCTCAAACATTAGTAATTACATATAGCTCCATCTTCTTCTTTAAGCGGGGCCTTAAAAAAACATCGAAGGCCCGTTTTTGTTAATTTTTTAGAAAACATTGTTGATTTGTCGGTCTGAGAGACCAATGCGCCAGTACGGGAAGGTTAAGTAGACTGTGATAAAAAACGCAATAAAATGTTCTTTGTTTTAAGCATTTACAGTCCGCTTATGTTTGCCATCGGGTATTAAACAGTCATCTTTGAGAATGCTCTGTGAATAGTACCCAAGTCTTGACTTCTTCATTCAAATATGAATCATTCATTCATCTGCATATTAGGTACTTGTAATGTTAGTCAAAGTATGTAAAATTGTTTGGAATAGGTTTCTCTTGTTTTTCCTAAAATGACCTTTTTATCTATTTTAAAGGTCTCTTGACCCAAGGTTCGTAGAAAATGCGTTTGACCGATTTAGTAAGTGGGTACCTACCTGAAATTGGATTGATAATGTAGTGTTTGTATGCTTACTAGGTATGTATATATGAACTACCTTTGAGTCGAAAATAGAACTCTTAATATTATAGGAATTTCGGAGTTATCCTTGAATAGAGTTGTGGGAAATTCTTGAAAAGTTAATAAATTTCATAACGTAGGAACCCACCGCAATTATAAGTTTTAACATTTTATATATCTACCATTATTCAGTTCACTATTCTTTGCTAGATACCTGGGAGTTTCTTGGTAGAACGCGGGGTAACGCTCTCGACTAGCAATCCAGAGATCACGGGCTGAAATCCCGACGTGCCGAAAAAAAATTATTTGATATCTGTGCTATTTCACAATTTATTCATTTAAAATAATAAATAGTATGTTTGAGGCACGATCCAGAGTGAAAGATAGTTTCAGTGTGTAGGACCACCATTCAGAATTGAATGACAACCTTCCTCTTTTCCATCTCTTTCCTTTCATTCAGCCTCACAACATACCCCAATCGGGGATACCTTAGTTTCGGTGTTTTTTTTTTTTTAAATTAACTCCACCCAGGAGGCCCTGAGTAAAAT
Source organism: Limnephilus marmoratus (assembly GCA_917880885.1). NCBI lineage: Eukaryota > Metazoa > Arthropoda > Insecta > Trichoptera > Limnephilidae > Limnephilus > Limnephilus marmoratus. Next base: position 31,709,961 of record OU862931.1, read on the forward strand.
AACTTCCCTCAGGGCCTATGTCATCTTTGAAGATGATGTGTGGAGGGTCTTTTTGAGGAAAGGAAGGAGTGAACACGGGTCTGGAAGAGACCCATGTTGTAGGAGGGAGGAAACACAGAGGCCGGCAAATCGTTCCACAGCCGAGCCGTTGAACTCAAGAACGAGTTATAGAAACGACCCGTTCTCATGTGACTAATGTCAACCGTGTACAAATGTTGGGCGCGTGTTTGACGTGTTTCCCGACTATGCACCGGTGCCGAGGGGATCAATGACGCTAGTTCCTCGGAGCATCTTCCATTGGAATACCGGTAGAACAAGGACAGCATTCCCACTTGACGCCTGTGCTCTAACGATTGCATTCCGTCTGTTAAGATGGGAGAATCTATCAAACGGACCGCCCGTTTCTGCACAGAGTCAAGGGTTTTTTTTTAGGTATTTTGGAGCTCCAGACCAGAGGTGGCTGCCAAATTCAACCGTGGGGCGCACTTGCGATTTGTACAGGGTTAGCAGTTGTGTACTATTAAAGTATCTGCGGGCCCTGTACAGTATGCCCAGTTTCTGAGAGGCTAACTTAACTCTGGTTTCGATGGAGCCCCCATACCTGAGCTGGTCACTTAGAGTTACACCAAGCATATCGATGGAGGTCCTGTTCGGAAGATTGCTTCCGTTGAAGGAGACTAGATTTTCATTTCGATTAGGAGCATTTGGGCTTCATGTGCGATATTCACATTAAAAACGTTATCTATTAAGTAATTAGTTTTATTAAATACCTACCTATTGAAACATGGCTCATCTCGATTCGAAACCAAATAAGGTCGACTAATCGACTAATGATATATTACCCGGCTTGCGTTGGAATGCCATTCAAAGAAATCTGCACTCCCCCCTCCCTCGTCCCTCTTCCCTCTGCGTGAACCCCACCTTCCCATTGCCTTTCCTCCCTGCCGCTAAAATATATGAATTACACACATTTTCATTTATACAAATTTCATAACGCCAGAGCTTACCATTTTATTCAGCCTATGTTACTCACTGATAATGTAGTTTTCTATTGGTGAAAGGATTTTTAAAATCGATTTAGTGGTTTAGGCGTGAAAGCGTAACAAACAAACACACGCACTTTCGTTTAACTTTATGTTACGTTTAATTGGTTGTTATAATTTTAAAAAAGCCCCTATTGGCTCTTTTTAACCTTTTAAGTACTAAAGAAATAGCGTTATAGTGTTTTTAATTTCAAATCATTATATCATTTCACCGTATTAGGAAGCATGAATGAAAAAGTCTTTGACATACATAGGCAGTAGGTACCCCTTTTTAATCAATTATTTCATACATATTATACTCCTGCTCTGTTATACCAAATTTTGAAACATGGTCTGACTCTAATAGGTATTTGTTAAATTTCTTAGGTTCCTACTTCCAAATGAGTATCAGATAAAAACAAAACCGAATCTTTCCGATATTGGCATCCTTTTGTTTGTCTTATCTTAAATCTGGTATTGGATGCCAATAGGATCATTGTAATAATAATATTAATTTTATTTTTATACTCCTTATAGGTAAATTTAACACATATAAGAAGTAGGTACTGTGTAAGATGTAAGATTACAAAAGTTTACCAAATTTAAAAGGAAGAAATCGGCTCAATGAGGCAAGACTCTTTCAAGAAAAGGATTTAACTTTTGAATGTCTCCTCACTAACGCAAACACATCTATATCTAAAGAAATTTTGGTCAGAAGCAATGTGTTGGCAGGTTGGTCCTACCGGCAGGAAGATAAAATAATCTAAGATGATGTTGTCTCTGATAGTTATCAGGAAGATAGAGACCTATGCATTAAAAATAACTAAACTCTCCGTGTAGGTACAGGGTGCAGGGACACTGCAGCTGAGCTGCAAGGGGCGGAATACAAGTACGCCCAGAAGAAGGTCTGTTAGATATTGTCACGGATAATAGGATACCGAAAACATTTTTTGAAATCCCATCTCATCAGAATTCCAAATAGCTGCGCCACTCCCCAGCCTTCTGCAGACTAACATAGAAGTACCTACCTACAATATTCTAAAAGTGTGGATACCGCTACATGAAGACTTTTTAATGCGGACTGCCACCCGAGTCTGAAACTGGCGTATGCCATCGATATGAACACGAAATATAATTTATGTACTTTCATACACAATTCCAGGTTATTTTACAGTAGAAACAGGCTAATCTCAATATTTGCAATCCTGAAGGGCCTTTACGAACTCTAACACTAGCAGACCTCAGACGTGAAAACAAGCATCTTGTTGTGGACCCCACTAAACTGTCACGATTATCTCTCCTACGAAAGAAATTGGCTTCAACTAACTATCGCACAGATGAACAAATGTGGCCTCAAGGTCTCTGAATTGTGTAAATCAAAACTATCGAATCCGTCGTAACAGAATGTTCCCCCCATTAGTTTCCCAGAACATCTGTTCTGAGTCAAGTGACTCTTGATGCCGTCTACTGACTGAATAAACTCACTCACTCGGCCCTCTACAACTCTCCTCCAATATAAAAAAAATCCGTTGACTGACTAAGCATCTCACTTTGACCTCTATACTAACATAAAAGAAATAGCTATCGATTGACAAGAAAAATACAATGAAAAGACGTCGATTGGCAAAATAACCTCAGCATCCCACTTTGACCCCCACAATGCAAAGAAACAAAAGTCATCGACTAGATAAATAGTATACTATGTGTGTTTTCTTTTAGGAATTTTCAAATAAACGAGAGGAAATAATTTTCCTCGCGTAATATTTTGACATACTCTTATGTATTTAGGTACTTACAACGCATAACCACGTACAATATGATCGATCTTAGAACCGGGTGACCCAGTAAAGACGCATTCTTTTCTAAACAATTTTAAAAATAAAATAAAATATTGACTTCCACCCAAGATATTGAATCTTTGACTGCCACCCTCCTCCAACATACAAAGAAGAAAATAAAGAAAAGACATCGACTGACTGAATATCCTCAGCATCTCACTTTGACCTCCACCAACTCTCCTCCTCCACAAGAAGAAAATAAAAATAATAAAGTGTTTTCAATTCCAGCTAAGCTGTGCACCCCGATGCTCCCCACGCAGCAGCTGGGAGGGCTGAGCCCGTGGCCCCCCGACGCGGGGCTCATGGACCGCATGGATGACCTGGCGCACAAAGGTAGCGTGGGCGGGACCCTAGGAAGTTGTCTGGGCGGGGGCGGCTCCCTGCTGAGGATAGAGTGCGTGGAGCTGGCCCACCCTTGCTGCGGTGAGCCCTCTGCTGGCAAACTCGGTTACAATGTGTCTCTGGAAGAATTTACTAAAGAACCTTAAATTCTAAACTATTTCTATTGTTGATGGTGTATCCTCTTCGGAGACCGTCTCATATCTCTCTGAATAAAATTCAGGTGTTGTGGACAAAGAACGCTTTCCTACTCTTTCTGGAGGAATAAAATTTAGGAAATAAACCTTCACATCTTCTACATCGGTTACCTTCGCTTCGAAGACTGTCGAATGCCGCTTTGAATAATGAGAGGATTCTGTAAAACTGATTAATGTCCATGCACATTCCCACTTCAATGGCCGTGATCATCCTGTTCTTCCTGTGTCAAAGCCATTTTTTTCGTATTACATAATTTAAAGCGTTATCTTTAAGACATACACTGACATACCAGCTTTATTGTTTATTTTGTTCTTTGGCCAAGAACTGGTTTCAAAAACCGGACTATTTTTGTTATAAATTACCCGTCTGACAGTTATAAGTTATAAGTTGAAATCAAATTCGGATGTTTTATTTATTTTCGTCCCAAATTATGAAACTCCAGAATTTCCTCGCTTCGTCCTGTTCGTACGATCTTGTTCAGCTGTTAATTTTTGCACGACACCTCATATAAGTTCTCGCTACTTTGTCTAATGTTTTAAAGCTAATATTTTTCTACTTCGATCATCTGCATCCTCTTTGAAAAGCTCCTTGCATTACATCAAACAGGTGAGCTTTTTTGTTCCACTTTCAGATTGAGTTAAGCCAAATAGATCATAAAGTTTTTGTTTAAATTTTAACAAAATTTCACGGTGTGTCACATGTCGACCTAAAGCCGTGAGGCTTAAGTACTAGATAATAAAACCATAATGTTTCACTTATGTTTTGTCACATACCCAACCAAAGAGCAACTAAGCAAAACACAGATTGTCTCAGTTTCTCCCAAAGACATATTTCAACCTTGATTGAAACCAGTTTGACGTTAATTGTATGATACTCAATTCAGACAGAATTACTTATGATTTGTAATCGATGTTGTGTAAATTTGATTTCAATTTAGAGTTGAAATTTGCATGTTGCCTTCACCTGCACATTTCAGAAAAGAACAGACGATTGTCAACTTTGGAAAGGTCCTCGTGTAAAATTAAAGTACAATAATTTTAAAAAGGTTCTGTCTGAACTGAGTATGTGTCGAGCAAAAACGTCTTGGAGGAGCCTACCGTATCAAATTGTTTAAAATAACTTTATGCATGTACTTGTGTTATGTATAATATATCCGAAACTGTATTCATACTCATTCATAATATAATATCATTACACTTAGGTAAACCACACACATATCGCACACTGGATGTAATACAGAAGTAAGACCTGTAAATTGCGTCAATTTCTATGTCCAACGAATCTGTTCAGGATGTTCTTTGTGGCTAAAAATATCTTCTTTTGGCTACCTACGAATAATTAATCTTTTTTATATTGCACAACAGATTTTCATCCAATTACAGTCTAATCATCTCATGCTGACACTACTAACAGCAAGGAAGTTAATTATAAAAAAGTCTTAAGACTATTTAAAGAGGAATTAAATACATCTACTGTATCAGATACGTCATTCAACAGCTCCATTCCTCTTGTAATGCTTTGCTGTGGTAGAACACATCATGTCATCAAGTTGCTTTCCTGGCTGGGGTGTGGCTTCTTCCACAAATATTTCACCAGTTTCCAAACCTAACCGTTCTTCTTCATTCATCAGAACTTTCCATACTGCCTCAAACCTCTTCCACGGTCAGTCCACCTCTTTCACGGTCCTGAGTCACTTCTACTAGGACCCATTCGTAATCCAGATTTTCAGTATCCTATCATGGTCATTCATTCCACATAGTCTTTGGGACCTACATAATCTTCCAATGGTTTAATGGTTTAATATGGCCGAATTGGTAGAGACGACCGTCCCGGTTAGCTTTTTTAATTTTTCTGTGTCATGTTCTCTTTCATATGTTCGTTTAAATTATTTATTAGTGTTATCTTCTTCTTCAATGATGTATTAACCATTTAAGAAGTTGATATCTTAGCTGTCATCATGAAATTCCATCAAAACACTTAAAATGCAGTAGTTTAACATTGACACTAAAAAATATGGTTTGTCGCACTTTAACGATTTTACCCCCAGTGTGCGATTCAGAGTTAGGACATTTTTATGTAATAATTATTATTTAATAAATTAATTTTAATTCATTCTAGCTATTATCAAAAACGTCATTTCTTTTACCTGTCGTGAAACTCTGAAATCCGGTCAATGTTTTTACGCCCAATAAGTTTCTCGGGGGGCATAAAAATAGGCCTGAAAATGAGAAATATCTCGCGTATAATATTTGATTTGTCGAAAGATAAAAAGGCCGGAGAGGCGGTCTTTTAGTTTCAAAGAAATAATAATTTCAAACTGCCGGGAGATAAAGGCCGCAAAGTTCCCTTTTATGGCCTTTTACGGGCGAAATTAAAAACTTTAGGTTTAATACCTACCGACTAGTAAACGCGATATGGAACGGAAGTTCAAACATGAAATGTTTAAGGCTTTTAAGGCTTTAGTATCCACCCTCCGCCGCTGGGCTGGTTGGGGGAGCTGTGGGTGACTGTGGCGGGTGGGGTTGAATGGGTGGATAGAGTGGAGCGGGTGGGGTAACGTCTCCCACCGCGGTGGGGCTGGCGCTCCGAGTTTAACTTCTGTAATGTAATTTCAGACGCCGCAAATAAACACAATTATTATTATGTTAGGTTACCTATCTTCTATCTACGGTGAAGTTTTGATACTCAGATAATAGCAGAATGAATTAAAATCTTTGAATAATATCATTACTACAGTTTAAAAGATGATCAGCTTATTGTGTGTGTTTACTTTGAAGAACTCAAGTAGAAATAAATAAATTAATTTATCTGTAGACTTAGTCGTAGTAAAGGTAAAAATTAAAATATGAACAGTAAATTTATCATGTGAATAAACAATAAATATCGATTTTCATTATTTACATCAGTTCTAATTGGTATGGATGCGTACGTGTGATAACTGTTTCGCCTACCTTCCTATAATCTTGAAATATATGACCAACTATCTTAGGAAGGCGAGACAGCTGTCACAGGTAAGTTACGTGAAACCATATCCAATAAACCATTTTAAAGTATTTAGTTTATTATTATTTCGTACTTATTTTTCGTACAATATTAATAAGCGTCTACCTACAATATTTTATTAAAGTTTAAATTTTAAAAAAATAGGCATATCTACTTATTACCTAATGACAAAAAAATACTTAACATCCTTTCCATTTAGTAAAATATTGTAAACACTATCGGATAGTTTGTTAAGTCCATATACCGTCGCTATAAAAGCTAAATTGAAAAATTGCAAAAATAATAAACTTGATTTTTGGATTTTTTACTTCTGGAACTCCCAGAGTATATCTAGCACAGTCGATCGATAAATAATTTATCGATAATGTCGATAACTTGTCATCGTTCTCCACTGCAGGTCACTAATGTAGGAACATTAATTCAAGTCGAATAAATTGACAACACTTAGTCGTTGTGAACTGTTGTTTGTTCGATGGTGATCTGTACCTAATTCGGGAGCGATGACAAGTTACCGACTTCACTAACATTCCCATATCTCCTCAAAGTGACTGTCAATTTTTTTATTACAATTCCTGCTCTCGAATCTCCATTATATTATCTTTTACACCCTTCTATTTTTGGAATAAAATAAAATAAACTCCTTGCGATAACCAAAAAAATACTTTGATCACAATATTAAATGTTCCAAAAGGAGGCTTCATTGCTAATTTGGATTGTTTTACAAGAAAGGGCGTAAATGAGAAGAAAATTAAAAGTAATTAATTATCCCAAAGAGTCCCAACAATGATCCCTTGTTGCATTTTTGGAGTTAAAAAAGTGTTCAGGAGTTTGTAACATTTTAAGAGCGGGATTTTAGAACACTCTTTAATCTCATTCATTAACTTCATTAGCAAATTATTGGAATAAAAACCTTTAAAAATTAAACTGTTAAAAATGCTTTCTTTTTCCAACCATGGCATATCTTAATAATTTGTATTTATTGTACATAATATAGGTATACAGGGTGACTGGTATTTGATATGAAACATTGAACGAAATTATAGAGGAAATTAATCAACTTTTAAAAGTTGTATTTTATCGTCTACAAAGCAGGCAAAAAAGGAACGAATTATATATTTATTTTTAGTTAGTTGTTTTTGGGGTGTTATGCCGTGTTGCGCTACCTCCTTCTTTAGCCAACGTTTCGGACACTGCAAAGCTGGCAAACGTTGGCTAAAGAAGGAGATAGCGCAACACGGCATAACACCCCAGAAACAACTAACGAAAATACTTTGGACCGTGAAAATCTAAAAACGTATCGAAATATTCTTTGTCTGATAAAATGCTAAATTTGCAGCATTTAGTTACTTAAACGTATATACCTGCGTAATATTAATATGATAAAAATTTTATATTAAAAAATATATACATTCCACACGGGAGACCCTGAGAAATATACATGTTACCGGAAATGTATGAAATGTAGGAATTGTATACAACTCCTAGGAATGTATACAACTCCTAGGAATGTATACAACTCCTAGGAATGTATACAATTCCGAAGCTATTTAGGAAATGCATAAAATATTGTTTTAAAAATTATTTAATACGCATACATATCCTGGGAAATGTATACATTTTCTAGGAATTGTATTTCCAATATCGTATTAGGAAATGTATAAAAATAATGCTTTCCGTAATAAAACACTTGTTTTATTTGTTATGTGAGGAAAATAAATTCTTTCATGGCCTATGTCATCTTTGAGGATGCTGTGTGGAGGGTCGTTTTGAGTACCAAAGAAAGGTGAAGATGTTCTGGGAATCTGGGATCAGTGTGTCCAGGAGTGACGTATGAATTTACCCCTCCCACTACGGTGAAAGGCAGAGGTCAAAGGGTTTCCCTCAACCGGCCTTTCCCCGATCATCAGCTGATGGGCAGACGCATCCGCCACAGAATCTGGACAAACCTCACCCCATGAACCCTTGCAACCTTACTAGAGTTGTATGTCACCAAACGTAGAGAACTACTTGGGTGACCTACGGCAGAGGTGTAGGTCATCCAATGCATCGTTCCCTGGGCGGCGGACAGTGCCTACATTTAACCGCCACATAAAGATTTTTGGTCTTTACCATCATTGTTAAGAATTGACGCTACGGGTATGAGCTTTTTATTAGTTTTAAATTTCGCATCAAGTACCAGTCATTCATATAAGATAATTTGAATACTATCAAGTCATATATTACGTTCATATTTATAAAATGTTTTTTATTGTTACCATGAATATGTAACACTCAAGATGGAATGAATTTTACTAGTTTCCAAATATATGGTATCATCTTATCTACGATTGTGTATTCATGGTTACAATGGATTTAATTGTTTAATTGGTTTATTTTATTAATAGGCTTATTAGAAGTAAGATTGTTTAATTTTCATACATGCAATATGTAGTGAGATTGTGTGACTTGAATGAATTGTGAACTTTTTCAAAATTGAACACGAAAGGGGAAATCTAAATTAAAAACAGTTACTTAGAATTTAACATGTATGCAATTATTTTGTTTCTTTATGTAGGTATCTCAATAGTAACTAGTTAAATATTAGGTCTATTGACGTTCACAGGTGCAGGTATCTAATATTCATTCATTTATTTAACACACTTTTACAAACATAATATTAGTTGAAATTTTAGATAACACAGAAATATAATATTCGTATATCCGTACATTTAATAAATATATTAATATATATTAGTAGTTAAAAGGTACAATAAATGGTGACCCGACAATTCGTCCTGCGACAATAATTCATCCGGCGACAGTTCATCCTGCGACAGTTCATCCGGCCGACAGTTCATCCTGCCGACAGTTCATCCTGCCGACAGTTCATCCCGCCGACAATTTATCCGGCGACAATTCATCCTGCCTGATCATTTTGAAGATTTTTATTAAGTAAGTATGCAAAGAGGATATACGGCCGTACAACCAAAATCGATATACTTATATCTGAAAGCATCTTGAGTGGAAATCCGCTGTAAAAATATTTTTACTAACGATAATTTCGACTCTCCGAAGAAGCATGCGTGAATAACAAAATACGACATACTTATACTTATAGGTTAGGTTAGGTGAGGTTGAATTGTCAGGATGAATTGTCGCCGGATGAATTGTCGGCGGGATGAACTGTCGGCAGGATGAACTGTCGGCAGGATGAACTGTCGGCCGGATGAACTGTCGCAGGATGAACTGTCGCCGGATGAATTGTCGCAGGATGAACTGTCATGGAACCACAATAAATACGTTTCATATTCCTTTGTAGTTACATTATCGTAGAAATTTGTGCAAAGGAGTTCAACAAGTGTTATTTTATTAATCTATTCGTTTACTCCCTTTATATAAACATTTTTATTTTTCATACAATGTATTCATAAACATAAACGCAAAAGGAAGACAGATTTAAAATAAAATTATCAGTCTTCAATAAACGTGCTTTTGCACAACCAGAATTAAACAATTTCACTATAATTAATCTGATCTATTCGATGGCAAAAACAGGCTTATATTGCGATATTGTTGGACTAAATATACTATATGTAGGTCCGTAGGGATTTAACATATTATATTGCAGTGCATCGTTTTTAATTTAGTGCAATAAAAATAAAGAGTTGCTAAATACAGGATACATAAAATATAAGTGAAGTAAAAGTAGACAAATATTCTCCAAATCTACAATAATATTAATAAAATAATTTAAAATTGGTGTTCAAAATAGTTTGTGTAGAATGTATAGGTAGAAATAGTTTGTTAATATTGTTTAAGTATTTGTTACCAAGTTACAAAGTTTGTACTGGGGAATGCAAACTATAGTTGGAATGAGATTTAACCTATAGAAAGTATTAATGTTTGTCTAGTTGTTCGCATAGGTAGGTACATGTAGATTTATCAAATGCGGGAGTCCACAACAATCGAATATAGAGTTTAATAGTTTAAATAAAAAGGTAAGGTCGTTTATTTTTCGTCTGTTTTCTGAAGATGGAATATTTAAAATGAACATTAACGACGGGTAATTTAGGTGCTTCAAAGGGATGTTAAGTTTAAACTTTACGAAATGTAGATTTTTTGTTGTTGTTATTAGGTATATTGAAATACAATTATTACTCTCGAAATCATAACTGTATTTTATTTTTTTTAATAAATTGATTGTTGCAGTATATCGGGGTTGCCAATTTCAGATAAACTAACCAACTAACTAACTAACCATCACGCCGTTTCCCCGCAGGGGTAGGCAGAGAGGACGGACCGCCAAACAACTCGGTCTTGGCACACACTCTTTGCCTCACTCACATTCATACATCGTCTCATACATGCTCTTCTATTATTCTGACTTTTGACATGGCCCGTCTCAAGTATCTGATTCACTTGATCGTGCCATGTCTTCCTCGGGCGTCCCCGACTTCTTCTACCATTCACATTTGCATCATATATTCTTTTTACACTACTTTCTTCGCTCATTCGCTCTACGTGCCCAAACCATCTGAGGGTCCCTTTCTTAATTTTGCTCATTATACTTACATCAGCCTTACATTCTTTGCGGATATCCACATTTCTAACACGATCATACATGGTTTTACCACACATACGTCTCAGGGATCTCATTTCAACAGCATTCAGTTTACTTTCATCCTTCCTCTGCCAGTTCCATGCCTCACTGCCATACATCAGGGTAGGTACCAGGACTCCATTGTGGACTGCTAGCTTCGCTTTTTTTGACAGTTTTTTATTAGCGCCAACAGCATTCAGTTCTCCATTAATGGAGTTACCGGCATTTACCCTTCTTTCAGATAAACTTAGGTAAAATAAAACAAATATCTGTTTCACAGGCGTATAGCACAAAAACTAAATAATTCACGTATTTGTTTATTTTTTTTAATAATTATTGGTCAAAAACATCGTATTAGCAGTTATGCAACTTTACACAGTTTTTGTTGTTTTTATTTATTGATTTATTTTTATTTTTGTTTTATCTTTGTTTTTGAGGAAAACAAAAATTTTGATATTGAAAGACTCAAAAATTGATTAACAAATAAATCGGTTTTTACCGAAAATATTAATGAATCATTTTAGAGGTGGTACAAATAAAAATAGGAGTTGAGTAAATAAAATTAAATAAATAAATCGCCTCAATGTGGCTCAACCACAGTCTGATAATGGCCCTGAACTCCGAAATAGCTGTCACGATGATGAATACCTACTGATATAATTTTTTAAAATTTGTTTAATTGAACAATAAATTATACTTAATAGATTCAGCATTTCTGTTAGAATTTGCACACATGTTGAGTGCGTGCTACGGCGCTTTGAAATGTTAATGAATAAATGTTTTTTTCTTAATTTTAAAAAGCTTACCTAATAACAAAATGTGAAAAAAAATTGACAGGTCGAAAGTATCTATTGTAATATCAATTTTAAAATGCGGGTAAATAAGTCAAAATTTCAAAGATCCAGATCACTAGAACTCGTATGATTCGCAAGATGACCCGATACGCCATGAGTTAGTATATGATGTTATTTATTCAGATTTATTTATTTGTTAGAGACAAACAGCTTATAAATAAAAATATGGAAATACATATATACAGAGTTAAATTAATTCAAGCCCAAAAGGTCTACTATGTTAGAGTTATATGGGATTTATTATAAGGATAGGAGATGCTCCCGATACATTCCATACTCTTGTGTTAATTTTTGATCGTACGCATTACGTCTGTTCGGTACTTCTGAAGGATACTGTTAAAATGTCGATATTGTAAAATTTTGTATCATATTGCGCACATATACAGGGAATTGGGGAATTTTTTCTAAAGTTAGTTCTACATGTGGGTGGGCAAATGAAATAAATTGGATTGTCTTGTTGATCTTGTCGGAAGATTGCGATGGCCTAGTATGTTGTAGTCCATTCTTTTAGACTTCGACCAATGCGTTATTGCGTACTGCGGACGCAGTGACGTTCCTCACACATATTCCGTAACATGTAAAATATATGGTCATGTAGACTTTACAGTAGGAACGTGTGTTGTAAAACAAATTTCTTATGAATCAAAACAAATCATATTATAATATTTTAATAAATAGTTAATTTAGTAAGTTATTTAGTTTGACTGATTGATTGATTTCCCCTTACGTGTCCACTATTGAAAGGTCGCCTGGGGTCACCAGGTGGGTGGCTGCGGTGGGTGGTGTGCCCCTTGCGACCAGTGGGAGTGACCGCGGCGTGTGTTGGTTGGTGTTGGCAGGTCACAGCGGGGTTAACCAACTGGGCGGGGTGTTTGTAGGGGGGAGGCCGCTGCCCGACTCGACCCGGCAGAAGATAGTCGAGCTGGCGCACTCGGGGGCCCGGCCGTGTGACATCTCGCGCATCCTGCAGGTGTCCAATGGCTGCGTCAGCAAGATCTTGGGGAGGTGAGTTAAAACTCTTTACATTTAAAAAATATTTGTTTTATGTGTCCTTCAAAAATGCCTTTTTATGTGTCCTTCTAAAACATCTCTTGCATGTGTCCTTCAAAAATGTGTCTTTTATATGTCCTCTAAAATGCCTTTTTATGTGTCCTTCAAAATATCCCTTTTATATCTTCTTCAAAAATGCCTTTTCTATTTGTCCTTCAGAAATATGTCTTTTACGTGTCCTCCAAAATGCATTTATATATGTCCTTCAAAAATATCTCTTTAAGTCTTCTTCAAAAATGCTTTTTTATGTGTCCTTCAAAAATGTATTTTTTTACGTGACTTTCAAAATTGACTGTTCCTTCTAATCCAGCAAAAATGTGTTTTATGTCTCTTTCTGTGTGTCTTTCCCAAATGCCACTTGGTTTATGTCCATCAAAAATTTCTCTTTTTATGTATACCTACCTACTTCAAAAAAATTTCATTGTGTATGTCCTTCGAAGATGTTTAAAATTATTATTATTTAATTTTCACGATAAGAAACAGTAATTTAGTCAATTGTATTATTACGTGTCCTTCAAAAATGTATATTTTTATGAGTACTTGAAAAATGTCCCTGAAAAATTTGAGAACTTTAAAATCGTTTTATTTTGTAAACCTTTCTTAAGAAATGTTCATTGCTTGTATCAGAGGTTCTATCAGATCTGTATTTTTTGTTCTCCGAAAACGTTTCTTTTTATGTACCCCTCAGAAACTCTTTCTTTGTAAATGTTCTACCAAATATCTTCATTATTACGTACCTATTTCCATAAAAGCATCTCAGTAGGTACCTATTTACCTATCATTTACGTGTGCTTTGAAAATGTGCCCTTTTATGCTACTTGTCCTTCTAAAATGAATGTTTTTTAGCAATGTGTTCATTATCATTCTAAACTCGCACAACTGTTAATGTAGGTACCTATACATTTTTTTTATATACGGGAAAAGGTAGATGATATTTTTTTCAATCAACTTCCCATACTAATTAAATTCCATCTTTACCCGGTACAAGTTTCACAGTCGTGATTTTTTATCAAGTCAAATTTCCATAGGAAACAAGATACGGGTCCGTCTGGTGATGCCATACTTCTGACATATCGGAACCTAACTCACATTTTGACTTGTAACACTTTTAGGGATGAGTAGATAATAACATTAAATCCGATTGACGAGAGCTTTTAATAACTAAATGATCATTTATTACTCTCGGATAAATTGCTTATTTCAAATGTACACTATCGACTTACATGATATTAATCCAACAATTACGACAATCAAATCATCATTGAAGCTAACGAAAGGTCCAAGAAGCAAAGCGCAGTACAGATTCTAATTCCAGCGCTGCATTTTTAGCATGCCCTAAAAAAGAATACAGGCTAGGAACGAGCCACCAAATGAATTAATAAAAGATAAATTAAAGAAAATCAGAACTGATTAGGTTTTAATTCGAATGTGCTTTATGTTTGATATTTGTGATACATGGATGTATGGTGCATGTATTTAAATAAATTTTTGTTAAGAAAGACATAAAGCATATAATAGATTAATTATCGTATATTTCGAATGATTGACATCTCAATGAAATTTCATCAGATTTTCGATTTCTTCGTCTGAGGAAATTCGGAGATTTAGAGATGATTCTAAACTAACTAACCAACGAGCCATCACGCTGTTCCCCGCAGGGGTAAACAAAGAGGATGGACCGCCTAACTACCCGGTCTTGGCATACACTCCTTGCCTCATTCACATTCATCCATGGTCTCATACATTCTCTTTTATTATTCTGACTTTTAACATGGCCTGACTCAAGTACCTGTTGATTGATTGTGCCCTGTCTTCGTCGGACGTCCTCGACTTCTTCTACAATTCACCTTTATTCGATCATTCGTTCTACATACCTAAACCATCTGAGTGTGCCTTTCTTAATCTTACTTATTACGCTTACATCAGCCTTGCATTTTTTGCAGAACTCCATGCCTCACTGTCATACATCAGGGTAGGTACCAGCACTCCATTTTTGGAGCGTTCAGTCCTCCTGGGAATACCACATTTGGAGATTAAGAGCCCCGAAGAATGCAATTATATGAGATCCTTAAAAATTCATGCTATTGTTAAAAACAATGATTTTGTGGAAATTTCATCAAAATCATCGTCAGTTAGAACAAACCAATGCAAAATTTTGATAAGTATTTATTCTAAATAAATAATTATAGATAACTATAATTATAGATATAGATAAGGGGTAGGTACGCTTCGCTCAGGGAGTTGTTATGAGATTGAACTGATGTTCGAACCCACGATGGATCATGCTATATATACTCCGCCCATACAAAAAAGGCTTCGAACGGTTACAATGTTCCAGAACATTCGAGAGTGTTCTGGAATGTTCCACTATGATGTTCCCGATTCCCTATTCCCGAACATTCCAGAATGTTCCGGGATGTTCTGGAATGTTGTGGAATATTCTCGAATACTCTCGAATATTCTGGACCGCTCTAGAAATTTCTAGAGGGCGAAACTTCCAACCCTTATTTCTTCAAAAGCACGCCCTTCAGGTAAAAACGGGAACCTTCTTCATGGATGGGGGACAGAGGACTAACACACCATTTAACTCCCTCGATCGCAACGGGACTCGTTTCTGAATTTTAGCGGCACGCACATTCTAGTACACTTTCTTTTATAATATATATTGAATCCATAAAATGTAATTAAGACTATAACACGGTTGGTGCAAGCGATATATTATACCGATGTACCTTTATATTTTTCGCAATACCGTGATTGTCAGTCGATGTCACGAGGTATCACTTTATGACAAGGTCTGACAGTGACACATTGCAAATGTGAAAATATTGCCAGTGCATGGAGTGACTTCCACAACGCTTTCCTGTTACTACTAGGTATACTTATTGAATTTTAACCAAGAAATATTCTGCTGATATTCGTTATTAGATGTAGGTACTTATGTTAACAATACGCTTCCAAAACCATGGATTTTTACGGCCTTGAAACAACAAATGTAAAGTATGTAATAATTTTTTTTGTGTTATCTTATTTTCATGCAATGGGAATTTGTACCCGAAAAGCTTCTGCAAGTCAGAAATAGTTTAAGTAATCAGTAATCACTTACCAACTAAAAAAAAATGTTTTTTAAATGGTGAGGAGTGTTCAAACTTTGACGGCTTCCGTGGTCGAGGGGTAAGAAACGTTTCTTAAAATGGCTTTAGCCGTGTTTGGTGACTAGGTGACCAGATTTGAATAGCCTCCACCTTTCCCTTCCCGGCTCCTTCTCATTCCCACTTTTTTTTTACATTAACTCCACACAGGAGGCCCTGAGGAAAATAATTTCCCTCAGGGCCTATGTCATCTGGGATGCTGTGTGGAGGGTCTTTTTGAGGAGAGGAAGGAATGAACATTGTTCTTGAAGAGACCCATGTTGTAGGAAGGAGGAAACACAGAGGCCGGCAAATCATTCCACAGCCGAGCTGTTGAACACAAGAACGAGTCGATGAAACGACCTGTTCTCATGTGACAAATGTCAACTGTGTACAAATGTTGGGCACGCGTTTGGCGTGTTTCCCGACTATGCACCGGTGCCGAAGGGATCAATGATGCTAGTTCCTCGGAGCATCTTCCATTGTAATACCGGTAGAACAAGGATAGCATTCCCACCCGAAGCCTGTGGGGTGGCTGCCAAATTCAACTGTGGGACGCACGTGTGATTTGTACAGGGTTAGCAGTTGTGTACTATTAAAGTATCTAAGGGCCCTGTACGCCCAGTTTTTGGGAGGCAAACTTTACTCTGGCTTCGATGGAGCCCCCATACCTGAGCTGGTCACTTAGAGTTATACCGAGCATATCAATGGAAGGCCTGTTCAGAAGATTGCTTCCGTTGAAAGAGACTAGATTTTCATTTCGATCCCTTTTAGACGTAATCAGACATGATTGGGTCTTTGAAACATTAAATTCAACGAGATTATTTTTACCCCAAGAGAAAACACTTTCGAGGTAACCGTTCATTCTTTGCTTCAAAGCCTTACGAGCTGTTGGAGTTTGTGAGCCCTTTGGGGGCTTGTCAAACAAAAAAATATCATGAACTGTACTGACATCCGCGTAACAATGAATTGGTGCACATGACAAAAGGTCGTTGATGTGCAACAAAAACAAAGTCGGAGACAGAACCGATCCCTGTGGAACGCCAGCATTTATCGAGTGTGAGGAAGTGTTGAAACCATCGGCTACCGTCTGAATCGACCTCTCCCTCAAGAAGTCGGCAATCCACGTTCACAAGGATGCGGGAAGTCCGTAAGAAGGCAGTTTGTTGACAAGTCCTCGGTGCCAAACCCGGTCAAAGGCCTTGGATATGTCCAGTGCAACCGTTTGGGTCTCACCGAAACGTTCCAGACATTGCCCCCAAACATGCGTCACATACGCGAGAAGATCACCGCACGAGCGGTTCCGCCGGAATCCGTATTGACGGTCGTTAATAATTTTGTTCTTCTCGAGGTATGTGAGCAGTTTGTCGTTGATCACACGTTCCATCACCTTAGACAGAACTGATGTGATCGCTATGGGGCGGTAGTTGGCCGGGTTGGAGCGGTCACCCTTCTTTGGAAAAAAACTTACTTTTCCACTTACTTTCAGCCTCACAACTTAACCCATTCAGGGATACCATAGTCTCACTGGCTCCATGCGGTTGGGAGCAGTAGGACCTCTTGTGCAGTATTCACATAAAACATAGGTTAAATCAGAAAATATCTAACAGATGTATTAATAAAAACTAGACGTAAAAGTCATCCTAAATAATGTGTGCATTTATTAACTCACGACTAAAACCTAGCTAAACACAAGCGGTTTTTTTCCCCTGGCGGAATCCAAAGGACTCACTCGAGCAAGCAAAAAATGCATGGTTGAAAAATACTGTCCTAAATTGATTTTGTTCGCACTGTATAAACTGTAGAAAATATTGAATAAGTCCCACATTTTAAAATTTGTAACATAAGTACAGGACATTCTGTCAGCGGCGAATCATATTATGATGTGGTTTTCCGCCATAAGGTATATGTTTATACAATACAGGTAAGCATATATTACTTATTACTAAATTTCTAAAAGAAAGAAGCTAAAGAGCAGAGTATTAATTATTATTATTTGACTTACCTTTTAACCAGTGATTCCTGGCATAATTTGGAGCAAAAAAATTAAATGAAATTTTGGTACCGATGACTTTTCAAATAACTTTTTTTTCCAAATATTGAATCAAAAGCAAACACTTTTTTCCTTCCCCGTGTCTTCGTTGGTTACTCAATCGAGGAAGCAACTAACCCCCCATTCCCTCACCACGCCCCAACTGTCCAATACCTACTGATTTTTAATGTTTTTAGTTGCCACCAAAATTCCACCGGAGATCAAAATTTCATTTACTCCAAATAATGTCAGGATTTACTCGTTAAAGTAAGTCAAGTACTTCCCTTAACACCCCGTACACAGTTTTAATATATACCAGAAAGAATTAATAGGTATATGCTAGGTAAATGTAAAGATAAACGATACGTGAAAAAATATATTATAAATGTATGTGTAGGTATGTGTGTGTGTGAACGAGTGTATGCACCTATGGGTCTCAAATTTGTTAAGTAGTGGGTGTAATTAATATACAAGTAAAGTTTTTTTTTAATGCCGGCAAGAGGTAATTTGGGAAGCGGGTATGGGTACGGCCACCCCGGGAACCATTTATTGGAAAACCACCACCTCTGCCATATGTCACCCCAAATGGTTCGCTATGTTTAAAGACTTAGCAGGGATGCCCGGGTTCAAAGGATGAGGATTGTCCGGGTCTTGGCGGCGGATGCATCTGCCCACTATCTGCATGGCAGACCGGATCCAGAGGGAATGGTTGAGGGAGTCCCTTTGAATTCTCCAGCCGTACCTACTCTCTCGGAATATCACCTTGCACCGGAGTAGGACGGATGGATTCATACGTGGGTCACTCCTGGACACACTGTACTCCAGATTCCTACCCACCCCTCATACTATTTTCCTTCCCAGAACTCCTTCATCCCAACAGCAGCCCCGAATATGACATAATGAGGAAAATAATTCCCCTCAGGGCTTCCTATGTGGAACTAACGGAAAAAAGGAGTCAAAAAATATGTCGAGAGTTGAGTTGGAACAAAGATTGCCGAATGTTTGTAGAATAACATGTCAACACAATTATCGGTATGTTTTTTGTAGATAAAGTCGTTTGACCTTAAGGCGCCGTATCCCCGCTCTAAAAGAAGAAGATGGAGAGATATGTAATTATGAATGTTGAAGAGAGCGGGCATATGTTTAAAACGATAAAATTGTGAAAATGTTTAATAAAACACGACTCGTTTACAATAGAGCAAAAATCTCTTAGGGGCTGTCTAAAAGAGCATTTAAAGAAACACTATAATTCATATGTATAACTTGTAAAATAACTGAAACAAACGTGTTTATAATAATTTTCGGAGCATACTTTGCAATTTTTTCTATCCAGGGAATTTCATATAATTTGCGTTTCGGCGTGGGCAATGTCTAGATATTATCTTCAAGAAAAACATTATTTTTTTAAGAGCTTATTTTTTAGCGAGATTTTTGCTCTATTTTAAACGAGTCGTGATTTATTAAACATTTTCGCAATTTTCGCATCGATTTTGTCGCTTTTGTTAGTGCTCTCCTCTAACATTCGTAATTTCGCATCTCTCCATTTTCTTCTTTTCGGGCCCGGTTGCAGAGCCTTAAGGCGCCGTATCCCCGCTTATCACGAGTCGTGATTTATTAAACATTTTCGCAATTTTCGCATCGATTTTGTCGCTTTTGTTAGTGCTCTCCTCTAACATTCGTAATTTCGCATCTCTCCATCTTCTTATTTTCGGGCCCGGTTGCAGAGCCTTAAGGCGCCGTATCCCCGCTTTAAAAGAAGAAGGTGGAGAGATATGTAATTATGAATGCTGGAGAGAGCGGGCTTATGTTTAAAACGATAAAATTGTGAATTTTTTTAATAAAACACGACTCGTTTACAATAGAGCAAAAATCTCTTAAGGGCTGTCTAAAAGAGCATTTAAAGAAACACTATGAATTTTTTCATATATATAACTCGTAAAATAACTGAAACAAACTTAACTAACTAACTAACTAACCATCACGCCGTTTCCCCGCAGGGGTAGGCAGAGAGGACGGACCGCCAAACAACTCGGTCTTGGCACACACTCTTTGCCTCACTCACATTCATACATCGCCTCATACATACTCTTCTATTATTCTGACTTTTGACATGGCCCGTCTCAAGTATCTGATTCACTTGATCGCGCCATGTCTTCCTCGGGCGTCCCCGACTTCTTCTACCATTCACATTTGCATCATATATCCTTTTTACACTACTTTCTTCGCTCATTCGCTCTACGTGCCCAAACCATCTGAGGGTCCCTTTCTTAATTTTGCTCATTATACTTACATCAGCCTTACATTCTTTGCGGAAATCCACATTTCTAACACGATCATACATGGTTTTACCACATATACGTCTCAGGGATCTCATTTCAACAGCATTCAGTTTACTTTCATCCTTCCTCTGCCAGTTTCATGCCTCACTGCCATACATCAGGGTAGGTACCAGGACTCCATTGTGGACTGCTAGCTTCGCTTTTTTTGACAGTTTTTTATTAGCGCCAACAGCATTCAGTCCTCCATTAATGGAGTTACCGGCATTTACCCTTCTTTCTATATCTCTATCAGCCTTCCCATCTCTCGTAAACATACTATCCAGATAAACAAACTCATCCACCTGCTCCAAGTATTCATCATTCACAAATATAGTTTATAATAATTTTCGGAGCATACTTTGCGATTTTTTTCTATCGAGCGAATTTCATGTAATTTACGTTTCAGCGTGGGGAATGCATAGATATTATCTTAAAAAAATAACGTATATTTTTTAAGAGCTTAAAACTTCAAATGTTTAAGGGAGATATTTAAGAAATCGGTAGAAAATCGGGTAGCGGCGACCTACGAATTATAAAGCTTAAGAGCGTTTAACCAGCCAGCGGACGAAAATCCACATTTCGTCGAAAGTTGTTCTTCTGATCGTGCAGGGCGGTTACAATGAGAAAGATTGATTATTCTCCGTACCAGCTTTTTAAAATTATAACTTAATATCGAATTTATTTCAATCCAAATTAGCTTTAATTTATACCTTCATCCAAAAATGCTGAAAAGCGTGATGATAAAACTATTAAAATAGTGTACTTTTTGTAGTTATTTTTTTATTATAAGTATTTATCATTTTTCAGTAATGTCTAAATTTAATAAGAATGTTAAAAAAATCTAAAATATATTAGTTTGTAAGTGCGCAAATAAATACCCAAATGGACCAATTTTCGTCAAGAAACACATGTACGTACATATTTTTTAATGATTTTATTGAAACTAAAATTAAAATTCTAATACATAGCTTTGCTAGATAATGAATTGATTTATTTTACTGCATGATTACATTATTTGAAATGGGTGTGGTATAATACAAAAACTTTTTTGAAAATTTAACAAATCTGCCAACGACCTATGGAATAACCTTATTATACTAAAAATTAAAAAAAAATCTAAAAATTTATTACATAACTATGCTAGATAAAAGAACAATCTTTCGAAATCCGTTTATAATTTTTTGTGTAAAAGAGTCAATACGTCTAAAAACTTTTTTGAAATGACGTATTTCCGGCTTTCTCTGGTAATGCCCTCTTAAATACTTCGTAAATGACCAATTTCCTTTGGGAAAGTTCTTGAATTTTCCCGCTTTAAAATATAATTGAAATTAAAATATGTTTAGCCTTTTCTGTTGTCTAAAACTTGTTGAGAAACTCCTAAAATTCACATTAAAAGCATGACTGGGTGGGCCGCAATCCAATGGTACCTATTTTTTGGTTCAGTGCGCGGAACAACTCTGTGAAACAGGTCTACGGGTCTGAATCCCCTCAATAGGCGTATCGAGTTACAATAGACAGCGCTACGGGCTCCTAACCAACTAATCAGCTCTAATAGATCTGATAGATCGTCGATAGGACCAGCTTTTTACCAGCGCGGTCTGTTGGCTGGTTGTGTGGTCATTTGTTGTGAGGCTGTTGATGGCTGTGTTGGTGATGATTTATGCTTAAGAGGGTATTACCAGAAAAAACCAGAAATATGTCATTTTTAAATCAGATTTCAGACGTATTGACT
Source organism: Limnephilus marmoratus (assembly GCA_917880885.1). NCBI lineage: Eukaryota > Metazoa > Arthropoda > Insecta > Trichoptera > Limnephilidae > Limnephilus > Limnephilus marmoratus. The sequence goes on from OU862931.1 coordinate 31,732,057, forward strand.
CTTTTCCATAAAAAAATTATAAATGGATTTCGAAAAATTGTTCTTTTATCTAGCATTCGCATGTTTTAAATTTTGGTCATATAATAAGGTCATACCATAGGTCGTTGGCAGATTTGTTAAATTTTCAAAAAAGATTTTGTATTATACCACACCCATTTCAAATAATATAATCATGCAGTAAAATAAATCAATATAATATTATCTGGGTACCGCATGTTTTAGAATTTTAATTTTAGTTTAAATAAAATCATACGTACAAGCGCTTCTTGACGAAATTTGGTCCGTTTGTGTATTTATTTGCGCACTTACAAACTAATATATTTCAGATTTTTTTAACATTCTTATTTAACTTAGACATTATTGAAAATAGATAAATACTTATAACCGAAAAATAATTACAAAAAGTACATTATTTTAATAGTTTTATCATCACGCCTTTCAGCATCTTTGGATGTAGGTATAAATTAAAGCAAATTTGGAATGACATAAAATCGATATTAAGTTATAATTTTAAAAAGCTGGTACGGAGAATAATTAATATTTCTTATTGTAACCGCCCTGCACGATCGTTGTGGATCCCTTTCGATGAATTGTGGATTTTCGGCCGCTGGCTGGTTAAACGCTTTTAAGGGCCATTAAGCAGCCAGCGGCCGAGAATTCATATTTCGTCGAAAGATGTTCTTACGATCGTACAGGGCGGTTCCAATGAGAAAGATTAATTATTCCCGTACCAGCTTTTTAAAATAATAACTCAATATCGATTTTATGTCATTCAAAATTTTCTTTTATTTATGCCTACATTAAAATTATGTACTTTTTGTAATTATTTTTTGACCATAAGTGTTTATAATTTTTCAATAACGTCTAAGCAAAATAAGAATGTAAAAAAAACTTAAATATATTGGTTTGTAATACCGTAAATAAATAGACAAACTGAAGTATTTTCGTCTCAAAACATGTATGCGATATTTTTTTAAATGATTTTATTTAAAATAAAATAAAAATTCTGAAACACAGCTTTCCCAGATAATTTATTGGTTTATTTTACTGCATGATTATATGATTTGAAACGTGTGTTGCATAATACAATATTTTGTTTGAAAATTTAACAATTCTGCCAACGACGTACGGTAAAACCTTACTGTACTAAAAATAAACATATTTTCCCAAAATTTAAAACATAGCTTTACTAGATAAAAGAACAGTCTTTCGAAATCAATTTATAATTTTTTGTGGAAAATAGTCAATACGTCTAAAATTTGATTTAAAAATATTAAAAAATATTTAGAAATATTTCCGGTTTAGTCTGGTTATTCCCTCTTAATAAGGTTGAACTTAATGTTACTATTTTAGATTTACATAATAAATAATAAATACATATGCTTCGCATAAATATAAGCTTTTCCCACCGTATCTATGAGCAGAATTAGAATAAAATAGTTAATTACTTTATAAAAAATATACACGTGAACTACTAAAAAATCTATTTTTTCATTAAAACTGTATGTGACAGTTTGTGACAGTGTGACAGTTTTCATTGATTAACTTTTTTATTTCTTTTATTATTATTAACAAAATAAATTAAAACCACTTTTGCGCTTGACATCGTGGCATTTAGACTGCGTTTGCCAAGCGATTTTTGGGTCCATCGCCTGTATTCGTGGCGACATAAGGCACTAACAATACATACATACTTGTGTGGCTTCCTCTCAAGGGGGTATTCTAGTCTAGAAACATGAATTGTAGGTGTATAAAAACAAATATTATTTTTAGTAGCCATTGTTTTACCAAATTTATTAAACGTTAAAGAATACATAAAAAAAATTAAACAAAAATTTCTAAAAGTTACAGGGTGTTGAAGTGGGGGGCCTCAAAAAAATTTCACACCCTAGTTGACACGATTGCAACCCTCCTAGTAATCTGAAAAAAAAAAACTAAATGTAAAACGCACACCTAATGAGATACGTGCAACTGTTGGCAGAGGAAAACACCAATAGGTGTAGGAAATGTGAAGAGGATGAAGAACCTCCAGTTTACATATGGTGCCAAATTGCCAGATCAAGGATAAGCTACCTGGGAAGGTACATCGTGGAACCAGGAGGAAACCGGGCGGCGTTTTGGGTTCACCATTTTCCTCTCTGGATTTTGACACTAGTAATATAACATATCGACCACTAGCGTGCTGGTACGTGTTGCTTTATGGATCAGTTACTTTTTATGGGAGTCAGAAACCTCCAATTGCCAGGTTTCAACGTCATCAACAGACGTTCAGTGTACAAACTAGGCAATGTATTAAAAAAAATGCCAAACTTACAGACATGGAAAATTTTCTTCTTGTACAGTTGGTAAAAGAATCTTGAAAATCGGTCCTGTTTTGGTGGATAAAAATGGTGAATACAAAACCTCAATTTTGACGAATTTATATGGTATTATCACATTGATGTGCAGTTGTAAGGGACCGGGTTACGATTCTAAGAAATCAGTTGAGATGGGAGATAGTATAATATTGGCCTACGGCCTGATTGCCAAGGGAATTATATGAACTGCCTATGTTTTATTTTTTTAAAAGCTCCTAGATATTAAGTATGTACCTGCCTAAAAACTATTAATATATCATAGATCTCTCTCTAAATTAATAACAATAATAAACTGGTAAGTAACAAGTACCAAGTAACAAGTTAGTAGGTAAGTCAGAGCACCGCACCGTGGTAACCCGATACAGAGCCATCGTGCTATGTGCTGTGCATGCCTGCGGTCTGCGCGGGATCGATCCCGGGCCCGGCCTAGGCAAGCAAGGTCTATGTATTGTGTTACACAAATATTTTCATGCAATAGTGTCATTTCCGATTAGGCTCTATGCGCTGCTGTCATGACGGTGAACGGCAGTGGACGTCAATTCGTTTAAATATGAATAATTTAAAAAATATATTCACCTTAATATAAATTTAAACCCAATTATAATTTTGAAGGGGTCGAATAGTTTACCTACCTGGGCTCCATCATAACGCAAGACAATGAAGACCCAGTAGAAGTAAGAAAGCGCATTACAGCCGCTAACAACACTTACTTCGCGTTGCTGCCAGTGTTCAAATCCCGAAACGTTCATAGGAAAACCAAAATATCCTTATATAAAACAATAAACTTATTAGAACGGTCTTAGCCTATGGATGTGAGGCGGGAACACTGACAGCAAAGTCAGCGGAACAGCTGGACATCTTCGAAAGAAAGGTACTTCGAAGAATCTTAGGAGCGGTGCGAGAGGGAGAGGCATGGAGAATCCGCCACAATAATGAGCTCTATGATATTTACCAAGCTCCCAGACTCTCCACCCATTTAAGGCTCCGAAGATTAAGATGGGCCGGACATGTGCACCGGATGCCAAGCACACGAGTACCGAAGAAGGTTCTGATAGGACACCCGGGAGGTAAACGAAAGGCGGGCAGACCTAGACTGAGATGGGAGGATGATGTCAGGAAGGATGCAAAAGGATTACTCCACGTTGCAGATTGGAAGACGACGGCCGAGGACAGAGGCCGAGGCCATTGAAGAAGAAGAAGAATATAATTATTGTAGTAATCAATTAATTAAATAATTAGCTACGAAGCACCTCACAAGGGAAGACCGCTTATACTATCTCATTCTCTCGCAGGCTAAATCCTATACATGTTGGTAGGTGTTTATTTTTTAGTTTCATCGAGTTTCAAATCACAACGGTGCTAAAGAAGTTTTCACTTCAATAAAATAAACAGATTTTGTCTATAGTATGCATTGAACAATTTTACTTTAGTCTATATGGAAATCTATTAGCTAGACCTCCTGTAGGAATAATAATATCTAATAATAAAAATAAAAAACAGAATAAAAATAACGCACTGTATCAGGAAGGTTGTTTCACAGATGTTCAAATTTAGCATTGTCATTCAATGGCCATTCAGCGTCATTTAATTTTTTTTTGGCATTTGGAAAATTTGCCGATTCTAGGTGCGTTTCAGCTTTGTGTCAAATTGCAATTAGGTGATATTCATCCTCTTTTTTTAGTTATTATATATATTTTATTTAGTTACAAAATTTTACACCTTACATCTAAAACAAGACACGTTCACATAGTAAGTGTACTATTCTCCGTCCAATTTAAGATCGCCCCGTGAGCGCGCATGTCTCCACTTCTACCCCCGTCCGCTGCTTGAACATGCGTTAACGCATTAAATTCCCCTGTTTAATTGAATTAATTAAATAATTTAATTTTATACCTAACTGCAATCAAGAGTTTTAACAATTTTTTTTCATTTAAATATTTATCGTAATGGTTCTACAATAAACACATTGCTTTTTATGTGATATCAGATTTATCAAATCGTCTATCGATATATTCAATTTTCGAAAATACGCTCAATCAAATCACTGATTTTTGAATGATGTTTGCGAGATGTCAGGTTCTCCAGATATTTTTTTTACAAATAAAATATACTAATTATCATTGTGAGTTGAGGTTTGTATATAAAAAATAAAACTGATTAACACCAAAATTCAGTCATTTTATATGTACAGTACGTACACCATTGTTTTGTAAATATGCATTGTTAATATTGTTGCAATTCGAATAGCTTCAAATAAAGACATAATTATTAATGTCCAACTTTCCTCTTCATTAATGACAGTGATAATGAATTAAGACTCGGCTGAAACATTGACGTGTGAATAATCGACCACCATAACACGGGCATGTGCCTAGCATATTGGTCGAAAAATCCACAAATTTTGTTACCATTAAAAGCAGTGAAAAAATAAAAATTTAAAAAAAAATAATATAAATATCCATTTTATCACGGGGTCTGAATGGGTTAAAATTTCAAGACGCGTGCATACAACACGACACGACCTACTGAGCTATCGGCGAAGTAACACAGCGCTGGTGAAGGGACCGAAGAAGGCGGTGGGGTATGCGCAATACGAACCAAATTTATTACTCTCTCAGGTTGATCCAAATGTGGAAGGAGAATAGATTTTTATATATTTTTAGAAAAAGTGTGTTTGAAAAAAATTACACGGTATTGTTGATACACTTGTTGATTATTTTTTTACATAACTGCCATCCCGTTCAATGCTTGTGGTGAGCCGTGGCACAAGTTTCTTTATACCCTTCTACACTACAACGTGAGTTTACATACTACTGTGTTCCTACGATGCTCTTTCTGGGCAGGACACCCCCTTCTACCACTCAGTGCTGCCAAACAAAAAATACAAAAAAACCACAGCCCATTATGATCACAGTATACTTACTTTGTGAACATCCCTAGTATATTCTATTGTTAAACTACTTTAATATTATTTACTACCGACTTACTAAAATTTGGACTTCACAACATTGAGACATAATCCACGGAAAAAGGTGAGCATTTTAAAACCTTCATAGTAAATATTGTTTTTCGTTCTAATTCTAAAATTATTCAACATATAATCTTCTGCTTATTACAATTTGTTCAAAGGCCGAAACGGTCTTTTCATTTGTCAAAAAAAACACAAAATGGCGATGTATGGCCCAACTTTAATATTGCTTCGTGGCTATCCTCCGATTATTTTATTTAATTATCTCTTCGATTGTAGATTGGAAATTGATAAATAATGCCAAAAAATTATATTTTTATAAAAATTATAATTTCGGGGAGCCACCTTCTTTATTCTACGCGTTTGAACAATTACACAAATTGTATGACAGCTAATGATAAAATAACGACAACAAAAAACAAGTCAAAACCTACAAAAATAAATTTATTCTTCTTTACATTTGCTTGAAATTTTTCGTGTTCAAAAGGTTGTCGCACCCTGGTCGGGCGTCACGTGCACCGTATAGCGAGTATTGATGCGTACAAAAGGTTCGGTGTTGTCATCATTCGCACGGCTACCCCGCGGACATCGGTAATGCCTCAAAGCGTGGAGGAAAGTTGACGATGACTGCTCCGATTGTGGAGCGGTCTTAGGTTACCCATTCTTACCTGCCTTACTCTTAATTTAAAATAAACCGAGCCTATTAAAATTTATTTTTCTTGATTTGATTGTGGTCTAAGTTTATTTTGTTTTATTTTAATTAGACACACATTTTTTTACGTGTAATGCAGTATGGGTAACGTAAAGCATAAGAGTAAACAAAATAACATAAAAGCAAATTTTTGAAACGCTTATCGTGTCGTTTTTAAAATCATCAGTGTAACCCTATTGCTCTTTACAAACGGAGAAAAATAATTGACATACTGTTTTTATATAAGATTGTGAACCTCCTTAACGACTCATAGCCCTATTAGAAAGGATTGCAGCATTCGTTATCTTATGTACAAAATTTCAAATCAAAATACGCAGAAAACTATTTACTTGGACGTATCTGCAAATCTTGCAAAAGAGATATAGGTATTTTCTAATGTACCCTTGAAACGTTTAAAATTAAAGTAGCCTTTCAATGTTCACTATTATTTATTTGTTGTATGTTTATTCTTTTTGTTCATTTTTACTTATAAAATGTAATATATTAAGTTTTAATATCTACTTGCTTCCCAATCTGTAACCATGACAAAAAATATTTTAAATTGAACTTAACTGTTACGTTTTAAGATTTTCATGGCCAAAAGTATTTTCGTTATCTATTTTTGGGGTGTTATGCCGTGTTGCGCTACCTCCTTCTTTAGGCAACGTTTCGTTTGCCAAGGCAGATCCAGTAGATCCGGTAGATGCCACATCTACCGGATCTGCCGGATCGCGTATTTACAATCCGTACCGCGTTTGTCGCTTTAAATTTTCAATATCAAAATTTATATATTTAGAAATAAAATTATTAATTTCTAATATACACTCTGGAAAGATTATTTTATCTAGATTTTAGAACAATTTTTGTTTTTGCAAAGTGATAAAAAATTATCAATACAGAGGTGTATTTACAATGTATGGGAATAATATTAAAATTTAAATATTTAGAAATAAAATTATTAATTTCTAATATACACATAAGAAAGATTATTTTATCTAGATTTTAGAACAATTTTTGTTTTTGGAATGTGATAAAAAATAACCAATATAGAGGTATATTTAAAATGTAAATTGTCGTTACCGCGACTGAATCGGTATATGTTTTGTAAATACGCTGCCGGATCTGCCTGATGATGGACACTGCAACGATGTCCGAAACGTTGGCTAAAGAAGGAGGTAGCGCAACACGGCATAACATCCCAAAAACAAATAACGTAAATGAACTTAACTGGTTTGCATTATATTCACTATTGTTTCCATAAAAAAAATCAAAACATTGTTATCATCAATAAACGTAACATATTTAACAACAAACTGATTGATTTTATCGATAATTTTCATATATGTTATGTTGCTCACGTATGTATTTTTACTTAGTGTCCAAAAATTTTAAAATGTTAGATAATGCATTTTTATATGTGTTACGAAAAAGAATATCTCCTCAGTTCGTAAATTTTTCTACTAACTCGGTAATTAATATGGTTAATGAAAGTGATGTAACATATTATTTTCTATATGTTTTTTTTTGGTTTCCTTACTAATTTTCTTGGTACTTTAATTATGCATGTCACATGTTTGTATTGGCGTATACCACCTAATATAAATAAATAAATAAATCGTCTTTTTCTTCCAAAGCTACTACGATACCGAATAAAAAACGCCACGTTTCCACGGTTTCTCTATATTAGTTTTAATCCATATTATTTGTCCCTGCAGGTACTACGAGACCGGATCAATCCGTCCCCGCGCCATAGGCGGCTCCAAGCCCCGCGTGGCAACTGCCGAAGTGGTGTCGAAGATCAGCCAATACAAGCGCGAGTGTCCCAGCATCTTCGCTTGGGAGATCCGCGACCGCCTGCTGCAGGAGGGGGTCTGCACCAATGACAACATCCCTAGCGTGAGTTCATTATTTAATTTTTATTTATTTTATTTTAAACACCCTTAGAACTTTTACGTACAATGTAGTGTGTAAACACATTTAAATAAGTCAATGAACGCTTTTAGTATTACCGTGACGATTCACGGTTACGGTATCGTGACCACAAAAAAGGTAATTAATATACCTTCATTATCGCTGTAATGCTGCAGCTCTTTCAAAAGATGAGATTCACAATGAACGTAGGTTTGTTTCCTCCAAAGGAAAAAAGTGATAATTTTCTTGCATCTCTCTCACACACCGAACCGTGACGTCTTCGTAGACCACTACAGAGCCTATTAACCTGTCAAAGGCCAGGGTTTTTTACCTTACCTTTTTTAAATTACCTTAAGAACAAGAATGGAGGAAGCTATTCTGAGCTTTTCCTTGGTACAGTTTCTTTATACAAAAAAATTTAAATCGCATCCAAATTATTTGAATTAATATTCTTTTTTGAAATTCGAGTCTCGCGTGCGGGCACGTTCCTGGCCTTTCACAGGTTAATAGCCGTGACGATAATTTTGAAAGTATGGAATATATTTACAAGGACAATATTGAAGTGTGAGTGAATTACAAAAATAATAAATGACAAATGTCAATACGCTGATGGTTTTGCTTTTGTTCTTAAACATATAATACTGCAGTTATTTCTTACACACTAAATAATAACAGTCGAAAGTGAGACAAACGGTGATGTAAATGCCTGCATCCCCCCCCCCCCCCCGAAGGAAACACACAATCATTATAGTACATCTCCCTCACACGTATAAAGAAAATGAATCGCAAGGAAAAAGTAGTACTCTGGAGGAAACAGTCGCACGTATTTTGTGTGTATCATCTTTTGTCTCACGTATTTTGTCTGCACCCCCTAAAGGAAACATACAATCTTTATCATACATCTCCCTCACACGTATAAAGAAAATGAAATGCAAGGAAAAAGTAGTACTCTGGAGGAAACAGTCGCACGTATTTTGTGTGTATCATCTTTTGTCTCACGTATTTTGTCTGCACCCCCTAAAGGAAACATACAATCTTTATCATACATCTCCCTCACACGTATAAAGAAAATGAAATGCAAGGAAGAAGTAGTACTTTGGAGGAAACAGTCGCACGTATTTTGTGTGTATCATCTTTTGTCTCACGTATTTTGTCTGCACCCCCTAAAGGAAACATACAATCTTTATCATACATCTCTCTCACACATATAAAGAAAATGAAATGCAAGGAAAAAGTAGTACTCTGGAGGAAACAGTCACACGTATTTTGTGTGTATCATCTTTTGTCTCACGTATTTTGTCTGCACTCCCTAAAGGAAACATACAATCTTTATCATACATCTCCCTCACACATATAAAGAAAATGAAACGCAAGGAAAAATTATTACTTTGGAGGAAACAGTCGCACGTATTTTGTGTGTCAGCATTATTTAATTAATGTAATAAATCAATTTAGACACCTTTAAAATTGAAATTTAGAATCTTACATATAAGTCGTCTCAAAGTAGTCTAACCACAGTTTAAAAATGGCCTTATAAGCGGAAACAGCTATCACAGCAACAAAAAACTAAAATCTTGCAGAACTTAATAATAACATTATTAATTGTTTTTTACAATAATTTACATGAAGATAATATTATACCAACGACTCTCAAACGAAAAATGTGAAACAGAAAAATCATAAAAATATTGCCGGTGCTTCGTTCTGCCGCAAGGCTGCTTTGCTCCCCGGTACGGCTTAGGTTCTGTGTATTTCTTTTGTCTAAATTTTTTACAGATTTTGTTATTTTTCAAGTTTATACGGTGTTCATTCGAAAGGTAAATTTCTTAATGTCAACAAAAAAATTTAATTGTGAAGAAAAATTTCATCAATATTTATCATAGAATTAAGTTTTTGCTTACCGTGAAAAAAAATTGGGTTATTATGCCGTGTTGCGCTTCTTCCTGATTTAGCCAACTTTTCGGACAGCTTAGAGCAGCTGTCGTCACACTTTTCTGGTCAAGGGCCACATAGGACAATGTGAGGTATCACCGCGGGCCGCACACTTATTTATGATTTCGGGGGGGGGGGGGGGGGTGATTTACCTTTTTGTTTAGCAGGTTAAAAAAGCAATTATTTTGTATTTAAGTACCGGGTTGGCTTCCTTCCTTCTTGTGTTCACGATAGTGTCAAATCTTAATAATAATAATACCAGTAAAATCTTAATATTATATTTTAAAAAAATGTGTGTGCATCTGTAATGGAATCTTTCAGTTCAATTTTCATCCACTTTCCGAACTATCGAAATGTGTGAATTTTCGCACACGTGATAAAAATTATAACAATACATGTGTGGCGACACATCATTATTATCTTCGCCATCAAAAGAACATACGAGAAACATCTCCTAATATTCGCGCCCTTCGGCAAACCTACTTGCCTAGGTACCTTCGTACCTATACTGGCCGCGATGTACTTTCTCGTCTGCCGTGCCAGCCCGACGATAATAATATTGCCCCGCCTAGAAAGGTCTCGAGACAGCACCGTACAATATCTGTACGGCGCCGAATATTCTCGTCAATTGCCGAAGTGGCTCGTATTACCTACTGCGAGGTAGTTACTCTACCGCGGCTATATAAGCAGCCGATCGCTCGCCCGCTGCAGTCTCACATTAATCGTCGGTCAACATGTAATAAGTGTTCCTGCATGGTATCGCTACGCTCCAGGGCAGCTTCCTCGAGGTCCATCACCACGTCTCAGCTCTAAGGCCCACCGTGTCTTCAGCTCCAGAGATCAGCCCCATCCCGCGACTTACAAGGCTTGCGTCACCTTCAGTCCAAGGGATCAGCTCACCACTTCATGGCACCCCGAAGCCTCACCGTGCTTCGCTGCCATGGGAACGCGCTCCGCCTCGCCAGGACTACCTGCTGGTGGCTCAGCTCACCGAGCCACACACCGTTCATCTCCGCGATTCAAAGCGTCGAGCAACGGCCTGGAAGATAGGTCATCTCCACCGCCATGGTGTCGAGCAACTCGCTGACCTTCACCGCACCATCTCCATCTCCACCGCACGCCTGCAGCATCTCATCTACGGCACTCCGCATTACATCAAGTTACCGCTCACCGACCATCTGCCACGTAGCCCAATAAACGACTGACTCACTACTTCGACATGACGACTTTCATTTCTGTCTCCCGCTCCCTCAACTGGTGACCCCGACGTGATTACGTCCCGCTCCCTCAACTGGTGACCCCGACGTGATATGAACACGTAACCTTCTGATGTGAACATGCAGCACGCAGCATCCTGACATGTGTGTTACCACAGCGCATCCGGTAACACCGCAAAAACGAGGGAATCGGTAGAGACGCATCAGCACGGACGCACCGACCAGCAGCATCAACCCGGCTTTCCTGCGACTCCTGGCATCATCTTTCAACCCTGTACTCCGTACACTGGGAAGGGGGTGTGTGGCGACACATCATTATTATCTTCGCCATCAAAAGAACATACGAGAAACATCTCCTAATATTCGCGCCCTTCGGCAAACCTACTTGCCTAGGTACCTTCGTACCTATACTGGCCGCGATGTACTTTCTCGTCTGCCGTGCCAGCCCGACGATAATAATATCGCCCCGCCTAGAAAGGTCTCGAGACAGCACCGTACAATATCTGTACGGTGCCGAATATTCTCGTCAATTGCCGAAGTGGCTCGTATTACCTACTGCGAGGTAGTTACTCTACCGCGGCTATATAAGCAGCCGATCGCTCGCCCGCTGCAGTTCAGCCTCACATTAATCGTCGGTCAACATGTAATAAGTGTTCCTGCATGGTATCGCTACGCTCCAGGGCAGCTTCCTCGAGGTCCATCACCACGTCTCAGCTCTAAGGCCCACCGTGTCTTCAGCTCCAGAGATCAGTCCCATCCCGCGACTTACAAGGCTTGCGTCACCTTCAGTCCAAGGGATCAGCTCACCACTTCATGGCACCCCGAAGCCTCACCGTGCTTCGCTGCCATGGGAACGCGCTCCGCCTCGCCAGGACTACCTGCTGGTGGCTCAGCTCACCGAGCCACACACCGTTTATCTCCGCGATTCAAAGCGTCGAGCAACGGCCTGGAAGATAGGTCATCTCCACCGCCATGGTGTCGAGTAACTCGCTGACCTTCACCGCATCATCTCCATCTCCACCGCACGCCTGCAGCATCTCATCTACGGCACTCCGCATTACATCAAGTTACCGCTCACCGACCATCTGCTACGTAGCCCAATAAACGACTGACTCACTACTTCGACATGACGACTTTCATTTCTGTCTCCCGCTCCCTCACATGCAATAACAAAAATTAACCAATGTTAAAGTTTATTTTGCTTTATTAGTAGGTACGTGATAAGCGTGTTTTTGGTATTTTTTGACCATATTTTTTTTTACCTACCTACACCCTAACTGTGACATCTCTACGCCCTCTAATTTTCTCCGGCTCTTCTACTGCCCCCCCTGATAGTCTCAAACGACAACATAATCAATTGAAAAAAACGGATAATATAATTAATTGTACATGAAAAAAAAATATATTAAAAAAAAAACGGCAGATATTTGTGCGGGCCGCAAAAAAAATGGATAATCTAATTGTACATGAAAAAAATATATTTAAAAAGCAAACGGCAGATAATTGTGCGGGCCGCAATAAACCGGCAGAGATATTTGTGCGCGCCGCAAAAAAACGGATAATATAATTAATTGTACATAAAAAAAACTTATTTTCAAAGAAAACGGCAGATATTTGTGCGGGCCGCACGAATATCCGCCGCGGGCCGCATGCGGCCCGCGGTTTGACGACATCAAATTCATCCATTATCAAACAGATGTTTGATTGTAGTAAAGTGTGTACATAAATACGTAGAAGTGATACCGTTATTACGCTCGTTTATCCTTTCAGAAATTGTATTCCTGTATAGTAATTAGATGAATTTATTTCTTTTTTTGCGTTAAGTTTTGGTGTAACCTTCAATTACCGTTTTTTTTTTATTTATTTGTTTATTTACGTCTTGATGGCTTTTACATGTAAAGTTAATTGTACAGGAGCATTATATCAAGTATGTAGTATCATAAGTATATAGTACATAAAATAATAAACAGAGTACGCTCAACATAAGTAGGTATCAGTATTCGATAAGTAAATTGTTTGCAAAGGAGTCCAACCAGCAGATTCTATTTGGACTCAGGCTACAGTAGATTCAATAATTATTGTCACAATATCACACAAAATATGATTCCAAACATACTCGATGCATACCGGTATTGCAGTGGTGTAAAACATTTTTTAACGATTAATATAAAATTAGGTAATTTTCCTGTAATTGAATTGTTTTTGCTACCATAAATGTACACATGTTTGTTATTATTATGAAAAAAAATGGTACATAGCAATTACATATATAAAAAAGTAAGTAGGTACTATGAATGTAGTTACAGAGCAGTGGGTATTAAATTTGTTACTGTTAACAATCTGGAACATTTAAGGATTTTTGCATCTGCTTACATAACATAATTTATTTATTAAATTACCAGTTGAGTACCGGTAGATACTGGTTTTACCCCAGTTCAGTGTCGGTTGCGTGTGTATTCATTTGTTAAATTACAAATATCTCTTTAATTACTATTTTAGTTACCCACAAAATATGAAGTCTAGGTAATACAAAATGACGTTAAATTATTGGAAGTTTAAAATCAGTTTAAAAAACCTTTCATAAATAAATCCAAAACATTTTTGTAATCTAAATCTTAGATATTTCATCAAAATATTTAATACCCTAACAAAAGCGGCTCATCTTTATACCTTCGTAGGTACCGTTTCCTCCCCTCTGCGAATACCGAAGGAATTTACTTTGCTAATCTGCTCCACTGTCTACGCCGCTACGCCGCTACGGCTCTACGACTATAGGCTCTATGACGCTACGTTAAGCGGGATGGCGTATATCGCAGCGCGTAGCGGCGGCCCTGTCATGTTGGGGCAAATACTTCACCTTGTGGGGTGACTTAATGCCGAAATAAATAAAAATGTTCATATTTTATAAATTTGATAAAGAATAAAAAAATAGTTCGTAGGAAATTCAAATAAATGTGTTAAATTCAAAGGAAAATCTTACTATATTATAAACCCGAAAGTTTGAATGGATGTATGTGTATTTGTTATGGATTTTAATTACACTTTACAATAATATGACTCATACATCAGAATAACATAAAGGCTTAATTCATAAAGCTAGCTAAGAAGGGTACGCAGGAGAGGAACGGGGACGTACGGGAAAGGTGATTTAGGGAGAAACAATGTATTTCTTTGAATATGGCATTGCAACGCATGCCGGGAACCAGCTAGTATTACTATATAGTGATTTATTTCTGGGGTATTATGCCGCATTGCGAAATCTCATTCTTTAGCCTTCAGAGCAGATGTATAATATCTTAACGACGCTATATAAATCATCCAAGTATTATTATTGTCACATCTGTCTTGATGATGAACACTGTGGTGCTGTCGGAAACTTTAGCTAAATAAGGAGGTATCGCAACACGGCATAATAATCCAAAAATTAATCACTATAATATTTTGGCCGTGAAAATCTCAAATCATGCCAGAATATTACTACCTTCTTTGAAAGTTGTTTATTAAACAGGTGAATCAAATTTTACTTTAACTTACGTAATATTTTGATTAACCGGTTAAAGGCCAGGCCATTTCACGAAAATTCCCTTACAAAGCACCTCTTTGAATTGAATGTTTTGTGGATTAATTTTGAGCTATCGTATATTTTATTGACCGAAACACATTCCTAGAACAAGAAACTATGTACCAAAATAACATTACTTGCGTTAATTACGTAAATTGATAGGTTTTACGATGTTTTCGTCAAGTAACACGCATCGACTTTGATAGAAAGAATCGCCGCAAATTTGACATTTCGATGCCACAGATAAAATCATTTAAAAATATTCTGGGGTTGCTAGGTGAATGAAATTTATGCCCATCTTATGGGTAAATGTTGGCGCAAGCGATTCTGATCTTGTGCTTCATACAAATTCTGTACATAGAAGGGTCAAAATCGCAGACAAACATATTTTTTTTGAAATTTTCGCGCGCAGGCGCACAAACTGCGCGTGGATTCGCGTCTCCGGCCAATAAGAGGATGTATTAATTTTCGTCCATTTAATTAACTTTTAAAGGGTAAACGTAGTAGATACATTACGTAATTATCTCAGAAATGAATAATTATTGTTTTCTAATGTAACAAATAAATTTAAATTATTTAGATAATAAAAATGTTTAATAATTTTTAAATATATCTTGTTCGTGGGTAAATATACGGCGTATACATCACAGAAATTAAAACGTAATTTATCATAGAAAGCAATCATCGGTATATTTTAATTAATACGTGAAGCAAAAACTTTGTACCACTTTTCACGAAAATTGCGCGGACGGAGGAATATGAAAGTTCGCTCACTTATAGTTTATATAGAGAAGGATTGCAGAATGCTAATATTTTTTTTAAATTATGCATAAAAAAACAATTAAAAAAACATTTCACACACTATATAATTTAAATTAATTATGGTCGAATTTCGACCATTGGGCGACCACCAGTAATATCAAATACATTTAAAGTATATATTCCACAGCAATAAAAAAGTACGCACCTTGTTAAATTACTCGTATCTCACTTTTTTATTTGTTATCCAATGAGAATCAATACAATGCAATTTTATATTAAAGTTAAGGTAAATATCGGTTCGGACTGGCCACGCTTATTACGAAAAACTTTTAGAAAAAAACTTTAGATTCGCCTTAATTACTATAAAAGGATGCTTTTTGGGTTTAGGGAGGCGGAAAATAATGCATTTTAATTTTCAATTGCATAAAACCAAAATACACTTCGCGACCGACACAGCGAAAATCCGCGACCGTACCTGTCACTGTTATGTTGGTATTCTTGATAAATTAACAAGAGCTAATACGACTGTAGCCGACTTCGTGGGATAAGGGGCGTAATTATGAAATTGTGTAACATGGTTTGTGATACAAAAGAAAAATTCCCTTTATAACGCCTACTCGCGTCAAGGCAAGAAAAACATCCCAGTTTTCAAGTGGTTTAGCGGCTACGCTAGGTTTGTGTAACATGGTTTGTGATTCGCGGTATTTCATGTAATGATGTAGGTATCCCACGAAGTCGGCTACAGTCGTATTAGCTCTTGTTAATTTATCAAGGATAACAACATAAGTGACAGGTACGGCCGCGGATTTTCGCTGTCTCGGTTCGCGAAGAGAATTTTCGTTTTATGCAATTGAAAATTAAAATGCATTATTTTCCGCCGCCCCAAAGCCAAAAAGTTTCCTTTTATAGTAATTAAGGCGAATATAAAGTTTTTTTCTAAAAATTATTCGTAATAAGCGTGGCCAGTCCGAACCGATAATTACCAAAGTTAATTTTAAAGGTAACAATAAACTCGATACAAACTTACCTACTCCATTATTTTATTGTCTATAAATGCTTGATGTTGACAACTTTTCTAACAGGTCACCTTTATTAACATATTTTTATTCTACATTAATAACATAAAATGTTCTCTGTTATTATAACATTTTTTAGTATAGTAACAGTAGTTTATTATCCTATACCTAAATACTTGCTTTTATCATACATACGAGTACTTTGTTAAATGTTCAATCTTATTTGGTTATTATTGTAATACTGATACCCTCCTGTGTAACACTGTAATGTCACGTACTATCACTCGAATGTAAAAGCCATTTTATCGCGTTTAAACAAAAAAATATCAAACACTTTCTAAAAACAACCTAACAATTAACAAATAAGAAGATTTTTTAGCTTATCGCCGAGTTTAGAACTTGTGTTAGCATCTTAAAGATTACGCGTAGGTACAATAATTTGTAAAGGCTTTACTGCCGAAAGTCAGGCTGCAATATCCATGGTAACAGGAGCTCAGAGGGACCAGGGGGTAGAGAGGTACTACAGGAGGTGTAGGGTGTAGGTGGAGGGTGTGGGTGGTGTAGAAGAGGGAGGGTGTTTGGGATAAGAGGGATACGCAAAGCGCGTAGACCGCTACGCGTGTATAGATTTGCGGTAATGTCGGTTCTGACAGCAGATTATAAACGCTTAAATATTTTACTTTAGACGATCTATGATTTTCTTTCGATTTCTAACTTCTTAAATGAGGGACTGTGACATCTCCAACAGGAATATGCTGGTCTCTGAAGACAGTAGGAGGTAGAAATGGGAAGAGGAAAGTGGAGAAGTTATTTTTTACATTAGCTCCACCTGGAGAGGTCAAAGATCTTCTCTAACCAGCCTCTCTCAATCCGGCCTGCCACGCAGAAGGTGAGCAGACGCATCCGCCACCAAGACCTAGACAAACCTCACCATATGAACCCGGGTACCTCTGCTAGGTCACTAAACGTAGCGAACCATTTGTGGTTATCTATGGCCGAGGTTTTTAATTTAGGAGGCGGGTATGGGTACCGCGGCCCCGGGAACCATTTATTGGATAACCAACGCCTGTGCTATAGGTCACCCCAAGTAGTTCACTACGTTTGGTGACTTAGCAAGGGTGCCCGGGTTCATGGGGTGAGGTTTGTCCAGGTCTTGGCGGTGGATGCGTCTGCCCACGAGCTGCGTGGCGGGCCGGATCCGTAGAGACTGGTTGAGGGAGTCCTTTTGACCTTTCCAGCCGGACTCTCTCAACCCATTGCCTTGGACCGCAGTTAGATGGATGGATTCATACGTCTATAACTCCAGGACACACTAGCCCCCAGATTCCTACCCACCCCTCATACCTTCTCCCTCCCCAGAACTTCCCATCCTTCCCTTCCTTAAAAAGACCCTCCACACAGCATCCCCTAAGATGACATAGGCCCCGAGGAAATTAGTTTCCTCAGGGCCTTCTGTGAGGGGCTAATGTAAAAAAAAATGTTGGTTACCCAATAAATGCTTCTCGGTACCCATATTCGCCTCCTAAACAGAATATGCCTGGCTATTCAGATCTTATTAGATCAAGCTGGTTGTCTTTCACCAGGATAATTCAGAAAGTATCCACTGTTGATATGCAAACTATTAATATATAAAATCGTCTGTTTGCGGAATTGATTTCACAGTTTAATTAATTTGTTGTATTTTTTGAAGGCATTAAAAATACGTAGAAATGGTTAGTTAAAATATAGTATAAGAATAAATTTTAAGTTTTTGAAAGGAAAATATTGAGGCGTATCTTCGGACCGGTTTCAGAAAATGGATTTTGGCGCAGACGTTACAACAATGCACTACATACTCTGTTTAAGGATCTAAACGTCACAAAATTTATGAAACTGGGAAGAATGGCTGGGTCATGTAGAGAGAATGACCGAGCATCAAGCACCAAAGTCCCTGCTGAACTCAAGACCGACAGGGCGAAGGAGCGAAGACCAAGTTTAAGATGGAGCGACAACGTCCTCAAAGATATATCCACCTTGGAGATTGTAAACTGAAGAGAGCTGGCACAAAACCGTGATGAGTGGAGGAAGACTCTTGAGGAGGACAAGACCCACCAGGGGTTGTGGAACCAAGAGTGATGATGATGATGATAAATATAAATAGGAACTATTTGTCATAAATGTGAATGTAAAACCTCTTGCTTCTGTAAAGGTTAGGTTAGGTTAAGTTAATTGTTGAGGACAATTTAATGGATTTTCGTAGATTTTTTTTAGTTTACTCTCCAAGTAACATATTGATACATCATAAACTTTTCAAAGTCACGTATTATAAAAGTATTAGAGAAATACCACAATATCAGCTTCTGAGAAGGTATTTCCGATGTAAATAATATATGATTTCAAATTTTTTTTTGATTCTGGTGAATATTTTGTAGATAAAAAATTTCACGGGGGTATAGTAGAAAAAAATGGTTCTCAGTTGTGCCCATTTATTTAGAATTATTAGAGCCAGTTGAATTGTAACTTGTAGCGTAGGATGATATGAACACGTCTTTCTGTATTGTGGCTGTTGAAGAAGATAATCTCTAGCTCCCTCGTAGCTTAATATCGAATTCCAATCTTATTGAGATATTTAATACAAGCAGTTCTGTTGCCGGGAAATCAAATTATTTTGAAATCAGGCTAACAATGAGGCAAAACTATGTACTAATATTAGGTAAAGTAGGAAATACATCTCTCGCCTTAAAAATCGTACTAATAAACATATAATATATAAACATTCTGCAATATAAAATAAAAAAGGTTAATCTTGTAGTTATGTATAGATATATTAGTTTGGATGTACCAGTCTGAAGATCGCCTATCGGTGATAGGAAAAAATGGTTACGGTGATAAAAGTTTCTCAAAATCTCTTTTTTGAAGCAGCAGAATCTGGTGTTACGAAAAACGTACAATTTTACTCTCTGCAAATTTCATGGTTTCCGTAACTATTTAAGCTCAAAAATAATTTCTATCATGAGTTATTCAGCTTTATAATACGTAATGTAATTTCTCAAATGGATTTAATATTGCCTTATTGAATGTGGTGAAAACGTGATATCAATTTCCTAGGCGCCGCTACCCAAATTTCCACCGATTTCTTACATATCTCCCTAACATTTGAAGTTTATAAGCTTTTAAAAAATATATGTTATTTTTGAAGATAATATCTAGACGCGTTCCACGCCGAAACACAAATTATATAAAATTCCTCGATAGAAAAAAATCGCAATGTATGCTACGAAAATTATTATAAACACGTTTGTTTCAGTTATTTTACAAGTTAAAGTTGTGGAAAAATTCAACATGTTTCTTTAAATGATACTTAACCCTTCGAATAATAAGAAAATAATTTTCTGTCAACTTTTGCCTGTCAAAGTTTGCGCGCAAAATTCCTGGTTCTTCCAATGCATTTTAAATGTTCCTATTTATTAGTTTTTTTTAACGCTTTTGCAAAAATAAAAATTGTTCTAAAATTTAGATAAAATAATCTTTACGATATGTTTATTAGAAATCAACATTTTTGTTTATAAATATTAAAATTTTAATATTGGAAATGTAAATTGGCTAAAAAATGCATACCTGTGAATATTTGAATTAAAGTAATTAAAATAGAATAAACTTCAAATTTTAAATTCAGATTAATTTTCTAAACAAAATTTGTAATAAAACTGTCACCTCACTTTTTATCATTTTCATACAATTTTATTTTAAAATTAAATGTGGTTTACGTCACAAATAGGCACAAAATCTAACCGTCACTTTTGATCAGGTTTGTAAAATATCTGAACAACCTAGCTCACATAATTCTAAGACAATGAGAAGCATTATTTCTTTCCGTTTCTAACATAAAAGAAATCACAAATATTCGCATTACAGAAAGAGAGATATCTAACTTTTAATAGTGCACGGTCGCTCTGGGACAATCTGGGTCTCCTGTTATTATAACGGCATATGATGTTTTGGGACAACTTGGGTCTCCTGTGATTAAACGGGTTAAGATACCTTCCAGAAGATTTTTGCTCTATTTTAAACGAGTCGTATTTTATCAAACGTTTTCACAATTTTCGCATCGATTTCGTCGCATTAAATACTAGCGCGCTCCTCTAACATTAGTAATTTCATATTTCTCCATCTTCTTCTTTTTGAGCCCGGTTTCGGCACCTTATAGCGAGAAACTAAGTCCTCTTATTTTAGAGCAAAAGATCTTAGCGCTCTTACCTATCTAGCAGTAAGAAAAAAAGTTTTAGCAGTTATAATATCTACTGAACCAAATTTCAAATATTCAAGAAAACAGTGTATATTATTAGTAGGTCAAATCGTTTCTCAACCGAATCTTTTTAAACTATTATAATTTTTATTCTATTTTATAAAGTCCTTTTATATTTCATTAACCTATGAAAATATTATCGAAAAATAATATTCCGTGAATTTAAGCATTCTCTCCGGCTGAGATTTTAATAAAATTGGGGAAATTTTCCCGCCAACTGGGGGCATTAAACACCCCCATACCCCCTCCACCCCCCATCAACCCTAAATCTTTTTCGATAGATTCTCGCCTTCATCTTAAACAGCCTTCCGTTAGGGTGTATACTGTAATTCGGAACGACGCGACGTGCCCAACGAATTATTAGGGGATGAGATTTTAAAAATTCTTTCACATTTTCTCAGTCAACATTGATTTGTTTTATCTAGCGGCGCGTTCGTTCCGTTTAGGAAATACTTCAATACTTGAACCTTCTGGAATGAATTAGCTCGTCTTGTTTGATAATTAAAAGTTATAATATTTAAACATGCTGTAAATATATTTAAATTCTCCAATTTCGTTAGGTTATTTTATTGATTCCTTTTGTTATCCCATCTTATTTTTATAATAACACAGGATGTAAAATGAAATTTTATCCAACACACTGATGAAGTCATTAACAAAAAAAAATAATTAATTGTTGGAAGAACGACAGTCGAGATGGTATGGGCACATAAGACGGAGACCATCAGACCACACAGTGAAGCAGGCAATCCAGAGGAAGACCAAAGAATTCCTGGATGACTCAATGCTCCAAAATACTTCAGAGAAACGGCCTGGATGAAGGATTCAGGATGAATGCCTGGACTCAGAACAGAAGAAATTACAACCTAAGAACGAGAAGAGCTGACCCCAACAGCCTACCTAGGCAATGAGTTGGGACAGTGCAAGGAAGAAGAAGAAGACCGATGAAGTCATTAACAGAGCCAATAAAATGCAGAGATTTATAATTCGAATAGCAAAACCCTTCCACAATATAAACACTCTATATTCCCTTTACACCTCATATATTCGCCCGCAATTGGAACACTGTACACCGATCTAGACTCCTTTATACCAAGCCCATATTGAAAGAATACAAAGAATTTAAAAAAAATTTAAACACATAAATTACAAACTAAACTAACATTTCTCAAATTACACCGAATCCATTAAATTTCACGATTTCAAATCCTTCCAAACACGACGTCTAATTTTTAATCAAATCCGATTGTTTAAAATTCTAAATAATGGTTTGGACTCACCAGAACTTACCAATTTATAAAATTTTCATATTCCATCAAGATCAACCCGACAATCCGATTTATTTTATTTACCCTCATGTAGAACAAATATTAGAAAAAAATCCTTAATTCCTCGTGTATGTGTACAATGTAATAAAAAATTTCGCAGCATTGACATTTTTAGTAATAACTTAAAGAAATATCGATATAAAGTAACGCGTACGATCGATTATTAAAATGAGAGTATGGAATGTATCGGGAGCATCTCCTATCCTTTTCCTACATTCCTCTTCCTCTCCCCTTCCTATAATCCAAAATTAATTTTAAGATATTAAAACTTCATTTCCAATGTACTTTAACAAAAGAAACTTCTGTGGCTTGACTTCAGCTCACTTGTATGTATATCTTTTATCACTGTATTTTATTTAAAAGTGTTTTTTTCTAACAAATAAATAAATTAATAATAATAACTAGTCTTTACCCGTGGTTTCGCTCACGTAGTTTCAGGAATTATTTACTGTACAAAGAATTTTTCCACGGAATGAAATATTTTTCCGGGATGAAAAGTAGCTTGTGTCACTTCTCAGTTCTTCGACCATATGTGTGTAAAAAATCACGTCGATCAGCCGCTCCATTGCGACGCGAACGATGAACAAACAAAAACAGTTCCGCATTTATAATATTAGTTAGGATTAGGATGCTTGCATGATCCCTTACGCATTTTTAGAAATATCTAACATGAGGACTGAAACGTTGCCTAAAATAGCTTTAGCCTTGTTTGGTGGGTCTTAATAACAAGGTACTATCCCACCTTCTTCTACCTTATATCCTTCTAACCCTACTACCCTAAGTTTCACAATATACCCCAATTGGAGATGTCATTGTTCCACAGTCTCTAGATGCTCGGGAGCAGTTGGGATTCTTGTGAGGTGTTCACATTTAAAAAAATATATATTCACAGATGCTGCGGATTGTAAAGGAGTTTTTGGCATATAAAATATTCAAGGATCATATTATAAAACTTGTTCACAAAACAACATAAAAAAATGTTTGAATTGTTCATTTAGAGATACCATACGTAATTTTTTTAAGATATCAGATTTATCCACTTTGGTCACCGTGGGAGTTTATTCCATCGTTCAGTTTAGTTTTTACAATGCGAATGTCGCAGGATCAGATCCCGGCGTTCGCCAATAAGTATGTTATTTGATTAATTTCTGGTCATTTCACTATTAATTTATTTAAAAAATAATACTTAGTGTATTTGCGGCACGTTCCAGCGTGGAAGATACTCTCAGAATCTCCCGGGTGTAAGACCACCATTCAGAATTGAAACGTTGCTTGAAATGGCTGAAAGTCATGTTAATTGACCAGATCTGATGAATATCCAGTTACATACCCCAATTGGGGATGCCATAGTCTCACTGGCTCCAGACGGGAGTAGCTGAGAGTCTTGTGAGGTATTCACATAAAAAAAATCTATCGAAGAAAATATTTTCTTTATATAGTGTTATTTTGGCGATTCATGAAGTAATATTTTTTGGTTCAGTTTATCCTAAATGAATATTAGTAAGTATTGTAAAAATCTCTATGACCTTTGAGCTTTTAGCTGACGTTCTGCCCTTAAGGACCTGGCGGCCATTGAAAGGAAGCTTTTGAATGATAATAGAGGGCAAGAGGCAAGAGGCAAGGAGACTTAAGCTTTTAGGCTGTATTGTTAAACAGTAATCACGTTATATCTTCATAGCACACTCCTCACAGGGCGAACTGTTGACAATAAAAGCTCTGATTGTGATGCTATTTGTGAAATTTATATTACATTATGAATTATGACAGTAGTTGCCAAAGTTATTTCTTCAAAAGCAGCAGTACCTACCACAATTTAGATTTCTTTTGAGAGCCAAATTTCTTTACAAGAACTCTATTTTTTTAAGAAAGACAAACATTCCCGGGTTACAAATAACCTGACAATAATTGAAAAATCTCCTACTACCACCACAGTAATCGGAAAAAGTTACTTGCGTCGCGACGTGATGGAGGACTTAGCCAGCCAAGGAAACGAGCACACGACGACGCCTATTACGACCGGTCATTCTATTTTTATGTTATTTAAAACCAGGTATACGTAACTTATTTTAACCAGTAATTCCTGACATTATTTGGAGTAGAAAAACGTAAATATAATTTTGGTCTTCTATAACTTTTTTTTTTCAAATTTCATTTTTTTTTAATACTTGTCATCCATCACTGGTCACTCGGTCGAAAAACCGCCCAACCCCTCACCCCAACCCTAGCTGTCTAATACCTTCTAAATTTACACGTTAAATTTAAATTTTAAATTAATTAAAATTAATTTTTAATTTAAATTTTAATTTAAATTTTACCAAAATTTCATTTCCATTTTTTACTCAAACTTATGTCACTAAACCGATGGTCGTGGCATCGAATCCCGGCGGGCGCAAATAACTTTTATTTGATTAATTTGTGTTTTTTCACAATTAACTCATTTAAAAATAATAATACATAGTGAATTTATGGCACATTCGAGAGTGGAAGATACTTTCAGTGTCGCCCTGGTAAAGACCACCATTCAGAATTGAAACGTTGTTAGAAATGGCTTTAGCCGTGTTTAGTTACCTGATCTTAATAGCCAAGTACTTTCAAAACCTCCTCTACCACATCTCCTTCCCTTCCTCACTAGCTTCAGCCTCACTTCATACCCCAATTGGGGATGCCTTAGTCTCACTGGCTCCAGACGGGAGCAGCTGGGACTCTCGTGAGGTATTCACAATAAAACAATAAAAAATAACCTTAGATAACCTGATTTAATTTTTTTTAATTTTGGTTTGACAAGCATTTTAGGGGTAGGTACGCAAACTCCAATGGCTCGGAGCGCTGTTACCTCGAGAATGTTTCTTCTTGGGGTAAAATTAACCTCTTCGAATTTAATGCTTTAAAGACCCAAACATGTCTGATTACGACTGAAAGGGATCGAAATAAAAATCTAGTCTCCTTCAACGGAAGCAGTCTTCCTAAAAAGTCCTCCATTGATATGCTTAATGTATCTATAAGAGACCAGCTTAGGTACGGTACGGGGGCTGCATCGAAGCCAGAGTTAAATTAGCCTCTCAGAAACTGGCTGTACTGTACAGGGCCCACAGATGTTCTAACAGTATACAACTACTAATCCTGTACGAATTTGGCAGCGACCTCTGGTCTGAAGCCCCAAATATACCAATTTATTGTTGT
Source organism: Limnephilus marmoratus (assembly GCA_917880885.1). NCBI lineage: Eukaryota > Metazoa > Arthropoda > Insecta > Trichoptera > Limnephilidae > Limnephilus > Limnephilus marmoratus. The sequence continues at coordinate 31,757,266 of OU862931.1, forward strand.
ACAGCTCTATTTACCGTGCTCGTAATGTTAACAACAATAACCCCCAAGAATATTCAAGTCACTTCAAATTTGAACAACAAATAATCCCATTCACACGGCGTCAACAAGTCTATGGGGTAAATGGCCAAATACAACCTCCAAACATCCACCCTTACACTACCAGCGACAGACGACACTTCGCAAAGAATCCGCTAGATTTGCGTCCGTCACAGTATATTCATAAAATCACCCTCACTTCCGTATCTCATCGTAGATCATATTAAAAACGTCATTTGTTTGTGTGATGACTCTATCATTTTAAATACTTCCCCTAACCGATCGCTATCAAGGAGGGGGGTTCGAGCCACCCCCAGAGGCCGGGGGATGGGGGATGGGGGATGGGGCTCCTCGCGACACGCGGCAAGATTACCCGTGAAATTATTTAAGGTTATTCGACGGTTAACGATGGCGGAACGAATGCCGTTGACGTGTTACTCATAAATCTATGGCAAATAGCAACTAAATGGCAAGCAGTGTATAGCCTTAAATTCGGCAACATGAAAATACGTATAAAAATACTGTTTTATTTGGAATCACTTAAATGATGTTTTATTATTCTTTAAAAACCACGGAATAGTTACAGAAGCGCTATTGCGTACTATTGTCTCGACAAAACGTATTCCACTATTATGCGCGTCTACCGGTTTCGGTAGTTTCCGGTTGTTCGGCGTTAGAGCTTTAAGAGCACAGGGGTTAAATTGAACTAATTGGAGGAAAGATTTTGCTCGCTTCTTGTCTCATCTAAATATAATAAATTTATGGGAATTTTTTGAATTCTTGACAAATCAATTCGAATTTAGAAAATGACGAATAAATAATTTTCTGTTTTAAAAATGTTATGTTTGTCTGTATTGACTTTCCAAACGAACGCTTCCAATTTTTAAAATGGTGTCACAATTCAAAGCCGAAGTTCCAAGTTCATTGAATTGGAGTTACAGACAGAGACACAACAAATTAGTATTTTTGATTTGAAAGGTTTTAAGAATACTGATTAATTAACGCTTTTAGTTTAAAGACTGTGACTTTGTGTACACTTTATGTATGTAATCACAAAGCTACTATATTTTACTGCATTTTTTATTTATCATTTGACAAGAGTCCCAACTACTTCCGACTGCCTTTAGGGTATGAAGATGGGAAGTAGATGGGCTAGAGGAACTTGCAGTGGTCATTAAACACTCCGTGGTTAAGAGCGTTTAACCAGCCAGCGGACGAAAATCCACATTTCGTCGAAAGTTGTTCTTACGATCGTGCAGGGCGGTTACAATGAGAAAGATTAATTATTCTCCGTACCAGCTTTTAATTACAACTCAATATCGAATTTATTTCAATCCAAATTAGCTTTAATTTATACCTTCATCCAAAAATGCTGAAAGGCGTGATGATAAAACTATTAAAATAATGTACTTTTTGTAATTATTTTTTGATTATAAGTATTTATCATTTTTCAATAATGTCTAAATTTAATAAGAATGTTAAAAAAATCTGAAATATGTTAGTTTGTAAGTGCGCAAATAAATACACAAATGGACCAATTTTCGTCAAGAAACTCATGTACGTACATATTTTTTAATGATTTTATTGAAAATAAAATAAAAATTCCAAAACATGCATTTGCTAGATAATGTATTGATTTATTTTACTGCATAATTATATTATTTGAAATGGGTGTGGAATAATACAAAATCTTTTTTGAAAATTTAACAAATCTGCCAACGACCTATGGAATAACCTTATTATACTAAAAATTAAAAAAAAAATCTTAAAATTTATTACATGCGAATGCTAGATAAAAGAACAATCTTTCGAAATCAATTTATAATTTTTTGTGGAAAAGAGTCAATACGTCTAAAATCTGATTTGAAAATGACATATTTCTGGTTTTCTCTTAAGAGGTAAAGCTCCCGACGATTTCACATTTGAAAAAAATCTTTGTTCTTGAAACGGAAACTAAACGTACAAAAAAAATTATAGACAGACGAAATGCAAAACGGTCGAGTTGAAACAGGAATTTGCTAACTCAGTTAACAAATAAATGTCAATGATAATATTTCCTATAGTAAAAATTACGTCGGTTAATGGTAAAATTTGAGATTTTCACGGCCAAAAGTATTGTAGTTATTTATTTTTGGGGTATTACGCCGTGTTGCGCTACCTCCTTCTTTAGACAACGTTTCGGACGGATCTGCATCTTCATTACACATCTTCCCTTATAATTAACATTGTAATGCTGTCCGAAATGTTGGCAAATGAAGGAGGTAACACAACACTGCATGATACCCGAAAAATAAATCATTATAACATCAGTTTAATTGCATTTATTAACTGCAGTTGTAACTCACAAGTGTTCAGGGATCCGGGTAGAACGAAAAAAAAATAGTGCGGAGGGTTTACCGTGTTGACAAATTAACAGCTGTTTCATTTTACGAAGACACACTTACAATGAACCTGAAACCAGGTTAAAAAAATTGTTCTCCTATTACATAATAATTTTATTCATAACATTTTTATCTTGTAATAATGAACAGATTGAAGATCTTATCGTAGATTATTCGGCTTTATTGCAAGGGATGGGGATGAATGGACTCAACCCCATGTTGCAACATATGTTGCTCTCAAGTGCTATCACCGCCATCCAATATGTTGCAATCTCCAGTAACATCACTCCACCGTTGAGCACCCTTGTGCCTGAGCTCTCCGTGATTGCCACAATGGGTTTTATTTACTAATGTGGGAAAGGGATTAGCGTTGCTTGAATTGGAAACCAAATACTGAATTCGTTGTGTTACGGAGATAAAATGATTTAGCACTCTAATCAACAGTTTTAAATACGTTAATTTTTTACGGTTAAATGCTTACTAATAGATAAAATTTAAAAAAAGATTTAGATGTTGTGCAATTATATCATAATGAAATCCAATAATTATAAGCTTGATTTGATGTAGGATTATTTTTAAAGTTTTCAATTTGGGAGACGGGTATGGGTAACGCCGCCCCGGGAACCATTTATTAGATAACCAACACCCCAAGTGATTCTCTACATTTAGTGACTTAGCAGGGGTACTCGAGTTCATGGGGTGAGGTTTATCTAGGTCTTACCTAGGGGCCAGATCGGGTAAAACTAGTGTAATAGATACGTAAAGACAATCTAAAAATGTGAGCTTTTACTTGAAATTACTAATTTTAATTAAATTTCACGAGTCCATCATTTAGATAAGGCATGAACGACGACCTCCGTGATCGAGGGGTAAAGTTCTCGACTAGCAATCGAAAGGTCGCGGATTCAAATCCCGGCGTACACAAATATTTTTTGATGTTGATTATTTTGTCTTATTTCATAATTAATTAAATAAAAATAATATTCCAGAATAATATATATTAGGGAACGTACCCATACTACGTGACACGTTTAGGGGGGGGGGGGTCTTCAAAATGTCACGCTCCATACAAATGAGCGGCGGATTGCTTAGGATTTTGGTCACCGGGGGGGGGGGGGGGGGGGGGGGTTAAAAATTGCAAAAAGTTGGTCACGTAGTACGGGTACGTTCCCTTAAGACTAGACAGACTAACATAATACTAATAAACATATTCCAGACTAACAAATTTTTTTTGTTGTTGTTAATTTTGTCTAATTCTGTAATTAATTAATTAAAAATATTATAATTAGATTGTTCCTGATTAGATTATAGGTACTGTCACTAAATAAGACCACCATTTAGAATTAAAACGTTGAAATGGCTTAAGCCGTGTTTGATGACCAGATCTGAATAGCCAGGTACTTCCCTACCGTTTTTCCCCTCTCCACTACCTTCATCCTCACAACATACGACAATAGGGGTGCCATTATCTTACTGGCTCAAGACGTAAACAGTTGGTTGCAGATTCGCATAAAAAATTAAAGATATTGTTCGCATCTTGAATAATGCTCAATACATATCAAAAATATGTATCCTGGCATTCGGCAAATATACTCCGAATTTAAGGGGAACTTATGCGCGGCCCATTTCTGCCCGTTTCATGCAAATCTTAGATTTAGATTTGAGATCAAAATACCCAACCAAACTGAAAAATTATTTTCGTAATCAAAAGGTATATCAAATATCTAGTAAGGATGTGAGCTACTTTATTTATTTTTGCTTTAAATTAAAAGGTATAGGCCATTAAAAATTTGAATGTTTCGGTATTTTAGATGCGATTTGGGCAATTATTTGTGAGTAAATGAAAAACAATAAAAAATTATTTTACTATATTTATAATGTAAATATGAAGAAATATAAAATAAAAATTAATAATTATTTTTCATTGTATTTTTAAAATAAATATAGTAAAATTATTTTTTTTACTTTACTCACAAATAATTGCCCAAGTTGCGTCCAAAATAATGAAACACTGAAATCTTTAATGGCCTATATCTTATAATTTAAAGCAAAAATAAATAAAGTAGCTCACATCCTAACTAGATATTTGATACACCTTTTGATTACAAAAATAATTTTTCAGTTTGGTTGGGTATTTTGATCTCAATTCCAAATTTAAGATTTGTATGAAACGGGCAAAAATGGGCCGCGCATGCGTTCCCCAGCGAAAAATCCATGTTCAAAAATAAATGCTATTTGCAGAAGGTATCTACATATACCTAAGTAGAAAAAACTCGTTTTTTAATTACATAGGAATCTATGAACAGTAACATCATAATACAAATTCATGTAAAAAGTATTTTGAAAATCGCAGCATCCAGACAATTGCAGATTACTGGGGGATGCGCGAGATAAGAAGATTAGGTCCCCTCACAGTTGTGCCACGTGTCCGGCACGTGAGCGCCACGTGGTCGGATATTGCGCGCGCAACTGCCGACAAGTGCAGAGCAGGAAAATGTTTTATGAAAAAATCCAGCCGCGTGCTTTGGACAACTTCATACAAATGTTTCCTTTGACATTCCGGCTTAAATAAAACTTAATGTTGTAATAAGGAAGCAGCTGCAGTACTTAACACGTACATACATATTTAGAATTTGGTACAATTTTGCTAATTTATTCGCCTATACCTACTAGTACTCAACAATTATTTATTTATTTGCAAAACAGTTAAAAAACCAGTACTTTTAACTTTTAGATGAGCGCGATGAGGGCACCACCTTAGATGGGTTAGAGTGGAGCTGAATGTTCACTCTATATGAGCTATGCTTGTGGATCTCGATTTGGTATGTTTTCCTGAATCAAAATAGCAAGGTAGTTCCATAAGGGTACTTACGTTAGGTTGGCGATCTCGCCCGGATTGAGATCCCTCGTGGTCGATTCGGCTATTTCCTGGATGAACCACAAGCAGTCACAGACAGTTTTATAACGATTAAGATGAATAACGGCGGTATTTTCACTTTGCGAGTCGGTTAGCTTTACGAGACAGAAGCGTTACGATGGAAAGACTAAACACTTTCCGGCTCCTTGACAACGGCTGTCAGCGGGCAGTTATTAGCCAGTGTATGCACCCATTGTGCAAATTTGTCCAATAAGTTTAAATTCTGGCCTTGCCATGTGAAACAGAACAAATCTATCGAGATCCAATTCAGAACAAAACAGGAACGTTGCAAAAATGCAAAAAAAAAAAAATTTAAAATATATTTTTGGAATAAAACACATATATATATATATATATATTTTTTTAAATTTATTTGTTTATTTATTTATTTATTACACGCCCTAATTGGGTTTTACATTCCATTTTATAAGTTGCTTTATGAGTGTTATTGTAAATACTTAATAATTAAAACAAAAAAGAAAAGATAATTTTAAAAAAGAAAAAATTATAACAAAAGTGTAAAACATTGGTAAAAATGCGAACAGATACTAAGATTCTGACTTAAATAGATGTTCATCATGGCAATAATAGTAGAAAGTACAAGGGTCAGTCAAAAAGTAATGCCTCCTATTTTTTTCTCCTTTAATTGTCAAGATATTAAAAATTTAACAAAACAAAAAATGACTTAAAAAAATGCACTAAAAAGTAAAAAAATAATTTCGCATTCTACAACTTGATAATCAACCTTTTTTTTCTACTCATCAATTGTTATTTTTGGAGTCGGTGTTAGCCAAGGAGGTTTGTAACTACATGCATAGTTATAGGTAAGATGTGCTTGTGTCGTACGCACGACTTGACGAGGCGAGAGGCGAGAGCGGGGCCGCGGCAGGAGGTGTCAAGTGAACACGCCGGGTCAGGTACATACATGTCACATATTTCGTCTCCAGTCACAATTTTGCACAAGTGCTGCAAGTGTTGTGAGAATATTGTTTTTCTTGTTTCTTTATTCTGGCCGGTTAACTTTCTTGGTACCCACCTTGCACAAACTTTTGTTGAATAATCAGTTGCCGAATAATCGTCATCACACTGCCTTTACTGAGGAAGAGAATGCGACATCTGTAGTTATCTGGGGTCACCACGGATAATGTCATCAACTCGCTCAATGTTGACACTGCAATCAACGGTCTACCTCTCCGCTTTTCGTCAGTCAGCGGTATTTGTCCTTCAGCTTCGTTACAGCGATGAACCCATCGTCCAGCAGTATTGACGTCCACTGTTGCATCATCATTTAAGTCTTTCATGAATGCGAACGGGCGTTTCACCTTTTACAGTGAAGAATCAATCACAGAACGCTGCCTAATACGATCATTGATGTCAGGCATTTTGCAAATGTCTGCAGTGCTGCCACGCTAAACGTTGAAGCAAAAAAGTTACTACTGCAGCAGATTGTAACAGAAGGTTTGAGGCTTGCTCCAAACTCAAAATTTTCACTAATATAATTTTCGCAAACTAACTTTATTTAAGTACAAAAAAATAGGAGGCATAACTTTTTGACAGCCCCTAGTATAAGAAAATCAACAATTTAAATACATTCGTTTAATTATTCAACTTATTGTTAAAGGTATTTTTAAAGTGGATTTTAGGTTTAAAATTGGTAATTAATGCACAAAAAATTATAACTTTATAATAATTATAATATCGGGGGCCAACTGTCAAGGGATCAACTATCTTGTCACCGTAAAAGACATACCTGCCCTCTAACATACTATATGTATTAACCACGTATTAAATTGTACACAACCCTATTTGAATGGTTGTTTATCAATTGTGTATAATTTAAAATATGTTTATTAGTGAGGCCCCTAAATCTTACGCAATAACAATATAAACTACAACGCTTTAAGTAGGGGTCCTTCCCATATTTAACAGTATGTACATCTTCATCCTTTAACCGTTAACCCTCTCCCCACCCTTTCAGTACTTCATTATTTCGCCGATAAAGGTACGAAGTGACAAAATGGGTTAGCGACGTTAATCCTATGGTGGGCAATTGGGCCTGCTTTTTACGAGAGAAAAAAAGATTTAACTATTTCATAACATAGGTAATTTGTTTTTCGATTCTGTGGTGATTCGTAATTCAGAGCAGCCTCCACGGTCTGCTGATTTGGATAGCCCTTTTATTTCGAGTAGATATAATAACATAACTAACTAACTAACTAACTAACCATCACGCCGTTTCCCCGCAGGGGTAGGCAGAGAGGACGGACCGCCAAACAACTCGGTCTTGGCACACACTCTTTGCCTCACTCACATTCATACATCGTCTCATACATACTCTTCTATTATTCTGACTTTTGACATGGCCCGTCTCAAGTATCTGATTCACTTGATCGTGCCATGTCTTCCTCGGGCGTCCCCGACTTCTTCTACCATTCACATTTGCATCATATATTCTTTTTACACTACTTTCTTCGCTCATTCGCTCTACGTGCCCAAACCATCTGAGGGTCCCTTTCTTAATTTTGCTCATTATACTTACATCAGCCTTACATTCTTTGCGGATATCCACATTTCTAACACGATCATACATGGTTTTACCACACATACGTCTCAGGGATCTCATTTCAACAGCATTCAGTTTACTTTCATCCTTCCTCTGCCAGTTCCATGCCTCACTGCCATACATCAGGTTAGGTACCAGGACTCCATTGTGGACTGCTAGCTTCGCTTTTTTTGACAGTTTTTTATTAGCGCCAACAGCATTCAGTCCTCCATTAATGGAGTTATCGGCATTTACCCTTCTTTCGATATCTCTATCAGCCTTCCCATCTCTCGTAAACATACTACCCAGATAAACAAACTCATCCACCTGCTCCAAGTATTCATCATTCACAAATATATCGCACACTGTTTTCGTACTCTCCCTTTCAAACACCATGACTTTAGACTTACTTACATTCATCATTAACTCATTCTGCATACATACTTCGTTCATCCTAGATACTAGAGACTGTAGATCTTCCATAGTGTTAGAGATCAGCACCGCATCATCTGCATACAACATAATATGAACAAAAATCCTACCGCGGATTTAATTTTGTTTTCTGTCAAACCTTTTTTCTGCTTGAAGACGGCTGCTGAAAAACGCTCGTAATTTTAACAATAACAGTGTGATTAATTATCGCCAATTAGCTACCAAATAATTACAAACGAGACTCCTTGCTCCTTTGATGGAGTAACCATCAGTTACTTATACCAGGGCGAGTATGAGGTGGATTACCTCCACTGCTCCTTTTCATGTACTTCTCGCACTAATTTTACATACTATTCTTGTTCACAGAGGTTGGATCTTATGCGGAATGAAACATGTTCAGTTGATAAATTTAATTTTTGACTCGGCATCCCGAATTTTTAATATACTTTCCTTGAACATTTGAAGTTTTTAAGCTGTTATCATTATCTTTACATAATATAAAATGAAGTCGCTCAAAATGTATGTGTGCATAGATCTTTTAAACTACGCAACGGATTTTCATGCAGTTTTCACCAATAGATAGAGTGATTCAAGAGAAAGATTTATATGTATAATACATGCTTATTATAATAGAGAAAAGCCGAGAAATTCAAATATTCAATTCAATGCAGCTGGCAAGCGGGAGGTGTGGATTTTATAAAGGTTGGGTAATGGCGTTGTGTTTCGTTAGCCACAGCAACAGTGGCCGGGTCTGCTAGTAAAATATATGTTATTCTTGAAGATAATATTACAATTGCAACGCCGAAAGGTAATTAGGAATACGATATTCCATCGATAGAAAAAAATCGCAAAGAGCTTCGAAATTTATTTTACAAGTTACAAGTAAAAAAAAAAAATCATAGTTTTTCTTTAAATGCTACTTAAGAAATTTCCCACGAGATTTTTGCTCTATTTTAAACTAGCCGTGTTTTATTAAACATTTTCACAATTTTCACTTAATTATTATCGCTTTTAATATTAGTATTTACATCCATTCCCGTCTTATTTATTTATTTATTAACGGTATAATAATATTAACAGGATATCATATAATATATTAACAGGACTGAGTACACGAAACACTCGCTTTTACCTAGATTACATGAAGTTAGTATTTAGTATTACAACAAATATTTTGTGACATACCATAAATACAATATGTATTTATGGTATGTCACAAAATATTTGTTGTAGGTACTTAAGAAATAATTTAAAAAAAGAGTTATAAATTAATTGTGGCATTTGATTAAGAAATGACACAAAGAGCTACAATTACATTCAATACTATAGTATAAATAAAATTAATATTGATTGAAAATATATGACAGAATAGCCTTCTTGTACCTAGTTTCCGTGCAGTTAAATAGATCCGCCACATCTGCGTATCTATTACTAACTTCATGTAATCTAGGTAAAAGCGAGTGTTTCGTGTACTCAGTCCTGTTGTTGTTACAATGAAACAAGATTTTGGAGCGAGTTGCTCTAGTGGGTATATGAAATTCGATGAGCTTAGTTAAATCAGGACTGTCTATTTTACCATTTACAATTTGGAACATAAATATTAAGTCGGATATAATTCTTCGATCTGAGAGATTTAATATATTTAATTCTTTCATTAAGTAATTATAATTTATGTTTTCACTTTTCTTCTTCTTTTTAAACGCCGACTACCGGGCCTTAATGACAAATGCTCTAAAAAACAACAACACATGCAGACATGCAATTATTCATCATTGTATCAGTTTGTTATATAATTTTTAGTATGATTATAAGATTTTAATTTCTTGAATAAACAAATTTTTAATTTGTGATAAAAGCCCGATGGGTGTCTAAATAAATAAATAAATAAAGCTACCAAAATTCTCTAACGGTAAGTTTTGATATTACGAAATAATCACGGTTTTTCCAATCACAGAAATTTGGAAGGAATTGTTTGCTTATTTCTATTATTTCTTATTTACGCACCAGATTTAAATGTCCGGGTTAAATTTTCCCCACAGGAAAAACTAAACCCTTTCACACATCTCCCCAAATGATCATCTAGTCAACCCACGCTATGCAATTGCACTATATAAGTATTATAAATACAAAATAATACAAGAACAACATGTCAACCTACTAGAGACCAAATGGGAATATAATTCACCGACTCCAGATATTTTCATATCAGAGGGATCGGCTCTGTGGCATTTCTAATTGAACCTATAAATCCTACTGATCCCTCAATATAAATATTTAAAAAATCTTTTGTAATCCTACATGTATTTAAAATTACTGATTTTTGCATTTTTATATACAAATTCTTTGATAAATCTAATATGCTTAAATTTTGAATCAGATTCCTAGGTATTATGCCAGTGGCCGAAATAACAAATGGTAATATTTTTATAGTCCGAGAATGCCAAATTCTTTTAATCTCATTTCCTAAATCTGTGTATTTTCTAATTTTTTCAGAAACAGTTTTTTGAATATTACAGGAATTTGGAATAGCTACATCAATGATATAAGTTATTTTTTTTAATTTTGTCATATAAAACTATATCAGGTCTATTATGACTAATTGTTCTGTCTGTTAGTATAGTTTTATCATAATATATTTTATAAAATTCATTTTCTATAAATGAATTTGGTTCGTATTCATAATATGGTACTACATTACGGCAATCAATCAAGTGATGTTTAATTATCAAACTTTGGTGAATTATTTCTAAAACCTGATTGTGCCTAAATGTATACTCGGACGGCGCTAATATAGAACATCCCGATATAATATGTTCTATAGTTTCCGGAAAAGCCAAACATTTTCTACATAAATCATCAATTTGATTTATATCTTTGATTATATGCTTCCTATAATTTTTAGTATTAATGACTCTATCTTGAATGGCAAGCATAAATCCTTCTATTTCTGCGCTCAACTCTCCAATACTCAACCATTTGTTTGACGAAAGTTTGTCAACATACGTTTGGTTGAGATAATTGAAGTGTTTTGCGTGAATAATTTTATTTGACCAGGAATCTAATAATTCCTGGTTAGTATTTATAAGAATGTTGGCATTCTCGTCATATAAATTTAAAGGTGTAATATTTCTATCTGCCTTGCAAATTATTTTGTGCATTTCTGAGCTATTAGCTTTCCTATGGAAAAAATTTCTAAGCATTTCTACCTGATTGTGTTTCAAAGATTGTGTTTATTATATCTTTTTTTTGTGTTTATTATACCTCTTATTAGTTATTATATTTCTATTATATCTCATAGAAATGTGTTCCAAAATTAGAACGTGATAAGCGGTGTGCGCAGATCACATTCGGTAGCTTCCGGACAATCGTTGGAAGTCGTTGAGATATTAAAATGGAACCAATTTTTTCAAAGAATATTAATGTCACCATAAAATGTGAGAACTTAATGATACGAAACCCATTTTACTCATCCCGTCCGATATAACATCAATGTGTCCATCAATGGCGACTACGAAAAATAAATAAATGATTATAAATATTCCGTGATTTCCAAAACCGAACTTATCGAAAAAAAAAATAGATAAAAATAATTGAAAAATTGATAATTAAATCGTCTTTCAACCTTGAAGTCATAGAATAATTTATTTTGTTACAAGTTTCTGAGTCGAAAAAGTTTTTGGTTTCATCATTTTTTAACCTTTTTAAATAGCCAGTCCTTCCCTACTACTATATCATATCCTATAGGTAATGCAGGGTGATTACTACCACTCTATATAGTGTAGGGTGCTCCAGTACAGGGTGCCCCATGGCAGCGGCAAGGGCTGAAAGTGTAACTAGTGAAATTTAACATTGCGGTCCGCTGGTGCGTGAAGGATCACATTCGTTTGTTGCGATTATGACGGCCGTTAAATCACAGGGTGACACAAAACACTCTATTTAATGATAATTAAATTATCAATGTTTTAAATTTCATTTTTGACAAACTAGTTAGAACAAGAGCTAAATGGGATCTCTCTGTGGTCCTGTGATACGGCTTTCTATTACGAATCCCAGTTCAAATCCCGGCGTGTGCAAGTAAATTTTATTTCGTTATTGTGTTTTTCTTTAAAAATAATATAATTTTGTGTAATTGCGACACTTTCTAGAGAGAATGTTCGACCCATTAGGGGATGCCATAGTCTCACTGACTTACTGGGATGAGAAGTGTGGAGACTCTTGTGCGGCATTCACATAATAAAAAAAAATGTAAAAATAAATAATAAACAGGACATATCAATGTATTCGTATCAACGGAAATAAAATGCTCCTTTTTATCGTGGACATAAGTATTATTCTGATATTATTATAAAATAACATTGCATAGATTTTTCAGAATATTTTTTTTTGTAAACTTCTCCGAAAATCGTCTTAAAATGTCTCAAACGGAATGACATTTTACGAAAACTTTTTGTTATTATCGCTTCACAATTAAAACTCTATAAATGAAACATTTCTGATCGTAGACTAATAGTAAAAACTGTTTTAGAAAGGTTACAAAATAAACTTACAAATTATTATATTACAAATAAAAATTAACATTTGTAAATATTAAAATTTAGAACGCAAACATTAAAAATAGGTAAAAATGACTCATGTGATGTTTTTATGTGAAAACGGTGCTAAAATCACAGATTATGTAAACAATAATACTTATTCTATTGTATAAATGTGTAATAAACATTTTTGTCACCTCACTTTTTATATAAAAATATTATTTCATATAAAAATATTTAATAAAATGAATATTGTCGAGCGCGGTCGAGCCGCCGTAGTAAATTTGGGCGGGTAAATATTTGTGTCAACTGCGCGACTGACAGAATATTCTTGTTGTGTATTTCTATAGACAACTTATAGGGATGTACAGTTTGATCTACTATCGACCTTTTACTTTTTGTTTTAGGGATGTAACTAAAACAATAACGGAGTTATAACCATTTCTATGGAGACAAACGCGCTGACGTATAAACACGCTTATTGTAGTTGACTGCTATTGTATTTTAACGCATTTATCTGCTTAAGTTGCAGAGGGGATTAACAGTGTAGAATTTATTTGTAATTTTTCTGAAAAAAATGGTAAAATCCACGTTGAAATATTTCGACGATGCAGATCGGAACAGAAAAAAAAACGAAGAAAAATAACGTCTTTACCATAGATATCATATATTCGTAAGTCCGTGGTCTTTACTCATTTTTGGAGTTATGCAGCAATTTAAATGTCCGCTATCGATAATATGTATATTATTTTAATATTAAAAAAAAAACTCCTTTTATGAAAGAATATTCATTATGCCCCGCGGTCCCGTAGATTTATAAATTTAAAAAAAAGTCGGAATCATCTTTACACCCTCTACCAACAAGCCTTATTTCAAGATTATATAAATTACCTAATTGTTGCAAGCAATGAAAGAACACTTTACAATTTTTGTTTTACACCTTTTCAGCTGTCGGACATTTGTTCAATGACTGCGTTTTGCCCTAAAACTTTAACAACTCTATTAAAAGGGCTCAAATTATCATAGTATTGAACACATTTGCCAATCACCCTACATTTCGGCCATTCGTCCCTTATAACGTCGTTTTGCGCGAGGAATTTAATTGTAATCTCCATTTCTGGTACGTTGGGTTTTTACAATCCTGTCCCGACGCCCGCCGTCCGCACCGCGCAGCCGGCGCAGCGCGTCGCGACGTCGGCCCAGCCCAGCCCCGGCCCTATCCCGGCCTCGGCACGCTCCGAGAGGGTTGCTCCGTTACTAAAAATGCAATATTAAATATATTAAAATGTTTATTGTAGCGAAAAATAGCGTTAAAAAATAAATTGGAGTAGTTAACTAGAGTGATTCGGTAAACTCGTGCACGATTTTTATGAGCGTGGGTATTTGTGAGAGTGGTCAAAAAATGTTTTTACGAATCGATTTTGTTTGGTCTGTTTTCTACAGTAAGCCCCGATGTATTCGTTTCACTATAATTAATGAATATTTTTAAATTTCTTAAAGTCTGCCGTATTTGGCGAGACATGTGGTACAGTTGCTAAATAAGATTCAATTTATCGTTCCTGCTCGCTCCACACGCTCCTCTGTCCTATTCAAAGTTTATCAATACTAAACAAACTATAAATCAAATTCTTGCTTGCACGGACTATGGAATAATAACAATAATAAAAATTGCGAGATGAATAAATGTGTGACCGGATAACTCGGAATGAAATCAACTAAGAAAATCAACTCAAAATCAACTCAAAAAACTCCTTTGAAAAGTCATTAAAAGTGATGAAAAAAAAATAGTTAGGGTTATGGGCAATTTTAAAATTATTTTTTTCATGGCTTTTAACCTCTCATCTGTCGCGAGCTCGCCGGTGGGCCCAAAAAGAATCTTTCCTTTTTTAAAATGCGATTTTAACCCTTATTTTCAGAGCAATTTTTGAATGGCTTTTCGAAATACCATCAAACATTCGACAGGCTAATAAGTTTTCAAATAGTTGTTGAGTTGACTTGATTCTGTGTTGGCATGAAACCATAATTTATTATTATAGTTTTTTTTATTTACATAGTTAATTCTGTTCAATTTATCAACCCGAAAAGGAAATCTACAGATGGTTGAATTTTTGATATGACGTTAAAAATAAAAATAAAAATTACATTTCTTCAACTACAGCAAATTTATTTTGTAGCAATATATATTTCCACTTTTTTGTAGTATTTAATAAGCTTTTTCCATAATGATTTCTGGTAAAATCGTTTAAATTAAGTTTTACTTGAGGCGCCGCTTCCCGAATTTCCACCGATTTCTTACATCGCATCAGTGGAAATTCGGGTAGCGGCATTTGAAATTTTTAAGCTCTTAAAAAAAGATATGTTATTTTTAAAGATAATATCTAGACGCGTTCTACGCCGAAACGCAAATTATGTAAAATTATGCAAATTATGTAAAAATGTTTGTTTCAGTTATTTTAGAAGTTATAGTTGTGAAAAAATTCACAATGTTTCTTTAAATGATTCTTAAGCTACTTTCCACGAGATTATTGCTCTATTTTAAACGAGTGGTGTTTTATTAAACATTTTCTCAATGTTCGCATCGATTTTATCGCTTTAACTATTAGCGCACTCCTTTAACATTCGTAATTACACATATCTCCATCTTCTTCTTTTTGAGCGCGGATGCGGCGCCTTAATCCCTCAGATCTACAGAAAAAAATACTTCATGTCATCAAATATACCCGCTTAACATTTAATTTCAAATGGATTACATTTTTACAACATGAAATACATTTTTTTCCAAATCGTTTTAAATATTTAAAAAAAAAACAAACTTTAAAAATTTGCACTATATTCACCGATTGATTAATAATCAACATACCCATAATGAAGTCCTGTACAAGTACCAGGCTCGTCACTCCAGTGTCAGGACTGTCAGAAATGTCAAGGCTGTGTGTGTTGTGTTTCCCTTTCCGGGCGGAACAAATTAGGTGCGGGTAAACACATCCCAACACCCCCTGTCCGCCGCCCTGACCGCCCGCCCTGTTCGCCCGCCCTACCGCCCGCCCTGGCCGCCCGCCCCGGATGAAGGGTTTGTCACTGCGGCGGTAAGGTCCGGCCTCGGGGACTGTGACAACCCAACCACCCTATTAGGAGATGCACAACATTTCCACAGTATATGAAAATACATTTATTTTTACAATAAAAACACATATAAATTTGTTGTAGACCACTTTTATTTTATAAACACTTTACCGGTTTCAGAAGCACCCTTCCTTCGTCAGGAGAATATTATAACTAAACTATGATACAGAATGTTGACAGATATACAAATTTTAGGTGTTTGAGTGGGAGGTAAGCAAAGGGGTGGGGGTAATTGCGGTATTTCCGGAAAGAACAGAGCTGTAAATTGGAAAAATATTCAGGATGGGACTGAAAGATAAATAAATTAATTCTAGCATTATTATTTAGGGAGTTTCTGATTTCTGGTGCTTCTAAATTATCTTATTTTTGGCTTTTATTTTTACGGTGAAGAATTTCAACCCCTGTGTCATTATTAAAAGCGTGATCTGTGGAAATTAGGTGATTGGCAAACTCTGAAAAAATATTTTTATTTAAGCTTCTTAAATGTTCTGAGATTCTGATATTTATTTATATGTCTAAATGTCTTACCTATATAGAACGAAGGACAATCATTACAACATAGTTGGTAAATGCCTTAAGTGCCTGAGTGGCTTAATTCACGATCTCTAACTTTAGTGTTTTTTTAGTAATTTACCTAAATTGTTAGGCAGGCAAGTTTTTTGTACTGAGTGAGGAAAAGTTGGATATACATATATAAGATTCTGCGCCATTGAACGGGATTTATTTTTGTTTAATTGATAAAGACAATTGTGTAATTTTGTGCTAAGTAAATCAACAGACATCCCTGTAATCTATTTAATTTTTCAATATTTTTGGTTTCTGTTTTACACTCCGTAACCATTTTCAAACCTTCACAAAATAGAACCATTAGATTAAATAAAATTAAATTCCTGTTTGATCGTCTCCGCTATAGTTATAAACCCAAAAATTTTCTCTTCGTGAAAATGACGTTGTTGACGTCACATCGGTTAATACAAGGCCAACTAAAGTACAGGCCTTTGTGCACGACCACCAAATTCAGAAGTCTGTGCTTTCGCCAAGCTTACTTCAATATTTAAGGTAATAGTTTAATTACTCTGTTTATTAAATAGAAATTTCATAATGCCAGAGCTCACCATTATATATAGGAACCATCGCGGGCATGCACACATCAAATCACGCCTGTTTTTTTATCCCCAAAGTTTCATCGCAATCGGATCAATGGTTAGTAACGCATATATTCATGATGCCAAAACTCACTATAATATATAATACATAGAAACCATCGCGGGCATGCGCACATCAAATCTCCAAAGTTTCCTCGCAATTGGCAAAAGCATATTTTGATTTATATGTATAATCTAGGTAGTATGTTTACGAGAGATGGGAAGGCTGATAGAAATATTGAAAGAAGGGTAAATGCCGGTAACTCCATTAATGGAGGACTGAATGCCGTTGGCTCTAATAAAAACTGTCAAAAAAAGCGAAGCTAGCAGTCCACAATGGAGTCCTGGTACCTACCCTGATGTATGGCAGTGAGGCATGGAACTGGCAGAGGAAGGATGAAAGTAAACTGAATGCTGTTGAAATGGGATCCCTGAGACGTATGTATGGTAAAACCATGTATGATGGTGTTAGAAATGTAAGAAAGAATGCGCAAAGAATGTAAGGCTGATGTAAGTATAATGAGCAGAATTAAGAAAGGGACCCTCAGATGGTTTGGGCACGTAGAGCGAATGAGCGAAGAAAGTAGTGTAAAAAGAATATATGATGCAAATGTGAATGGTAGAAGAAGCCGGGGTCGCCCGAGGAAGACATGGCACGATCAAGTGAATCAGATACTTGAGACGGGCCGTGTCAAAAGTCAGAATAATAGAAGAGTATGTATGAGACGATGTATGAATGTGAGTGAGGCAAAGAGTGTGTGCCAAGACCGAGTTGTTTGGTGGTCCGTCCTCTCTGCCTACCCCTGCGGGGAAAAGGCGTGATGGTTAGTTAGTTAGTTAGTTAGATGAATATACTAAAATAACAAATTTTTAGTACGATGATGGGAATCAGAAAAATAAACTTTAAATCTTCTACACATTTTAAAGGTATTCATAGTTTGTAAAAATATCCCATTGACATAAATTTATTTGGATTTGTTTTAATATTTCATTTTTTTATATGGTTTCCAACTCCTGAAGTATGTGTGTGTTGTTATTTTGTGTGTGGAAAGGTTCTTTTTATTCACACAACAATGTTGCAAGAATTTGGGACATCCATTTGCTGGTTTATTAGTGCCACTTTGGAATTTTTGGTATATTCGACATGGAAAACAAAATTTTTGTCACAGTTGTGCAATCTAAGGAAATTTATAAAATAAAATTTATCAAATTAGTTCAATTAAACGAAAAACTTAAAAGTTTTTCTTAAAAGTATTTATTCCTCGTTGATTGTTTTTTCACTAATTTTCAGGTTCAGCAAATATTACCATAAATTTGCTACCTTATGGTAGAATAAAAAAATTAAGGTACGTGTTGGTAAGCACCGCGTACCTCTTTTAAGATTAATGCTAGATAGTGTTGCCGCAAAATTTAAGGTTTTATTTTTGTGATTTTCCAAATACTTTGCACTTCGACTGAACTACCATAATACGGGCATGTGCCTAGTGTGGTAATCGAAAAACGTGTAAAAAAACTGTGCAAAAGTTATTTTATGAATAAAAAAAAAACAGTGTGCAATTCACACGCGGTAGAAATGAAACCTCCAGAAAATTAAAGTTGACAAGGGTGGGGAGGCTACGAAACACCGCACAAAGAGGAGCCTTATTATAGATGTATGTATTTGCATCTTTTTAGAGTCGCTATTTTTCGTTTCATCTAGTTTAAAATCACAATGGTGCTAAAGAAATTTTCCTCTTCAAAAAAACTTTCAAAATACGATAATCTTTTTTCATAGAAAACTCATCGAGATAAAACATTCATTATTTTGGTAGTTTTTCAAAAATATTCATATATTTTTTGTTTATTTCGGGGAAAACCAAACTTTCATTAATATTTAAATATATTTCAAAACTTAATATTGTAATGTGCAAAGTAAAACACGCCGTAAAATCACGAAATGTAGTGCGAGTTACTCTGCAGCCGCATAATTACAGCTGCGAGATAGCATTCAATCACAGTTCACCCCACGCTACCCCACAAACATGGGAATACTTGTACTTGTATAAACGCGTCGTCAACATGCATTTATACATGAGCGGAGGTGTCATACCATATATTTGCCCCATTGGGGTAAGCCTGGGAGAGTAGACCCACCGAGGTAACTTTGCAAAACAGGGTGTAGTGGGGTACGTGGGCCGGTGGGGTGAGATGGCGCGGAGTGGAGGCTGCGCCAAGGGACACCCCGGTGGCGTAAGCATTTAATTATCAGAATTGAATTCTCTCTCGCCCCGGTGCGATTTTTCATTTTTCTCATTTATGAATTTGTGAAATTTCCAACGGTGTAGAAAGTATAATTGAGATACTTTTTTAATCGGACGAGTCGTAAGTAAGTGTAAGAAAAACATTTACTTTTAAAAGTCTCAACTTTTTGCATGTTTTATGTCTTATATCAATTTTGTCAATTTGACGTTTTTCGATTAAAAAATATTTTAAATATATTAAAACTCACTAGTATAAACTTTCACAAAGTAAAATACGTACTCATGTAGATATTTCGGAATGGGCTTGGTATATCTCAAATTTAAAAAAAATATTTAATTAAATTATACCTTAAATTAAAAATATGTCATAATATTTGTTAAGGTTTCAGGTCACATTCGGTAAAAACGCACTCTATTTAGTATTAGAGTTTATTTTCAATAACACCACATTATGATTTTGCAATTTTATTTCTATGCTACCTGGAAACCGGCCGGATCCCAATTCTTAGGTTTAAATATACTTATGGCTTGTCCCGCTTCCGAATTAGAAAGAAGAAGGATTAAAGGAATCCTGTTGTATTTATAAAATTTTGGTATAAACAACAGGTTTAAAAACTAACACTACAACAAACCAATTGTCAGTATGTTAACAATTAGCTCACAATAACATTCTTCGTTAAGAGAGGGAGATCTGCTTGATCGCATAGTAGGTAAATGACAGTAGGTTTTAGTCAAGCTCCGAACCTAATGCCTTTGAGTTTTTACTCGACAGAGGGCAATGGTATTATATTTCAAGCATACTGCTATTCAAACCATATTTGTTTTTAAAGGAGTTCAACCTTCGTGAATCTAGAAAACAATGATGCAAAAAATATGAGAAAAATATTTAGATTCTCTCTTTAAAGTTTATTGTCGAATATAATCAAACTCTATTGTATGTGTTTTCATAAATAGTGGTGGTCAGAACTCCAGTTTTTCGTGTTAAACAATACGATAAAAGTCAAGAATGCTAAAAAAACAGCACGACTTATTGAATCAAATTACTTCTGGTTTTAAAAAGACCAAAAATAACCTAAAAGTGTGTATGATACAAATATAAACAAAAGCATAGCATTGATTTTTTGTCAAAACTTTTGTGTGAAGTTTCACGGTCTCTGCTTATCTCTGAGAAGAATCGGGATTATGGTTAATCCAACATACTAATATCGACTGTGGATCTCTCTATGGGTGATTTGAACTAATTTCGATGTACTTCGTTTTTTTTTAATTTGTAATATTTGTTATTTTGTAATATTGTCAGAATTGAAACTGATTTGTAAGTTATCAAAAAAAATTAAACTTATATAACTGATCAAGAAAAAATCTACACGAAAATGTTGTAAGTAAATAGTTGCAGTTGTAAATATTTTTTCTTGATCATTCTGCAGCAATTTTTCTTGCTAGCTGCTTCACAAATCCTACAATTATAATTACAATTTCCAGTAATTTTTTCACAATTAATCGCTTGGCATAGAATTTATCGTCCAAAACTAATTAATAAATCGTAAATAATATGTCTAAACCATCTAAATCTAAAATATTTTACAAGTAAGCTTTTAAAAAATGTTTAATGTCAACGTGAGAAAGAAAGCCAAAGAACAGTAAAGTAACTCTGGCAGATAAAGCTCACTAACACGAGAGCGAGGGGAGAAAGCAGTGGAAAAGTTAGTATTTTTCCTTTCACTTTTGGACTCGGGAACAGTGAAATCAGACAAAAGGATTCTGTGACAGCTCCCCTTTTACCCCCTCTCCTTAACTCCGCTAAGAAAACTGGTCCATTCTGGCACAGTTTTTCTATCCACTGACTCACAATTTGTCAAATTTAAATAATATGACTTTTTATTTTAAGTTAACACTACATCATCTAATAAACGGAGAAGACAGATAATGGACGATAATTCTAGATTTTTTTTTAACTTGCCTTTATAGATTTGGTAGAAAACCAAACCTACCCAATATAACATAAACTATCTGATTAGTTATTCTTAACAGAAACATTCTTAGCAGAGACGTTCTCTGTGGGACATGGGATACTATCTTTTTTTCAATATTAGAAAGAACTCGGGCCCGCAAAAACTAATCACTTAAATCAAGATCGATGATAAAAATCATTTTAAAATGTCAACCCGCGGAATACAAGGCTTAAAAATCTGATTTGTTATTCCTAGTAACTACTTGTTTATCAATTTTTCAATAATTTGCAATTAAATAATATTGGATGCATGAGCGATCCCTGTGGGATGCCATCTTTCATTGAATATTAGAATGAAGTCGGACCGCAAACACTGTATTAAAATCTCCGTTATAAAAAGGGAAAACCTAATTAAACAAGGCTTACATTAGGTTCATAAGATAGCAGTTTGTTTACAATCCCTCGATGCTATACCCTGTCAAGGATCTTATAGAATCTTGATAATCGCGTCAACCTAACTTCAATAATTCGCAATATTTTTAATTTGAACGTCTGTGATCCGTCAACCATCGTTCCAAAAGGCTTATTTCCTCAGAATACCTAAAATAAATCACTTACTTAACCCGTATCGAAATTCCATGTCTTCGCTCCCCCTAAAGCAGAAACAGCCACCACCCCGGATATAAATGTCACGGGGGTGGAGGTCGGGACATTAAGTGTGATCTAACGGCGGCTGAGGATATGTGTATGGCCAAATAAATAAATAAACCCCACTGCGGGGTATCTATTCGGGGGGTGACGTTAGATGTATTGTCTTAGTGGTGAAGTGGTTTGCTGATGTATTTTTACTGATTTGTGATAATGCCTTATAAGGGTTATTCGACGGGCGCGAACTTTGATTTTGTGATCAATTTTGCTTGCGTTTTGTTCACAGCTACATCACCATATTACAAGTTTCAAAATATCACCTTGTTCTGTACAAAATTATTAAATTACTAACTTAAAATTTGGCTGCCGGGAGATGAATTTCCACGCACAGCTTCGATATAGCAGAGAGAACACCCTTTTTTGCATTGATAGATGCAACACCAATTCCTATCAAAATGAATTTATGAAAAGGGCACGTAACAGCTACACCAATAAACTTACAAAAATATACATACATGCTGATTTATTCACTGCTAGTTACTATTGGTGAAGAAGTTCATTGTATCACATTTTAGGTACGAAAACACAATTTTTTGAAGATTAAATTAATTGTACCCATTATTATTTTCATTTTACCTGCGCGGCAACATCCCCTAAACCGATTTCCCAGTCTATCTTGGTATAGACTGGGGAATCACAAATATATTGTTGTTTAATTCATTTTTTTTTGTAACTACAGCTTTATTATTTTTGTTGTACCTCTAGGTATTATTTTTTTAAAATTGCGGCTTTGTTCTGCTTTTTGTATTTTAGTGAACATGCATTAAGTACGAACCTATTTGTGAACATTATTAATTGGTCTTTTTCTGTCTACCTCCTCTGCTTATGATGTCTCTATTAATCGGTATATTAATACGTGAAGCAAAAACTTTGTACCCCTTTTTACGAAAATTGCGCGGACGGCGGAGTGTGAAATTTAGCACACTTATAGTTTACATAAAAAGAACATTACACACACTTGACACTATATAATTTAGATTAATTATGATCGAATTTCGACCATTGGGCGACCACTAGTTATATCAATAAGACTGTTTATGTTTCTAAAATAAATAAATCACCGCATATGGTATTTTAGTTGCGACAATTGTCACATGAAAAGAAACTATCCTAATAATGCATATGAAATTACATTATTTCAAATAAATCATGTTTGCTTTCAACAAAATCCACAATTAATGAAAGTGACATTTTAAGTCAAAAGTAAATAATTAAGCGATGATATAATAATATACACAACAAAAGTTCTGTCCTCAAATTATGTAATAATTTTTCAGTGTAACGTACAAAATTACAACTTTCAATTGTAAAGTATTTATTAAATACAAGCAATTGTGATTAAAATCTTCTCTACAATTGTAGTAAACGATTCAAATAAAAATCTAATTTTAATAATTTATATGCAGCCGATCTTTCTTTTCTTTACTTTCGTACAAAAACACTAAAAAATAACTAAAAAGCTTTTTGCTCCCGAACGAATTAATTTTCGACATTTTTGTGAAGGAAAAACTTATTGAGTAGGACGTCAAAATGTTTATTAAAAATACATTCAATGCTAAAAGAAGAAAGAAAAATATTAGATAGCATTTGGGAATTAAAACCAGGACCTCTTCTTTGTCGGAGCATTGTTCTGATCGTTGAGCCAATTCGACCATAACAACTACACACATTTTCTAAATTTATGGCATCTTTTTCTGTCTTTTCCGTTTAACATTTTTCGTTGGAGAGTGATTAATATTGTCTTCAACAATTTAATTAATTTACATTTTCTACGTATTTTACTGTTTTCTTTTGTTTCACTACACATTCTTCTGGACAGTAAATAAACTGGCGTTGGAGTCCAGAGATAGAAGTAGCGGGAAATTCAATGAACAAATAAATTGAAGTGGCTTTATTGCCGCGGTCACCGCCGGTACGAGGACACTGCATTTATTTCCGATTTGTTCCGTCGTCATTCTCCCCAAGTGCGGATTTACGCTTGGTCAAAGAGCGCTCGTGGGCAAATAAATTTCTGAAACAATTTAACAGTCGCTTACTTTGAAAATGAACTGCTTTTCCAGTGGATGTACGTGTGGGGCCGATATTTGAATCTTCTACTTGAATAAGAGGTTTTAATAAAAATTACGTACACACCAAATGACGAATAATGTGCAGAGTAAAGAAATATGGCAAAGTTTAAAAAAAAGCTTTAAATTTGGGGTCTAATTAAGAATTTTCTATTTTTTTTACTCAGGAGACTCTGGTGATTTATCTCCCGGCTTGCAAAACTAACTTGCCAATGGTTATGCCAATCGGGAGAGTTACCTTGTTGTTAAATAGAATCACTTCAAATATCGATATGTTTAACATCAATGAAGCAAAATTCAAACGTCAAGAATTGTTACTGTTAGTGTAAATCTGTTTATCTCATCTAAAATATTTTTCTCTTTTAAAAACGCCTTGAAATTATAATTTTGTAATGTTTTTAAAATGAATAAATTAAATTGAATTGAATTGACTTCTAAAATTCAGGATCAGGCCGCTAACAATAACACTCCTAATGAAGATGGCGATAAGGTTTAAATTCCCGTAGAGAACCGGCCGGGCCGCCTGATTTGATTTATTCAAGAAAAAAATCACTTTAGGCCGTCGCGTAAAGACCGATAGGTTTACTATACAGCGCAGTTCACTGTGAGATTTTTCGGGCCTCGGTCGCTCCGAAGTGTGCGTGTGGGAGATGCTATTCTTCGGCTTCTTTAATATTGATTACGTTTCGTGAAACTAAAAAAATTATAATTTCAAACAATGTTTATACTACTAATATAATCTAATATTAATAATAAATATAATTTAATAAATAAATAATTCCACCTAAATTATGTTCTTACTTTTGAATAGTTTCACAGCTTCTTCCATACGACGAAGATTTCTGACGACCTCCGTAGTCCAGTGGCTAAGACTCTTGACTCACATTCCGGAGGTCGCGGGTTCGAACCCGGCATGCGCAAATAAATTTTATTTGATTAATTTGTGTTATTTCACAATTAATTCATTTAAAATAATATATAGTATATTTGCGGCATGTTCCAGAGTGGAAGATACTATTAGTATCGCCCTGGTGTAAGACCACCATTCAGAATTGAAGCGTTGCTTGAAAATGGCTTCAGCCGTGTTTAGTGACCAGATCTGAATAGCCAGGTACTTCCCAACCTTCCTCTTCCCCACCTCCTTCCCCTCCCCACTACCTTCAGCCTCACAACATACCCCAATTGGGGATGTCATAGTCTCACTGGCTCCAGACGGGAGCAGTTGAGATTCTTGTGAGGTATTCACTATAAAAAAAAATATATATATATAACTGTCATACAAAATGACAAGACCTTTTGAAAATAAAACAAACTTTTGGTGAGTGATGACGTAATACGATTCACCATACATACGGTGGTTTTCAGGGGAACTTGAAAAATTAAAAGTTTTACAATTATTTTAACTATTAAAAGTAACTCTAAAAATTAAAAAAATGCATTATTAAAGTTAGAAGGTCATTAATCATAAAAAAATTTTAAAAAGTTGGACTGGAGTTCCTTATTGCCAAATATCTACAATTCTAATATTTTGCTATAGGGTTGGTTAGAATCATACAAAATAATTCATGTTTTGATATTATTTCTGTCTAAGTATATACATTCGGAAGTGATAATTTATTCCTCCCTCGATCATTGTGAATACATGTATCATTTCTCTTCATCCCCTCGCCATGAACACTGTCCGAATAATAAAATAAATGCTGTCCTGTCAAATATTATACGCTCTCATTTACGTCACAAAGGGAGGCCGTCATAAAAGTCGAGTGACGAAATGTGGAATGACAAAAATGATATAATATATACCGCATCATGCGGGGTGGATTCCCAGTTAGTCTGCATGGGGTAGGAAGATTCTGGCTATACTATTGTGTAGAATAGTTGTATTGAGGGTAGTTGGTGTAGGGTAGTTGTTCTATGGTGTTTAGGGTGTAGAGTCAAGGGTCAGAACGTGTGAGCATAATTTATTGTTATCGTTGAAGGACTCCGGAAAGAGACCGCAAATTGATTGATTCATTGAATTCGTTTTAAAGTGATTTTTCTCCATAGATTTTCTAGGTCAATGCAACTATTTTTAATTCGCAATGTCATTGACACAATTAGCTGCATAACTTTGAAAAATCCGTTTAACCGCCTTAATGTACCTAAGACAAGTCATATTAATATGTTTATATTATTCAATCAGAAACTAGATTTTAACTAAGAGGATTAAAACTTTTAAAATAGGTACCTTTGGTGGTCTTTCTTATGCCCCTGTCACTCCGTATCTCAGGCATTTAACCATTTTATTTGAATATCGCACAAGAGTCCCAACTGTTGCCGTCTGGAGCCAGAGATATCGCATCGTGCATCGCGCATTGGGGTAGGTAGTGGGGGGAAGGAGGTGTGGAAAAGGAAGAAGGGAAATTACCTGGCTATTCAGAACTGGTCACCTAACACGGCTAAAGCCATTTTAAAGCAACGTTTCAATTCTGAATGGTGGTCTTACACCAGGGCGATACTGGGAGAATCTTCCATTCTAGAACGTGTCGCAAATATATTAGTATTTAATTAATTAGTTGTGAATTAAAGCAAATAAATAATTAAATAAAATGTATTTGCGCACGCCAGGTTCGAACCCGCGGCCTTCGGATTGCTTGTCAAGGGTCATACCCCTCAACCACAGAGGTCGTCATGCCGTCTTTTGTTATGACGAAGACAATCAAGATGATACTCGTTCGAGCGTTGATTTTCACCATATTTCTAAACGGTGTGGAAACATGGACACTTGGAGCCAGTGAAAGATATATGTCCTTGAGAAAAATGCTGAGGATATCATGAACACCAAAACGCACAAATGTGTCCATTCTGGAAGAGCTACGCATCCACAACAGGCTCTCAACTATCTGCCTACGACGTATTTTAAGATACTCGTGCTTTGGACATGTTTGGACATCTTGGAGAAACTCATAGCAACTGGCAAAGTGCAACTCAAATGGCAATGTGGCAGAAGAAGCAGAGACTATCAGCCAGATATCAGGAGAGATTATCAGCCAATACAGATTTCAGACAGACAGGTCAAAGATTTTATCTAAAACCATTTTATGAGTATGCATTTTCAATGCTACGATGATGATGCTGTTATTTTAAAAAGCAATATTGCGGAGTTATTTGTATTTTGCTCTTGTTTAAAGGACCTGCTCTCATCACAGGACTTAAAATAAAATATGTATTTAAAAATATATATCGCGTGCGATTCAAACGCGGTAGAAGCAAAACTTTTCCAAAAAAAATCTTAACCAATCTCAAATCTCTTCATAGGAGCCTTTAAAAGTGAGGTCATAATAGACCTAGCATCATTTCCGTTTTATATCTCAACCAATTTAACCACTGGAGCGCTTTTTCGCCACAATATGGCACTATTTAAAATACCTCGGACTGCGTTGCTGCCAATTTTAACAAATTATCCCTTATTTGTAAGTAATTATGTAGAAGTTTACAATTTTCTAATTTTTTTTTATAAACCCTACGAATATGTGATAATCTATAAAAGATCAGTGAATTTATTGGCTATTCAGAACTATAATCGATTTGTATGTCTGCGTATTAAAATTTGGAGTTATGATTTTTTTTAATGTGGGCGGAAAAAATTCAAAACTAGCTGGTACCCGGCATGCGTTGCTATGCCTTTTAATAAAGAAATTGTTTCTCCCTGCGTGTCCTTTCCCATTCGTCCCGTTCACCTTCCGCCTCCCCTCCTTTTCCCTCTCGCTCCCACTCCACCTCCTCCACCTTCCCTCTCCCCACTCCACTCCCCCCCTTCCCCCCTGAGTTCCCCTCCCCCTACCTGAGGTCCCCTTCCCCCTCCCCCCCATCCGCATTCCATACATTCATTCCCGGTACATTCAGTTTTCAAACAGCTCGCGTGCCACCTATCTATGCCTTCATGATGCCAGAGCGCACCAGTAGTTTTCTACAAACCTTGTCCTGACAATAACGAACACACCAAAAAAAAGAATTATCCAATTTGGTGCAGTCATTGGGAAGTTATACGCGAACATACTTTTCGGCGATTCATTTTTATTTATATAAAAGAAGAAGAAGATAGAAGATAGAAGATAGAAGATAGAAGATAGAAGATAGAAGATAGAAGATAGAAGATAGAAGATAGAAGATAGAAGATAGAAGATAGAAGATAGAAGATAGAAGATAGAAGATAGAAGATAGAAGATAGAAGATAGAAGATAGAAGATAGAAGATAGAAGATAGAAGATAGAAGATAGAAGATAGAAGATAGAAGATAGAAGATAGAAGATAGAAGATAGAAGATAGAAGATAGAAGATAGAAGATAGAAGATAGAAGATAGAAGATAGAAGATAGAAGATAGAAGATAGAAGATAGAAGATAGAAGATAGAAGATAGAAGATAGAAGATAGAAGATAGAAGATAGAAGATAGAAGATAGAAGATAGAAGATAGAAGATAGAAGATAGAAGATAGAAGATAGAAGATAGAAGATAGAAGATAGAAGATAGAAGATAGAAGATAGAAGATAGAAGATAGAAGATAGAAGATAGAAGATAGAAGATAGAAGATAGAAGATAGAAGATAGAAGATAGAAGATAGAAGATAGAAGATAGAAGATAGAAGATAGAAGATAGAAGATAGAAGATAGAAGATAGAAGATAGAAGATAGAAGATAGAAGATAGAAGATAGAAGATAGAAGATAGAAGATAGAAGATAGAAGATAGAAGATAGAAGATAGAAGATAGAAGATAGAAGATAGAAGATAGAAGATAGAAGATAGAAGATAGAAGATAGAAGATAGAAGATAGAAGATAGAAGATAGAAGATAGAAGATAGAAGATAGAAGATAGAAGATAGAAGATAGAAGATAGGAGATAGGAGATAGAAGATAGAAGAAGATAGAAAATAGATGTTCACCAAAAAATTTCAAGCAATCGGAGAGAAACGTTTTAAAATGTGCTGACGCTCCAGTGGATAATCAAAGCGGTCAATGAGTGCAGTTTGATGCTAGGTGCTGTGATGCGTCATTTCCGTTTCATCCGAATTCCAAATCGCAACGAGGCTAAAGAAGTTTCTCTTCAAAAAAGTTAATTTTCAAATCATTGTTATTTCAGCTTTGACAAATGTTTCACATTTAATCCGAACGATTTCACACCAGATATTCAAATAAATTATCATATTAATAAATAATAAATAATGCCCGCTATAAATATAAGCATTATGATATAACGTGGCAGGAGCCTTTTCGAGTATTTATGCCACTTCATTCTCGGAGCGTAATCTATTCAAATGACCTCATCGAGACCATAGAGGGATGATAAATGGAGGGGAGTCACCGTGTAAACGACTGTACCACATCTGTCAGATGAAAACATTATTTATATTATAATGTGTTAATTTAAATGTTGAATTATTTAATAATATTTGAAACAGGGTGCATTTTGATATAAATTTCGACATATTCTGGGTTTAAAATGTAAATAATGTAATGTATGTGTGTATATAACAATTTTATTGGAAGCAAAGCGGAAGTGGATAATATGGTGCATACTTTAGAAGTAGCCCTTGAGTGATTTTTCACTAAAACGGCGCAATATATAAATGACAAGTATTATAATTTCACATTTATTTGATTGTTGTGTTTTGTAAGATAATCATTTATTGAATTGGTTATTTTTGTTTTAATTGCTGCTTAGTTTTGTTTTTTTTTTAATATTCTAGTTTACATTCAGTTAGTTTTATGTTTCTAAATACCTATCTGTGAACTTTAATAATTGTTACCAATTATTAATTTATGGTCGTCCTCTTATGTAGGGGAGACCTAGGAGAGTTGTAACAATTTTTAATTTAAGGGACATATCTCGCTCAATAATCATTCCACAGTTATGACTTTTGTGAATTAAGGTAGCACCATTCCTTCCCTTTCCAAGGCAATCATCAAAATTAATTAAAGTATTACGGTTTCTGAGAAAATCAATTCCTCCCCCCTTCCCTCGTGATATTTCGTGATTTTTTTCGAACCCCCCCCCCCCCCCCTTTCGAGTCTCACGTGATTAATGGACGACCCCTAAGTATAAAAAATTATAAACTAGTAAGTTTCACGGCTCGATTACTGTAACGGCATCTACGCTAGCCTTCCAAAATATCAAACTGACAAACTTCAATCCGTGTTTAATGCAGCGGCACGGCTCATAACCGGAGTCCCTAAATATTCACACATTTCAGAACACCTTCACTGGCTCAAGTGCCCTGAAAGAATCCAGTACAAGTTGTGCTGGATGGTGTTCAAATCGATCAATGAAATGGCCCCACCTTACATCTCTGAACTTGTGTCCCTGAAAATACTGGTCCGAGGCAGTCAACACTTAGATCAGCAACCTCATCAGCTATAGGCAAACTAATGGAACCTAAACGCAATCCAAATACTAAATTTGGAGATCGCGCTTTCGGAGTATCTGGGCCGAAGGCTTGGAATAAACTCCCTCCGAAACTTAGATGCATAACAAGCCCAACAGAATTTAGGTTCAAATTAAAAACATATCTTTTTGGGCTCTCATACCCTTAAATAAAAATACCTATCTGAGAGTATCATAAAATTTTACTTTTGTTTTCAAAGTGCGCTCATTACAAAACATATTATGTATTATTCTATCTTCTTACTTCTTCTGGCGCTAATCTTAATATAATTGTATGTTATTAAGTCACTTTTTTAGGTTAGCATTTAAATGTGTTAGTCTTAAGTCACTAGCTATAAGTCTTAGATGTAAGTCAGTAGTTATAATTTTAAATCTTTATTTTAAGCCAGTAAAATAAGTCTCTAGCTATAAGTCTTAAATCTTAATTGTAAGCCAGTAAAATAAGTCTCTAGCTATAAGTCTTAGATGTAAGTCACTAGTTATAATTGTAAACCTTAGTTGTAAGCCAGTAATATTAATTCCTTTAAATACTTATTTGTACAGCGCCCTTGAGGTGATTTTTCACAAAAACGGCGCTATATAAATTAGCCAAATATTATTATTATTATTATACGATTACATAGTCGATAAACGTTTGATATAACTTAAACTACTTTGGATTTCTATAAGCTTTTAAAAAAAGATGAAATATCGACTTAATTCGATATATATCGATAACGATATATCGATATTTTTAAAAACCTTAAATCCCTAATCCTGGTGGTTGTGTTCAGCGTAACCGATCGGTCTAAATGAATTAAATAATTTTCGTGGTTATAAAAAATTAAACAAGATGTATCGTACACCTCGTATTTTATTTAAGAATCTAGAATTAGCGTACGTACTAATTGGTGATAATTTTATAACGCACCGTTTTCGATAATAAAATAAATATCAAAAAAAAAATATGAACACATGTTTATTTCCGCCATTAAGAAATTCGAACAGAATTGCATTATTCAGCCGACCTTTGAATTAAAAACAATCGTCCTTCGTCAACCGTTACTTCGAGTATTGATGTGAAATAATCGATTAAGGGCAAGTCACTGAGCACCTCCGTTGGCCCAACAATACACTCCAATTTTTTATATTGACATAAATAAAACCCATGGTCCGATAGACTGTCATAATAAGACCAGTTGCAATTATTCTACAGTAATCCATTGTGGAAATGAAGTGAATTATTTCACGGATGGGTCATTTGGCTTTATGATTACTTTTGGTTTCTTTTCAGTTAAAATCACACTGCGTGACTTCAAAGTCACCCCAGTCTCACAGACCCTAGAATGGAGAAACCGACCCTTATTATTTAAGCCATATTATGGATTAGAAATCATTTTATTTTATAAATAAAATACTTTTCTGATTTTGTGAGATTACTCCTAAAAGTGGAAAATGGATATAAATTAATGCCTTTTCAAATGTCTGCTAACTTTTCGATTCACGTTTATTTATTGGTATTATTACTTACATGGTTCAAATGATAAAATTTATAAATTCAATTATTACATGGTTAAGATATCTATGACGTAAGTTTTAAAATATCAGTAGGTAATTTCACCTGAGACGAGAACGGTTCTTAACCCCTCGCATCGGGTTTATTATGTATCCAAATAAATGGAATGTTTCTAAATGTATCCAAAAACTAAAAACTCCTTTGGAAAGGTGATAAAATACGCTTTAAAATTTTATACTAGGAAATATATAATTTTTTAAAAATAAAATTTTTGAGCACGAACATAAAAAAAAAGATTTTAAATGGCTTTTTTGGCTTTTTTAATCTAAAATTACTGACAAGGAAAAACATTTAAAAGAAAATTCATATTTTTTTAGACAATGGTTTTACAAATGTTATCATCATCTCACGTTTTGTCGTTTCATGTAAATATATATTTTTTTAAAGTCCCATGTTTTATTTTATTTTTTCAAATTGTGATCGGAAACATTAGTTTCATAAACATGTAGATTTTAATTATTTTGTGGTTACCCTTCAGATTTGAATATAAAGCATAGTGTTTTTATCTTTCTAATGCCGTTTAGACCAAATTTCTCTATAATAAGGGGGTGTTTCTATAATAATAATAATAAATATTTCTATAATAATAATAATTTTTAAATATTTATATTGAGGGATCGGTAGGATTTATAGGTTCAATTAGAAATGCCACAGAGCCGAACCCTCTGATATGAAAATATCTGGAGTCGGTGAATTATATTCCCATTTGGTCTCTAGTAGGTTGACATGTTGTTCTTGTATTTATAATACTTATATAGTGCAATTGCATAGCGTGGGTTGACTAGATGATCATTTGGGGAAGTGTGTGAAAGGGTTTAGTTTTTCCTTCTTTTTTTCCTTTTTTTTTTTTGGGGAAAATTTAACCCGGACATTTAAATCTGGTGCATAAAAAAAATTGGCTAATTTATATAGCGCCGTTTTCGTGGAAAATCACCTCAAGGGCGCTGTACAAATAAATATATAAAATAATTAATATTACTGGCTTATACTTAACTAAGATTTACAATTACAACTAGCGACTTACATCTAAGACTTATAGCTAGAGAATTATTTTACTGGCTTACAATTAAGATTTACAATTATAACTAGTGACTTACATCTAAGACTTATAGCCAGAGACTTATTTTACTGGCTTACAATTAAGATTTACAATTATAACTAGTGACTTACATCTAAGATTTATATAGCTAGTGACTTATGACTAAGACATATAGATTCATAAGGTAATTACATATTAATTTCATTATCATGAGAGCGTCACAACGATTTGAGTTTTTCCCAAAAGTGAACAAATTAGCAGGAGGGTTAAATCATAATTAATGAATTTAAGAGTAATAATAATAAAAAAAGAAGATTTTTCGTGGAGAGATGAAGAGAAATTTAGAAATCAAGAAATTGTAATTGACTGTTTAAAAGCGTATTGAAAAATTAAGTGTAAGTAGTTTTAAAATATTTTATATTAATAAATCTAAAGAGATTTAACAAATTAATGTTCGTAAATAACTGATTCAAGAATAATTAAAGGGTTTCATGCCAACTCAGAATAAAGACAACTCAACACCTCATTGAAAAGTCATTAAAAACTGTGAAAAAAATAATAAAGTAATAGCCCATAATCTAACCTAATGTAACTTGTTTAACCAATTTTTCATCATTTTTAACGATTTTTCAAAGGTGTTGAGTTGTTCACACGAGGAAAGGACTATATTTTATTTTCCCAGTTCCGGACCCATTGTCAAAGTTTGAGCAGAAGTTTGAATAACAGGTCAATGAACCAAAACATTGTACTAGAAGTATACGGGCAGCCTATATACGCATGACAATGTCTTACTCCTACCACGAGCCCAAGGACAAGACAGTAGGACAAGAGACGATCGCTCCACGCGTATCTCGACCCTTGGCGCTCTCGGCGCTCGGATATTTTGCCTTAAAAATTTCGCATAAATGGATCGCGGAAGAAATTACTAAATTGATAACCATATATAGTGAACACGATTGTTTATGGTGCATTGATTGCCCATGCTATAGACATGGTTGGTGGTGGTTCTGGGAAAACGCGGTGGAGGCAATTATTTCTTACACGAAAATCCGGGTGTATTGTATTTTCGCGTTGGATTTTTGGCGAAACGTGGTACAGGAGCGATTTAAAGTGTTCTGAAGACATTCTCGTGTACATTTTATACTCAGTTCTATTTCTTGCACTTCTTCATTCTACTTCTAATTCTTTAAGGATCATCGCAGACAATCCCTGTGAAGATCTGCGCACAATGCAATCCCCAAGCCACATTTATTTATTTAGTTCGTCTTCAACAATTCCGATACATCTTGGTATAAAGATTTAATATTTTTCACGAACTCGCTTCTAGCACGCGTCGTGAATCCATTTTCGCCGCATTCCGCGTTTGAACTGTAGTTCGAATTGTTGTATTGCCCTATTGTCCTGTCCTACGGGTAAGTTGCAGTTCACGGAGCTAGGATAGGATAACTTGTATTGTCTTCTGTAATGTCCTCGTGTGAGCTTTGACTAAACGTAGTCGAAAACTTTAACGAAAGTTCGTCAAACAATTCCAATTCGAATCAGTGTAATTTTATATTGAAATGAATTACATTAATGAGACTTTAAAATATTCTGTACATACAATATTCTAAAAAATTTATTTATATGCTACCAAATGATTTTTCAACTTAATCGCCTGTAAGCGTTCCATCGAGAGTTTTTTTTTGGAAGACAGATTTTTTTTCACAACCATCGACTTTGTTTTCTTGAAGCTTTCGGGGGCTAAATTTCCAAATATGCAATTCCAAACATCAATATTCATTGAAATCCTTTTTTTGTCTTTACAGTTTGTATGAAAATAATGGTCTTGCGGATTGCTGCTTCAATTCACTTTGCATTTTACCTTCCTTAACAACCAGAATATCCCCATTTAACTTCTTAATTTCTCCTGCCGTATTGTTGTTAAACAATATAAAAATGTCGATAAAGGAAGAATCGTTCACGGTTCGCTATCATTTCTTTTATTTTGTATTTATTGTAGTCGAACAAAGGGAGAACAGGGCTGTGAATAGTGGATTTTGGGGCGCGAGCATAACTCCTGGAATGGGTGAGGAACGGTTTTAAAGGCTCAATGGCTTGAAAGAAAGTCACCCTTATATCGGGGTGCTGCTAACAGAACCTCATTACTTTCAGATTTAAGACCTGCCAACAATCACTGATAGTTTTGCATTTAAATCTTAGAAAAAAACACAATTGATCTTACGGAAAATACCTCTGGTCAAAATATTGCTTCGTGGGTATTGAACAGAGAAACTAATCTAAATTTAAGATTTGCTTTTTTGATTGTCGTAGTGGTAATTTATTTATTTGTAAGAGAAAAACAGCTTATA
Source organism: Limnephilus marmoratus (assembly GCA_917880885.1). NCBI lineage: Eukaryota > Metazoa > Arthropoda > Insecta > Trichoptera > Limnephilidae > Limnephilus > Limnephilus marmoratus. Next base: position 31,792,701 of record OU862931.1, read on the forward strand.
CATAAAATATAGAGATACATGTATAAAAAGTTAAATTAAGTCAAGCCAAAAAGGTATCCTACATTAAAGTTACTTGGAGATGGAGTTTTATTATATCTTAAATCTTATTTTTTGTGAGGAGGAGAGGAAGAGGAAAATAAGATTAGGATAGGAGATGCTCCCGATACATTCCACACTCTTGTATTAATTTTCTCTCGTACGCGTTACTTCTATTCGGTGTTTCTGAAGGGTATTGTTAAAAATATGGATATTGTAAAATTTTGGATTATATTGCACACATATATGGGGAATCGGGGATTTTTTTTCTGATATGAATAATTACTACGAAGCGGAAAAGATGTTCAGCTCACATATGAAACTTCAATATCTCTCAATCGAGTAAGTCTGGTATCCTGAATTCAAATTCTCAAGTTGTACATAAGGATAAAAGAACAAGAATTATGTTTGTAAGGCAAAAAAAATATTGATATATTTTTTAATATAAATACAACACAAGAGTCCCTGCTGCTTCCAACAGTCTGGAGCCTGTGAGACTATAGCATCCCCAATTGGAGTATGTTGTGAGGCTGAAGGTAGTGCGTAGGTGAAGGAGATGGGGAAGAGCAATGAAGGGAAGTGCCTGGGTATTCATATCTGGTCACCAAACACAGCTAAAGCCATTTCAAGCAAAAATTTTAAATTCCGAATGGTGGTCTTACACTAGGGCGATAGAGTATATTCCATTCTGGAACTTGCAGCAAATATACCTTACATTATTTTAAATTATTGAATTGTGTAATAATACAAATCAACTAAATAAAATTTACTTGCGCACGTCTGGATTTGAAGCCGCGACCTGTCTGTACCTTGCCTCTCGACCACTGAAGCCGTCAAAGAAATTTGATGAATTGTTCAAATTCTGTGAAACTACCCGTCCTTAGATACTTTTCTCTTCCAAATAATAAGACATTAGAGACAGATACCTTCCGTGTTTATATTTACATTATAATAAATTGGTACAAAACATGCCCTTTTGTACATTATAAGCAACTAGTTTAAACCTTATTTAAATCGGAATTTCTTTAAGGGTCTCTGTCTCAGAATAAGCTCTTAACAGCGCTTAGGCCTGTTAAATAATAAAGCTTCTCTTCCAGCCGTGAGATGGCCCTTTATGAAGGGCCCCTTGTGAAAGGGCCGGGGTGAAAAGGTCGGCGCGGGGGGTCAGGCCCTTTGTTCAGAGAGCCCCCGCTGAGTCCCTTTTTATCCGCGGCCCCGTTTGAGTCCCACATTTTTTCCTGTCGCCTAAATTCAAAAATAACGCACTGTCGATATTTCACGAAACAGAATTCGTCAACCATTCAAGTCACACGCGTATTTTGTTAACATCGTTTTTTAATAAAGATTATTTATTTTTTTCATTCTGATACAGAACGTCAACAGAAATGGGTACCTATTCGAATTTGTGTGTATTTAGAAAATGATGTTTAATCTCGAATATAAAGGATGCAATTAAACATAAATACATTTTTTCAAGAGAGTCCGGGTGGAAAGGTCAAAGGATCCGCTCTCGACCTGGCGAGCAAACGCATACTACCGCTGACGCAAGACCTGAACTCAACCCATGACACAGCATCTGAATAACCAGACATTTCCTTACCTTCATCTTTTTATTTTATTTTATTTTATTTTATTATTTATTTTAGAGAAAGTTGACAGCAAATCAGAGATTACAAAATAATACAATAATAATATGATAATTATGCCAATTATGAACTTTCCACTGATAATAGTTAATAATAAATTATAATAATAAATCTTACCTCTTACCCCTCTCCTTTTCCTCAGAGTTATCTTCAGCCTCAAAATATGACCATTATTTTTTACATTAAATAGCTGCCTGTCATCTTTGGGGATGCTGTGTGGAGAGTCTTCTTTTTCTAGGAAAGAAAAGGGTTTGAGGAGTTGGTAGGAAACTGGGGGTCAGTGTGTTAGAAAGTGACAACGTGTGAATCATCCGTTTAACGTTTCAACAATTCTGCTGGAGAGATCAAAGGGTCTCCCTCAATCAGTCTCTCCTGATCCGGCTGGCCGTGCAGTAGGTAGTTGGCGCAACTGCCGCAAAGACCAGGAAAAACTTTACCCCATGAACCCGGGAACCCGGCCAGCTACCAAACGTAGCGAATCACTGGAGGTGACATTTGGCGGAGGTTTTGATTATCCAATGAATACATACCCTCTTGAGGGATGTAGGAGGGATGGATTCATACGTCCGTCACTCCTGGACACGCTGACCCCCAGATTTCTACCCACCCCTAATACCCTATTCCTTCCCAGAACTTCCTCACCTTCCATTCCTAAAAAAACCCCAAAGATGACATAGCCCCTGAGGGGAATATTTTCCTCAGTATAGGAAATATTCCCCTAGGGGAATTATTTTCCTGTGTGAAGCTAATGTAAAAAAAACCTTCTCCCAAAATGTGTAAGCGTGAAACATGGTGCTTTATAATATTTTCAATCAGAAAAATGTTCGCTATCCCTTAACAATTCAGAAATTTTGATTTCAGTAATGCTCCTATTGTATCCGCCTCGGAACGGAAAGCAAATACGGAAATGTTAAAATGAATATCCCCATTGTTGTGCGACATCTCCCGTCTCTTCTGTTCTCCTATACTCCTGTATTCCTGTACTCCTGGTGCCGGTTCTTGGAGGTGGCTCTAAGCACTTCCACACTTTCACAGGCTGTACTTAACTGTCGGTAGCTGACTTACAAACAATGGAAATCAAATATTTACAACGGTTCATCGATCGTGGAAACTGATTTACATTGTAGTGTGATATTAATACTTCGCAAGTTGTATTTAATACAGAGGCTGTTATAAAAGTCTCCTCCGTTAATAGCCTCTGTAGTAGAGGGGCAAGTCTCTCGATTTGCAAATAAAATTTGTTTTCGCGACCTTTGTATTGGTCGACCAACGAGACCGTCATTGACTTAAGCTATGTTTGGTGACCAGATCTGAATTGCCAGCTACTTCCCCATCTTCCTCTTACCAATATCATTCCCCGCCCCACTATCTTCAGACTAACGACATACCCCGATTGGGGATGCCATAATCTCACTGACCCCAAACGGTTGGGAGCAGGAGCTCAAAGAATAAACCAAAATACTATATTTTTTATAAGAACAACTCTCATTTTATAATTTTTGAAGGTTATTCCCATCTATGTAATATATCATTCAAGAAGAAGATAACACTAATAATCTAAACGAAAATATGAAAGAGAACAAGACACAGAAAAATATAAAATTAACATCTTCTAAAAGTTTCTTAGATGAGAGGTTCTGGGTTCAAATCCCAGTTGCGACCATTATCTTTTTCTATTTTTCTGTGTCTTGTTCGCTTTCATATTTTCGTTTAGAATATTAGTGTTGTCTTTTTCTTCAATGATAAAATACTGTATTTTAATTTATTGTTATTATATAGGTATTATATATTTATTGTTATTATATATATTTTTACATAAATTGGTTGCCTGATAAGTTTTAAGATTTTCACGGCTAAAAGCATTTTCGTTCCGGTAGATGTGTCACACATCTACCGGATCTGTCGGATCTGCCCTGATGATGGACACTGCAACGATGTCCGAAACGTTGGCTAAAGAAGGAGGTAGCGCAATACGGCATAACACCCCAAAAACAAATAACGAAAATTGGTTGCCTGTATATTCTCCACCTCTTTTAAAAGTTTAACAATATTACAAAACATATTTATTGGAATAAAAGATAACGCATTATTAGCAATGAATTTTAAGTCCCAATATTAAACCACCTTTCACAATATGAAATTCAATTTTATTTGCAATATTTCGTTATATTATTACAATAATCATTTATAACATAAAATACTGTATTCCCAATACCAATAGAAATGGTTTGAAATAAACGCTTTCCGGTAAAGAGAATATTATGTAAGCATTTTAATTAAATGACATGGCACTCGCACAATACAAAGAAAAAGAAAAAATTTTAAAACAAGATAGGGGTATCACGTTTAACTGCGTTCAAATAGTATAATAATAACTAAATAAATTAATAATTTCAAAGAAAGACATATCGTCACTTTTGTTGGACAGGGTTCTAACTTCACCTTATCTTGTTCTGAGATATGACGGGTCAAAGATTACAGACGATTTCTCATAATATGTATATTTAACGAATTATGATTTTTAAGGTTGAATCTTGTATAAAGCATTTTACTTTATACAAGATTCTCAAATTTGGGAAGCGGGAATGGGTAGATCAATTTGGGAGGCGGAAATGGGTACCGCCGCCCCGGGAACCTTTATTAGATAACCAACACCTCTGCCATAGATCACCCCAAGTGGTTCGATATGTTTGGTGACTAAGCAGGGGTGCCCGGGGTCATGGGGTGAGGTTTGTCTAGGTCTTGGAGGCGGATGACTAGGACATACTGAACCTCAGATTCCTACCCACCCCTTAAACCCTTTTCCTTCCCAGAACTCTCCTCTCCTTCCTTTCCTTAAAAAAACCCTCCACACACACCCTCAACCAAAGACGACATACGCCCTGAGGGAAATTATTTTCCTCAGGACCTCCTGTATGGAGCTCATGTAAAAAAAAAAATTAACATATTTTATAGGAAAATATTTGTAGAGGACAGGTACTCAGCATTTTAGAGCATACTTAAACCTGAATAAAGAACCATTTGCAACCACCTTGCATAATTTATTGAAAAATAAGAAATACATGAAAAACATAAGCTGCATATCTCACTAGGGCATTGCATATGATTCCTTAATGCCATTCCAAGATAGGTATATTTAGATATTTTCCTCCAAAAAACGTTAAACTAAAATTTAGACAATATTGAACCTCAAATCAGACATTGTTAAATAGGTTACAAGAATTCGTATTTGCAAACTTTAACACATGAGAACATGACAAGGCGAAGTTAGAACCCCTTCGAACCAAAGTGACGAACTACACTATTCCTCGTAAAACGAACAATTGTCAGATACAAACAAAATCGCGATTGTAAATGTTAGAAACTTGTAAAATAAATGAACGCTTAAAAACTTGACAACAGAATTTCGAACTTCGTCGTACCAGAATTTCGATTTCGTCAATCAGAATTTCGTCATACAAGTATCTAAGGAAGTATGAAGGCTCTGGAAATTATTTTGGTTATAGAAATGAGCAAAAGAAATGGTTTTGCATTCAAAGGTAATTTATGAAAAAGTGTCAGTTAGAACCTTTTCCAAATAAGGTGACGCTATATTCTTGGATACGAATAACCTGACAATATTTGAAAATCTCCCACTACAAAACATTGCCAGTGTCGTGATGGAGGATATATCAAGTCAAAGAATTAAACTCACAATGCCTGGGTGGCAATCAACCGCGATGCTTACTCAGCCATTGACCGTCAACCTGAACGTAATGTTCAGTTAATCTTTTACGAAATATTCCTATGAGTTTTCAAAAATAGTAAAAATTTTCAAAATAATTTATTTTTCAAATTAAATTTTTTTTTTGACAGTTTCTTCAAAAATAAAAATCATTTTAAATTATTGATTAATGTTCATAATTATTGTTATTGTATTTTAAAATCGTTATTCATTTCTCTTTGACAGAATTTAATAATGCAATCCATACAGATCAAACATCATTCTGTTTTTCATATCCTTTCAATTAAAATAGTATTCTTTTGGAGTGCAATGTGCTTTCAAATGATTAAACTTCAATAATAACAATTACGTTTGTTTATTAAAATTTCCAATTAATTTCGCTCGGACTCGCAACAAAAGAGTTGGAAAAGAGAAGAGATAAAATAAATTAAAAAGCAAACAGCATTGGGGTGTTTCCTTAACGGGAATAAAACAATCAACGCACTCAATTTAATATCAAAGAGATGATTTTTGTGTATTTTAATTGGGTTCAAATAGTTGATAGCTTCGGGGCATCTTTAAATTCTGATATTTTGTATTATTTCAGAAAGCTTTAAAAAGGGTTTTGTCGTTTTGCTTTCTTTAATAAATAAAACGTTTGACCTCGTCTGGAGCTTCAAAATACCTGAAAAATCCTCGACTCATTGCAGAAACGGGCCGTCCAAATGGATAGCAATCTTTAGAGCACAGGCGTCGGGTGGGAATGCTATCCTTGTTCTACCGGTATTTCAATGGAAGATGCTCCGAGGAACTAGCGTCATTGATCCCTTCGGCATCAGTGCATAGCCGGGAAACACGCACAACGTATGTACGTACACGGTTGTCATTTGTCACATGAGATCTGGTCGCTTCATCGACTCGTTCTTGAGTTCAACAGCTCTCCTAAAAAAAAAACCCCACACAGCATCTCAGATGACAAAAGCCACGAGGGAAATTATTTTCCTCAAGGCCTCGTGTGTTTTTTTCTTTTATGTGAATACCTCACCATACTCAGAGCCAGTGAGACTATGGCATCCTCCCGTCTGGGGTTTGTTGTGAGGCTGAAGTAAGTGGGACGGGAAGGAGATAGGGAAGAGGAAGGCGGGGAAGTAGCTGGCTGGCTATTCAGATCTGGTCACCAAACACGGCTAAAGCCAAGCAACGTTTCAATTCTGAATGGTGGTTACTTACACCAGGGCGAGGCGGGAATGGGTACCGCCGCCCCGGGAACCTTTATTGGATAACCAACACCTCTGCCATAGGTCACCCCAAGTGGTTCGCTACGTTTGGTGATTTAGCAGGGGTGCCCGGGTTCATGGGGTGAGGTTTGTCTCAGTCTTGAAGGCGGATGACCAGGACATACTGAACCCCAGATTCCTACCCACCCCTTAAATCCTTTTCCTTCCCAGAACTCTCCTCTCCTTCCTTTCCTTAAAAAAACCCTCCACACAGCATCCTCAAAGATGACATAGGCCCTGAGGGAAATTATTTTCCTCAGGGCCTCCTGTGTGGAGCTCAAGTAAAAAAAAAAAAAAAAAAAAAAAAAAAAAAAAAAAAAAAAAAAAAAAAAAAAAAAAAAAAAAGGGCGATACTGAGAGTATCTTCCACTCTCGAACATGGCGCAAATATACTATGTAATGTTAGATATGATTTTAAATTTTCACGACTAAAAGTATTTTTGGTTATTTATTTTTGGGGTGTTATGCCGTGTTGCTCTACCTTCTTCTTTAACCAACGTTTCGTCCATCATCAGGACACTGTAACGCTGTCCGAAACATTGGCTAAAGGGAAGGTAGCGCAACACGGTAGCATAACACCTAAAAAAAAAATAACAAAAAAATTTTGTATTATTTTAAACGAATTAATTGTGAAATAACACAAATTAATGAAATAAAATTTATTTAGCCACGCCGGAATTCGATTCCGCGACCTCCGGATTGCGAGTCAAGAGCCTTACCGCTCCACCACGTCGGCTGGGCGGCCGTCAGTGTCCGGTGTGTGGAATTAATGTAAAAAAAAACGTTTACAATTATGTTAGAAAATATTATTTTATGTTTGGAAAAATAGTCAATATTCGTAAATCAATTTGTAAAAAACTGAACTCAATGACGTTGGTAAGCTCGATTAAATGAAAGTATAGAGTTTTTCAAACAAAATAATTTATTTTGTATCTAAACCTAAAGCAATCTCAAGTTTTGAGAAGCATATACAACTTTGTTTGAAATCTTACATACGTTTATTAAATAATGCATATATTTTAATTTATGTTTCTTTTGTGCACTTTATAACTACGTATAATATCTGTAAATTGAATAATTTTATTATCGACCTCACAACACGGGCATGTGCCTATCATGGTGGTCGAAAAATCCTCAATTTATGTAACCAACAATTCAACGAGTAATGAAAACTTTAAAAAAATACAAAAAGAAAAAAAAATATTTAAAATGTATTGGAAAGCAACTAGTAGATGTAGATCAGTTGTGTTATATAGTACTGTACTAATATTGTTTAGTGGGAGAAATAGGGGAGGAAAAAATAAGAATAACGAAAGAGTACTTACCTATCTAAGCAATTATAGTATGTAACAAGAACCAATATTACATTGGGATGTTTTTGTATATCTAGAAAAATCAAAAACTTTTTATTAATCTTATCTCGTAAATTCGTTTCATTTACAGTATTCAGATCAGAATACCAATTGGTTTTTCTTCTGTTGCAGGTATCCTCAATAAACCGTGTTCTGCGCAACCTCGCTGCGCAGAAGGAGAAACAGTCGCAATCGCCCCCTTCCGGTTCCCCGGGGGGAGCTGTTTACGATAAACTAAGACTACTAAATGGACAGGTACCTAATGTTTCTTACATTTTTTATAACCCCTGAAGGAATGGCCGTCCTCATTCATATTTTTTTCTACATTACTCCATACAGAAGGCTCTGAGGAAAATAATTTCCCTCAGGGGCTGTGTCGTCTTTTGGGACGCCGTACGAGTTTTTTTCTTTAAGGAAAATAATGCGAGTATAAATCCGACCTTCCCACTGCGGTGCAAGACGATGGGTCGAGAGAGTCCTGCTGGAGAAGTAAAAAGGTCTCCCTTAATCAGTCTCTCCCGATCAGGCCCACAAAGCAGTGGGTGAGCAGACGCATTCACCGCCAAGACCTAAACAAACCTCACCCCGCAAATCTCTCCATTCAGGAGGCCGTTTGAAAAAAAAATCTGTCAGGTCCTCTGATATCTTTGTTGAAGGTCTTTTTACGGAGGCGATGGTTCTATTGGGCCGTGAAAATCTCAATGCATTCCTATTTATGGTGTCTTGTCTTATTTTTGGTAACTAATGGCTATTTAAAAGCCCCGCTATAAGCGGCGAGCCAAAATCATTAAATACTAGAAACCACACCTCTGAAAAATTTTTCTGCAACTGGCTAATAGATTTCCATGTACGTAGGTGGAATATATAACTGAAAGTACTTATCTGAAATTAAAATTCTTACAACTTCTTAGTTCATAATATGCATGTTGTATAACTTACTAAATACTAACTACCTACTTAAAATAGTAATAAAACACTTTGTTTAAACCACTGTTCATTCATATGATCAAAAGGTTTGTAAGCAATGGACCCATGATTGTGGAATTTATTTACGAGATGGATTTAAAAAGACTTTAAACAATCACATTGCGTAACGACAGTCATTTAGGCTTACACCAAAAAAATCAATGATTTGGGTTGACAATTCTAGACATTCTGGATAAAGGAGAATGATATCCATAATTAGTAGAATGATGATTGAGGAACAGCAATTCATTATTTCGGAATCTACGGGAAGTGATGTTGAACTGGATGAGTTGTAACAAAGCAGGTGTTTCAGTAATACTGTTGATAATTTTGAAAATGCATATTATATCAGAGTACTTTCTACGTTTTTCTAAAGAAGAAATGTTTAAAGTTTGTTCATTTTCAACATACGGTACTCACCTGTTTCAAGTCCTAACCTCCAAGCAATTCCTCGTAGGAAGCGATGTTGTACAGATTCGATGTGACAAATGTGGACAGCATAGAAAGGAGACCAAATGACACTAGTATATTCAAGGTGAGGGCGAACCAGCGAACATTAAAGAGTTTTAAATATACTTATATGTTTAAAGTCAGAGGTTATTCTATGAATGAAGCCGAATAGTTTAAGTGATTTGTTTACGATGTTATTAATGTAATTTGCAAGAAAGTTTGCAGTCTACATATAGTGACCCCAAGGTCCTTGATAGATGTGACAGTAGAGAGACAAACATTATTTAGTTTGTAATCAAACTGAATAGGTTTTTTGGTTCTATTAAAGGAAAAAAATTTGCATTTGTCAACGTTAAGTTCCATGGAGTTAATTTTGAACTAATGCTAATGTAATAGTTTGAGCTACGCAGCATAGACGGTTCTAGTGGAAGTAGTTTATAGAGTTATCCAAGAGATGTCTCTATTGTGTAGGTTCGTCCCTCCAGTTCAGAACCGAGGTGCAATAGCAGGAATTGGCATTGAGGTTTTCACCAATAGAGAGATTTTGAGAACATATACATAAGTGGGGTCGTTAGCCTTCAGGTCGACCTATACACTTGTTCCGAATTATAAAAGTTTTTAAATAAGTTCAATTTAAATTTCAACTAATTTTTCCACATCGTTGGCAACTACCCTTTTATTGGAAACAATCGTTCTAAGAACTGGTGGATACGCGCCATAAATATATTTGGATCCATTTGGGCATTAATTTCTTTAAATTAATAATTTATGCTATGAGACCATGAGGGCGCCATCTATGGTTTTTGTATTGTATTGAATTTACCTATGTGACTTGAAATTCAGTATATTCATGCATTTCCTTACCTCTGTGAAGCGGGCAATTACTTCCGACGGGAGTGTTAGTGAAAAGCCAACAGATGTCACTCCTAGTCAGTTATTATCAAATAATTCACCCAATAATTGAATTATTGTTGTTACCTAAGATTTGGCACGTATTATTAATAGGCAGATTTATATTTCATTGTTGAAACCTCCTTGCTGTGCGAAACATCTGTTGAGATTATGCAATACCGCCTTGGCAGAAATTGATATTTTTAATGAAAAGAAGTGTCTTTTGTGTTGGACATCGTGCATGAGCTGCATTCTCTGAGTGAGTATTGTTTTGTTTTCACTTTGGATTTTGGAATTGCTGGGTCAACTGTTTTGTGTCACATAGGGAAGAATTCAATTTTCCTTGATTTACATAGGGTAGTCATTCCCTCGTGTCAGGGGCTATTTACACGCCCCTACAACTGGTTGTAACCTAGATAGCGTCTCGGATAAATATATCCGATTTTATTTACATGAAACATATATTGACTTTTTTTATAAAAGTCTAAATAAATATTCAATTTTTTATAAGAAGAACTCTATTTTTTTAACTTTTGAGGGTTATTCCCATCAATATATAAATCATTGAAGAAGAAGATAACACTAATACTCTAAAGTGGAGATAATATTGTTAATTCTAAAATTTTAAAAAATGAGATTTACAATTATGACGGTTTGATGGAAGGTGGCAATTGCTGAATTGGTAAAAGCGCACGTCCCGGTTAAATGAGAGGTTCTGAGTTCGAGTCCCAGTTGCGACAATTATCTTTTTTTCTTTTTCTGTGTCTTGTTCTCTTTCATATTTTCATTTACAATATTAGTGTTATCGGTTTCTTCAATGATGTATTACATTTATGGGAATAACCTTCAAAAGTTATAAAAAAATAAAATAATGTGCATTAAAAGTTATAAAACTTGGACGGACCAAGCTGAGTCTAACCAGAATTGGCACCTCTGGCCAGTGTTGTAAAGCGAGAGGTTCCGGTCGGATTTGACGGTTCCCGGGATATAAAACCTAATGGCTTATATTGAATCTATTTAAGTTATAAAATATGAAATTTTTGGTTATTTTAAGATGTAATGTAATGTTGTCCTCAGAGCGCTGGCTGGCCGCGGGCTCCCTGGTACCCCGCAGCTCGTTCTCCCTTCCTGCCCGCCCTCAGTCCCGGCCCGCCCTCGCACCTCGTACCGGACCTGCCTACCAATAAAAAACGTGAGTCACGCTTTCATTTTCATTTTTGTAATTAATATGTTGTATATCTGATAGTATTATGTACAGTTTCGGATAGTTGTAAACGGAAGTGGCGCTTTCTGTTATTTTCAAAAAGAACCATTGAAGTTTTCAAACAGCATCCCCGGTGAAGAAAACGTCAAAATGAAAATTTATAAAACTTGGAATTTCTCAGTTTAAAAAACTTTTATACAATTTCGAACCAAATTTTCTACGCAATTTTTTTCTAATTTTCCAGCTTGAAAAATTTCCAAACTTTACATAACAAAACAAAAAGATATATATTTTCATAAAAACTTCCCCACCAATTTTCTTGAAAGAATTTTATTCAGAAAATAAAAATTTATTAACATGCAAAATTTTCCAAACTTCAAATAATATCAAAAAGATAAATGTCTGTAAAAAATATAAAATAATGTAATCGGTACAACTCCAGCACGTCACGAAACTTATTTGTTTCCATGATATATTTTTGGAGTACGTAGTATGTCCTGTTGCGCTACCCAGAGCCGTAGCTAGAGTTGAATTTAAGATAGGGCAGCGGTAATTACAGGTTGGGCGCAAGTGAAATGATCTGATCTGGGTTGGGGGGGGGGGGGGGTTCCGGGCGGCACTTTTAAGGGGCGGCAAAATTTGACAATAAATAATAATATCTTGTTAAAATTTTTTTCATATTTTTGTTACATATATGATTCAGACCGATTGAAATGGGCACGAAATTTTTCATTACTTATTCTGTGGCAAACCTGGGGAATCCCCTTTCTTCAAGTGAATGTATAATAATGTCATCTTGATAACTGCAGCGACTGGCAATACCGTCCGGGTCGAAATTTGTTTTGCGCTTAAATTTTTTATGACTAATATTCGGTGAGAATGATTGAGAGAGGTTCGTGGGCGATGCGCGACAATTCTAAGAAAGTTTCATGGATCATCAAACCATCCATGTGTTCCAAGTACAAAAGTAAGAGGAAAACCATTTTCTTGTTCTGAGTGTAGTATCTGAGCTTAAGCTGAGGACTTAGCAGATTAAATCCTGGGTTAAAACCAGTTTCATGTTCCGAATGATCTGTCAAAATTCCAGTAGCGGATTAATCTGATGACACATTTCGAAGAAAACCGTTCTAATATTTCGAGTGGAGTTAAAATTTTTATTTCAAACCATTCCACAAAATTCGTAATTCGTAGGAAAACCATTCTATGCATTATATGAGAGTAATACTAATTAAATCTGTGGACACGCAAGCAGATTTACCCTTAATTTAAAACCAGTTTTGTGGTCAGAATGTAAATTTTCAGTTTTGGATTCATCTGCTGACATATTTTGAAGGAAAACGTTCTCTTATTCGAAGTGAATTGGAGGTTATCTACCACATACCCGCCCGGTGTAAGTAAGAGAAGGTTACTATTTAACAAGGACTCTTATTTTTTTATAGAACGACCCTCCAATTATAATTAACTAAAACTAGACCCTGTTGTCCCTGCATACGTTGTTAGGGAGCAGTATGCAAGTGCTTGATCTGATGACGTTTAGTATGGAGAAGGCCCGAAGATATCGATCTAGGGATTGGTTTATTTATGATTCAACCGTTGAATAACATCCCCAAACTGTTTGGGAATTCCCCCTAAGCAGTGATTGCAATACGCGCACAGCCTCTCACCACTTACTTCAATTCCATCTATGGGCAGAATAAAGAATTGATACAATATGATTCTTTGGTTAATTCGAAGCTGTTTAGTTAGATAGGAAGTATTTTTTTTCAATCATGTCAAACAATGAACAAACAGTTTTCTGAATATTATCATAGTCGATGGTATTTCTTAAGGTAGGGCACAGGTATTTTAAGGTAGGGCATTGCCCCCTAATGCCCCCCCTAGCTACGGCCCTGGCGCTACCTCCTTCTTAGCCAATGTTTTGGACAGCGTAAGAATGTCCTTTGTTAGGTTTCACCATCTGCCCTGATGATGGACACTATAACGCTGTCTGAAACATTGGATAAGGAAGAAGATAGCCCAACACGGCATCTTACCCCAAGTATACTTTTCTTCAGGTGTTGCGACAGAAATCTGACACTATTGCAACAATTTAACAAATCTAAGATGGTCACCGTAGGCTCGTTGAGTAGATTTTATCGTGATAATTGTTTTTTTATTTTTTACATGAATACCGCACAAGAGTCCTAACTGCCCCCGTCTTAAGCCAGTGAGACTATGGCATCCCCAATTGGGGTATGTTGTGAGGCTGAAGGTAGTGGGGAGGGAAGGAGATAGGGAAGAGGAAGGTGGGGAAGTACCTGGCTATTCAGATCTGGTCACCAAACACGGCGAAAGCCACTTCAGGCAACGTTTCAATTCTGAATGGTGGTTTTACACCAGGGCGATACTGAGAGTATTTATTTATTTATTTTATTTATTATTTATTTATTTCAACGGTATACATATACCATAAGAACTGATTACATGTCGCAAAATGAAAAATAATAATACAAAAATAATAATAAAAAAAAATGTTTAACAGATGATTGTGGCATTTGAATTAGAAATGACAACAGATAGACAATTACATACAAAAATCTATAGTACAAAATATAGAATTAATATTGACTGAAAAGGTTTGATAGCATAGCCCTCTTGTACCTACCTTCCGTGCAGTTAAATAGATCTGCAACATCTGCATATCTATTAGTAACATCATGTAACCTAGGTAAAAGGGAGTGTTTAGTGTACTCAGTCTTATTATTGTTACATTTAAACAGGATTTTAGATCGAGTGGTTCTCGTGGGAATATGAAATCTTCCATTCTGGAACGTGCCGCAAATATACTATATATTATTTTAAATGAATAAATTGTGAAATACACAAATTAATCAAATTAAATTTAGAAAAAATGAAATATTTCAACTTTGTATAAACCACTTATCTGATGTGCAAATCCGACCGGTTTCGGAACAAACGTTCCTTCGTCAGGGAAAGCTTATACTCATGTAACCTAGGTAAAAGGGAGTGTTTAGTGTACTCAGTCTTATTATTGTTACATTCAAAAATATAAAAAATAAATTAAAAATACAAATTAAATTTATTTGTCACGCCGGGATTCGATCCCGCGGCCTTCGGAATGCTAGTCAAGCGCCTTTCGTCGAACACAGTTTCGCATGCAACAATTGTAGTAAATGGAATCCTCTACAAAAAATATATATGTATATATTTTTTATTATTGAATAATCTTTTATACATTACAGTTTAGTGTCTTCTTTCGACTATCATACTACATAGACTAATGCCCGTGTTGTTATAGAATATGGATAACATATTATATAGCATGTCTAACTTAGAGACTGACTATTTAATATAACGCAAGTAATGAAAGAAATCTCCCGGGCACGTATTGGGTCTAGTTGGTGGGGAACACATCGCTGGAAATGGCTGTGAAATTTAAACCTTCCCACATTTACGGCATACGCGGGCACTAGCCTTCTGAAACTGTTTTGATATTATACATTACAGTAGATTCCGCTTAATTGGTATACCGGTTTATTGGGTTAGCTGGCTATTAGGGACAAAACCAAAGGAACTGAAACCAAACAAATAAACTGAAAGTAATTTGCATCGGTTATCTGGGAAGCCATTCCGTTTAATTGGGACAAAAGCCGTTGCAAAATATGTCTTAGTAAAGGCATTTTAGTTAAGAGTGCGGTATGCGGCGCGGGTACGGAGATGGGATGTTGCCAATTTGTTCACTTATTTATTAATGTTATTGTGGCATGAAAACTGCCAAATGATTGTAATTTTTAACCATTGTGAATTTTATTCTGTCCGAATCGGCTTGATAGACTAATCAGTATCTATCACAAAATATTATTAAACTATTATACGCAGGTTATACGCAGTTAAAATTTTCAAAAAATCTTTTTTTTACATTTCTGGAATGCATATTTAACTGATAATATTCCCTGAAAATTTCAAATCGATCTGATAAGTATTTTCCGAGATATACGCATATTTGTAAAGACGTCTAGGACTGTTACAAAGTAGGCGGAGTACGGACCGGAGTTGCAGCTGCTCTTTTCTTTATTTGTATTCCTAGGTATAAATGACATCATGAGGGATTCATTTTATACGTGAAGACTAAATCGAGATATTTCTTGTACAGATTAAGTGAACATCATTTCAGATAGTAATGTGTAAACTTCTTCCGAAACTTTAAACGCTTTTTTCTGAAAACCATGTGTTACAAGGCGGTGACCAAGATTCCTAAAAAACGACTCAACCGATCTGTTTGAAATTTTAACACAGCCTTCTCAGATATTAATCGATGGACTAAGATTTCGAATAATTATTTCTATTTTATTTTTTAATTTTCCTGGCTGTTTTGGCCGAAAATTCGATTTTTTTACAAAGTCGCCATTTTGCCAAAAATCAAAATTTTGATTATCCTTTCTGTCAATACCTAGTTTTATCTATTCACCAAAAGAATCTTTTAGGTTTTTTGGTTTCAAATTAATTATACCGGAGAAATCGTGGTCGCTGCCGAACATCTTTTTTCGGAAGACCTTCAGGAGATCCTCTGCAGGAGCACAACAGATCAATATATTTACAAATCATTAGTGCCATTATAAAGTTAGATGTTGCCACTAAATGTATCAATATTTTTGGTTTTTGTAAAATAAAATACCTTTTCACCAAAAAATTATAAAAAAAGTATTTTTTCGGCCTTCTAACTGCGTAAAACCCCTTGGACCGGAAAACATCTAAAAGGCCGCCTGTGCATCAGACGTCATTCTATATACTCTACAAGGTTGGTGTCATTGGTGTACATTTAGATCTGGTGATTGCCTTATTGTTGTCATATTTTATTTCCGCGTTATGAGCGTTTAACCAGCCAGCGGCCGAAAATCCACATTCGTCGAAAGTTGTTCTTATGATCGTGCAGGGCGGTTACAATGAGAAAGATTAGTTATTCTCCGTACCAGCTTATTAAAATTATAACTCAATATCGATTTTATTTCATTCCAAATTTGCTTTTATTTTTACCTACGTCAAAAAATGCTGAAAGGCGTGATGATAAAACTATTAAAATAATGTACTTTTTGTAACTATTTTTTGATTATAAGTATTTATCATTTTTCAATAATGTATAAGTTAAATAAGAATGTAAAAAAAATCTGAGATATATTAGTGTGTAAGAGCGCAAATAAATATACAAACGGACCAATTTTCGTCAAGAAACACACCTACGTATAATACAAAATCTTTTTTGAAAATTTAATAAATCTGCCAACGACCTGATGGTATTAACATTTTTTCTCGAAATTTAAAACATTCGAATGCTAGATAAAAGAACAATCTTTCGAAATCCATTTATAATTTTCTCTGGTAATAAATACCCTCTTAAGTAAATTCATCGGTCAATTTTTAGGAATTTATACCCATTGATTTTGGGGTTATTGACACACCCATACATTGTATGATTCAATGTGAGTTTTTAGTATTTACCGATTTTTATAATATTACCGTAAAAATGTTGGTGATCGTTATAAAAGCATTTGAGTGTTGAGCTACTCCGGTATTAGATATTAGGTATTACGAACCGCCACAGTTCGGGGCGTGCCAGCTCGACTGGAAGATTTAATTTTCATTTTTATTCTTTGAAACATTCTTTGATGGCGAAAAAACTCCAGAACCTACCACTCCACCCCCCACCCCACTCTTGCTACCACCCTCTCCGCCCTGCCGCCATTCTGTACCGGGGATACTCAACATAAGATGCCAAATATAATATTTCTTATGAACTTTTCTCGAAATTAAATTATGTAGATACTCATTCTTACCGTCTCACGTCTCTCCCATACTTTTGGGCTGCTTTTGAGAATTAAATGGGGAGGATAATGTTGGTTCATTTTGGGAGAAGGAAATTAAATAACCCACACTCCTGCCGTAGGTGATCCCAAGTGTACGCTACTTTTGGTAACTTAGCAGGGATGCGCGGGGCAGGATCGAAAAAGACTGGTTTAGGAAGACCTAACATAGACCTTTCCAGCCGGACTCTCTCGACCCATCGGCTTTCACCGCAGTAGGAGGGTTGGAGTCGCACGTCCGTCACTCCTGCGTACATTGACCCCCAAATTCCTACCCACCCCTCGTACCTTTTCCTTCCTGGAACATCCTCTCCTTCCTTTCCCTAAAAAGACCCTCTACACAGCATACCCAAAAATAACATAGATCAGAGGAATTTTTTTCTTCCCGTGTGGAGCCAACGTAAAAAAAAGTATATATAATAGATTGAGATATGTGAAATAACTAAATGTAGACAGAAACGACGAAAAGAATTCAGGTCTCATTACCTAGTGGTTAGAAGCGTTGTCCTGTAAGACAGAGATCCGGTTCGATCCCCAATTGCGATCAATACTTTTTTTTACTTTGTCTTATTCTGTTTCATATTTCGGCTAGATTAATTAGATAGTATTACATTCTTCTCAAAATTATTAAATATTACTTTAAGTAACCATAAAGTTTGGTGTGATGTTCGATTGCCTTCCAATATTATTTGCGACATTTTTTTCCAAAATTTATGTTTCAAAGCTCCATGGCGTATAATAGAAATTACTATACAAGCTGAAAATGGTTGCAAAAACTGATAAATTATTTATTAAGCTGTGAAAATCTTACAGCGCCATTTATTAGCATTTGAGAATTTTAATATCCCGGACACAAAACCGATATCAGATTTAATTTAATTATTTAGGTTTTAGGGCATTTGCCTACGGAGTATCAACATTATAATATTTATAGAATCTGCATTGGGAATTGTGTAAGTGCTAAAAAAGATCGCAGACTGCATAGTTTATGGTTTAGCTATCAGAGAAGTAAAACATAAAGCATAACATAAGATAAAGACAGAGAAGAAAAGATAAAGCCATAGTTATGATAACCACCCATAAACCTATAACCATCAGATAGTCAGTTTCTATACCAAAGGGATCAACACCGTTCCCCAAAGTGACATAACGATATCATACGTTACAACAGACGCGGTATTTCGACTTGCATTGTGAGTTCCAAGAATTGCAATCCTCCTGATAAGGATCAAAAGTGGAATCAATCAGATCGATTGCCTGTCTTTACACACAATTAAGAATATTATCCAGAGGCTCCAAACCAGATGCAGTAGTCATTAGTCGTCACCAGTAGTAGTCACCATTCATTAGTCATTCATTGCAGTAGTCATTAGTCATCACCAGCAGTAGTCACCAATCTGCAATAGTCATTAGTAAGATATCATTTAGATATCATCACAAACGACGTGTATGCGGTACGCCTAGCGTCAAAGACACTAAAATTATTCTGACTTCAATGGAGTCCAGGCCTGAGTTGCTTTCTTAGGGTTACAGGTTAGGTCTTTCTACTAAGTTTGAGAAGCTGTAGACCAAATTACAATAGAGGAGACTAGAATCTTATGTGTCTAGCTTAGTAGCTAGTGTGTTCATACCTAATATTGTGTCGGTATGTAGAATGAGAACACAGAATAAAGAGAATGAGAAGAAAAAATAACGTTCCTTTTATATTGGATTTAACGAAAACCTTGGTTTAGTATGTACATTACATAGACATTTTTATGTACTTCTTCAGGGTATACTTCTTCAAACTCAACTCTGTGATCTCGCACAATATTATGTGCATGTCTAGAGCAAGTGGCTTCTATTAAAGTAATACGTAAAATAAATTGGACACGAACTTCTTTCGAGGAATTTTACCAGTTTAAAAAGGAAGATACATAGATATCTTTAAATTCCATTCCTCAAGACTCCCGCAGTATGTAGCTCTCGAGGGTTAAGGTTCTTGGTAAAGTATGGCATCACAAAGAATTTTGCTTGTAATAAATATTGTGCATCTTTTATTTGCATAAGCCGTAAATTCATTGAAATGTTTATCGTCAACCTATTGCTTATTCCTATTCAGAGGAAATTCAAAGTTATGCTTTATAAGCTTTTCAATAAAGGTAAATTTTCGAAATCGCTGGACAGGCTTAACACAAACATTTTTTTGGAAAAAACCTTTTGTTTTAATTACTGTAAAAGACAATAGTTTGCATTCGTGCCGACGGAAAATACGATAATGCGTGTTTTCACACCGCGACAAAATATCCCCGTCAAAATATCCTACGGACAAAATATCCTCCTACAAAATATCTACTAAAACCTAACCTAACCTAACCTAACCTTACCTAACTTTGCAAGACGTCTGTATTATTTTTGTCCCATTTTACTATTTTTAACCAATATTTAATTGTCTTTACAGGATGTCTGTATTATTTCTGTCCCAATTTTTTGTTAGGTTAAGTTGGGTTTAATTAGGTTAGATTAGGTTGGGTTAGGTTAGGTTAGGTTTTAGTAGATACTTTGTTGGGGGATGTTTTGTCCGTAGGATATTTTGTTGGAGATATTTTGTCGGGGATATTTTGTCGCGGGATGAAAACGCGCGGAACTCCTTATTGGGCCCTACACATAAAAGTTTTTTAAATTTTACACAACTGATAGACAATATTAAACGTACCGATAAACAAACGTTTTTCGATAGAAAAATGGTTTGAACAGTAATTTATAGTCTTTATAGGATGTCTGTATTAATTTTGTCCCATTTTTTTGTTAGGTGAGATAATATTGTTAATTCTAAAAAAATTAAATATGAGATTGGCAAATATGACGGTTTGATTGAAGGTAGCAATTTGCCGAATGTAGAGGCGCCCGTCCGGGTTAGACGAGAGGTTCTGGGTTCGTGTCCCAGTTGCGACCATTATCTTTTTAATTCTTCTGCGTCTTGTTCTCTGTCATATCTTCGTTTAGATTATTAGTGTTATCTTCTTCTTCAATGATATGTTACATTGATGAGAATAACCTTCAAAAGTTATAAAAAGAGAATTGTGCTTTTAAAAAATTGAATCTTTTTAAAATTTGAATATCAATCTGGAATATTTGTTGACTTGATATTATTTTGGTTAAGGCTCTGCAACCGGGCTCGAAAAGAAGAAGATGGAGAGATTACGAATGTTAGAGGAGAGAGCTAACATTTACAGCGAAAAAAATCGATGCGAAAATTGCGAAAATGTTTAATAAAACACGACTCCTTTAAAAAAGAGCAAAAATCTCATGGGCATTGTCTTAAACAGCATTTAAAGAAACACTGTGAATTTTTTCACACATATAACTTGTAAAATAAATTAAACAAACGTGTTTATAATAATTTTTGGTGCATACTTTGCGATTTTTCTCTATCGAGGAAATTTTATATAATTTGCGTTTCGGCTCGGGAAATTTCTAGCTATTATTTTTAAGAATAACATATATATTTTTAAAGAGCTTTAAAACTTACCGTGTTTAAGGAAGATATGTAAGAAATCAGTAGAAATTCGGGTTGCGGCCCTTAAGCCCGAGGGGTTAAAAATATATTTTATTACTGTTGAATCCAAAGGTCCGTCTTCCTAAATTAAATACCGTTTCAAAACCAAAATCCTTTCCAAAAATAATTGATTTATATTCAAATATAAAACAAAAACCATCCATTAACAGTCATTGATAAAAAGCCTCAATTTTCGGAAATGAATTGAAATCACCCCACGCACTAACGGAAGCTCCCGCAAAACGGAATAACACACAAATTCCGGCGGTTTGGGCGCTTTGCGTTTTTTGAAACAAGCGTAGCATAAAAATCCTTTGCTTTTCCATTATCTGTGGATCCCTTTGTCGGCGTTATAATTTCTGGGTATTTTGCATTTTTAGCCTCCATCGGAGGTTCTCGAACAGCTGGCGGTATTTAGTGTTTTTGTTGTTTGCGTATAAAATGTAAAGCGCCATTATTTGATAATATTTTTGTAATGATTTTAAGACCGTGGAAACGGGAGATATTTCGGGAATCTAGACA
Source organism: Limnephilus marmoratus (assembly GCA_917880885.1). NCBI lineage: Eukaryota > Metazoa > Arthropoda > Insecta > Trichoptera > Limnephilidae > Limnephilus > Limnephilus marmoratus. The sequence goes on from OU862931.1 coordinate 31,814,144, forward strand.
TTAAAAATTAACTCAACTACTTTAAATGTTTAAAAAACAACGTGTTTCATAAGAAGTGCTTACTTCTTCGGGGTTTTGCTAAACACTAAACTAAAACTAATAGTTTTAAGTAAATCCTGAAGTCTAAACATTACAAAAAATGTTTGTTTTTTAAACAATAAAAGTGGTTCAAACTAAGTGCTAATTAATTTTTAAATAAATAAAAAGAAAATACTTTGTTTTAAGTCGCTTTATCGATATTTTTTCCGTCTACCGGTTTCGGTACCTCCGTACCTTCATCAGGACTGAATATAAAAATACTAAATTGTACCTCGAAATAAGTTTGTCGTGCGGTCGAAGAAGCAAAAACATGCATTTTTTATAAGAACCTACTTATTTATCATCATTCCCGTGTACCTAAAAATAATGAAGAAGCTTAAGAAAGGGATGTTTGAATTGGACACATAGAGTGGGATGAATGTAGATTGTTAGATGCTCCCAATATCATCACGTTGAAACACCACCATTCAAGATACGAAACATTGCTTGAAATGGCTTTAGCCATATTTGGAGATAACATCTAAAAAGGCAGGTTATTCCCCACCTTCCTCTTACCCATTTCCTTCCCCTCCGCATTACCTTCGGCTTTAAAACTTTTCCCAATATATTTATTTTTACGTTAGCTCCGCTCATGAGTCCTTGGGGAAAATATTTCCCCTCGGGGCCTTTGCCACCTTTGAGGATGCTGTGCGGAGAGTATTTTAAGGAAAGGAAGGAGAGGAAGTTCTGGGAAGGAAAAAGGTATGAGAGGTGGGTAGAAATCTGGGGGAGAATGTGTCGAGGAGTGACGGACATATAAATCTATCCCTCTCGCTGCAATGCAAGGCGGTGTTCCTAGAGATATCTGCTGGAGAGGTCAAAAGGTCTCCTTCACCAGTCTCTCCCGATTCGACCCTCCACGCAGAAGGTGGGCAGACGCATCCGCCGCCAAGACCTAGAAAAACCTCACCCCATAAACCCGAGCACCTCCTCTACCAGACTTAGCCACTTGGGATGATCAATTAATGGTTCCCGGGGTGGCGATATCCGTACCGCCTCCCATTTGGGCTTTTACATAAGTTCGTAATTAAATTACTAACACAGATATTTTTCATGCAATTCTCTACCAATCGCTTCGATACAGAAAATCTTGAACCGCCAATGATATAAGCATAAAAATATAGTAAATACCACGCTCTTATTTTAATTTCAAATCCCCACCTGGAAAATTTCAAAAAAGCAATTAAATTCACAAATATTTCAATGAAGAAGAAGATAACATTAATATTTTTGTCTTATTTCTTACCTGTTATTTTTCATATATTCGTTTAGATTTATTATTGTAATAAAAAAAAAAATCATAAATAGTTTTTTACTGAATTAAATACGATTCCCACTTAGCACAATGTTAGTTACGCCACTGCGCTTTTCCAGTATCAACATTGCATGTAAACTTGCTAAGCGTTTGCGGTTTGCATGTTTTATTGTTATCCCATTACGGTGCGGCTTTGTGGCGCACCCACTACCCACCACTTCTGGGGAGACCAGTGACGTCGCTAATGGATTTCACCGGGACGGGGCAAAACAATTATTTTTTAAATTGTTGTATGGGGAGAGGGCGTGAAGGACAAATGAAAGGTACGAGAAAGTTTTTCGTTTGTTAATATTAATTAAAATAAGTAAGTGTCAAAAGCCACAAGAATTGAAAAAAGATTTTGTGACCTTTCCAATGATACTCGTTTTTCTTCCCAGAAAATAGAAGATTAAAAAAAAATATATGTACGTATCCGTGATAGGATTTAATTTAAGTTTGTTCAACTAACCGAAATATACCTACTCGTACACGGTGTCCGTCACTGAATGCGAAATATTTAAGAAATCTACAATGTCCTTGAGGAGATTTTTCATTAAACAAATTATCCAATTATTATTATTTTGTCATTTAATATTGGATGCTTGTATGGGTACCGCCGCCCAGGGAACCATTTATTGCCAACCTATCATTTTCCTACCCACTCCTTGTCCCTACCTACATATGTGAAGTCGCAAGGTCAGTCCTTTGACAGTCTTCAAAATGACAGCTTCGTTCTATGCTCAGTATCTTGACTTCTTTGATAAATTACGAGTTCCATGAAAACTTTCAAAATTATCGGTGCAAAATGGAAAGTGGAAATTGGACAAGTAGTGACACCATTATCCTGCTTCAGTGAGTTTATACTTCCTTTTTTCCTATCTTCCAGAAAGTTTATAATACCTTCCACACAGCATCCCCAAAGAATTATTTTCGTGGTGCGATCTTCCCTGGGTATTTATTAATCGTTTTCAAAGTTTTTTCTCATTTCTTCCATTACTTTGTTGAATATATCTCCATCATTACACCATTTCACAGGCCAGAACTGTGAGTAAATTACGCTGCGCCCCAATCAATGTATAATCTAAAAGACACCTACAGTAATGCATATTGTCTCTATTCCGCCTATCGAGATACTGCAGTACTAATTAGATGATAGATGATAGACGAGTGCACTCTTTCAAAGCACTTCTTCGCCATCGCATGGGAAGCTTATGTAACAGACTGCACCAATCTAAGAATACCACCACTCAATATGTCTGCCAAAGGACACTCAAAGTGGTTCGCTACGTTTGGTGACTGGCAAAAAAAATCACTGCCATGAATAGCTGCCTGGATGGAGTCCCCCTGATTAAAAAATGTCCTTCAAAATTTACTACTGCATAATTTCCACAAAAAGTGTTTTCACTTCTTTTCTGTTTTTCCGTTGTGCATTATGATTTCGTTTTGTTAATTAAGGAATGTATTTCATTGCGCTATTTTATTTTATTTTATTACTGTTGTGCAACAGAATTATTATTATTACAGTAGAACTTAGTTATCAGCATTTTGGCAGGTGACTCTTCAATAATAATAATGGTTTGAAAGTTCATTTAACAGCACCACTCCCCTCGTCATGCTTTGCTTTGCCACGACGTCTGTTCTTCCTAAATCATGATGTCGACTCCGGCTGTAGTGGTCCGGTACATATAAATCATAGCATCCCAAGAGACATGGGCTATCGATGAAATTGTACCAAATTTTGATAGACAGAATAGAAAGACTTGCTTTCCGTCTAGTTTCTAGACTCACAGAATCAGTTTCCTCAAGTAAGTCAACATGGTGCCTGAACGGATAGGTTCCATACTGCATACCTTGTGAAATAAATATTTTTTATTACATTCTTAAAACTCCGCATTCCGAATTTTTACCGAAATATAACTTTAAAAATGTACGTAATTTTTTAAAGATATTTTCTGTACATTTGAAAAAGTAATTATTGAATCATCGTGAGAAAAAAAAACCGTGAAGTATGTTCCGAAAAAAATAAAAAAACACACCTGGTTCTGTTATTTACATATCAATAATCGGTATTATTCTTATTGAGTCCTGTGAATATATATTTCTAAAGCAATAGCACTTCTTTGTATGAAAATTGTATTGTATGAAAAAAATCGCAGTGTTTTTTTTTTTTAAATGCTCCGTAACTCATGTCGAGAGATTTGTGTTCAATTTTAAATAAGTCATGCTTTATTAAATATTTTCGCTCCCTCTAACATTCATATTTTTTAACACCTTCCTTTCCAGCCATCTTCTTTTTAAACGACTTCAAAAAGGAGGAGGTTCTCAATTCGACTGTATTTTTTTTATTTATTTTTTTTTTTTTTTATGTTTGTTAGCTCAGAACTTTTGACTGGGTGAACCGATATTGATGATTCTTTTTTTATTTGAAAGCTGGTGCTTCCCGTGTGGTCCCATTTTAATTTGATCTAGTTCCGACAACAGCATCCATGAGAAAACCATATAAGTCTTAAATTTGCATTAAGTATGTGCGCGACAAATGGACGAATAACTCAATATCACGCCAACCGATTTCGATGATTCTTTTTTTATTGGAAAGGATGTACTTCAAGGGTAATTTGATGAGAGTTTGGTTAGATTTTGATTATCGGATCCATGACAAATTAACGAAACTCGGCCGAATCTCTTAATATGACCTTAACGTCGCTATGGTCAAATTATGTCTGTCTCATATGAGCAGCACGTTTAGTAGGTTTACCCATATTCAGACAAATTAGTTAGTGTACTTCAGATTCACTAAAAATCAAAAAAAAAACAAAAATTTTAACAAAACAAAAAAACGACTTCAAAAAATGCACTAAAAAGTAAAAAAATAATTTCGTATTCTTCTACAACTTCATAATCAACTTACTTTTTCTAATCATCAATATGTAGGTACGATTGTTATTTTTGGAGCATATTTTTTAACACCTTCCTTTCAAGCCATCTTCTTTTTCTTTTTGAAGGTTTATTACGGAGCCTTAAATATCCCAGCAACCACTAAACACCCTACAACCCAGATAACACAGCCCAAACAGTTTCAGCACTGTATCTCAACCAGAGCAACAGAATGATTTAGGAGGTAGAAACAACCCTGGAGGGGGTGGGTGCTCTGTTCCAGACACCCGGCCCAGCCCCGGGGTGAGCGGTGATCAAAGCGATACACCGTACAGTGTACAGTGTACTGGGTACCCTGTACAGTACCCCCTGAAACCACCCCGGGCGGCCCCGGGTCGGCCTCGGGTTAGGGGCATTAAATGTATCAATTTAAATTACCGAAGGATGTGAGGATTCAATTGGGGTTGTGTGGGATTTAATAAATTAAGATAATACTTTAGTGATAAATCGATTTAGGAGCATAATGAATCTGATATTATTTATGTAACAAAATGGAGTGCGGTATCTTTATATTGTGGGAATAAGTACTGACAAAAATAAGTTACGCGGATTTTTATCACGGGCATCCCAAAGCGGATTGCAACACTGGTTGTCACGGCAATGCCATCTATCAACTCATTCCGGTTTCTGCGATTCTCGATATATAAAACTTATTCTCGTAAACCTTCTTGATTATTTAACGTTGATCGTGTGTATAATTAATTGTTGTATTGAAAATAAACTTAAAGTTTTCTCCGAACCATTCGGAGTTGTTATTATTTAGAACCAGATCAACATATGGCATCCTATTCGTTAAAGTAAGCAAATGACTACGATACTATTAAGCCATAATATGTATAAAAATCTCGTGTCTCGATTAATGGATACGCGCCATAAAATATATTTAAATACATTTGGGAATTAATCCCATTTAAATTAATAATTTATGCTATGGGACTATGGGGGCGCCATCTATGGTGTGACATTGAAATTCAGTGAATTCATGCATTTTCTTACCTCTGTGGAGCAAGCAATTACTTCCGACGTGAGTGTTGGTGAAAGCCAATAGATGTCAGTCCTAATCAAATCATTAACCCATAATTGAATTATTGTTGTGAGGTTTTGGCACGTACAATTAATGTGCAAAATTCATATTCATTGATTCATCATTATTCCTGTTATAAACATCTGTTGAGATTGTGCAATACCGGCTTGGCAAATTCAATATTTGAAAGAAACTAGTACCGTTTGTCTGGACATCGTGTGGAGAGCTGCATTCTCTGAGTGAGTATTGTTTTGTTTTCACTGAGGATTTTGGAATTGCTGTATAATCTGTTTTGTGTCACATAGGGAAGAGTTCATCTTTCATTAATTTACATAGGGTAGTATTCCCTCGTGTCTGGGGCTATTTACACGCCCCTACAATTAATGACCTCAATATTTATTACCTATTGCGATTTAAATGATCATTAAATGTTTGTTATAAGAAATGCTTTGTAATTATTTGTAAGTTCTATAAGTTTCTAAGAGATAGTGGTATGAGTTAATTTATCGACAAAACCCTTGTTTATCTATGTTGGGTTACCATCCACTAGATGGCGTTGTGTTTAGATTTCGCGTCACGGCAACGCGTGCTCGGGTCAACTAGTATTTATATAGATTACTACCCGGATTCGCTAAAGTCTCCATATTTTGTATTCTTGCCTTTAGAGAAAATAAAAATAAAAGTTACAAAAGATGTGTCGATATTACATAAAAACGCCAGAGCTCATTATCCCAGATTTTTTCCTTGATGAGTCTCTACCAATTAAGACTTTTCATGTGATGGTTTGCACTATAAACATATGAGTACCAAATAATATTATTTAAGTACTGTCGGCGGGGGTGAAGTGTTACAACTTTTCAAGGTTTTTTTAATGCCGCAACTTATTTTATTGATGATCTTGACCCTTCATTCAATTAATTTTTTTTTTTTAATTTTGAAAACGTTTTTTTTCATAGTTACGCAATGATACAACCAACCATTATAATATTTGTCGTAGAAAACCGAATAGTTGTTTTTTTAAAGGAAGACAAACATTCCCGGGTTACGAATAACCCAACAATTTTTGAAAATCTCCTACTGCCACCACAGGTAAGCGGAAAATGTTGCTTGTGTCGTGATGGAGGACTTAGCCAGCCGAGGAAACGAACAATCGAACGATCCAAACGCGGTGCCCACTCACCAACTGACCGGTCGCTATGCAAATCTTACAATACTTAGTTTTAATATAGTGCACAACTCTTTTGATAGCCCATTCCTCCTGAAATGATAAGGCTTTTATGTCACCACCTCTTGTTCAAGATATCACATGTCAGAACAGATATTCTAGCACAGCATGGCATAACAACAGTAAAGATCCCCTGACTGTGGTCAGATTAGGGAAAATAGTATATGCCTACTTACACAAATCATTACTAAGCAAAGAGAATGTACCTACCGCCGAATAACAAAATATAAAACACATATTGCATTAAATGCACCAAGGATTAAATTACTTGTGTATGTACACCAGCGCATGAGTACATTAAATGCACCAAGGATTAAATTACTTGTGTATGTACACCAGCGCATGAGTACATTAAATGCACCAAGGATTAAATTACTTGTGTATGTACACCAGCGCAGGAGTACAAAAAATCAACACTGTAAATTAACTCGTTTGATATCAAACTTACAATTAATTACCAACCTATGATTAAAGGCATTTTTAAGACGACTTTGAGTATGAAATTGGCAAATAATGCACAAAAAATTATCATTTTATCGTGATTCTAATTTCGAGGGATTAACTGTCGGGGATCAACTGTCGAATCACCATTACATATATTAAATCATTCTTTAAAGTTTTTTGGGTACCTACCTATATTCACAAATGCTTAGAATGTTAAATTAAGAAATTTCGTACTCACTCTATAAAAATCATTAGCTAAACAAATCATCATCATTTCATAGTATAAAATGAAGTCGCTCAATATATTAATATTTGGATGATTTATATAGCGCCGTTTTTGTGAAAAACCACCTCAAGGGCGCTGTACAAACTTATAATACATTTCTAAAATCTAAAAAACTACAAGCTAGGCAAACAACTTATGGCTAAAAATTGCATACACCGGTTCATTGATCACCGATATGAAAATATATGTACAATATTTTGACCAATGAACGCGATGCTGCCTAAAATTTAACGAAAACAGGACCATACTTACCTGAGAGGTCGCTTGAAATTAACACTGTATATTGTCCATTTAAAGAAATTTAGATAGAGTTCGCACGCAGAGGACATTATTGTGAACACATGTTATTTAATCCTGAAAAATATTTTAATATTAATATGTAATGTATTCTTTGACGAGTGTATTTTGGAAAGTAAAAGCAACATGTAAAGGTGGGTGGTGCAGTAGTACCTATAAGGATTTGATCTTTCTAAATGTGATTCGTCAAGAGACAGATTGATGTGTAAGGAATCGTGTAATTTTAATTCAGTAAGAAAAGTGTGATTAAGACATATCATAGACAATACAAGTATGAAATGTATGTGCGCGTTAGTCTTTTAAACTACGCAACGGATTGTCATACGGTTTTCACCAATAGATAGAGTGATTGAAGAGGAATGTTTATTTGTATAACACATGTAAATTATATTAGAGAAAAGCCGAGAAATTCAAAGAAAACATATTTTTGTGCGATTTAAAACGGCTGGCGGGCCGTACAATAGTCACTTTTGAAATTCGTTCTACGGAAGAAATTGGAATATAGATGTCTATGAGTAGGTATTTGATTTTCCCTTTTCAAATATCCAGTGTTGCATCGCAAGCATTGTATAATTAGTGGCGAGTTAATTAGTATGCTTATTAAAGTAGAGAAAAGCCGATAAATTCAAATATTCAATTCAGGCAGCGGGCAGCGGGCAGCTGGCAAGCGGGTGGTGTGGATTTTATAAAGTTTGGGTAATGGCGTTGTGTTTCGTTAGCCACAGCAACGTGTGACCGGGTCTGCTAGTTAATAATAAATAAATAAACTTTTAATGAAATGCTAGAACCTTGAAAGAAGGGCTTCACAATCGCAGATGTGAAAATAGTCTAAAATTAGAATCAAAAGCGGTCACTTTCTCAGAGTCCTAATTCAATTCAAGAACAAACAATTTATTTCCAAATTACAAGAGAAGCAGACCCGTTGGATTTTGAGTCACCCTTCCCCCTTCCCATCCGCATCCATATCCACAACATGTATCCACGTTTAATCCGTTCCCACATATAACACGGGCTATGTTTGGTCATGCGGAACACGAGATATCAGAATACCGCGCAGCCAACATTGCAAACAAACCTACCAACCAATACATACATGGATGTCATTTACGTATAATATTATATTATCTGTGTATGTATTGCACACAGTGACGTCACTAGGACCTTTGTTTGGGACACTAACGGGTAATGTACTGCTTTTATCTTCGCTATATTCTGGGCTATTAATATATGCCCATAGACAGCAATGATTATTCTGGAGTATGTATTTGTTTAGAATGTACCTACATAACATTGGACATGAACTATGAATACATACATGTATTATAATAATGAAGTGTATTGGATTTTGACATGTATAGAGGGTGTAATAGCACTACCCGATGGATACTAACCGACAAAACATCCCCCAACAAAATATCTACTAAAACTTAACCTAAACTAACCTAACCTAACCAACCTAACCTTACATAACCTAACAATAAAATTTGGATAAAAATAATACAGACATTCTGCAAAGTTTTTGTCTTTACAGGATGTCTGTATTATTTTTGTCCCATTTTTTGTTAGGTTAGGTTAGTTTAGGTTTTAGTAGATATTTTGTTGGGGATGTTATATCGCGGGATGAAAAGTCTCGGAACCATTCTAACCAACGATTTTGGTGTAAAAAATGTGTTCGTCATTTTGTGGTCCGATGATATACTTTTTCAATTAAAAACTGTAAAAAATATGTTTCCATCACACGTTGCAACTAAGTAGTAGGGTATTGCCTAGCGGGCTCTCAACCTCGTTCTTGCAGCACGGTAACACACGAAACAGAAAGCGTATCACATGATCCCGTCGCATGACTGTAATGAGTTTCATCAAATTTTCCTAACAGCAACGTTCCTATTTCCCTCAATGCCAACTCATAACTCATTAAAACGGATCCCATTTGACACTAATTCAAATAACTAAGTGCAGGTTCATCATTTTAAAGATGTCGTAGTCCTCTCTTACCCCTAAAATGCCTAAAAATACTAAGTGCGTAGCGACAATTATCAATTCCAATTAAATTTAGACCAACAATTATTCAAATCGAAATTTTATTTTTATTTTTTAAAACTCAATGAGTAAATCCTCAAATTGTAACATTGAAGACAATATTAGCGACTATGAAACAAAAAATGTGAAATCAGAAAAATAATCAAAAAAACATTCTGTTCCATCAAGAAATTGAATCCAGTAGGTACAGAGTATTTTTCTGATTTTTCTGTTTCACCTTTTTCGAGTCGTTAATATTGTCTTTTATTATTTACTAGCAGACCCGGCCACACGTTGCTGTGGCTAACGAAACACAACGCCATTACCCAACCTTTATAAAATCCACACCACCCGCTTGCCAGATGCCCGCTGCCCGCTGATTGAATTGAGTATTTGAATTTCTCGGCCTTTCCCTACTATAATAAGCATGTATTATTCGTATAAACCTTCCTCTTGAATCACTCTATCTATTGGTGAAAACCGCATGAAAATCCGTTGCGTAGTTTAATTAAAAGATCTATGCGCACATACATTTTGAGCGACTTCATTTTTAAACGACTTCGAAAAGGAGGAGGTTCTCAATTCGACTGTATTTTTTTTTTTTTTATGTTTGTTACCTCAGAACTTTCGACTGGGTGAACCGATATTGATGATTCTTTTTTTATTTGAAAGCTGGTGCTTATATCACGCCAACCGATTTCGATGATTCTTTTTTTATTGGAAAGGATGTACTTCAAGCGTAGTTTGATGAGAGTTTGGTTAGGTTCTGATTATGGGATCCATGACAAAGTAAAGGCACTCTCCAATTCTGAAGAACAAATTTACGATACTCGGCCGAATCTTAATCGAAGTAGTTAGTGTACTTCAGATTCACTAAAAATCAAAAAATAAACAAAAATTTTAACAAAACAAAAAAACGACTTCAAAAAATGCACTAAAAAGTAAAAAAATAATTTCGTATTCTTCTACAACTTTATAATCAACTTACCTTTTCTACTCATCAATATGTAGGTACGATTGTTATTTTTGGAGTCGGTGTCAACCAAGGTACCCGCGGCCCGGCGTGTTCATTTGACAGCTCTTCTCCCGCCGACACCGACTCCAAAAATAACAATCGTACGTACATATTGATAAGTAGAAAAAGTAAGTTGATTATGAAGTTGTAGAAGAATACGAAATAATTTTTTTACTTTTTAGTGTATTTTTTGAAGTCGTTTTTTTGTTTTGTTAAAATTTTTGTTTATATACTATAATATGTAATGATTTGAATTTATTAATATTCATACCTTCTAAACTACTTATGCAGTTTGTCAGTAGGTACATAATGACAACATTCTATGCAATAACAGTACATTTTAAACAAATTAATAATTAGATCAATTAGTAAAATATAAATGTAAATATGTAAATAGCAGCCTTATATAATAATATAAATAAGTTCAATTGAACAGTCACATCAATAGTAGGGAATGCAATCTCGACTCGAGATCGCAAATTCGAGATCTCGCGAGATTAGAAATTACAATCTCGCGAGATCTCGGAATTTTCGGGATCTCGTTAGGGAACGTACCCATACTAAGTGACACGTTTAGGGGGGGGGTCTTCAAAATGTCACGCTTGGTACAAATGAGCGGCGGCGGGCTTAGGTTTTTGGTCACCGGGGGGGGGGTTAAAAATTGCAAAAAGTTGGTCACGTAGTATGGGTACGTTCCCTTTATTAAAAAAAATATATTATTTGAAAGAAAACAAAAACCTTTATTCTTTAATATTAGTTAAGGAGATTAGAAAGTAATTACGGGTGATTTTGAAAGTAACTTCTTAAAAAACAAGTGTATTAAGGGTACTATCTTTTACCGGTAAACGACTACTAAACTCAACATACACTTGATCTGGATTATTTTTCGACATTTTAAGGTATAACAACGTAAGAATCCAAAAATTATGTTGGTTTAACTCACATAAACAATAAAAAATGCATAATTTAAGAAAAGTAATGACCATAACTGCACAACCAAAACAAACAAACGGCTGCCTGCACGCACGCAAGTATCTCTTTCTCACTCACTCAACACAGTTTTATATTATCTGTCCCGCTTATATTATCTGTTTTATATTATCTGTCAGCCGTCGCAAATATTCGTAAACAGTCGGGATAGTTTTCTTTCTTCGATCGCCACTCCCGCCCGACCGTCAGTCAGTCAGCGCACCACTCGCGCCCCGAGTGGACGTGTGTAGCGTCGCTGACTACTGCCGCCCTATCCCGTCGATCTCAAACGGGATCTCGTTATATTATGCTTCGGGATTGATCCCGAAAAATGTCACGAGATCCCGCGAGATCGGGATTGCATTCCCTAATCAATAGTTTCATATATGTAGGTAATGATTAAATAGTTTCGTTATGTTATTTTTTGTTTCATTCTTCAGCTTGCTAATAAAAATAAATCATTATTAAATTAAATTATTTTTTAATTTATGTGGACAATATTAGCGAAACACAATCGAAAATCTGAAACAGAAAAATCAGAAAAAGATTCGGTCACACCTAGGACTCGACCCAGGACATACGCCTTACCGGAGCTCTACCATCGGAGCTAATTTGCCTCTATCCAATTCGGTCATATTTAATTGTATCGTAACTTCAACTGAGAACTACCTACATTTTCTTCATTTTCTTAAGGCATATTTTTATTGGCTGCTATCTTTATGAATGATTGCAAGATTCAAACCCGAACTAAACGCTATCTAGATAGTTACTGTTTTCTCGGATATATTTATTTAATATTCAAAATCTTTTGACATTTCTGTAAGTCTCGGATGAATATTTATTTTTTAACTTTGAGTAAAACGTCAAATTGTAATATTTTAAGTAATGTAGACAATATTAGCGAAACTCAATCGAATTGAAACAGAAAAATCAACAAACAATCATACATAAAGATAGCTGTCGATAAAATTATGTCTTTGAATAATTTAATTTAATTTAATATATCAATAAAAATCTAAATGAAAATATGAAAGAGAACAAGACACAGAAAATAGAAAAAGACAATGGTCGCAACTGGGACTTGAACCCAGACCTCATGTCTAACCGGGACATGCGCGTTAGTCAATTTCGCTATTGCCACCTTCTGTCAAACCGTAATAACCGCAAATTTTAGTATTAATAATCTATATAAATAAAAATGAATAATTTGGAAAATTCTTTTTTTTTGTGTAAGTTATTATCAGTACATGGTTTGTATAAAACTACTGGTGAGCTCTGGCATTATGAAATTTATATGAAAACATTGCAATAGGTGGCATGCGAGCTGTTTGTAAACTGAATGTACCGGAATAAATGTATGGAATGCGGGAGGAGGGAGGGGAACTCGGGTAAAGGGTTTGCTGAGGGGGTGAAGGGAACCCGAGAGGGGGGAGGGGACTCTGGGAGGGTGAGGAGAACCCGGGAGAGGGGTTCGCGGGACGGAAGAAAGGGGGGAGAGGAGTGGGGAGAAGGAAGATGGAGGAGGCGGAGTGGGAAGGCGAGAGGGGAAGGGGATGCGAGAGAGGAAGGGGTGGCGGAAGGGGAGGCGGAAGGGGAACGGGACGAATGGGAAAGGACACGCACGGAGAAACAATTTCTTTATTAAAAGGCACAGCAACGCATGCCGGGTACCAGCTAGTATTATTTTAATAATGATTGTTGCCAATAAAAAGGGTAGTTGCCCATAATATGGAAAAAGAATTAGTTGTAGATAATATTGTTAATTCTAAAATTTGAAATATAAGATTGACAAATATGACGGTTTGTCAGAAGGTGGCAATAGCGAAATTGGTTAACGCGCATGTCCCGGTTAGACGAGAGGTCTGGGTTTGAGTCCCAGTTGCGACCATTGTCTTTTACTATTTTTCTGTGTCTTGCTCTCTTTCATATTTTCATTTGGATTATTATTGTTATCTTCTTCTTCAATGATATATTACATTGAAGGTAATAACCTTCAAAAGTTATATAAAAAGAGTTTTCCTTATAAAAAATTGATAAGAATATGCTCTAAGAAAACGAAGATAATGTTGGTAGTTCTTTGTCGAAGAATTATATGCGTATGCGTAGTTAAATATGACCAAATCGGAAAGGGACACATTATCTCGGTTGGTGGATCTCCGCCCCGGCACGGCATTACTTTTTAATGCATCCAGTACAACACTACACAAGCAAAAGTTTCTTTAAGATGATTTACATGTAGCTAATAGCCATGTATTAATATTGAGAAAAACATTATAATTACGTAACAAAAAGATTTTTTTTAAATCGATACTTTCTCGCTACCTACCTCTAATCTGTTCCACCTTGGGTAACGTCTACCGGCTTCTGAAGCCTCGGAACCACTGATCCGCAAACACATACGCCCTTCAAATAATCTCATACGAGATTATCATAATCTTATTAAATACATCAAAGGGATGAAATTGCGGCTCGCTACCAGCTATAGGAGATATCCACTTTGTAATAATAATAATTACTCTCAGCGTCCTCGCTACGTGTTTACACGCCTTCCCGGTATCTCGGAACACCTGTTGACGAGATGTGAAGATGGTATATTACCTCGCGTCGAAACTTCGGAACACGAACAAGGAAAGTTTCGTAATAACAACTTCCCTACTGGTAAACTGATACGTGAGATCCTCAACTTCTGACTAGTAATTATAACCCGGCTTCGCCCGTGTTTTCACACTATTTTTATATATCTACGTCATTTTGCACGTCGCCTTTAATACCTTATAATGGTGCTCTGCGATTCATGTTGGTTCTTAGTTCGTATTTTCGAAAATGTGGATTGATTTCTTTCAATAATTTCATCATCATCATCATCTTCTTCCCCTTATCCTATTCGGGTCGGGGACCCACTTCATCGACAAGGCTCCTCCATGCGTCCCTGTCTTGTGCTGCTTGTTCGGCATCCGTCCATTGCAGCCTCATCCTCTCCTCACACAGTTTCTGGAGTTGCCTCGCTCAACTGTGTCTGGGGCGGCCCACTGGACATCTACCCTTTGGAATCGCACTCAGTATTTTCCTCGAAATATGGTCATCGGACAGTTGCGATTTTTCTATGAAGAGTAGCAGTGGTTCGATGTTTAGATCGTCTCGGATCGTCTTGTTTCTTAAATGATCCCATTTCGCAACCCCTGCCACTCCTCTCAAGTACTTACTCTCTTTATTTAGCATCAATATCTGGTGGCCATAAGTGTAGGGTAGGTATACAGTTTTGAACACTGCCATCTTTTCTTGATACTAAGCTTGGCTTTCCTTATCACTGAGCTGAAGAGAGGATGTAATACACCGCTTAATAATAATTTAATAAATTTTAATATTATTTACATTTTTTTATGAATAAGGTAGAGTACGCAGAGACTATGTGCATTTAAATGCAATGCAAACCTCTGCCTGGTAATTATTGCCTACGCGGCTTCAGCTGAATTTCCTCAAACTTTATTCGAAATATTTTTGCTTACCACACAATTGAAAAAAAACAATCTGCGGTCTTTGGTTTTGAAAATAGAATATGCTTAGTTCCTACCGGGATGTTATTTATTCAGTTCCCGCCTTTCTCTAAACACACCTTGCTGGAAAAATATTTGAAATTTCGAACAATGGCAAGAAAAATAGCTAATTCGAGTGCATTTGTTTTTGAAAAACAGAAGAAGATTTGGAACTACATACCTTGGAACTCAGTTTTTGGTGTTTTTCGCTTACACAATCTCGTTTTTTAAACTAAAATATCTCTAAAGTAAATAATATAAATATAAGGTATCGCTGTGGAACCATATTTAGATTTTGTTGTGTGCTTCTTCGCAGAGATACAGTGGTAAGTGATGGGTTATCCTTTTTCCTTGTGTGCCTTGTTTTTCCTCCACACATTATCACCCAACTCCAGCAAACACCATTTCGTCGCGTTTCGTTCTTTAGTATTGAGAGTCCATTTTCAAGTGAATCCATAGCTGTAATTCGTAAGAAGTTTCGAATGCAACATGGGGTCTTGTTTTTTATCAAATGATTTTTTAAAGATATTTAAGAATTAAAATAATATGTTTCGTTGGCCTAGAAATTTAAGACGAAAGCTGACAAGTTTATAAAACTCACCATTTGAGAGTTTTGCAGATCAATAGTGTAAATCAGAATAAATTTCCTTTTCATGTAAAAGCCTACTTGGGCGTAAATAAACATAAATAAATAAATAAAACAGCGACTTGCACCGCAGTGGGAAAGATGAATTCATAAGCCCGTCTCTCCTGAATACACTGAACCCTAGATGCCTACTCACTCCTGTTCAACAGCTCGGCTGTGGAACGATTTGCTGGCCTCCCTCCTACAATATGGATCTTGAAGAGTTCACTCCTTCCTTTCCATAAAAAGACCATCCACACAGCTTCCTTAAAGATGACATAGGCCCTGAGGGGAATTATTTTCTAGAATCTCAAGGCCCCCCGTGTGGAGCTAATATAAACACTGTAAATCTAGAATCTCTTCTAAAACTCTTTAACAAAGTGCAAATATACCTACATTTTTTTCTAAATTTACTTACCCACTTCGGGTTTGAACCCAAGATCTCTGGATTCAGAGATTTATCTAGAGAGTAGCTACATAATTAGTTATTAAAATAAGAAAGGAACGTTGAATAATGCATTAGTAATTATTTGTCGACTATCGTCTATCTGCATAATTTTAATATAATATGTTTTGTTCCCAGAGTAAACGCAATACTCGCCTATAACTGCAACTATTGTCAATTGATTAATCTGCAGGCTGTTTAATTAAACCAATGTGCGGGTGAAATGATAGGAATGCCAAAGCAAACGATTTTGATTGGTCAATTAATTGGAAGTGTAATCCAATCAGTGTTCGCGTTGTTTCGGACACCGACGTGCTTGCCGAATTTCAGGGGCTCGGGATTCCTGAAACACGAAATCGGTAGACTAGACGCCACATACCTAAACCACATAGTATATCGTGACGTAGCTATGTTATACGAGGGTACTTATTTATACTGTTAAAATTATCCTACTGTTGAAAGTTGGATGGTATTTAAAAAAAAACGCGCGAAAATTACCTTGATGAGTTCTGGTCAAATATCGATATGAAAACATGGCGATTGTTTTTTTTTGCGATTATTTTCTGTTATCCACACTATATATATTTGTATACTACACGATAATACCGTAAGAACTTTTTCCAGAATAGCTAACTAACTAAAAAAAATGTTGTTCGTTTTTGGGGTGTTATGCCATGTTACGCTACCTCCTCCTTTAGCCAACGTTTCGGACAGCGTTACAGTGTCCATCAACAGGGCAGATGTGTAAATATTTGTGGAAAAATGTGTGCTTAAGTACTTCGAAGCAATACCGTGTTGCCAGCTCCACTCCACTGCGAGCTGGAATTACAGTATAGGTAGGTACTTGAAGATGGTTTTCTGCATTTAGCTTTGGTGTAGCCGTCAATTACCGGATACCAAGAACTATTGAGCTTAGCTCCGTCGTCTCTATTAATGTTAAAAGGATTTTTATGAATTTCGATTGCCTCTGTAATTAGGCGTGCTCTATAAGTTTTGGGTTTTCCCAGGACTTCAGGAACAAATCCAAAGTAATGGCCGGTAAATGCTCGGCGATTGCCAATTTTTCAGGGTGGCCAAGTTCCGATATCCTTTTGGAGATCGTCCGTTCTGTCTGGCCCACATAGACCTTATCACATCCGGAACAGCTGAGTTAATGTACTCAATCTAAAAATTAAACTAAAAAATTATATAAAAATCATGCATTTTGGAAATAATTGTCAAAAATATATATTCATACGAATATAAACTGATTTTATTATTTCTACACAAACCTGAATACTTACCCAACATAAAAACATACAATTCAAACGAGTTTGCAAAAAAATAATAACCTATATACCTACTCATTTTAAAACGTAAACGTAACTTTGACCTCTGCCAAAAGGTCACCCACAAATTTCATAGATAATTTTCATTATTTGTTTTTGGGGTGTTATGCCATGTTGCGCTACCTCCTTATTTAGCCAACGTTTCGGACAGCATTGCAATGTCCGAAACGTTGGCTAAAGAAGGAGGTAGCGCAACACGGCATAACACCCCAAAAACAAATAACGAAAATACTTTTGGCCGTGAAAATCTAAAAACGTATATTTATAGAAGATTATTCAAAAATAACTCAGAATACCTACAATAATCAAATAATTCCTAGGCCATAGATTGATATTGGCGTAAGCCATTCTGACCTTGTCCTTCATACCTTTTCTTTATACATAAGGGTTAAGGCTGTGTATAAATATTTATTTTTTAAGCAATGGAGTACCCAATTTCATCTTTTATCGTTGTATTAAATTAACTAGGTTCTGTAAAACATCCAGACGTAATAAACGTTTGCTAATTACAAACTTGCTTTACAACAAACTGCACATTAGGTACTACACGTTGCTCTGAAACTACTTCCATTACCTAAAGTACTCATTTTTTACTCTTATATTATGTTTGCACTTCTTGAACTCCTTTGCACAACTTTAAATGATAATAAAACTATAACCCTATTTGTACTGTACCTGCTTATATCTTTATGTTCAGTTTTTTTTATGTTATGTACTGTAAGGGTAATTTAATACTCCTGAACAACTTGCCTATAATAATGCATAAGCGTAAAAGCCTTCAACGCGTTTATGTATAAATAAATATTTTTTAAATAAATTTGACCGGTCAGTGGCTGTGTTGGCATCGCGTCTTGGTTCCATTCAGGCATCGTGAACTCAATTCCTCGGCAGGTTAAGTCCTCCGTCACGTTAGAAACAATATTTTCCGCTTACAGTGGTGGCAGAAGGAGATTTAAAAATTATAGTCAGGTTATTCGAAATCCTGGAATGTTTGTCTTTCCTTAAGGCTCCGCAACCGGGCCCGAAAAGAAGAAGATGGAGAGATTACGAATGTTAGAGGAGAGCGCTAACATTTACAGCGACAAAATCGATGCGAAAATTGCGAAAATGTTTAATAAAACACGAGTAGTTTAAAATAGATCAAAAATCTCGCGGGCATTGTCTTCAACAGCATTTAAAGAAACACTGTGAATTTTTTCAAACATATAACTTGTAAAATAACTGGAACAAACTTGTTTTTAATAATTTTTGAAGCATACTTTGCGAGATTTTTCTATCGAGGGAATTTTATATAATTTGCGTTTCGGCGCGGGAAATGTCTAAATATTATCTTCAAGAATAACATATATTTTTTAAGAGCTTTAAAACTTAACGTGTTTAAGGGAGATATATGTAAGAAATCGGTAGTAATTCGGGTAGCGGGCCCTAAAAAATTAATTTATCGTACACTCATGTTCGGAGCGATTCTGGTTTCCAATGCAAAATGTGTGTGCTTTTTAATGTAATAGATTTGAATTGAAACTGCTAAATTACAAGAGCGTCTCTTCGAGGGCTCAACTGGAAGATTAATCCCACATTAGACGAATAAGATTTCGGATGTTGTGCTCTATCCTAAATTGTATTTAAATGTGTATTTAAAAACTAAAATGGCTAGAAAAATTAAACTAGAATTAGCAAAAGGTAGTTTTAATGGTCTTCGTTCTTTTCATATATAAATAAATAAATAAAATCGAATCAAAAACCAAATCAAATTCAAATGACAAAAAAAAAGCCTTTTCAGATAAAAGAATTAAAATTATGATTTTTTCCTCCAGAAAAGAGATAAAAAAAACTGTCACAACGTGAGAGACAATAATTTATTATAAACACTTTAGAAATTTGTGGATAAATTTTGAATACCAACTTTGAATTTGCATTTTAAATGTTTGAAATGGTGTAAATGCATACGTCGACCCTTCATAACACCGTATTTAATATTATCTGCAATATTACAACACTTTAAGTATGAAGTTTCCTCCCTTAGTTACGAACAGTTAACATGATTTAGAAACCTGGTTAGGGGGATGGAACTTGTAGGCAGTTGTTGGAGATGAAAATAGGGTGGGGTGATTAGATTACAAATAATAATAGGTAATAAAACACTATACACCTCTCAGGTTTAATATTTTATGTTTTCCACTACACCATACATATCAAAAGTTGGACACATAGAAGACACATTCAAGTAGCCCATTTTATAGTGGGGAAATTTATCTCGAAATCAGTGTATTAAATTATGAAAGTAAGGGGTGTAGACACTTCTGTACCTACACTTATAATATTAATTGTATTGCCATAAGAAATAAAAGAAGAAAAACATTATTAACAGACTTATTGCCATGCGCACTTCAATCAATTGATTACGAGATAAAAGAAAGTCAAATCGTGAAGCTATTTTGTAGTAACCTAAATTTTAGGCTTCAAATATGAAATGTTAAATTGATTTTTATTTTATGACTAACTGACCCGGCCAAGCGTTGCTGTGGCTAACGAATCACAACGCCATCTACTGGATGGTTACACAACCTATTATAAAAACACCGCCATCTATTAGAAACTTATAGAACTTACAAATAATTACAAAGGATTTTCCTGTAACAAACATTTAATTTGCAATAATAAATATTTAGGTCAATAATCGAGATAAAAACTATCCTATCTTTTAAGATGGACCAAATTACACACAGTAAGCCAAATTTCATCAAAATCTGTTAATTAATTTCTAAGTTTATCTCGAAAAAACGTCGTGACGCGAAATTTTCATATATACAAAGGTAGTTCTATGTTTCATAGGTGAGTAGGCACCTATGAAACATAGAAACAATAATCGAGATAAAAACTATCCTATCTTTTAAGATGGACAAAATTACACACAGTAAGCCAAATTTCATCAAAATCTGTTAATTAATTTCTAAGTTTATCTCGAAAAACCATCGTGACGCGAAATTTTCATATATACAAAGATAGTTCTATGTTTCATAGGTGAGTAGGCACCTGCACACGTAGATGGTTTTAGGGTACAACTAATATAAAATTGCTATTTATTCATGTGACGAACAGTCTGGTTTAGTGGTAAAGCATTAACCAATAATTTGTGACTAGTAGACTTCCCATAATGTTGATTCTCCAACTTGACAGGTCACAACAGTCGCAATGCTCATATGCTTTGGCGGAATAAAAATGTACTAACAAACACGGCTACCATCTTTACAGGATCGACAGGAAGTTTACATTCAATTAAATTTAATGATAGATGAAATGCAGAGTGGTCGAGTAAAAACAGAACTTCGCTACGCTCAGTCAATTGCGAAAATACTATTGGAATCTAATATAACTTCCTACACAGGCAAAAAACGCGCACAAGTATCAAAACAATAAATGTTGTAGCAAAAAACGTGTTGGATTCTTTGATTATTAGAAACTGAAAAATTCTGAAAAGCTACAAATTTTTTTTGGCATAATTTTAAACCCCGACGCAAGGAGCGGTGTTATAAGTTTGACCGCCATCTGTGTGTCTATCTGTGGCATCGTAGATCGTAGCTTCTAAACGAATGGCCGATTGTGAGGCGTTTTTTTTTTGTTTGAAAGCTCAAGTGATCGAGATGGTTCTTAGCTACAATTCATGAAAATCTGTTTAGATGTTTCACGGTCATTAGCTCTTTTTTGTGTCGGGGGTTGCTTAAAATTTTGAAAAATTTTACCAAAGCTTTTAACTCAAGGTTAAACCGGGTGACATTTTGTCCATAATCCCCAATTTCCTCTCTGGACACTAAGGCAAATATTTTTAACGTAATGTAGATATCGATTAGCCTGTCAGTACGTTTTGCTTTTTTGATAAGTGGCTTCTTAATGGAGTTAGGACCTTACAAACATCCTTAAAATTGCCTGGTTCGAACACCATTGATAGACGTTCAGTATACAAACTAGACAAAGTATTTTTAAAAAAACTCTTCTAATAGGTAGATACAATTGGTAAAAAAAATCTTAAAAATCAGTCAAAATTTGAAGTAGAAAAATGGGGAATACAAAATCTCGATTTTGACGATTTTACTTAGGTGTAATCAGCCTGAGGTGCAATTGTTCCTTACGCTCGGTGTTCATGGGGTTACAGCGACAGTGACAGGCATAGTTTGATAAATAATCTTTTATTGAAATTTATCGGCGACCATCTTTCCTCTTAGATAATGTCTGAAGAAAGACAGATTATTATATTTTCATCCCAAACCTGGACGAAACCGGATGGCCGACAAAATAGATGGTAATCCTCTGACAAAATATTCTACGTACAAAACATCCTCCAACAAAATAAAACCTAACCTAACATAGTCTAACAAAAAAATGGGACAAAAGTAATACAGACATCCTGAAAAGACAATAAATTATTGCTCAAAAATAGTAAAATGGGACAAAAATAATACAAACATCCTGAAAAGACAATAAATTATTGCTCAAAAATAGTAAAATGGGACAAAAATAATACAGACATCCTGAAAAGACAATAAATTATTGCTAAAAAATAGTAAAATGTGACAAAAATAATACAGACATTCTGAAAAGACAATAAATTATTGCTCAAAAATAGTAAAATGGGACAAAAATAATACAGACATCCTGAAAAGACAATAAATTATTGCTAAAAAATGGTAAAATGGGACTAACAAAATAGAGTCAACAATAATTTATTGTCTTAACCCGTTTAATCACAGGAGACCATATTTGTCCCAAAGCACATAGGTCTCATATAAAACGCTGTAACTCCCTTACTATCATAGTTAGAAATATGTTCTAATCGGTGTTAGAAAGGAAAAATACCACGCTTTATATTCCAATCTAAAAAATAGCTGCCAAAAAAGTAAAATGTACACTTTTATGTACACAAAGTTTTGAATCGCAAATTTAAAAAAAAAATTGAAAATTCGGGAATTTTTTAAAAATTATTTTTACATAGAGCGAAAAAAACAATAGGTTACAATATTTGTTTGTTGTACATTTGTCTAATAAAACATGCATAAATTTTTATTTTTTTTTATAATCACTAATTATCAGTAACTTTAGTTAGAAAAATGTGTGTATGCAAAATTTTTATAATTAAAAAATATATGTTTATTTCCAATCTATACTTTGAAAGCGTATTTCATCACTTTTCTAAAACAGTTTTTGGTTTTTGAATGTGCTCAGAAGCATTCCAAATATTTGCATTTTATTGTAAAGCGAAAATATTTTGACCATCTGAAAAAAATGCCAAATTTTTGAAAGGTTAAAAGGATTTCTGTATTATTTTGGTCCTATTTTTTAGATTAAGTTAGGTTAGGTTAGGTTTTAGTAGATAGTTTGTTGGAGGATGTTTTGTCCGTCGGATATTTTGTTGCGCATATTTTGTCGCAGGATGAAAACGCACGGAACTAAACCGGACAGTAAAATTAGTAATAAACCTCAATGTTTAGATAGAATAACACAAAATGCAAGTAAAAATGGATGAAGTGGCCAACAATAAATTCTCCCCAAATTATGGTCATAAAAATCCTGATCAATTTGAATTATTACTATCAATCTCGAGTCAATGGCATAATGAATGCGAAAGGGAAACGGGACATTAGCTCGCTAAACATGTTCCCCCATGTCACCCCGTGTCATCCCTTGTAACGGTGGGGTGCAAACTCACCCCGTGTTTCGGTACAAAGTGCCTTGACACAATGCACCCCGCGCCACCCTATTTAGCGGGGAAAGCGGGGCACATCTGCACACTTATTATCACAAGTTAACACTCGTGATAACTGCGTGACGTGCTTTATCTTGGACTTAATGTCTTTAAACTTCAAATTTCTGGCGTATTTTGTCAGTAGGTAAAAATATTTCCGCTTTGCAATATAATCAAACAAATTGAAGATACGATTTTAGATTTTCACGGCCAAAAATTATTTTGTTATTAGTTTTTGGGATATTATGCCGTGTTGCAACACGGCATAATACCCCAAAAACTAATAATAAAACAAATTGAATATTTATGATAGACATGATCGTATCCGAAAACTAAAAACTGTTCAAGAAAGGTGATGAAAAACGCTTTCAAATTGTGTTATTATGAATAACCATGTAATTTTTTTTAATGCAAACTTTAACTTTAAAAATGGCTCACCTTACATTTTTTCTTACTAAAATTACTGATAATGAAAAAAATTAAGAACACATACATATTTTTGTCATTTCATGAGAAAAAAAACTTTTAAAAATTCCTGTTTCATTTTTTTTTTCGAATTGTGGTTGAAAACTTTGGTATCATACGTTGTTATTGTTTATGGTTAACTTTTAGATTTGAATATAAATCATTTTGTTTTCTCTTTCCAATACCGTTTATATCGAACTTCTCACTATGATAGCAAGGGAGACAATTTCTATGAGAACTGTGTGAGCTGGGACAAATATGGTCTCCTGTGATTAAACGGATAAAACTAATTATGACTATTAGGGAATTTACAATTTGGGAGGCGGGAATGGGTACCGCCGCCCCGGGAACCTTTATTAGATAACCATTACCTCTGCCATAGGTCACCCCAAGTGGTTCGTTACATTTGGTGATTTAGCAGGGGTGACCGGGTTCATGGGGTGAGGTTTGTCTAAGTCTTGGATGACCAGGATACACTGAACCCCAGATTCCTACCTACCCACCCCTTAAACCCTTTTCCTTCCCAGAACTCTCCTCTCCTTCCTTTCCCTAAAAAAAACCCCTCCACACAGCATCCCCAAAGATGATATAGGCTCTAAGGGAAATTATTTTCCTCAGGGCCTCCTGTGTGGAGCTAATGTAAAAAAATAAAAATAAAAAATAAAAAAATAAACATTAGGAGAAAGACCTCGATCAGTGTGAATATTCACTGTAAAAACACTTTTCGAAATCTATATTTTCAAGATATAGATAGTATCTACCGCACAAAAGTGGAAACTGCTCAAAAGTGGAAACTCCTTGTTCTACCTGAATTTCAACGGAAGATGCTCCGAGGAACTAGCGTCATTGATTGACGGGTGCAAACGCGCGCCCAACAATTGATATTTGTCACATGAGAACGATTCGTTTATACGACTCCTTCTTGAGTTCAACAGCTCGGCTGTGGATTTGACGGCCTCAGTGTTTCCTCCCTCCTTCAATAAGGGTCTCTTCAAGACCCAAATTCACTCCTTTCTTTCCATAAAAAAAACCCTCACTGGGTCCCCAAAGATGACATAGGTCCTGATGGAAATTATTTTCCCCGGGCCTCCTACTTATTGTATAAAATATATATTTATACCTATGAAGAAATGTACGTGATTTTCCACTCCGACCATGTGAATACCGCGTAAGAATCCCAACTTCTCCTAACCGTCTAGAACCAGAGAGACTACGGCATCCACAATTTGGGTAACTTAGGAGGCGAAAGGTAGTAGGGGGAAGGCGATGGGAAAAAGGTTATTCAGATCTCATCACCAAACACGGCTAAGGCCATTTCAAGCGACTTTTCAATTCTGAATGGTCTTACACTAGGGCGATTCTGAGAGTATCTTCCACTCTGAAACGTGCGAAAATTAAACAAATAAAATTTACTTATGCACCCCAGGATTTAAACCCGCGACCTCCGGATTGCTAGTTCAGAGTCTTACCCCTTGACCACGGGGTTATCATTCATTGAATCCCCCCCGCCCCCCCCCCCCCTAATTCCTCCGATCTTTCATTTGATGAGGAATTGGAATCGATTGATTGGAATCGGGGAGGAAAAGAAGACATGGAGTAGGAAATATGAAAAGTAATTACCTGGCTGTTCAGATCTGGTTACAACTCCAGTACGGGCCATAATTATGATTAATAATAAGTAGGTAATGATGTTTAAAAATGATTTTTGTGATTACCAAACGAGAGTACCTAGGCTCAAAAATGGTTAAGAGGTTAAAATTAGTTGAAAAGGGAAAGAGATGGGTTGAGTAAGGTAGAGAAGTAGGTACCTGATTACATCCAAATAATTACTAAACACAGCTATAACATTTTTAATCAATAATTTGACGAAATTTTCTATCAGTGGGGACAGAAACGAAACGCTCAAAATAAGAAACTCCAGTGAAACATATTATGGCTTTAAAAAAATATGTTCATACAGACCAATAAACGCTGAATCTGAATATATACGTTTTATTTAATAATATTAAATGCAGAGTTTTTAAAAAATTATTAAATTGTCCATTTTTAATCGGTTCGTACGCCGTCAAGTTGGCATTATTGAAATTTTAGTGGTGACGTCACTGTTCGACGTGTCGTGACTTCACCGTAAAGTAATTGTACGAGAATGTATGATATGACACAAGCCTTTGTATTAGTTTATTCGTTTATTTACATACTGTTTATAGAGATTTAGTTGTTGTGTTTATTAAAACATTATTTAGGCCTAAATAATGTTTCAAAAATAAAGGTATCTCTTATTAGTTTATCTGTATTTTTAAAAATATTCAAAAACTACTGCCCAAAAAAAATAGTAATGCTATTTCTAGGGATAATACTTCGAACAACGGAATTCAAAATGGCGGCAGTTGATCAGCTGATTGCAATTTTTCAGGAGTGATGACGTCACATTATTCACCGTACACACGGTGGTTTTAAGGGTATCTTGAAAAATTAAAACTTTGACAATTGTTTTAACTATTAAAACTAACTCCAAAAATAAAAATAAAAATGCAGTTGTTTAAGTTAGAAGGTGTTATTGAAATTATTATTATTATTAATTATTGAAATTAATCATTGAAAAAATTGGACTGGAGTTCCCTATTGTAAAACCGTAACTGTATTTAGTAACTAGATCTGATCTGTGGTTATGAAACATGTACTCTCGTGCAGAAGATTACTTACCAAATTTTATTTCTATTTTTATTTCAAGAAGAATAATGCTCACCAATGTTTATTTCAATCTTCTTTAAATTTTCTTTATTTCTTAGATAACTTGCAATTCTTATATTTTTATCTGTTTTTAGTTTTATTTATCCCTAAATATGTTATTTTTTTCTTTTCTCTTCTTATATTTTATTATCTGTTTATATAAAATTATATTACATGTATGACTACAAAAACACGGGCAATAGCCTAGTATGGTAGTCAAAAATGGCCAAAAATGTAATATTTAATCATTTATTAAATAATAAAAAAAAAATATTAAAAAAAATAAAAACTTCACTACTCTCCTCTTCATCATCCTTCTCTTTCTCTTTTCCTAATGTAGAAAGATATATAGATGATTTTTTTTTATGTGAATACATCACAAGATTGCTCCCGCCTGGAGCTGGTGAAACAATGGCATCCCCAATTGGATAAGTTTTATGACTGGATGTAGTGGGAGGGGAAGGAGTTGGGGAAGATGAAGATGGGGAGGTACCTGAGTATTTAGATCTGGTCGCTAAAGTCATTTCAAGCAACGTTTAAATTCTGAATGGTGGTCTTACACCAGGGCGATACTCAGAGATATCTTCCACTTTTTGTCGACTCCAGATACGAATATCTACAGCCTGTATGTCGGACGAATATCTACAGCTCAAATGTTGAATTAATATCTACGAACTTCAGAGTGTTGACTAATATCTACAGAGCTAAGGTCGGACGAATATCTATGATGGTCCCAGTGTTGACTAATATCTACAGAGCGTAGGTTGAACTAATATCTACAGAGCGTAGGTTGGACTAATCAGCGAAATGTGTCCAATAGTCCGATATTAGGGATTTTTACATACATACTTACATAAATTAAGTTTTTTAAACTGCATACGGAATATTACGTTATTCCAATATGGTGTACGTAATTGCAAATCCAACCTCTGCCAGTGCTGTAGATATTCGTCAACACTTTGGTTCTCACAGATATTAGTCAGCAGTTTGAGCTGTAGATATTCGTCAATACTTTGGTTCTCATAGATATTAGTCAACAGTTTGAGCTGTAGATATTGGTCAACATTTTGGTTCTCATAGATATTAGTTCGATTTTTTCAGTTGTTGGAATTCCTGTAGATATTAGTAGACGCCTTCCTTTTTGTCTAGTTTCAATAATTTCCTTTCGTCGCTTCATTAGCAACAAGATTTCTAAAAATCATAAATAAAATTATTATAATACCATATTTAATCCAATTATTATAAAACCCAAACTCGAAAAGCATCTCAAATTTAAATCTTAAGTCTTTCGCCTTAAAAAAACTTTATCTACTAATTTAAATTACGTGTGCAAATACCTTTCACAAAACACACATAAATTCAAACACAAATTTGCACCCCATAAAAAAAGTCAAATTTACACAGTAAAAAACGGTGCAGTGTATTTTTTTGACAGCTCCAAAGTCTTAATGGCGCCCAACTCTGTTCCCTTTCATGCCAATCCTATAAAGGCCATATAAAACGGATTAAAATGATCTCGTTACATTGTTTGCCAGTTAAAAATACCCCACGGTAGGTTGGGGTTAGACGATCCTTGGGGGAAGTCGCATTCAAGTGGTATTTACTCTAGGAAATTGTATTAAGCTCCCGGAGTTGATATGTCCTTTGTCATGTAATGATATCTGATACTTTAATTGAGTTACCACTGATTTTTATCGTTGGCCTTTTGAAGGTTAATTAGTGAAAATTTGTTTCATGATAAAAACATCTGTGCATTATTAGATATTTTTTCCAGTTTATAAATAAAGCAATATGGTTGAAAACCCTCCAGCGGTTATATTAGGTCCTTACATATGACATTGGCGTTTGTATGGGAGGAACATAAAGTCGATTTTTTTAAATTTAATATATTTATTTGATCAAAGTATGTGTCATTGCTATCTATGCACTTTTGCCATCTCATAGGTAGTTCAACGATCCCTTTACTAAAAAAACTATTCGGACGGGAATCAATAAAATCTTTGAAGGCGGTTTGGACTGCCCCATCGGAGTTGAATTTTTTCCCTTGCAAGAAGTTATCCAAATTTATAAATAAATGGTAATCTGTTGGGGCAAGGTCCGGAGAGTACGGTGGATGTCTTAGACATTCCAATTGAAGCTCCTGTAATTTGGTAGCCGCCTTTTGTGCAGTGTGTGGTCTAGCGTTCTAACGCGCGTTTGTTGATTTGCTTCACTCAATTCGAGAGGTACCCACCTTTCAAGCTTTTTCACCTTTTCAATTTTGCTTCAAGTGGATTAAAACAGTTTTATCCATAGACATCCAAATGGATAGACAAGCAGTTACAGATGAGGGGTAAAACCAAACTATGGAGAGCGAAGAGGGGAAAGATGACTGTCATTCGTTGAACAATCAATCTGACAGTATATAGGCATCTCGCATTACAATATCACCATTTAGTTCTTAAAAGCAAAATCTGCTTTGAATGAATAGACCTTTTTACATGGGAGCGCGAATTGCTTGCCACGTTCAAAACATATTTGCTAAGGCCAAATGCTCGCCCCAAAAAGACTCGCGCCAATACACATATCAATATTTTGTTTCCGTGTTTAGTTAAAACACTTTTACAAATGTTACATAATTTACTTACCCCTGTAACCAGCGACGAGCACATTGGAGTACCGCCCACATTCGCTATGTGTACATTGATACGTAGATATATTGTATAGCACAAGCTGCCGTTATTTCGTTAAATGTATGGATGTCAGCTTCTCGCTGTTCACGGCAAGAATGATGACGTCACACATTTTAGATTCAAGCGAGGCTATATCCCCTCCCCATGGAGCGAGCCGGTTCCAAGGAGGAGCTACAGCCGGCGCCATGTGGAGGGGGAAATAATACGTTTTTATCACTTAGGGCAGGTCCAGATATATTCATATGTCCGTGGTTTTATCACTAACACCGCAGCCTGCAGCTAACTCGGACGTGGTTTGCGATGGATCCGCTTCCACAATAGCCTTCAATTCTTCATTATTAACTTTGGTCGCCGGCCGTCCACGGGGCTTGTTCTGCAGGTCGAAATTTCCAGAACGAAAACGTTGGAACCAAAAACGCACTGTGTTTTCTTTTGCGGCACCGTCGCCATACACATCATTAATCCTTCGAACCGTTTCTGCAGCACTGGTGCCACGGTGGAACTCATACTCGTAAGTAACGCGATATTTCAAGTTTTCCATTTTGTAAACTAAGTGACGCAAAGAAAAAAAACAATTTAAGGAAAAAACAAATGAATTATAATTTTTGAAACACAAATATATGAATAAATAGCTTTATAAATTTGAATTTTGAATTCCTAACCGAAGAGAAGATATTTGAGATCAAAGTTTCCAGTACGGCAAAACGCCAATTTCATATGTAAGGACCTAATATTAGTCAGGCAGTATTTCATCATCCTCCCGATAACTTATCCATACGATAACAAATATATAAGTAAACAAATAAATACTCGCAACGCAGGTAAAAAACTTGACTAACTTAAAGCCACTATTCATAGGTTCACGTACCGAATAGTAATCTCAAGATATTTTAA
Source organism: Limnephilus marmoratus (assembly GCA_917880885.1). Lineage (NCBI taxonomy): Eukaryota > Metazoa > Arthropoda > Insecta > Trichoptera > Limnephilidae > Limnephilus > Limnephilus marmoratus. The sequence continues at coordinate 31,844,158 of OU862931.1, forward strand.
ATAAATAAATCGTGTTTAATTAATCGAAAATGTACGTTATCGTACGAATAATCTATGAGGAGGATGGTGAAATATCCCCTTAGTGTATTATTTGTGTTCTAGACAACATTGCGACAAAAAGATACATTAATTGAACATACTTATAAACAGATACGATTTAAGATTTTCACGGCCAAAAGTATTTTTGTTATTAGTTTTTGGGGTATTATGCCGTGCTGCGCTTCTTCCTTCTTTAGCCAACGTTTCGGACAGCGTTGCAGTGTCCATTATCAGGGCAGATGTGTAATAGTTAGGGGTGATGTTTGTACTTATCTACTTAGGAGCGATATCGTGTCGCCAGCTCCACTCCTCTACGAGCTGGCGCTACAATATACTTCGGTGGTAGCGCAACACGGCATAATACCCCAAAAACTAATAACAAAAAAATACTTATAAACAATTTTATTACGAATTTTTTTACTGAAATAACTTTTGTCATAAATAACTTTTGAAGGTTATACGTATCAATATCATTGAAAACAAAGATAATGGTAATAAATTAATTTTAACGAAAATATGAAAAATAACAAGACACAAGATAATGGTAGCATCTGGGACCCGAACCCAGGATCTCTTGTCCAACAGGAACACAGGTCTTTACTAACTTTGCCATTGAACGCTTTTATTATCACCGGGACGAGCTACGGTTACGGCACCGTGACGGCAAAAAAGGCAATAAACATACGTTCCTTATTACTATAATGCTGCATCTCTTTCAAAAGATGAGATAGATACACAATGTACGTAGGTCTGTTTCCTCCAAAAGAAAAAGTAATCGTTTTCTCGCATCTCTCTCACATACCCTACCGTGTCTCCGTGATTATTTTAAAACTATGAAATATAGTTACAACGTTAATATTGAGGTGTCAGTGAATTTCAAAAATTAAAAAACGTCAAATATCAATGCGCCGATGGTTGGGCTTTCGTTCTTAAACATAAAATTGCCGCAGTTCTTTCTTACACACTAAATAACAACAGTCTAAAATGAGACCAACGGTGAAGATATGTTTGTACTCCCCCAAGGGAAACATACAATCATTATCATACATCTCCTTCACACGTTTAAAGAAAATGAAACGCAAGGAAAAAGTAGTACCTTGGAGGAAACAGTCAAATGTATTTTGTGTGTCTCATATTTTGTCTCACCATTATATAATGTGTAAGAAGGAGCTGCAAAATTATAGTGATAAGTATCGTGTGTTTATTGCCTTTTTGTCGTCACGGTACCGCAACCGTGAAACTTCAGGGTAATTATAAAAGCGCTCATTGGGATATTTTATTTTTAAGTCATTTTTGTAGATCTTATATCTCAAATTCAGAATTAACAATATTATATTCGTCTGATGTTTCCCATATTTTTGCTGATACCTTTTTAAATTATCACAAAGTTCTGAAGAATTGGTTTGTAACCTAGATAGTGTATCGGAAAAACATATTCGATTTTATTTATATTGGAGACCTGCTGAATTTTTCTATAAGTCATAATGGATATTCAATTTTTATCGGAATAGCTCTGGTTATAATATTTTTTTAAGGTTATACTTAGAAGAAGAAGATAATACTAATAAATCTAAATGAAAATATGAAAAAGAATAAGACACAGAAAAATATAAAAATTAAGTTTTTCTATTTGAAACTGATAGAATGGAAGGATGGATGAAAAAAAGGGTTAGAGTTAAAGAAAGGGATGAGAAAGATCGAAAAGTACCTACATGGCTTTTTAGATCTTGTCACTAAATATGTCTAAAGTTAGTAGGTATTTATATTCTGCATTCTGCATGCTAAAACTCACATAAATTATTTTGCATGATTTGCTTCACGACCTCTCGATTTAATCCCAAGAACCTTACCACTGTAAGCTATTTTTTTAACTTATTTTTTTTATTATTCTATTTGTGGTTGTGCAAAGCTCTGTCTGCAATGTAAAGAAAAATAATATTAAATAAGATTGATGTCTGAAAACTTTAGACGTAGTCATCACCACGTTTAGCAGTTTTCCAGATGTTCATAGCACGACAAGAGGAATAGTGCTATTGAATTAAATATCCACAATAGTAGATTTTGGGTTCTTAATTAGGTATACACAATAATAAGTAGCAGTAGGGTCCGCGTAAACGGTCAAGTTTCGGAAGAATTTGAAGTGGAAATCGGCCTCAGACAATGGTGCCCTATGTCGCCAATCCTCTTCACTATATTCATGGACCGAATCAGCCGAAACAGCCAAACACCGGATGCAGCACTGGTAGGCAGTACTAGAATAAGCTCCCTACTATTTGCGGACGACATCGCGAGATTAACGACTTCAGAGGAGGGACTACAAGAGTGGATTAACCGTTTCAACGAAGAGTGCACGGCGGCGGGAATGAAGATGAGTACCTCAAAAACAGAGGTGATGGTTATAGGAAGGGACCAAACTCTGTGCAACATACTCGCTAATGGAACCCAGCTAAAACAGGTGGACAGGTTCAAATACCTTGGGGTCGAATTCTCCAGCGATGGTCGGCAAGACGGAGAAATTGATAGAAGAATAAGTGCGGCAAGCAGTGTATTGCGTCCTCTCTACAGCTCAGTGATAAGGAAAGCCGAGCTGAGCATCAAAACAAAGATGGCAGTATTCAAAACGGTATACCGCCCGACGCTCACTTACGGCCACCAGACATGGATGTAAATGAACGAACACGCTCTAGAGTCCAAGCTGCCGAAATGAGGTACTTGAGAGGAGTAGCAGGGGTTACGAAATGGGATCATATAAGAAACTCCACGATCCGAGATGATCTAAACATTGAACCACTGCTACTCTTCGTAGAAAAATCGCAACTGAGGTGGCTTGGGCATGTACTAAGAATGTCTGATGACCGAATTCCGAGGAAGATACTGAGTGCGATTCCAGAGGGTAGACGTCCAGTGGGCCGCCCCAGACACAGTTGGGCGAGGCAACTCCAGAAACTGTGTGAGGAGAGGATGGGGCTACCATGGACAGAGGCCGAACAATCAGCACAAGACAAGGACATATGGAGGAGCCTTGTCGATGCAATGGGTTCCCGACCCGAATAGGATAAGGGGAAGAAGATGATGATGATGATGAAATAATTAGGTTCTTTTAAATAACACTATAGCAGACAAATCACGAGAAACCGCAGTATAGAAAATAGGCATAGGTGAATAACATTTCAAGGTACTACGATACAAAAATGTGTATAGAAAGATAGAAATATTAACACAGGCAACATACCCAAAGTCACACAACATGCTTAAACATACTACAGGCAAATTTATAAAAAAGATTACAGGCACACAATTAATGGATACTACTGTATAGATGCTTACAAACAATCTAAATATATAAAAAATCGAGTGCAGTTCACACGCGATAGAAGTGAAACCTTCACCCACACAATCTCAACCAATAGGAATCTTGAATAGTGAGCTCATAGTCAAAGCGGCCAATGACTCTTAGTAGGTAATGTACGTAGGTAAGGTTTCATTCTATCTCATTCTCTCGCAGGCTAAATCCTATAGATATATGTTTTTGTCTCTTTCTAGTGTCGTTTCCGTTTCATCGTGTTTCAAATCGCAAAAAAGTTTCACTTCAATATACAAGTGATCAATTCACACGTGGTAGAAGTGAAACCTTCAGAAAACTAAATTAGGCAAGAGTGGGGAGGCTACGAAGCACCGCACAAAGAGGAGACCGATTATTCTCCGATTAAATCCTATAGATGTATTGTTTGTCTCTTTTTAGTGTCGCTTTTTCGTTTCATCGAGTTTCAAATCACAGCGGTGCTAAAGAAGTTTTTACTTAAAAAATCAAGTGGTGGTCACACGCAGTAGAAGTGAAACTTTTACCACACAATCTCAACCGATAGGAGCCTTGATAAGTGAGCTCATAATCAAAGCGACCAACGCAATAAGGTTTCATTATATCTCATTCTCTCGCAGGCTAAATTCGATAGATGTATGTGTTTGTCTGTTTTTAGTTTCGCTTTGTCGTTTCATCGAGTTTCAAATAACTACAACGATAAAGAAGTTTATTAACCATCAATAGTGAATGATGAATACTTGGAGCAGGTGGATGAGTTTGTGTATCTGGGTAGTATGTTTACGAGAGATGGGAAGGCTGATAGAGATATTGAAAGAAGGGTGAATGCCGGTAACTCCATTAATGGAGGACTGATTGCCGTTGGCGCTAATAAAAAACTATCAAAAGAAGCGAAGCTAGCTGTCCACAATGGAGTCCTGGTAGGAGTAAAACAATGTATGATCGTATGCGAAATGTGGATATCCGCAAAGAATGTAAGGCTGATGTAAACATAATGAGATATTAAGAAAGGGACTCTCAGATGGTTTGGGCATGTAGAGCAAATGAACGAAGAAAGTAGTGTAAGAAAAATAGACGACGCAAATGTGAATGGTAGAAGAAGTTGGGGACGCCCGAGGAAGACATGGTACGATCAAGTGAATCAGATACTTGAGTCGGGCCATGTCAAAAGTCAGAATAATAGAAGAGAATGTATGAGACGATGTATGAATGTGAGTGAGGCAAAGAGTGTATGCCAAGACCGAGTTGTTTGGCGATCCGTCCTCTCTCTTGAAACGGCGTAATGGTTAGTTAGTTATTAACCATCAAAACCATTTTTTAAGTTCAGTATATTTTTGACACGACGGGACCTAGCATTTGATATTTTCGCTTTATTTAATCTGGTATTCAAAATGATTACAAACATTAAAAAAATTTCATTAACAAGATGTTGTAATAGCATTCTTCGGTGCGCTCTAAAAATTAATAAGTTTGTATATTTCATCGAAGCGTAAAATATAAAGCCGGCAAAAAATTTATAAGAATTAAACTATTTAATCTTCGCAGACAAAGCGTATCAGTTATGCATCGTACCATAAATTTACCTACACATAAATATTCGCAGAAATACATACCTACTACATAGCACCATCTGATAATATCCCCATAAAGTGAAAGTCCCCCATACAAAATAGCTTACCTATAGTTATACCGCGCGAGATAGCACGGGCTTCTTGGGGAGGGGTTGGGGAGGAATTACAGGGCTGTAATAGTGTTTAAATTCAGTTGAGATTATTTTTTTTAATGTACGTTCATATATTCGTATTATACAATTGTATGTAAGGGTAAAAATTAGCAATGGATTTCCCGCTTAAGGAAATTTCGACTTTAAATGGGTGTGGGTTTGGTAAAAGGCATCATATTACAAAAAAGAAATGGTTAAAATATTTCATTAATTTCCTAAGGGTTGTTCCTAACCTTATGGAGCCAGAGATATTATTGCATCCCCTATTGGGGTATGTTGAAGGAGATGTTAAAAAGGAACTTTGAGAAGTACCTGGCTACTCAGATCTAGTCACCAAACACGGCTAAAGCCATTTCAAGCAACGTCTAAATTTTGAATGGTGGTCTCACACCAGGGCGATACTGAAAGTATCTTCAACTCTGGAACATGCCGCAAGCATATTATTACACATTATTTTTAAAGAATTGTGAAATAACACAAATTAATTGATAATCTTTTACTACCACCAGAGTAAGCTGAAAATGTTGCTTGTGTCGTGATGGTGGACTTAGCCAGCCGAGGAATCGAACACGGGTAGCCTGGGTGGAACCAAAACGCGACGCCAACCCAGCCACTGACTGGACAATATAATGCTAGCCGATTAAAATAATTTAGCAAAGCATATCTTCTACACGAAAACTGTGTCGAAAAACAGCGCTACTTTCGGTGACCTAGCAGGTGAGCCCGGGTTCACGGGGTGAGGTTTGTCGTCTAGGTGGCGGATGTTTGTGTAGATCTGGAGATCGGGTCAGGATTGGGAGAGACATTTTGACCTCTCCAGCCGGACTTGGGAGGGTTGGATTCATAAATCACCAGTGTTCCAATTGGATTCATAAATCAAAAGTGTTCCAATTGGAAAAACAAATTGATAACAATGACCAGTTTAATCGTTCAAATAATGTCATTATAAGTGGTATCCCCGAAACAAATAACGAAAATGTGTATGACATTCTCTCCAAGATTGGAGCCACAGCTGGATGCAATATAACCCGACAAGATGTGGATTTCGCTAGCAGGATTGCCCCCAGGACAAACCGTGATGCAAAAAATGGAAAACCCAGGAACATTGTCGTCAAATTAACGCGCAGATACCTAAAGGATGAACTTATAGCTGGAATAAGAAAGAGGAGAGGGATGCTTGCTTCCGATTTACAACTTCCTGGAACCAGTAAAATATACATTAACGACCATCTAACCCCAAAAAACCAATTTCTGTTGAAGCAATGTCGTGATATAAAAATAGCTGGTAAAATTCGTTTTTGCTGGGTAAGAAACTGTAAAATTTTCACTCGTGTTAGCGATTCAACCCCTATAATATTAATTACAGACCAAGAGGATGTCAACAAACTTTCAAAATTGAAATCAACACAAAACGAACCAACCAGATCTGCCGTCCCTTTATGAAATTAAAATTAGTTAATAACTTTCCCCACACAAGTTATTTACAAGTTAATCTTTTGGAAAGATGGAATTACCTTAATTATATGCACAGTATCTCCATTGTAGTAACTAACGAATCATCAGAATGTTTAAAATGTCACAAAAAACTGTTACAATCTTTTGAACAAAATTATTCTGTGAAACAACAACAAAATATGACTTACACGATTAATCATTATTCTCATGAAGTACCACTACCTGTTAAATACAAAAAACTATCGCAACCTATTAGAAATAATTGTAATATACCATTCTTTTGTGCAACTGTTATATGCTTATCATCATGTTTACGTTTCTATAACATAGATCTGTCAAAATTAATTACACCTGATACCATAGATCTGTCAAAATTGATTACTCCTCATACCATAAACAAAATCATGTACCACAAACAAACCAAATATTATGTATGTGTTCATAATTGCCCCCGTTCAAAGCAAAATTATTTACTTTACAATAAATTATTTTCATATCAATTTTACAAAAAAATGTATTTAATTATGCTTAATATATACTTTCAAAATGAATTCTAAGAAAACGGCAATAACATTTTATTATCAAAATGTACGTGGTTTAAAAAGTAAATTAACTGATTTATATTACGAAGTGCTCAGTTGTAATTATGATTTAATTTGTTTTACAGAAACACGGTTAGACTCCACAATCTTTGACCATGAAATAGTAGACGATCGTTATAATATATAGACGCGATAGGGACATATCAAGTTCCTTTAAAAAATCAGGTGGTGGAGTTCTAATAGCCATAAAGAAAGAAATGACATCTTTTTCAGTCTCAGCACACAGCTCAAAATCTACAGAAGATTTATGGATTAAATTTAAATTAAATGAAACATCCAGACAATCCATTAACTTATGTTTGGCGTATTTGCCTCCAAATATACCGATCGAAAATCTCACAGATTTTTTCGAAAAGTGTCATACGACATATAATAACTTATCATGAGACGATATCACAATAATAATGGGTGATTTTAATGTCCCATCTATTCAATACTCACCAAATGTCAATGTAACGCACACCAGACCAGTCTTACATAATAGCCAAAAATCGATATCTCTACTAGACTTTCAAAATTTGACTGGACTTAATCAATTCAATCACATAACTAACAACATAGATCGAATTTTAGATTTAGTGTTTTCAAACCATAACCTTAACATTCAAATTGCTTCACCTGTGCTATACAAAATTGACCCTTATCATCCTCCTATTGAATTCGATCTTTTGATGTCCAAATACAGACCCCTACCCACTAATCCAGATCACATCAAATATAACTTCAAAAAAACGGATTACATCAAATGCAATGAAATGTTATCACTTAATAACTGGGACGATCTTAACACGCTGAATTGTAATGACTCCCTACTACATTTTTATAACTTGTTATGGCTATCAATTGAAAAACACACTCCTCGCTTAAGAATCAGGAATAATAAGTTTCCAATTTGGTTTAGCAGTGTTCTGATCCACCAACTCAGAGAAAAAGAAAAGTTTAGAAAGAAATGGAAAAAATACAAAAATTAATGTGACTACGACAGTTTTTCTATCTTGAGGGCTAGAGTAAAAGTATCCATACGTACATGCCTTAAAGCCCATGTAAATTCAATAGAAAATTCTCTCCCTAACAGTATCAAAAATCTTTCAACCCTCATTAATTCAAAAAGAATTTCTAATTCTCTCCCCAAAATCATGCATCTCCATGACAAATCAGCAACAAATGGCGAAGATACATGTGAACTGTTATCTACTTACTTCTCTTCTGTTTTTAGCTCACCATCCAATTCTAAAAGTGACTCTAAACTTTCTTCCCCACTCTATAATTACCCACTGTCTCAAATCAAAATAACTTTAGACGAGGTCAAAGAGAAATTGAACACTCTTGATATCAATAAGGGTTCCGGCCCAGATGGAATTCCTCCACTATTTATTCGAAATTGTGCAGATCAGCTTGCAGTACCATTACACAAAATATTCATCAAAAGTCTGAAAGATGGGGTATTTCCGGATCTGTGGAAGGTTGCCCACGTCATTCCAATCCATAAATCTGGCAGTAAAAATGATGTAACAAACTACCGTCCTATCAGCCATTTATCTTATTTTGGCAAAATATTCGAGTCCATTGTATATAAAACCATCTTTAACCATGTAAAACATATACTTAGTCCTTTCCAACATGGCTTTGTAGCTAAAAGATCCACAAATACTAATTTACTCGAGTATATATGGACTTTCTATGTCAATCGATGAATAATAAAACACAGGTTGATGCCGTGTACACCGATTTCAGTAAGGCCTTTGACAAAGTTAGTCACTCTATCTTAATGAATAAACTGGATAAAATCGGCATTCACGGAAATCTGCTTCGTTGGTTAGAATCATATTTATCACATAGAAGTCAATTAGTTACTGTCAACGGTTTTAACTCTTCCCCAATATTAGTTACGTCGGGCGTACCACAAGGATCTCACCTTGGACCCTTACTTTTCTTAATCTTTATTAACGACCTTACATACAAACTCCAATGTAATTTTTCTCTATATGCTGATGACCTCAAATTATATAAAGCAATTAAATCTATGAAAGATTGTGAACTCTTACAACAAGACCTTAACACAATATCTACCTGGTGTCTCGACAATGAAATGGAACTGAATATAGCTAAGTGCAAAGTTATAAATTTCACGAAGAACACCAACAAAACTCTGTATTCATATAGCATATGTGGTCACAATCTAGAAACAGTTGAATCAATAAAAGATTTAGGAATTATATTTGACAACAAACTAACATTCAATCAACACATTGAATACATTGTGTGTAAATCAAATAAATTACTTGGTTTTATTGTAAGATCAACCAAACTGTTTAAGAATTCTAACAGTCTAATAATTCTATTTAATTCCTTAATCCGAAGTGTTCTTGAGTACGGGTCAACAGTCTGGAATCCACATTATATTACACAGATATCTAGACTCGAATCAGTCCAAAGAAAATTTACACGGATTTTGTCTTACCGATCAGGTGTCTATCATCTTCTAGACGGGTACGAACAAAGACTTAGACATTTTAAATTAGAAAGTCTGGTTAAAAGACGAAACATAAATGACCTCTTAATGCTATATAATATTGTGAATAATCGTGTAGACAGTAACTTAGTCAACCGAATCAAGTTATTCGCCAGGCCCAAATCTACCAGAAACCTAAACATATTCTGGACTGAAATTTTTACCAATAATACTGGATATTTCAATCCTATGTCCAGAATATGTCGATCATACAACGATCTTGTTAAAATACACACTTTCATAGATATTTTTCTAAATAATGTAACATGTTTCAAAAATTATCTCCACGATTTGTGCACCTAAAAAAAATAAAAAATAAATTTGTTGTTTTATTACATCTCAGGAAATACTTCATATATATTGTATACTTATAATGTATTTCAATTTTGTATTTAGTTTTTTTCATTTTAAAGTTATGTATAAATAATACTTGCATTGTTTTTCATGTGTTTGCTTCTGTAAAAATTCAAATGTGATTACTGCAGACACATTAGTCTAGGGATATTTATATTTGTATTTTAATTTATTTTATTTAACCCACAAAAATGTTTTATAAATATCCTGTTTGTGTCTCAAATAAATAAATAAACAAATAAATAAAATAAACCCTTAGACACAAACTGGCCTCAAATTCTTACCCATCCCTCACAAACTTTTCCCTCCCAGAACTTCTTCTCCTTCCTTTACTTAAATTTTCCTCTTCGTGAAGTTTAAAAAAAAATTGAGTAAGATATTACTTGTAAAATGATTTAAGCAAATTTATGACACAATTGTTTGCTTTTGCTCATTCATATTAAAATTATTAGTCGTCCCTAATATTTTCAAACACAGACATAATACACCGTTGCTGTTTCAAAGTGCCAACATTTTACCTGATAAGGCAATACTATGGCATAAAATTATAATTCAGCATATATTTACCCCGCAGCATAAAGAGAAATTAGAACATAAATACAGCACTAGATTCACGCGCAACGACGCGACGGATTAATAGTTCCGAAATTTAACAATAAGTACGGATAGAGAACGTTTGAATACATCATACCGAAGATATTTAATTTATTACCTGACACTATAAAGCAATGTAATTCTATGAATTAGGTTAAATATATATGGTGAAAATTTGGCTATCGAAAAAAAATATTTATATTGATATGTATGAAAAAATGTTGAATCTTTAGATATAAGATGTAAATTTTAACTTTTAAAATGTATATGTAACTAAAATATAAGCACCTATTGACAAGCTAATTTAATTGGCTTAGCCGGACTTTTTTGTTGATTATATGTACTAACTATTCCTTCAATAAATAAATAAATAAAAAAAAATTAAAAACGCACACAGATTGCCTAGTTTACAGTTAAAATTAAAGGGTTCTCTCCCGACCCTGTCATGGGCGTCCCCATATCCCGTCTTGCGGGGCCCGGCGCGCGCATTTGGGCGGCACTAATGCCACTCCCCCAATGGGTGGCACCGCCAGTGGCGTACCCACCACCCACTGCCCCCGACGGGAGGGAAGGGTGCGGACGGGGGGGCATCTTGACAGATTTCGCCGTGATTCCAGCCGTCCTGCACGGGAGAGAGTGTATGAATATTTTTATTTTTAGATAGTGGGAAATGTTTTTTTGGGTTTGGAGGGGTTTAAATATAAATCCGATACAGTCATAGCGCGTTTAATAATAATAACAACTGTTATAAAGTGTATTAAAATACGCGTCTGATATTTGTGGGTTCTTTCTCAACTTTCTTAAAATAACTTACATTATTTATTTTATTTTATATTATCATGTCAGAAATAAATTGACTTACTTTGTAAATGGGTATACAACCAAATAAAAAAGAGCAGTCGTATATCGAGATGAGCAGGTTCACATAATAAATATACAAATACATGTATTTATTTTAATTTATCTATTTTCACTAAAATTTCCATAATAGAAAAAATCATTTATTAAGACACCTATTTGTATTTCACTTTTCTTTGTTTGATGCTGAATCTTGGAAGGGAAAAATAACCCACTTCTCGACTTCCGATCGAGCAGAAACTTGGCAGATAGGTTCTACGTTGATGACAATTCATTTTATAAACTTATAGAAACTTAGCAGATATGTATTTTATTTTATTTTATTTTTATTTTTATTTTGCAGAAACAAACAGTACATTATTACATAATGGGAAATAGTTACAAAGTTATAGAATTAATACAATAATTGGTACCAATGACATGTCTCTGTTATATACTTATGTTTTTGTGAGATAAATAATACATTATACCTAAATTAAATTAATAAATTATTGAAGGAGAGGGGTGTGTGAGAGTGTTTGTATGTGTGAGGGTGCGCGTGAGGGTGTGTGGATGTGTGTGGATGTGTGTATTATGTGTGCGAATTCAGTGTGCTAAAAATGTTTTTCTTAAATAGAGGGAGGGAATCAAAAAATATATCGGTATTTGTGGTTTTTTGAATTGAGTTGAATCTTTGAAGGATGCGCGAAATGGGGGAGTTGGCCGCAGCGTTCGTATTATTACTAGTTGTGTAAAAAAGGTTGGTGTGGCGAGTTCTTTTAGAAGGGATGTTAAAATTTATTTGAGATAGAAGTTCTGGGCAGTCTATTTCGTTATGTATTATTTTATGGAGAAATGTCATGTCAGCTACCGTTCGCCTGGATTTTAGGGATTGGAGAGTGCCGATGTAATTATTGTTGTATTTATAACCGAGATACTTAATAAATTTATTTTGTATGCGCTCTATGCTATTGACGTATTGGGTGTATTTGGGATTCCAGACAGGCGATGCAAATTCCAGTGTACTTCTGACTAGTGAGGAGTAAAGCATTACTAGAGTATGTGGATTTCTAAATAATTTACTCAGACGTAGTATGAAACCCAACATTTTGTAAGATCTATCAGTGATTGAATCAATGTGCGTATTAAATATAAGTTTACTGTCTAAATAGACTCCAAGGTCCTTACATTCATTTTTTGAGATCACGGGTTCATCGCAGAGTGAATATGAAAAGTTAATTATGTGCTTGTTTCTAGTAAAGGACATAGTGTGGCATTTAGAAACATTGAGGTCTAAATAGTTAGCTGTGCAATAGTTGCAGAGCCTATCTAAGTCACTTTGTAGCTCTTTACAGTCCGATAGAGAGCGAACCGTTTTGTAAATTTTCATATCATCTGCAAACAATAAAAATTTAGAGTGTTGGAAACATGAGCCTATGTCGTTTAAGTATATATTAAAGAAGAGCGGACCAAGGTGGGAACCCTGAGGGACACCCGAGGTTACATTGATTATTTTGGATAAAACTCCATTTATTGAGACAACTTGACTACGATTGCTAATGTATGATTTAATCCATCTAAACAAGTCACCGTGTATTCCAAGACGAGTGAGTTTATTTAACAGAATTGAGTGGATAACGCGGTCGAAAGCCTTTGAGAAGTCGGTGTACATAGCATCGACCTGCACCCTTTCGTCCATATTGCTCTGCAAATAGTTGACAAATAGGGCAAGGTTAGATGTTGTAGACCGATATTTCATGAATCCGTGTTGGTTCTGTGAAATTGTTGTAGTGATAGTTGGGTAAAGTTGGTCGTAAACGATTTTTTCAAGAATTTTACTTAAGATGGGAAGTTGAGAGATAGGTCTGTAATTTGTTACGTCATGTTTGTCACCCTTTTTAAAGATGGGAGTTATTACGGCAGACTTCCACTTATGAGGAAACGTACCTTCACTTAATGATTTTTTGAAAATTGCACTGACCGGAGGAGTTATATATTTACTACAATTACGTATGAAGATACCAGGCAAACTATCTAAACCAGGTCCTTTGTTAATATCAATGGATGATAGATATTTGTAGGTAATATCGTCGTTGATTGTAATTGAGGATATAGCTATGTTATTCAGCGGATCAGATTCATGAACATCAGATGATAAATTTTGGGTGTGATCAGTGAAGACGGTAGAGAAATAATCGGCAAATAGATCGGTAATCTCCTTACTATTGATGATAATGCATTTTATAAACTTTTAGTGGCAATCACGCAAATCCACATGGACATACATGCATTTTTCTTAAATTCAAAGACAGTGACACCCAAATTCCTAACCATCCCTTATACCTTTTACCTTCCCAGAACTTCCTCTCCTTCCTTTCCCTGAAAGACCCACCATATATCATCCCCAAATATTACTCGCTGCAAAATCTTGTTTCAATGTAACAACAACAGGACTGAGTACACGAAACACTCGCTTTTACCTAGATTATATGAAGTTAGTAATAGATACGCAGATGTGGTTGATCTATTTAACTGCACGGAAGCTAGGTACAAGAAGGCTATTCTATCATATATCTTCAATCAATATTAATTTTATTTATACAATAGTATTGAATGTAATTGTAGCCCTTTGTGTCATTTCTTAATCAAATGCCACAATTAACTAAACTCTTTTTTATAATTATTTCTTATGTACCTACAACTAATATTTTGTAACATGTAATATGTATTTATGTTATATTTATACCGTTAATAAATAAATAAATAAATATGATGTAGGCCCCGAGGGATTTTTTTTCCTTAGGACGTCTTGAGTGAAGTTAATGTAAAAAAAGAAGAAATAAAAAGTTTAAATAAATACGTGAAATGCTCTTTTGTAAGTTTTTTCGGTGCATTTAAAAATATCAGTTACTTCAGAATTTTGATTACGATGTGTATGTGTATGCATGGTATAAGAGTCTGCATACCGCAATGTGTATAAGAGAGTTTATAAACGAGTTGGCGTGACGCGTGACTCTATTAGGAAGATGAAATGAAATCTGTTGCAATAGTGCAGGGCTCTCAATAAGGGAATTAATGTTTTTAAAAAGAAAACGGATAGGGTAGGGTCTAAAAAGCGCAAAGTATTTTAGATGCCACTATTGATAAATCAATTTATGTGAATACCGCACAACAATCTCAACTGCCGGATCCGTAGGACTATGGTATCCTCAATTTGGAGTATGTTATGAGCTTGATTTAATTGGGGTAGGAATGAAGTGGGTATTCCAACGTAGGTTCTGGCATATTTAAATCCAGTCATTGTCCACGTTTGTCGTCATTTCAAACCATGTTTTGATTCTGAATGTGTGTCGGTGGTCTTTCACCAGGGCGATACTGAGAGTATCTACTGTGAAACGTGCCACAAATATATTTAAAAAATCACATTAATGAATTAAGTGATTATTTTTTATGCATCTTTTAAGCCGGCTTTCAAAAAGCAAGGATCGGAACGGCCACGTAGACGGTCTTAACTACAATAGGAAAAGGGCGTTTGGAGAGCGCTGGTGTCATAAAATTTGTCGAGCAATGTCATTCTGGAGATTCTCGATCACTTTTTTAAGATCGTAACCACCCAACCACGGAGGCCGTTGAATAAAAAATATTTTTCAATATCGTAGTTAATGTTGGTTCCATATTATTTGTTTAAGTTGTGCATTATAAAAAACAAAAAATTTTAACCATAAAACATCTAATTTCCAATGTCTTCTAATACTTAAAAAAAATAAATCGATGGTTTGAACCTTCCTTCCCTGAGATCGGAATCAACCGCCCTACCAACCTTGCCAAATTCCGATTTTTAACATAGACATTTATTTCGTATATTATGTAAGTGCTTAAATATATTATTTATTTATTTAACGCCCAAAGGGCTTTTACATGTTTGGTAGTACCTACAGTTAAATTATGACAGATGATTTTTAAACAGATACAGAAATAATAAAAATAAAATTAGATAAAAAAGCACACAAGTCATAAAAATACAAAAATACAGCAATTTTATAGGTTTACAAAAATACAGATATGTTTAGGAATAGTTTTGGAATAAGTTTTTTACAAGATCAACAAAATTCGCCAAGTTTATGTTAAATATGTCAATATCACCTAAGTACTGATTTCCCATAGTGTGAAATCGTTGTATCGGAGAGTGTGCATTGTAGTTCCGCTTATGAATGCTACAGTAGAATAGTGTATTTTGTCGTGTAGTTACTGTCGGTATTCGTAAGTTTATGAGTTGCAGTAATTCGCAACAGTCAAATTTAGAGTTAAGTATTTTGAATAAAAATTTTAAGTCGTTTATTTTACGTCTGTCTTCTAGTATGTGTATTTTTAGAATATTTAATAATAAATTATATTTTAAGTCTTCTAGTGGGATATTTAATTTAAAATTTATAAAACGCCGAATTTTTTTTTTTTTTCGCCCAATGTTATTAATGTGAATTTTGTAAGATGGAGACCAAACTACCGAGTTATATTCCATTAGGCTTCTAACCAGAGATACATATAATAATTTAATGGCTTGTATGGAATTAAAGTTTTTGGTTGCTATTAATAATAAGCCTAGTGTTTTCATACCTCTGTTTACAATTTGGTGGATATGATTGGCGAAACTTAGTTTTTCATCCAAGAATTTATGTAAAATGTCTGTGTGTTAATGCGTGATTGCCATTAAAATGCATTTTCATCAACAACGAGTCTGTCTGTCGAGTTTCAGCTCGATCGAATGTCGGGAAATTGATTAATTTCCACTTCCAATATACCGCGTCAAAAACAAAAGTAAAATTCAAATGGGTGTATTTAAAAAAATATATTCTCTCACATAGCGAGAAATAAATGGGTCATTTTAGTAAAGCCATTTATGTAATTATATATAAAACATTGTGTAAACTAATCCAAAGAACGACAAACACAGAGAAGTTGCATATACAACAACATAATATTATTCTGCGTAGAGGCCATGTATGTAGATACCGGAAACGTAATATGAAAGCAGGAATTTCTTTGTGTAGGCTCTTTAGGTAAAGGCTCCAGTAGTAATAAAGCCTCCCTTTATCCTGTACAGGCTTCAAAGGGCAGATCCACCCGTAAACCTTGCATACACTCGAGTTGTGAGTAGACACAAGCAAGTAGCTATATAGGTACTTGCTGGTTGTAGTATCTATCTATAGCTAATAACATTGATATCCACAAGGTTATAAAGCTTCGCAAACTATGTCAGACAATATCATGCTTTTATCACTAAAGAGATTCACCGATAGAAAAGAGGCTTGTGAGTGTGTCCGTGCGCCAGAAGTAAGGTCAATGTTGCCTTACTGGTGAAATTGAGCAAAATTTTTCACATATCGAAATTCTCTCTTGCGGAAAATAATTATTGTTTTTGGACATTAGACGCATTTCATCACATTATTTTTTAAATACGATTATATGATTAGATTTACAAAAAGTGTTTTAAAAAACATGTTTTAGTGTGATATTCAAATACACCAAAACCGATATAAACTACGCATTCTCAGATGGCGCCAATTAAATAATTTTAGGTTTTTAATACTTTTTGCACGTTACACTTTAAAATATTAAGGTAAATTGATTGTTTGCGCCCGTACATATTTAATATGAATATAAATAAATAGTTTTGTCCATAAACAAATCCACGTCTTTCAAGAGAGGCTGAAAAATTCAATCGAAAAATCGAAAATTTCATCGGTGACTCAATCCAACATTGTATTTTTCTGCCTTTCTTGAAAGATTTGGGTTTGTTTATGGACAAAACCATTTATTTATATTGATATTAAATATGTACGGGCGCAAACAATTAATTCACCTCAACATTTTAAAGCAAAATGTGCAAAAAGTGTTAAAAACCTAAAATAATTTAATTGGCGCCATCTGTGATTGCGTAGATTATAACACACGTGACGTTTAACCTTGTAATATTGAAGCAAGTTTGAGAAGGATAAGAGGAAGAAGAAGATAGGGAATTATTCAACGGGACATTCAGATCTTTTAACTAAACATAGCCAAAGTCATTTCAAGCAATGTTTCAATTCTGAATGGTTGTATTTCACGTGGGCGACACGGAAAGTAGTTTCCAAGGTGAAACCGGTACGTACATATTTTGTTAATTAAAATTTTATTTGTGAAAAAATTCAGTAACGACTTATTCGTATTATTTATATAGGTTTCAAACCTCTGACCTTTGGATCCAGTAATAAGGCGGATTGCGATAGTGTTACAATTTTTTTAAATTTTATTAGAAGACTTTTTTTAACAATTACACTGCTTTATATATGTAGATGGCGATAAGGTTTAAAATCTCGTATAACATTCGCTGCCTGTTTTGATTTATGCAAGAAAAAACATCGCCAAAATATGTGTTTAATTTTATTTTTTCGAGGTTCAGGCACAAATATTTAAATATTTTACAATCAATTCGTAGAGAAATTAATTTGCCACATTATTCATTAAAACCATAACCAAAAAGGGGTTCGTGAGTGGAAGATTTTGAACTTGAAAACAGTTTTTGTAGGCAGAAAACCTTATGTTTTTTGTGCTTAAAAAAGACTTCGGAGACCGGCATGTTTTCTACTTGCAGTATTTAATTAAAGCATCTAAAATATTTCTAAGCGATTACATTTCTAAACAAAAACAAGATTAAATCGATATTTTATAATAAGGCACACGATCTATGTTCGTAACCTCTTTTTGAATTAACTGCCGTTAATTGCTGTTAATTAAAGTAATTACAATTTGATAACAGGTGGAGATTGATTAGTTGGATCGCAATGGTTGTCAAAGAAACGCACTCAGATTAGATTAACGGTAATCAAAGTAAACAACATCCGCGGTTAATCCTGAATACACAGTTTAAACCTGAGTGGTTAATCACTCTCGGTGTAATGAACACAATTAGAGGAAAGCGTTACCTGTTTTAGGTAAATATTGTAAGCAGTCTGCAGTATACTGCCAAACGGGTTTTCGGTTTTACATTAAAACACGATATTTTTTTAATAACTCAGGTACGCCTCATATGTCAAGCTTATGGGAATTTTACAATAATTTTATGAAAGGTTTCAGATTTTGAATTGGTTTTAAAACAAGCTATTGCCGATACCAAGAAAGACTATTTCTGAAAGCGTGGTGATGTGTGATGATTTTATGAATTTTGAAACAATGCAAAGCCGAAATAATTATAATACCGGCATCTTTTTTATCATAGCCAAAACAATATCATTTAGATTTCCGCTTGTACGTAGATTTCATGGCAATACTTTCAGGCAATACTTTCTTTTAAATGGTAGATGTGTTCAACTGCACGGAATTTAGTTATAAAAAGGCTGTAATAACATATTTCATAAGTAAAAGTTAATTTTTTGACGTGAAAACTTCTTTAGCACCGTTGTGATTTGAAACGATGAAACGAAAAAGCCACAAACAAGATAAACAGATAAAAAGAGAAAAACACATACATCTATAGGAGTTAGCCGGAGAATGAGATTGAATAATCGGTATCCTCTTTGTGAGGTGCTTCGTGGCCTTCCCACTCTTGTCTACTTTAGTTTTCTGAATGTTTCGCTACTACCGCGTGTGAACAGCACACTTGTATTTTTTAATTATTCCTTTGCATGTGTTCTGTTTTATATTTTCTTTTACAAATTATACTTTTTTAATTAAAATTATTATTATCATATATGACTTGTTTGTTAAAGCTCGTTTGGGCGTATAATATAAATTAATAAATAATTCGTTACTAACTAACTAACCATCACACCGTTTCCCCGCAGGGGTAGGCAGAGAGGACGGATCGCCAAACAACACGGTCTTGGCACACACTCTTTGCCTCACTCACATTCATACATCGTCTCATACATTCTCTTCTATTATTCTGACTTTTGACATGGCCCGACTCAAGTATCTGATTCACTTGATCGTGCCACGTCTTCCTCGGGCTCCCCCGACTTCTTCCACCATTCACATTCGCGTCGTATTTTCTTCTTGCACTACTATATTTGTTCATTCGCTCTACATGCTCAAACCATCTGAGGGTCCCTTTCTTAATCTTACTCATTATGCTTACATCAGCCTTACATTCTTTGCGGATATCCACATTTCTCACACGATCATACATTGTTTTACCACACATACGTCTCAGGGATCTTATTTCAACAGCATTCAGTTTACTTTCATCCTTCCTCTGCCAGTTCCATGCCTCACTGCCATACATCAGGGTATGTACCAGGACTCCATTGTGGACTGCTAGCTTCGCTTCTTTTGACAGTTTTTTATTAGCGCCAACGGCATTCAGTTCACCATTAATGGAGTTTCTGGCATTCACCCTTCTTTCAATATCTCTATCAGCCTTTATATCTCTCGTAAACATACTACCCAGATACACAAATTCATCCAATTCGTTTTTTTACATTAATTTGCTTAAATGACAGGCTTAGCCTCTTCAAAACTGAAATGAATTGAAAAATACAAAGAATGCGAATGGATTACCAGGTGTGAAAATAAGGCAAAAAACATTACGTTTGTTAGACAATATGTGATCTGAAACGCTGAAATCTTGCGTCTTGAAATTTGCGCAGTCTTTTATCTCAAGAATTTCCAGATCGAAGCAACTTATTTCAATTCGCAACGGATTTTCAGTAGCTTTAAAATATATCTTGTTCCTTTTGTCGGTCCGTATTCGATTGTCAAAATTAAGACAACATGCCAATGCTTTCTACAAAGAGTGCCTCGGGATAAGCCCGGTAGAAAAACTAGTCAATTATATTTTTAGTTTGAGTAGTGATGTGTGTTTTGCCTAAGTCCAGGAGCCGCACCGCGCAGTGCCGAGAGGTTTAAATAAATATCGAATGAGTACATATACGCAAGGTAATGTCAGCGAATTCGTAGTGGATTTGCAAGTAAATCGCGTTTGCCTCGTTTTATGACAATATAACCTTAAAAAATGCTCCCAGCATACTTAAATAAATTTTATTCGCTTGGCCAGGTTACAATTTACAACGTACAAAAGTATTCTTGTAGTTTGTCTACACGAATTTCTTATCAAATGAAATAATGTTTAATCAGTATACTTTTGAGTATTGCCTAATTATAATAACCAAATGGCATAAATTAGCAACCCTCAAAGGAAAATTTGAAACAGAAAAATTAGAAAAACGTTTGATCACATCTTGGAATTGAACACCTTTAGCCTTTCCGGAGCTCTGCTTTACTTACTGAACTGTTGCGACCCTACATTTCAGTTATATTTAACTGTATCATACTTCGACTAAGAACTATTAACATTATCTTAAAGATAGCGACCAATCAAAATATTCGTTAAAAAAAAATTTTAATCTCAGCTTTCTTGGTGGCACATTAACCCTTTTTCATCCAAATTAATTCATACAGATATAAAAAATAAATAACATACGATTATGTGTACTTGAAATATTTAATTTTTTTAACTGATAGTTTAGGAAATATTCAACGTCATTTTAAAACGACAGTGGTTCTGAGAGGTAAATGATGTATTACTCTAAAAATGGACTATTTTCTAAAAAGAATATTTTTAAAAAATACATCAATTAAAGACAATATCATGTCTACTTATCACTTGAAAGTATTATTGATGTGTTCTTCTCATCAAAACACATATAACACATAATAAATATATCTGTTATCAGATTAAATAGTCATACAAAATAGTCAAATAGTATCCAAGTATATCCTCAAACGACCAGTGTCGTTTTGAAATGACACGATACTTTAGGATGCTAAAAAAATATTATATCCATGTTTTTGTTGCATTTTCATTATAATATGAAAGAAGGTACATTTTACTGTAAATAAAAATGGAAAAATATATGAAAAAAACATAGATACCTTATCCGTTTTAATACTGCAATTCCCTCGGATCATGGCTTTTCAAAAGGTGTGATCAACGATTCTTGTTTACGATATGAAGTGTGTACGCAATGTAGCCAACGCAATGAAAAAAATCAGTGTTACTAGTAAAGATTTACTTAATTATTTGTAAAAAACCGCAAATAAATTGGTTCAGTAGTTACTTAGTAAAAAAATTTCAAATTTCACGTAATTTTAAAATGACTCTGGTTGAGAAAGGGTTTAGGTTGATATCTAATTGGTATGATTATGAATGTTTTCTTACACAACATCTGAAACTTGCTAAATACGATGGGAGTGGTACCCGTAATGTAATTGCTCTACATAAAAGAACGGTCGCTTATCGCACATCCTTTGATTGGCGTAGCACTAAGCCTTTTTAAAACACGCGAGCCTTTCCACTCGCATTTACAAAATGATCATACGCGAACCTTTGCAACCTACATTATTCTAACACAGCGAATTCGCTTTGAAGCAATTATCCCGCCGTAATTTATTTCAATAACTCGCTGAAATAATGGCGCGTCCGTAGTTAAATTTAATTTGGTCTCATAATCTTCAAAAGCGACGGCAGGGTTCATTTACATATGTCGATTATCAGTTATGGGCACCGGAGTTTACCCATGAGCTGTCACCCACTGGTCCAGAAAGGAAGCTCGGGTGTTGTTCGCATGTTGGGTACCTCTTCACGCGTGTTACACCTCCAGTTCCGTCGATAATGGCGACATTTATTATTAACGCCAGTGCGACTTCAAAGCGCGGGCTTTTTAAAATGCCGCGGATATGGCGTAATGTGTAATAAGCGGAGATGGGTACTTTTGCCAGGGCCGCTTCGCGCCACGAGAGGTAGCGCCTAGCGCCAGGGGCGAATGTAAAAAAGGGGTATTCTATATTCCTTAGAAGCTACTCGTAGAGTACATTCTTGGAAAATGCAATAATACTAGCGCATATCCAAACTCAAAGGATAATCGGAATTCTTTGATACATCCGTTACAAATTATGACTAATATATTATATCATAGGTACATGGTGGCACAAAAGTTGTCACCCTATGTTCTTTAGCTGTATTTTATTTTCATTAATGAAAACTTTTGGTTCTGCTTTTGGATTGTGTTTATTTGTTATCTTAATTTTTTTTCCATTAAGTCGAGAAAATGATATCGGCTAAGTGGCCGCCGCCAGAATTGAGGACTACGGGCCCGATTTGTAGCATTTTCCATCACCCTTTCCAGCATTTCCGGCGGTAGGTTCTCGTACTATTCAGAGGGGCTTCAAGAGTCTGAGACTTGTTGATATAGACTCGTGACTTCAAGAAACTCCACAAAAAGAAGTCGACTGATAAAGATCTTGCCGGCCAGTGAAAAATACCAAAACGAGAGATTAGGCAACCCGGAAATATGTTTTTTCAAAAATTTTCCGCGTTCTTGAGGAGTATAGCAATTCATGTCTTGTTGACATGTATTTTGTAACTGTTTACTTTATGGCATCTTCCGATAGGGTGATGACTTTTGCGCCACCTTGTAGATACTTTTTCGTTATTGATACAATCGGTTCAGATATTGAAAATGACACTTAAATTCATAACAAATCCGAGATCATTCAACTTGATTTATAATCAAAGACAGACCCACAACCGAAATAATAAGTTGCGGAGAGAAGTGGTCCCAAAAAACTTTCTGAAAAATTTTCACCTTCCTCCCCCACAATCCAACCTTTAAATGTGTAATGTATGCCAATACTTCTTTATGTTTGTGAAAAAGATAAATATGTTGGAACATGTGTTGACAAACAAGTGAATTTCTGAACAAATAACATGTTAAGTATTTTTTAACAATACCTAAAGTTAAATAAGATTATTTTTAAGACAGCACGTTTTGAGGGAAAATACTTATTTTGTACAGATTTTAATACCCATTAAGCGTGGTGTTTTAAATGCTCTCGTACAGCGTTTTGATTGATATTTTTGAGTGTGTATGTACATTGCTTGTTTTTTATTCGTTCTCTGGAAAGATTTTATTAATACTATGCATTTCATTTGCTACGCAGTTCATCAACCCATATACAGGTTTTAGATATAACGCACTTAAAAAGTTAGGATTTGAAGGAAAATAATTCGATTTGCACATAAAGTTTCATGTAATCTGCATAAACAAATCGAATACGAGTTTATCTCCAAATCTCAACACACGTATGTGTTTGGTCGGTGACTTCGGCGGAACGGAGACGTTTATTAATACTCAGAATTATTGTTTGTTAATTCATTTTTTTATTTTTTATTAGAGACTTCCCACATTCCCTATCCAATTATGCTAATTTAATTACGATGTAAAATATTTATAACCTAATCTGAATTGTATATTATAATTATGATTATTAACAAGCATTTTATGTATCATTCCGGTCTGTAAACTTCATCCGCCATAATAAAGGGTTATCCCAAGCATGGCGGGTGAAATAATACAAAAAAAACAAGTGTACGAAAAAAGAATTGTAAGCATTAAAAAATGCCATTCCAGTTTAGTCATTTTTTTAAGTATTCGAAATTGAAGAGATTTTATGGATAAACGAATAGATGAACCCCTAAGATCGGCCGCCCGTGTGCGCCACACACATTACCCTTTGAATACTGCGTCCCTGACAATATGTAATACACAGAGATGGTACTCCATACATCCCGTCTCTCGTGTCCCACCCTCGCGTCAAGTTAAGTACGTGTATTTGCGTCGTATTCATTTATTATAATCCTCGGCTCATCAAACGGTGTAAACGTAGAATCATTCATTCGTAATTAATGTCCCCTCTATGTTCGGAATACCTAAATAGGCTGCGAACAGAAAGTGGAGCGCCTACAGCGCCTCTAGCGGCGGCTCGCGGAACTGCGGGATTGCGGAACGGCAGAGATGGAATCTGCCTTATCAGAGGAGATTTATGTTTCATAATATTCTCGTAGGTACACCTACCTACATATTATTAGAACGTTAATGTTTCTTGCTAGGAATGGTGGATTTTTCTACGAAATGGGCCAACTTTTGATAATATCGCGCAAATCTTCTAGACAAGTAAAATGTTTATAAAAGGCTCCGGGAGACGGGTATACCATTTATTTATAACCAAAACTACGCTTGCCACGTTTGGAGACTTGGCCGAGGTTCCCGGCTTCTAGGTCTTGGCGGCGGATCTGGTTGAGGGAGGCTTATTAAACTCTCCAGCCAGACACTCTCGGTCTGTCGCACCACAGTCGGAAGGATGGATACATAGGTCCGTCAGTCCTGGACATTAACCCCCAGATTCCTACCCACCCTCTTATCTTTTTCTTTCGCAGAACTTCATCTTCTTCCTTTTCTTTGAAAGACCCTCCACACGACATCACCTAAGATGACGAAGGGTCTGAAATTATTTTTTTCAGGCTCCTAATGTAAATATTTTAATTTCTTTAACAAATTTTACTTCTTCCTTCTATTCCACTAAATTATTATACAAGGTGTAACAGCTATCTATATCTTATCTCTACCTGAAAGATTAAAAACAATAAAAAAAATCGTCAAAGGATGGCGCCACTTACGTTAGCAGATCGCATGAGGACGTGCCCATGGCAGTTATAAGTACTACGGATTTGTAAATTTGAGTATCTCCCCGGATTTGGAATTATGGAAAAATTAACGGCAATACTTTAAGTCGTGAATAATAGTATTACGCGGCTATGTATTACATACGACGTCATTGCCTGTCGAGGTTACTTTGTCCCGGTGACTAGCTGTCACTGGATCACATTGGATCCGAGTAACCGGCTATTTTTGGAACCAGTTCCTATTGGGTTTATAAAATAATCACCAACACTTGAACTGGTCGAAGCCAAACCAAAAAGCGCCCACAGGGCCTAGCATCAAAAACTCTCGGAGCGGATTTTTAACTGCTAGTCCATTATTATTTATTATTTTACTTTCTAATAATCTATAATATAAAAATGAATCGCAGAATGTGTCGCAAAGCGCACAACTT
This sequence comes from Limnephilus marmoratus, assembly GCA_917880885.1. Taxonomy (NCBI): domain Eukaryota; kingdom Metazoa; phylum Arthropoda; class Insecta; order Trichoptera; family Limnephilidae; genus Limnephilus; species Limnephilus marmoratus. The sequence continues at coordinate 31,869,522 of OU862931.1, forward strand.
TCGTACGACTGCACCAAATTGGATAATTCTTTTTTTGTGTGTTCGTTATTATCAGGACAAGGTTTTTATAAAACGGTGAGCTCTGGCAGAATGAAATTTGTATAAAAAAATTGCTATTGCTCACGCGAGGAAGCGGCTATTGCTATGGAAAGCGGGAGGGAGGGAGAGATGGGGGAGGGGAACCAGGGGGGGGATCCTGAGAGGAGGGAGGGGGACCTGGGAGGGGGGAAGGGAACTCGGGAGGGGGGTTCGCGGGACGGGGGAAGGGGGGGAGTGGAGTGGGGAGAGGGAAGGTGGAGGTGACGGAGTTGGGAGGCGAGAGGGGAAGAGAACGCAGGAGAAGAAGGGGAGGCGGAAGGGGAGCGGGACGAATGGGAAAGGACACTCAGGGAGAAACAATTTCTTTATTAAATGGCATAGCAACGCATGCCGGCACCAGCTAGTTGTGTAATATTTTTGAATATGTAATAATTTTTTTTTTTTAATGGAATTAGGGTTGATACCAGAGTATTATTAAGTTACCATTTTACAAATGAATCTTCCTTCACCATTTCATATCTGGGTGTCCCCCTTTCTGGAACCAAAGCGGGATTATCCCCAAATTGGGGATTATTCCGCTCATATTATTATAATACTCCGCGATGATGGTATAACGCCATGGGGGCGAAAAAGTGACGGTAATTAACTAATGTTATTATTATTTATTATGAAAGTTTGCCAATTAACAAAGTTGTGTAACTTATCTTTTATCCACATCTTACTAATATTATTATCCAACTATATTATAAAGGCGAAAGTTTGTATGGATGTATGTATGAATGTATGTATGTTTGTTACTCTTTCACGCATAAAGTACTGAATGGACTTAAAAATTCTTTCACTAATGGAAAGCAATATTATTTGCGAGTAATATAGGTTGTATGTATTGGTAAGCTCTGGCGTTATGAAATTATTTATCATACGTTTTCTGTCCCTAACAAAATCAAGTTATTGCAAACGACAGAAGAAAAGCAAAACAAACGGTTGCCGTATAGAAACGATGTTGGCGTCGTAGTTAATGAAATGGAATGTGTGTGGGCGCATAACCTCCGAACAATTGCACCAAATTGGATATTTATTTTCTTGTGTAAAACTACTGGTGAACCCTGGCAATATGAAATTTGTATAAAAAAATTGCAATAGGTGTCACGCGAGCAGTTTGAAAACTGATTGTACCGGGAATTAGTGTATGCAATGCGGGAGAGGGAGGGTGGAGTGGGCAGAGGGGGGAGAGGTGAAAGGGGAGGGGTAGGAGGGAGTGGGGTGGATGGGTGGGAGGGGGGAGGGGGGGGTGGAGGAGGAGTGGGAACCTCCTGAAACCATGCGAGCGAAGCCGCGGGAAAAAGCTAGTTTTATTAAACGCGAATGTTTGTATGGATGTATGAGTATTTTAATGATTTTTTTTCTCTGGCCTGCTGTGTGTGCTAAAGTAAAACAAAAACAAACAAAAAAACATGAGGTACTTCAACCGTCTACGAGAGATATCAAAAAATCATCCCCAACCCATTTTCCACTCATAAGGCGATCCAATAGTCCAGGTAAAAGTCGAAATCGGAAATCACGCCCCTTTATGGGAGGAGTTCAAAAATACTTGAGAAAAGCTTTTCGAAAGATTGGAAGAGGTATTTGAGAATTTTTTTACAGGTTGATTTCGTAAAGATCTGTAAAAAACATTACCTCATTTTTTTACGCATTGTTTATTGTAATAAAAAGGAAATTTTAAATTGATTTCACCAAACCAAGCGGCACGGAGCCTAACGCCTGTTCCCCGCTACGGCCGGGGGAAGACTGACTGAAAATGGGTGTGGCGAATCACTAGTATTTCAGTGGACGGTATAATATAAGGTTCACATTGAAAAATCTGATGAAATGACTAGCTGCCGTATTGTAAAATAACAACGCAAAAATGCATATTTAATTTTATTTTGTGAAATTCGAGCGTAAATATCAAATTTTTAAGCGATTATTTTAAAAGAAATTGACTTTGCCACATTGTACAATAAAACCAAATCCGAAAAGGAGTTTATAAATAGGAGAGTTTGGACTTGAAAGTGTTTTTATAGAACTTATACTTTATTTTTTTATAGGCTTATTAAAAGATTTATAAAAAAATTGTACGATATTTTTAAGGGCCAAGATATGTTATTCACGCAGTATTTAATTGAAGCATCTGTAATACTTCTAAGCTATCCAATTTTCAAAACAAAAACATACGATTTTGTATGATTTTGCAATATTTAGTAAGGCTTCTGGGTAAAATTTTGTACACATGACGTTCAAAATAAGGGGGAAATTACTGTCTGCATCTAAATTCTGCGTAAACCCGGGCAACTATGGTGACTTTAGCTATTAATAAATATATGTGCAGGATTGTTCTTTGTCATTTCCTAGCTTTAAAAAAAACAGTGATTTCTAGCGCCCATGTAACACGTTCCATCTACAAGCATGTGTGAATCCGGCCCCGGTGGTAAATACATACAGTGTAAAACTTATATTTTGTGTTTCACAACACGAAAAAGGTATAAAATACGCACCGCCTCTTTAATCTAGGAACAATATTTAATATCTATACATAACACGTACGTATTATTTATACGGCATTTTTTCGTCTCATGCATTTTATATCTTTTTTATGACTTCTCAGTGTTCCCAGAAGGGCGTAAAGAAAGGGGGCCCCCTCAAATTTGGCCGTGACAGCTTCAAAATATATCGGGCAAAATAAATAATAACGCACACCTCTTCTTTTTCTTCTTCACAGTCTTCACACCCCTTACGACACCCTTCCATTCTTACACATTATTTTTTTTCGGTTGTCCACAAACCCAGTTTTTCAACCACAGTTTGACAAAAATATCGTCCTATTTTACTAGATACAAAAATAAGAACCTTCCTTGACGTCACATCGACCCTTTGGAATAACAAAGTTCCATCTGTTGCGGTAACGTCATGCGATAATGAACTCTGAAATAGCTTGCTATGGATCCCATTATCGCATGACATTACCACAGCAGGTGGAACCTTGTTATTCCAAGGGATCGACATGTAGAACTAACATTAGAAAAAATCCTCAATTCCCAACACCCATGAGCTCCACGCAGGAGGCCTTGTGTCATCTTTGGAGATGCTGTGGAGGGTTTTTTAAGGAAAGGAAGGAGAGGAGAGTTCTGGTAAGAAAAAGGGTTTAAGGGGTGGGTAGGAATCTGGGGTTCAGTGCGTCCTGGTCATCCGCCTCCAAGGCTTAGTCAAACCTCACCCCATGAACCCGGGCACTCGTGCTAAATCACCAAACGTACCGGACCACTCGGGGTGACCAATGGCAGAGGTGTTGGTTATCCAATAAAGGTTCCCGTGATGGCGGTACCCATTCCCGCCTCCCAAATTTTATATGTGCGCAATTTAATATAAAATTTTACAATGTAAACGTTTTTAACAATACTCTTCAGAAATTCCGAATAGAAATAACGCGTACGATCGAAAATTAACACATGAGCATGGAATGTATCCGGAGCATCTCATGTCCTTATCCTCTTTTCATCTTCCTCCCCTCCTCACCTAAAATTAATTTTAAGATCTAATAAGTAACTTTAACATGGGAGACCTTTTTGGCTTGACCTAATTTAACTTTGTATATATGTAACTCTCTATTTTATGTGTTAAGCTGTTTGTCTCTTACAAATAAGTAAGTAAATAAGTGATGAGGAGCGCTAAATACAATCTATAAATATGTATAAATATTTCTTGTAACACAGCAAACATATTTTGTGGCACCATTTTGATACAAATTAACAAAATACTTAGTTTTTACCAATTTTATTGTTTACAAAACCAACATGTTTCGTGAGCAATGCTCACTTCTTCAGGGTTTTTTATTGACACTCGTGTCAGTTCAATAAAAAGTCACTCATTCAGTGTCAATAAAAAACCCTGAAGAAGTGAGCATTGCTCACGAAACATGTTGGTTTTGTAAACAATAAAAGTGGTAAAAACTAAGTATTTTGTTAATTTGAATGTATAAATATCTTTCGTTGTTTGTCCCTAATTATTTCCTATACCGTTCATCCGTTTGCGACGAAATATTGGTGATTTGTTGTTCGCGCGCCCACGAAGGTTTCTTAATATAATGGTGAGCTCTGACTTTATGAAATGTATGTTTAAAAAACTACAATTGTAGCGCGCGAGTTTTGAATAAAATGTGTAGATATATTTCATGTGGTTTAGCGGTAAGGAGGGATTACGAGAGGGAGAGGGGAATGAAGTAGAGGCGGGTTCGCGGAAGGGGGTCGAGAGAACGGGAGAAGCCGGGGAAGGGGAATGTCCTAGCGGGCGTTGGGAACGCGGGAGGAGGTTTACGGGCGGGGGAACGCGGGAGGTGGGAAGGCGGGGAAGGCGGAAGGGAAACGCGGGAGGGGAACGGGGGGCGAACGTGGAAGCATGGGAAAGGACAAGCAGGGTGGACAATTTTTTTCTTTGAGATGCATTGCAACGCATGCCGGGTATGTTCTAGTAATTTGAAATTATCCAATTTAAAAATTGGCGAAAGATTGATAGACGAAGTAATTCGTGGCTAATTAAAAATCGTAACGAAACCGGTTAACATATTGGTTTAAATAAAATTGTACGAAATCACAATTTGATAATAGAGTATGCATCGTAATCCATTCCTAAAATAAGTTATTAATTTACTATCCATTACCTTAAGATTTAGAGGTATATTTGATATAGGTACTTACCTTCATAATAAACCTTATTAACAGATTTGGAATGCGGTACTGGTACCGACACCTTGGGAACCATTTATTGGATAATCAACACCTCTGCCATAACCCCAAGTGCAGTTCGCTACGATTGGTGACTTAGCAAGGGTATCAATGAGGTGGGGTTTGACTAGGTCTTGGCGATGAATATGTTTACCCACCTAATGCGTGGCGGGCCTGATCTGAAGAGATTGGTCGAGGGAGACATTTTGAGCTGGATAGCTGGTTTGCCTCTCTAGTCGGATTCTTTCCAGTCTTGCACCGCATCGGGAAGAATGAATTCATAATAGGTCCATCACTCCAGATTCTACCAACCCGTCATACCTTTTTCCTTCCCAGAATTTCCTCTCCTTCCTTTCCCTATATAAACCCTCTACATAGCATCAGGACCTGAAGAATTTTTAAGTTAAAACCTTTTTAGCACCCTTGTGATTTGAAAATCGATGAAATGAAAAATAGCGACACTAAAAAGAGACAAACACATACATCCACAGGATTTATCCTGCAAGAGAAAGCGATAGTTTAATCGGTCTCCTCCTTGTGCGGTGCTTCGTAGCCTATCGGACTCGTCTTTATGCGGTGCTTCCTAGCCTCCCCATTCTTGTATACTTTAGTTTTCTGAAGGTTTTGTGACCTCCTGGGTGGAGCTATTAATTAAATCAAACAGTTCAAACAAATCAGTTTTGTATTTTGTTAATTTTTAGAAGACATTTACTCAAATTAAAAATTACGCTTAGCTTAATATTTTGCGTTATATTAAACCTATCTACTTCGCCTTACAATATTCGTAAACTGCAAAACGCCGACCAGTATAGAAGTATTCTTCTCCAAATTAATCCCCCTCCCCCCCTCCCAAACCTTACCCTCCTATCATTTCTTTTATTCCATTGCCGGTCCATTGTCATGTTATCTTAGTCCGGAAGGAAGGAAATAGCGTAGAGAGGGATGCTGCGTCTCTCGCAAGCCCGTGGGAAAGCCGGGAGTGAGAGAGACAAGGTGATTCTTACCATCGACAAAAATTCAGTACGACTGGAGAAAGTTCTTCTTTTTTTAAAATTGACTCCTTGGTCTATGGTTACTATATTGATTTTTAAATTTATGCGGAAATGGGGCGTTCGATTGCGCTTTGACGCCATTTTGCTTCTAGATTTCATTAAAATAAATTTTAAAAAAAACCAATGAAATATTTTTGTTATTTGTTTTTGGGGTGTTATGCCGTGTTGCGCTACCTCCTCCTTTAGCCAACGTTTCGGACAGCGTTACAGTGTCCATCATCAGAGCAGATGTCCGCCTGGCGATGTGCACACATCTGCCCTGATGATGGACACTGTAACGCTGTCCGAAACGTTGGCTAAAGGAGGAGGTAGCGCAAAACGGCATAACACCCCAAAACAAAAATTCTTTTGGCCGTGAAAATCTAAAATCATATCTATTAAAATATTATAAAAAAAAAATATACTATTTAATTAAATGAAGACAATATTAGCGAAACTCAGTCGAAATCTGGAGACAGAAAAATCAGAAAAGATATTGGCTCCGCTGGGACAGCGGAGCCAATATCTTTTCTGATTTTTCTGTCTCCAGATTTCGACTGAGTTTCGCTAATATTGTCTTCATTTAATTAAATAGTATAATTTGAGATTTTACTCATAAAGTTTAAAAAAATAATAATAAATATTCATCCTAGACTTGCAGAAAAAGTCAATAGATGTCGCGTATTACAAATAAAATGGATAAAAATTTATCCAGACACTATCTAGATTGCATTTAGTTCGAGTTGAATCTTGTAATCATATATAAAGATAGCAGCCAATAATATGTGCGTTAAGTAAATGAAGATAATGTTGGTAGTTCTTAGTCGAAGTATGATAGAGTTAAAAGTGACCGAATTAATATGGGTTCCGTAGCTTAATCGGTAGAGCTGTTTCCATGTAAGAAAAGGGTTCTGGGTTCGCGTCCCAGCGGAGCCAATATCTTTTCTGATTTTTCTGTCTCCAGAATTCGACTGAGTTTCGCTAATATTGTCTTCATTTAATTAAATATTATAATTTGAGATTTTACTCATAAAGTTTAAAAAATTAATAATAAGAAAAAAATTATATGTTGTGGGTTTGATATTTGAAACAGTGATGCGTACCGCGGCCCCGGAACCTTTATTGGATAACCAACACCTCTGCCATAGGTCACCCCTGGTGGTTCGCTACGTTTTGTGACTTAGCAGGGGTGCCCGGGTTCATGGAGTGAGGTTTGTCTGGATCTGGCGGCGGATAACCTGGACACTTTGAACGCTAGATTCCTACCCACCCTTCTTACCTTTTTCCTTCTCAGAACTCCCTCTCCTTCCTTTCCTCAAAAAGACCCTCCACACAGCATCCCCTATGATGACGGAGGTCCAGGGGGAAATTATTGATATCAAGGCCTCCTGTGACGAGCTATTGTAAAAAAAAATTAGTAGTTTTAGGCATTATTTTAATTTAAGCTGAAATTCATGATGATTTTCGATATGGAAGGTTTATGAAGCTTGAAGGTTTAATGAAATTAATCCAATGTGGATAGGCATTATTTTTTATGTTTAATTTTCTGATTTTAATGTTTTTCTGATATCTTGCTGATATATTAGGTCCTTACATATGAAATTGGCGTTTTGTATGGGAGGAACATAAAGTCGATTTTTTTTTAAATATAATATATTTATTTAATCAAAGTACGTACCATTGCTATCTATGCACTTTTGCCATCTCAAAGGTAATTCATCGATTCCTTTACTAAAAAAACCATTCGGACGGGAATCAATAAAATCTTTGAAGGCGGTTTGGACTGCTCCATCGGAGTTAAATTTTTTCCCTTGCAAGAAGTTATCCAAATTTCGAAAAAAATGGTTATCTGTTGGGGCAAGATCCGGAGAGTACGGTGGATTTCTTAGACATTCCAATTGAAGCTCTTCTAATTTGGTAGCCATCTGTTGTGCAGTGTGTGGTCTAGCGTTCTAACGCGCGTTTGTTGATTTGCTACACTCAATTCGTGAGGTACCCACCTTTCAAGCTTTTTCACCTTCCCAATTCGCTTCAAGTGGATTAAAACAGTTTTATCACTAACACCGCAGCCAGCAGCTAACTCGGACGTGGTTTGCGATGGATCTGCTTCTACAATAGCCTTCAATTCTTCATTACCAACTTGGGTCTCCGGCCGTCCACGGGGCTTGTTCTGCAGGTCGAAATTTCCAGAACGAAAACGTTGGAACCAAAAACGCACTGGGTTTTCTTTTGCGGCATCGTCGCCATACACATCATTAATCCTCCGAGCCGTTTCTGCAGCACTGGTGCCACGGTGGAACTCGTACTCGTAAATAACGCGATATTTCGAGTTTTCCATTTTGTAAACTAAGTGACGCAAAGAAAAAAAACAATTAAGGAAAAAACTAATGAATTATACATGATAAATAGCTGTATAAATTTGAATTTGGAATTCCTAACCAAAGAGAAGATATTTGAGATTAAAGTTGCCAGTACGGCAAAACGCCAATTTCATATGTAAGGACCTAATATTTGATAGCAAGTTATTAACTGTTATACATTTTACTCCCCGACTTCCGAAAAAAATACCAACGCAGAACATTATTTCACTTTCATATTCGCCTTTAACAAAGCAGAAACTTTTGGTTCGTCAATAATTCGGATCACGTGGTGGCCTAAGCAGTCACGTGCCACCTCAGACAACTACCAGACAAACTGGATGAAGGATTGCTCTATGCTCTGTGCTTTAAACTTTTTGATCTAAGCTTTAAATTCTGTGTTCTGTGGTTGTTAGAGAAATTCCCTGAAGTGTTCTTTGAATGAACATTACTAGAAATTTTAAGCTAATTAAAACCAAAGACAAATTTATAGATCTTACTACAAAAATTGTTGAATTTGTAAAAATTGATTTTTTTTATTTTCATTATTTTTTACATTCCACACAGGAGAATGAAAATAATTTCCCTCAGGGCCTTTGTCATCTTAGGGTATGCTAGATGGAGGTTTTTTTTTAAGGAAATGAAGAATAGGAAGTTCTGAGAAGTAGGTAAATAAGTATGAGAGGTGGGTAGATATCTGGGGGTCAGTGTGTCCAGGAGTGTATGAATCCATCACTTCAACTGCGGTGCAAGGTGATGGGTCGAGATATTGTGGCTGGAGAGGTCAAAGACCTGGTCAACCAGTCTCTCTCAATCCTGCCCGCATCCACCGCCAATACCTGAACAAACCTCATCCCATGAGCCCTGGCACCCCTTCTAAGTTACCAAACGAAGCGAACTACTGGGTGACCTATGGCAGAGGTGTTGGTTATTCAATAAATGGTTCTCGGGGCGGCGCGCGGTACTCGTCCGCCTCCCAAATTGAAAGATTCTGAAACAATGCTACTATTATTTTCAGTTGGCAAAGTCTAACGATGGCTTTAAATATCGATTAAGTGATCAAAAAATAAGACATGTTTAATTTTTATTTCTACGTTTTAAAATAATTACAAAAAGAAAAACATTTTTTATAACACTGCACAAGAGTTTGAAGTGCCCAGGGCCGGTGCATCGATGGCATTCTCAGATTTTGAGGATTTTGTGAATCTGAAGTAAGCCTGTTTAGAGGGTGGAAAATGTAACTATGACACCTTCTTCTTCTTCTTCGATGGCGCTACAGCCCATATCGAGCTTTGGCCTCCTGCAACAGTCGCCTCCAACTCCTCCTGTCCTCAGCGGCTGACTTCCAATTTGGTACCTGGAGAAACTGTGCTGCATCCCCTCTTACTTCGTCTTCCCACCTCAGTCTGGGTCTTCCCACTTTTCTCTTTCCACCTGGGTGTCCAGTCAAAATTCTTTTTGGGACGCGTGTATCCGGCATTCTCTGTACATGCCCAGCCCATCTCAGCCTGAGGAGTCTCATATGTGTTGAGATGCTAGGTGCCTTATATATATCATACAATTCTGTATTGTGCCGGATGCGCCACTGTTCACCCTCTTTCACGGGTCCACATATTCTTCTCAGCACTTTTCTTTCAAAAGTATCCAGCATTTCAGCCATCTTTACCGTCAGTGTCAGCGCCTCACATCCATATGCCAATACAGTTCTAACAATGGTCTTATATATGGTTATTTTGGTTTTTCTGTGGACACTACGTGACTTAAACACTGGCAGCAAAGAGAAGTATGTTTTGTTGGCTGCTGTGATTCTCCTTCTGATTTCTGCTGGATCCTCATTATTCTCTGTCAGACTGGAGCCCAGGTAGACAAATTGGTCGACCACTTCGTATAAGTAGTTGTCTTTGAATTGTGCACTACTTCTTCTTCTCTGTGAAGGGTTCCTGCTCTGTATCATCATTTTCGTTTTGTTGACATTAACCTGCAGTCCTACTTCCCGTGCCGCTGTTTCTAAAGGATCGAAGACCTCCTTAATGGCTGAAATTGATCTTCCGACAATGTTAATGTCATCCGCATATCCGACAACTTGACTGCTCTTGAAACAAATATTGGAGCCAGTGTCTATTAGCGTTTTTCTTATTACATTTTCGAGCACAATGTTGAAGAGAGTGGGAGCCAGACCGTCCCCCTGTTTTAGTCCCTGCGATACTGTGAATTCTTCCGACAGTTCCCCATCTATTTTGACCTGACATCTTGAGTCTGACATTGTGGCTTTGATGAGCCTAACCAATTTAGGTGGAATCTGGAATTGAAGTAGTATGTCATATAGACACTCCCGATCTATGCTATCATATGCTTGCTTGAAATCTATGAATAGTTGGTGTATGTCTATATCAAACTCCCAGCACTTTGCCAAGATCTGCCTGACGGTGAACAGTTGGTCTGTTGTGGATCTACCGGTGCGGAAGCCTGCCTGATATTCTCCCAGTAGGTTTTCTGCGTACTTATCAATTCTTTGTTTCAGTATCATGGTGTAGATCTTATATGCTGTGCATAGAAGTGATATGCCTCTATGATTTTCGCATTTTAGCTTGTCACCTTTTTTATGAATTGGACATATTATGCTTATTTGCCATTCCTCTGGGATTTTTTCCCTTATTGACACCTTAATTGAAGTAAATTGTACGGTTGAAGAAAGTGGAGAGCGATTAGGACGTGTAAAGTGAGAAAGTAGGTCCCTGATAATTTAGATCTGGTTACCAAACACACCCAAAGCCATTTCAAACAACTTTTCGATTCTGAACGGTGGCACTTTACCAGGGCGATTCATGGAGTATTTTCGAAATAGTTTTATAGTTGTAAGCATTTTTTTTTATTATTTTACGCAATTACGCCTCTTAATTTTAGCGTTAATATGTTTTATTCTATTTCGCGTTCGATTTATTTTATTTTATTAAAATTTATTATTTCATATTTTATTGAATTTTACTAAATTTTAAAATAACTGGTAAAGGATAATGTGCGTTTACATCCCGTGACAAAATAGCCCCGACCTTGCCGACAAAACATTCCCCAACAAAATATCTACTAAAACTTAATTTAACCTAACAAAAAATGGGACAAAAATAATACAGACATTCCTATAAAGACAATAAATTATTGTTCAAAAATAGTAAAATGGGACAAAAATAATACAGACATTCCTATAAAGACAATAAATTATTGTTCAAAAATAGTAAAATGGGACAAAAATAATACAGACATTCCTATAAAGACAATAAATTATTGTTCAAAAATAGTAAAATGGGACAAAAATAATACAGACATTCCTATAAAGACAATAAATTATTGTTCAAAAATCGTAAAATGGGACAAAAATAACACAGATAACAATAATTTTTGTCTTTACAAGATATCTGTATTATTTTTGTCCCATTTTTTTGTTAGTTTAGGTTAGGTTAGGTTAGGTTTTAGGAGATATTTTGTTGGAGGATATTTTGTCGAGGATATTTTTTGCCGTACGAAAAGTCCAGATACTAATATCTACAGCCTGTATGTCGGACGAATATCTACAGCTCATATGTTGAACTAATATCTACGAACTTCAGAGTGTTGACTAATATCTACAGAGCTAAGGTCGGACGAATATCTAGACGGTCCCAGTGTTGACTAATATCTAAAGAGCGTAGGTTGAACTAATATCTACAGAGCGTAGGTTGGACTAATCAGCTAAATGTGTCCAATAGTCCGATATTGGGGATTTTTACATACATACTTACATAAATTAAGTTTTTTAAACTGCATACGCAATGTTACGTTATTCCAATATGCTATACATAATTGCAAATCCAACCTCTGCCAGTGCTGTAAATATTCGTCAACACTTTGGTTCTCATAGATATTAGTCAGCAATTTGAGCTGTAGATATTTGTCAACACTTTGGTTCTAATAGATATTAGTCAACAGTTTGAGCTGTAGATATTCGTCAACACTTTGGTTCTCATAGATATAAGTTCGATTTTTTCAGTTTTTTCATTCCTGTAGATATTAGTAGACGCCTCCGGGTAAAGGACCCAGTGTGGCCCATATTATCGAATAAGATGGTATCAAAATAAATTATAAGTATTTTCATGAACATTAGATTATTTTACCCTTTTATAACAGCAAAACTGTTAAAATGTATTGAAATAAAGCATTAACTATGTTATTTATTATTTAATATCCTACTTGAAGACCATTTTTTAGTTAGGTACGCATTAAATAATTTTGATGTTATAAATACAATCATTACATTGTCATTGGAAAAATCTAGACAATATATTGTTTTTATCGGGAACATTGAACATTATACAGTTCGCCCGAAACTCGTTACACTGTGACAGTTGACAGTCCGCGGTACCTTCTCGGACTGACATATCCATTAGAGGAGGAGTCAGCAACTGTCACCTGACAGTAGGGACAGTACAGTCGGCAAATAACAACACAAAGTAATGGCTTATTTATAACATGTGTTGATTTTAATTAAATGGGTGAGGTGGTATTTTGATTTTTTCACCTAACTAACTCTACATCTAACTCTATTTTTATTTCTTGTTTCGTAATTATGTACATCGGATAAGTTTGTGTACCTGCATAGTATGTTTATGAGAGATGAAAAGGCTGATAAAGATATTGAAAGAAGGGTAAATGCAGGTAATTCCATTAAATGGAGAACTGAATGCCGTTAGCGGTAATAAAAAACTGTCAAGAGAATCGAAGTTAGCTGTCCACAATGGAGTCCTGGTTTCTGCCCTGATGTATGGCAGTGAGGCATGGAACTGGCAGAGGAAGGATGAAAGTAAACTGAATGCTGTTGAAATTAGATCCCTGAGGCGAATGAAAACCATGTATGACCGTGTGAGAAATGTGGATATCAGCAAAGAATGCAAGGCTGATGTAAGCGTAATGAGTAAGATTAAGAAATGGACCATCAGATGGTTTGGGCATGTAGAGCGAATGAACGAAGAAAGTAGTGTAAGAAGAATATAAGACGCAAATGTGAATGGTAGAAGAAGTCGGGGACGCCGAGGAAGACATGGCACGATCGAGTGAATCAGATACTTGAGTCAGGCCATGTCAAAAGTCAGAATAATAGAAGAGCATGTATGAGACGATGTATGAAAGTGAGTGAGGCAAAGTGTGTGTGCCAGGACCGAGCTGTTTGGCGGTCCGCCGTCTCTCCATCACAGGGAAACGGCGCGGGCGTGGTGTTTAGTTAGTTCGTTAGTTCTATTAAAAACAAGTTTATGCTCAAAGTATTTTGGCATTTGATTTTTCATAACCATATACACAAAAATTAACACATTAAATAGCAGTCTCTTTTTTATTGTAATCCAATTTAGCTCCTCTCTCATTTGATTAACCCTTGCGTATTTGCCTTTCCACAGTATACATCTCATAGCTTCGTTCTGTATAATTTTTGGCATATCCAAATTTCCTTCATTGTCCAAATATAACATCGTAGAACAGTAATCTTAATGTGGAGCAACTATGGTTTTATAAATAAGCTCTGTAGTATCTATTAAATTGTTGTGTGTGGCTACAGCAATATAATATCGAATGTTATTAATACCCCAACGTCTGCGTGGTTGAATTTCAGAACCCAGTTTCAAGTGCTTGTTGAGGCCTCGCCGTACGCGTTGCGCGAAAAATAACATCTGCTTACGTGAAATTTCAAACAAAACTACCGTTGTAATTCGGTTTCGAATTCAAGAATTCGTCTCAAGATGTCGCCACTTACGTCAGCAGCTCGCATCTGGACGTTTCTTCCCTAGGTATAAGTACTACGGATTATAGAATTTAAGTATCTTTCCGGATATGGAGAGATTACATACGGCGTCATTGCTTGTCACGGTTTCTTTAACTCGGTGACTAGCTGTTACTCAGTCACTGGATCACAGTGGATCCGAGGAACTGGCTATTTTTGGAACCAGTTCTTATCGGATTTATAAAATGGTTACCTACACTTAAACTGGGCGAAGCCGAACTAAAAGTCGCTCGCAGGGCCTAACTGCCTCCGTGGTAACGGGGTAAGGCTTTTGACTAGCAATGCTAAGGTCGCGGATTCAAATCCTGGCGTACGCAATTAAAGTTTATTTAATTGTTGAACACTTAACCCATTGAAATAATATAAGGTATATTTGCGAAAAAGCTCCAGAGTGGAGATACTCCCAGTATCACCCTGGTGTAAGACCACCATTCAGAATTGAAACGCTCTTTGAAATGTACCTCCCCCTAATCTACTTCCTCTCCATTCCGTTAGAGATGCCATAGTCTCACTGGCTCCAGGCGGTTGGCAGCAGTTGGGATTGGGACTCTTGTGCGGTATTCATATAAAAATTAAAAATGATTTCAGTCAGTTACTTAGGTTCTTATTTGTAAAACAAACAACAACAAAAAATTACTCATGTGTGAGCAATCTGTAACACTCATTCTATATAATATATAAAAAATCTCGTGTCACAGTGTTTGTGGTCGCACTCCTCCGAAACGGCTTGACCGATTTTTATGATTTTTTTATTTACATTTGGTAGGTATGAGAATAGGTCGTTGAGTATATTTCATACCGCCAGGTAATTAGGGTGTTTTTGTGAACAATTTTTTTTTGTATTTATTTGGCATCAAAACATGCCTGTAACCCCAAATAACCCAACCTTCAACCCCCACCCTCCCATTTTTTAATCGCGATTTTAGTATTTTTGTACGAACTTCAAATAGAACGAAATTATTTATGTTGTTGAATGACAGATGGCGCTACGTCCACCTAATCGAACTTTCATCAACACATAGAAACAATTTACATGGCAGAACAACGTTTGCCGGGTCAGCTACTAATATAAGAATCTGTAAATACGACAATACGAGTATAATACATAAGGAGACAGACTTTCGGAAAAATATCAGATTTTCAGAAAGAGCTTTTATCTGAAAATGTATATTTTCCTTAAAAGTTCTGAGTAAGTTCCCATTTTCTGAAAGTGTTCGGAATTTGTGAAAAAGGTCTGTTACCCACAAATATCGGTCACATAGCTTTATGAATCTCCTAGAATTTTTTTTTGTGCAAATTGTTGCCCGAAAAAAATGTTAAAAAATATAATATAATAATTCGCTTCAAAAATAAGAAAAATAAGTTTTTGGTTGAAGAGATCTTTATTCGGGAACATCTTTTGGGTAGGCTTATATTGATTACTAAAGTCCCTTCGTCGACCAATGAAGGTCTAACATTAATCAAATTTAAGATACCTTCACATATGCGAATAACTTTATGTTCTAACTAATATATAGCAGAAAGTCAGTTAAAATGGCCAACTAAACCTACTCTCAGTTTCTAAATTGTAATTTAATTACACCGTATTATTATGCTGGTGTCCTCTTTATCGGAGGTTGGCCATCATTCACGTAAAGAGTAAAGAGAAGTTGTAAATAATAATATTGACTTCTCCTTCAATAAAATCAAATGTTATTCTCCAGGTAAGTATAGATCTCCGTGATAGAGTTGATGTAAAAATAATTGATATCTTTTTCTGGACAAAAAGGCCCTGAGTAAAAAAAACAATTCTCCTCAGGGCCTATGTCATCTTTGGGGATGCCGTGTGGAGGGTCTTTTTAGGAAGGACGGAGAGGGATGGGAAGGAAAATGGTATGAGGGGTGGTTAGGAATCTGGGGGTCAGTGTGTCCAGGAGTGACGCACGTATGAATCCATCCCTCCCACTACCGTGAAAGGCAATGATCCGAAAGAGTACGGCTGGAGAAATCAAGTGGACTCCTACAACCACTCTCTCCCGATCCGATCTGCCATGCAGCTGGTGGGTAGATACATCCGCCGCCAAGTCCCAGATAAACCCCACCCCATGAACCCGGGCACCCTTGCTAAGTCACCAAACTTAGCGAACCACTTGATCTATGGCAGAGGTGTTGTTTATCCAATAAATGATTCCCGGGGCGGCGGTACCCATACTTGCCTCCCAAATTGAAAACACTGACTAACTAACTAAACCTTCTTTCAGTTTCTAAAAGTTAATTTAATTATACGGTGTTATTATTCCGATATCCTCTCCTATCAGAGGTTGGCTATCATCAGAACAACTTTACCCTGCAAGCTGTCTGCAAACAACTCTGCAGAACTGCAACCGTACTATAACGTAGATTTGTTACGTAAAGAGAAGTTTTAAAAATAATATTGACTTTTCCTTTATACAAACAAAATAAATCAAATTCTCCTGGTAAGCATTCTCGTGATAGAGAGAGATGTAAAAATAATTGATACCTATTTCTGGAAAAATTTTCATAACGCCAAATAATATAAAGTTCTTGAAATTTTAGGCACAGATTTTTCGTTTTTTTTCAAGTTTCAAGTTTTATGACACTAAAGCGAATCGTTCGCATTTTTTTTTTCTCTTTCAGACACATACTGCTTTATAGAAATGTTAGAAATACTCGTGTGGGTAATTTCATGACGCCAGAGCTCATCTTTAAAGTGTTTTTGCTGCTTTAATTATAGAGATTTATGATTCATTGTAAAGTTTGTTAGTATTATATGAAAGCAAGTGTGGGTAGGTAGTCATCTAAAAAGCGCGATATTATTTTCATACCCACCCATCGCAAAACACAACTCATCTCTAGAGTTGGCCAAACCCGACTATGCCGTTCCAAGTTCAAATCTAGATACCCCTCCCCCTGAGTCACCCCCCCTTGGTAGAGTGTCACCCCATAGCTCCACACTCCACTCCCTTATCGTCACTTTCCGCCTGAACGCGCTCGTTACGCCACCCCACTCCCCACCCCCGCCTCATCCCGATTCACCTCCCACTCTGCCACCCCTCCCCGAGCACCTTCGGGTGGTGTACAGCCTCCCGAAATGCGACGGATTCTTCCCGATTCCTTCGAGACAAGAACATGCAGTCGATATCGTAAACGCAGCGAATTACGAATATTTTAATTTCGCAAATTTACGAAAGGTTTTTAACATTGAAAATAAGAAGTAATGCAAAATAATGTTTTTTTTACATTAGCTCCACAAAGGATGCCTTGAGGAAAATAATTCCCCTCAGGGCCTACAACATCTTTGGGGATGCTTTGTGGAGGGTCTTTTTAAGAAAGGAAGGAGAGGAAGTTCTGGGAACGAAATGGGTTACAGCTCGGTTACAGCTGGTCTGGAGGTCAGTATGTCCAGGAATGACGGACGTATGAATCCATCCCTCCCACTGCGGTGAAAGGCGATGTTCCGAGAGAGTACAGCCATTCTCTCCCGATCTGGCCTGCTATGCAGCTAGTGGGCGGACGCATCCTGAATAAACCTCGCCTCATGAACCCCATGAATGTGTTTTCTTAGAATTATTAAAGATGCTTAAAAATCTCACGAGTAGTGTACATTTTGGCCTTTGGTGTAATTAAACATTTATTTGATGGATCTTTTTACAAGCATAGAAAAAAATAAGTTAACAGGATTTTGAAAAATGCTTTCAAGTGAAAAATCTCTTACTGACAACCACTTAGGGTGGGTTTCCTCATTTACCAAGAATGCTAAATGCAATGCTAATTGTAAAAGTAAACGATCGAAATTTAAAAATTTCTTTGCATTTGACCGTTTAATTTTACAATTAGCATTGCATTTAGTATTCTCGGTAAATGAAGAAACCCACCATTGTGTTATTAGATTTAGTTGTATTGTATAATGTGGCAAATTAAGTTCTTTAGATTATGATTTTAGCCTCTTACCCAATCGAGCGCTTGTTGGCATACTATGGCACTTTTGCAAAACGTCTCGAGCGATTCATTGCCATAATGTGCCAATTTTACCTACCTTTCGTAAAACATTTAATTTTTTTTTTCAAACCTTCCCGCGATCTGTAGTCTACGCTATCAGAAGGCTGATATATTACTTTCCCATTTTATCAATAGATGTCTCAAATCGCCTTACCATAGTCACTTCTAGAAGACTTCTAGACACGTGTCTAGAATCCAATGTTATTTACAAAAGTTGTTTTCAAGCACACGCTTGTTAAAATGTTTTAAAATTAAAATGTTATTTATTTATTTATTGAATTTCACGCCCGGCTGGGCTTTTACATGCATTTTTTTTTAACAAAGAACATCTAAATTTAATTGTGCATAACAAAATTTTTAAAAACAAAAAAACCAATACATAAACAAAACAAAAACAAAATCAAAATCATAACCAAATCTAAAACAAAAATACAATAAAAAACAAATTGAAATAAAAACAAAATACTCCACCATGCAAGATGGAAAAAAATGTAGACTGGGAAAAGTAAAGTACATGTGAAATGATTCGAAGCAGAGCTATTCAGTTGGATTAATTAAATTTGTTGTTCTTCTTTTTGATATAAATTCTACTAAGACTTGTTTGTATTTAGTGAATGATGTGTTAAATATATCAACAACACCTTTATAGTCATTACCCAAATTTTGTATACGGCGAACGGGGGTATACAATTGAGATTCTGTGTTGGAGTTGTCACAATAGAATGGTAGATACTGCCTCGATGTTGAATTGCGAGGTATATGGAAAGAAATCAAGTTTAATAGTTCAGGGCTGTCAATTACTGAATTTATGATTTTATGTAAACATGTTAGGTCATATACTATTCTGCGTTCAGACAATTTTAATAAATTAAGTTGACATAGTAGATAATCATAGTTGATACATTCACTTGTGATACCCATTCTGAAATTAATATATCTTAAGAATTTATTTTGAATTCTTTCTATCGTGAGTGAATGCTTAGCATAACTAGGTGCCCATACTGTCGAGTTGTACTCGATTTGACTCCTTACCAATGACATGTACAAATTTTTAATGGTTTGAATATTTTTAAATTGGCTGCAAGTTCTTATTACGAAACCCAACATTTTCAAAGCTTTATTTGATGTAATTTCAATATGATTTATAAATTTCAGTTTTTGATCAAAGTTTACACCTAAATCATTCACCTCGGTTACAGCTGTTAGTACTACATCATTAATGGAGTACTCATAAATTATTGGATTTTTTATTCTATGAAATCTCATAATAAGACATTTACTTAAATTTAGTTGTAGATAGTTCTCTTGGCACCAAACAAAAAGTTTAAACAAATTATTATACAATGTTTGACAGTCATTAATATTTCTTATAGCTTTATATATTTTCATATCGTCCGCAAACATTAAAACTTGAACATCGTTGAAAATAGTAAGAACATCATTCACAAATATCAAAAATAAAATTGGTCCCAAATGTGACCCTTGTGGAACGCCGCTGGTAGCGATAAATTTATATGAAGTAAAGCCATCAATTTTAACGGCTAATTGCCTGTTACTTAAATAACTTTTAAACCACTCGTATAAATATCCTACTATTCCTAATTTGTGAAGTTTTTTTAACAAGAGATCATGATTAACTCTGTCAAATGCTTTGCTGAAATCGGTATAGACTGAATCAACTTGTAACTTCTTAGACATGGATTCGGATATATAGTTTTGGTAAATTAAAAGATTAGACAAGGTAGGTTTTCCTGAAGTGAAACCATGTTTGTTAGGTAAAATTAGTGGCTTGATACAGTGGATGATTTTGTTTAAAATAAGTTTCTCAAATAATTTTGGGATGGTTGATAAAAGGCAGATCGGTCTATAATTGCTCACCTCGTTTTTGTCTACTTTTTTAAATATCGGGGTGAGGAAACTGTATTTCCATTTTTCAGGAAAATTTCCAGTTTGTAACGACTGGTTGAAAAGAAAATGTAGTGAATACGCAAGAGTGGTGGCGCAATTCTTTAGGAAAACAGGTGGGATATTATCAGGACCACCGCTCTTACTTTGATCCAGTTGTTTTAGCTGAGTCAGTACATCGTTATATTCAATTATTACATTAGATAAATTTAAATAATGATCCGAGGAAAAACTTGGCGAGCAATCATTGAATGTTGTTGGGTCATGGATATAAACACTTTTAAAAAAGTCTGCAAATAGGTGAGCTACGTTTTGAGTGTCGTTGGCTCTTTTTCTTTCGTAACACATGTTAGATTATTTAATATTTATTATATTATTATTATTTGTTGCTGAACTTCACAAAATAAAATAAGAATTGCACTTTAGCGAAATCTTTTTGCTCTAATCTCTGCAGGCAGGGAATGTCAATATTTTAGTCATCTGGGTATCTAATTACTCTCTATTCTGAATGTTACCGTAGAAAACTTGTTGGTTTCGTTAAATTTTAAATTTTAGTTTAGATTACGAGGTGAAGTACAGGAAATGTGAACAGATAGAAAGTAAATAATTTCTATAAAAATGTATATATCATTCTACTACATGTTTTTAAATCTTAACCCCACGAAGAAATATGCGAAAGATGTTTTAAAGAAAGGAGGGACTAAACATGGGTTTTGAAGTGACCGATTTTATCAGAGACAGGAAAAAAACATGAAAACGATAAAGATCATACGGAAAATGACAACCGGTTTCACAGCGGTGCTGAAGGACACAATTATGTCATTTCTCAGGAATACCTTCCATTGAAGTAGCGGCAGAACAAATACAATATTCCCATCTGTGTGTTTCCAAAGATTGCAAATTCATTCGTTAATGTAGTGGAATCTTACAAACGGATTAGGTACCTATTTTCCCTGCACATATACCTATGTTCAAGAGGTTTTTCGAATATTTAGAACTCCAGACCAAAGGATCCCCAAATCTACATTTGGGCCTTCTTCAAGGAGGCGTCTACTAATATCTACAGGAATTCCAAAAATCGAACTAATATCTATGAGAATCAAAGTGTTGACGAATATCTACAGCACTGGTAGAGGTTGGATTTGCAATTATGTATAGCATATTGGAATAACGTAATATTGCGTATGCAGTTTAAAAAACATAATTTATGTAAGTATGTCTGCAAAAATCCCTAATATCGGACTACTGGACACATTTAGCTGATTAGTCCAACCTACGCTCTGTAGATATTAGTCAACACTCTGAAGTTCGTAGATATTAGTTCAACACATGAGCTGTAGATATTCGTCCGACATACAGGCTGTAGATATTAGTATCTGGAGTCTTCTTCAACTATTGAAAAAACTGCAAATTGATTGATTTATTGAATATGATTTGAGATTTTCGCGGCCATATTATCGTATAATCGTGATTCATTTTTGGGGTATTATGCCGTGTTGCGCTACCTTTTATTTTAGCCAAAGTTTCGGAAAACAGCAGTCCATCATCGGGCAGATGTGTAATCGAAGATTGTGGTTAAAGTGTGCTTTAGTAAAGATGCGATACCGTGTTACCAGGTCCAACCCAAAATGGTTTCCTATTTTTAGTTTTGGTGTAGTCGTCAATTACCATATACCAACAGAACTTATTGTGCTTATCCCCATCGTCTCTATTAATATTAATGCGATTTATATGAATTTCATTCGCCTCCGTAATTAAGTGAGCTCTATGCGTTTTGGGTCTTCCCAGGACTTCAGGACTTCATGTCCCAAAGATAAATCACGATTCCGCAATATTATTCGTCTCTAAATTTCATAAGCTTAGTACTTACATTTTTTCTTCCCAGAATTTGCACCAAGTCAGTGTCGTGTAGAACAGTCCACTTTGGTCCATTCAAAGGTGACCTACATTTTTTCGTATTCGAAACAAAAGCGCATCGCTCAACTCGAAACAATGGCGGCCATCAGCTGTCAAACGATTCTTTCCCGCGCAAAAAAAAACACCGTCAGCTCGTGTAAAAAACCATACAGCCGTTATTTTTTACGTCACGAAACACAATACTTATTTACTGCGTCAGTTCGTCAGTTGGGAGATTGAATAACTTAGAAAAAGCTGGAGATTCAAAGGTGTTTCAGTCAGATTCTCACGAATATGTTGGGTTAAAAAATGTATTGAATTTCTCTCTAGCCGCTGTCCGCATGTCGAATTAATTGGGGGGGATTTCGTCTGACAAACTATTGTCGTTAAAGTATTAAGTTAATTTTGTAATTTTTTGTAAACAACGAAAAGCAGTCTGGTATTTTTAATGTAATAAACTATAACAACATGAACAATTTTAAGTTCTTGCTGTATATAATGTGGAAAATTTTTGATGTTGGGGAATTAATATATTAGATTTATTTTCCGGTTTAGTATCTAGTAAGTTCAATAGGTAGGCACTATACTTTTGTTTCTATTGTTTTGCTACCCGGCTACGCCCGAGTTTCAACAATATCCCTTTAAAAGTATTGAACACACAATAATGTGACATAGGTATTTTATTTTGACAATTGAGTTGAGCCGGTATTTCAAAACTGCATAGCTTAGAAAAATTTAGGGCCGGCTATTTTCACAGAATTTGAACAATTCATCACATTTCAAAGTTCTGTGAAAGTTTTATTTCAGTTCTGTAAAGGAACTGGCCCGTAATGGCACAATAACAGAACTTTCTCAGATCTTGAAAAATAACTTCGAAATATGGTGAATTGTTCTTATTCTGTAAAACAACGGACCCTTAGAACTTAACTTCTGTTCAATTTGGGAGGCGGGTATGGGTACCGCCGCCCGGGAGCACCTCTGCCATAGGTCACCCCAAGTGGTTCCTCTACGTTTGGTGACTTAGCAGGGGAGCCCGAGTTCATGGAGTGAGGCTTGTGTGGGTCTTGGCGGTTAGTCCCAGCCTACTGTTTGGCCCAACCTAGACCTCTCCACCCGGACTCTTTGGATCCATCGCTTTGCACCGCAGTGAGAGGGATGGATGCACACATCTGTCACTGCTAGAAACATTAACCCCCAGATTTTTCCTGTCCAGAACTTCCTCTCCTTCCTTTCCTTAAAAAGATCCTCATCACAGCATCTCCAAAGAAGACACAGGCCCTTAGGGTTCTTTTCCTCGGGGCCTCTTGTGTGAAAAGTAAAAGAAAAAATAAGTTTTTTTTTTAATTATTTTTAACTTTAAGAGTTAACTTCAAATTTTAATATTTGATTCGTGAAGACAATATTATCGAAACTCAATCGAAAATCCGGAAACAGAAAAAGATATTGGCGCCTATAAAGACAGCAGTCTACAAAAAAATGCGTTAAGAAAATGAAGATAATATTGGTAGTTCTTAGTGGAAGTATAATATGTTAAAAATTATCGAATCGGGTAAGGACGCCTTAGCTCAGTTGGTAGAGTCACGGCCCAGAAATCCAAAGGTCCTGGTTTCGTGTCCCAGAGGTGCCAATATCTTTTTCTGATTTTTCTGTTTACAGATTTTTGATCGAGTTTTGTTAATATGGTCTTCATTTGAAAAATATAGATCTGCACTAGGCAGATATAGATATATTGAAACATGATTTTTGTCATTACAGTACCTACAGGTATGCACATCAGTTATTACTGGGAGGTTGTTTATGTACATTTATGACACTATTCACATAGTAACGCGACACTAAACCCATAAACAAATGCCTCATTATTCATACAAAGTAAATTACATAGGCGTTACCTCAGTTGTTTAGCAATAGTTTACCTTTACCAGTAGTTGTTTTCTGCCTTATTAGCAATTCACCATTGTTAATATAAAAATAATTTAACGCTTGGCTTCCTGACAGACGTGTAGCGTGTTTTGTGCAGCCTTTATGGGTACAGCCTGCAGCATAATCATATATAGTGTCAGCTTTCCCCGCATATATTTACGGTCTCCTGATACGAACTTCCTTCACGCAAAATGGCGGCTTCTAGCTTCCGGCCATCCTGAACACCTTGAACACTTCGCTCAGATATCTGTTGGATACCTCTCTGCTAACAAGTAACCGTGTACCATATTGTATCAATCTAAAAAAACCATTGCCCGTAAAGATATCTCGGGAAAGAAGTAGGAATCTACCTCAGTAGGTAATAATAAAAGGGTTCCATGCCAACTCAGATTCAACAAATCAACATCTCCTTGATTAAAAGCTATGAAAAAATAATTGAAAAATAGCACATAACCTAACCTAACATTTAACCTATTTAACCAATTTTTTATATATATTTTTCATCGCTTTTAATGACTTTTCCAACAAAGGAGGTGTTGAGTTGAGTACATTCTGAGTTGTCCGGTCACCAATAAAAAGAACGAGGAAAACTACTTACCTACTAAAGTAATTTTACGGCTTCCGTGGTCGAGGGTAAGGCTCTCGACTAGCAATCCGAAGGAGATTCAAATCCCGGCGTGGGCAAATTAATTATATTTGATTAATTTGTGTTATTTCACAATTAATTCAGTTAACACAATTATCAAACAGTATTAATACCCCTGCGACTGTACGGTTGAAATGTTGAAATTTAAGAATCCGACTAAGAACACAACTCTGACTCCGCGTCTTACGCAAAACCGTTTTCGTACGTGGAGTTTGTATACAAATCTACTTTTGTGAAACATCGAATTAAAGCTATGCCAAAAGATGACGCCACTTAAGTATTACATTTAAAATAATCATAAATATTTAAAAAAACCTAAGGACATATATTTTTTTAATTTTATCTATTGTTGAAAATGGTATGAACTAATGATATAATGAATGATAACATTTTGTCTGATCTCTGAACACTTTGTTGTTAATTCATATATTTTTATCACTTATTAGTTTCTCTGTTTATCATTTTATTTTTAAATTTTATTATTTTGCTTTTACTTAACTGTTTTGCATGACCGATATTTGCGTGTGTTATTTTTATTAAATTGTGAAATTATTAACCCCGATACAGGCGAACCCTAGTGGGGTTAATAATTACATGCTAAAAATATATGTATATAAATTGTGAAGAAGCAATAAATAAATAAATAAATCATATTATTGGAGTATTTCAATTTCGTAGCAATGCCACTCCAAAACTTTCAATTCTCATAAAGCTTCTCAATAAATCGCTCGAAAAATTCGACTTTGTAAGTTTACCTACAAAAGACAGTCTTTCAACCATATTTTATACATAAAAATGCGACTCTATGCATTATTATAGAAGTGTAGCAAGGTACCTACTCTTCTAAAAAGATATTATATGTTTTTATTATACCAATGCTCGTAAAATATCAGAAAGCTCTTCAAAACCGTGAAAGCCTCCTGAAAATGTTATCTGGAACGCTACCCTCAATTTTAATAAGTAAATTTATCTTCCATTTAACGGTTTGCTCTTTGCACTTTATGAAGTGTTCAATAATGTTACACAATATATTCTTGAAGTGCTTTTAAACATTATACTGATAAACCTAAAATAAGAATTACGAAAATCTTTGTTGGCGAGTTGGTAAATAGGACTTAGATTTTTTTGGTTTACTTTCCAGTTTAGATAATGTTGAATTTTCTCTATTCCCACAAGAAAATATTAGCTAATCCGCAACCAGAATTTTCACATTAAAATCAATAACTCTTTTTTTTAGTTAACAATTAAAAAATATAGAATAAGAACAATCTGTATGGTCAATGTCCTTTTTTTCAATGGGTAAGAAGTGACTGAAATTTAAAAACTGCAGTTCATGACGGGTATGATGTTGCTAGTTAAAATGTTTGACGGCCTCCGTGGTTGAGGACTCCGTCCTCTCGACTAGAAGTCTGTAAGACCCAGATTTAAATCCGGCGTGAGCAATAAAATTTTATTTGATTAATTTGTGTTATTTCACAATTATATTCATTAAAAATAATATAGTACCTATAGCATATTTGCGGCATGCTTCAGAGTGGAAGATACTCTCAGAATCGCGCTGGTGTAAGACCACCATTCAGAATTTAAACGTTGTTGAAATGGCTTTAGCCGTGTTTTGTGAGTAGATCTCAATAGCCAGGTACTTCCCCACCTTGCTCTTCCCCATATCCCCCTCCCCACTACCCTCAGCCTCGCAACATACCCCAATTGATAATGACATAGTCTCACTAGCTCTAGATGGGAGCAGTTGGATCGTGTTGAACTAAATATCTGGTAAAAGGGGCAATTCAATTTTTATACCACCTGAGCTATCCATTTCAGGATTTTCAGTAGGAGAAACAAACAAATTATCGACTTTATAGTTAACATTATTTTACACATTAATTCACGGCAGTAGGTATTACACAGCGTTTTAGAGGTAAAATGGCGGTATAAAAATTTGCAGATACAATTTACAATTTACAATATCAAAATTCGTTAAATAATAATAAAACTAAGGTATAAAAATATATATACCTACAGGAGGGTCACTTCTATAAATAGTGTGGTTACCTGTTCCCCTTTTGGACACCTGAAAAAAACTATTTGTAAATCTGAAACTGCGCATATCGCTCATCCCAATAGAAAAGTGTCGTATGTCAAAATTTTCTATTTTATGTTTTATCTCTGAAAAGTTAAATTGTTGTGATCATCTATACCCCACGAAAACCTTTTTAATGTTAGATCACTTTTTTTTTTTTTTTTCCCGTTCGGCGCTTCACTGCCGCCGGCGGCTTTTTGTGAACGCTCCGGGTTTATTTTGAATACCTTGGAAAGTTTTAAGTTTTTCGTCAGTAAATATAACAAAAAATAACCGCGGTAATTTCTACGTCAAGTATATAAAAATAAAATAATTTTATTGGCGCTCTGTCGGGCTTAATTCAAGTTTAATCATAAATGTTAAAATATTTTATTTTCAAATCTGCCACGTTGTTCTAAAACTCTGAGTGAGAGCGTTTAAGAAACGGTCATCGGTCATCGGTCGAAAAGGGACTGCAACCTGCCACATGTTAAAGACCACAGTGAATAGCAAGTGCCAAGTGTGATGTGAGTGATTTACGGGGGTACACCTCGCGCTATGGTGTCTGAGGACAAAATTATTTACGACCGGGCTACACTACTTAAACTCAACAGTGAAAGTGTTTTGGACCCAATAATAAGTGCAAAGATTTCGCAGCATAACCTCGAACGCGGTAATATCACTACCCATAAAATCAAAATTAGATTCAGGGGCTGTCGTGGAGGGAGGAACAGGAAAAAACATCTGGGCATTGAAATAGTTACGTCACCACCAATACCCGAACAGGGAAACGTTCCAACACAAATCCTCTCAAAGCCTGAGAGAGAATATAATATTGTTAAAACACGTGTTCAACGGCATGCCAACTTTAAGAGCCGTCAACTAGGTATTGGATGTTGGAATGTCAGATCTCTCAACAATAAAGTAGAGGAGGTAGCGGAAGTGTTAAATGAACAGAATCTGCATATTCTGGCCATAACGGAGACTTGGCATGAAAACAGCGACTCTTTTTCAATAAAGCGACTCCGAGCTTTAGGGTACGCGGTACTAGAAGAAGCCCGACCTAAAGCCACGATTTCTGGGGATGATAGCATCTCTAGCGTAAATCACGGAGGAATAGCAATCTTAGCTCGCCAGGGCTTACGTTTGACAAAGTTGTCACTAGGTACGTACGTAACTTTTGAGTACCTGGGATGCCAAGTTTTTTCAGCAGGAGCATCATTCATCTTATGCACCCTGTACCGACCTGGCTCAAAACAAATTACCTCGGACTTTTTCAATGAACTTTCGTATTTTCTCGAGCGAGTTGTAGGACTTTCCGATACCATTTTTATAACGGGCGATATTAACATACACCTAGAGCGTCCGGATTCACCCAACACCGTTAAATTTTGTGATTTATTAGACTGCTTTGGATGCCATCAATGGGTTAATGCTCCAACTCACGATGCAGGCGGAACTTTGGATATTTTTGTCTCAAAGTCGAGTGGCCCGCCTTTGGTAGCGGATAGCGTGGATGTAGGGCTATCAGATCATAGGTTAATTCGCGCTGAAATCGATTTTAACCCTCCGAAAACCCCGTACGTAACTATCACGTCAAGAGCATGGCGAAGTTTTAACTTTGATGAGTTTCTGTCTGAACTAAAGGCTTCTCCGCTTTGTACACAAAGCGTTTGGGAAACAGAGTCACCAACCAAACTGACAGAATATTACAACACTTTTCTTTCAACCCTTCTAAATAAATATGCTCCAACTTCAACAAAAACTCGGCGACTGCGAAGTTCTGATGACTGGTTTGACGAAGAATGTCGGAGCCAGAAGAGATCAATGCGTAAATTGGAGAGGTCCTACAGACACTCGGGCGTTACTTCACGGGACGATTGGATACGGGCTCAAAAAGAGTACGCACTATTTATTCGCTCGAAAAGATCTGAATATTGGACAAGTAGGATCGATTCAGAGCGTCAAAATCCACGAAGTCTGTGGAACTCTATTAAGACGGTCGTTGCCGATGTACGTACGCAAAATACAACCGAAATAGCTCCGGAAACCTTCTCCAAATTTTTTCTTGACAAAATTAAGTCAATACGTGACCTAACAGCCTCCGCCCCACCACCATATTTTACTAAAAGCAATAGCGGAAACTTTTCTGCCTTCAAACCTACAACCATCGAGGAAGTAAGGAAATTAATACTTACTTCACCGAACAAGCAGTGTTCACTCGATCCTATTCCAACGTGGTTACTGAAGAAGTGTTGCAAGGAAATATCTCCCTTTCTAGTTCATCTTTTCAATAAGTCACTCAGCATGGGTGATTTCCCAAAACCCCTTAAATCAGCTGTTGTAACTCCACTTATAAAAAAACCGCAATTGGACGCTGAAGATCTCTCAAACTACCGACCCGTTTCAAATCTTCCATTAATTTCCAAAATCCTAGAAAAAATTACTGCTTCCCAGATAATACATCACTTAAACTCAAATGAATTGCTGACTAAATACCAATCTGCATATAGAAGGTTTCACTCAACGGAAACTGGATTACTACGTGTTTTGTCAGACATAACTCTTGCTATCGAGTCGGGAAAACTGGCACTCCTTTCAGTCTTGGACATGAGTGCCGCTTTTGATACAATCGACCACGATTTTCTTATTAAACGATTAGAAGAATCCTTTGGTTTAAATGGCGACGTTAAAATCTGGCTGACATCGTACTTGGGTAACCGTATACAAGCCGTAAAGGTAGGGAAAACCCAATCAAAATATGCAACCCTTTCATCTGGAGTACCCCAGGGGTCTGTTCTGGGCCCACTTCTTTTCATCCTCTTCACAAATGATGTCGCTAAAATAATCGAATCATTTGGCCTTCTATCTCACTGCTACGCTGATGACCAACAAGTTTACTTTTACTGCTTACCAGAGGAAGTAGACAGTCTAAAAACTCGCATAATTGAGTGTCTAGAAGCAATTAACCGCTGGATGACCTCAAATAGATTAAAACTAAATCCGTCAAAGACTGAGTTTCTGTGGACCGCCACAAGCAGACGTCAGCATAACATTGATAACTCCCCAATAACCATTTCAGGAAGCGACATCACTCCAAAGACTTGTATAAAACTACTGGGTGTCAATCTGGACGCTGATTTTTCCCTTAAAACCCAAGTGAACAGAACCGTAAGCACGGGATTTTTTCAATTAAGGCAAATTAAAGCAGTAAGGAGAAACCTGCCAACAGAGGCGACTAAATTACTAGTCAATTCGTATGTGGTTTCACGTTTAGATTATTGCAACGGAATATATGCAAGTCTTCCAAAATATCAAATTAACAAATTACAATCCGTTTTCAACGCTGCGGCAAGACTTATCACCGGCGTATCAAAATATTCCCATATTTCAGAGCATCTCAAAAATCTACACTGGCTTAAATGTCCTGAAAGGATCCAGTTTAAGCTCTGCTGGATGGTATTTAAGTCCCTTAACGGAATGGCTCCGGCTTACTTATCGGAATTGTGTATTCCAGAAATTTCCAATCATCGACAGTCAACCCTGAGGTCAGCAGCGTCATCAGCTATCGGAAGGTTAAAGGAACCAAAGCGCACACCAGATACTAAGTTCGGTGAGCGCGCTTTCGGAGTGTCAGGACCTAAAACCTGGAACGGACTGCCACATGACTTAAGAATGATCACAGACGCGGCGGAATTTAGAGCTAGACTTAAAACTCACCTTTTCAGACAGTCGTATCCATAAACTCAAAATCTTTCACCTTCACTTTCAATGCCCGCGACACCGTAAATAACTAACCTGTAAAAACGTAGAAAAAAATAAATAAAAAAAATAAAAAAAAATGTAAGCGTTTGTGAAGGTCATTTCATGAACATTCTCCAGCCCTAAAGATTCCGAAATTCTCCAGTATTTTAAAATAAATATCAACTATACTTTTGCCACTAATCTCCAATAGTCCTAAATTCTCCAGTATTTAAAAATAAATACCTCTACTTTTGCCTTTTGCCACTAATCTATTCACAAATGTAATAGGTACTAACAGCGATGAGGGTAGCAAATAATGTAAAATCACGCAATGTCCAGTGTGTTAACTGTAATGTCCTCCGCGTGCAAAGCCGTATCTTCTCCAAGCATAAACTTATAATTAAAGTGTGTTTATCGGAAGTGACCTGCCAGGTAAGTATGTTTCTGTATCCATTTGTAAATAGTAAAATCAGTTAGAACCTAATCACTCCATCTCCGCAAGATGTCGCTAGAATCTCTTTCCGGCGGGACCGCTTGTTCATCATTCATTCATTTGTTTTCACTCTCCTGTGAAATTAACTTTTGACGTGAAACTTTAATAGCCCCGCTGTGATTTGGATTTCGGATGAAACGGAAATGACGATTACTGCACTTGCGACGCATCGACTGCGCTCATTGATCGGTTTGATTATGATGTCACTTTTAAAGGCTCCTATTGGTTGAGGTATGAAACGGAAATTACGCTGGGTCTGCGCTCATTTGTCGCTTTGATTATGACTTCACTTTTCAAGTATTGATTAAGATTGTTTTGGTAAAATTTCGCTCCTACCGCGTGTAAACGGTTCTCGATTTTTTTTTTGTACTTGCGACACTTTTCTACGCGATGTGCGATATATTATGTTTATTTTTTGTTTAATCTTACTTGAGATTATTTGACCTTTAGGCGGATATGGGTTTTAAATAGTGGTTAAACCTAAAGTCATACCGTTCTAAAACAATTTTTCCCTCTCTCTCATAAACGACACATAGGTAATATAGGTAGGAGTGTGATCGTAATTCATTAGGTTGCTACGACAGATACCACGCAAACTGTTTGCGTTTTTAAATTCAGTGGTTTGCGATATCGCCTCGCCCCCGGATTAAAAAGCGGCCGCCATTTTAAAGTGAAACCGCGCGCGGTGCCGAAACGCGGTACTAAAAATACTTTATCGCGCGCGGTTAGCGGGAACCCCCGTAAAGGGGATTTATGACACCTTATCGCTGGGCGCGGGAACTCGGGAACACTGGCAACTCTGGCAACTCTGGCGACTGGGAGCTCTGGAACTGGGGACTGGGGGAGGGGATATGAATCAGGGGGTGTTTGTAGACTTCTTTGTGGGTTGAAGAGCACCCTTTAGACTAGAAACAAAATATGAAAATTGCATGATAAGTAACATTTAAGGCAAATGAATTAATTTTCAATGGAATAACTCTTATTATGATAAATTTTGAGGGTTATACCTACCCACCAACGTTATATACCTATCATTGCAGAACGGGATAACACAAACAAATATAAAATAAAATGTAAAGAAAAAAAAACAGACAAATAAAATAAAAAGATAACAGTCGCAACTGGAACTCGAACCCACGATCTCTCGTTCTGAGAACCTTTTCCGACCGTAACGCGAGTTCCAAGAACACAAGAAACCTTTGAAGAGACTACCACAGGGAGTTATCACGTACGAACACGAAGGAATGCTCTAGGACTCTAGGCAACTATTTGGGAGCGCTTGCGACGTTCACTTCAACCGAACGAGCACTCGAAGCACTGAAAGAATGCTCTAATAATACCTAATAATAATAAATTTGGACAACTTATTTACTTTTTTTGCGAAAAATCGCCTGAAGAGCGCTGTCTAAAACAGTACATAGGTACTAAAATAACTTGCAAGGGTAAAATAAAATGAGCATTTTTTCGGTTGCTGGGATATTTTCCACGCAATCAGCATTTTGATTCGCTAAGAGAAATACCTACATACCAGTCGGCGGGGCTGAAGTGGTATCACTTTTTAAGGTTTTTTTAAAGCCTTAGCTTATTTTATAACAAAATATTATCTATCATAAATAATGTGGATATTGACCATTCATTAAATTGATTTTAAAAAACCTTTTTTTTAATAGTTAAAAAATTAACTTAATAGATAAGTGAAAATGTTTCACATCAAGGTGGATGGTCTTATTTTTCAAACTTCTTAGAGACTCCCGTTTATCACCAGCCCATAAATAACTCTTTTGTTTATTTTCAGTAAGCGACCTGGACGGCTTGAACTCCGACGAAACCGGTTCGGGTGAAAACAGCAACGCGGGCAGCAGTGCGGGCCCGGACGACGATCAGGCCAGGCTGCGGCTCAAAAGGAAACTGCAGAGGAACAGAACCTCCTTCACCAATGATCAGATAGATAGTCTAGAAAGAGGTTAGTTTATGAATTTTCATTTACCTACACAGTACATACAGCCTAAGATTTAGAAATTTAGATTGATAAATAATATGCCATCTGGTCGTAGGTATTTTTTAGTAATATTTCAAAGTTCCATAGCTCAATATGAAAAAGACGATATGAGCTGAAATCGGTTTGACGGCCTCCGTGGTCGAGGGGAAAGCTCTCGACTAAAAATCTCAAGGCTGCGGTTCAGTAAATTTTATACGATTAATTTGTGTGATTTCACAGTTAATTCATTAAAAATAATGTCAGAGTGGAAGATTCTCTCAGTATCGCCTTGGTGTAAGACCACTATTCAGAATCGAAAAGCTGTTTAAAATGGCTTTAGCCCTGTTTGGTGACTAAATCTGAATAGCCCAGGTAGTTAACCACCTTTCTCTTCCCCATATTCTTCCACTCCCCATTACCTTCAGCTTCACAACATAACCCAGTTGGGGATGCCATAGTCTTTCTGGCTCCAGACGGTGGGGAGCAGTTGGGACTCTTGTGCGGTTTCACATTAAAATAAATAAACAAGTGAGAGATTAAAAAAGAAAAAGGGTAAAGACTGGTAAGATTTAAAAATATGTATGTCTTTTTTATGCTGTTGTAACTGAAAATTATGTTTTTCGAAAAATAAAATTCATTTCACCAACGAATTTCACCAACGTTTTCACCAGTTGTATTTTTCGACCTTAGCACTCTAGCACGCTTAAAAGTCACGAGCCGTCACTGGGTCCCATACATTTTCGCCTTTCATATAATAATAAATAATTTATAATGTTTATTTTCTAGAATTTGAGCGAACGCACTACCCCGATGTTTTTGCAAGAGAACGGCTCGCAGCGAAGATTGGCTTACCAGAGGCTAGAATACAGGTTAATTATTATTTTTAATTGTAAAACTAACGTTTTTAAGACAAGATTTTTTATGCATAGCACAAAGGGTAACAATTATTATAAGCAATAATTATCAGCCTAAAACACTCATCCACATTGAAAAATCTTCCGAGAAAAGATACATGACGCCAACGGGACTTGAACCCGTGTCCTCTCGATTGCCTGTCGAATGCTCTGACCACTGAGCTATGGCGGCTTATCTCGTACCCGCCAAATGATTCAATATATGCTAGTGTTTCATTCAACAATTACTGGATTTAACACTAACAATGTTTCTCTCGCAAAAATAAAGTTGGTTGTTTTCAGGTGGAAAAAATATAATAAGCAGTAATTGTTGAATGAAACACTAGCATATATTGAATCATTTGGCGGATACGAGATAAGCCGCCATAGCTCAGTGGTCAGAGCATTCGACCGGCAATCGAGAGGACACGGGTTCAAGTCCCGTTGGCGTCATGTATCTTTTCTCGGAAGATTTTTCAATGTGGATGAGTGTTTTAGGCTGATAATTATTGCTTATAATAATTTTAGAATACAGGTAACTATTTAAAGCAGTCAACAGGCATACTTAGGTTGAAACACATTTATTTATTTATTTATTTATTGTTTGAAACATTTACAGAGTGTTCATAATTATTACATTCATAAAATTGGATCGTTCTTGAGTTCAAAAATTCGGCTGTGCAATTTACATCAACAATTTGCCGGTCTGTGTTTCTCTCCTCCTGCAACGTGGGTCTCTTCAAGACGAGACCCATGCGCACTCCTTCCTCTACTCAAAAAGACTTTGGAACAAGACAAATATGACTTGGGAACTGAGGGAAAATATTTTCCTCATTACCGCTTTGTGCAGTTAAATGTACAAAAAAGAAACATCGATTTTTCTATTGCTCACAAATATTCAAATGATTGGATTTTCTTGTAACAAATTTTTCTTTAAATTTGGTTAAAATCAACAAAAATTCAGTTTCCCGAAAAGCCATGCCTGTAGAAAGGATGTAACAGCACGAACCCTAAGGATTTTAACTAGCGATTCTTGAGCATATTTGAAATGAAAAATGTAGATGTAGTCTTTTTGCTGTCCGATGATTTTTTTAAATAAAACTTCTTTACGCGCTTACGAAAGAGCGAGAGCGTTACGAAAAGTGGCGAACGGTTGAGAGGGAGATATAAGTTAGTGAAGATAGAAAGAGAGAGAGAGTTACGTTTCGTATATTACTGTAGGGGCAAGAGAGAGAGGTGCGAGCATGCATTTGCTTTCTCTCATAGCCACATATCTAAGACACAGTGCCGGCCTATTGTCTGTACATATAGATGGAGCTAAAGAAGTTTTACTTCAGTCGTGTGGTCCAAAGCACACTCGTTTTTTTTTCTATTAAAAACAAAGTATATTTATTTCAATCACATGTCGACACTTCTCAGGACCTCCTAAAAATCGTTAAAAATGCCTGGTTTGAAGTTTGAAGGCCATCAACAGACGTTCAGAACGACTTTGGCGATTTTATTTGAGGTAGATATTTAGGTTTTTATAATTTGCCTGAGATATAGCTGTCACTTTCGCTCAGTATTCGGGGTGGAGGGAGAGTAACAGCGACAGTGACAGCAACAAATTATTTAAATTTCTCGGTGACCGTGTTGAAAACGCCAGAATTAAAAAAAAAAAAACATCGGATGCTTTGATACTTTTGTATATTATCTAGAAATACAATTATATTTTAATGAATGGGTAGGTACTTTGTATGTTGCCCATTAATCCACAGAACACAGAACTAAATGGCAATCCTACTGCAAACCATCGCTTTGCACGCTGGCAATACCATAAACCTCCGCAACAAGGTCTCTCTGTAATTCTGTATTCTCTGTAAATGTAACTGTGTAACTCTGGGTATCTCTGTAACAATTCTGTGTATGTCCGCCCGGAGTTCACACGCTTCATTAGGCGACTAATCGGACATGCCCAAAGCGAGCCCAGAACTACTAATGGGTATCGGCTAATACCAATACTAGATCGGCTTTTACTTTTGTCCTAAACACCGCCTTCACCTTGTAATCTGAATCCGAATGACGATTCGGCGCCATCTTTGTGGAATTAGTTGCTTTGGAAAACGTAAAATATGTCGCGCGAAATTAAAAAGAAGTCTTCAAATGTAATAATAATATGTTTATTTATTTATTATGAATTAACGCCGAAACGGCTTTTAAATAAGAATTTTAATAATTTGAAATATGGATAGAAAATACAGGGTAAAAGCTGGATAGTTGCCTCAGTGCAAGGACGGATCCAGGATTTTTTTCTGGGGGGGCACAATGGGCGGACTGGCAAAAAAATCAACAATTTCTGTTAGAATTTTTTTCTGGGGCGGGGCAAAAAAATCAACAATTACTGTTAGGATTTTTTTCTGGGGGGGGGGGGCACAAGGGGCGTACGCGCAAAAAAATTAACAATTACTTTTAGGATTTTTTTCTGGGGGGGCACAAGGGGCGGACGGGCAAAAAAATCAACAATTACTGTTAGAAATAAACTTGAATTATCATACTTCAAATTTATTTCTACAAGTTCAAGTATGTATAGGAAGGTTTATGAAAGTGTCAAAACAATAGAATAATTAAATGTTTAATAAATACAGTTTTCTGTACTGTGGTGGAATCTCCACAATACACAAAAATACCGTCTGGGGGGGCACGAAATTTTTCAAAGAACAGGTTTAACTGATGTAATAAATATAGGTAGGTACTAACAGTCTTTCTTCAAAACTTCGTGAGTATTTTATTAAATTGATAAACGACCGTATATGTGAAAACCTTATTGACAACCTGACAAAAAATAGTTAATAATAATAATAATTGGATAATTTGTATAGCGCCGTTTTTGTGAAAAATCACCTCAAGGGCGCTTTACAATTTATTATAAATCCTAGGCTCTATCTAATTTTATTATTTTCAAATAGATACAGAATCATACTTACCTGCAGGACACTTCCGACAAAACACACTTTATTAGAAAGTTTATGCTTATGCTATGGGGAAGATACGACTTTGCACGTGGAGGACATTATATTCAAAACACTGGACATTGCATGAGTTTTACATTTATATTTATATTTAACAGAAGATTAATGCCAAAGTTGAGTTAATATTTATTTTTAAAGTCTGGAGAATTTTAAGAATTTGCTTTTACACACTTAGTTATTTACAATGTTGCGAGCCGTGAAGGCGAAGGTGAAAGTTTTTTTTAACTTATTGATACGACTGTCTGAAAAGATGAGTTTTAAGTTTAGCTCTAAATTGCGCTGAATCTGTGATCATTCTTAACTCGTGTGGCAGTCCATTCCAGGCTTTAGGTCCCGACACTCCGAAAGCACGCTCACCGAATTTAGTATCTGGTGTGCGCTTTGGTTCCTTCAACCTTCCAATCGCTGATGTTGCTGCTGACCTGAGGGTTGATTGTCGAGAATTGGAATTTTCTGGAATACACATTTCCGATAAGTAAGTCGGAGCCATTCCGTTAAGAGACTTGAATACCATCCAGCAGAGCTTAAACTGGATTCTCTCGGGGCACTTGAGCCAGTGAAGATTTTTGAGATGCTCAGAAATATGGGAATATTTAGATACGCCGGTGATGAGCCTTGCCGCAGCGTTGAAAACAGATTGTAATTTGTTGATTTGATATTTTGGGAGACTAGCATATATTCCGTTGCAATAATCTAGACGTGAAACAACATACGAGTTCATGGAAAGATATATCTTGTTTGTCCAGCCAAAGATGGAAAATATATCTGTTGTACCTACATACTGTTTTTAGCTTCAAACACGAAAAAAAAAGAAAAAAGGCTTTCCCCAAACATTTTAACCCGTTTAATCACAGGAGACCATATTTGTCCCAACGCACATAGGTCTCATATAAAACGCTGTATCTCCCTTACTATCATAGGTAGAAATATGTTCTAATCGGTGTTAGAAAGGAAAAACACCACGCTTTATATTCTAATCTAAAAAATAGCCGCCAAAAAAATAAAATATACACTTTTATGTACACAAAGTTTTGAATCGCAAATTGAAAAAAGAATTTGAAACTTCGGAATTTTTTTATAATTTATTTGTCATAGAGCGACTAAAAAGTGAGGTTACAATATGTGTTGGTTATACATTTGTCTAATAAAATATGTATGTGTTTTTATTATTTTTTTATTATCAGTAACTTTAGTTCGAAAAAACGTAAGGTGGGCCATTTTGAAAACTTTTTTATGTTTGTATGCAAAAATTTTATAATTTAAAAAAAAATGTTTTTTTCGAATTCTATAATTTGAAAGCGTATTTCATCACCTTTCCAAAACAGTTTTTGGTTTTTGAATGTGCTCAGAAATATTCAAAATATTTGCATTTTATTGTAAAGCGAAAATATTTTGACCATCCGAAAAAAATGACAAATTTTTGAAGGGTTAAAGTGAAATGTTGAAAAATTTCATAAAATTCAAACTTTAAAAAACACTCTTCTTTTGTTTAAGGAATTTGAACAAAACTGTCTCTTTACCTTTTACCTCATTCATACAATTAAAAATTATTCCTCCCCTGTGTACCTACTTATATCTATATTAATATAAGTAGGTATGTACCATACAAGTATGCAGTTATGCCAAGTTACATGGAAAGTTGTAAAAATATTACGCTTTGTTATTTTATCTTTTATTTAGCCGTATTGAATTTCTTGTTCTACATAGACCCAACGTTTCGGGGAGTCTTGCAATATCCATTATCACATCGTCAGGGCTTCAACTACGTCTGTGTAGGTATCTCGTTTCAATTAATTCACCACCCACAATTCAGCACAGGAAAGTTTACCGTCCAAAATTCATCGCACGGTTCATCTGGGTAGGTAGATATCCAAATTCAATAAATTCATTAGGTACCCAAAATTCAGCGCGGGTAAATTTACCGTCCAAAATTCATCGCATTCAGACATTCCATGTTATCTATTGTGTGCGATAAGATTTTCGCAGTGCTCAATCCATTGGATATCTAGATATCCCAATTCAATAAATTCACTACCCACAATTCACCGCGGGAAAGTTTACCGCCCAAAATTCACCGCAATCAGACGTTTCATTTTATGTGCGGTAAGATTTCCGCAGTGCATGATTTATCTGGGTAGGTATTCCAATTCAATAAAATCACCGCGGGAAAGTTTACGGTTCAAAATTCACCGCATTCAGACATTTCATTATTTTATCTATTGTGTGCGGTACGATTTCTGCAGTGAACGATCCTCGCGGTGAATTGTGCCCACCTAGACTTCTATAATAAACAAACAGATGCGTCTGAGATTGGCGTATAAAGTTAGCTGCCATTTAGTTTATTTAGGAATCTTTTGGGCAAGTAATGAATTATTTTATTTCCTTTCAGGTGTGGTTTTCCAACCGCCGCGCCAAGTGGCGCCGCGAGGAGAAGATGCGCAGCCAGAGGCGCACCGTGGGGCCCGGCAGCGCAGGGGTACCGGGTGGACCCGGGCAGGTGGGCCCCGGCCAGGGCGGACCTGGGGCTGCGCTCGAGGGGCCCGCGTCTCCTGCGCCGCCACCCTATCATCACACGACGCACCATCACCACATGTATGCGCCGCCACCCCCTCTGCCCATCACGGATTCTTATAGGTAACAACTATTATATGTTTATTCATGGTAAAAGTATTTTTAAATACACAATAAAACATGTTTCACAATTACAAAACAATAAGGAACTCCAGTGAAAAATATTTTGGCTTACAAACATTTTCATATAAATCAGCAAACGCTTCATGTTTCTGAATATACAAGTTTTAATATATGTTATTGCACTTTGAATTCATAAATCTTCATTTAATAACGAATAAGACACCATGACTTTAAAACACATTCTTTGGTTGTTTCGACTGAATCTGCTGATTCTGACGTCACGGGACATCCGGAACCAGGTCATAAGTCAACATTTTATTGTTTTTTGTACGAATATTGAGCCAATGAAACTCAGGTTTTGTTTGTATTAAAAAGATTGCTTTGTTGTTGTTTCACGTTATTGACAAAATTGAAACATTATTTTTGGGCCCTCAATAATTAAAACCCAGACGTAAATCGATTTCATTCGGATGACTTTCCATGCCTAGTTGATTCGAAGATGATTTTTTTATCCTAGTTTAATAATGACTAGTAGGTAAGTAAGTGCAGAGTTTCGTGAAATAAAGCTTCTAAGTAAGAACATCGTATTATTACTTGTGTAATCGTTCTCTGTAAAAATACAGCTTTAGGTAATTATGTAGGTACGGCTAGTTTCAGAATGTCCGATATTATAATATTATAATCAAGTCATATTTAGCATTTTCTTTTTAACCCTCTTCTTGG
Organism: Limnephilus marmoratus; assembly: GCA_917880885.1. Lineage (NCBI taxonomy): Eukaryota > Metazoa > Arthropoda > Insecta > Trichoptera > Limnephilidae > Limnephilus > Limnephilus marmoratus. The sequence continues at coordinate 31,909,410 of OU862931.1, forward strand.
CACCGATAGAATTAAGCAACCTAAAAAATATTTTTTTACGTATTTGAAGTTTGTTAGGCTTCAGAATCACAAAAACAAATGAAAAATATTTATATTGTTTTTTATACAGGTTATTTGGAGTTGTATCCTATAGTATACATTGCCAGGTTGTTACAAATCAACCTTAAAATATTTTATTATGGAAAATGAAATATTATGTCTTAAAAGCTAATTAAAACTATTATTTTGTGTGATATGATAGAAATAAATTGCTCTAATCAGTAAAAAAAAAGCCTTATGCCATATTTTATGCAAAATACAGACGTCTGTCCAGAATTACATGAGTCATTGGTTCATTATCTTCTCCCAATGCATCATAAACGAGTCCAAAGTTTGAAGAGCGCATTGCAGAAGAATCAACTTGTAATTCATCATCTTCGTCACTTTCAATATCAGAATCTGGTCCAAATTTTGGTATTATAGTCAGTATTTATTCAATTTCTATATCTATGGAAAAATGAAAAATCATAATATATAGATTTTAAAGGGGTTTACTACATAAGACAATAAACTATAAATAACTTGACTAATAAACTATTAATAACTTGGCATTATATCTCAGGGGATAAACATTCAATCAAATATAATTCACTGCATACTTAGCGGTGTATATCATAGGATACACACCATTGGAATGCAATATAAACAAGATTTGTCACATATTCGACTCAATATTATTTTTTTATTATTCACTTTACCCTTATAAACACGCTTTTATTCCTAAAATAACTACATATCTAATAATGCAGGTAATAAATACAGATTACTTACAGACAAATTAGTCACCCGTCTTCTGTTGGCAGAAGTATTGCAGCGGTGTGAATTTGAACTGTCACTGTTCTTCTTAATTGAACAGTAGATGGCTCTAGTGGTACTAATTATCAAGTCAAGAATACATTGAAGCAGTTTTAATTAAAATTTGCTTTACCCGAGTACCAGTTTAAGAGGGAAAAAAATATAAAAAATATGTATACTATAGGATACATTGCCAAGAAGAGGGTTAATAGTAGGTATCTAATATCGATTTTATTTTCAAATTGGTTTCAGCGCGTCTCAGATATGAATGTACTTCTCTTATGGCCATTATACACGACATCTTTTTTCAGCCCGATTCCAATTAGACACAAAAGCCAACATTTTTCACTCTACACGATCGCTATTTTCATCTCTATTTTCATATCTACGATTTCAATTGTCATCACTGCAAACAACACATGAACCATGCTGTTTGCTGTGATGCCAAATGAAATCGTAGATATGAAAATAGAGATGAAAATAGCGATCGCGTAGAGCGAAAAATGTTGACTTTTGTGTCTTATTGATTTATTATCATGGCCATTACAGTCGTCACGATCAGTGCATTATAAATACCGGAATGTTCTTTAGGCATAATGCGATGCATTTTTTGTAGTAGGTACCTACCTAATGCAGATTTTGGAACACTGATAAATTGTTTATAAGTTGCGTTCACGGATTAATTTTTGCACGTTGGTAGATTACAATAACAGTAGTGATGTTATGCCAATATTTTACCTACCTAGTGTTGTTAATCAATATTAAAAGCGGTAGGTAAGTCGACGCCGCCATGCAAAATACATTGCCCGTCGCAAATAAAACGTATGCTTTTTGAGACTGGTGACGTCACTCAGACAACCACGGATTTGGCGCGATTTCGGGAAAACAGAAAAAATAAAACTTTGAATATAATTTTAATTATAAAAACTAACCATACCTAACAATAAAAAACTGATATTTAAGTCGCGAAACACAAGCTCAGACCAACTATTCCACATTCCAAGAGCAAAATATTAAAATTCAATTTTATTTAAAGTTGTATATTTTTCCATTCCAGCGAGCTAGAATCCGCCTTTCTGCGTGCCCCCATGTCGGGCATGGGCGGCTTCGCTGATGTGTGTCCCCGCGAGCCCTCGCCAGCGCCCTACGGGGGGTACGCGCAGGGCTACGGGCCCGCCCTGTACCACCCGCCCCCGGCCAGCCCCGCCCTGCACCAGGGCTACCACACCAACGGACACAATCACCATCATCAGTTCAGCAATGGCGGCTCTTCAGGTGAGAGATAATTACTAGTCTAACCCTTCCCCATCCAGTGTCCAGTGGCGTGCGTGGGAGACAGGCACATTTTTTCGGGCAGGGTTACCTGCCAACTCTGGCATTTTTATCAATTTCACGTTTTTTATCATTTTCAATTTCTTATTTATTTTTTTTATTATTATTTTACCACATTGATATTACAAGTACTCTGATAATAAAGAAAAAGTAGTCTGCAGGTTTTCCCATTTTTCTTTAATTTAATAAAAAAATTCCCTCAGGGCAGTGGCGTGGCATCCGGGGGGTATAACGTGGTGTCACCCCCTTCCCCTCCATTATCCGTCCAGGGAGGGGGGGGGTGACAACTCGGTCGGGTGTCACTCCGTCATCGGGTGGCACCCGAGGCGGTCCGCTACCTCCTAGCTACGCCACCGTCCAGGGAGGGGGGGGGTGGCAACTCGGTCGGGTGTCACTCCGTCATCGGGTGGCACCCGAGGCGGTCCGCTACCTCCTAGCTACGCCACCGTCCAGGGAGGGGGGGGTGGCAAATCGGTCGGGTGTCACTCCGTCATCGGGTGGCACCCGAGGCGGTCCGCTACCTCCTAGCTACGCCACCGTCCAGGGAGGGGGGGGTGGCAACTCGGTCGGGTGTCACTCCGTCATCGGGTGGCACCCGAGGCGGTCCGCTACCTCCTAGCTACGCCACTATCTCAGGGCCTATGTCGTATTTGAGGATGCTGTGTGGAGGGTCCCTTCAGAAAGGAGGGAGAGGAAGTTCTGGGAAGGAAAAGGTGTGAGGGGAGGATAGGAATCTGGAGGACAATATGACTCCCCCGATCCGGCCTGCCACACAGTTGGTGGTCAGACGCACAGCCCACGCCGCTTAGATCCGGATAAACCTCACCCCATGAACCCGGATACTCCTGCAAAGTCACGAAACGTAGCAAACCACTTGGGGTGACCTATGCACAGGTGTTGGTTATCCAATAAATGATTCTCGAGGCGGCGGTACCCAAACCGCCTTCCAAATTGAATATACTTTAAAAAAAATCAAATACATGTATAAGCAATGTCTCCAACCCTACTAGGTGTTCACCCGTAGGTATCAGGAAGAGAATACACAGGATTATTCTGATACAATTGTATATAATTAATATTTATATAGGTACCTATAATTAATTATGGTAATTTTGTTGTAGAATTCACCGGCCTCATATCTCCCGGAGTGTCGGTGCCCATCGCCGTGCCGGGGCAGGGACCCGACATGGGCCAGCAGTACTGGTCGCGCCTGCAGTGACCTTGGTGGCAGTAAGCGAAAACTATAGCAGTTCTCGTGTTACGCTAGCAAACAGCAAACCAATGTTACGTCAATAAACAGCGTTTTAGTGTTACGTCAATAAATAACAACCCGTGTGTTACCTACATTAATGAACAGTATTTTGGTGTTACGTGAATAAACATTAATTTCGTGCGAGTTAAGCATCATCATGTGTATCGGTGTTATGTTAATAAATATATAGCGTGTTTGTATTACGTCTATACATGCACAGCTCTTCTTCTTCTTCTTTGCACTCTCCCAACTCATTGCCTAGGTAGGTTGTTGGGGTCGGCTCTTCTCGTTCTCAGGCTATATCTTCTTCGGTTATGGGTATCGCTTTCATCCAGGCCGTTTCTCTGTAATATTTTGGTGCATTAAGTTGTCCAGGAGTTCTATGGTCTTCCTCTGGATGACTGCCGATGAAGCTCCACAGAAATTGCCTTCTTCACTGGGTGGTCTGGTAGTCTCCGTACATGTCTCCGCACATTCGCAGCAGCTTTTTATATTGCATCAATAAATATTAACTCGATGATACGTTTATAAACAACACTTCCGTGTTATGTCAATAACCGTCAACTTCGTGTTTCAATCATAAACAGCATTTTTGGTAACGTTTAAAAAAACCAGCATTTTCACGATATGTTAACATAATATTTGATCTTTTTTTAAAAAGAAATCGAAACTTCCCGGAAATCTCGTACTACCATCACACAAAGCGAAAAATATTTCTTGTGTCGTGATGAAGGACAGTCAAGGAATTGCACAAGTGCATTGCAAACTCAGCCACTAACCGATTAATATCATCAAATTAAACAGTATTTTCGTTATTTATTTTTGGGGTGTTATGCCGTGTTGCGCTACCTCCTTCTTTAGCCAACGTTTCGGACAGCATTAGTGTCCATCATCAGGGCAGATGTGTGATGATGGAAACTGTAACCCTGTCCGAAACATTTGCTAAAGAAGGAGGTAGCGCAACACGGCATAACACCCCAAAAATAAATAACGAAATTACTGTTGGCCGTGAAAATCTAAAATCAGTATTTTCGATGTATCTACATAAAAACAACTTAATGTTTTGTTAATGAACAACACTATTGTCTTACGCCAACAAAAATTATTTTCATGTTACGTGAATAAAAAGCATTTTAGTGTTATTTAAAAAAAAAAGAGTTTTGTGTTACGTTAATAAGCAGTGGGTTCATGTTACGCTGATTGGAAGATGAGGTAATCAGAGGTTGAAAGGCTGACATGAAATGGACGTGATGAACATGAAATGAAAATAAACCAATATGAAAAATACGGTTTTAAAACAACATACCTAATAACTCGTTATTATTTAAATGCCTCGTTATTTCAAATTCTTCTTTGTATTAATGTCGCAAATTAATACACACTATTACATATTTGTGCTTGATTTGGTTGTGTAATTATATTGAATTATAAAAGCTAAAGAAAAAATCATAATTCTTATATAATGTTTGCACTTATGTAAAGTGCTTTCCTTAACGTTTCCAAAATTCGTGATTTTCTTTGAAAAAAGTGCATAATTAAAAAACTTATGCTTAAAAATATTTTTAATAACAACTTTGTTGTATTCAAAAATCTTTCTTGGTATAAAAAACCAAAATCATATTACAGAAAAATGCGAATATTGTCTCAGTAAAAATCTTAAAAATTCACACAATGGTGTGTATAGAAAGTGCTGTAAATCAGTCATCTTTTAATTTCCCTTCTGGAAAATATACATAACACATTTCTGCAAATAAATTAGTTTTAATCCCAGATTTTATAATTGTGATTTTTGCTAATTATCCTTGCAACTTAAAACATTATTGGTTGAAGATCTTGCCTTTAAAAAAAATTCTGCCGTATTTTTGCTTAGATCTGTTTTTTTTTTTTACATTAACTCCACATAAGAGGCCATGAGGAAAATAAATTCCCTCAGGGCCTGTCATCTTTGGGGATGCTGTGCGGAAGGTGTTTATAAGGAAAAGAAGGAGAGGGAGTTCTGGAAAGGAAAAAGATATGAGGGGTGAGTAGGAATCTAGGGGTCAGTGAGTCCAGGAATGGCGGACGTTTAAATCCATGCTTCTCACTGCGGTGCAAGACAATGGGTCGAGAGAGACCATCAGAAGTCAACTCAACACCTACTCGAAAACTCATTAAAAAAAAATAGCACATAACCTAACCTAACGTATCATACTTTTAATTTTTTATAAATTTTTTTCATCACTGTCTTTTCAAAGGTGTGTTGAGTTGATTTCATTCATAGTTGTCCGGTCACCATTAAAGTGCATTCTAATGGTAATGTGAATTATTTTTCCTTGAAATCTGTTAGTTTTTCTCATTAATTAATGAAGGTTTCATAAAAATGTGTAATAAAACTTCAGTGAAACGAGTGTTGCTATGAGAACTAGCAAAAGAACGCAATAAAATCATTAAATAACACGTTTAGGATAAACTTTAAAATGTTTAAAATCAAACATGTGTCAGGAGTATTGTACATTATAAGTGTTAAATGGTTGTGTATCACTAGGCTAATGTTTATTACAAAATAACAATATGATTCGTGGAAAATAGATTTTATATAAAACGGTAAACATAATATGAATCATTATTGATTTAATTGAATTTTTAATGGATATCGTCGATATCGATATCATTGTAATATTTACCTATCCTTGGATTTGTTCTGTGAAATCTTCAGTTTAAATGTGTATTTATTTATATACAGTTATAATCCGTTTACATCTCGAGCGACATCTGTTCGATTAAATATTAATATCATTGCTCAAAATATTAAAATGGAAACATAACAACTGCTTACTGCAGTTTAAAAACTATGAATCCACCTAGATTTCTCCCATATTTTAGGTTCTATAAATTTTGGCACATTATGGCAAGTGATCGCTCAAGACGTTTTTCAAACTTGCCGAAATATGCCAAAAATCATTCGAGTGGTAAAGAGAATATTCTGATTCTATCACAGTTGAAAATAAGTTCAGTTAATCAAAACCGTTTCATTTACAGTGATTTTATAATAAAATATCCTATTCATATTAGGAGTAAAAAAGCTCCCATAGTCTTTTCGATCTAATATTAAAAAACAATGGTTGTAGCAATATGTAGAGCAACCACTGGCGACAAAAATAAGAATTGTATAAAGTAGCAAAAACTCTCAAACCTGGTCATAAAACTTGCACAGCTTTTCTATCTGAAATTCATCATGAGCTAAGGAGCTTTGAAATATGAAGAACAAGCAAAAATACGTCATATTGTTTGTTACACATTTTCATTGTCAATTTCAAAAATATTTTGTTGAAACTCGAGCGAGTAAAACTAGTTATAAAAAATGTTAATATTGGGATCATAAAAAATGTTTGCTAGTGTACAAAAATGACTCCAGGGGCTTTTTGATTCTCAATATGAACATGAGTTTTCTCCAACAAAATCTGACGTTGTGGATTTTACCAGTACATCGTAAGATGAGTCAGATTTTTAACATTTTTGATGTAGGTACGTACACATTAGTTATAATTTTATTCTTGATGACTCTGTAAATAATTTAGATATAGCTATATGTAAATCACAAATGGCATTAATACCACAAAGCCGATATTAAACATATCAAAAGAATGTATAAAATATTATGTACCTTATTATTAGGAAATAAACCAGTGTTTTTTTGTCACACCCAATAACATCGTACTAGAATTATATTATTTCAAAATAAATTACCACCAATTAAATTAAAAATATTTACCAATGTTTATGTTAGAAGGAATAAATCTGCTGAGAAGAACTGGAAAGTAATTCTGTATCTTTTGTGTTATCTTTTGCGTTAAGATGGCATTACGAGACAATTAAGACAAAAAGGCAAGATCTGTCTGATATCGGAAGGCGTCCGTCACGGATAAATTTCTGTGATTTTCTACAACTTGTGCATTAAATGGATTAATTACCTACCTAAGGCCAGGCTTCCTGCATTTCTACCGATTTATTAAATATTTCCCTTAAACACTTGTTTTAAAGCTTTTTAAAAAAATGTATCTTATTCTTGAAGATAATATCTATACATTCCCAATGCCGAAACGGCAATTATATAAATTTCCCTCGATAGAAAAATAAAATCGCAAAGTATGCTCCGAAAATTATTATAAACGAGTTTTTTCAGTTAATTTACGAGGTATATGTATGAAAATATTTGCAGTATTCTGAAAGTGGTATTTTAGACATTCCTCACGAGATTTTTGCTCTATTTTAAACAAGTCTTGTTCTATTAAACATTTTCACAATTTTCGCTAAAATATTATCATTTTTAATATTAGCGCGCTCCCTCTAACATTCGTATTTACATATCTCCTTCTTCTTCTTTTTGAGCGGGTACGACCGGGCCTTAAAAACAAGAATTACTACTTATCAGTTATTAAAAACAATCTGCGCACCATATATTAAGCACCCATAAATAACTATTCATTTGCCGTGTTATTTCGATGTTTGAAAGCGATGACATTCGATTTGCAAATTAACCCACGACCGACATCTCTTAGAGGATTACGCGGCAAAACGCGCCTTCATCTCTGGCGTTAGGGTAACTACTGTTAAGAGTTGGTGACCTTAACATAGACGCAGTATTTATTGCAAATACTGCACTTAAAGAAACTGTCAAATTGAGTTGTGCACCGTCGATTTAAAACAAGTTACAATGTAGCAAAAAATACAGAATCACTCTTCAGTTTGGTTAATTAATTATTTTATTAAATAATATCAAGAATGAGTGAGGATTTTTTTTATTATTCCACTGATGTTTATGTAAATGCCGATAAAGTTATTTTTTCAAAAAATTTGCTGATTTTTGTAAACGGGAATAAAAGAACAAACGTTATGTAAGTTCTTCATTCAAAACAAATATTGACAATTTTTTTAAAGTAAATACCGCACAAGAGTTCCAACTGCTCCCAACCATCTGGAACCATGGCATCCCCAATCGGGGTATGCTGTAAGGCTGAAGGTAGTGGAGAGGGGAAGGAGATGGGGAAGACAAAGGTGGGAAATTACCTGGCTATTCAGATGTGGTCACCAAACATGGCTAAAGCCATTTCAATTCTGAATCGTGGTCTTACACCATGGTGATACTTACAAAGTTTAGTATCTTTCACTTTGGGGTCGTTCATTAATCACATGATGTTTTTTAGCAACTTTTTAACCTCCCCCCCCCCTCCCCCGTGGTGATATGTAGTGAGGTTTTAGATTATCCCCCCCCCCCCAAAATCACGTGTATTTTTTTAGTACAAAGTATTTTGAAATTTTCAGAATATTATCACAAAAAATAAATACACGTGATATCTCATTACACCCCCCCCCCCTGGTGATATTTCGTGATTTTTTACGAACCCCCCCCCCCCCCCTTTCGAGCCTCACGTGATTAATGGACGACCCCTTTGGAACATACTGCAAATAATCTATATACATATTATTTTTAATGAATAAATTGTGAAATAACACAAATTAATCAAATAAAATTTACTTGCACACGCCGGGATTTGAAACTGCAACCTCCGGATTGCCAGTCTAGAGTCTTACCCTTCATCCACGGAGTCCATCAGACATTTTAAATGAGGATAATAGAACAAGAAACAAAGTTCTTTTTTAAACGACTTCGAAAAGGAGGAGGTTCTCAATTCGACTGTATTATTTTTTTTTTTTTTTTTTTATGTTTGTTACCTCAGAACTTTCGACTGGATGAACCGATATTGATGATTCTTTTTTTATTTGAAAGCTGGTGCTTCCCGTGTGGTCCCATTTTAATTTGGTCCAGTTTTGACAATGGCATCCATGAGAAAATCATATAAGTCTTAAATTTGCATCAAGTATGTGCGCGACAAATGGACGAATAACTCAATATCACGCGAACCGATTTCGATGATTCTTTTTTTATTGGAAAGGATGTACTTCAAGGGTAGTTTGATGAGAGTTTGGTTAGGTTCTGATTATGGGATCCATGACAAAGTAACGGAACTCTCCAATTTGGAAGAACAAATTTACGATACTCGGCCGAATCTTAATCGAATTAGTTAGTGTACTTCAGATTCACTAAAAATCAAAAAATAAACAAAAATTTTAACAAAACAAAAAAACGACTTCAAAAAATGCACTAAAAAGTAAAAAAATAATTTCGTATTCTTCTACAACTTTATAATCAACTTACCTTTTCTACTCATCAATATGTAGGTACGATTGTTATTTTTGGAGTCGGTGTCAACCAAGGTACCCGCGGCCCGGCGTGTTCACTTGACAGCTCCTCTCCCGCCGACACCGACTCCAAAAATAACAATCGTACGTACATATTGATGAGTAGAAAAGGTAAGTTGATTATAAAGTTGTAGAAGAATACGAAATTATTTTTTTACTTTTTAGTGCATTTTTTGAAGTTGTTTTTTTGTTTTGTTAAAATTTTTTTATGTTTACGTTTTTGTACACAAGGGCAATACATAGAACTAATTCAAAACACTGTGAATACAATTTTTTTCCCTTCAACCGAATACTTAACGATATTTCAACACAGACAGATATGTAGTAAGAAGAAAAAAAAACATGTGAAAGACTTTTATTTTATTTAGTCCAAAAATTTTCATAAAAAATATTCTTTTACAATAAGTTAAATTATTTGCTAAAATTATGTAATCGTTTTAATATTGTGATGTTCTTTTGTATTTATTATTATTATATATATATATATATCAATAAAATTGTGTGGAATAATGTGATTCACTGTTATAAATATAGAAATAATAATCAAATTGCATACAAAAATGTGATTAATGTACGTTTAACATACAATTATTTGCTAGAATTAAGTACCCTTAATCATTAAACGTATTTTAGGAAAATCACATGAACATTTCAATAAATACTATGTTTTACAATATTTTATTTTATTAAATCCCTGAATTCCTAAACATAATAAAACCATTAAGCCTAAAAGAAAGCGGGCAGTCTTCATTTTGGTATTGCTAGGTAAGTAATTCATCTTTTTTATCCCCTCAGGCTAATTTAGAGTTCACATAGGTCTCATAGAAATATATTTATATCTCCCTTACTGTAATGGTGAGAAATTCAATCTAACCGGTGTTAAAAAGAGAAAACACCACGCTTTATATTTGAATCTAGAAGTTAAACACCGAAAAATTAAAATGTGCATCTCTATGAAACCAAAGTTTCAAACTTCAAATTGAGAAAAATTTATGAAACAATGTGTTTCATAATGCTAAATTGCTTTGCGATAGGTTTGTTCTGTTTTATATGACAAAGGCCAGAATTCAAACCTATTGGTGGAATTTGTACATTGGGTGCCTACACTGGCTGATAACTGCCCGCTGACAGCCATCGTCAAGGAGAAGAAAAGTGTTTAATATTCCCATCTTAAAGCAGTTGTCAACATCTTATTGTTGTTTATCGTTTATCATTTACCCTTGTGAAATTACCTTTGCTATTTGCTTCAGTAAACATACCATATCGAGATCTACAGGCATAGCTTGTATAGAGTGAACATTCAGCTTCACTCTAACCTATGTAAGGTGGTGCCATCATCGCGCCCATCTTATACACATTGAGAATTTTCATTAATTATTTTTTTATGAAACGTCAAAAAAGTGAGGTGACAATAATGTTTGTAACACTTGTCTAAAAAAATATTTGAGTTAATATTGTGTGAGTCATTTTTAAAACTTTTTTATGTTTGCATTCAAAATTTTTATATTTCAAAAATTATTATTTGTCTACTTCTAGTAATAAAATTTAAACGCGTATTTCATCACCTATCAAAAACAGTTTTTGGTTTTCGGATACATTCAGAAATATTCCATTAATGTGCATTTTGTTGATTTTATTGTATTGCAAAGCAGACATTTTCTGACCTTATTACATAATTTGCCAGAGTTAAAATGTTCATTAGAGAAGTATAAAGAATGGCACTAAAAGATGAATAGTAATAATAAAAAAATAAAGCAGGGTAGTGCTGTGTTATACTGATTTGAAAGTAAACCTATGTTGCTAATTTCCAATTCCAAAATCCTTGTGACTACCAAAAAGATCAATGAAAATGATTATTAACTTAAAAAATAATTTGGTTTTTTTTAAATTTTATATCAATTTCGACATTAGTAATGTGGAGAAATTGAGCTAATTTCAAGCATACAAAAACGCCAATAAAACATCAATGATTCTTTCATAGTTATGAAATTTAAATGATATGGCGATACACAATATTAGGCGAGTGTAAGAGGGACAGAACGCGTGCAAATGGGCTAGAATCAAAAGGCATTATAGCAACCGCAATTGAGGTACGTTGTGAGGCTGAAGGAAGGAGGGAAGGGAAGGATGTGGTGAGGAAGTGCATGGGTATTCAGATCTCGTCACCAAATACAATTAATGCCATTTCAAGCAATGTTCCAATTCTGCATGGTGGTCTTTCACAAGGGAGATTTATAGGGAGTATCTTCGGAGCCAATAAATTAAATTAGGAATAACTATGGAACGTGCTGCAAATATTTCATAACTATAGCAATCATAAGATCCAGTTTCCATAGTTTCATAATACAAGCATCATCCGCAATATAAAGAAGAATTTTCTAATATAACATACATTTTTTTAAAATTTTTTAACATCCCCGGGTTACAAATAATTTGTCAAAATTGTAAGATCTCCTACTACCGTCACAGTATGTGGAAAATGTTCCTTGGGTTGTAATGGAGAATTGAACACACAAGGCCTGGGTGGGTCCCAAAGATATTGAAATAAAAGTAGATGTGCTATCTGCTGTTTTTACTATGTGGGTCTGCGCTTCCGGGTGTCGCCGATATTGTTTACCAATTAACAAATAAACTGAAAGAACAAATAATTAACGAATAAACCAAACGAACGTTAAACTAAATGAACGAATTCTTTCCTTATTCAAAATATATTGTTAACCAATATTAATGCACATTTTCAAAAAATCAACGAAATGAACAAATTCTTTTTGTATAAAAACTACGCTAATTAGCGCGTAGTCCGGCGACAGTTGCGCGGACACCATAGCATATCTCTTCTGTTTTTGAATATCTTTGGTGGGACCCAAACGCGATACCAACTCAGCCCCTGAACGGTATAACGAAAAATTTGCAACAGTCTGTATAAAACCTTCTAAATATTCTAGAAACAACTTAAAAAATATAATTTGTTTTACATTATCATAGGTACCTTAAAATGAGTAGAAAAATAGTTTTTTTGTACATAATTAATTTGTACTTTCAACTAATTCGATAATCTAAAATTCCAATAGATTGACAAAATTTGTACATCATTTTACGTACAATCAAAAATCAATATTGTAATATAAGGCCTTCGTTACCTACCATGTTAACAATATTTAATAACTAGTCATTCAAGATGTCATCTATGTCCTTCAGAAGTTCATCTTCATCATCGATGGACCCAGTAGAGTTTTTTTCCAATCTTACATCAATAACTTGTTTAGTGCAACAAGAAACCAGATCAGGAATGGCATCAGACAAATTATTGCTGAAAGGCGATAAAATGATATTATCCTCCACTGTCGCACTATCATTAATGTCGTTATTAACGACAGTAATGTCCAAATCATCTCTTAAATTATCAAAAAAATTGTTTTTAACATTTAACGCTTTAATTTGAACTTCCGTTTCACTTATGTTAAAAGAATTCGAGGCACATTCGTCAACATTAGACTTAATTTCATTTGATACACTTTGACTTGTTATATTATTATCATCATTGGACAAATTGCCAATAGAGCGTCTTTTTATAATTACTTTTTCGTTATCAATTAAAATCTTTCGCTTTAATTTTGGTTTAGCAGAAGGTATACTTTGAACAAGGGATTTACGAAGCTTAGGAGTTGGAGGGGACGATTTGAAAGCCTTGAGGCATGCCTCGAGAGCTTCGTCATTAACAGGTTTGACATATTCTAAAGATATGTCAGAAGCAGGTATAGATTCACTTTCTATTTTATAATCTCGACCATTGAAGGTTACATTTAAATGTCGTAAAGGTGAGCTGATTTCTGTTTCAGACTTACGTTTTTTCAACGCACGTATTTCACCTAAAGTTAACACTTTAAAGTCGTCGGATTTCTCGACTTGGCGTTTTACGCCACGCTTACCGTGAATCTCGTCTAAGCTCATGGATTCGTATTCTGAAGGCAGTTTTCTTCCTCCCATTGGTCTGCTGGTGTCAACTTCATCATTTTGAAGAGTGAATACCGTGGAACTATCGTAAGAATAAAACGCTGCTGATTCTTCTTGAATCCGTTCCAGCCGGATTTGCTCCAAAGTCTTGATTGCCACAACGTGTTTTCCATCATCCAGAAAGCGGTTTTTAACGGGAGTTAGTGTAGGGACACTTTCGGAATCTGATTCTGGAAGAATAGATAAACGCGAGTTTAATTCAATTGCTCACAGCCAGATAAAGTATCAGTGGCTCGATATTCCAGAATAACGTTGCAATTTATTTCAAATGATTTTTTTAATTTTCAACGATTTTTTTTATCTATTCTTCGTACAGAAAAAGACTCGGCTTAAAGTGTATACAGAATAAGGGATAAAGGTAAGAAAGGGATTCATAAAATAACTACTAAAATCATGTGAAATAAGTTCCAACTTTATTCAATAATATGGAGACACAATGTCAACAGAAAACATGAAAATTATTTATCAACATAAAAGATTAATATACATACTTGTTGAAAGCGTTCAATAAACACAAAGAAAACAATGATTCAAATGAAAATCAGTCAAGGAAATAAAAACACAAAAGTTGAGCTGCTTCTCAAAGTTTTCTAGGCCAACAAAACATAATACTGAAAGAATAAATTGTGAAAAAGCTACATTCGTTATATATATTAACAGTTTACTAACGTAGGGACTGACAGAGAATACAAATACAATCGACGATAGAAAAACCTCACCAACGCCAAAAACACGTAGCTTGCGTGGCGGCAAGGCGTGGTCTTTTTAACATTGAGCGCAGTTTTCACATGAAATCAAAACACTTTCAGATTACATAGACACTAATACAATATAAATTAATAAGAATCGGTACGTTAAATGGGAATACAAGGTCTCCAGCGGCAAAGTGGAACAACTTAGTTGATTAAAAAAATGCTACATTTTTAACTATGATTAAAAATTTTGTAAATTTTATCAAGATCCTCTCCCTTGTTTTTCAATACAAAAATGAACTACATCGAAATGCATTAAAAGTTGGAGTGGGACAATGGGAAAGATAGGAAAGACAAGTCGACTAAAGACAACTTCACCTAAGCTGACAATGTTTTACAAGGGTGGCAATGTCAGCCCAAGGTAACAATATCACCTAAAGTTAGCAACTTGATAGATACATTGTTCCAAGTTGTTCCACTTTATTTCACATCTTGTATTATATCAAATATAATGTTGTTAGTATGATGAAAATGATGACATTTTTCGAAACTTATGACAATCTGTTTACTTCTTAATTTTATTCAGATCGTAGTTTAATTCAAGTATTGATAAATGTTGGTTATTTGAAAAACTTTGGCAGTATGGCTAGCAATGCGGAACTTTTATTAGTTTTGTTAATTATTTACTATCTAGAATTGGTTTACATATCTATGTATTGATATTCAAGTATTTGTATTTAATTAAAACACTCCACCTTGAAAAAAAAAATCATAAAAATGAACCATATAAATTAAATGTTGTTCCTATTTAGTTCATCCACCAAGTGGTGCAAACAATTTTGCAAGAAATGGATTTTAAAATTTTAAAAAAAAATTATGTTTTTTTTTTTTTTTTTTAATTTGTAAAAGTATGTTTTTAATTCTCTAAATACTACAAAAAAATATTTTAAATAATTAACGAAACTTTTTGCAACACTACAAGAGGAAAATATTACAACCAGTCATCCAGAATAAAAATTTTACATGAAAATTATCAAATACCTTGTTGAAAAAAATCTTTTAAAAAATGCCTAAAATAGATCTAATTTTTTAACGGCCAAAAAAATGCACTTATCCGTGCGTGATATACATATTTTTATTATCCAATTAACAATAGAGTATCCGACATCTCAAATGTGTTTCCCTAAAGAGGTGTTTTAAAAAAAATGTTGTATAGATATTTTTATTTTTATTTAAACAGCACACATACATACACACGGGCGCGCGACTCAAGTACACTGTTACATTATCAGTACTGCAATGCGATATTCTACAGGGATCTCCCGCTATTATTAATGTGAACGATATTAAAAACAAATTTGGACTGGGCCAATTGAAATCATAATTCAAAAACCAATTCCTCAACGTTCTAAAGTTAGGGCCGAGATTATAATGAGCCGATAGAAGCAGATTTAAGTTGGTTGATATTCCATACCGCTAAGAAACACTAAAGAATGATATTGGGTAAGGACCTATAAAAAAAATCTTAATAGTTCTACACGAAACGTGTTGACACATAGAAAAGTGTCGTTAAAGTCAAAATGAAAATTTTGACTTACGACATTATCGTTTTATCTCTGAAAAGTACGTTTTGTCTCTGAAAAGTAAAGTGATTATGTATGCCCCACGAAAACCGTGTTTAAGTTACAACACTCCGCAGGATGTCACTAGTGTCTCTTTTCGACGGAACTGCTTATTCATTCATTTGTTTTCGCTCTATTGTAAAATTAACTTTTTTGACTTACAACACTTTTCTACAGGATGTGCGAAATATTAATTTGATAACTTGCATACTGCAGATAGCTTATAAGTTGTAATCATGAAGAAATGGTGGAAAAACAATATGGATGTTCGCACGCCATTAATTAATGTGGAAGATTGTCACAAAGTTAATTTATTCAACACATTGAAGGACACTGGCGGAAAAATGCCAGAAAAAAGAGGTTCATGAGGCACATGTTATCACACGTGTTTTGTCACAGGTCACCACACATGTCCATGAAAATCGGCAATAAAAAATTATTGTCTTTGTGTGTGACGCTATAATGTGTGTAAGTGTTTGTGTCGTGACATTTCACACTTCCCCAAAAACAAAGTCAACAGTTGTTGTGTCGTATCACATCGCCTCTAAAATGACATCAATAGACATTGTCACATCACAACTTCTCTAAAACAAATTCAATAGATGTTTTGTCATATCATATCGCCTCTAAATCAACGTCAATAGCTGTTGTGTCCGTTAATATGTTAATAGAGTTCCATTCGTCACTCGGGTTTCAAATTCACCTTACAATAATTATTCTCAATCGTAGAGTAAAGAATTCTTGAAATGCCATCCATAATATATATTTAAATGGAATCCAATGTCGCAACCATATTATAACTTTTGGTTCTAGCCCATTTAGCAAACACTCCTTCTCTAAAACACTTGCTTGAAAGCTTATATCGCCATCCTATTTGAATTACATAATGATTGCAAAATACAGATACATATCTGCGTTTGAAATCTAAGCAAGAATGGTCAGAGATCGTGAAATGCGCCTTGTTATAATATAAATAATATTTCTTGTGATGTTCTTTATTTTGTGCTCCCGATAGAACCTAGTAGCAATATCAATAGAGAAGATTAAGGTTTTTGTCTATTACCAACTTTATCGGATCATTTTAATCTCATGCCTTAGTTTGCAATCTTTTCACACATTATGGGTTCAAGTGACGACAAATCTCGTCAATAATCCATACACAAACTCACAGAAGCTTTTCTCGACAAAATTTTCAACTTGGAGATACAAAAAATAGCTTTCAAATAAAGTCAAATCATCAGAAAGCCCGTAGTTAGACCAGTGATGTTCTAATCACACTTTATTCAAGCAATATAAAATTAGCAAAAATCTATTCTCCAGAGGTAGAAGTTTTTCCGAATAAATATGCAAAAACTGAGTTTTATTTATATGAAAAATAAAATACTAGATGGGGTAAAATGAAAAGTCTTCATTCACACTAAAGGTCAGGTTTCCTACTAAGCAAGGCTAATTGTGTTATACATAACCTACCTAGGTGAGTATCTATATTATCTTAATTAATATAAATAACAGAAAAAAAAAACAGAACAGATTATTATCATTAATTCAAATAAAAACATTATTAATATTAAATATAACAAATAAAAGAACTGAATCTGCAAAAATACGCAACACCAGAAAGAATATTAAAGTCATTTTTTTTTTCTTTTTTTTAAACACAAGTTGCGTTAAATTTAAAAAAAATGACAATTCAACAGTCATTATTTTACATTTAAATTGTTATTATGCATGTTAAACATTAAATAATTGGACATTTAAACATTTTCAGTACCGCGTCATCCTAGGTATAAATATTTGATGGCGGGTACGTTTATATCATTAATATTAGAAAACATAACTTTCCTTTTAAATACACAGATGGCAGCATGTGTCAAAATCGCCGTATATAGACCAGCTTCTTACAGGAAAACAATCCAATCTTTTTTTCTTTTCATTATTACTTTAAATTAATAATATTATTGTAGATTACAGTTTGATGGACAAGGTACGACAGAGGGACATTGTAGGGAACAAAAATGCTAAATAACTTTATGTAATCAACACGCAATTGAAAAAAAAATGATTTAATATGTAGGCAGCAATTTGTTTCAAAATCATAACTGAGCAAAAATTATTTTTTTAGGAAAAGGCTTATGTCTATATTTAATGCAAACATATTTGAATTTTTTGTTATACATTATTATTATTATTAAATATAAAAAATCTGACGAAAAACAAGTTGAAAAAAACAATTGTAAGAACTTGAAATGTGTTTTTTTTTTCATTTCATGAGACAAAATAAAAATTCCATTCTAGCGACTTAAACAATCATTATTAACTATTTTAAAAAAAGTTTTTTTTTTCTTATTTCAGTCACATATTATTACTCAATAAATTATTAAATGCTAATTTGAAAAATAATTTTATTCAAAGTATTACAAATCTCATAATAAAACTTATTTTTGACAGCAATTTATAAAGAAAATGCGCTTTTAAATAATAAGACAATACAGAGCCAAAATACTTAGTTTCGTATCAATAAGACTATATTTTGTTCAGCCATATCAAATGAGTAAAGCGTTAATTTAAGCTACGAAATAAAATCTGTAGAAAATTTTAGGACCAAAAATAATCATCAACATTAATTTTTGAACCCTCCATTCCAATTACATTGAAAGGGCATAGAAAATAGAATTACTTTCATACAAAAATCTTACAATTCTAATACATTCTAAGAATATTATTTTAAAAAAGCCGATATTCATATTTTGTGAATTTTTTTTTTTTTTTTAGTTTTGCTTTTGTGAAAACAGCGTAACCCAACTTCAATTTTGTTGCTTTTCTTTGATATTCAAATCCACATTACCAAAAAATTATAAGCATCTTAAATATTGGCGATCTAAAACCAAAATAAAAAATATGTAAAAAGGGCTAGTCTCTTGTGATGGCTGATTATAATAACATAAGTGAACATCATTAAGATTGCAGCAATGAAATTCTATCATTGAAATTATGCATCAATGCAATTTATTAATATTTCTATCGTGAAAAAGCATTATCATTGCTATTACGAAAATCAATAAGATTGCAATTACGAAAATCAAGATCATTGCAGTTATGAAAATCAATAAGATTGCATTTATGAAAATCAACATCATTGTAGTTATGAAAATCAATAAGATTGCATTTACGAAAATCATCATCATTGCAATTATTAAAATCAATAAATTGCATTTAAGAAAATCAACATCGTTGCAATTATGAAAATCAATAACATTGCATTTACGAAAATCAACATCATTGCAATTATGAAAGTCAATAAGATTTCATTTACGAAAATCAATATCATTGCTATTATAAAATCAATAAGATTGCATTTCAGAAAATCAACATCATTGCAATTATGAAAATCAATAAGATCGTAATTACGAAAATCAACATCATTGCAATTATGAAAATCAACAAGATTGCATTTACAATATCATTGCAATTATGAAACTCCTCAAAATTTTAATAATTAATCTGTCCATATAAAATCATAATGTCACAAATACAAATAAATATTGCTTTAATACAAAATTCAAATAAATAGTTAATGTCATATTATAATAGAATAATATGTATTATCTAAGTGTGAGAACTTTTAAAGTAAAATTATACTTTAAGACTAGGTTTTTACACATTTAAGGGATATTAATTTATTATTGGCATGAATAGGTATAGAGAAAGGACGTCAAAAGAAGATTGATAAGTTTCCTGACAAATTTCATATTAATAATAATAAACAGAAATAATTTATTGAAATGCTTTTCGTCGATGCAAACATTAATGAGCAAAATAAAATTTTATGGATTGAAAAATAAAATAATAGATTAATTCTATTTAGACAGCTATATAATCTCACTTTGAGTATGCTTCCTCGTGTGTACAAAATTATCTTGATTCGAGGAGATAGTTTTTAGAAAGTCATCTCAAGATCGTCGTAAGAATGTAAATTTAAAGAAAGATTACCCTGATCGCCAAGACAAGGACGTTAGATTTAAAAAGTCTGAATAGTGGATTATTATTTATAGAACATTATGTAAGATTTCCAGCTAACTGTACTGTGAAATCTCCTTCCTCGTGTAATCGTTTAGCGATTATTTCTTCCAACCCCAATATGTGAATATGCAACCCCAAGATATGCAAAAAGTTATGCAATCCCCTCTCCGCCGTAAACAGGCGAGGCAATGTTAATAACAGAGCTGCCCAAACGGGCGGATGACACCTGTCAAGTTGACAGGTTCAGTACAAAGAAATGACATTTCGTGGCAGCTCTCTAATTCAACTCCCCTCTCCTACCACTGGAAGAAATATTTTATAGAGTAGTGTGTCGGTACAACACATAAGCGCTCGAGGTTCAAAAGGTAAGTGCTCGCGCTTTTAACTTTGCGTGTGACACCAAACATTCATGAAAATGTTTGACTTGTAGTGTCATCTATGGACACCTGCGCGTAGTTTGTTGAAGTTTTGGAACACTTATCTACAATATTGACTTCACAGTTTTAGTTTCCAAATTCTTGTTGCGTCATTCAGCAGTCGTCGGAGGAAAGAAACAGTTTTTTCGAGTGCACGTGTTGTTTTTCGAAATTAGTTTATTTACGTGGATTGATGTCGATGACGTTTTTATCCAAAATATAAGATTGTTCATTGATATAAAAAAAATATTTCAAAAATGGAACAAAAAAAAGCTCATTCCCTACGTACAGTTATGTTCGTCAAAACTCAATAGCGGAGAGGTTAAGGTAAATGCTTGCAACGAGATATCACTTCTACATACAGAAATTCCTCTAAAATAGATTACAAGTAGGCAGAAATCTATAATATTTTATATTCACGTGTGCGTAGTTAAAAACTACTCAATGGATTATTCAGAACATTATTTCATTATTGAAAAGTTAAATTATGGTCACAACCATCCATTTCAAAATGGAAAGGCAATTGTTATTGTTGATTATTTAAAGTTAAATGTTTTAAATCTTTTCCTTGTCTAGGAGTATTTAAATAAATCAAAAAGTATTAAAAAACATATATAGTTCACATCAACACATTTTTAGATACGACATATTGCTTCAAATTTAATATACATATATTTATTAAGAATGAGAAGAATTGAATATCCTGTCAAACAAAAGGGCAAGCAACATAATTAATTTTTTCTTCGCACAGAAAATAGTAATATATTATATTAACATAAATACAGTGAAACCCTCCTAACATATTCTCTCTTAAGAAGTTTGATTTTTCAGTTCCTCGGCCTAAAATTGGCCCAATTTTTCCCACATGTAAGGTTTTCCTGCTTAACCTCTGGGAGGCCAGGCTATTTCACGAAAATTCACTAAAAAAGCACCACTTTGAATTTTGAATTGAATTTTTGTGGATTAATTTTGAGCTATCATATATTTTATTGACTGAAACACGTTCCTAAAACAATAAACTATGTACCAAAACAAACATTACTTGCGTTAATTACGTAAATTAATAGGTTTTACGATGTTTTAGTCAAGGAATATGCTTCAATTTTGTCAGCTAAAATTCGCGGCAAAAATGACATTTCTACGTCACAGATAAAATCGTTTAAAAATATTCTGGGGTTGCAAGGTGAATGAAATTTTTACCCAACTTATGGGGTAATGTTGGCGCAAGCGATTCTGACCCTGTTCTTCATACAAATTCTGTACATAGAAGGGCCAAAATCGCAGACTAAAATTTTTTGTTCAAATTTTTTTCGAATTATTTTCTCGCGCATGCGCACAATAGGCGCGCGCCCGTGTGTCTCCGGCCGGTCAGAGGTTAAAGAGGATTTCACTGTAATTATTTTGCATTACATAATAATAGAATTATTAAGTTTTAGTTCTCCTGGATATAGTTTTAGTTACAAATGAATAACTGTGAATTTATATTTTGCATTCGTAAACGCAGGTGAAATAAAAATGATATAAAAGCTACATTTGTTGAGTTAACTATCTTAAATACGAGATTATAGGTAATAGTTTTACAGTTGCAGCAAGAACTTTACTGTTAGTATGCGTTTAAAAGTCAAACCTGCCAAAGACACAAATGGGAATTTAATATAAAGGTTATTTGAATTCACAGTGCCATCTTGAGTGGTTTCTTATTTAACTCGTTGAATGCCGCGAGTAAATGGGGTTGGTTGTAACCAATTAGCGTTCGCAAAAAGCGGCAGCCATGACACCCAATGTCCCGCGATTCTGACAGCGTCCTTGAGAAATTTCGTACATAGAAAGGTCAAAGTTCAAAACCAAAGAATTTTTCCCGCGCATGCGCAAGAACTGCGCACGCTCCCGCGCTCCGGTAAATCATTAATATAAATTATATGGAGTCACCAATCTAATTGCGGTTTTCTCTATGGTAAAGAGCGATAATAGAGCAAGCGATTCTGACCGTGTTCTTCATACACTTTCTTTATACATAAGGGTCAAAATCGCGTGTAAAATCTCATGACACACCGGTCGAGCGGCACTGGCCAGGTTAATACAAGAGTTCCAACCATCTGGAACCAGTGAGATTATTGCATACCTAATTGGAGTATATTGTGAGGCAGAGGATAGTGGAGAGGGGAAGGAAATGCAAAAAAAAGAAGGTGGAAAAGAATCTGGCTATTCAAATCTGGACACCAAACGTTTGAATTCTGAATGGTAATCTTCCACTACAGATCGTGATGCAAATATACTTTACATATTACTTTTTAATTAATTGTTAAAACACAAATTAATTAAAGTGTACTTGCGTACGCCGATATTTTAGCCCGCGACCTTTGGATTGATAATCGTTAGCCTTACCCCTCCACCACGGAGGTTGTCATGGAAATGCATTCGCTTCTACAATGAAACTCACATAAGGGTCGTCCATTAATCACGTGATGTTTTTTAGCAACTTTTTAACCCTCTCCCCCCCTGGTGATATTTCATAAAGTGTTCCCACATTAAGGGGTTTTTCCGGTCCATTGGATAACCTTATAACAGAGATTCACTGTATTCAAATTTGACTATGTGACAGTGACATTTCACCAGTGGAAAATCTATTAGCTTGGAAATTCTAAGGATTTGGTCAAATAATTAATTGATAATCACCGTATCACTTCATTGGCACTGTGAATAAATTACAGAGAAACCCTCTTATAAGGTTCCCCACTAAGAAGTTTTCATGCTTAAGAAGTTCGATCTTTTCGATCCCTACAAAAACTTAACCACTCGAACCCATAAGCTTGTTTTCAAGCTACCTAGAACATTGCCAGACATATACAATGACGTATGAGGCGGACCTGACTTATCAAGAGAGTTTCAATGTACTCCAATTTTTCTACGAAAAGAAATGTCTTTGGCAAGTTTAAATTTTCACATTTGAAAAAATGCCACTTTGGAAATTAAAATGTCATAAAAAATATTTTATCCATTAAACTTCCAAAATGTGAACCAAAATTATGGTAAGTAGGTAATTCTGTAAAGCATTGGAGGCATAATATTAAGACATGAAACGTTCTTAAAATTACGCACAGCTTTCACAGTGAAACTGTCATATAAGTTTTTCCCATATAAGAAATTTTTTTGGTTCCTTAGAAAACCTTATAAGAGGGTTTCACTTTCATTTTAAAAGGGTGTTATATTTCTCATTAACTTGCATTCTGACAGAATGTTTAGTAATAGTATTGAGTTCTGTCAATAACTTAAAAAATTAACAATAATTATTATTAATAGTAATTGATTATTAAAACAAAAGTTTAAATTTTTACAAGTTTAAATGTTTTATCTCTAAATGCCTACTTAGAAAAATAATGAGTTTAGTGAATTTAAAACAATAATTAACAGAATGACATAATTATGTTCTACGATTTAAAAATTTGTTTGAAAAAAATCTTTAACAATAAAAGATACTAGACCAAACTGTGGTAGTTTTGTGATTACATACATACAACCCCCTTACAAAGTTTGGTGGCTTAAGAATTTTGTTTCTTTCAGTCCCTCGGTCCAAAATTGGCCCATTTTTTCCCACGTATAAGGTTTTCCGGTGCCTTGGAAAACTTCTTAAGAGGGTTTCACTGTGTTTGTTTTATGGTTTAAAATTGATAAGACACCAAAGTAAATATGTAATTTTATACAAAAAATGAATGCATTACCGAAAATACCTCCTTTGTTTTAAGTTCTACGGAACCCAAACCATTCGCAGGTCGGCAAGGTAGACAAAAATTGAGGGCAAATGAGGAGAAATGTTTTAAATGATTCTAGATTATTTTGCAACACTATACAAAATTCAAAATAAAATAAATTCATATTTTCCGTAAAATGGTCACCTCACCGTTAAAACATCGAAGTATGTTAGAGTTGAATATATAAAGGTGAAAAAAGATAATTTTATTACCATACAAATGAAAAAAAAAATTACCTTCCTTACAATATTTGTCTCAAACTGACTTAAAATGTTTTATGCAGGGATGCTGTTCATAAAGGCTGAAAAGCTGTGCATTCCCAAAGGAAGAAAAAATCCAAAGAAAAATTGAAAAATAGCGTTAATTTTCCATAAATTAAGTCTTTTTTCATAAATTAATCGGAATGAATTAATTTTCGGCCTTCATGATCTACACTCCTCTGCACAGTAAAGTTATGATATTTTTTAAGAAAAGCATAATATTTAACATTATTATGTTAACACACTTTGGGCGGGAAGGGTAGTTCTACATTTTACACCGGCTCTACTTGAATGCCTAAGGCATTGTGTTGTCAAAAATGTTTATATGAATATTGTACACCAATCTCCGTGAAAGGATAACGATTTGTACCAAAGTGAAAACTAATTTTTTGTAATGTAATAAAATTCATACATTTTTTACACACAAAACTTCACCAAATGGCCAAACACTGACTTTAACTTCTGTTCATGGAGTCCAGTACGCTATAATTTTGGACATTTCTTTTATAGTTGGGGTGTGGTGAGTACTACAAAAAAAATTCATTTAATCATTCAATTGTACATATTATTTACAACGATGTATTGGTTTAAAACAAATTCCATTTTTTCAAACGGGTTCCTTGTTTTCGCCCGCCTGAAGTGTGTTATTATTATTTAATATTATGCTGCCATTTTGTCATACAACATAAGCATAATTTAATTGTGATCGAAGCATAATTTAATTAATTGTGATCATACATTTGTTGAAAATAATTAATTGAACTTCGTTCAATCAAAACATGATTGACCGTATCTGTGTTGAAATTCATCATGTGGTTATATTGAAATTTGATCAATCATCATGTGATTAACTGTATTTGAGTTGAAATTATCGTGTGGTTATATTGAAATTTGATCAATCATCATGTGATTAACCGTATTTGAGTTGAAATTATCATGTGGTTATATTGAAATTAGATCAATCATTATGTGATTAACCATATTTGAGTTGAAATTCATCATGTAATCGTATTGAAAATTGAAATTCATCATGTAGTTATATTGAAAGTTGATCAATCATCATGTGATTTACCGTATTTGAGTTGAAATTCATCACGTGGTTGTATTGAAATTCGATCAATCATCATGTGATTAACAGTACTTGAGTTGAAATTCATCATGCAATGGGGTATTTCCACGTTTTTTCTTTATTGCTTAAAAAAATTAAGCAAAAAATTACGATGATTACAGTATTTTTATTTTATTTTTATGTTGACGAATAAATTTTCTACAGCGAGTTAAAGTTTCCCATTTTGGAATTACCGCTAAAACGATATTTTGGGGCGTGGCTATCGTATGACGTCATGAATGAGGACGCTCACTGACAGTGTTTATTTATGCTAGTTCAGCCGAGCGACACTTGTGACGTCCGAAACCCATTTGCCAACCATGGGCCGTTTTGATTTGGTCAGTTTTAGATCGTTTTTAAAATCAATAATATTGAATGAAAACATAAAAACCAAACATTTTTAGTAGGATTATTAAAATCAGAAAAATAATCTTTAAATATTCTGTACATTTTCAACAGAATCTCTCGTTTGTGGAAATACCCCATTGTATTGAAAGTTGATCAATCATCGTGTGATTTACCGTAATTGAGTTGAAATTCATTACATGGTTGTATTGAAATTCGATCAATCATCCATCATGTGATTAACAGTATTTGAGTTGAAATTCATCGTGCAATTGTATTGAAATTTGATCAATCATCATGTGATTAAGCGTATTTGTGTTGAAATTCATCATGTGGTTGTTTTTAAATTTGATCAATCATCATGTGATTGACTGTGTTGAAATTCATAATATGGTTGTATTGAAATTGAACAATCATCACATGGCTGTTTGAAGATAACATTTTTAAACAATATAATTTGATCATTGCCGTGACGTCAATCAATTCAGCGGTAGAACCTGTTGTCCGCAGGAGGTCGTGGGGCGTACCGCGCGGAAGGGGGCAGGGGTTGGGGGTGGGAGTGGGGTCAATACAGTCGCATACCTTCCTCGAAGTTCACCACGAGGGAGTCGGCGGGGCTGAGGCTGCTGTAGGCGGCGGCCAGCGGGGTCAGGGGCTGCGGGGGCTCTTGGCCACGTACCATCATGGACTGATCATGGACACCCAGGGGCACTAGAAATATGTACACAGTAAGTTTTATCCTCACAATCTAAAGAGCTGAAAAATTCATTGCAACAATGTTATTGCAAATTTTGCCAAAAGAGTATGCACGTGCCAGTTAAGCAGTGAACTAATGTATTATAAAACAATAAATATTTCAATAATTTGCCAAAGTAACTATGTTTTATTGAACCTTGAAATCTTGCACTTTATTGAGATACTAAAGCAATTTTTGAATTCCATGTGTAATGTCCATGTGACGCATGTTTGGGGGCGGTGCCTGGAACGTTTCGGTGAGACCACTGGACAACTCCAAGGTCTTTGACCAGGTTTGGCACAGAGGGCTTTTTTTTTTTTTTTACAGTGAATACCGCACAAGAATCTCAACTGCTCCCGTCTGGAGCCAGTGAGACTATGGCATCCCCAATTGGGGTATGTTGTGAGGCTGAAGGTAGTGGGGAGGGGAAGGATGTGGGGAAGAGGAAGGTTGGGAAGTACCTGGCTATTCAGATCTGGTCACTAAACACGGATAAAGCCATTTTCAAGCAACGTTTCAATTCTGAATGGTGGTCTTACACCAGGGCGATACTAATAGTATCTTCCACTCTGGAACATGCCGCAAATATACTATATATTATTTTAAATGAATTAATTGTGAAATAACACAAATTAATCAAATAAAATTTATTTGCGCATGCCGGGTTCGAACCCGCGACCTCCGGAATGTGAGTCAAGAGTCTTAGCCACTAGACTACGGAGGGCTTGTCAACAAACTGCTTTCTTACGGACTTCCCGCATCCTTGTGTACGTGAGTTGCCGACTTTTTGAGGGAGAGGTCGATCCAGACGGTAGCCGATGGTTTCACCTCTTCCACATATTTTCAAAATATTATACTACATTCAACAGGCTAATAAAAGATATGATATTTCGTACCAGGGCGCTGATGCCAGTTGGCTGGATGGGCGGCCATAGGCGGGATGGGGTTCTGCAGAGGCGCGTGGGGCGGATGTGGCACGTGAGGCGCGTGCGGCACGTGGGGCACGTGCGGCACATGTGCCACGTGGTGCACAGGGGGCGCTAGGGGGCCCTCGCCGGCATCCAGTGGCTGCTGCACTGGCTGTATTTGCGGCTGAAATTGGAAATATTATTAATTTATAAATCTCATAGGTGCTGTGCATCCGAGCAACTCCTAAATTATGTTATCCACAAATATATTTTGTATTAACTAACATCCCAATCTTAGAGGCGGGTATGGGTACCGCCGCCCCTGGAACTATTTATTGGATAACCAACACCTACGCCACAGGACACCAAGTGGTTCACTACGTTTGGTCGCTTAGCAGGGGTGCCCGGGTTTTGGAGGTGGACGCATCTGCCTACCTGCTTTTGACCTGTCCAGCAGGACTCTCTCAGAACATCGCCTTGCAACGCAGTAGGAGGGATGAATTCACACGTCCGCCATCAAGACCTAGACAAACTTCACCTCGTAAACCTGGGCATCCCTGCCAAGTCACCAAACATAGATAACTACTTAGGGTGACTTACGGCAGAGGTGTTGGTCATCCAAATAACTGGTTCCTGGGGCGGCGATAAAATGATTGAATGGTTCAAAGTGTCGGGTAGCACCCAGGCGTCAAGGATTCAATCCACTGTCAGATAAATCCTCCATCACAGTGTAAGCAACTATTCCAGTCATAAACATCCAAATTGATATCTAATAAATCTGGGTATCATTTCAACGAGCTGGAGGCAATGTGTCCATATTTTTGACACCTTTGGCAGTCTACAACGTATGTCGACCGCCAAAGAGCGCAAATTGAAATAACCAGACCTTGCGCAGAAAAGTAAAGTTCACTTTTAAATAACTGAGCTGCTCTTTTGGCTGGAAGAATGTTGTATCCAACAATATTCTTGTTCTGAGAAAAATGAAAACCAGTTATGTTTTGTAATATTTTATATTTAAAATGCGTAAAACATACAATTCTTAAGAATTTTAATTGAAAAGTGATCTAGAAAGGCAATTCAATTAGATGTTATTACTAGAATTTATGCTGATTTGCACTTTTTGTTTAATTTACGCTTATTTGTGGAATAATGTTGCATATCAACAATTTCCCGTACAACGTTATTCCACAAAACGTTTTTTTTTACTCTTTGTACTTTACAGAAAGCTACATGCTCTTCTAACATAAATGTACACATGTCATTGATGTATTTGAGCTTAAAAAGCAAAAAAAAGGATATGAATAAATGAAACCATTCACGCTCTAGATATTGTCTTGAGATCAACATACAACATTATTCCATAAAACTGTTAAACGGCTAAAAAGCAGGCTTAATAATATTTTTTCTGGACTAATCTACTTGCCTTCATTCTTCAACTTCTTGGCTTTGAAGGCTTTCTAGTTGGAGCCATAAGAAGTTTGTTTTCTCCATTTATGCCCATAAATTAAACCATGCACCGTGATTTTGATAAATGGCATTATACAACATTATAAAAAACAAACTTCAAAATGCTGCCACAGGCCTAAAAATTTTTTTATTAAATCCCTACCTTAAAAGATGCATATTAATACGCACAACATTATTCCATCAATAACTCGAAATGGATAGTTTTGTTGGATTCAACATTTATGAGCAAGGGCTCAAATATAAAAATAAATATTAAAATATCTCACCAGATGGGGCTGCGTGGGGACTCCGGGGGCCAGCTTGTGCTGGAAGCTACAATGGGCCTTGCGACAGCCCCCGGGCTGGGTCTCCCAGTAGCACGGGATCTGCTTGCGGTTTTTCTGCAAGACCAATATCACCACTACAATAAATTTGGGCGCTCATAATACGCTACCTTTCAAAAAATCAACATTACAATGACAAAAATAAATTGTTCGGAATTTTTTTTTTTCAGTATTAACAATATTGTTGAACTTGGTAGCCACATCTTCTCTGGTGACCCTAAATATATGGAGAAAAAAACTCTGGACTCTGTTTAACTTCCTTTTTGTATGTGAATACCTCACAAGAGTCCCAGCTGCTCCTGTTTGGAGCCAGTGAGACTACGGCATCCCCAATTGGGGGGGTATGTTGTAAAGCTGAAGGTAGTGGAGAGGGGAAGGAGATGAGGAAGAGCAAGGTAGGGAAATACCTGGCTATTCAAATTTGGTCACCAAACATGGCTAAAGCCATTTCAAGGAACGTTTCAATTCTGAATGGTGGTCTTAGACCAGGGCGATACTTAGAGTACTCTGGAACGTGCCGCAAATAAACTATATATTATTTTTTAAATTAATTAATTGTGATTTTGTTTGCCAATCCCGCGGTCTTCGGATTGGGAATCAAGAGCCTTATGGCTCGACCACGACGGCCGTTGGTAAGGCTGGTCCCTTAACTGGCCTGGTAACTGACCCTTTAGCACAAGCATGTTGATAAAGGTTTAATCGACAATGTCGGTAACTTGTTATTGTACCCGAGCAAGACTGCAGATTGCCAATGAAAACAACAACAGTTCATTCTCGGGAATGGTGAAAGTTCACGAAATTATCAGTAAAACCTTTATCGATGTGCTTGTATTAGGGGGTCTGGCCTATGTTCTAAAGATTTTTTGAAGTGAAACTTCTTTAGCAACGTTGTGATTTTAAACTCCATGAAATGAAAAACAGCGACTCTAAAAAGAGACAGACACATACATCTACAGGATTTAGCCTGCGAGAGAATGAGATAGTATAATCGGTCTCCTCTTTATGTGGTGCTTCGTATCCTCACCACTCTTATCTACTTTAGTTTTCAGAAGGTTTCTACCGCGTGTGAACTTCAAACTAGTAATTTTTTTATTTATTTACTTCTTTTAAAATATATATATACATCGATGGTGGAAAGGAAGAATGGCTAACAAGCCATAAAGGTAGAAAAAATATGGATTAAGCTCCAAACAGCTGTATGGCGCTTGACTATATTCGCATGCAAAATTACGTTTCACGTAAAATAGCTATAACTTCTGAACTATTGATCATATTTAAATAAAAAATTTACATCAAATGAAATCCTCGTTGAAATCCTCTTGTCACAATTTTTTATTCCTTTATTATGAAAACAATAATTAACAAATAGCTTTTCAGAAGTAACAAATAACAATTTTTCATTACTTTTAATGACTTTTCAAAGTAAGTGTTGAGTTGAGTTAATTCTGAGTTGTCCGGTCACCGTTAATATGCACAGATTATTGAAATAACATTTGTATCAACTTAATTACTATAAGAAACACTATTTACATTGACATTTCAATATTACATCACAATTTAAGGAAATTAGAATAATAAAAAGAAAAAAATTATGTATTACAAAATTCTTTAGTCATATAATTTGAATTCTATTATATATTCTGTTATATCTTCTGTATCAATGTTCAATCCTTCCTCTACTCAAAAAGACCCTCCACACAGCATCCCAGATGACATAGGCCCTGAGGGAAATTATTTTCCTCAGGGCCTCCTGTGTGGAGTTAATGTAAAAAAAAAAAAAAATAATAAATATATAATAAATAAAGGTAATTTTTTGGGATTAGTGTCCATGGCTATTATGAATAATTTTTAGAAAAAAACTTTAGATTCG
Organism: Limnephilus marmoratus; assembly: GCA_917880885.1. Classification (NCBI taxonomy): domain Eukaryota; kingdom Metazoa; phylum Arthropoda; class Insecta; order Trichoptera; family Limnephilidae; genus Limnephilus; species Limnephilus marmoratus. The sequence continues at coordinate 31,940,598 of OU862931.1, forward strand.
CCTTAACCCCTCAGAAAATCGCCAATATGCATTTTTAATGTCTTTAACGAAATGACATTTTACGAAAACTTTGTATTATTACCGCTTCACAAATAAAGCTCTATAAATGAAACATTTCTGAACGTAGCCAAATAGTAAAAACTGTTTTAGACAGGTTACAAAATAAGCTTTCGAATTATTATATTACAACTGATTCCATTCCCCACCGCAAAAAAAAATTAAAAACTTGGATAACCCAAAGCATCTTAAACTGTATTAAAAAGAGAGATAAGTTACACAAACAAGTTAAACTCAACCCTTCTGATACTACTCTCTACTCATTCTACAAAAGATATAGAAACCTATGCACCCAAATTATACGAACAGATAAAGAGCTACACTTCAAAAATAAACTGATAGAATCCAATTACGATCCCAAAAGTGTATGGTCAATACTAAAGGAAAGTACTTGCACTCAAAAATTCGATGATGATAATATCAAAAATATTGTCATTAACGATGAAGAAATCCTCTTCCACGACAATCCTACACTAGTTTTAAATTACATTAACAATCATTACACAAATATTGGAGGCATTCTGGCAGAAAACATTACAAGTACTGTGGCAGAGAATCTACATTCATCTATCCAGCAAGATACTCCTAACTCCAATAATGATACACAATTTAAACTTCAAACCATCTCATGTGATAAGACAATTAAAATAATACAATCATTAAAGAATAGCTCTGCTGCAGGTACTGACAACATAGACGCTAATACCATTAAAACTCTAAGTGACCAACTCCTCATTCCACTTACATACCTGATAAATCGTAGCCTAAAAGAAGGTATTTTCCCTAGCTGCTTAAAAAATGGACTAGTAATTCCTATCTATAAGTCAGGACCTAAAAATGATATCAACAACTACAGACCTATCACTCTTCTAAATACTATGTCCAAAATTCTGGAAAAAGCCATCAAAGAACAGCTCTACCACTACCTAGAAACAAACCATCTACTCTCGAAGAACCAGCATGGCTTTAGAAAGAACAGAAATACACAACACGCTTTAACCTCAGTAACAGACTTTATTAACTCTAACCTTGACTCAAAGAAAAAAGTAATTTCAATATACCTAGACTTATGTAAAGCCTTCGATACAATTTCTCACAATATACTTTTTAAGAAACTTATTAAACTCGGCATAACTGGAAATGAACTTAACTTACTGAAAAGTTTTATGTCAGAGAGAACTCAACAAGTCATTATCAACAAAGTGAAAAGTGAATCCCTTCCGATCAGTTACGGAGTGCCCCAGGGTAGTGTTCTAGGTCCCATATTGTTTCTTATCTACATCAATGATATCTGTGAACTAATTACAGAAGGCAACATTGTGACATTCGCTGATGACACCGTAATACTTTGTGAAGCTGACTCATGGATCAAGGCATTCCTTAACCTGTCATTTGCCAGGAGCGCGCCGGCGCGCGAGATACGAATTTCAAAAAAGAATATTAATTCAAATAATTTGGATGCGATTTAAAATTTTATTCCATTAATATATAACATAAAATAAAGCTTAAAATAGCTTCCTCCATTCTTAAGTAAGCTTAAAATAGCTTCCTCATGTTCTTAAGGTAATTTAAAAAGGTAATTTAAAGGTAATTTAAAAAGGTAAGGTAAAAAACCCTGGCCCTTGACAGGTTAAAGCTGAGAAAAGTCTTGCTGTCATCAAACAATGGCTCAATGAAAACAAACTTACTCTAAATACTAAAAAAACTAAATTCATAACACATAGTATAACTCAAAGAGGTCAACCTCCTCCAACCTTCGCTCTGAAAATACACGACTGCTCCCAAACCTTCTCAATATGCAATTGTGAAATCATAGAAAAAGTCAAACAAATAAAATATCTAGGCGTCATAATTGACGAAAACCTACGCTGGAATGACCACATCAACTTAATTACATCCAAGCTCAAAAAAATCATGTATCTCTTAAATAATATAAAAAACATCTTCCCACGCACAATACTAAGATCTATTTACTTTGCGCTTTCCCAATCTTTAATCATGTATGGTCTTCTGTCTTGGGGAAGTGCAAGTAATATTTCTCTAGATCCACTAGAAAAAGCACAAAAGGCAACAATCAAACTAATTCTCCAAGTAGCATATGATACAGACTCTGAAAAAATTTACAAGATGCTCGATGTTTTGTCAATCAGACAACTCTACGCTAAATCGTCTATTCTTCACCTCTTCAAATTCAAACTACATATCCCTTTACTTTCTCAGTCCTCAATAACAAGCCGGTCTTCAACAAACCTAACACTCAACATCCCGCTAAGGCACACGACCCACGGACAAAGATCCTTTAACTACTATTCTATCAAACTATATAACAGCATGCCACCTTCTTTGAAAAAACATGCTGATTATTCACCAACAAATAAACTAAAAACACAAATCACAGACTGGATAAAAACTAAAGGAACACTATTTTTCCAAAACCTATTTACTCCAAACCAAACATAAAAATTAAATTGGTATTTAAATTATACCACTAGACCTACAAAATAGATTAATATTGCATAGCTATTTTTAAAATATTGGCACTAATATCATCTACTTTTGTTTTTTTCTTTTCTCTTTTTGTCTCAACTGCTCTCTAAGTTCACTTCATGTATATTCTTTATATATTAAATGAAAAACACACTTTGTAAAATATATTCTTTATTTTTTTCTTCTTTTTACTATAATGTATTATCCTTTGCGACTTTAGTATATTATGATGCTCAACATACCTCAACTTACTACATTGTGTCTGTATAATATTATGATGACTATCTCAACACAGCTACCCACACCTACTATATGTACATTACTGCCACAATGGGTGGTACAACGGAGTCCTGCTTGAGAGTCTCAAGGGGGATACTGTGCTATCACTTATGATGGCATAATAATACATGCGTACACCTCAGCACGGGTTCTCCCAGTGAGGTGTTCTCAATCCATAAACACATTCATTTTAACCAATTACATACAGTTACCGATCATATTTCACTCTACTACCTACTATGTTTCATATTAAGAATATTTTTTGTTTTACTAAACTTCCACCTTATGTAATTGTCATTGCATTTATTAACTCTATGTCATTGTATTTATACTGTATGTAAGAGCATAGAAATAAATAAATAAATAAAATAAATATTAATATTTGTAAATATTAAAATTTAGAATGCAAACATTAAAAAAATGTGAAAATGTCTCATGTGATGTTTTTATGTGAAAACGGTATTAAAATCACAGATTATGTAAACAACAATACTTATTCTATTGTATAAATGTGTAATAAACACTTTTTTATCATTTCACTTTTTTATCATTTCATATAAAAATATTTAATAAAAATTAACAACGTCGGGCGCCCGTAGGAAATTTGGCGGGATAAATTATGTGTCAGACTGCGCGTCTGACAGAATGTTCTTTCTATGTATTACTATGGACAACTTGAATAGAGATGTGCAGCGTGATTCACTATCGACATTTCAGTTTTTATTTTACGGATGTAACTAAAACAATAACGGAGTTATAACGGTTTCTATGGAGACACACGCGCTGACGTGTAAACACGCTTATTGTACTTGACTGCTGTCGTATTTTTAACGCATATATCTGCTTACGTTGCGGAGGGGTTAATCACTATAAAAGCAAACTTTTTGCATCACGGCCGGCGGAAAATAATGCATTTTAACTTTCAATGTCGTTAAATAAAATTTCACTTCGCGAACCGACAGCCCGCCCGCCATTTTGTCACTGTTATGTTGGTATCCCTGACCTGATACAAACAAGGCGCGATACATAAAGACCTGATACATAATAAGGCGCGTAATTATGAAAAACAGAATTAATAATATAATGTAAACAAACCTCTAATCAGGCTCTGGAATGGAGACAAACCATTCAAATCCTGGGATGTTTTTTAAAATAAAGATAATATATACAAGCCCGCTACACAAACCCTGCTTTGCCAGACAAACCATTCAAAAACGTAGGCTGTTTTTTTAAAGTAAAGATAACATACACAATCCCGCTAGACAAACCCTTCTTTGCCAGACAAACCATTCAAAAACGTAGGCTGTTTTTTAAAGTAAAGATAACATACACAATCCCACTAGAAAAACCCTGCTTTGCCAGACAAACCATTTAAAAACGTAGGCTGTTTTTTAAAGAAAATATAACATACACAAGCCCGCTAGACAAATTTCATAATTACGCGCCTTATTATGTATCCCACGAAGTCGGCTACAATCGTATGCGATACCACGAAGTCGCTCTTGTTTGTATCAGGTCAGGGATACCAACATAACAGTGACAAAATGGCGGGCGGGCTGTCGTAGTATCGGTTCGCGAAGTGAAATTTCATTTAACGAAATTGATAATTAAAATGCATTATTTTCCGCCAGCCGTGATGCAAAAAGTTTCCTTTTATAGTGATTAAGGCGAATCTAAAGTTTTTTTCTAAAAATTATTCGTAATAGCCATAGTCACTAATCCCAAAAATTTACTTAAATAAATAATCTATGCATATTAAGAATGAGGTGGAAAAGAGGAAATATTTAGTAAAGAAAGTTTTATATAATACTTAGTATGTAAATTGTAGTTTTAACATTAAAAAAATAATTATTCCATAAGCCGCTTAATAGGCACAGATTGGGGAAAATACACCACCTATATAATTTTAAACTTAGTTAATACAAGAAACATCAGATCCAGTCGGGATAGATGGAAAAATATACATTTATATTTCATAAAAACTTTTATATGTAAATTTCTCATTTACGGCTGACATTTCACTTCGTCAACATTTTCCATGGTACCAATCGCTAGAATATTAAAAAATGTGAAGGAATGCAATATGAAATGTCGACCGTAAATGATAAATTTAGATACAAAAAAATTTGGTAAAAATGTATAAGCCCACCTCACGGATACATTCGTGTTGTCAAAGTTCGATCCACGGATAATATGGAGCGTTCCCTCTTTAATTAATGGACAATGCAATATGACATTTGTCAGAAGTACCAATCTCATAAAAAAAAAAATTATCAAAATAAAAACAAAAAGTACCTATTTCGAATTATTACGGGTTGAGTTCAAGCTATGAAAGCTGTGTGTCATCATAATTTAGATATACATCCCAGGTTTTGAATACAGGTACAAACTTGTCAACCACTTCATAACAATAATATTATAAATTTAAATTTATAATAAGAAATATTATAAATTTAAATCCATATTTTTCCATCTATCATGACTGAAACCGATATTTCCTGTGGTAACTAAGTGTATTTTTCTGTTAAAAGTACGACGGCACTGTACTTTACCTTATATACTAAACTAGGTAATAAATAAATCAAAGGTAAATATCGGTTCGGATTGGCCACGCTTATTACGAATAATTTTTAGAAAAAAACTTTAGATTCGCCTTAATTACTATAAAAGGAAACTTTTTGGCTTTGGGGCGGCGGAAAATAATGCATTTTAATTTTCAATTGCATAAAACCAAAATTCACTTCGCGAACCGATGACGCAGCGAAAATCCGCAGCCGTAGCTGTCACTGTTATGGACTGTAGCTGACTTCGTGGGATAAAGCGCGTAATTATGAAATTTCTCTAGCGGGCTTGTTTGTGTAACATGGTTTGTGATACAAAAGAATGTGCCCCTTTATAACGCCTACTCGCGTCAACGCAAGAAAAACATCCCAGTTTTCAAGTGGTTTAGCGGCTACGCTAGGTTTGTGCAACATGGTTTGTGATTCGCGGTATTTCATGCAGGTATCCCACGAAGTCAGCTACAGTCCATAACAGTGACAGCTACGGCCGCGGATTTTCACTGTGTCGATTCGCGAAGTGAATTTTGGTTTTATGCAATTGAAAATTAAAATGCATTATTTTCCGCCGCCCCAAAGCCAAAAAGTTTCCTTTTATAGTACTTAAGGCGAATCTAAAGTTGTTTTCTAAAAATTATTCGTAATAAGCGTGGCCAATCCGAACCGATAATTACCAAATCAAATTATATCCAATGGGGTTATAAACTCACCCGCAATTCCATATGCCTCAGTTTACACTGTTGGTCAAAGCATTTTCCTTCTTGCCAGTAAAAACACATTGTCTCACATCCTAGAGCCTTGGGTTCGTGTCGAAAATTACATGCATCTCCCTGAAAAGTTAAAAAACAAATAGATCAAAATTCAAATGAAACAAAGTTGAATTTATGTATATTGTTTATATTGGAACCAAATTGAATTCATTCATATCGTTTATTTTGGAACAAAATTCAATCCATCCATATTGTTTATTTGGAACTGCTTTATTTGAAAATAATTAGGTACTTTTCAATTGAGAACTCTGATAAACATAATATTAGGATGGTCCCAGTACAATATTCAACACTGTATTTAGAATCTATAGTTTTATTAACTTAATATCAGTTATTTCAGAAATTTTGCTGTTTACTAATAAAGGTTTCTCAACAACAAAAATCTGACGAAATAAAATGATCGTAATGTCTAACTTACCTTGGTACACGTGGAGTAATAATAAAAATAGCAATCTGCTAATTTCCTCGAATTATCCATATTTGCAACCGCTATCGTAGTCACTGAAAATCAAGTAAAATATCTTAGTTTATTCTTACGAAAATCTGAACTCAATGACATAATATACGCGCGTAAAATGCCACCTTTGTCGATCTATTACCTATTCGAAACCATTCAAGTCAATCGGGACAAATGTCAAAAAACAATATTTTATTTATCGGCACATCGTCAAATTTTATGATATCTATAGCAATGGAAATAAATATTGATTCTATTCAATTGAAAATAAATAACGCGACAGCACAGTCGTTCAATCGGAAGTATTTACATTTGATTAGGAAAATAATACATCCATGCTTGAAAAGTTATGACAGAATCGAAAACTAAAATAGCTCCACACTTTACACACGCAACCTGCAGACATCGGTGAATAAAAACTGATGTAAATGAATTATTTACTCACATTGTAAATAGGTAATCCGTAATTAGTGCTAAAATTAATAACTTTATTATCTAAATCTACAACCAGATCCCGAAGTTTACCTCGGTTTACATAAAAAAATTACTATGGCGGACGACGGACAACGGCGACAGCGCTGCAGATTGGTTGGTTGCTAGACACTTGCCGTAAACCACGGTACCCGTACTTTAAAATAGTCTTTACGGTCAGCACAATAGGAGTGATTATTCTATAAAATATTTAATGATTTGGATTTTCGTGATGTGCGTGCCGGTGCATAGATAAGATTTCTAAAAATTGTTTTTCACAGAAAATATTAAAAACCAGTTCCTACTTCCTACTACTTGTAAAATGGTTCCATGCCCGGTGGCGTATTTACAAAACCTATATCGATTCAGTCGCAGTAACGACAATTTACATTTTAAATATACCTCTATATTGGTTATTTTTTATCACATTGCAAAAACAAAAATTGTTCTAAAATCTAGATAAAATAATCTTTCTGATGTGTAAATTAGAAATTAATAATTTTATTTCTAAATATTTAAATTTTAATATTATTCCCATATATCGTAAATACACCTCTATATTGATAATTTCTTATCACTTTGCAAAAACAAAAATTGTTCTAAAATCTAGATAAAATAATCTTTCCAATGTGTATATTAGAAATTAATAATTTTATTTCTAAATATTTAAATTTTGATATTGAAAATTTAAAGTGACTGAAACGCGGTCGGGATTGTAAATACGCGGCCCGGTGGTAATATGGGAACTGTAGTGTTGGTAATGTGTGAATCTGTCGGGTAGGTTCGGGAATACCGAACATCGGTATTCCGGACATCGGCACAATGTAATAGCGAGCACAGAGCTCGTGCGCGGTTCTTTCTCGTTTGGGCGCGTTCAGACGTTTCGATTTTTGTTGATCCACTTTTATTTAACGTAAAAAGTTGAACAAGATTATGTTCACACGTTTCAATTTAAGTAGAACCGAATTTGACATTCAAGATGGCGTCAACTGAAATTGTCAGTGCGTGCGTCTCTCTAACTTCCGATGTTCTGCGAGACGAGCTCGAGATTATGGAAAAGCATGAAAAACGTCGTATTTGGGCGAGAAAATGGATCATGAGAAGGAGTGAATTAGGCGCATTCAACACAATTTTGAAAGAGATGGCCCTAGAAGACTCCGGAGGATATAGAAATCACTTGAGGATGACAGAAAAACAATTTGATGAGCTGCTTTCCAAAATTGGCGATAAAATTTTTCAGAGATGTTTAAATTAATAATAATTACTACTAACTACAGTAACCGGAGAAGCAAGGAAATAATGCATATTTCGTTAAAGTTAGCTTTACCATAACCTAAAAACGACAACGCCAAACGTCAAAGTTTGACATAGGTAGTTATTAGATTTGTACAAATTGTTTTTTCTTTTAATTTATGCGTATTAATGGTGACGCATGTCTCAGAATATTTACCGCTATTTTCTGTCATTATCATAATATATTGGGTAGGTAGTGTAAATGAAACACATATTATTTATTGCAGTATCACGGGCATTTCTATTTTTGTACACTTCTTGCTTTTGATCCCAAAGACAGGGATGCATAAATCCGAACATCAAATCATCCGACCATTTCAGATATTTTTTCATTGAAACGGATTCCATGACGGTAGAAACTAGGAATGTATAAGAATATTGACATAAATGTTTGACGTCTACTTGTGCCCGCGAGTAACTATGGTAACCAAGATGGCGCGGTCATACTCGAACGTCAAAGTAGAAGGGCTATCAACTTTAGTTGGTCGACAAAAAACTTGTTCAACTTTGTTGAAAGAAGGTTCACACCTGTCAATATGCTTTCAAGTGTCGAGTTGATCAACTAATATTGAATCGTGTGAACCGGCTATTAGGCGGCTTACAGCCAACACTGTAAACATTATATTCTAATAAACAGTCTCCGAGTATCAAGTACTACGTGTTTCAATAAATAACCCTGCAAAACATACAAAAGGAATACTGGAGATTAAGGGCCCAGTATTACCTGCAGTACAGGACATTACAAGTGGCGCAGCTGAAAAGGAATACACGGTTGACTGTTTATCAGATTGCGGCAAGTCGATTCGGTTCAGGGATCGTGACTTGCAAAAAAAAATCTCCCGAAGGTGACAATAAATCACTTGGGGCATCGCTGAAGTGCCATCCATCAGGAGATTCTCAGGGCATAATAGGAGACAGTGGAGAAGGAGGAAAGAAGAGGAAAATCACGGGACCCTGGGTAACTAAGTCCAGCCCGGTAATACAGTGGAGAAGAGGAAAATTACTTACGGGACCCTGGGTAACTAAGTCCAGCCCGGTAATACAGTGGAGAAGAGGAAAATTACTTACGGGACCCTGGGTAACTAAGTCCAGCCCGGTAATACAGTGGAGAAGAGGAAATTACGGGACCCTGGGTAACTAAGGCCAGCCCGGTATTGATATTCCTGGAAGCGGCTGGGCGCCTGGACTGCAAAGGCGCCGGTTCCTGGTGTCAGGTTGTTTTGTTTCTTGTTTTTCTGGAAGATGTTATTGTTGCCGGATGTGTTTTTTTTTTGGTGTGGGCGATCATGGAATCGGGCGGAATTTCCAGGTTCTCTCACGTTAATGGGGATTGGAGTTTGTTTCGCCTGAGGTTAGAACAGTTCCTACTAATTCGTGATGACACAAAAACGATTAAGTTAGATGCTTCACAGAAACGCGCATATTTGCTAAATCTTCTAGAAGCGGAGACATTAACTCTTTTGATCAACTTATGTTTTCCTTCTAAAGTTACAGACGTGGCATTCGATCAGTTATTAGAATTAATTGAGAAACATTGTTCCAGACCGCGATCGGTGTTCAAGGAACGAGAAAATTTTTATCAGGCCAAGCAATCGCTTGGTGAATCAGTCAGGGATTTTGCAGTGCGTTTACGAGGATTATCTTCGTTTTGCGAGTTCGGAACGCGTTTACCGGAATGTTTAGCTGATGTTTTTGCAATCGGCATTTTGCCGGGCCGAGCCAAGGAAAAAATTTTTCTCGAGGGGACTAAATTAACGTTTAACAAAATGGAAGAATTAGCAATAACGGTTTCAGCTTTAGATAATCTGGTTCCGGAAATTAAATCAGAAGTTTCCGTAGGGACGTCGGGCGGCGTGAATTCAATTAAACGCTCGTATTCGCCGGGGAGAGATTCACATCCGGATAAAACTCAAGGTTTCCGAAGGTCATCTTCGCGGTCGAAAAGTCCCGAGCCGAGAGGATTCTCGAATATTAAAAAATGTACCATTTGCGGTGAATCACATTTAGAAAAATATTGTAAATTTAAGAATGCAAAATGTTTTAATTGTCACAAAGTAGGGCATTTGAAGAAATTCTGTAAGAATCACAATGTTCATCCGATTTTTGAACAATACCGGGATAAGGTTATTAATAGGATTTCTTACATTAATCCGTTTAGGGCTAATGTAATAATTAATAAATTAAAATGTGCCGCTATGATTGATTCAGGCGCCAGTATGTCGGTCATGCCGGATTTTATTTTCAACCGATATTTTAGGGATGTAACATTGTCACCTGATAAGCGTACTTTATCTGGATACGATGGTAAACCACTTAATCTTGTAGGTAGTGCTTGTTTTACGGTAGAGTACAATAATATTAAAAATAATTTATTATTTACTGTTGTGATTAATGGCTCGGAATTGATAGTGGGTCGAGACTTCATGGAGGCTTTTAATCTGAAGATAGTTCCAGTGATGGATAATTCGGTTTCAACAATCAAAGACAAAATTGAAATGATTTACAACGAGTTTCCAGAAGTGTTTTCGCCGGGGCTGGGTAAATTCAGTAAACATAAAGTGAGTTTCAAAGTGAACAAGGAAGCTCGTCCTGTTTTTTTTAATGCGAGGCCGGTTCCGTTCGCTATTACGGAAAAAATTGAGAGAGAATTAGAAGCTATGGTAGCTGATGGTATCATTTCTCCGGTAACCAGCAGTGAATACGCGTCTCCAATTGTACCGGTAATTAAAAAGAACGGGAATGTTAGGATTTGCGTGGACTACAAGAGATCTTTAAATCTCATGATGGACTTGGAAAGGTACCCGCTTCCCTCCATAAATGAAGTTGTTCACAAAGTAAGTTCGGGTAAAGTGTTCGCTAAACTAGATTTAAGACAAGCTTACTCACAATTAGAATTAGCTGACTTTTGCAAAAAGTATACTACAATAAATACGCATTTAGGGTTATTTCAATATAACAGACTAGTCTTTGGTTTTAAGTCAGCGCCAGCGATCTTCGCTAGGACTATAGCAAGCTGTCTTCAGGGGTTGAAGGGGGTGGCATTCTATTTAGACGATATCATCATTTCGGGGGTCAACGAACTGGATTTAGTGTATAACATACAGGCAGTGTGCGCGCGTTTACGAGAGTGCGGGTTGAGGGTCAACACGGATAAATGCGAATTTTTTGTAGAATCGGTTGAATTTTTGGGGTATGTAATTTCGGGGAGCGGAATCCAACCTCAGCCAAACAAACTTGAAGCTATAAAAAAAGCTCCGTATCCTACGGACGTTCATAAATTGAAAAGTTTATTGGGTTTTCTAAATTTTTATCGGAATTTCATTCCTAGGATGTCATCGATACTGGAACCCCTACATAACCTTTTGAAAAAAGGGGTAGAGTGGAATTTCTCAGAAGACTGTAAAGTAGCAGTCGATACCATTAAAGAATTAATGGGCAACAACACGATTCTTACAAATTATTTTCCGGACTTACCGGTAAAACTGTATACGGACGCTAGTACATGCGGACTCGGGGCTGCGTTAATGCACGTGTTTAAGGACGGCACAATGCGTCCAATTGAGTTCGCTTCTCGTAGTTTAACAACCGTCGAAAAGAAATATAGTATTTTGGATCTCGAAGCTCTGGCAATTGTGTTCGGGTTAAATAAATTTTTTCAGTACCTTTTTGGAAGGGAGTTCACGTTATGCGTTGACAATATGCCGTTACTAAGAATTCTAGGGGAACACAAAAATATTCCGGTTCTCGCAGCAAACCGTTTGCAGAGATATGGCATCATTCTGGCAGGGTTTTCGTACCAAACGGAATTTGTGAAATCTTGTAATAACCAAGCAGATTTTCTTTCTCGCTTACCGTTGAAGGACACAGTTGAGGGTTTTAAGGATGATTGCGGGACTGACTTTGTTTGTTTTATTGAGAATTGTGACCATGTTAATTTTCAAGCAGTTGTGTTAGCCACCGCAGCAGATAGCGAATTACAGCTAGTGTTTAGGTATTTGCGGCAGGGCTGGCCCAAACGAGTAAATCGTGACAGCAGTATATGGAAATATTGGTTGAAAAGGAATGAACTTTCTATCGTAGAAGATTGTTTGTTTTGGCAACATAGAATAGTTATACCTGTTTCTCTCCAAAGGCAAGTTTTAGATTTATTACACAGGTCACATCTAGGTATTGTAAAAATGAGGGGAATTTCTAAAACATATTTTTGGTGGACTTCTCTGAACAAAGATTTGGAGGAAGTCGTTCAATCTTGTTCAGATTGTTCGTTGTCAAAACAGTCTCCACCCAAAAGTCAATTGACGGTTTGGCCAAATCCAGGTAAAGCTTGGAGTAGGGTACATCTAGATTATTGTGGACCCCTAGCGGGGAAGATGTTTCTCGTGGTTTGTGACTCATTCTCGAAGTGGTTAGACTGTATCGAGGTGCAGAAGGCAGATTCAACTCATACGATTATGGAATTGAGGAAATTTTTTTCTAATTTTGGCAACCCTGAGTTAATTGTATCTGACAATGGCTCAGTTTTTACAAGTGAGGAATTTAGAGTTTTCTTAAAGGAGAACAATATTAAGCTTATGACTTCTCCGGTGAAACACCCCCAGTCAAACGGGCTGGCAGAAAATGCAGTAAAAATTTCGAAAATGTTCCTCAAGAAACTGTTAATAAACGGTAAATTCCCACTAGATTACAATGTCAAGCTGTTGAATTTTTTAGTGGACTATAGGAATTCTTTCCATTGTTCGACAGGTATTGAACCAGCGGTTCTGTTAGTAGGAAGAAGGCTGCGTTCTACGTTCGACAGTTTGTTGCCAGTGAAAAATGGAGAAGACTTTTCGGAAAAAGTCAAGGAAGCTAACGTTAACATTTCTAAAGCTCAATCTGATCAAGTTAGGTTGTACAGAGGGGTAAAAACCAGGGTTTTTAAAGTTGGACAAAAATGTTTGACAAAAGATTATCGTCATGATAATAAAGTCGTTTGGGCTAAGGGTGTAGTTTCTAGAAAGCTAGGTAAAAAAGTTTATATTATTAAAATAGGAAACACTGATGTGACATGGAAGAGACATGTGGACCAGATGAGGGAAATGTCAGTGAGCTGGAAGGAAGATGGCAAAATTGCGCAGCATCCCGCGTCTGAAATTTTGAGGAACGAGCCTCATGAGTTAGAGACTGCGACCTTGTTGCGTGGATTGACTGGTTGTTCTCCTGATTCCAGGTTGGTGGGGGAGGAAGTGGTGTCGGAGCAGGCACGGCAACAGAGACCATGGTCGGGAAGACTGCGTTCAAGTCGCAAGGCACCCACAACTTCCAGAGGAGACGGGACATCTTGACCCAGTCACCGCGGTTGAATTATGTGTATCTTAAAAAAATTATTGTGTGTGAAGTATTACAATTTATGTTAATTGTTATTTAAGTTATTTAAGTTATTTTGTTATTTAAGTAAGTAGCTTCAGAGTTGAAGGAGGGAGAGATGTAGTGTTGGTAATATGTGAATCTGTCGGGTAGGTTCGGGAATACCCAAGGGCGGATCCAGCTTTGGCGCCAGGGGGGGGTCAAATAGTGCCAGGGGGGGGTCACACAGTCGTGGTCAAGTCACAAGCAGTTATAATTTAATTTTAATTATAATAGATACAAGTAAAAAGTAGGTCCACCTAGGTCCTGGACCCTGCCCAGGGGGGGGGGTCATGACCCCATGACCCCCCCCCTGGATCCGCCATTGGGAATACCGAACCTAGCCGAAGCGACCGGACATCGGCACAATATAATAGCGAGCACAGAGCTCGTGCGCGGTTCTTTCTCGTTAGGCGGCTTACAGCCAACACTGTAAACATTATATTCTAATAAACAGTCTCCGAGTATCAAGTACTACGTGTTTCAATAAATAACCCTGCAAAACATACAAAAGGAATACTGGAGATTAAGGGCCCAGTATTACCTGCAGTACAGGACATTACAGGAACTCACCATCTGAGTTTTGGGAATAAACTTTTTCGGAAAAACACTTCCTCAAATCATAATTCATATCATCATAACTCACCTTAGTAACGATTCAGATCAACACTGATTCATGGTTACCAATAGATATGCGCGAAAGTCGAAGTCGAAAGTGAATTTGGTCCCATTTTATGGCTATTCAAGCTTGTCAAAACCAATACACGAACTATTAAAACGTACCTACTTTCCTGCAATACCAGAAAATCGCGTGAAAATCGCGAATTTCGCCTTATTTGCGAGAAAATGTACGAAACCATTTGTCGTTAATTTGATGAATTTTGCATAAAAATTTGCGTTTTATTCTTATTAAATCTCGCCATTCTATTGAATATGTTCCAAGGGCTTACTGTATTGATATATTGGTAGGATGTTTTGTAAACCTTCACAATACGAAAAATGATTCCATCGATACGGGTGGAAAACTCCATTGTGGTTTCCTTCACGCACAAGAAGGTTGAAAGTGACACCCTTTTACTCCTGTTTGAGGGATACGGTTTTACATACAGGAGAATCTTTTGGGCAATACATATACAAATATTTGACGCCAGTTCTTTCAATGTGGTAAACATTTTCTCTTAAAAGTATTACTTTATTTTTTTATACCTTTGAAATATTTTTAATGCCGATGTGTTAGTATGTTTACCACTGGTAAAACATACTAGGCGCAATATCAAATCTTTCATATATCTATAGGTACAAGGGCGGATTTAGACGGTATTTTGTGTACTGTGGAGATTCCATCACAGTACATACTTAGAAGCATAAACTGTCATTTAATTTTTCTATTGTTTTGACACTTTCATAAACCTTCCTATACATACTTGAACTTGTGGAAAAAAACTTGAAGTATTGTAGGCACCGCGAACATTATTTTTGTGCCCTGTTATTATTTTCAAACTGACAACACTGCCTGCGCAGTCGTAATGCGCAGATGACAGAAGTGAGCTCGGATTTGACGTAACGTTCGAGATCATTCTGTCACCGGCTTTCTTCCCCATCAGCACTCGCCATTAAATTTGCTTGCGTTAAAATTATTGTCGCGAATAACTCATGTGAACCTTTAAGTTACTTTATGTAAATAAATCTACCCATCTAAAAATATCAAAGTGTCATTTATTTGATTGAGTTGCGCGACATTTAGATTGCGGGATATCTCCGAGCAGTAAGCAGAGATATTCCGATCCAATCTAAAATTGGTGACCCCGACGTGATTCTTCACAACAATAGATATGCTGAGGGCATACTACCAGATCCCTGTGGAACCAGAAGATATACCCAAAACGGCTATTATAACACCATTTGGCCTTTTTGAATTTACGACTATGCAATTTGGATTATCCAACGCTGCCCAAAGCTTCCAGCGTTTCATGCATGCCGTAACCAGAGATCTGGATTTTTGCTTTGTTTATCTTGATGATATCCTTATAGCCTCCAGCAATGAAGAGGAGCATAAAAAACATTTGGATATTCTATTTAAAAGATTAGCAGATAATGGATTGGTAATTAACATTAAAAAATGTCAATTTGGACTCCCGACTGTTAATTTTCTAGGTCATACCATTTCACCGGAAGGGATGACTCCAATTAAAGAGAAAGTGAAAACTATTATTGATTTTCCTCTCCCCAAAACAGCCAAAGGATTAAGACGTTTTTTGGGAATGCTCAATTATTATAGAAGATTTTTACCCAACACTATCAGCGCCCAAACAACACTTTTTGATTGCATTTCTGGATATAAAAAGAATGACAAACGTATCCTTACTTGGACCCCGGAATTAACGGAGGATTTTAACCAATGCAAGCGACATCTCGCTTCTGCCGCATTGTTAGCACATCCAGACCCAAACGCTGAATTAGCAGTTATGGTGGACGCATCCGACCTGGCTATGGGAGCATCATTGCAACAAAATAAAGGTACAGCTTGGCAACCTTTAGGATTTTTTTCAAGAAAATTTACCCCGGCACAGCGTAAATACAGTACGTTTGACCGTGAATTAACCGGTGTTTACGAGGCAATAAAGTATTTTAGGAGCAACTTAGAAGGTCGAAATTTTACTATTTACACGGACCACAAGCCCATCACTTTCGCTTTCAACAAGAAACGAGCCTCAAGTTCTCCTCGTCAAGAGAGACAACTAGATTATATATCTCAATTTACCACCAACATCAAACATATTTCCGGACACCAGAATACAGTTGCAGATACTCTTTCTCGCATTGAAGAGATAAATAGCCCTTCTGCAATTGACTATGAGAGAATGAGACAAGAGCAGAGTCACGACGACGAAATTACTAAGGCACTTGAGGACTCCTCTCTCTCTCTACGTCAAATGGTGATTCCTGGAACTAATTCTTCATTGTGGTGTGATATCTCTACCGGTCATGTAAGACCCTTCGTACCATCTAATATGAGAAAAGAGGTCATAGAAAATGTGCATAATGTTTGTCATCCAGGCATTAATGGGACTGTCAACAGTATTAAATTGAGATTTGTTTGGCCCAACATGGCGAAGGATATAAAGTTCTTTGTCAAACATTGCGTGAATTGTCAAAAGGCCAAAATCTCCAGACATACAGTCGCGCCAAGAGCCACGTATGTTCTGCCTGAAGACCGTTTCCGGAACGTCCACATCGACTTGGTTGGACCCCTGCCCGCTTGTAGTGATTATCAATATCTGCTCACCATGATTGACAGATTCACTCGCTGGCCCGAAGCAGTCCCCTTAAAGAATATGTCAGCAGACACAGTCGCCACAGCACTGACAACTCACTGGATTTCGAGGCATGGTGTCCCCGAAACTATTACGACAGACCAGGGACGTCAGTTTGAGTCATGTCTTTTCAAGAAACTCACAGAAAAATTCGGAATCAAGCATACGCGGACAACCGCCTACCACCCTCAAGCTAATGGCATGATAGAAAGGTGGCATAGAACCCTCAAGTCGGCACTTATGGCTAACGGCGACCCGAACTGGTTGGAGACTCTCCCTATTATACTACTTGGATTGAGGTCAACAGTTCGTGATGATTTAAAATGCTCGCCTGCTGAACTTACCTATGGTAGAACGCTGAGGTTACCATGTGATTTCTTCACCCCTACGCCTCGCGAAGAGCCAGATACTTACGTCGGTCGACTACAAAGAAGATTTGAAAATATAAAATCTACTCCTGCCAGTAATCACGGTTCAGGAAAGTTTTTCATACATAAGGATTTACCTTCTTCTACTCACGTTTTTCTGAGAACTGATTCCGCACGAAAATCGCTGCAACTCCCTTACGATGGACCTTACAAAGTGGAAGAACGTAACGAAAAGACATACGTCATTATCATCAACGGAAAACCAAAGCGCGTATCTATTGATCGCTTGAAACCAGCCTTCGTTCCTTCCGAAGAGAAGTTGACTATCGAAGAACCTGTCGCAGAACCTCCTCAGGTCAAGATTACTACTACAAGGTCCGGTCGAAAAGTGCACTTCACGGACAGATACCAGTCCGTTTAGAGAAAAGGCAGACAGAGGCATAGTTTTCCTATAAAAAATAATATTTAATATAAAATCATTATATACTTCCAAATTTGATTCATAGATCTATATTTCTTTAGTAAATCCACATTATTGACATAAATTTTGTTAGTATTTTATTTTTAAAGATTACTGTAACTACAAATAACTAGAGACATCAACTTTTGATGGAAGTTGGAACTCTAAGTTTATTTAACTATGTTATTCTTTTACATAATTGATATATTCAATAATCCTGTCTTAAGGAAGGGTTGTTTTTGAAAAATCTCATGTTCATAGAACATGATGTCAACATGTATATTTATACAGAACAAAATACCATGTAATATGTGTCGTTTCGTTTTTTTTCCACGCTTTTTTAAGTGCATGATGTGTTTTTCCATACACTTACAAAAGTGTGATGAGTGTTTTCCATGTTTTTGTAGGTATGTGATGTATCATTCCACAACACCTGGGAAAACATGATGTAGTTTTGCCATACGTTTTCAGTATGAAAATTCAAATATGTGTAGAAGGTACAATGAACTGCCTTCCCCATTTCCTTATTATAATACCATATTTTGATAGGTGTGGGATGACTGCTTACCTTTCCCACACCTGTCAAAACGTGAAGCACATTGTTATCACGTATTTATAGGTAAATTTTGTACTCTTTCCGTACTTATAAATGTATGACGTAGACCAAAAATGTACAGCTGCTAAAGCATTAAAAAAAAATTTTTTCATCTATTTTTATAAATATGTCAAAACATGAAAAATCTTTTCAATTTTTTTCAAAATGTAATGTTAGACGCAAATAAATAATATGATCTAAAAATAATACAAGCTATATTGTATTCGTTTTCCCATGCTAATAAAGGCATGATGTAATTTTAGATGCACTTAAATGCATGACCTAATTATAATACCAACTATTGCGTGTAGTATTCCATACTAGTTAATGTATGATGTATGTGTATAATTTTAGTTACACATAGATTTTGATCTGCATAGGTTACAACTTTTCATTATGATATCCCACGATCTACGGGACATATGTCTAAACACATTTCTTAATATAGTTCACCTTATTTTTATATACGTTTAATATTTTTATATATTTATATACGTTTCCTGATGTTCTATACATAAAAAAAATGAACTTTATTAATTTTAAGTACTGAAGTATATGATACCATTCTGCAGTGAATATCACACCTCATATAGATATGACGTGGTTGCCCCCTTTCCATATCTCTACGAAGTGTGATACCCATTATGTATTTTCTTTCTTGATTTATAAGTTGTGTAAAATTTTCACTTATTAATTTTTATCCCTAGTTGTATGATTATAATGAAGACACACGTCACTCATCTTTAATAGATTTGAAGTAATTTAACTTAGCCAACAGGTTATATATTTTTGTATTAGCACGATGTGGTTTCCCCTTTCCGTAGTTTTTTGGTATTAGCACGATGTGGTTTCCCCTTTCCGTAGCTTATGAGACTTATAAAAATTTATTAATTTAATTAACTTTTTAAATTTCATTAAGTTTTTCTTTACATATATGTTTGTTTATCGCATGAAATGCTGGTGGGGAGGTATGTAGGCACCGCGAACATTATTTTTGTGCCCTGTTATTATTTTCAAACTGACAACACTGCCTGCGCAGTCGTAATGCGCAGATGACAGAAGTGAGCTCGGATTTGACGTAACGTTCGAGATCATTCTGTCACCGGCTTTCTTCCCCATCAGCACTCGCCATTAAATTTGCTTGCGTTAAAATTATTGTCGCGAATAACTCATGTGAACCTTTAAGTTACTTTATGTAAATAAATCTACCCATCTAAAAATATCAAAGTGTCATTTATTTGATTGAGTTGCGCGACATTTAGATTGCGGGATATCTCCGAGCAGTAAGCAGAGATATTCCGATCCAATCTAAAGTATGATACTTCAAGTTTATTTCTAACAGTAATTGTTGATTTTTTGGCGCGTCCGCCCCTTGTGCCCCCCCCCCCCTAGAAAAAAAACCTGGATCCGCCCTTGTATAGGTACTTTATAATGTGAATTATGTGTACTTTCACTAAGCTTATATCTTTGTACTGGGCCATCAGCTGGAGCTGGAATAGTGTAACTTGAGGTCAGCGTACTTCTCGAGGATAGGATATTGTATCTTTATATTTTAAAAGGAATCACGGGTTGCTTCGGTAATTTTTCCAAAATATCACTATTTAAAATCGATAAAATATTTTTACCAATGTTTATATTTGATATAAACAATACAGTGGTACCTCGAGATACGAGTGCCCTAACATACGAGATATTTGAGATACGAGCCGTCGAGCGAGCCTCGATACAACGTATCAACAATTCGTTTGTCTTCGCTTCGAGCTGTTGAGGTTGAGTTTGAAAATTCGCTAGATGCGGGGATTATCCGTGGTAGCGAGTCTAGATGTAGTAGTGTAGATCCCTGCTTAGCCGACAGAGACGAGAGTAGCGCCTCTGGCGGCAAATCAGTGAACTTAACACTGTGGCGGTAGAATTTGAATACGCTGCTACAGTATATTGTATACAGGTACTATATTACTACCACTGCTATACTGCCATTACAAGCAAAATGCAGCAGCTGGGAATTTGCTGAGGTCGCATTCTGATATAGGTATTTTTTTTATAGTAAGTGAAAGGTCTCCCAGCTAACTTTTTGCTTAGTAAAAATTTAGCTGGGAGTACAGTAGGTACCTGTATCATTAGTGACATTTCAATAGAAAAATGTATCTTATTACTTTATTACATATTTTGAAAGATTTCATTGGGGCGTACATATAAATACGTCAGTATTCAAGTTCTGTTATCATTTAATTATTAATTTCGTTGCTTAATTTTCATGCTTTTATAAAGTAAACAATTTCGTGTTTTTGTTTTGTTATTTTTTTAAGACTAATGTTTTCTTTCCATCTTGTATGGTGTGTGTAGAAGTCTTTGTAATAATGTAGTTCTCTAAACTCTAAAGTAGTAAAGTGTAGTAAATTGTTAAACGTTGTAGATAAAAATTAAAACTTCATGGAAAATTCTTCGTTTCACTCATTATATCTAATTCCTTAAGCATTATCGTTAAATGTGCACCAATTCATTGCTACGATGACGACAACACCACTCATGAAGGTAATCTTTTTGACAAGCACCTTTCCACTTATAATGTCCGAACAGTTAAAAAGTTTTGAGACAAAACGTTAACTACCACTTCAAGGATATTCACACCTGGAGTCAGTTTCAATAACTCAAAAAGCGGAGCTTGTCTTTTTTTCGTAAAGAGGGAGATCAATGTCTAGTGCAATTTGATAAGGGCACCCTCCCCAATAAAGACTCCAATGAAATGCTTGGAGTAAGCATATCAGACCGGCTTCATAGAAGCCCGAGTAAATCTGACTTCCAAGAAACTTGGCGTCCTGTACAGGGCTAGCAGGTTCTTCAATAATGACCAGCTGCCAACCCTGTACAAATCTAAGTACGTCCAATAATTGAATTTGGGAACTACATACGCGCTGGAGCCCCAAAATTCTTGACAAACGTACTTAATTATATGCAAAGGGCGGTTCGTCTAATTGACAACCCATTGTTCACAGATAGAATGTGCCATCTCTAATTCGCAGATGCAATGTAGGCAAGCTAAGTCTGTTCTACAGGAATTTTAATGACATAAGCAGAACACCCATAATCACAGTTGATGTCGCCTTCAAGAGAACAGGTTGTGTCTTTTACTCGTTTTGGTGTAAGTTGGCTCGTATGCGGAACGAGCTAACAGCATCCATTTTTCCTCCATCATATAATCCGGCCTCTTCAAGATCTGCAAATAAATCCCTTCCCACAAGCCCCCATCTTAACCCGTATTATAAATCACAACCCTTCCTATGGCGACATAGTTTCCATAGACAGGACCGCTCTTGTGAGGTGTCCCATAAAAAAACAAAATCTGTTTTGATTTATATTTTCATCGTGCTAGGTATAAAAAGTTTAAAAAAAAAAATTATTTTTAATTTATTATTCCATTCATTTTTTCAATTTCTGACAAAATATTCAAGAAGGTTATATATGTATATAAAAAATCGATTTCTTTCATAATCGATTATTTTACACCCCAGTTGTGTCACAGAATTTGAACAATTGATCTAGGTTAAAGTTGAAAGTTTTATTGGAGTTCTGTTGCTATTTCATCATGGGTCGGTTGTTTCAGAGTACCTGGAAGGTAGGAATCTGGGGGATAGTGTGTCCAGGAGTGACGAAAGTATGAATCCATCCCTCCTACTGTGGTACAAGGTGATGGGTCGAAAGAGTCCGGCTGGAGAGATAAAAAGGTCTCCCTCAACCAGTCTCAAACACATGTGCTGCAAACATCTAGTCAAACCTCACCCATGAACCCGGGCACCCCTGGTTCATAAAAATCACCAAATCACCAAACGTAGAGAACCACTTGGGCAGGGGTGGTGATTATCCAATAAATGGTTTCCGGGACGGCGGTACGTCCTCCCTCAAAAATTGAAATTATTTTTTTTTTATTAATTAACTAAAAAAGAAAGACAAACATTCCCGGGTTACGAATAACCCAATTATTTTTACCCTCCTCCCAAATTGAAATTATTATTTTTTTATTAATTAACTAAAAAAGAAAGACAAACATTCCCGGGTTACGAATAACCCAACAATGTTTGAAAATCTCCTACTACCACCACAGAAAGCCGAAAATGATGCTTGTGTTGTGATGAAGGACTTATCCAGACGAGGAATCGAACACGTGACGCCCAGGTGGGACCCAAGCGCTATGCACACTCAACCATTGACCGATCAAATGTTATGAATATTAATATGTTATTAAATGTTATGAAAAATGAAAGAATATGTGGTAAAACCATGTATTATCGTGTGACAAACGCGGAGATCCGCAAAAGAATGCAAGGCTGATGTAAGCGTAATGAGTAAGATCAAGAAAGGAACGCTTCGATGGTTAGGGCATGTAGAGCGAATGAACGAGGAAAGGGTGAACAGGAGAATATATGACGCAAATGTGAATGGTAGAAGAAGTCGGGGACGCCCGAGAAAGACATGGCACGACCAAGTGAATTAGATACTTGAGTCGGGACATGTCAAGAGTCAGAATAATAAAAGAGCATGTATGAGACCATTTATGAATGTGAACGAGGCAAGGAGTGTGTGTCAAGACCGAGTTGTTTGGCGGTCTGTCCTCTCTGCCTACCCCTGCGGGGAAACGGCGTGATGGTTAGTTAGTTATGAAAGGTTATGAAAAATGAAAATTCTATTTTTGATTATTGGAGAAATTGGTGGCGAAGCGGGTCACATGATTTCAGTAGTCATGTGGCGTGTGTGGACGGTGCGCATTATGTTGTTAGCGATGTGAGTACTCTTCCAGAAGGAAACGCAAGTATCCGTTTTCGGGACCTTTGTTTTTATTTCCCAAGTAAAAAAGTATCCTTACTACTAGACTTGGCAAACTAAAAGTAAAATAGTATCCTTAATACTAGACTTAAATACTTGGGGTCGATCATAACTTCGGCCCTTCGGCACGGCATTGACTGAAATATTGGATTCTTACTAATAATCGTGTGCTGTACACGAATCAATAAAAAACTCTGCCAGGGGAAATTTTTGAAACAAAAACATCGTTTTAGCACTTGAGTTCGGTCGTTTAAACACTTGGGGTAGGTCAAATCTTCGGCCTTACGGTTCCGATTTGACTGAAATTTTGGATAATCAGTAAGAATCATGGTCTGTTCATGAATCAATCAAAAAAATCTGCCAAAAGAAGAATTACAAAAAAAATCATAATTTTAAAACTTGGGTTTGGTTGTATTAGCACTTGGGTTCGGTCGTTTAAACACTTGGGGTTGGTCAAAACTTCGGCCTTATGGCACAGAGCCGACTGAAATTTGGATCCTTACTAAGAATTGTGGGCTGTACACGAATCAATCAAAAAATCTGCCAAAGGACATTTAAAACAAATCATAGTTTTAGCACTTGGCTTCGGTCGGCTTAAAACTTGGGGTCGGTCAAAACTTCGGGCCTACGGCACCGAAATGACTGAAATTTTGGATTCTTACTAAAAATCATGGCCTGTAAACGAATCAGTATATAAAATCTGCCAAAAGAAGAATTTAAAAAAAAATAATCGTTTGAAGACTTGGGGGTTCGGCCGTTTTAAAACTTTGGGTCGGTCAAAACTTCGGGCCAACGGCACAGAAATGACTGAAATTTTGCATTCTTACTAAAAAACATGGTCTGTACACGAATCAGTGAAAAAATCTGCCAAAAGAAGTATTTAAAAAAAAAATCATCGTTATAAAACTTAGGTTTAGTCATTTCAGCACTTGGATTCAGTCGTTTCGACACTTGGGGTCGGTCATAACTTTGGCCCCACGGCACCAAATTGACTGAAATTTTCGATTTTTACTAACAAACACACGAGTGCTGTAAAAATCTGCCAATGGAAATTTCAGTTAAAAAAATCATCATATTAGCACTTTGGTTCGGTCGTTTAAACACTTGGGGTCGGTCGAAACTTCGGCCTTACGGTACCAAATTGACGGAATTTTTTAATTTTTACTAAGAATCATGGTCTGTACACGAATCATTAAAAAAATTACAAAAGAATAAATTTGTAAAAATCGTCGTTTTAATACTTCGGTTCGGTCGTTTTAAAACTTGTGGTAGGTCATAACTTTTGCCCTACTGCACCGAATTGACTAAAATTTTGGATTCTTACTAAAAATCGTGTGCTGTACACGATTCAATGAAAAAATCTGCCAAAAGTCTTCTTTTAATTATATTTGTAACAAAACATCGTTTTAACACTGGGTTCGGTCGTTTTAAAACTTTTGGTCGGTCAAAACTTCGGGCCTACGGCACCGAAATGACTGAAATTTTGGATTCTTACTAAAAATCATGGCCTGTAAACGAATCAGTAAAAAAATCTGCCAAAAGAAGTATTTAAAAAAAAAATCATCGTTATAAAACTTGGGTTTAGTCATTTCAGCACTTGGATTCAGTCGTTTCGACACTTGGGGTCGGTCATAACTTTGGCCCCACGGAACCAAAACTGAAATTTTCGATTTTTACTAACAAACACACGAGTGCTGTAAAAATCTGCCAATGGAAATTTCAGTTAAAAAAATCATCATTTTAGCACTTTGGTTCGGTCGTTTAAACACTTGGGGTCGGTCGAAACTTCGGCCTACGGTACCAAATTGACGGAATTTTTTAATTTTTACTATGAATCATGGTCTGTACACGAATCATTAAAAAAATTACAAAAGAATAATTTTGTAAAAATCGTCGTTTTAATACTTCTGTTCGGTCGTTTTAAAACTTGCGGTAGGTCATAACATTCTTACTAAAAACATGGTCTGTACACGAATCAGTGAAAAAATCTGCCAAAAGAAGTATTTAAAAAAAAAATCATCGTTATAAAACTTGGGTTTAGTCATTTCAGCACTTGGATTCGGTCGTTTCGACACTTGGGGTCGGTCATAACTTTGGCTTCACAGCACCAAATTGACTGATAATTTCGATTCTTACTAAAAATCATGGTCTGTACAAAAGAAGAATTTAAATAAAAATCATCGTTTTTAAACTTGGGTTTAGTCATTTCAGCACTTTGGTTCGGTCGTTTAAACACTTTGGGTCGGTCAAAACATCGGCCTTACGGTACCAAATTGACAGAATTTTTTAATTTTACTAAGAATCATGGTCTGTACACGAATTATTAAAAAAAATTTCAACAGAATAATTTTATAAAAATCGTCGTTTTAATACTTGGGTTCGGTCGTTTTAAAACTTGTGGTAGGTCATAACTTTTGCCCTACTACACCGATTTGACTAAAATTTTGGATTCTTACTAAGAATCGTGTGCTGTATACGATTCAATGAAAAAATCAGCCAAAAGTTTTCATTTAATTATATTTAAATAAAGACATCGTTTTAACACTTGGGTTCGGTCGTTTTAAAACTTGGGGTCGGTGAAAACTTCAGGCCTTCGGCACCGAATTGACTGAAATTTTGGATTCTTACTAAAAATCATGGTCTGTACACGAATCAGTGGAAAAAATCTGCGTAAAGAATTTAAAAAAAAATCATCGTTTGAAGACACTTGGGTTCGGCTGTTTTAAAGCTTGGGGTCGGTCAAAACTTCGGGCCTACGGCACTGAAATAACTGAAATTTTTTGATTCTTACTAAAAATCATGGTCTGTTCACGAATCCGTGAAAAAATCTGCCAAAAGAAGAATTAAAAAAAAAAAATCATCGTTTGAAGACTTGGGTTCGGCCGTTTTAAAACTTTGGGTCGGTCAAAACTTCGGGCTTACGGCACCGAAATGACTGAAATTTAGGATTCTTACTAAAAATCATGGTCTGTACACGAATCAGTGAAAAAATCTGCCAAAAGAAGAATTTAAAAAAAATCATCGTTTGAAGACTTGGTTTCGGCCGTTTTAAAACTTTGGGTCGGTCAAAACTTCGGGCCTACGGCACCGAAATGAGTGAAATTTTGGATTCTTACCTTAGTAAGAATCTATTTATTAATAAAGTACTTATTCTTAAATCGCACACGATTTTTTCATTGAATCGTATACAGCACACTGTATACGATTCAATGAAAAAATCTGCCAAAAGTCTTCTTTTAATTATATTTAAATAAAAACATCGTTTTAACACTTGGGTTCGGTCGTTTTAAAATTGAGGTCGGTCAAAAATTCGGCACCTAAATGACTGAAATTTTGGATTTTTACTAAAAATCATGGTCTGTACACGAATCAGTAAAAAAAATCTGCCACCAGAAGAATTTAAAAAAAAAATCGTCGTTTGAAGACTTGGGTTCGGCCGTTTTAAAACTTTGGGTCGGTCAAATCTTCACGGCACCAAATTGACTGAAGTTGTCGATTCTTACTAATAATCATAGTCTGTACACGAATCAGTGAAAAAATCTGCCAAAAGAAGAATTAAAAAAAAATCAACCGTTGAAGACTTGGTTCGGTCGTTTTAAAACTTGTGGTAAGTCATAACTTTTGCCCTACTGCACCGAATTGACTAAAATTTTGGATTCTTACTAAAAATCGTGTGCTGTACACGATTCAATGAAAATATCTGCCATATGTCTTCTTTTAATTATATTTGTAACAAAACATCGTTTTAACACTGGGTTCGGTCGTTTTAAAACTTGGGGTCGGTCAAAACTTCGGGCCTACGGCACAGAATTGACTGAAGTTTTGGATTCTTACTAAAAGTCATGGTCTTTACACGAATCAGTGAAAAAATCTGCCAAAAGAAGAATAAAAAAAAATCATCGTTTGAAGACTTGGGTTCGGCCGTTTTAACACTTTGGGTCGGTCAAAACTTCGGGCCTACGGCACAGAAATGACTAAAATTTTGGATCCTTACTAAAATTCATGGTCTGTACATGAATCAGTAAAAAAAATCTGCCAAAAGAAGAATTTAAAAAAAAAAAAATCATCGTTTGAAGACTTGGGTTCGGCCGTTTTAAAACTTTGGGTCGGTCAAAACTTCGGGCCTACGGCACAGAATTGACTGAAGTTTTGGATTCTTACTAAAAGTCATGGTCTTTACACGAATCAGTGAAAAAATCTGCCAAAAGAAGAATTTAAAAAAAAAATCATCGTTATTAAACTTGGGTTTAGTCATTTCAGCACTTGGATTCGGTCGTTTCGACACTTGGAGTGGGTCATAACTTTGGCCCCACGGCACCAAATACACTGAAATTTTCGATTCTTACTAAGAATCGTGTGCTGTAAAAATCTGCCAATGGAAATGTCTTTTAAAAAAATCATCATTTTAGCACTTTGGTTCTGTCGTTTAAACACTTGGGATCGGTCAAAACTTCGGCCTTACGGTACCAAATTGACAGAATTTTTAAATTTTTTGTAAGAATCTGCCAAAAGTCTTCTTTTAATTATATTTAAATAAAAACATCGTTTTAACACTTGGGTTCGGTCGTTTTAAAACATGGGGTCGGTGAAAACTTCGGGCCTTTGGCACCGAATTGACTGAAATTTTGGATTGTTACTAAAATTCATGGTCTGTACACGACTCAGTGAAAAAATCTGCCAAAAGAAGAATTTAAAAAAAATCATCGTTTGAAGACTTGGGTTCGGCCGTTTGAAAACTTTGGGTCGGTCAAAACTTCGGGCCTACGGCACAGAAATGACTGAAATTTTGGATTCTTACTAAAAATAATGGTCTGTACACGAATCAGTGAAAAAATCTGCCAAAAGAAGAATTAAACAAAAAATCATCGTTTGAAGACTTGGGTTCGGCCGTTTTAAAACTTTGGGTCGATCAAAACGTCGGGCCTATCGCACAGAAATGACTGAAGTTTTAGATTCTTACTAAAAATCATGGACTGTACACGAATCAGTAAAAAAATTTGCCAAAAGAAGAATTTTTTAAAAAATCATCGTTTGAAGACTTGGGTTCTGCCGTTTTAAAACTTTGGGTCGGTCTAAACTTCGGGTCTACGGCACAGAAATGACTGAAGTTTTCGATTCTTACTAAAAATCATGTTCTGTACACGAATCAGTGAAAAAATCTGCCAAAAGGAGTATTTAAAAAAAAATCATCGTTATAAAACTTGGGTTTAGTCATTTCAGCCCTTGGATTCGGTCGTTTCTAATGAAACACGGTAATTAGACTTGAACAGAAGAATTTATTCTCGCAAAGTAAAACATGTAGGTACACTGAGCTACACATAACAGATCCTAGATGGCGTTAGGTTTAACATTATTTTGTTATAATCTAACACCCTCTCGTAACAAAATAATCCAAATTTCATATAAACAAAAAACAATAAGATTTAAACTTCCGATATGCCCATTGAACTTAAAAATTTATAATGTTTATTTATACACAGACTTTTCGTCAATAAATCAGCTGTTGGAGGTTGAAACGTAATCAATTTTCACTTTATTATCAAATACACATTCTCTAACAAAATGATGTCGTACATCAATATGTTTAGTACGTTTATGAAACAGTGGATTAACAGCCAATTTAATAGAACTTTGACTATCACTATACAAACATACAGGTGTATTTTTATTGATAGAAATCATATCTGACAATAAACTCTTTAAATAAATAGCCTCTTTGCAGGCCTCGGATAAAGCCATGTACTCCGCTTCTGTACTTGACAAAGCAATTGTTCTTTGTTTTCTGGATTCAAAAGAAATGACACATCCTGACATTATGAAGCAGAAACCAGTATATGACTTTCTCTCTAAAGTACATGACGCCCAATCCGCGTCCACGAAACCATGTAAAGGGTAATCATTTTTCTTATAAACTAGACCATAGCTTTTAGTTTTCTGTAGTTATTTTAA
This sequence comes from Limnephilus marmoratus, assembly GCA_917880885.1. NCBI lineage: Eukaryota > Metazoa > Arthropoda > Insecta > Trichoptera > Limnephilidae > Limnephilus > Limnephilus marmoratus. Next base: position 31,969,859 of record OU862931.1, read on the forward strand.
CAATCTTTTTAAATGTTTCCAATGAGTTTCATTATAACAGTTATTATACTGACTTAAATAACTTACACTATAAGCAATATCTGGTCTTGTCAATACAGATAGGTACATGAGACTTCCTATCAGCTGTTGGTATGGATATTTTAAAATATCATCATTATTATTTAAATCTTTTTCCAACTTTAAATTAACTTCCATAGGGGTTTCTGAAGTATGACAATCTGACATATTGAACTTATTTAAAATATTGTTTACAAAATGTTCTTGGTCAACAGTGTTACAATCTATTTGAGCATTTACCCTCATTCCTAGACATTGTTTAATTTGACCTAAATCTTTCATCTTGAATTTATTGACAAGTTCAGTCTTTAACTGTTCATAATAATTTTCTGAATTATAAAATACAAAGAAATCATCCACAAATAATGCAACAAATATTTTAACATCATTATTACTTTTATAAACAGACAAGGTTCATATTTGGATTCTTTGTAACCTAAATTCAATAAACATTCTTCTACTCTAATATACCAAGTTCTAGCAGACTGTTTGAGACCATAAATAGCTCTTTTTAATTTTAATACTTTATTTTTACAATTTACAAAATGAGAGTATTCTGGTATCTCTGTAAAAACATTTTCTTTAAGAAAACCGTTTAAGAATGCTGTTGGTACATCAAGGTGATTCATTTTGAGATTAAGTTGTACACTTAAAGCAAATAATAATCTAAGGGTAGAATATCTTAACACTGGCGAGAACGTTTCGGTAAAGTCTATGCCCTTTTTCTGGGAAAAACCCTTTGCAACAAGTCTCGCTCTGAAACGCACTTCACCGTCACTGTTATGTTTCTTTTTAAGCACCCACTTATTTTTTACCACTGTGCCATGCTGCGGCCTGTCTACTAGCTCCCAAGTGTCATTTTCACTAAAGGATTTTAATTCCTCCTTTATTGCATTTTTCCATTCCACTTCTTCAGGTCCAGTTATAGCCTCGGTGAGAGAAATCTGTTCATTCGACACGTCTTCTATACACATGCTCGTGTAACCATAGTACTCTGGCTTACGTTTGACTCGTTTTTCCGGAGCAATGTTAGTATTTTCCGGAAAAACATCTGTGTCGGCCGGAGTTAACGTCTCATATAAACTGTCTTCTGACTCACTAGTCGATTCCTCAGGAACATATGTAACATCATTCACATTTTCCTCTTCATATGTACTGTTCACCTGACTTTCCTCCGTGCAGTCAGGTTGCTGTGTGTCTTCGACGAAAATAGTTGCTGTTGAACTGTCATTTGTATTTTCCATGACAACAACATCTCTAGCAATAATTAATTTTTGTGATTCTGGGTCAAACAATCGATAGCCTTTGGTGTTTTCCGAATAGCCAACTAGGAACATTTTAGTTGCCTTTTTATCCCATTTTTTGCGCTTTTCTTTCGGTATATGGACCATCACTCGACTGCCAAAGATTCGTAAATGGGAAACATTTGGCTTTTTTCCTGTCCACATTTCATAAGGCGTAGTACTACGGCTTAGTCCCGCCGTTGGTGACCTTTTATAAGATACACCGCCGTATTTACAGCCTCTGCCCAAAACTTCTTTTCGAACTGTGCATCAAATAAGAGACACCGTGCTTTCTCCACAATCGACCTATTGTATCTTTCGGATAGCCCATTTTGTTCTGGAGTATATGCGTTTGTTTTCTGATGTACTATACCACACTGCTTCAAGTAATTTTTCATTTCCGCTGAGCAGAACTCCCCACCATTATCAGATCTTAATATTTTTATTTTCTTTGATTGCTGATTCTCAACTAATTTTTTAAATTCCTTGAAGTATTTAAATATTTGATGTTTTGACTGTAGAAAGTATACAAAACACATTCTGCTATAGTCCTCCACAAATATTAAAAAGTATCTGGCCATTCCAAGTGAATTATTCTCCATTGGCCCACACAGATCACTATGAACCAATTCCAGCGTTTCCTGACTCTTGCTAGTACTCAGAGGAAAAGGCAGCCTCGCCTGCTTTCCCTCACAGCATATAGTAGAGCTGGATTTATCAATTTCACAATTTTTTTGTTGAAATGTCACACCTTCAACTGCTCCGTTCTTCATCGCATTCAGAGTTTTACAATTAATGTGTCCCAACCTTCGGTGCCATATTTCACTTGTCACATTTGTTGCTGTACACGCAAACAAATGTTCTGACTTAATATTTAATCTGTACACACCATTTACTAAATTTGCAACACCTATCAGTACATTCTATCGATTGCGTATTTTGAAAACTGTTGCTTCAAAGTTAACTTTGTTTCCACTTTGAATCAGCTGACTTACTGATAACAAATTAGTTGATAGATTCGGCACGCATAAAACATTTTTGACAGGGATATCAAACTCCGAATTTTTCACTACTGTCGTAATCATCGTATTCCCTGAGCATATAACCGGTATTTTCTCGTGATTTGCAATAACAATGTCTTTCACTTTGTGATTAAACGATACATCCTGTAAACAACGTTTATCAACAATCATATGTGAACTTGCAGCAGAATCCACATACCAATGTGAATTATTGAATGTTCCATTCAAAAATATTGCACTAAATGCATTGGTTTCACTTTTTTTCTGTGTATTATTCGGGCACTTATTCATATAATGACCGAGTTGTTGACACTTGTAACAGCGGATTGTTTTGACAGAATTCGAAGATGGCGGTGGCGTCGACGTTTTCCATTTTGCAGGGCTACCAATGCTGCCATTTCTCTTGCTGTGTTGGTGCTGCCAACCTTTTGACAAAAATGCACTATTTGTTCCAGAGCTGCCAACTTCGGAACTCATGTCCAGCAATTTAGATTTTATGACATCCGTGCTGATAATCATACCACTATGCTCGATCGCCATTACTAAAGGAGCAAATTTATCCGTTAGCCCAGCGAGCAGAAGAGATCCAATCCACTCGTCCGTTATCTGGAAACCGGTACTTTTAAGTTTCTGCGCAGTATCAACCATCTGAGTTACATAGGCACCCATTGATTCTGAGTCTTTTAGCCGAATAGATATTAGCTTTCGGAGTAAACTGATGCGACGTGTGAAGCCAGAGTCGTCATATAAGGCCTTCAAACGTTTCCATACACCTTGTACTGTTTGCTCGTTTTTGATGTGAACATAAATAGAGGGGTCAATCGTCATAATAAGTTTAGCTTTTGCCTTTTTATCATCCAAACTCGTACAATCAGATGATTCTGGCTTGTGAATATCGACACCATCCAACATCAAAAAATGTTCAGCAGCATATTGCCATTCATCAAAGTTCTCGCGGCCCTTCAATCTTGGTATATTCACTATGTAACTTCCCGCCATATTGAACAATAACACTCCGGGACCGAGAATGCGGTAACAGATTGTCAATCCCAAAAACAGTTATTCTTTCAGCGATTTACTCTGTTTTTCTGGAGTATATGGTACACTGGTCACTGATTGTCCACTTAAAAGTAATTTTACGTGAGAAAACTTTACTTTAACGCGAATTATAGCTACTGGGCCCATAACCTAATGAAACACGGTAATTAGACTTGAACAGAAGAATTTATTCTCGCAAAGTAAAACATGTAGGTACACTGAGCTACACATAACAGATCCTAGATGGCGTTAGGTTTAACATTATTTTGTTATAATCTAACATATATAATTCACTTGGAATGGCCAGATACTTTTTAATATTTGTGGATGACTATAGCAGAATGTGTTTTGTATACTTTCTACAGTCAAAACATCAAACATTCAAATACTTCAAGGAATTTAAAAAATTAGTTGAGAATCAGCAATCAAAGAAAATAAAAATATTAAGATCTGATAATGGTGGCGAGTTCTGCTCAGCGGAAATGAAAAATTACTTGAAGCAGTGTGGTATAGTGCATCAGAAAACAAACGCATATACTCCAGAACAAAATGGGCTATCCGAAAGATACAATAGGTCAATTGTGGAGAAAGCACGGTGTCTCTTATTTGATGCTCAGTTCGAAAAGAAGTTTTGGGCAGAGGCTGCAAATACGGCGGTGTATCTTATAAATAGGTCACCAACGGCGGGACTAAGCCGTAGTACTACGCCTTATGAAATGTGGACAGGAAAAAAGCCAAATGTTTCCCATTTACGAATCTTTGGCAGTCGAGTGATGGTCCATATACCGAAAGAAAAGCGCAAAAAATGGGATAAAAAGGCAACTAAAATGTTCCTAGTTGGCTATTCGGAAAACACCAAAGGCTATCGATTGTTTGACCCAGAGTCACAAAAATTAATTATTGCTAGAGATGTTGTTGTCATGGAAAATACAAATGACAGTTCAACAGCAACTATTTTCGTCGAAGACACACAGCAACCTGACTGCACGGAGGAAAGTCAGGTGAACAGTACATATGAAGAGGAAAATGTGAATGATGTTACATATGTTCCTGAGGAATCGACTAGTGAGTCAGAAGACAGTTTATATGAGACGTTAACCCCGGCCGACACAGATGTTTTTCCGGAAAATACTAACATTGCTCCGGAAAAACGAGTCAAACGTAAGCCAGAGTACTATGGTTACACGAGCATGTGTATAGAAGACGTGTCGAGTGAACAGATTTCTCTCACCGAGGCTATAACTGGACCTGAAGAAGTGGAATGGAAAAATGCAATAAAGGAGGAATTAAAATCCTTTAGTGAAAATAACGATTGGGTTATGGGCCCAGTAGCTATAATTCGCGTTAAAGTAAAGTTTTCTCACGTAAAATTACTTTTAAGTGGACAATCAGTGACCAGTGTACCATATACTCCAGAAAAACCGAGTAAATCGCTGCAAAAATAACTGTTTTTGGGATTGACAATCAGTTACCGCATTCTCGGTCCCGGAGTGTTATTGTTCAATATGGCGGGAAGTTACATAGTGAATATACCAAGATTGAAGGGCCGCGAGAACTTTGATGAATGGCAATATGCTGCTGAACATTTTTTGATGTTGGATGGTGGCGATATTCACAAGCCAGAATCATCTGATTGTACGAGTTTGGATGATAAAAAGGCAAAAGCTAAACTTATTATGACGATTGACCCCTCTATCTATGTTCACATCAAAAACGAGCAAACAGTACAAGGTGTATGGAAACGTTTGAAGGCCTTATATGACGACTCTGGCTTCACACGACGTTCCAGTTTACTCCGAAAGCTAATATCTATTCGGCTAGAAGACTCAGAATCAATGGGTGCCTATGTAACTCAGATGGTTGATACTGCGCAGAAACTTAAAAGTACAGGTTTCCAGATAACGTTTCCAGTGGATTGGATCTCTTCTGCTCGCTGGGCTAACGGATAAATTTGCTCCTTTAGTAATGGCGATCGAGCATAGTGGTATGATTATCAGCACAGATGTCATAAAATCGAAATTGCTGGACATGAGTTCCGAAGTTGGCAGCTCTGGAACAAATAGTGCATTTTTGTCAAAAGGTTGGCAGCACCGACACAGCAAGAGAAATGGCAGCATTGGTAGCCCTGCAAAATGGAAAACGTCGACGCCACCGCCATCTTCGAATTCTGTCAAAACAATCCGCTGTTGCAAGTGTCAACAACTCGGTCATTATATGAATAAGTGCCCGAATAATACACAGAAAAAAAGTGAAACCAATGCATTTAGTGCAATATTTTTGGGGTGAAATGCAGAATACGCCAATGTCAGGGAATTTAATAAAAATGCACTTTCTAGACGAGAAAAGTGTGTAGAAACTCATTAAAAAAAGAATTAATGTGCGGAAAGCAAAATTGAGGGAGATACAGCCGATCAAAGTTTTATAAAATTTCACTTCGCGAACTGATACTATGACAGCCCGCCCGCCATCGTTGTCACTGTTATGTTGGTATCCCGGACCTGATACAAACAAGAGCCTAGATACGATTGTAGCCGACTTCGTGGGGTAAATTATAAGGCGCGTAATTATGAAAAACAGAATTAATAATATAATGTAAATAGGCACTGGAATGGAGAATCCCGCCAGACAAACCATTTAAAAACGTAGGCTGTTTTTTAATGAAAAGATAACATACACAAGCCCACTAGAAAGGTTAGGTTAGGTTCGGTTAGGTTAGGTTAGGTTATGGGGGGGGGCGGGCAGATCCGGCGCTGGGTTAACATACACAAGCCCGCTAGAAAGGTTAGGTTAGGTTAGGTTCGGTTAGGTTAGGTTAGGTTATGGGGGGGGGGGCGGGCAGATCCGGCGCTGGGTTAACATACACAATCGTATCTAGGCTCTTGTTTGTACAGGTCCGGGATACCAACCTAACAGTGACAAAAGATGGCGGGCGGGCTGTCATAGTATCGGTTCGCGAAGTGAAATTTTATAAAACTTTGATCGGCTGTATCTCCCTCAATTTTGCTTTCCGCACATTAATTCTTTTTTTAATGAGTTTCTACACATTTTTCTCATCTAGAAAGTGCATTTTTATTAAATTCCCTGACATTGGCGTATTCTGCATTCCTCCCTAAACGTTGTTTACAGGATGTATCGTTTAATCACAAAGTGAAAGACATTGTTTTTATTTTATTTTTATTTTTATTTTAAATACATAAACGGCTATACTGCCTTTTATAAATAAACATATAATAGAGTACAAAAGTAAGAAAAGTAATATCATTACATAATAGTAGTTTTAAACTTAAAAAATAACATACAATTATTTTGTGTATCACAACAAAAAATAACAAGAAATGAAAGTGAGAAATATCATCATTTCATTTCAACATGTCCATATTGCGTGTATAAAGTTACATTATGGAAAAAATAAAAAAAAATAAAAACTTAAAAACTGAAACCTAAAAATAACATACAATTATTTTGTGTATCACAACAAAAAATAACAAAAAAGAACAATGAGAAATATCATCATTTCATTTTAACATGTCCATATTGCGTATATAAAGTTACATTATGGAAAAATAATTTTTGAGTGCATATTTATATTGCGCTAATTTTAAGAAATAAATGTCGCCGATGTTAGCATATTCATTTCCCAAAATATGTAGTCGACTGATTGGTGAGTAATAGTGTGATAATGTATGTGTGTTATTATAGTAGAACGGTAGAGTCAGTCTATTGTTAGCGCGACCAGGGCAATGAAATCGTATTAGTTCTATTAAATATAAAAACTGTTATTGCAAATCACGAGAAAATACCGGTTATATGCTCAGGGAACACGATGATTACGACAGTAGTGAATAATTCGGAGTTTGATATCGCTGTCAAAAATGTTTTATGCGTGCCGAATCTATCAACTAATTTGTTATCAATAAGTCAGCTGATTCAAAGTGGAAACAAAGTGAACTTTGAAGCAACAGTTTGCAAAATACGCAATCGACAGAACGTACTGATAGGTGTTGCAAATTTAGTAAATGGTGTGTACAGATTAAATATTAAGTCAGAACATTTGTTTGCGTGTACAGCAACAAATGTGACAAGTGAAATATGGCACCGAAGGTTGGGACACATTAATTGTAAAACTCTGAATGCGATGAAGAACGGAGCAGTTGAAGGTGTGACATTTCAACAAAAAAATTGTGAAATTGATAAATCCAGCTGTACTATATGCTGTGAGGGAAAACAGGCGAGGCTGCCTTTTCCTCTGAGTACTAGCAAGAGTCAGGAAACGCTGGAATTGGTTCATAGTGATCTGTGTGGGCCAATGGAGAATAAATTCTTCTGTTCAAGTCTAATTACCGTGTTTCATTAGGTTATGGGCCCAGACACTTGGGGTCGGTCATAACTTTGGCCCAACGGCACCTTAATGACTGAAATTTTGGATTATTACTAAGGATCGTGGGCTGTAAAAATCTGCCAATGGAAATTTCAATTTAAAAAAACATCATTTTAGCTCTTTGGTTCGGTCGTTTAAACACTTGGGGTCGGTCAAAACTTCGGCCTTACGATACCAAATTGACAGAATTTTATTATTTTTACTAAGAATCATGGTCTGTACACGAATCATTAAAAAAAATTACAAAAGAATAATTTTATAAAAATCATCGTTTGAAGACTTGGGTTCGGTCGTTTTAAAACTTGTGGTACGTCATAACTTTTGCCCTACTGCACCGAATTGACTAAAATTTTGGATTCTTACTAAGAATCGTGTGCTGGATACGATCTGCCAAAAGTCTTCTTTTAATAATATTTAAAAAAAAAAACATCGTTTTAACACTTACGATCAGTCGTTTTAAAACTTGGGGTCGGTCAAAACTTCGGGCCTACGGCACCGAAATGACTGAAGTTTTGGATTCTTACTAAAAATCATGGTCTGTACACGAATCAGTGAAAAAATCTGCCATAAGAAGAATTTTAAAAAAATCATCGTTTGAAGACTTGGGTTTGGAGGTTTTAAAACTTTGGGTCGGTCAAAACTTCACGGCACCAAATTGACTGAAGTTTTCGATTCTTATTAAAAATCATGGTCTGTACACAAATCAGTGAAAAAATCCCCAAGACTTGGGTTCGGCCGTTTGAAAACTTGGAGTCGGTCAAAACTTCGGGCCTACGGCACCGAAATGACTGAAATTTTGGATTCTTACTAAAAATCATGGTCTGTACATGAATCAGAAAAAAAAATCTGTCAGAGTAGAATTTAAAAAAAAAAACATCGTTTGAAGACTTGGGTTCGGCCGTTTTAAAACTTTGGGTCGGTCAAAACTTCACGCCACCAAATTGACTAAAGTTTTCGATTCTTACTAAAAATCATGTTCTGTTCACGAATCAGTGAAAAAATCTGCCAAAAGAAGAATTTAAAAAAAAATCATCGTTTGAAGACTTGGGTTCGGTCGTTTTAAAACTTGTGGTACGTCATAACTTTTGCCCTACTGCACCGAATTGACTAAAATTTTGGATTCTTACTAAGAATCGTGTGCTGGATCTGCCAAAATTCTTCTTTTAATTATATTTAAAAAAAAACATCGTTTTAACACTTACGATCGGTCGTTTTAAAACTTGGGGTCGGTCAAAACTTCGGGCCTACGGCACCGAAATGACTGAAGTTTTGGATTCTTACTAAAAATCATGGTCTGTACACGAATCAGTGAAAAAATCTGCCAAAAGAAGAATTTAAATTAAAAATCATCGTTTGAAGACATGGGTTCGGCCGTTTTAAAACTTTGGGTCGGTCAAAACTTCGGGCCTACGGCACCGAAATGACTGAAGTTTTGGATTCTTACTAAAAATCATGGTCTGAAAACGAATCAGTGAAAAAACCTGCCAAAAAAAAATCATCGTTATAAAATTTTCGATTCTTACTAAGAATCGTGTGCTGTAAAAATCTGCCAATGGAAATTTCATTTAAAAAAATCATCATTTAAGCACTTTGGTTCGGTCGTTTAAACACTTGGGGTCGGTCAAAACTTCGGCCTTACGGTACCAAATTGACAGAATTTTTAAATTTTTACTAAGAATCATGGTCTGTACACGAATCATTATAAAAATCGTCGTTTTAAAATTTGGTTTGGTCGTTTTAAAACTTGTGGTAGGTCATAACTTTTGCCCTACTGCACCGAATTGACAAAAATTTTGGATTCTTAATAAGAATCGTGTGCTGTATACGATTCAATGAAAAAATCTGCAAAAGTCTTCTTTTAATTATATTTAAAAAAAACATCGTTTTAACACTTGGGTTCGGTCGTTTTAAAACTTGGGGTCGGTCAAAACTTCGGGCCTACGGCACCCAAATGACTGAAATTTTGATTCTTACTAAAAATCATGGTCTGTACACGAATCAGTGATAAAATCTGCCAAAAGAAGAATTTAAAAAAAAAATCTTTGTTTGAAGACTTGGGTTCGGCCGTTTTAAAACTTTGGGTCGGTCAAAACTTCAGGCCTAATTCACCGAAATGACTGAAATTTTGGATTCTTACTAAAAATCATGGTCTGTACACGAATCAGTAAAAAAAATCTGCCAAAAGAAGAATTTTAAAAAAAATCATCGTTTGAAGACTTGGGTTCGGTCGTTTTAAAACTTGTGGTACGTCATAACGTTTGCCCTACTGCACCGAATTGACTAAAATTTTGGATTCTTACTAAGAATCGTGTGCTGGATCTGCCAAAATTCTTCTTTTAATTATATTTTAAAAAAAACATCGTTTTAACACTTACGATCGGTCGTTTTAAAACTTGGGGTCGGTCAAAACTTCGGGCCTACGGCACCCAAATGACTGAAATTTTGATTCTTACTAAAAATCATGGTCTGTTCACTAATCAGTGATAAAATCTGCCAAAAGAAGAATTTAAAAAAAAATCATTGTTTGAAGACTTGGGTTCGGCCGTTTTAAAACTTTGGGTCGGTCAAAACTTCAGGCCTAATTCACCGAAATGACTGAAATTTTGGATTCTTACTAAAAATCATGGTCTGTACACGAATCAGTGAAAAAATCTGCCAAAAGAAGAATTTAAATTAAAAATCATCGTTTGAAGACATGGGTTCGGCCGTTTTAAAACTTTGGGTCGGTCAAAACTTCGGGCCTACGGCACCGAAATGACTGAAGTTTTGGATTCTTACTAAAAATCATGGTCTGTACACGAATCAGTGAAAAAATCTGCCAAAAGAAGAATTTAAAAAAAAAATCATCGTTTGAAGACTTGTGTAACCGACGTGTTGCTCTCCCTCATTTCTTAATTTTAATTTTATATGTTTTACTGATGTACAATGCCCCGGTGCAACCAAATAAAGCTTTTGTGCCAAGTTTGCACCGGGAGACATTCTAGAATCCTATAATTTTAATAATTTAACAATTAATACTTTATTTATGATTATTTACGCCTCCAAAGGCAACCAGGCTGACTAGCCTCCTTTTTAGTTATGGCCCTGAGAAGGGCCGTTTTGTCGGCTCCGAAGGAAGCAGCTACTCCGCTAAGCGGACTGCCTTCCCTCCCTTGCTGCTCTGCCGTTATGGCTCAGCAGGAAGCGGGCTGCTCTCTATTTTTAATTATGGCCCTTTTTAGGGCCTTTTTTCGTCCTGGCCACTAAGTTCAATAATACCGTGCCGCCAGCAACGATCTTTTTCAAAACACATTTTTTCAATTTTAAATGTCCTTTTCTTAATACACAGATGCCCTGGTGACACAAGTAAAAACTTGGTTACCAAGTTGCCACCAGGAAACATCCTAAACTTATTATTTCATCGCCTTCAGGGCTATTTTTCCGGCTACAAAGCCAAAAAACCAATTTGGGCGTCCCTATTAAGGGCCTTTATATTGGTCAAAAATACACCATATTTTAATATAACTTCGTTTAAACACCCCGTAGGACGCTGAAACTAAGACGTTTCAGTGCAGAGTCCTACGGGGCATCCATAGAGCCATAAATCAACCTTGTAACTCTTAAACTGCCAACGCTATATGCCTTTGCGCACAAATTTTGTACTTAGAAAATTTCCGATCAAAAAACAGTCTTTTTCCATTTTAAAAATCCAGGAACCTCGTAAGACGACGAGACAAACCGGTTTCGGTAGCCAGTCTTACGAGGAACCTGGGGAAAATACTAACTTCTTCACATCACTTTGCAAACTTAAATTAAACTCAAATACCTACCAACAAATGGTAAACATTTCCAAATTTGTTCCTAAATTCATTAAACTAAAAATCTACGGGTAAAGAATACCCGTACATACATGTTAGAATTAAGAAATACTTTATAAAAACTATGTTATAACCTATAGAATTATTATTAAATAATGATTTTAATCGACCACTTTCTTGAGCGACACAAGCAAAATGAAGTGCGACAAGAAAGTCGGCGTATTTATACTTACGGGCGAGGTCCAACCCCCCACCCCATAAATGTACCATGTGATCACCTTTTTGCCCAGATTAGGGTATAAAAGGGCGCGTATTTTCTAAATAAAGTTAGTTCTTCTCTACAGTCAACTCGTGTTATTATTCCTACTGGGAAACTTATTATCACTCAGCTGCCTCCCCCGCCGACCTCTGCCTGTCTTCAGTCCTGGTGCCAACACTCCTCCAGAAGAGCCGGCCCTACTTTGGCAACCGCCAGGCGCCAGGATCAGGCAGAGGATTAAGCACATCCAGTGTCCTTCACGCATCAGGCACTGGGTGCACGGGAGGTCAGTTTATTATTTGTTCCATCACCACCATCCTGTTCGTGCACTAAAAACCCGGTACTTTTTTATAGTCTTGTGGCGACGCTGATACGTCCGTTACAAGTGGTCCTTCGAGCCGGATCCGCTGCACGAATCCAGGATGTCCCCGCCCGCCCTACGATCGAAGAGGACGGCGCAAGACGATGGACCTTCATCACCCCCTGCTGAGCCCCCGGCTGCTGCTCCGGACGCCGGAGACGAGCCCCTGGGCGTGCCTGACGTCTCCCCTGACGCCACGCCCCGGCCCTCATCCAGCACAACCCCGGTGACGAGCTCCGCAGAGGACAGCGATGAGGGACCTCCACCCTCCACAGCCACGGAGGATACGGTGCGCCAGCTGCGACGACAGCTGCGCCACCAGAGAAAGCAGATACAACAGCTGATGGCAGCCCTACAAGCGCCACAGCCTACTGCACAACCAAGCCCCGCAGGGCTGACACAACCTAGCACCTCAGGGCTGCCACAACCCAGCACCTCAGGGCTGGCACAAAGCAACGCTCCTGAGCCGGCACGAGATAGCCGAGCCCCGCAGCCAAGCAGCCATGGACAATCAACATGGGTGCAGCCTCACAACGCTCCTGAGCCGGCACGAGATAGCCGAGCCCCGCAGCCAAGCAACCATGGACAATCAACATGGGTGCAGCCTCACAACGCTCCTGAGCCGGCACGAGATAGCTGAGCCCCGCAGCCAAGCAGCCAAGGCAATCCAAGATGGATGCCGCCTGGACCTTCCGGCCCGGTACCGCCCGCACCCCTGGACGACCAGAGGCAGCACAGCGCCGTACGTGAGATGCCCGTTGGACCGGTGCCTCTGGTGGACCAGAGGTACGCCTCGCCGGCGCAGCTAGGGCCTGAAGGCCCTCCGCCGCCGCCCCCTCACTACTATGGGGAACAAAAATGGATGCCGCCTGGACCTTCCGGCCCCGTACCGCCGCCCGCACCCCTGCTCGACCAGAGGCAGCGCACCGCCGTACGTGAGATGCTCGTTGGACCGGCGCCTCTGGTGGACCAGAGGTACGCATCGCTGGCGCAGCCAGGGCCTGGAGGCCCCCTGCCGCAGCCCCTCAACTACAGTGGCAGTCCAAGATGGATGCCGCCTGGACCTTCCGGCCCCGTACCGCCGCCCGCACCCCTGATCGACCAGAGGCAGCGCACCGCCGTACGTGAGATGCCTGTGGGACCTGTGCCTCTGGTAGACCAGAGGTACGCTTCGCCGGCGCAGCCAGGGCCTGGAGGCCCTCCGCCGCCGCAACACAACTACAATGGCAGTCCAACATGGATGCCGCCTGGACCTTCCGGCCCCGTACCGCCGCCCGCACCCCTGCTCGACCAGAGGCAGCGCACCGCCGTACGTGAGATGCCTGTGGGACCTGTGCCTCTGGTGGACCAGAGGTACGCCTTACCGGCGCAGCCAGGGCCTGAAGGCCCTCCGCCGCCGCTCCTTCGTCACCATGAGGGACAAGGATGGATGCAGCATGGACCTCCCGGCCCCGTACCGCCCGCACCCCTGGACGACCAGAGGCAGCGCCCCGCCGTACGTGAGATGCCTGTGGACCCTGTGCCTCTGGTGGACCAGAGGTACGCCTCGCCGGCGCAGCCAGGGCCTGGAGGCCCCCTGCCGCCGCCCCCTTACTACCACACTGAGGGACCATCTGCATACGCCCAGTGGGCACATCATGAGCCGGCGCAGCCTGATGACCAAATACCATCCGCTGCCAGTCCGAGCTCCGGCCTGCCGCTATTCCCACCGCAACCAAGTGCTGAGGAGACGGCCCGCCAAACCAGAGCTTGGGTCCAGCAGACGGACAACCCGATGGCCCAGTTCACCAACGCGCTCACAGAGGCCATAAGAGCTTCAAGGGCTCAGGACAGCCCCCATCCCACAATTGAGGATGACCCCCGGATGGCTGCTCTCATCGCCAGGCAGTCGATGGCCAAGGACCTGCCTCCCTTCTCTGGGGACCCACTGGAGTGGCCCACCTGGAGGGCGCAGTACAACCAATCCACTGCTACCTGCCGGATGACTAGCAGTGAAAACCTCATCCGACTGCAGCGGGCCCTCAAAGGGAAGGCCCGAGACGCCGTGGGACCCCTCCTGATGGACCCCACTCAAGTGACTGAAATCCTTGACGTGCTGGAGCAGCGCTACGGAGGGACGACTTCGCTGGCCGCCTTGATGCTAGACAAGGCCAAGCGGCTCCCTCAGCTGACAGCAGAGGCTTCTCTAGAAGAAATAGCAGACTTTTCGGGAACGGTGCAGAACCTGGTGGCATCACTTCGCTCTCTCAACAATGAGGGATACCTGACCAACCCGGCGCTCCTCAGCGACATCGCGGGGAAGATGCCGTGCACGATGCGGTTGGCGTGGCTGATGGAGGTGCGGCGCTACGACGCACCCGCTACGATCTGCCAGTACGCCGCCTTCCTGAAGACCATCGCGAACGCCATCACCAAATCAGGTATGGTCGACCCCGCGATGTCTAGACCGCGTCGCGAACACTCGTTCGCCACAACAGAATTCGGGCCGCGAAATAGTGAAAGTCCGTCGCGCAAGTCACCACAATATGACAACCGTGAAAAACATAGTGAAAGTCCGTCGCGCAAGTCACCACAATATGACAGTCGTGAAAAACATAGTGAAAGTACGCGAAAGTCACCACAATATGACTCGTATAACAACACGAACCCTAGCGAGAGTACAAATCGCGACGGGTGCCTACAGTGCGGCGAAAAAGGTCATTGGCTCGAAGACTGCCGTGAGTTCGTCGGGAAAGATGTAAAATTACGATGGGAGACGGTGAAAAGTTCCCGACTCTGCCGCGTGTGTTTAAAAGGACATTCAACAAAGACATGCAAAATCCGAAACTGGTGCGGCATCGGAGACTGCCGCGCTCCCCATCACAAGGTGCTCCACGACCCTACGTACGTGAGAAACCCCGCAACAGCCGACGTCTACCACATGTGACGCCAGGCCGACGGCACCATACCCAAAGTGGTGTCAATGGTGCTCCTCGTCAGCGCAACAAGGACGAGCCCGCCCTGCCCCAGCAGTACTTCTGTCACATCAGTCGTGCTCCTCATCGGCGCAGCAAAGACGAGCCCGCCCTGCCCCAGCAGTACTTCTGTCACATCAGTCGTGCTCCTCATCGGCGCAGCAAAGACGAGCCCGCCCTGCCCCAGCAGTACTTCTGTCACATCAGTCGTGCTCCTCATCGGCGCAGCAAAGACGAGCCCGCCCTGCCCCAGCAGTACCACTGTCAAGGAAGTGGCGCCTTTTACACGGGGGGAGTCAAGCAACCCCATCAACGAGAAAAATTTGGTGGTCGTCATGGACCCCGCGATGCCCCGCAACAGCTGGCCCCGCGGCGGAGTCCTGGACGCTACCCCTGCTGCAGACGGCGAAGTAAGGACCGCCCGCATCCAGACGAGCACCGGAGTCTACGTTCGACCCGCCGCGGAGCTTGCTGAGATCCTGCCGGCCCCGCCTACTGATGCGACCCCTACTGACCGACCTTCAACACGTCGTGAAGACTAGTGCAGCGTAGCTACACGGGGGGAGTGTAACCAACGTGTTGCTCTCCCTCATTTCTTAATTTTAATTTTATATGTTTTACTGATGTACAATGCCCCGGTGCAACCAAATAAAGCTTGTGTGCCAAGTTTGCACCGGGAGACATTCTAGAATCCTATAATTTTAATAATTTAACAATTAATACTTTATTTATGATTATTTACGCCTCCAAAGGCAACCAGGCTGACTAGCCTCCTTTTTAGTTATGGCCCTGAGAAGGGCCGTTTTGTCGGCTCCGAAGGAAGCAGCTACTCCGCTAAGCGGACTGCCTTCCCTCCCTTGCTGCTCTGCCGTTATGGCTCAGCAGGAAGCGGGCTGCTCTCTATTTTTAATTATGGCCCTTTTTAGGGCCTTTTTTCGTCCTGGCCACTAAGTTCAATAATA
Source organism: Limnephilus marmoratus (assembly GCA_917880885.1). Taxonomy (NCBI): domain Eukaryota; kingdom Metazoa; phylum Arthropoda; class Insecta; order Trichoptera; family Limnephilidae; genus Limnephilus; species Limnephilus marmoratus. The sequence continues at coordinate 31,985,970 of OU862931.1, forward strand.
CCGTGCCGCCAGCAACGATCTTTTTCAAAACACATTTTTTCAATTTTAAATGTCCTTTTCTTAATACACAGATGCCCTGGTGACACAAGTAAAAACTTGGTTACCAAGTTGCCACCAGGAAACATCCTAAACTTATTATTTCATCGCCTTCAGGGCTATTTTTCCGGCTACAAAGCCAAAAAACCAATTTGGGCGTCCCTATTAAGGGCCTTTATATTGGTCAAAAATACACCATATTTTAATATAACTTCGTTTAAACACCCCGTAGGACGCTGAAACTAAGACGTTTCAGTGCAGAGTCCGACGGGGCATCCATAGAGCCATAAATCAACCTTGTAACTCTTAAACTGCCAACGCTATATGCCTTTGCGCACAAATTTTGTACTTAGAAAATTTCCGATCAAAAAACAGTCTTTTTCCATTTTAAAAATCCAGGAACCTCGTAAGACGACGAGACAAACCGGTTTCGGTAGCCAGTCTTACGAGGAACCTGGGGAAAATACTAACTTCTTCACATCACTTTGCAAACTTAAATTAAACTCAAATACCTACCAACAAATGGTAAACATTTCCAAAATTGTTCCTAAATTCATTAAACTAAAAATCTACGGGTAAAGAATACCCGTACATACATGTTAGAATTAAGAAATACTTTATAAAAACTATGTTATAACCTATAGAATTATTATTAAATAATGATTTTAATCGACCACTTTCTTGAGCGACACAAGTAAAATGAAGTGCGACAAGAAAGTCGGCGTATTTATACTTACGGGCGAGGTCCAACCCCCCACCCCATAAATGTACCATGTGATCACCTTTTTGCCCAGATTAGGGTATAAAAGGGCGCGTATTTTCTAAATAAAGTTAGTTCTTCTCTACAGTCAACTCGTGTTATTATTCCTACTGGGAAACTTATTATCACTCAGCTGCCTCCCCCGCCGACCTCTGCCTGTCTTCAGTCCTGGTGCCAACACTCCTCCAGAAGAGCCGGCCCTACTTTGGCAACCGCCAGGCGCCAGGATCAGGCAGAGGATTAAGCACATCCAGTGTCCTTCACGCATCAGGCACTGGGTGCACGGGAGGTCAGTTTATTATTTGTTCCATCACCACCATCCTGTTCGTACACTAAAAACCCGGTACTTTTTTATAGTCTTGTGGCGACGCTGATACGTCCGTTACAACTTGGGTTCGGCCGTTTTAAAACTTTGGGTCGGTCAAAACTTCGGGCTTACGGCACAGAAATGACTGAAATTTTGGATTCTTACTAAAAATCATGATCTGAAAACGAATCAGTGAAAAAACCTGCCAAAAAAAATCATCGTTATAAAATTTTCGATTCTTACTAAGAATCGTGTGCTGTAAAAATCTGCCAATGGAAATTTCATTTAAAAAAATCATCATTTTAGCACTTTGGTTCGGTCGTTTAAACACTTGGGGTCGGTCAAAACTTCGGCCTTACGGTACCAAATTGACAGAATTTTTAAATTTTTACTAAGAATCATGGTCTGTACACGAATCATTAAATAATTTTATAAAAATCGTCGTTTTAAAATTTGGTTTGGTCGTTTTAAAACTTGTGGTAGGTCATAACTTTTGCCCTACTGCACCGAATTGACAAAAAATTTGGATTCTTAATAAGAATCGTGTGCTGTATACGATTCAATGAAAAAATCTGCAAAAGTCTTCTTTTAATTATATTTAAAAAAAACATCGTTTAAACACTTGGGTTCGGTCGTTTTAAAACTTGGGGTCGGTCAAAACTTCGGGCCTACGGCACCCAAATCACTGAAATTTTGATTCTTACTAAAAATCATGGTCTGTTCACGAATCAGTGATAAAATCTGCCAAAAGAAGAATTTAAAAAAAAATCATTGTTTGAAGACTTGGGTTCGGCCGTTTTAAAACTTTGGGTCGGTCAAAACTTCAGGCCTAATTCACCGAAATGACTGAAATTTTGGATTCTTACTAAAAATCATGGTCTGTACACGAATCAGGGAAAAAATCTGCCAAAAAAAGTATTTAAAAAAAATCATCGTTATAAAACTTGGGTTTAGACATTTCAGCACTTGAATTCGGTCGTTTCGACAATTGGGGTCGGTCATAACTTTGGCCCCTAGGCACCAAATTGACGGAAATTTTCGATTCTTACTAAGAATCGTGTGCTGTATAAATCTGCCAATGGAAAATTCATTTAAAATAAACATCATTTTAGCACTTTGGTTCGGTCGTTTAAACACTTGAGGTCGGACAAAACTTCGGGCCTACGGCACCGAAATGACTGAAGTTTTGGATTCTTACTAAAAATCATGGTCTGTACACGAATCAGTGAAAAAATCTGCCAAAAGAAGAATTTAAATTAAAAATCATAGTTTGAAGACATGGGTTCGGCCGTTTTAAACTTTGGGTCGGTCAAAACTTCGGGCCTACGGCGCCGAAATGACTGAAGTTTTGGATTCTTACTAAAAATCATGGTCTGTACACGAATCAGTGAAAAAATCTGCCAAAAGAAGAATTTAAATTAAAAATCATAGTTTGAAGACATGGGTTCGGCCGTTTTAAACTTTGGGTCGGTCAAAACTTCGGGCCTACGGCACCGAAATGACTGAAGTTTTGGATTCTTACTAAAAATCATGGTCTGTACACGAATCAGTGAAAAAATCTGCCAAAAGAAGAATTTTAAAAAAAAATCATCGTTTGAAGACTTGGGTTCGGCCGTTTTAAAACTTTGGGTCGGTCAAAACTTCGGGCTTACGGCACAGAAATGACTGAAATTTTGGATTCTTACTAAAAATCATGGTCTGAAAACGAATCAGTGAAAAAACCTGCCAAAAAAAAATCATCGTTATAAAATTTTCGATTCTTACTAAGAATCGTGTGCTGTAAAAATCTGCCAATGGAAATTTCATTTAAAAAAATCATCATTTTAGCACTTTGGTTCGGTCGTTTAAACACTTGGGGTCGGTCAAAACTTCGGCCTTACGGTACCAAATTGACAGAATTTTTAAATTTTTACTAAGAATCATGGTCTGTACACGAATCATTAAATAATTTTATAAAAATCGTCGTTTTAAAATTTGGTTTGGTCGTTTTAAAACTTGTGGTAGGTCATAACTTTTGCCCTACTGCACCGAAATGACAAAAATTTTGGATTCATAATAAGAATCGTGTGCTGTATACGATTCAATGAAAAAATCTGCAAAAGTCTTCTTTTAATTATATTTAAAAAAAACATCGTTTTAACACTTGGGTTCGGTCGTTTTAAAACTTGGGGTCGGTCAAAACTTCGGGCCTACGGCACCCAAATGACTGAAATTTTGATTCTTACTAAAAATCATGGTCTGTACACGAATCAGTGATAAAATCTGCCAAAAGAAGAATTTAAAAAAAAAATCATTGTTTGAAGACTTGGGTTCGGCCGTTTTAAAACTTTGGGTCGGTCAAAACTTCAGGCCTAATTCACCGAAATGACTGAAATTTTGGATTCTTACTAAAAATCATGGTCTGTACACGAATCAGTAAAAAAAAATCTGCCAAAAGAAGAATTTAAAAAAAATCATCGTTTGAAGACTTGGGTTCGGTCGTTTTAAAACTTGTGGTACGTCATAACGTTTGCCCTACTGCACCGAATTGACTAAAATTTTGGATTCTTACTAAGAATCGTGTGCTGGATCTGCCAAAATTCTTCTTTTAATTATATTTTAAAAAAAAACATCGTTTTAACACTTACGATCGGTCGTTTTAAAACTTGGGGTCGGTCAAAACTTCGGGCCTACGGCACCCAAATGACTGAAATTTTGATTCTTACTAAAAATCATGGTCTGTTCACGAATCAGTGATAAAATCTGCCAAAAGAAGAATTTAAAAAAAAATCATTGTTTGAAGACTTGGGTTCGGCCGTTTTAAAACTTTGGGTCGGTCAAAACTTCAGGCCTAATTCACCGAAATGACTGAAATTTTGGATTCTTACTAAAAATCATGGTCTGTAGACGAATCAGTAAAAAAAATCTGCCAAAAGAAGAATTAAAAAAAAAAATCATCGTTTGAAGACTTGGGTTCAGCCGTTTTAAAACTTTAAGTCGGTCAAAACTTAGGGCCTACGGCACAGAAAGGACTGAAATTTTGGATTCTTACTAAAAATCATGGTCTGTACACGAATCAGGGAAAAAATCTGCCAAAAGAAGTATTTAAAAAAAAATCATCGTTATAAAACTTGGGTTTAGACATTTCAGCACTTGGATTCGGTCGTTTCGACACTTGGGGTCGGTCATAACTTTGGCCCCTAGGCACCAAATTGACGGAAATTTTCAATTTTCGATTCTTACTAAGAATCGTGTGCTGTATAAATCTGCCAATGGAAAATTCATTTAAAATAAACATCATTTTAGCACTTTGGTTCGGTCGTTTAAACACTTGGGGTCGGACAAAACTTCGGGCCTACGGCACCGAAATGACTGAAGTTTTGGATTCTTACTAAAAATCATGGTCTGTACACGAATCAATGAAAAAATCTGCCAAAAGAAGAATTTAAATTAAAAATCATCGTTTGAAGACATGGGTTCGGCCGTTTTAAAACTTTGGGTCGGTCAAAACTTCGGGCCTACGGCACCGAAATCACTGAAGTTTTGGATTCTTACTAAAAATCATGGTCTGTACACGAATCAGTGAAAAAATCTGCCAAAAGAAGAATTTTAAAAAAAAATCATCGTTTGAAGACTTGGGTTCGGCCGTTTTAAAACTTTGGGTCGGTCAAAACTTCGGGCTTACGGCACAGAAATGACTGAAATTTTGGATTCTTACTAAAAATCATGGTCTGAAAACGAATCAGTGAAAAAACCTGCCAAAAAAAAATCATCGCTATAAAATTTTCGATTCTTACTAAGAATCGTGTGCTGTAAAAATCTGCCAATAGAAATTTCATTTAAAAAAATCATCATTTTAGCACTTTGGTTCGGTCGTTTAAACACTTGGGGTCGGTCAAAACTTCGGCCTTACGGTACCAAATTGACAGAATTTTTAAATTTTTACTAAGAATCATGGTCTGTACACGAATCATTAAATAATTTTATAAAAATCGTCGTTTTAAAATTTGGTTTGGTCGTTTTAAAACTTGTGGTAGGTCATAACTTTTGCCCTACTGCACCGAATTGACAAGAATTTTAAAAAAAATCATTGTTTGAAGACTTGGGTTCGGCCGTTTTAAAACTTTGGGTCGGTCAAAACTTCAGGCCTAATTCACCGAAATGACTGAAATTTTGGATTCTTACTAAAAATCATGGTCTGTACACGAATCAGGGAAAAAATCTGCCAAAAGAAGTATTTAAAAAAAATCATCGTTATAAAACTTGGGTTTAGACATTTCAGCACTTGAATTCGGTCGTTTCGACAATTGGGGTCGGTCATAACTTTGGCCCCTAGGCACCAAATTGACGGAAATTTTCGATTCTTACTAAGAATCGTGTGCTGTATAAATCTGCCAATGGAAAATTCATTTAAAATAAACATCATTTTAGCACTTTGGTTCGGTCGTTTAAACACTTGAGGTCGGACAAAACTTCGGGCCTACGGCACCGAAATGACTGAAGTTTTGGATTCTTACTAAAAATCATGGTCTGTACACGAATCAGTGAAAAAATCTGCCAAAAGAAGAATTTAAATTAAAAATCATAGTTTGAAGACATGGGTTCGGCCGTTTTAAACTTTGGGTCGGTCAAAACTTCGGGCCTACGGCACCGAAATGACTGAAGTTTTGGATTCTTACTAAAAATCATGGTCTGTACACGAATCAGTGAAAAAATCTGCCAAAAGAAGAATTTAAATTAAAAATCATAGTTTGAAGACATGGGTTCGGCCGTTTTAAACTTTGGGTCGGTCAAAACTTCGGGCCTACGGCACCGAAATGACTGAAGTTTTGGATTCTTACTAAAAATCATGGTCTGTACACGAATCAGTGAAAAAATCTGCCAAAAGAAGAATTTAAAAAAAAAATCATCGTTTGAAGACTTGGGTTCGGCCGTTTTAAAACTTTGGGTCGGTCAAAACTTCGGGCTTACGGCACAGAAATGACTGAAATTTTGGATTCTTACTAAAAATCATGGTCTGAAAACGAATCAGTGAAAAAACCTGCCAAAAAAAAATCATCGTTATAAAATTTTCGATTCTTACTAAGAATCGTGTGCTGTAAAAATCTGCCAATGGAAATTTCATTTAAAAAAATCATCATTTTAGCACTTTGGTTCGGTCGTTTAAACACTTGGGGTCGGTCAAAACTTCGGCCTTACGGTACCAAATTGACAGAATTTTTAAATTTTTACTAAGAATCATGGTCTGTACACGAATCATTAAATAATTTTATAAAAATCGTCGTTTTAAAATTTGGTTTGGTCGTTTTAAAACTTGTGGTAGGTCATAACTTTTGCCCTACTGCACCGAAATGACAAAAATTTTGGATTCATAATAAGAATCGTGTGCTGTATACGATTCAATGAAAAAATCTGCAAAAGTCTTCTTTTAATTATATTTAAAAAAAACATCGTTTTAACACTTGGGTTCGGTCGTTTTAAAACTTGGGGTCGGTCAAAACTTCGGGCCTACGGCACCCAAATGACTGAAATTTTGATTCTTACTAAAAATCATGGTCTGTACACGAATCAGTGATAAAATCTGCCAAAAGAAGAATTTAAAAAAAAAAATCATTGTTTGAAGACTTGGGTTCGGCCGTTTTAAAACTTTGGGTCGGTCAAAACTTCAGGCCTAATTCACCGAAATGACTGAAATTTTGGATTCTTACTAAAAATCATGGTCTGTACACGAATCAGTAAAAAAAAATCTGCCAAAAGAAGAATTTAAAAAAAATCATCGTTTGAAGACTTGGGTTCGGTCGTTTTAAAACTTGTGGTACGTCATAACGTTTGCCCTACTGCACCGAATTGACTAAAATTTTGGATTCTTACTAAGAATCGTGTGCTGGATCTGCCAAAATTCTTCTTTTAATTATATTTAAAAAAAAACATCGTTTTAACACTTACGATCGGTCGTTTTAAAACTTGGGGTCGGTCAAAACTTCGGGCCTACGGCACCCAAATGACTGAAATTTTGATTCTTACTAAAAATCATGGTCTGTTCACGAATCAGTGATAAAATCTGCCAAAAGAAGAATTTAAAAAAAAATCATTGTTTGAAGACTTGGGTTCGGCCGTTTTAAAACTTTGGGTCGGTCAAAACTTCAGGCCTAATTCACCGAAATGACTGAAATTTTGGATTCTTACTAAAAATCATGGTCTGTAGACGAATCAGTAAAAAAAATCTGCCAAAAGAAGAATTAAAAAAAAAATCATCGTTTGAAGACTTGGGTTCAGCCGTTTTAAAACTTTAAGTCGGTCAAAACTTAGGGCCTACGGCACAGAAAGGACTGAAATTTTGGATTCTTACTAAAAATCATGGTCTGTACACGAATCAGGGAAAAAATCTGCCAAAAGAAGTATTTAAAAAAAAATCATCGTTATAAAACTTGGGTTTAGACATTTCAGCACTTGGATTCGGTCGTTTCGACACTTGGGGTCGGTCATAACTTTGGCCCCTAGGCACCAAATTGACGGAAATTTTCGATTCTTACTAAGAATCGTGTGCTGTATAAATCTGCCAATGGAAAATTCATTTAAAATAAACATCATTTTAGCACTTTGGTTCGGTCGTTTAAACACTTGGGGTCGGACAAAACTTCGGGCCTACGGCACCGAAATGACTGAAGTTTTGGATTCTTACTAAAAATCATGGTCTGTACACGAATCAGTGAAAAAATCTGCCAAAAGAAGAATTTAAATTAAAAATCATCGTTTGAAGACATGGGTTCGGCCGTTTTAAAACTTTGGGTCGGTCAAAACTTCGGGCCTACGGCACCGAAATCACTGAAGTTTTGGATTCTTACTAAAAATCATGGTCTGTACACGAATCAGTGAAAAAATCTGCCAAAAGAAGAATTTAAAAAAAAAATCATCGTTTGAAGACTTGGGTTCGGCCGTTTTAAAACTTTGGGTCGGTCAAAACTTCGGGCTTACGGCACAGAAATGACTGAAATTTTGGATTCTTACTAAAAATCATGGTCTGAAAACGAATCAGTGAAAAAACCTGCCAAAAAAAAATCATCGTTATAAAATTTTCGATTCTTACTAAGAATCGTGTGCTGTAAAAATCTGCCAATGGAAATTTCATTTAAAAAAATCATCATTTTAGCACTTTGGTTCGGTCGTTTAAACACTTGGGGTCGGTCAAAACTTCGGCCTTACGGTACCAAATTGACAGAATTTTTAAATTTTTACTAAGAATCATGGTCTGTACACGAATCATTAAATAATTTTATAAAAATCGTCGTTTTAAAATTTGGTTTGGTCGTTTTAAAACTTGTGGTAGGTCATAACTTTTGCCCTACTGCACCGAATTGACAAAAATTTTGGATTCTTAATAAGAATCGTGTGCTGTATACGATTCAATGAAAAAATCTGCAAAAGTCTTCTTTTAATTATATTTAAAAAAAACATCGTTTAAACACTTGGGTTCGGTCGTTTTAAAACTTGGGGTCGGTCAAAACTTCGGGCCTACGGCACCCAAATCACTGAAATTTTGATTCTTACTAAAAATCATGGTCTGTTCACGAATCAGTGATAAAATCTGCCAAAAGAAGAATTTAAAAAAAAATCATTGTTTGAAGACTTGGGTTCGGCCGTTTTAAAACTTTGGGTCGGTCAAAACTTCAGGCCTAATTCACCGAAATGACTGAAATTTTGGATTCTTACTAAAAATCATGGTCTGTACACGAATCAGGGAAAAAATCTGCCAAAAGAAGTATTTAAAAAAAATCATCGTTATAAAACTTGGGTTTAGACATTTCAGCACTTGAATTCGGTCGTTTCGACAATTGGGGTCGGTCATAACTTTGGCCCCTAGGCACCAAATTGACGGAAATTTTCGATTCTTACTAAGAATCGTGTGCTGTATAAATCTGCCAATGGAAAATTCATTTAAAATAAACATCATTTTAGCACTTTGGTTCGGTCGTTTAAACACTTGAGGTCGGACAAAACTTCGGGCCTACGGCACCGAAATGACTGAAGTTTTGGATTCTTACTAAAAATCATGGTCTGTACACGAATCAGTGAAAAAATCTGCCAAAAGAAGAATTTAAATTAAAAATCATAGTTTGAAGACATGGGTTCGGCCGTTTTAAACTTTGGGTCGGTCAAAACTTCGGGCCTACGGCACCGAAATGACTGAAGTTTTGGATTCTTACTAAAAATCATGGTCTGTACACGAATCAGTGAAAAAATCTGCCAAAAGAAGAATTTAAATTAAAAATCATAGTTTGAAGACATGGGTTCGGCCGTTTTAAACTTTGGGTCGGTCAAAACTTCGGGCCTACGGCACCGAAATGACTGAAGTTTTGGATTCTTACTAAAAATCATGGTCTGTACACGAATCAGTGAAAAAATCTGCCAAAAGAAGAATTTAAAAAAAAAATCATCGTTTGAAGACTTGGGTTCGGCCGTTTTAAAACTTTGGGTCGGTCAAAACTTCGGGCTTACGGCACAGAAATGACTGAAATTTTGGATTCTTACTAAAAATCATGGTCTGAAAACGAATCAGTGAAAAAACCTGCCAAAAAAAAATCATCGTTATAAAATTTTCGATTCTTACTAAGAATCGTGTGCTGTAAAAATCTGCCAATGGAAATTTCATTTAAAAAAATCATCATTTTAGCACTTTGGTTCGGTCGTTTAAACACTTGGGGTCGGTCAAAACTTCGGCCTTACGGTACCAAATTGACAGAATTTTTAAATTTTTACTAAGAATCATGGTCTGTACACGAATCATTAAATAATTTTATAAAAATCGTCGTTTTAAAATTTGGTTTGGTCGTTTTAAAACTTGTGGTAGGTCATAACTTTTGCCCTACTGCACCGAAATGACAAAAATTTTGGATTCATAATAAGAATCGTGTGCTGTATACGATTCAATGAAAAAATCTGCAAAAGTCTTCTTTTAATTATATTTAAAAAAAACATCGTTTTAACACTTGGGTTCGGTCGTTTTAAAACTTGGGGTCGGTCAAAACTTCGGGCCTACGGCACCCAAATGACTGAAATTTTGATTCTTACTAAAAATCATGGTCTGTACACGAATCAGTGATAAAATCTGCCAAAAGAAGAATTTAAAAAAAAAATCATTGTTTGAAGACTTGGGTTCGGCCGTTTTAAAACTTTGGGTCGGTCAAAACTTCAGGCCTAATTCACCGAAATGACTGAAATTTTGGATTCTTACTAAAAATCATGGTCTGTACACGAATCAGTAAAAAAAAATCTGCCAAAAGAAGAATTTAAAAAAAAATCATCGTTTGAAGACTTGGGTTCGGTCGTTTTAAAACTTGTGGTACGTCATAACGTTTGCCCTACTGCACCGAATTGACTACAATTTTGGATTCTTACTAAGAATCGTGTGCTGGATCTGCCAAAATTCTTCTTTTAATTATATTTTAAAAAAAACATCGTTTTAACACTTACGATCGGTCGTTTTAAAACTTGGGGTCGGTCAAAACTTCGGGCCTACGGCACCCAAATGACTGAAATTTTGATTCTTACTAAAAATCATGGTCTGTTCACGAATCAGTGATAAAATCTGCCAAAAGAAGAATTTAAAAAAAAATCATTGTTTGAAGACTTGGGTTCGGCCGTTTTAAAACTTTGGGTCGGTCAAAACTTCAGGCCTAATTCACCGAAATGACTGAAATTTTGGATTCTTACTAAAAATCATGGTCTGTAGACGAATCAGTAAAAAAAATCTGCCAAAAGAAGAATTAAAAAAAAAAATCATCGTTTGAAGACTTGGGTTCAGCCGTTTTAAAACTTTAAGTCGGTCAAAACTTAGGGCCTACGGCACAGAAAGGACTGAAATTTTGGATTCTTACTAAAAATCATGGTCTGTACACGAATCAGGGAAAAAATCTGCCAAAAGAAGTATTTAAAAAAAAATCATCGTTATAAAACTTGGGTTTAGACATTTCAGCACTTGGATTCGGTCGTTTCGACACTTGGGGTCGGTCATAACTTTGGCCCCTAGGCACCAAATTGACGGAAATTTTCGTTTCTTACTAAGAATCGTGTGCTGTATAAATCTGCCAATGGAAAATTCATTTAAAATAAACATCATTTTAGCACTTTGGTTCGGTCGTTTAAACACTTGGGGTCGGACAAAACTTCGGGCCTACGGCACCGAAATGACTGAAGTTTTGGATTCTTACTAAAAATCATGGTCTGTACACGAATCAGTGAAAAAATCTGCCAAAAGAAGAATTTAAATTAAAAATCATCGTTTGAAGACATGGGTTCGGCCGTTTTAAAACTTTGGGTCGGTCAAAACTTCGGGCCTACGGCACCGAAATCACTGAAGTTTTGGATTCTTACTAAAAATCATGGTCTGTACACGAATCAGTGAAAAAATCTGCCAAAAGAAGAATTTAAAAAAAAAATCATCGTTTGAAGACTTGGGTTCGGACGTTTTAAAACTTTGGGTCGGTCAAAACTTCGGGCTTACGGCACAGAAATGACTGAAATTTTGGATTCTTACTAAAAATCATGGTCTGAAAACGAATCAGTGAAAAAACCTGCCAAAAAAAAAATCATCGTTATAAAATTTTCGATTCTTACTAAGAATCGTGTGCTGTAAAAATCTGCCAATGGAAATTTCATTTAAAAAAATCATCATTTTAGCACTTTGGTTCGGTCGTTTAAACACTTGGGGTCGGTCAAAACTTCGGCCTTACGGTACCAAATTGACAGAATTTTTAAATTTTTACTAAGAATCATGGTCTGTACACGAATCATTAAATAATTTTATAAAAATCGTCGTTTTAAAATTTGGTTTGGTCGTTTTAAAACTTGTGGTAGGTCATAACTTTTGCCCTACTGCACCGAATTGACAAAAATTTTGGATTCTTAATAAGAATCGTGTGCTGTATACGATTCAATGAAAAAATCTGCAAAAGTCTTCTTTTAATTATATTTAAAAAAAACATCGTTTAAACACTTGGGTTCGGTCGTTTTAAAACTTGGGGTCGGTCAAAACTTCGGGCCTACGGCACCCAAATCACTGAAATTTTGATTCTTACTAAAAATCATGGTCTGTTCACGAATCAGTGATAAAATCTGCCAAAAGAAGAATTTAAAAAAAAATCATTGTTTGAAGACTTGGGTTCGGCCGTTTTAAAACTTTGGGTCGGTCAAAACTTCAGGCCTAATTCACCGAAATGACTGAAATTTTGGATTCTTACTAAAAATCATGGTCTGTACACGAATCAGGGAAAAAATCTGCCAAAAGAAGTATTTAAAAAAAATCATCGTTATAAAACTTGGGTTTAGACATTTCAGCACTTGAATTCGGTCGTTTCGACACTTGGGGTCGGTCATAACTTTGGCCCCTAGGCACCAAATTGACGGAAATTTTCGATTCTTACTAAGAATCGTGTGCTGTATAAATCTGCCAATGGAAAATTCATTTAAAATAAACATCATTTTAGCACTTTGGTTCGGTCGTTTAAACACTTGGGGTCGGTCAAAACTTCGGGCCTACGGCACCGAAATGACTGAAGTTTTCGATTCTTACTAAAAATCATGGTCTGTACACGAATCAGTGAAAAAATCTGCCAAAAGAAGAATTTAAATTAAAAATCATCGTTTGAAGACATGGGTTCGGCCGTTTTAAAACTTTGGGTCCGTCAAAACTTTGGGCCTACGGCACCGAAATGACTGAAGTTTTGGATTCTTACTAAAAATCACGGTCTGTACACGAATCAGTGAAAAAATCTGCCAAAAGAAGAATTTAAATTAAACATCTTCGTTTGAAGACATGGGTTCGGCCGTTTTAAAACTTTGGGTCGGTCAAAACTTCGGGCCTATGGCACAGAAATGATTGAAATTTTGGATTCTTGCTAAAAATCATGGTCTGTACACGAATCAGGGAAAAAATCTGCCAAAAGAAGTATTTAAAAAAAAATCATCGTTATAAAACTTGGGTTTAGACATTTCAGCACTTGGATTCGGTCGTTTCGACACTTGGGGTCGGTCATAACTTTGGCCCCTAGGCACCAAATTGACGGAAATTTTCGATTCTTACTAAGAATCGTGTGCTGTATAAATCTGCCAATGGAAAATTCATTTAAAATAAACATCATTTTAGCACTTTGGTTCGGTCATTTAAACACTTGGGGTCGGACAAAACTTCGGGCCTACGGCACCGAAATGACTGAAGTTTTGGATTCTTACTAAAAATCATGGTCTGTACACGAATTAGTGAAAAAATCTGCCAAAAGAAGAATTTAAATTAAAAATCATCGTTTGAAGAAATGGGTTCGGCCGTTTTAAAACTTTGGGTCGGTCAAAACTTCGGGCCTACGGCACCGAAATGACTGAAGTTTTGGATTCTTACTAAAAATCATGGTCTGTACACGAATCAGTGAAAAAATCTGCCAAAAGAAGAATTAAAAAAAAAAATCATCGTTATAAAACTTGGGTTTAGACATTTCAGCACTTGGATTCGGTCGTTTCGACACTTGGGGTCGGTCATAACTTTGGCCCCTAGGCACCAAATTGACGGAAATTTTCGATTCTTACTAAGAATCGTGTGCTGTATAAATCTGCCAATGGAAAATTCATTTAAAATAAACATCATTTTAGCACTTTGGTTCGGTCATTTAAACACTTGGGGTCGGACAAAACTTCGGGCCTACGGCACCGAAATGACTGAAGTTTTGGATTCTTACTAAAAATCATGGTCTGTACACGAATTAGTGAAAAAATCTGCCAAAAGAAGAATTTAAATTAAAAATCATCGTTTGAAGAAATGGGTTCGGCCGTTTTAAAACTTTGGGTCGGTCAAAACTTCGGGCCTACGGCACCGAAATGACTGAAGTTTTGGATTCTTACTAAAAATCATGGTCTGTACACGAATCAGTGAAAAAATCTGCCAAAAGAAGAATTAAAAAAAAAAATCATCGTTTGAAGACTTGGATTCGGCCGTTTTAAAACTTTGGGTCGGTCAAAACTTCGGGCTTACGGCACAGAAATGACTGAAATTTTGGATTCACACTAAAAATCATGATCTGAAAACGAATCAGTGAAAAAACCTGCCAAAAAAAATCATCGTTATAAAATTTTCGATTCTTACTAAGAATCGTGTGCTGTAAAAATCTGCCAATGGAAAATTCATTTAAAAAAATCATCATTTTAGCACTTTGGTTCGGTCGTTTAAACACTTGGGGTCGGTCAAAACTTCGGCCTTACGGTACCAAATTGACAGAATTTTTAAATTTTTACTAAGAATCATGGTCTGTACACGAATCATTAAATAATTTTATAAAAATCGTCGTTTTAAAATTTGGTTTGGTCGTTTTAAAACTTGTGGTAGGTCATAACTTTTGCCCTACTGCACCGAATTGACAAAAATTTTGGATTCTTAATAAGAATCGTGTGCTGTATACGATTCAATGAAAAAATCTGCAAAAGTCTTCTTTTAATTATATTTAAAAAAAACATCGTTTAAACACTTGGGTTCGGTCGTTTTAAAACTTGGGGTCGGTCAAAACTTCGGGCCTACGGCACCCAAATGACTGAAATTTTGATTCTTACTAAAAATCATGGTCTGTTCACGAATCAGTGATAAAATCTGCCAAAAGAAGAATTTAAAAAAAAATCATTGTTTGAAGACTTGGGTTCGGCCGTTTTAAAACTTTGGGTCGGTCAAAACTTCAGGCCTAATTCACCGAAATGACTGAAATTTTGGATTCTTACTAAAAATCATGGTCTGTACACGAATCAGTAAAAAAAATCTGCCAAAAGAAGAATTAAAAAAAAAATCATCGTCTGAAGACTTGGGTTCGGCCGTTTTAAAACTTTAAGTCGGTCAAAACTTAGGGCCTACGGCACAGAAATGACTGAAATTTTGGATTCTTACTAAAAATCATGGTCTGTACACGAATCAGGGAAAAAATCTGCCAAAAGAAGTATTTAAAAAAAATCATCGTTATAAAACTTGGGTTTAGACATTTCAGCACTTGAATTCGGTCGTTTCGACACTTGGGGTCGGTCATAACTTTGGCCCCTAAGCACCAAATTGACGGAAATTTTCGATTCTTACTAAGAATCGTGTGCTGTATAAATCTGCCAATGGAAAATTCATTTAAAATAAACATCATTTTAGCACTTTGGTTCGGTCGTTTAAACACTTGGGGTCGGACAAAACTTCGGGCCTACGGCACCGAAATGACTGAAGTTTTGGATTCTTACTAAAAATCATGGTCTGTACACGAATCAGTGAAAAAATCTGCCAAAAGAAGAATTTAAAAAAAAAATCATCGTTTGAAGACTTGGGTTCGGCCGTTTTAAAACTTTGGGTCGGTCAAAACTTCGGGCTTACGGCACAGAAATGACTGAAATTTTGGATTCTTACTAAAAATCATGGTCTGAAAACGAATCAGTGAAAAAACCTGCCAAAAAAAAATCATCGTTATAAAATTTTCGATTCTTACTAAGAATCGTGTGCTGTAAAAATCTGCCAATGGAAATTTCATTTAAAAAAATCATCATTTTAGCACTTTGGTTCGGTCGTTTAAGCACTTGGGGTCGGTCAAAACTTCGGCCTTACGGTACCAAATTGACAGATTTTTTAAATTTTTACTAAGAATCATGGTCTGTACACGAATCATTAAATAATTTTATAAAAATCGTCGTTTTAAAATTTGGTTTGGTCGTTTTAAAACTTGTGGTAGGTCATAACTTTTGCCCTACTGCACCGAATTGACAAAAATTTTGGATTCTTAATAAGAATCGTGTGCTGTATACGATTCAATGAAAAAATCTGCAAAAGTCTTCTTTTAATTATATTTTAAAAAAACATCGTTTTAACACTTGGGTTCGGTCGTTTTAAAACTTGGGGTCGGTCAAAACTTCGGGCCTACGGCACCCAAATGACTGAAATTTTGATTCTTACTAAAAATCATGGTCTGTACACGAATCAGTGATAAAATCTGCCAAAAGAAGAATTAAAAAAAAAAATCATTGTTTGAAGACTTGGGTTCGGCCGTTTTAAAACTTTGGGTCGGTCAAAACTTCAGGCCTAATTCACCGAAATGACTGAAATTTTGGATTCTTACTAAAAATCATGGTCTGTACACGAATCAGTAAAAAAAATGTGCCAAAAGAAGAATTAAATAAAAAAATCATCGTTTGAAGACTTGGGTTCGGCCGTTTTAAAACTTTAAGTCGGTCAAAACTTAGGGCCTACGGCACAGAAATGACTGAAATTTTGGATTCTTACTAAAAATCATGGTCTGAAAACGAATCAGTGAAAAAATCTGCCAAATGAAGTATTTAAAAAAAATCATCGTTATAATACTTGGGTTTAGTCATTTCAGCACTTGGATTCGGTCGTTTCGACACTTGGGGTCGGTCATAACTTTGGCCCCACGGCACCAAATTAACTGAAATTTTCGATTCTTACTAAAAATCGGGTGCTATAAAAATCTGCCAATGGAAATTTCATTTTAAAAAATTAACATTTTAGCACTTTTGTTCGGTCATTTAAACACTTGGGTTCGGTCAAAACTTCGGCCTTACGGTACCAAATTGACAGATTTTTTTAATTTTTACTAAGAATCATGGTCTGTACACGAATCATTAAAAAAATTACAAAAGAATAATTTTATAAAAATCGTCGTTGTTATACTTGGGTTTGGTCGTTTTAAAACTTTTGGTAGGTCATAACTTTTGCCCTACTGCACCGAATTGACTAAAATTTTCGATTCTTACTAAAAATCGTGTGCTGTAAAAATCTGGCAATGGAAATTTCATTTAAAAAAATCATCATTTTATCACTTTGGTTCGGTCGTTTAAAATCGTGTACACGAATCATTAAAAAAAATTACAAAAGAATAATTTTATAAAAATCGTCGTTTTAAAATTTGGTTTGGTCGTTTTAAAACTTGTGGTAGGTCATTACTTTGCCCTACTGCACCGAATTGACTAAAATTTTGGATTCTTACTCAGAATCGTGTACTGTGTATGATTCAATGAAAAAATCTGCAAAAAGTATTCTTTTAATTGTATTTATAAAAAAACATCGTTTTTACTCTTGGGTTCGGTTGTTTTCAAACTTGGGGTCGGCCAAAACTTCGGGCCTACGGCACCGAAATGACTGAAATTTTGGATTCTTACTAAAAATCATGGTCTGTACACGAATCAGTGAAAAAATCTGCCAAATAAAGAATTTAAATAAAAAAATCATCGTTTGAAGACTTGGGTTCGGCCGTTATAAAACTTTGGGTCGGTCAAAACTTCGGGCTTACGGCACCGAAATGACTGAAATTTTGGATTCTTACTAAAAATTATGGTCTGTATACGAATCAGTAAACAAAATCTGCCAAAAGAAGATTTAAAAAAAAATCATCGTTATAAAACTTGGGTTTAGTCATTTCAGCACTTGGATTCGGTCGTTTCGACACTTGGGGTCGGTCATAACTTCGGCCCCACGGCACCAAATTGACTGAAATTTTCGATTCTTACTAAAAATCGTGTGCTGTAAAAATCTGCCAATGGAAATTTCATTAAAAAAAATCATCATTTTAGCACTTTGGTTCGGTCGTTTAAACACTTGGGGTCGGTCAAAACTTCGGCCTTACGGTATCAAATTGACAGAATTTTTTAATTTTTACTAAGAATCATGGTCTGTACACGAATCATTAAAAAAATTACAAAAGAATAATTTTATAAAAATCGTCGTTGTTATACTTGGGTTTGGTCGTTTTAAAACTTTTGGTAGGTCATAACTTTTGCCCTACTGCACCGAATTGACTAAAATTTTCGATTCTTACTAAAAATCGTGTGCTGTAAAAATCTGGCAATGGAAATTTCATTTAAAAAAATCATCATTTTATCACTTTGGTTCGGTCGTTTAAAATCGTGGGGTCGCTCAAAACTTCGGCCTTACGGTACCAAATTGACTGAAATTTTGGATTCTTAGTAAGAATCATGGTCTGTACACGAATCAGTGAAAAAATCTGCCAAAAAAAGAATAAAAAAAAAAATCATAGTTTGAAGACTTGGGTTCGGCCGTTTTAAAACTTTGGGTCGGTCAAAACTTCGGGCCTTCACAGAAATGACTTAAATTTTGGATTCTTACTAAAAAAGTTTTAAAATTTGGTTTGGTCGTTTAAAAACTTGTGGTAGGTCATAACTTTGGCCCCACGGCACCAAATTGACTGAAATTTTCGATTCTTACTAAGAATCGTGTGCTGTAAAAATCTGCCAATGGAAATTTCATTTAAAAAAATCATCATTTTAGCACGTTGGTTCGGTCGTTTAAACACTTGGGGTCGGTCAAAACTTCGGCCTTACGGTACCAAATTGACAGAATTTTTTAATTTTTACTAAGAATCATGGTCTGTACACGAATCATTAAAAAAAATTACAAAAGAATAATTTTATAAAAATCGTCGTTTTAAAATTTGGTTTGGTCGTTTTAAAACTTGTGGTAGGTCATAACTTTTGCCCTACTGCACCGAATTGACAAAAATTTTGGATTCTTACTAAGAATCGTGTGTTGTATATGATTCAATGAAAAAATCTGCAAAAGTCTTCTTTTAATTATATTTTTAAAAAACATCGTTTTAACACTTGGGTTCGGCCGTTTTAAAACTTGGGGTCGGTCAAAACTTCGGGCCTACGGCACCCAAATGACTGAAATTTTGGATTCTTACTAAAAATCATGGTCTGTACACGAATCAGTGATAAAATCTGCCAAAAGAAGAATTTAAAAAAAAAATCATCGTTTGAAGACTTGGGTTCGGCCGTTTTAAAACTTTGGGTCGGTCAAAACTTCGGGCCTACGGCACAGAAATGACTGAAATTTTGGATTCTTACTAAAAATCATGGTCTGTAAACGAATCAGTGAAAAAATCTGCCAAAAGAAGTATTTAAAAAAAAATCATCGTTATAAAACTTGGGTTTAGTCATTTCAGCACTTGGATTCGGTCGTTTCGACACTTGGGGTCGGTCATAACTTTGGCCCCACGGCACCAAATTGACTGAAATTTTCGATCCTTACGAATCTTCTTATGAATCGTGTGCTGTAAAAATCTGGCAATGGAAATTTCATTTAAAAAAAATCATCATTTTATCACTTTGGTTCGGTCGTTTAAAATCATGGGGTCGCTCAAAACTTCGGCCTTACGGTACCAAATTGACTGAAATTTTGGATTCTTAGTAAGAATCATGGTCTGTACACGAATCAGTGAAAAAATCTGCCAAATGAAGAATTTAAAAAAAAAATCATCGTTTGAAGACTTGGGTTCGGCCGTTGTTAAACTTTGGGTCGGTCAAAACTTCGGGCCTACGGCACAGAAATGACTGAAATTTTGGATTCTTAGTAAGAATCATGTTCCGACCATGAATCAATCATAAATTCTGTCAGAACTTCTTCAGAATTAAAAAAAAATCATTATTTTAAAACTCGGTCATCGGCCCTACTGCACGGAATAGACAGAATTTTTTTTAATTTTTACTAAGAATCATGGTCTGTACACGAATCATTAAAAATAATTACAAAAGAATAATTTTATAAAAATCGTCGTTTTGAAATTTGGTTTGGTCGTTTTAAAACTTGTGGTAGGTCATAACTTTTGCCCTACTGCACCGAATTGACAAAAATTTTGGATTCTTACTAAGAATCGTGTGCTGTATACGATTCAACGAAAAAATCTGCAAAAGTCTTCTTTTAATTATATTTAAAAAAAAAAACATCGTTTTAACACTTGGGTTCGGTCGTTTTAAAACTTGGGGTCGGTAAAAACTTCGGGCCTACGGCACCCAAATGACTGAAATTTTGGATTCTTACTAAAAAGGTCTGTAAACGAATCAGTGAAAAAATCTGCCAAAAGAAGAATTTAAAAAAAAATCATCGTTATAAAACTTGGGTTTAGTCATTTCAGCACTAGGATTCTGTCGTTTCGACACTTGGGGTCGGTCATAACTTTGGCCCCACGGCACCAAATTGGCATAAATTTTCGATTCTTACTAAAAATCGTCTGCTGTAAAATCTGGCAATGGAAATTTCATTTAAAAAAATCATCATTTTATCACTTTGGTTCGGTCGTTTAAAATCATGGGGTCGCTCAAAACTTCGGCCTTACGGTACCAAATTGACTGAAATTTTGGATTCTTAGTAAGAATCATGGTCTGTACACGAACCGTTATAAAACTTGGGTTTAGTCATTTCAGCACTTGGATTCGGTCGTTTCGACACTTGGGGTCGGTCATAACTTTGGCCCGACGGCACCAAATTGACTGAAATTTTGGATTCTTACTAAGAATCGTGTGCTGTATACGATTCAATGAAAAAATCTGCCAAAAGTCTTATTTTAATTATATTTAAAAAAAAAACATCGTTTGAAGACTTGGGTTCGGCCGTTTTAAAACTTTGGGTCGGTCAAAACTTCGGGCCTACGGCACCGAAATGACTGAAGTTTTGGATTCTTACTAAAAATCATGGTCTGTACACGAATCAGTGAAAAAATCTGCCAAATGAAGTATTTAAATAAAAAATCGTCGTTATAAACTTGGGTTTAGTCATTTCAGCACTTGGATTCGGTCGTTTCGACACTTGGGGTCGGTCATAACTTTGGCCACACGGCACCAAATTGACTGAAATTTTCGATTCTTACTAAGAATCGTGTGCTGTAAAAATCTGCCAATGGAAATTTCATTTAAAAAAATCATCATTTTAGCACTTTGGTTCGGTCGTTTAAACGCTTGGGGTCGGTCAAAACTTCGGCCTTACGGTACCAAATTGACAGAATTTTTTAATTTTTACTAAGAAACATGGTCTGTACACGAATCATTAAAAAAAATTACAAAAGAATAATTTTATAAAAAGCGTCGTTTTTATACTTGGGTTCGGTCGTTTTAAAACTTTTGGTAGGTCATAACTTTTGCCCTACTGCACCGAATTGACTATAATTTTGGATTCTTACTAAGAATCGTGTACTGTATACGATTCAATGAAAAAATCTGCCGAAAGTCTTCTTTTAATGATATTTTATAAAAAACATTGTTTTAACACTTGGGTTCGGTCGTTTTAAAACTTGGGGTCGGTCAAAACTTCGGGCCTACGGCACCGAAATGACTGAAATTTTGGATTCTTACTAAAAATCATGGTCTGTACACGAATCAGTGAAAAAATCTGCCCAAAGAAGAATTTTAAAAAAAAAATCATCGTATGAAGACTTGGGTTCGGCCGTTTTAAATCTTTGGGTCGGTCAAAACTTCGGGCCTATGGCACAGAAATGACTGAAGTTTTGGATTCTTACTAAAAATCATGGTCTGTACACGAATCAGTGAAAAAATCTGCCCAAAGAAGAATTTAAAAAAAAAAATCATCATATGAAGACTTGGTTTCGGCCGTTTTAAATCTTTCGGTCGGTCAAAACTTCGGGCCTATGGCACAGAAATGACTGAAGTTTTGGATTCTTACTAAAAATCATGGTCTGTACACGAATCAGTGAAAAAATTTGCCAAAAGAAGTATTTAAAAAAAAATCATCGTTATAAATCTTGGGTTTAGTCATTTCAGCACTTGGATTCGGTCATTTCGACACTTGGGGTCGGTCATAACTTTGGCCACACGGCACCAAATTGACTGAAATTTTCGATTCTTACTAAGAATCGTGTGCTGTAAAAATCTGCCAATGGAAATTTCATTTTAAAAAATCATCATTTTAGCACTTTGGTTCGGTCGTTTAAACACTTGGGGTCGGTCAAAACTTCGGAAATACGGTACCAAATTGACAGAATTTTTTAATTTTTACTAAGAATCATGGTCTGTACACGAATCATTAAAAAAATTACAAAAGAATAATTTCATAAAAATCGTCGTTTTTATACTTGGGTTCGGGCCTTTTAAAACTTTTGGTAGGTCATAACTTTCGCCCTACTGCACCGAATTGACTAAAATTTTCGATTCTTACTAAGAATCATGTGCTGTAAAAATCTGCCAATGGAAATTTCATTTAAAAAATCATCATTTTAGCACTTTGGTTCGGTCGTTTAAAATCATGGGGTCGCTCAAAACTTCGACCTTACGGTACCAAATTGACTGTAATTTTGGATTCTTAATAAGAACCATGTTCCATCCATGAATCAATCAAAAATTCTGTCAGAAGAAGAATTAAAAAAAAATCATAATTTTAAAACTCGGTCTTTGGCCCTACGGCACCGAATTGACAGAAATTTTGGATTCTTACTAAGAATCATGGCCTGTACACGAATCAATGAAAAAAAAATTACAAATTAATAATTTTATAAAAATCGTCGTTTTATTAAAATTCATAACGGATCTGCATATGTATCACGAAATTTCTGTTCCCAAGGAACCCAACAACATTTTTTACGTCATCGACTTTACCTGAAAGTAAAATAACGTTAAAATCAATCAGTCTTATAGTCAATAGATCCTTATTAGCAATTAGTTCAACCATAAACGCGCGTGGTGCCGTAAATGTTGGTGAAAAAGTTTTTTAAAAGTTACAATTTTGGATTTCAACATTTCAATCTGATCATTTTGATTGTTTTCCTGCCTTGCATGAATGAATGTTTGAATGAATTAAATTTTAAAGTAGATGAAGAGGTTTTCAAAGAATTTTAAGAATACATACTTAACTTGAAAACAACTTTTTTGATTATTTTCGGAAAACTAGTAAGGACGATTCCTGGGTTCGGAATACATTTCCGTGACAGCTAAATCAGTAGGATTAAGAACCGGTCAGTGGCTGAGTTAGCATCGTGTTTGAATCCCACCCAGGCGTCCCATGTTCGATTCCTCGGCTGGTTAAGTCCTCCATCATACATAACAGAAGCAACATTTTCCGCTTACTGTCAAATATTGTCAGGTTATTAGTAAGCCGGTAATATTTGTCTTTCTTTAAAAAAAAATAAGCGCAGGTGAATATGAAATTCTAATTGATTTAATTAGTGATTCTAATTTGAAACTGAAATATAAAATCAGCCTTCAAATGATTTCTGGGCGAGTTTGTCAGAAGAGTATCCCAATTTATCAAAACAAGTTGTTTTACTTCCGTCATCCACAACCTATTTAATGATAAGCGGGATTTTCTAATCATGCTGTAACGAAGTCAAAGTGAAGACAAAAGATATTAGAATCCAACTTACCTATATTGTGACTGATATCAAGATTCGCAATTCACGAAATCAAAATCGTCAAAGGCGTAAGTTGCTTTATTTGTTTTTGTTTATATTCAATGTTTTGTTTGTTTTTACATAAACTAAATATATAATGTATTTTTTAAATTATTATAAGCAATAATTATCAGCCTTAAACATCCATTTACATTGAAAAATCTTCCGAGAAGATACTTGCCGCCAACGGGACTTGAACCCGTGTCCTTCTGATTGCCGGTCGGATGCTCTGACCACTGAGCTATGGCGGCTTATCTAATACCCGCCAAATAATTCAATATATACTGGTGTTTCATTCAACAATTACTGATTATTACATTTTTTCCACCTGAAAACAACCAACGTTATTTTTGTGAGGGAGTATTGTTAGTACTAAATCTCTCGCTAGATGGCGACACGGGTTCAAGTCCCGTTGGCGGCAAGTATCTTTTCTCGGAAGATTTTTCAATGTAAGTAAATGAGTGTTTCAGGCTGATAATTATTGCTTATAATAATTGTTACCCTTTGTGCTATGCATAAAATCTTGTCTTAAATGTTAGTTTATAAATTAAAATAATTATTATTTTTTTAATTTTTACTATTAGGAATTTTTTGAGATTCACCCAAAAAGAGTGATTTACACCCAATCTTAAAAATAAGCCAAGTGTTCCGCTAAAATTTACGGGTTTGCAAAGTGTTCCATTGCAGAAAAAGTTTGGGAAACCCTGAAATAAACAATACGGTAATGTAAAAACAAAGAACAGAACACACTTTAAATTCCAAATTCCTTTATTACAAAAAACATAACATTACTTATATAATAGGTAGGTAATTTTTTGCAAGAAATAAATTAATAAACCCAAGTGATTGTTACACAGGACTACATAAAACAGCATTGGTCAATCATTATAATATAATGTATAATGTAAGATGAATGAATGGAGAAAGCCAACACTGAAAAGTACAAAAAATTTTACATAGGTATTGTATATTTATTTCTACAAAAAAAAAAAAAATTATCAGAAGGTGTGTCTAAAGCCTCGATTACATTGAGCGAGTTTACAAGCTGCTAACCGGTAAGTTTAAAAGTGGGTGAATCGGCGAGTGAGATTGTCATGATGACACACCAAACTGTCTACTCGCTCAGTAGCAGCTAAAGCTGGCCACATACACACGTTTTCCGTATTCGATTTCCTAATGCGGAATTTCGATTTGGAATTCCGTGAGACTAGTGCAAACGTTCGTTTTTCTTCATTCGGAATTCGGAATGTATACACGTCAGTACAGATAATGATAGCGTGGAGAACGCACAACGATGGACGACGACGATTTATTAACAATTGCATTTCTGTTATCCTTTATAACCTCTTTAAATACATTCTCCCAGGCCAAATCTTTGACATCTCTGTTGTAATCGTCGTTATCATGAATATCCCACAGGCAGGGGTATTTTTCAACAGCCAATATTAATGTTTTTGCCTCACACATTATCGTGTTGCGATTCTATGCGTAACAAATACAAAGAATACGTCCGATGCATGCGTTGCGGGTGGGATACTGAACAGAAATTTCAGAACGTGTGTGCCGGCACAAACAAAATGTATGCAAGCGCTGCGTTCCGCATGACGTCATTAGGTTTTTTCCAGTAGGTTTCTCCGAACGCGCCGGCTTGCATTCGAAACGTACGTACGGAATTTGTTCCGTTCGGAAAAAAAGCGAACATGTGCGTCAGTTAATGTATTTTCTACTGATTCCATGCATTCGGATGTCCGAATACGGAAAACGAATTCGGAAATCGAATACGGAAAACGCGTGTATGCGGTTAGCCTAAAATAACAATTCCCGCGCGAACCAATTCTGTCGACATTCTGTAGAAAAATTGAGCTCGCAGCTAGCGCCACACGCTAGCCAGTAGGGAGAATTACTACTCCCACGTGAACTAATTCTGCCAGTTACGAAATTAGCTGTTGGTGGGCTGCCATTTTGAGGCAAACATTAGCGAGTAGCGAGCAAAGTTGACCACCTTTCTTTTTTTTCGTAGATTGTTCACAATCTACTAGTTAGCAAGTAACACGATGACACTGAGCGACTTTACTAACAGATAGTGAATTTCCCAGCTAGTAGCTTGTAAACTCGCTCAATGTCATTGAGGCTTTATCCTACTTCTCTTCTTTATTTTAGAGAGTAAAGTAAAAATAAAATCACCCCACAGTGACCCTCAACAGCAACAGTGACCCTCAACTCAAAATTCATGCCCACCTGTAATCAAATATATTCATAAACCATATTTCACAAAATGCAAATGGGGCCTTCTGTAAAAAATCAAGCCCTAAAAGCCAATGACGTTATATAATATAAATAGACTTGCCATAGTCTCACAAACTCAAGAAATAATGTAGCAATTAATCAAAACTCTTTTGTTTTCAGCGATTTTCAATAATTTCTTAATTCAAAAGTTATTCGTGTATGATAAAGATAGACGCTTAAAAGAATATGTGCATATGAACGAAACAAAAGATAGAACGCAGGCGGCATTTTCGTATTCAAAATTCAAAAGTTCCGTCGAATACTGTCTCAAGGCTGACTAAAGTAGGAGGCCTGGGCACCAGTCGAATTTTGAGGTGTCAAATAGCTATACCTAATGAACAACGATAGTTTGCAAATGGCGTTGATTGTTATTGTATTTGTTGTTTCTGCTGATTTGTATATTGTTTTACCGCAGGCAAGTAAATAAAGAATCATTAGATTATTATAATAAAAAGTAAATTTTACTTAGCGACGGCGATCGACTTTGTAATTTGGCTGTTGCGCATCCAGACCTGTACTTTAGTAGGCCTTGAGTTCTCTAATGACGCATAAAATCTTTGGGCGGAAAGCAATTGTATTATTTTTATAATTGATAATAATAAGTAATGTGCATGTATTTACAAATGAAATGTTATTCCTTCGCTTTTACGACTGTTTACCGTGTAATGGAAACATTTTCTCATCACACAGGAGGGAATTTTGGCGCTTTTTAATGCAATTTACTTACTAGTAGGACACGACCTTACTCGACGCGTGGCAGTTTAGTACTAAAGTACTAGAAATCGAGTACTCTACAATTGTCTTGTTGTTGGCTTCCCATTTTGAGATTTCTACCCCGCGTCTAAAATATGTAACGTCTTTGCTAAAAGCGGGAAAAATGGATGATGACAGCAGTAGGTACCTATCCAATTCTAATTCTTTCAAAAATCAAAGACAATAAATAAAACTAGTTTCCCTACAACCGGGATAAAATTATAGAAGTAAATTTGAGAATGAAAAATCTATTCCAGGGTAGGTACCGGGGTTCATAATATAATTTGGCGAATTTTTAGTTATTTTAATATTTTGGGTGTAATCTCTGAAAACGCTTTCAGTTTGAAACCATGGTTGACATCATAACTTCAGAGAATTTTGCAGAATGGTCTTGAATTTTCTACACTGATAATTTCTATACATTTCGGCTGAATTGCAAAAATAATTAAATACGTTCATAAATTGAAAATACAAAAAAAACACTTAAATATTTATAAAGTAAGTAGTAAACAACATAAAAAATTCATAGATATTACATATTTGAAATATTATTCTACCGATATATGATCGGCATATATGGCGACCCCTCAGTTGATCTGCCGACAATTGGACCCCGAAATGATATTTACTATAAAGTTATAATTTTTTGTGCATTATTTAGCAATTCCAAACTTAAAATTGACTTAAAAAATGCCCTTAGTAATAAGTTGGTATGAATATCAGACGAATTTATATACAGTGTCGATTTTTTGTACTTATGAGCTGGTTTACACGTTATGTAGACAAGTAGTTTTTCCGTGATGCATTTGAATGAATATGTTTTATTCTTTGTTATTCGGCGGTACATCATCTCTGCACATCCCTTCACGGTAGCTTAGGGAACGTACCCATACTACGTGACACTTTTAGGGGGGGGGGGGGGGGGGTCTTCAAAAGGTCACGCTCCATACAAATGAGCGGCGGGTTCCTTAGGATTTTGGTCACCGGGGGGGGGGGGGGGGGGGGGTTAAAAATTGCAAAAAGTTGGTCACGTAGTTTGGGTACGTTCCCTTAGTTATATTTTGTTTAATAAGGTATAATGTATTTCCCCTAAACTGACTGCGTATTGTATATAAATATGCCCGGGGGCCTGTCGTCAGCAGATTAACTGCCATGGAACCATAATATACATATAAATATCAATCGTCCAGTTGATTAATCAGACATCTCCAAATACTAAGTTGTGAGATAATGAGCAATAGTCAAATGCTCACCATAAATTAAATATTATTCTGTCTGTGTTTTGCATATAATATAAATACAAAATAATACCGGGTGGCATAACGGTCGGGTATAGTAGTGTGTAAGGGTCGACCGAGATCTCAATCTTGGTCTCGGCATTCTCGGCTACAAATTCTACCGAGAACTCCGTCTCGGTTCTCGGCCATAACCGAGACCGTTGTAAATAGGTACGGTATAGGATAATATGGGATTCAAATCTACCGCGTGCGTCCACGTTCATCACTTGGTGTCAGTGCGTGAGAGAGCTGTCAATTGTGATGAAAGTTTTTATCAGCCCGCCTACTAGTGTAGCGAGTGAACAGCTCTTTAGCAGAGCTGCACAATTATACACATGAGGCGACACTCTTTGAAGTGTGAAAACGCAGAAAAATTACTTTTTATGTGCTACATCATGTTGCTCAATTTTGATTATTTCAACAATTTAAAACAAATTATAATTACATTCTCAAATATACTATATGCAAAAATAGCGCATTTTATTTTTTTTCTCAGTTTATCTATTCTCGGTCTCGGCCGAGATTTTAATTTATTCTCGGTCTCGGTCTCGGCAACTGATTTGGTGGTGTTTATGAGTAATTGAGTATTGTACCAGATAGAGGGTACATTTTTACATATAACTGAAATTATGATTTTTCCGAGATGTCTGCCTAATCAACTGGATGATCGATATGCACTTTTCGAAGAGTCTTCAGAAAATGTACAAAAACAGTCTGAACACAGATAATGCCCAGAAATACGATCTGTACCGATCTGAAAGAAAACTGTAGTAGAAAATTTAAATAAATCCTTTCAACTCCTTGACCCCTGAAAAGCCAATTAAATTGATATCCGTCCAAGTAAAAAAATCTAATCAATTCACCGAAGAAAGGAAAAATTGACCTTACTTCAAGCAAACCCAATAAGACCACAACACGCTCTTTCAGTGATAAAAACAATAGATTCAATATTCACGTGACAAGCCATAATACCAAATCAAACACATGTAATACGTGGTGATAGTTAAATTCAACCTTTATCTTATATTATAACCAAACTTTATAAAAGCACACATTTTTATTTATTATTTGCACAGTGCAAGGCACCGAGATTGCTAAATATTAAGCCTTAAGGTGCCGGTAGTTAAAACTGTTACAACTCAAATTAAACACGTTATCATTTTTTTATCGGTCCTTTAAAGACTGAAGTTAAACTTATCCCACATAAGAAGTTTTTCTGGTCAGAAAACCTTTTCAGGGGGTTTCACTATTGTAGTTGATTAGATAAACTGAACCACAGGATCCCTTGTGTGTTCAAAAGGAAAAATAAGACGAGTCAAATTAGCTCCAAAAAGGTGAGTTAAATAATTCACTTTTTGCCACATTTTTCAAATAAGTACCTACCTAATTGAATCTTGTGTCCATTTCTTCAATGAAGATCCAATAATTTTATGTTTAAACTCATCCAATTTTTATTGCAAAAGAAGGTATGACTTTGTGTATTTAAATCAAACTCAATTCTTGAGTCATCTCCTTTTTTCCTTTTGCTCAATTTTCGAGTCATCCCCTTTTTCATTTTGCTCAATTCTTGAGTCATCCCCTTTTTCATTTTGCTCAATTCTTGAGTCGTCCCCTTTTTTCCTTTTGCTCAATTCTCGAGTCATCCCCTTTTTCATTTTGCTCAATTCTTGAGTCATCCCCTTTTTTCCTTTTGCTCAATTCTTGAGTCATCCCCTTTTTCATTTTGCTCAATTCTTGAGTCATCCCCTTTTTTCCTTTCGCTCAATTATTGAGTCTTCCCCTTTTTTCCTTTTGCTCAATTCTCGAGTCATCCCCTTTTTCATTTTGCTCAATTCTTGAATCATCCCCTTTTTTCCTTTTGCTCAATTCTCGAGTCATCCCCTTTTTCATTTTGCTCAAATCTTGAGTCATCCCCTTTTTTCCTTTTGCTCAATTCTCAAGTCATCCCCTTTTTCATTTAACTCAATTCTTGAGTCATCCCCTTTTTTCCTTTTGCTCACTTCTCGAGTCATCCCCTTTTTCATTTTGCTCAATTCTTGAATCATCCCCTTTTTCCTTTGGCTCAATTCTTGAGTCATTCCCTTTTTCCTTTCGCTTAATTTTTGAGTTATACCATTTTTCCATTTGCACATATTTTTTGGCATGAAAAATGTTGCAATTCACTCCTGGTGTAAACCATAAAAATAAAATATAAATATTAATATTTATACACCATTTGATTGCTTTCGATATTCACACAGCTGCTTATTTTTCACATTACAAAAGTATCAATGGTCTCAGAAAGGTAATACAGTGAAACCCTCTCAAGAAGCTTTCATGCTTAAGAAGTTTGGTTTTTTCGGTCACTTGAAGACTGTACGACCCAATTTGTCCCGTATAAACGGTACTCCCGCTTAAGAAGTTTTTTTTCCGGTCCTCTGGAAAACTTCCTAAGAGAGTTTCACTGTACAGTGAAATTTCGATCGATTTTTCCTTGAATTATCACTTTCCTTTATGCGTCGTTTATTTCTTTCAGTCCCAAATAAATTTTGTGCAAAAATAGATTGCATCAACTGTTCCTTTAAGCAACATTTTACCGCAAATCGTTTAAAGCACATACTTTTTGTGCTACATATTTTCTTGATCAATCGCTGCCAGTGGCCACTTCTAAAATTAGTTGTCGCTAGACATTCAAACACAGTTATCTTTTTTTTTTAGCAAAAATTAACAGTCCGGTGAAAAAAGTGGGTACTCTTCAAGAAAGACTATAAATTGTCAAAATGGAAAAGAATTCTGCTGATAAATGCGTGGATGTACTAGGAAACATGGCATTTTTATTTAAACATCCATTCATTGTGTGAAATGTATTTTTTTAGGATATTAAACAATTAAGTATGAATGTAGCTTTTATTTATATTCTCGCAATAATAGATAGATAGAGGTTTCACTGTGCATAAGAATTTGGTGATGAGTAAGGTTTAATACAATGAAAACCTCTTAAAGAAGTTCCCTCGTAAGAAGTTTTCACGCCTAAGAAGTTTAGTTTTTTCGGTTCCTTGAAGACTGAATGGCCCAAAGATATTGAAATATAAGGGATGTGCTATCGGCAGTTTTTACTGGGCGGGACTATGTTTCCTGGCGTCGCCGATATTGTTAACCAATACTACTGCACTCCTTCAAAATATCAACTAAATGAACAAATTCTTTCCGTGTTCAAACTGTATTCTTAACTAATACTATTGCACACCTTAAAAAAATCAACTAAATGAACGAATTCTTTTCCGTATTCAAGCTACTCCCATTAGACGGTCGTCCGCCGACGGTCGGGTGGCTATCATAGCACATCTCTTGTATTTCAATATCTTTGGAACGGCCCAATTAATCCCACATATAAGGTTTTCCCGCTTAAGAAGTTTTTCCAGTCCCTTGGAAACTTCTTAAGAGAATTTAACTGTGATTAAAAATTTTATGACAAATGCATTTAAATTGTTATTGTGCAAAGGATGCCTGGTATGGAAGAGACAGCATGAGAGAGCGAGAAAAAAGAACCGTAAAAGAGTGTGAACAGTTGTTGTCCAATGCCTCTTCTTCATCACCTGTTTCTCGATATAATACACTTTGTTAATAATTACAGTCTATTGACTATTATTCCGACATCCTAATTAATAGTATAATAATTAATGTTATGATAACATTAAACCGACACTATAATTGACAATATTATTTATACATACATACATTATTATTTATACATATAATATTACATACCAACGTATTATGCTGGATTTTTACCACTGAAATAATATTTGGGCATATTCTTGCTGCCTTATCGTTAACTTACACAATATTACAATTATGTAATTCTGTACCCGAGAAGCATGCGGATGCATGTCCAAAAAGCTAAATGTTCAGAAGAGCCAAAAAAAACGATTTTTTCTGTAACTATGGTCTCATAACTTCTTCAGATATCCACACTGATAGATAACAAAAAAAATAATTATTAAACCAATTAGCTTTGTTTTAAAAACGAGCAAATAAAATGAAATATTTTATATTTAAAAATATTGTTTAAAAAAAAAACGCTGACTTGAGTCAAATAAAAACACTGATTTGAGTCCTTCTGCTTCAAAATGAAGTGGAATATTTTGTTATGACGTGTGGTGTATTATGAAAGGATCAGTGTTTGAAAATTGTTTACTTCTATGGAAAGTGTAGTGACGTTGGAGGCAGGAGGAAGTCAAATCCATTTGCATCCGGATTTGAGTCATAATACCTCAAAATGCTACTAAATCATAAAGATGCAAGTCCATGTACATCTTTCTGCTTCTAAGATTTTACTTCATTTTTTTAAATCCCATTTTTCTTCATGATACGACCTGTATCTTTCTGCCACTGATAAACATGATAATTTACTTCAAGACTGCATCAAAAACTCATTCTTCAAATTTTTAGACTTGCATCCGTATGCTTCTCGGGTACAGAATTTGTATGATGGAGGAAAAATAATATCAAACAAAAATTACGTAATCAAATTTATTTCACTAGTTATTGCAACAAAAATAAAAAGTATAACAACAATTGTAAAGATATAGATTATACAATATAATAAATATTTAAATCTAAAACGGGATTCAATTAAACTGGCTGCCGATTCCATAAGTAAAAAAAAATATAATTTGTGAAAGAAAAAAAAAATTTTTAGAACCAAAATAATACTGCAAAAAATTATTAAGAATAATTTTTTTAATAATGAAACTATAAGTATTTACCAGGAATCAAAGTTCATTCAAAATTCACCGATAATTACATATGAAATTGATATTTTACATACAATATGGGGGTTTGCATATTTCTCCATTCAGAGAAATTTTAATTAATTTATTATTCATATAAAAAGATACAAAATTTCAACTGTACTTTCGAAATTCGTCTTTAGACTATTAAAACTTATGGATTATTATTTTATTATATACTTACAGGTATACGCCACCAAGCGCAATAAAATTACAACACGCGAATAATCCATATCTCCAATGCTACGAGTATATTTTACGCGCTAGTTTTTGAAGAAAATATATATTAAAAGAGTGCCGTGGAATTCCAATGTCTTACATAAGTCGGCAAAATTAAGAACTTACAATTTGAACGTAGTTTAAAAATATTGTGGATTGTACATATTTTCACTTGAAATAAGTTATAAAAAAATCTTTGTGAACATACAAATTTTATTATAATTAACAATAAAGTTTAAAAAATGCTATTATTTTAAAACTATATATGGTGTATAGAACTAGTGGTACAAACGTAAAACTGGTGAATCTACATCACATCTGGAGTGGATTTTGTTGAATAACCTTTTTTTAATTGAGTTTGAGTTGAGAACAAGTAAAACTTGTTCCAAAATTAGAATTTAGGTTCTCTACGTGATTCCCGTCCCTGGCCGTTCGCGTTGTGCCGGCGC
Source organism: Limnephilus marmoratus (assembly GCA_917880885.1). NCBI lineage: Eukaryota > Metazoa > Arthropoda > Insecta > Trichoptera > Limnephilidae > Limnephilus > Limnephilus marmoratus. The sequence goes on from OU862931.1 coordinate 32,019,013, forward strand.
ACATGGTAAAAATTTTAAATTTTTTTTTTTTGATGTGATTTTAACCCTTACGTACAAAAAAATTGTATGAAGGACAAGGTCAGAATCGCTTGGGCCATTCTCGTTCTTGATGTAACAGGTACCCGAAATACTTCTAGCCACTCGAAATAATTTGTAATATTTTATCTATGGGATCTTGGCGTCATTTTTTACCGCGATTTGAACTGTCAAACTCGCGAGCGTTGTAGGTAACAAAAACATCGAAAAACCTATCAATTTATCAAATAAACGCAAGAAATGTTGTTTTGATTCATAATTTATTGTTCAAGGAATGTTTTTTGGTAAATATAATACATAATAGCTCAAAATACATCCACAAAATATTACTTCAAAGTGATGCTTTCCGAGATTTCATACGAAATACGGCAAGGCCCGTAAGAGGTTAAAGTCCACCAGTTTCTCGCTTGTACCACTAATTTTCGGACACCTTGTATTTAATAACACATAAATACAAAAGTAAAGTACCTAATGGGTATATTCTTGTATTGAGATGAACAACGTGGGTGAAATGTTGGAATGCCAAATAAAAAGCAATAAATGGTGATGATAGTTTGGTGAAATTACATTTAAACATGAAAGTGTTGAAGTAAATATTTTAAAGTCAATAAATCGATCATGTAATGCAAAATAACCAAAAGTTCGAAAATCAGTATTAAAAGAAAAATGCAAATATATATATAAACTTTTGCACTTATGGTTATTTTTCACTAAATGATCGATGGCATGTTATAATGTAATTCAATTCCTTTGTCCAAAAAAGATCAATGATTATGTCTAAAAGTACAGGGTCATAGATTAACAAAAAGTGAACAACTTGATCGTAAAGTTAAATAACATACAATTTTAACCCTACGAGAACAAAATTCATCATAATAATTACTCTGTTGTAAATTGTAAAATGTTCTCGGCAGAAAAGTCACTATACAACCGTACCGAACATGGGAAAATTAACTGAACATGGGAAAATCAACCGAATATCGGAAAATCAACCGAACATCAGAAAATCAATCGAAAATCGGAAAATCAACCGAACATCGGAAAATCTACCGAACATCGGAAAATCAACTAAACATCGGAAAATCAACCGAACATCGTAAAATCAACCGAACATCGGAAAATCAACCGAATATCAGAAAATCAAACAAAAATCGAAAATCAACCGAACGTCAGAAAATCGTTGAAAAGTCGAAGGATCAGCCGAACATCGGTAAATCAACCGAACATTGAAAAACTAACCAATCTCTATTCCTGAACTTCGGTCATGGGGGGGCACAGTCTGCACGTGAACCCGACCGAGGCCATGAGCGCCTGCTTGACGAAGCCGGGCAGGGAGGGTCTGTTGGCCGTGGATTCGGCCCACATGCGCAGTTCATGGAACATGTTACGCGTGTAGGGGTTGCGACGAGACGTGTAGCGCAGACAGAGGAATTTGTAGTAGATCAGCGGGGTGAAGAGACCGGCACGACCGCTGGAAGAAGATAAAAGTAAAGTTTTAAAAATTCACCATTATATTGTAGTAGTGGTTGCAGCCATGGGAAATCGTATGTCAGTCATTTTTAATCAAAGAGAGGTTTCTATTCACTTCAAGTTAAGGCCTTTAACCAGCCACAATGTCATTTCTCCTCATTTGTAGGAACACAGAATGAAATGCCACTCATTATTTACCAACACTCCTTGCTTCATTAAACCTAGATTACTAAACTATCCTACGAGTGACGTTGTTACTAAACATTCGTAAAAAATATGATATAGAAATAAAACAGGAATAAATAAGATAATCAAAAACTTTATTATTTTAAAAGTAATAGTAACATTCTTTGGGTTTAAGAGATCACCTAATAATGAAAAAAAAAAAATTATTCTACACAGTTGGGAAACACGTTCATGTTATGCGCCCTACATATGTTTCTTTCGCATTTCATGCAAACGTTTGTTGTCATTTTTCTTGACCGACAAAAGGTACATATTTTTCTTGAATTTGGTTCTTGAATGGTTGCCGCTTCAGGGGTCCTAGCACACTGAAATCGTTATCTTTACAATATCGAATCGACATGGCATAACAACCGACGATTTTGTACCGAACCGATATTGATAAGCAATGTAAGGTAATCAAAAAGAAATTGTTATACGCTGGCAACACTTGAGGTACTTTCTATGTAGCTGTCACAATGTCTATGGAATCGGAGTTTTAGACCGGGAGCCGGTACACAAACCTTACGAGTACACGGATGAAACTACTTTGTAGTGATAATGGACATGGAAAATGGAAAGCATATTCGTAAGTACGAAACTGTCAAACGAAAACGTCTGAATTCCGATTTAATTCAGTCCTGCAATCTTCGATAATCTGCCTCCGTTCATTAATAAACCAGTAATTATGCAGAAAGTATGTCATTATTAATAAAGTTGCGTAGGTATATCGCCAGTCAAACAAAGGACAGGGTGATTTACAATCTCGTATCGATAACGAACCGATTGCCCTAGCACGCTTGCACCATCGATAGGCACACCGAAGTCGAAGGGAAATAAATAAGGAATCGACATACGATCTCACACGATGGCAACACTGGGGATCTTTTAATGAATTTTCGTTTCTTAATTTGAAATGTGCTGCATAAAAATGAAAAATACCAATAAATTGACAATTTCGAATTGAAATTCGAACTCAAATAAATATTGGCGTTTCGCATGTAGATATTTTTTGAGACTAAACGACATTTTAACATATTTCGTTTCTCGAATTTGAAAGCAATTAATTGATCGCCTCATGAATTAACTGAGTCTACGGGTCTCGTATACGATTTCTTTAAATTCTGAGAGTTTTTTTAGTTCACCTCTACTCATTAATTAGCCAGTTATTTTGCGTAACAAACGACATTATTTAAAAAAATCTGTACATTGACAGCTTATCTGTCACTCCGGAAGCCACGGTAAAAACGGCGTCTTTTGTCAACCGACTGTCGGAATCGTATGTTCACTGTGCTCGCAAATATCGCTAACTGACCATAGACGACGGATTTATTACATTTTGTATTAATATTGGGGTTTTATCAACCAAGAATGCATACGATTTGGCAGGCTTTTGTCAATCGTTGGTCGGAATATCCCTTATCAATTGTTGAGCGTGCTAGCACATATTGATAACTGACCATAAATGACGGATTTTACCGATATCGTATTGATATAGGGTTATATCGATCGACCATGCTAGGACCCCAGGAACAGATTCAACAAGCAAGATACTTTTTATGTGCTCTTTTATTTCATACATATTAACCCTAGAATACTAAACTATCATAAACACTAAACTTTTGTAAATTTTACGACGCTCTTGCTATAAGTCAACACATAAGTTTATCCTAAGTCTACTTTCAGATGCCATAGTTTGATTGGTTTGCAGTTGAAACTCTTATGACGCCACATTTATATATAAGTTGTACTTACAAGAAGATCATGATGACGCAGCAAGGCATCAGCAGGATCTCGGCGAGGGAGACGGCCCGCAGAATGTTACGCGACTGGAACTCAACCAGCGCGATGAGGAGGCGTGCGCCCCACCAGGAGTTCTGACCCAGAGTCTAAACATGATTAAACAACATTATTATCATTGTTATTCTACTTCCGTCGTTCATTTCTTAATAACTTCAGCCGTAGTCCATATGGCAGAACAGAAGTTCTGGCACAGCATAAGGATGACAAGAGAAATGGTGCTGTTGAACGAAATTTCGAAAATGCTAGATAAATATAACTCTTCTTTAGAGATTTTTTTGTATAATAATTATCTTCCAAGGTGTTAGTGTCAATATGAGAAAATTGTACGGTAATTGGATAACTAATTTGTTGTACAAGGTGGCTCGAAAGTCATCACCTTATCGGAAGACAACATAATTTTTGCAAATGGTGGCAAGTGTCAGTTTTGCTTTGACATTTGTGAAGTAAACAGATACAAAATACACATCAATAAGACATGAATCGCTCCTCCACAAGAATGCAAAGTGATGGAAAATGCCTTAAATCGGGCCCGTGGTCATCAATTCTGGCGGCGGCCTCTTGGCCGATATCATATTCCCGACTTAATGGAAAAAAAATTAAGACATCAAAACACAGCAAACTTATTTTGTGGCACCATTTTAATTTAAATTAATAAATTACTTCGTTTTAACCACTTTTATTGTTTACAAAACCAACGTGTTTCGTGAGCAATGCTCACTTCTTCAGGGTTTTTTTATTGATAATAATTATAAATAATAGACGTAGACAATGGTGTCAATTGAAAAAGAATGGACATAGACAATGGTATCAATGAAAATATTAGAGTGGGTAGAGGAGAGAGGGGCAATGGGAGACAATTTACAAAGGGAACAGGTTTAATATTGGATCATTTAAGAACAACTTTTGGTTATTAATAATATTCAAATTCGCATTAACACTCTTTCGGATTTCTAAAATTTCTAGTTTATCCAACTGAATGCCATTGACATTACAATGCATTAATTATATTCCACTATTGAAGTCAAAGGTGTGACTGGTTTCCACCAAATGGTTGGCAAACTCCGAGAAACTGTTATTGTTTAAAGATTTGATATGTTCTTTAATCCTTATTTCGAAGTTTCTCGAAGTTTTACCTATGTAAAAGAAACCACAATCGTTACACTTCAATTTATAGATTCCAGATTTTTTCATTTTTGAATCTCTATCTTTATTATTTACAATGTAATTTTGGAAAAAATTCGGTTTAGGGGCGGCGTTCCTAGATAATTTTTTTTATTTTTTTTATACTAATTATGGGCCGGAAAATCCGAATCTGAAAGAATTAGTTGTCGGCAAGCAATATTAACTGAATTACACGACTTTAAAATTTTCTATAAACACAAAGAAAAAGAAGCCATTATTGACAATATTGACATTACAAGTCATAGAAAAACAAGAAAGATGTTACACAACATAAAATTAAGTGTTGCCATTAAGCAATAATATCAATAACTAATTTAAGTAATTATTTTTGCTTAATGGCAACACTTAATTTTATGTGGTGTAACATCTTTCTTGTTTTTCTATGACTTGATATGTCAATATTGTCAATAATGGCTTCTTTTCCTTTGTGTTTATAGAAAATTTTAAAGTCGTGTAATTCAGTTAATATTGCTTGCCGACACCTAATTCTTTCAGATTCGGATTTTCCAGCCCATAGTTAGTATAAAAATAACTAGTTTTATTATCTAGGAACGCCGCCCCTAAACCGAACTTTAGCCGTAATTTTTAAGTTTGTTATTTGCATAAAATACAGGAAGAATTTCATTTGGTACATTCTTTGTCAAGGAATTAGAAATTTTATTATTAAAATAAATAATTTTCCTCCATTTTTTCCTTTCCTGATCCTTTTGTACAGGATAGATAGATAGAACCAAAATTTTTCCTTAAAAAAAAAATTACAGCCAAAGAACATCAGGTGATAACTTTTGCGCCTTGTACAATGCAAAAAAAAAAAAGTATTGTCCCATCTGTGAAAGTCTATTAAGGAGTACATATTTGCAAGCAAATTTTTTCTGGTAAATTCAGATTTTCCTAATTAGTAAGACAGCATTCAATTTTGGCTAATACATATTACTAAATGGTTATCATTTATCATCGACCAAACTATCGTAAGCCAGACAAAACTTACACCCACAGTGGTATTGAACACCTTGGAATTCAATCAACAATCACCACTAGAAGTGTTTGATTCTACGGGGTCAACAGGTTAAGTACTACAAAATTTAGAACAATTAAACTGTAATAACCGTCCAAATATAATCAAATTTATTTTTCATTCTTGGTGAATTGAATCAATAATAAAATTAAAATAGTTAAGTACTTACGTCCAATAAGGGGAGCGCGTAGCTTGCAGCGTGAAGCAGGGCGAATAATCCTACTGGAATGATGACCACTGAAGAATATTGTGTTAAGGAAATATTTACGCAGTGCAATGTTACATGTTAAAAGCATCTTAACCTTTACAACGCTGACTGTTTTAATGCAATCTATCCCATTCGGTATGCTTTAACACAGATTGTGTTGATAAGTTACATAATTTCAAACGGATATCTGAAAAACCTATCAAATCACATTAAAAAAATTCACATACAAAAGTAAATCAATTTTTTATTCGCTCCTAGATGAAGTCCTCAGCGTTGCCCTGGCTTCAGATGCAGACAGTAATTTTTCTCTTATTCTAACCCCTCCGAAAATCGCAAATATTCACTTATAATGTCTCAAACGAAATGTCAGTTTTACGAAAACTTTGTGTTATTACCGCTTCACAATTAAAGCTCCATAAATTAAACATTTCTGAACGTAGCCGAATAGTAAAAACTGTTTTAGAAAGGTTACAAAATAAGCTTTCAAATTGTTATATTACAAATAAATATTAACATTTGTAAATATTAAAATTTAGAATGCAAACATTAAAAAAAATGTAAAAATGACTCACGTGATGTTTTTATGTGAAAACGGTACTAAAATCACAGATTATGTAAACAACAATACTTATTCTATTGTATAATAAATACTTTTGTTACCTCACTTTTTCATCATTTCATAAAAAAATATTTAATAAAAATTAACAATGTCGAGTGACCCGGCAATTTTGCGGGTAAAAATATGTATCAACCGCGCAACTGACAGAATATTCTTGTTATGTATTTCTATGGACAACTTGATAGGGATGTACAGCTTGATCCACTATCGACCTTATACTTTTTGTTTTAGGGATGTCACTAAAATAATAACAGAGTTAGAACGATTTCTATGGAGACACACGCGTTGACGTATAAACACGCTTATTGTACTTGACTGCTATCGTATTTTTTATCTACTTACTTTGCTGACCGGTTAAATGTCAGGTGTGTTAAATTTTATCAGGAAGTATAAAAATTCCGCTGGTGGGAAAAGGGGATGGTTTTTCGGAATCTCACTAAAACAGCGGCCTTCCCATCGTTTTTAAGGTCAAGTGTGCAAAATTTCACCAATCTCAGAATAAAATTGTAGATTTTTATAAAAATCAAATCTACACCGCCCACCACAGACACTCTTTTTTATATATTCACTTTAAATTCCATTTGATCAAAGATCAATATTGACGAATTTCAACATAAAAACAAAATATGTACCTACACAACTCGTACTAAAAAATTAAAAAAACTTTATTCATCGCCTCCATACGATAAAATTATCCAAAGATGGAACTTTGTATCAGCACAATACTGTGTATATTATTAAAATAATTATTATGTATACATAATGACAGTTTTGTGAATAAGGAAATAATTGGTAAACCTTATTGACAATAATAAAAAAAAAGTTGACTTGAAAATTTAAAAATATTATGAAACAGTCAACTATGCACACAAATAATTATGCAGGAACATCATTGGACAATTGTATGAATAGAAAAGCTGACAACCTTCAGAAACTAGTTATTAGTCAAGCTAAGAGAATGAGATTCACTGTTTTTTTTAATGAAAATAACAACACGAAAGCGTCTGTTATGTATCTTTTTCGAGTGAGATACGTCAAAAATAACCAATTGGAAATATAATATTTAAAACTAACTCATTAATACTTTAAAACATGTATATTATTTTACAATAGCTCTACACAAAAGGCTGTGAGGAAAACAATTCTTTACATTAACCTTTTTTTTTTTTTTACAGATTTTTTTTTTTTATTAGTAATAGAAGGTACATAAATTACAAATAATTTTTATACAGTAATTAATTACATAGTAGAATATTTGATGTACCCCCATAATTAAGCAAGGCTTGTGTGTATGGGGGGGTGTTATTGTATTGCTTTTTTTATATCATTCAGTTTAAGTTTTCAGTATAATTTTTAAGGTGAGTTTTAAAATTTTTTATATTGGTATTCATGTTTCTAATTTTTTCTGGTAATGAATTAAAAAATTTTGCTCCGAGATATTTATGACTTTTTTGTCCAATTTGTCCAATTTTTTTTTTACATTTTGGAGTGGGAAGTATTGATGTTTGTCTAAGACTTCTGTTATTTTTAAAGGGTGCAACTTGATTTTTAATATTATCTTTATAAATTTGTAATGTTGCATGATAAAAGTATAACTATATAATATACCTATATATATAACCTATATAATATATACCATTTTAACCCCTTAGGCTTCGGCCATATTAAAATTAAAAACTGTTTTTGAAAGAAGATAATAAACGCTTTCCAATTTTATAATCCGAAATAAACATATAATTTTTGAAATATAAAATTTTGCATGCAAACATAAAAAAGTAAGTTTTAAAAATGGCTCACCTTACATTTTTTCTAACTAAAAATACCGGCATTCAAATAATAATAATTATATCGGCAATATTATGACTTCACCGCAAATATAACTGACGTCACCAATTTACATAAGCCCTTTCAACTCCTTTTTTAATTAACTCCACTGAGGGCCTATATCCTTTAGGGATACTGTGTTGAGGGTCTTTTTGAGGAGAGGAAGGAGTGAAGATGGGTGTTGAAGACACCCGTATAATAGGAGGAAGGAAACACAGAGGCTGGCAAATCATTCCACAGCCGAGCTGTTGAACTCAAGAACGAGATGTAGAAATGACATGTGACAAATGTCTTGTTTGCCTTGTTTCCTGACTATGCACCGGTGCCAAAGGGATCAATGAAGCTGGTTCCTCGGAGTATCATCCATTGTAATACCGGTAGAACAAGGACAGAATACCTACCTTAAGCCTGTGCTCTAAAGATTGCATCCGTTTTTTTTATACATTAGCTCCACACAGGAGGCACCGAGGAGAACAATTTCCCTAGGGGTCTATGTCATCTTTGAGGATGCTGTGTGAAGGGTTTTTTAAGGGAAAGGAAGGAGAAGGCGATATGGGAAGGAAAAAGGTATGAGGGATGGGTAGGAATCTGGGGGTCAGTGTGGCCAGGAGTGACGGACATAAGAATCTACTCCTCACACTGCGGTGCAAGACAAAGGGTCGGGAGAATCCGGCTGGAGAGGTCAAAAGGCCTCCCTCAATTAGTCTCCTCCGATCCAGCCCGCCACGCAGTGATTGGGCAAATGTATCCGCCACCAAGACCTAGACAAACCTCATCCCATGAACCCGGGCACCCCTGCTAAGTCACCAAACTAGCGAACCACTTGGGGTGACCTGTTTGTTAAGATAGGGGAATCTATCAAATAGACCACACATTTCTGCAGCATCAAGTGTTTTTTCAGGTATTTTGGAGCTCCAGACCAGAGATGGCTACCAAATTCAAAAGGATTCACTTGGGACCTGTAAATGGTCTGCAATTGTGTACTACTAAAATATCTGCGGGCCCTGTCCAGTACGCCCAACTTCTTAGAGGCTAACTTGAATCTGGCTGCGATTCCTAGGCCCCAAACGTGGCACAATATCTGTTCACACAAACACGCCCAAAAGATACTTCTATCGATTTTTTTTCAGTGTCTGCATAATAATTTCAAATACAATTTAGGAATTTAATACATATAAAAAAAATGTATTAAATTAAACAAAACACACATAATTATGTTACATGATAATATATTATATTTCCTGTTCAATTACATAGGTCTGCGACTGTTTTTTTTTCTTTGAAAGTAGAGGCAATTCCCATGTATTTTTGGTTGCTGAATTCGGGAAAATTATCTAAAAAATTCTATCACGTAAGGTTTTTCCGGAAAACTCAAAATACTGTGGGATTGCCTATCCTAAGGCGCAAAACGGGGTTTATTGCCGAAATATATATTTTTTATTAACCCCTCAGCAACGTAAGCAAGTATACTCGTTAAAATAACGATAGCAGTCAAGTACAATAAGAGCGTGTTTACTCGTCAACGCGTTTGTCTCCATAGAAACCGTTATAACTCCGTTATTGTTTTAGTTACATCCGTAAAATAAAAAGTGAAAGGTCGATAGTGAATCATGCTGCACATCTCTATTCAAGTTGTCCATAGAAATACCCAAAAAGAACATTCTGTCAGACGCGCAGTTTGACAGATAATTTATCCCGCCAAATTTCCCACGGGCGGGTCGCCCGCTCCCGACATTGTTAATTTTTATTAAACATTTTTATATGAAATGATTGAAAAGTGAGGTGACAAAAATGTTTATTACACATTTATACAATAGAATAAGTATTGTTGTTTACATAATCTGTGATTTTAGTACCATTTTTACATAAATACATCACGTGAGTCATTTTGACATTTTTTTAATGTTTGCATTCTAAATTTTAATATTTCCAAATATTAATATTTATTTATAATATAATAATTCGAAAGCTTATTTTGTAACCTGTCTAAAACAGTCATTACTATTCGGCTACGTTCAGAAATGTTTCATTTATAGAGCATTAATTGTGAAACGGTAATAACACAAAGTTTTCGTAAAATGTCATTTCGTTTAAGACATTTAAAGTGCAAATTGGCGATTTTCTGAGGGGTTAATTCCAACTTATTATAAGATAATGTTATGTTTTATAGACTGAAACAAAACATTTAGCAAACTTGTGATGATAAAATTAGTCAGCGATGAATTATATATATCGGGATCTTCCAAAGTAAGTATGATGAGAGAATGCCGAAATTCCCAAGTTGCCCACTCCCTTCCATGCCCTTTCATATATTTATTTCTGTTCAAACTTTCGTAACGTGCGTTTCAAAAATGACTTCAAGGGGTTGTGTAAATTCTTCTGAGAGTTTTTGCTATATTTGTGGTGAATTTGTAGTGAAAAAGAACAAAGAAATATTACTGATTTTGTTAAAGAAGTGTATTTTGCGTATTTGGTGTGAAGATAGGGGGACCAGGACAAATCTTGGGCCCCACATGGAGTTTTTTCAGGGTGTGTTGAAGGATTTAGAATGTGGTCAAAAGGTAAAGTTAAATCTTTTCGTTTTGGTGTTCCCATGATCTGGAGAGAGCCTCAAAACCACAGCGATGACTGCTACTTTTGTTCGTGCAATGTGCAAGGGTATAGTACCAAAAATAAGCATAAAAAACAAATTTGTTACCCAAACATGGATTCTGCACTCCGCCCAGTCCCTCACGAACCTGGCATTCCTACACCACAAGCACCCCACAGCCTAGACGATTTGCCATCATCAGAAAGTGAATCAGAAGAAAGTTCTAGTGATGAGTTTCAAGTAGGCGACTCCAGTGAACCTCAACAATTTTAATATAACATCCCACAAGGGAAAAGCTCAAAACGAAGCTTCAAAACTAAAAAAAGCAGACTTTATATGTATAGATTTATAATTGCATATAATGTAAATAAAATATTTGATGACTTAAAATTAATTAAATTTGTATAATTTTATGATTTTTTTTTCTTTTGAACATTCCCTACAGAAGTAGAGTAAGGCGGGTTTTGCCTATATTTTAATTTCCACTTTGCAGAAAATCCTTACCTGCTGGGTCGAAATGGATGGCATACTCGAATTCAGCATACCGAAATACATATAATTCACCCATTACCATTTAAAAAAAAATTAGAAATGTCAATTTGCAGACCTGTGTTATTAATGTAGAAAACAGCATTGAAAATGGCGTGATGATTAGTTACGTTTTTTTAAAATTCAATTATGAAAATATTTTTGATGAAGTAAAGTCCAATCATTGAAAACACGTTTTTAAATTCATTTCAATAAAAAAAAAATTATTTTGAACCTTCACCTTGTTTTTGGTCACAATGTCAAGGTCTAAAACAAATGTAAGAATAATAATATTATAGATGTACACATAGCTATGTGATGTAAGAATTGTTGCACGTTGGGTCCAGAGATGTGGAAATGTATTTTTGGAAACAATTAAAAGATTTTATGGGAGGAATGCAGATCCGGGCACAGTTTGGAAATTTAATAAAAAGGCACTTTCTAGATGAGAAAAGTGTGGAAAAGCAGAATAAAACAAAAATTAAGGCGCGCTCGGCAAAATTGAGGGAGATACAACCGTTCAAAGTATTTAAAATTTCACTTTACAAACTGATATTGACAGTTCTCCCGCGTCCGCCCGCCATTTTTTTTATAACCTAATACGCTAAACATGGTTTGTGATAGAAAAAAAAGTGCCCCCTTCGTAGCGCCTGCTCGCGTCACGGCAAAAAAACATCCCAGTTTTCAAGTGGTTTAGCGGCTACGCTAGGTTTGTGTAATATGGTTTGTGATTTTGGCGTACTATTAATTCTGTATTAGGTCTGGGATCCAACATAAGCAATGAAAACATGGCGAACGAACTGTCAATATCAGTTCGCGAAGTGAATTTTTAAATACTTTGAACGGTTGTATCTCCCTCAATTTTGCCGAGCGCGCCTTAATTTATTTTTTATTCATCTTCTCCACACTTTTCTCATCTAGAAAGTGCCTTTTTATTAAATTTCCAAACTGTGCCCGGATCTGCATTTCACCCGATTTTATTCCATCAAGTTGCGTAATCATAACTGGTTTTACTGGATAATTCGAGAATCAAAATTCTATGGCCCGGTATATCAGCCAGTCTGTATCCTTGCTATGTACGACATGCTCCAATTTAAGCGGGCTAAATCTACTGTTCAAGCTTCGATAAGTCGCAGAACAGTTCCTATTTTGAACGCCAAGGCGCTAGCAAATCTGACATTTACGTAAATAATATTTGAAAACTTTCCACCGAAATTTATGTAAATTGCCTAATTTTAAAAGTATTAATTATTACATTCATCGAGCAATGAGGAATGACGATGTTATTAATTGATAATCAATCAAAAATAAGCTGATAAGGGATTTTAAAAGTTTCAATGTCAGGACAGTTTGTTTTCAGAGGTTAATTATATTAATAGTGCACTGACTCTAGGAAAACTAATTAAAATTAGTGTAATCGCTTAAACACCATGCTGATTGAAGTGGGGAACTTTATCAAAAATTAACCCGCCTAAAAATAAACTGCTGATGCTTTTGAAATATCGCGATTTCCCAGTGCATATAGATGAAGATGACAGAAGAGAGCATAGATATACCACACATGTCGACAGCAGATATTTTAAGTAGGATGATTAAAATCAGAAAAATGATCTTTAAACATTCCGTACATTTTCAACGGAATCCCTCGTGTGTGGAAATACCCCATTACTTACATCTCCTGTGCAAATATGTTTTGCAGATACGAAGCCGAGTCAGAACAGCGACGATATGTTTAGTTATTTGTGTCTCTTAATTATTATAAAAATGGAGCCAACCGCAAGCAAACTACTGCATTACGCCGACAATCCTTTTGGTGTTTTTTGAAATGCACATTGTTGCACGATAAAATTTAAAAAATGGTGTAAAGACCGTATTTCAGTTTTGTAAAGGATACAGACAACAGGCGCCACATACAGGAATATCAGAGAGAAGAACAGGTAGTGGCAGGAGTCTTCCAGCATCAGCTTGGCCAGGAAGTCTCTGGAGAAGGAGACCCTCGGCAATCTCTGGTGCAGTCGGAGGGCACTGACGGCTGCATTGGACAGGAGCGCTTTGTAGTACGCATTGCTTGCATTGCTGGAGAAAAAGGAACAAACGGTTAGTAAAGGCTTTGGCAAACGACCAACTTTTCGCGACAATTTCATGCCTGCACGGTATTTCCGTATTCTCGTTAAAGAACTCATTTTAATTACTTTTTTTTTTACGTTAACTCCACACAGGAGGGCCTGAGGAAAATAATTTCATCTGAGTCATTTGAGATGGGGTGTGGAAGGTCTTTTTGAGGAGAGGAAGGAATGAAAATTGGTCTTGAAGAGACCCATGTTGTAGGAAGGAGTAAACACAGAGGCCGGAAAATCGTCCCACAGCCGAGCTACTCAAGAACGAGTTGAAGAAGCAACCCATTCTCATGCAACAAATGTCAACCGTGTACATATGTTGGGTGCGCATTTTGCTTGCTTCCCTACTATGCACCAGTGCCGAAGGGATCAATTAGGTCGAGGGTTTTTTTTCAGGTATTTTGGAGCTCCAGACCAAAATCAACCGTGGGGCGCCAAATTCAACTGTGGGGCGCACTTGCGATTTGTACGGGGTTAGCAGTTGTGTACTATTAAAGTATCTGCGGGCCCTGTACAGTATGCCTAGTTTTTGGTAGGCTAATTTAATTCCGGCTTCTATGGAGCCCCACACAGGAGGCCCTGGGGAAAACAATTTACCTCAGGGCCTATGTCATCTTTGGAGATGATGTGTGGAGAATGTTTTTAAGGAAGGTATGGACAGAAAGTTCTGGGCAGGAAAAGGTATGAACGATGCATAGGAATCTAGGGGTCAGTGTGTCCAGGAGTGTCGGAACAACCTATAAATCCATCCGTCCCAATGAGGTGCAAGACAATGGGTCGACAGATCCCAGCTGAAGAGGTCAAAAGGTCTCCCCCAAAAGTGCATTGCCTATTCTTGTCAACGAATTTCCCTGTCTTGACGGTCAGTTCTCTTGGCTAAAATATTGCCAGGCCAAATCAATTTCATTTGCCACCTACCCGTCACCAAAACTATCATAATTTCGAATGCGATTAATATCTCCACATATTATAAATTAAAGTTCTCCGCCTCGAGTGTCTGTTCGCGATAAACTCAAAAATTACTGAACAGATTTTCATCGGTTTTCACCAATAGATAGAGTGATTCATGATGAAGGTTAAGGTATATAATATGTCAAGGTTTTGTATAAATTGGTTGAAATATATCTACTTCTACATATAGTTTTACATATAGTGTTGAGTTATTGCAGAAGATCATTTTTCCAAGCAGACAGAAAACGTATTCAATAAAAAATTATTATCCATTTGAACTTGATCGACACAAAAAGTTATGCCGGTATTAATATACGTACAAAGGTCACACATAAAACAGGCTTGCCGTAGTTAACTGGTTTTATTCATGAACTTGCTGCAAATGCATAATAATATCATAATAACTGGCAGAAGGAACTAGAGACCAATATTTATGACGTCTGAGTAAATTGCTAAGCATGGAATATTATTATACACAAGTATAAAAGTGTATACAGAGTGTGATGAAAATAAATTAAGTATGTACGGTGAAATTCGCTCTATCTTAACAAACAGATAGCACTATTTAGGTTATTTTCTCTGAAGCACGGGCGTCAGTTAAGGAATGCTGTTCTTGTTCTATCAGTATTTCAATGGAAGATGCTCCGAAGAACTAACTCCATGCCCTACATTCGTATACGGTTGACATTTGTCATACGAGAACTGGTTATTTCCACGACTCATTCTTGAGTTCAACAGCTTGGCTGTGGAATGTTTTTTCAGCGTCTGTTTCTTCCCTCCTACAACATGGGTCTCCTTCCTCTCCTCAAAAAGACCCTCCACACACCACCCCCAAAGAAGTATAGGCACTGAGGGAAGTTATATTCTTCAATGTGGATTTATTTAAAAAAAAAAATTCAGTCCCTTGAAGACTGAATTTGAAGTACGCGCACACAACTTTTATCACTCTAGCTCAATTTATTTTTATCACTCTAGCTCAAGGCGTACATACTGGATCTAAATTTCGTGCTTGTATGTTTATTTATTTGTTAACCCGGCGGTACTCGCTAGGTATTTACGAACATGAACACTCGCTACCGGGTAATAAATACCACAAAGTTTAATTGCCGTTATTTTCAAAAATACGCTTGAGTTTCAATGTTTGACAATGTATTTGTTTTATTGGCACTATTGTTCATAAATAAAACTACAAATGCAAGTTTTAATGTTTATTTATTTGTATTTGAGTTTATCCTAAAAAATAATCAAAAAATTATTTTTTTCATAGTAATCTTACGAAAATCAACAATAATATTTTGTTTTCTTACAAGTTTGGCAAAATTGAGATCGGTATCGAAAATAAACTAGGTACACTCCTAAAATACTAAGAAATAATGATACCTTTATACTGTGTGAACATTGAGATAATCAACACTAAACAAACTGTTTCAAATACAGTCAAACTTGGTTATAATGAGCACGAGGGGACCGACTAAATTTGCTCCTTATACGAAAATCAACAATAATATTTTGTTTTCTTACAAGTTTGGCAAAATTGAGATCGGTATCGAAAATAAACTAGGTACACTCCTAAAAGACTAAAAAATAATGATACCTTTATACTGTGTGAACATTGAGATAATCAACATTAAACAAACTGTTTCAAATACAGTCAAACTTGGTTATAATGAGCACGAGGGGACCGACTAAATTTGCTCCTTATAGCCATTACTCCTTATATCCAAAATAGATTTTTTGAAAGTCGTCTGTACCTACCTGCCTTTACTCTAATTAAATCGCCAATATATAGGGATTGTTATTGATTTTCAACTAAAATTATACTTGTTACAACCTAGTGATGCACAACCCGATTTGTGCGATCCACATGCCAATTTTGTACAAGTATGTCCCTTGGTTATAGAGAAAAAAACCCGAAATCCCTGCTTGAGAACAATTTGTATAGGGTCTTGGTCAATTTACGCTGCTTTCCCTAAATGGAACCAAATTGGAAAACCCCCAGATAAAAAAATCAATCCCTCCCCTCCAGAAAACAAAAAATCCACTTGTAGGGCGCGGGCCATTTGATAAAAAAGCAGAGCCCCCCCCCCCCCCCCCCCCTTAAGCTAAAAAGGTTGTTCATCACTATCACAAATTCACCCCCTGTAGGTACTCGTAGCTCGGTATCTTCATAAACACTTTTATTGGTTTTTAAAACAAAATTGACGATGAGGCTCAATGCAAAAGAAGATGTAAAAAGGGAACCAATTTGAAAACTGAAAATTCGTTGGCTTTAGCAGATTTCATGACAATTTTACATAGTGCCCGATGGGTAACAATGTTTCACATAGCTGACAATCTTACACAGGTAGTGCCATAAAAATACGAATCTGTCCCTAACCCCTAACGGGATAGGAAATTCCCGCCAGCCGCCGCTGTTGCACGCTGGGCAAATGTCCCTTCATGGTCGCCACCTTTGATAGTTATACCTTCTTACTACGAGAATAATTCCCAATTATTGTTTTTTTTAAACCTATTTAACCATTTAGAAATTGTGTTGACATCCTTTTATGTATTTAGAAATTGTGTTGATAAAATTATTTGCACGTTATATCAGTCAACAATTATATGAAAATAAGTGTGAATTAAAACATCATTTGGTAATTGCTCATTATAGCCATGATCTCGCTATAGCCATGATCGTTATAACCAAGTTCGACTGTATTTTGCTAAAAACTAAACTACTTCACTCTATCATAGCAATCCTCACATATTGGGGTTGTATGCTCGCGGCATATCTTTTTGGAGCACAATTCTCAAACCAACTTCTGAATCTGAAGGTAGATGGTCAAAAACATTTTCTGAATTTGAGGGCGCGCCTGAACTATCAGCTTCCTGTTTAGTTTCACTTTCGTGTTCACTATTCTCCTCAAAATCTTCTATTTCTGACACATTTTCTTCTCCGCTGTCTTCTTCTTGAAGCAGCTCTTCTATTGTACTATCATTTTGAGGAATACTCATTTTATTACAGCTCTAAATCAAAAAACATAGTCATAAACAAATTGAAAAATAATGGAACAAGGATCGTCGCTACCGGGTATTTTTGACCCATACTCACTTTACACGTATCATTAACAAGCGCCGTGCGCGAACTGACCGCCCCGCGGGGTGAGGGCGTGGAAATTATCGGTTTGAAGGTACTTAGAATCTTGGGTTGCCAGAACGCGTAGAAAAAAAAAATACAACTAATTTTTGTACTCCGTGGTATTTTTTACCCGGTAGCGAGTATGGCCGGGTTAAAAAATGAATTAAAAAAAAATTTAAGCAATGTTTTCTGCAATTTTCTGACAACTAAATTTTGTTTATGTGATTACCGCACAAGAGTCCCAATTGCTCCCGGCGGTCTGTAGTCAATGAGACTATGGCATCCCCAATTGGGTTATGTTGTTACTTTAAAGCGATTGGGAACAGGAATGACAAGGAGAAAAGAAAGGTTGGCAAGCATCTGGCTATTCAGATCTGGCCAACAAACATGTCTAAAGGTATTTCAAGCAACGCTTCAATTCTGAATGGTGGTTTTGCACCAGGGCGATAATGAGAGTAACCATGACTCTGAAAAAAATTATTACCAACTCAATTTTTTTTACTTGAATGTCCAGGGTGAAATATCGAGAAACACCTACACATGCTAGCAGATAAAAATTAATCTACAAAAAAAGGTAATTTTTTTATATTTAACTGAGAAAAAAAACATGTATGAAGCAAGAAATCTAGTTATGTACTTTTTATACACAACGATGAATAAAAATGTTGCTATTATTTAATTGACATATCATGTTTGCGAGACAATGGCTTGACTTGAAGCATGCATCATAAGAAATTAAGATGAAGAAATCTAGTTGATAATTCAATAGTAAATACTTCTGTCGGCAATGTCGGCTTCTAATGCAGCTACGACAACTCAACTAGAACCAAAGTTTTATGAATGAATAATATAATCAGTCACGCAAGTCCGAAGTTATGCTTCAGAAAACAATTATTTTTATAGACCCAGAACCTTTCTTAGAAGGTGGCAATGGCTAAATTGGTAAAAACGCACGTCCCTGTTAGACGAGAGATTCTGGGTTCGAGTCCCAGGTGCGATCATTACCTTTTTCTATTTTCCTGTGTCTTGTTCTCTTTCATATTTTCGTTTAGATTATTAGTGTTATCTTCTTCTTCAATGATGTATTATATTGATGGGAATAACCTTCAAAAGTTATAAAAAGAGAGTTGTTCTTATAAAAAATTGAATACATATTCATTTAGACTTTTGGTCTATAGACCCAGAACCTTTCTTAGAAGGTGATAATGGTAAAACTGAATTGGTAAAAGTGCATGTCCTGGTTAGACGAGAGGTTCTGGGTTCGAGTCCCAGTTGCGACCATTATCTTTTTATATTTTTCTGTGTCTTGTTCTCTTTTGTTTAGATTATTAATGTTAACTTCTTTTTCAATAATATTTTTTTTTTTTGGATTAAAGAGCTTCATATTGTATGGATAATTTAACCCCTCCGAATTTTCGAGAATATTTGCATTTGGTGTCTCTAACAAAATGACATTTTACGAAAAAATTTTGTTATTACCGCTTCACAATTAAAGCTCTATAAATGAACATTTCTGAACGTAGCCGAATAGTAAAAACTGTTTTAGAAAGGTTACAAAATAGGCTTTCAAACTATTATATTACAAATAAATATTAGCATTTGTAAATATTAAAATTTAGAACGCAAACATTAAAAATAGGTAAAAATGACTCACGTGATGTTTTTATGTGAAAACAGTACTAAAATCACAGATTATGTAAACAACAATACTTTTTCTATTGTATATATGTGTAATAAACACTTTCATCACCTCACTTTTTTATCATTTCATATAAAAATATTTAATAAAAATTTAAAATGTGGAGCGCAGTGGAGCTGCCGGTAGCATATTTGCGCGGGTAAATATTTTTGTCAACTACACGACTGACAGCTGATTCCTGTTATGTATTTCCATAGACAACTTGATAGGGATGTGCGGCTTGATCTACTATCGACCTTTTACTTTTTGTTTAGGGATGTAACTAAAACAATAACGGAGTTAGAACGATTTCTATGGAAACACACGCGCTGACGTATAAACATGCTTATTGTACTTGACTGCTGTCGTATTTCTAACGCATATATCTGCTTACGTTGCTGACCGGTTAAAACAAAAAAAAATCAATTTGTCATCTTGTAAGATTTCATTTCAAAGCTCTGTATCTCATGATGGAAATTATATTTCACACTGAAAACAGATGTGTTGGTCTATAAATTCTACACTGAACAAGTTGAGTAAATTTAATGACGCCAGAGCTCACGGTTCGCGAGTTTTTGCTGCTTCACTTAAAGTACAAAAAGATTTTCTGTTTTATAGTTAAGAAAACAATATAATGTTTAAATACTTAGATAACTACTTGCTATTTATTTTAACCCGTCTAATCACAGGAGACCCAAGTTGTCCCAAAACATCATATGCCGTTATAATAACAGGAGACCCAGATTGTCCCAGAGCAACAGTGCATTATTAAAAGTTAGATATCTCTCTTCTTGTCATGCGAATATTTGTGATTTCTTTTATGTTAGAAACGAAATGAAATAATGCTTCTCATTGTCTCAGAATTATATGAGCTAGGGTTTTCAGATATTTTACAAACCCTATCAAAAGTGACGGTTTAATTTTTCGCCAATTTGTGACGTATCACACATTTAATTTTAAAATAAAATTGTATGAAAGTGATAAAAAGTGAGGTGACAGTTTTATTACAAATTTTATTTAGAAAAGTAATCTGTATTTTAAATTTTAAGTTTATTCTATTTTAATTACTTTAATTCGAATATTCGCAGGTATGCACTTTTTAGCCAATTTAAATTTCCAATATTAAAATTTTAATATTTAGAAACAAAAATGTTGATTTCTAATAAACACACCCGAAAGATTATTTTATCTAGATTTTAGAACAATTTTTGTTTTTGCAAAAGCGTTAAAAAAAACCAATAAATAGGAACATTTAAAATGCATGGGAAGAACCAGGAATTTTGCGCGCAAACCTTGATAGGCAAAATTTGACAGAAAATTATTTTCTTATTATTCGAAGGGTAAAATAGCTTATTGGAACGGTTAATGGTTTACGGTTAGAGAAAATAGACAGCATAATATGTATAATTAATTATAAATGTATGTTTGCAGCACACACAGAGATACTCTCAGAATCGCCCTGGTGGAAGACTACAATTAAGAAATAAAAAGTTGTTTGAAATGGCTTTAACCATACCTGAATAGCCAGGTACTTCCCCTCCTCACTATCTTCAGCCTCACAGCATACCCCAGTTGGGGATGCCATAGCCTCACTAGCTACAGACGTTTGGCAGAAGTTGGAACTCTTGTGATTACAATACTGATTCACACAAAAATAATAATAAAAATCTGGCTTCCGATGTTTAGATTATCTATCCTAATTCTTCAATACATCAAGATTTGATTGATATAAACATTTTTTAATATGATGTAAGTAAACCCATGTAAACAGTATTGTGGAAGCAATAAGGAGAGAATCCAGGAATAGATTTTCTCAGAAAATGTGTTATATATATCGCTGATAGAATCGATTATAACCTCTTCTTCTTTCTCATC
The DNA here is from genome assembly GCA_917880885.1 of Limnephilus marmoratus. NCBI lineage: Eukaryota > Metazoa > Arthropoda > Insecta > Trichoptera > Limnephilidae > Limnephilus > Limnephilus marmoratus. The sequence goes on from OU862931.1 coordinate 32,040,252, forward strand.
GATGATGTACGCAGCGGAAAGACCTTTATACACACTTCTGAACTTTATACGTCTTCCTCGTTACCATTCATATCTTAATATATATATAAATTTTTTTTTTTTTTGTTCCTGCAATGAAATTGGTGGTGATTTGTTGTGCGCAAGCCCGTGAGAGTTTCTATATATAATGGTAAGCTCTTGCGTTATGAAATTATATCCTATACCATTCATCCGTTTGCGATGAAACTTTGGCGAGTTATTGTGCACAAGCCCCTGAATATTTCTATATACACTGGTGGGCTCTGGCATTATGAAATTTGTGCATACGATTTGTTTGAAAAATGAATATATTTCAAATTGTTTGGCGGTAGGGAAGGAGGGAGGGGAGGGGAAAGAGAACGAAGGAGGGAGTTCGCGGGAGGAGTTAAGGCAGGGGGATAGGCAGGGGAGGTGGACGAGGAACGCGGGAGCATTTACCCCCCTTCGCCCCCCATTTTTGTTGGGGGGCGAAGGGGGGTAGAGAGAGGGATTGCAAAGGAGACATGGTAGCATTAGGGGATACCAGGGGCATACTTCGATAATCCATGCTTTTCACACGGCAGCTGTATATGACCTGCTCACGCGTTGGAAAATCTACTGATTTATTCTTGTACCCAACAGACGGAAAAACAATAAATATGACACATCCAAAAGCACTTCAATTAATAGAATTAAAACATAAACCCTGTTTTCTTTGAGAGACATTGCAACGCATGCCGGGTAGCGTATTTACAATCCCTAACGCGTTTGAGTCGCTTTAAATTTTCAATATCAAAATTTAAATATTTAGAAATAAAATTATTAATTTCTAATATACACATTGGAAAGATTATTTTATCTAGATTTTAGAACATTTTTTTGTTTTTGCAAAGTGATAAAAATTATCAATATAGAGGTGTATATTCAATATATGGGAATAATATTCAAATTTAAATATTTAGAAATAAAATTATTAATTTCTAATATACACATCAGAAAGATTATTTTATCTAGATTTTAGAACATTTTTTGTTTTTGCAATGTGATAAAAAATAACCAATATAGAGGTATATTTAAAATGTAAATTGTCGTTACCGCGACTGAATCGGTATAAGTTTTGTAAATACGCTGCCGGGTACTCGCTAGTTAATCAATAAAGAATACTAAACACAAAATCATAAAGTCGAAATTATATTATTACAGTCGAATTCCTCCACGCAATAAAAGTTTTATAAATAAACTAACAAATCTGTACGCTTCGGAGTTATTTAAAATAGTTTAGAATAATTAACGATGTCCGCGAACATTCGGAAACTTTAATGACTTGTAATCAATCATTCAAAAAGGATTTGCAAAATAAAACTAAAATGACCGCGCAGCTCTCTTTGAGAAGAGTTTGGCTAAACGTTAACAGTCTCTAGAGGTACATTATAATATTAACATTGAAATGGAGATGAAATTCTTAGTTCCCTTAAATACTCAGGCTAGAATTAAAAAAAATGTTCTTAGTGTTGCCCTTGTGTGGAAGAACAGCATTATATCAATTTGTGCAGATCCATTTAGAATACACGCCACATATCCACTATGTTCACAACAAAAATCGTATTAAAATCTCAACCACAGATGGCAGTAAAGGTCTAAAATGACGACCGGTAGCACAATCTTTTCGTGTGTGTTTTTGTGTTGAAAATTTATTTCAAATTCATTGAACTGTTGGTTTAATGTTGTAAGCTCAGAAAAAAAATATACAGTTTATAATCTCAAGTAAATTAATCTTTTGGTAAGAGTTTATAATATACAACATTAATTTCAATATTAATGTTCCAGTTCAGATGATATGCAGTGAATGTGCAAAATCATTTCTAAAAGAATATGTGTGCCAGTGAAACTTACTTCGGAAAAAGAAAGTGCTCCAAAACAGATGTCACAGAAATGGGTGTAAATTATAATAATAATAGAAATGAATATTCATAATAACTGCAAAGAACAAGGTTTTTTTCAATACAGAGAGATCAACAAAAATGATTAACAAATTGTCTTTACGACCTTTTTTTTTGTCTTTATGATTTCCTCCGCATTTGCCTGGTGATGAAGAGAACTATAGAAACCATATCTATGTAAAACTGCCTGCCGTTAGCTGCCATTTAGTTACTGACTAGCTGACCCAGCCACGCGTTGCTGTGGCTAACGAAACAAAACGCCATCTACTGGATGGTTACGCAACCTTTATTACCACCGCCATCTGTTAATTTGCATATAAATCAAATCCATTCCGCCCGCTTGCCATCACACCACATACCTTCGTTCACCACACACAAACCTGGACAAATTATATACCTAAACCTTCCTCATGAATTGCTCTACCTATTGGTGAAAACCGCATTAAAATCCGTTCGGTAGGTTTTGAGTTTATCGCAGACGCGACGGAGGACTTTAATTTATAATACGTATAGATAGAGATTTAACTACTATAAAGCGAAGGATAAAGAGGAAATGCGGGTGGCGTTTCGTCCGTACAATGGTATTCCCCTTTTTCCTCTCTAGATTTTGTAAAATAGAGCAAATATTTTTTAACATAAATGTAGGTATCAACCACTGGCATGTTTTCCTTTTTTTGATAAATTACTTATATGAGGAGTTAGGACCCTCCAAAAATCCTCAAATTTGTCTAGTTTGAACGCCATGAACAGAAGTTCAGAATACAAATTAATAATGTATTTTTAAAAAATCATAATCTACAGATATAGAATATTTTCTCCTAATGAAGTTGGTGAAAAAATGTTGGAGAAAACAGGGGAACACAAAACCTCGATTTTGATGATTTTATTTAGGTATAATCAGCTTGAATTGAAGTTGTCACTTTCACTCAGTAATAAAGGGGTAACAGGGACAGGGACACAAACAGTTTTGTTAAATACTTATTATTCAAATTTCTCCGAACCCGCGTTTCCTCTTAGTACGTTAACAGAGAGGATGGAACACCACACAATACTTCCTTAGCACACACGTTTTACTCCATTATAATTAACACAATGTCTCATTATATATTTCTCTATTATTCAGACTCTTGACCCGACCCGAACGAAATATTTGATTTACCTGATCATATCATATTGATATATGAATTCAGCCTTACTCATCATCGCAAAATAAGATTACACCTCGGAGCAAGACCGGGTTAGGTGAAATTGTTACTCAACATAGTGGGTTAATCGCGCGCATGCGCGTGTTTTTACCGAGTCGCTGTACGGAAGATGTAGTAGCTGTCAGAATTTAAACCACCCGATCACCAGGGTTAACTCAGTACCTCGTGCGTTGTAAGTGACGAAATGGCGAACTTTTATGAGAATCTTGACGTTTTGAACGGAGCTTTGGCAAATATTGACCGTATTCGCGGCATTCGTGCACCACGGCTACGGAAAAGGTTTAAAAAAAGGTACGATCCATTTGCGGCACTCACGGAAAGAGATTTTAGGTTTAAATATAGATTTACCAAAGTCAACGTTGTGTTGACTGATGTTGACGTATGAATAAACGTGAAGTTGGCAACACGCCGCGAAATGCTAAATTGGCCGCGTTTTTGAGCTTTGGAGCAGTGTTGCTACCGTAAAAAAATCATAACAGCTGTCGAGAAACATTATGATGATGAGTAAAGATTTTTACCCTGAGCAGTGTAGGCTTACTCCACTGTGTAGCCACCGAGACGCTACAGAGCCGTGGTACGGTTTTATGATGAGTAAGGCTGATTAAGTCTTGATATTAACACACATCTGCCTCAGGGATCTCAATTCTATTGCATTCAGTTTAATTTCATCCTTCTACGGTCAATTGCCTCACTGCTATACATTAGGATAGGTAATAAAAACTTGTCCATCATTTACATTTTAAGATTTTCACGGCCAAAAGTATTTTCGTTATTTTTTTTTGGGGTGTTACGCAAAAACAAACAACGAAAATTGTCATTCATTTTCTGAACGGTGACCAGACAACTCGGAATGAATTCAATAAATAACTCCTTTGAAAAGTCATTAAAAGTGATGAAAAAAATATATATATATAAAAGATTGGGTAAATATGTTGCGTTAGGTTATGGTCTATTTTTCAACCTCTTTTTCATAGCTTTTAATGACTTTTCAGAGGTGATAATTTGAGGTGATAATTGTCATGGAACCGCCTGAACACAGGTAGGTAAGTCCTGTATTAATTCAATCGTTTGTGTGTTCCGTTTCTATTTTCGAAAATCTGCTGCATCCATCCACTTTAATGCTAGCTCCACACTATTCGCGAAGTTCCTCGACGAAATATTCGGGAAAGTTGACCGAAGTTCGAAGTACGTCGCTACACACTCGTTCAACTTCGCGAGAAACTCATTCGCGCGGTGGTGCCGTCACGACTCGCACGTCATGGACGCTCAAGTAGCAGCTGCCGTTGCAATGTGCTCGCATATTATAACTATGTACATATTTTTACATTCATAAGTACAAAACCCAAGAAATAACAACTAACACGTACATTAGAAACACTAGATCTCATAGTCAAAATGAATTAATAAAAAAATTGAATATAAAAACTTATTTGCTTTATAATTAAAAAAAAAAATACTACATGATATATGTTATGTCTAATTCATATTAATTTCTTATGATTAAATTATGATATGTAAATGAAATCCTCAGCACGTGAAATCCCAGCGAGGATATCATTATCTCTACTTGTTATTGACGCATCTTTTTTTCTACGGTAGCTCCTGTACGTAGCAAAAAGCGAATCCTTCTTTTTCTTTAATTCGTCTACGGGTATTTCTAACATGCCCCGGTCGCAAGAGCAACAGAATTTGCTCCTGCGACCACTGTATTCCACTCATAATCGTGCCGTGTGACAATACTAATAAAAAATAATTACTAGCGCGCACGTGTATTCACGACGATGTATTGAAGCGAACTGAAGTTAACTGAGTAGTGTAGAGAGGCACTTCGTGCAACCTCGAGTCCTTTGACTCGGGCGCAAAAACCGACAAAAACTGGAGGTCGCCCGAGGCGAGCCAAGGTTGGACGAAGTAAGACGAAGTGCCTCTCCGCACTATCGTATTCGGCTAACCTCGTTCAACTTCGCGAATAGTGTGGAGCTAGAGTAATATTCAAGCAAACCTAACTATGGTTTGGAGAAGATTATTTTTCAAATGTGGAATCGTCGTGTTTATTTGAATTTTCATTATTTGAATCTTATTATTAGTTTTCATTTATTAATTAAGAGAAAATTAGAAACATGCTTATTTGGACACGAGGTCTACTGTTCACAGAATTACTAGTATAATCTCCAATGAAGTTAAAAATAAGAAAATTCAAGATTGATTTAACAGTTAAACAATTATCTTTGAATACTAAAGATGTAAGTCTTTAATTATGGTTCATATCTAATCTTATAGCCACATGTAGATAATAATATCTGATTTTGTTCAATTTAACGCCAGAGACCATCAAAGCATGTTTCACAAAAACATTAAAAAGGAAGCAATGAAAAACACGTTTGGTAAACAAATATCATTTGAAAGATAAGAGGAATAATGATTTGATTACCTTAAAATAACTAACTAACCATCGTGCCGTTTCCCGCAGGAGTAGGCAGAGGATGGACCGCCAAACATCTCTATCTTGGCACACACTCCTTGCCTCGTTCACATTCATACATCATCTCATACATGCTCTTATAATATTCTGACTCTTGACACGGCCCGACTCAAGTGTCTGATTCACTTGGTCGTGGCATGTCTGCCTCGGGCGTCCCCAACTTCTTCTACCATTCACATTTGCATCATATATTTTCCTTACAATCTTTCCTTATTACATTAGCCTTGCATTCTTTGTGGATCTCCACATTTCTCACACGATCGTACACGGTTTTACCACACATATGCCTCAGGGATCTCAATTTCTACAGCATTCAGTCTACTTTCATACCTCACTGCCGTATATCAGGGTAGGTACCAGCACTCCATTGTGGACAGTTAACTACGCTTCTTTGGGCAGTTTTTGTTGGTGCCTATGGCGTTCAGTCCTCCATTTGGAGTTACCTATATTTACCCTTCTTTCAGCCTTCCCATCTCTCGTAAACATACTTCCCAAATACACAAACTCATCCCCCTGCTCCAAGTATTCATCATTCACAACTATGTTACACATTGTTTTCGTACTCTCTCTTTCAAATTAAATAAATTGGCAAACAAAAGAGCAAACTTCTATTTTTAAACTATGGCGTTTCTCAAGGAAGTGTACTGGGACCGATTCTGTTCATTATCTACATCAACGATTTAACTAACCTTACCATTAAAGGAAACATAATCAGTTTTGCTGATGATACTGTTTTATTATTTCAAGAAGAAAATTGGACGGATACATTTAATGAGGCTGAAAAAGGCCATAGTGCACTTCAAAATTGGCTGAAAATCAACTTGCTTACCCTTAATATAAGCAAAACAAAATATATAACATTTTCAATGAACTCAAGGGGCCAACCAATAAAATCACTAGAACTAAAATTACATGAAAGCCATGGAAATAATACACAATGTTACTGCCTTGTTATCGAAAAAACACAAAACATTAAATATCTCAGAGTAATAATTGACGAAAATCTTAGATGGGACCTACACATCAAAGGTATTACGGAAAAACTCACAAGCCTTATATATTTCTTTAAAAATCTAAGAAACGTGTTAAATAAAAAGGATATGAAAAAGGTCTACTATGCGTTATGTCATTCTCGAATTAAATATGGAATCATAGGATGGGGATCTGCTGCACATACGTACCTACACAGCCTGAATACGATTCAAAAAGGAATCATAAAGACCATATTGAAAGTACCAATTAGGGGAGGAATGCAGATCCGGGCACAGTTTGGAAATTTAATAAAAAGGCACTTTCTAGATGAGAAAAGTGTGGAAAAGCTGAATAAAACAAAAATTAAGGCGCGCTCGGCAAAATTGAGGGAGATACAACCGTTCAAAGTATTTAAAATTTCACTTTACAAACTGATATTGACAGTCCGCCCGCCATTTTTTTTATAACCTAATACGCTAAACATGGTTTGTGATACAAAAAAGTACCCCTTTATAACGCCTGCTCACGTCACGGCAAGAAAAACATCCCAGTTTTCAAGTGGTTTAGCGGCTACGCTAGGTTTGTGTAACATGGTTTGTGATTCTGGCGTACTATTAATTCTGTATTAGGTCTAGGATCCAACATACCTAAGCAGTGAAAACATGGCGAACGAACAACGAACTGTCAATATCAGTTCGCGAAGTGAATTTTTAAATACTTTGAACGGTTGTATCTCCCTCAATTTTGCCGAGCGCGCCTTAATTTATTTTTTATTCATCTTCTCCACACTTTTCTCATCTAGAAAGTGCCTTTTTATTAAATTTCCAAACTGTGCCCGGATCTGCATTTCACCCCCAATTAGAATGCCTTCAATTGAAATTTTCAATAACTTTGACGTACCAAATGTACAGCAAATATATGCCAAAAATAAATTATTGAAGCTCTTCAAAAATAATGAATCCTCTACTAGACCGTGTATGCATAACACCAGATCGAATAAAAAAGATATAAAAAATATTCCAAGTTATAAAACCACATTTGGACAAAGAAACTATACATACTTTGCAACAAAACTCCAAAACATCCTTCCCCAAGACATAAAACTAATAAAAAATTCAATTGAATACAAATCAAGAATAAAAATATGGCTTAAAGAGGTCAATGAGAAAACCCTAGCGAAGATGCTAAAAACGACGTAGAAGACAAATGAACTATATTTAAATAACATTAGTCCGCCTCGGCACAGGACCCCCTAGTGAGGAGGACTAAGAAATACAATACTTTATACTTAATTTCACCATTACATTTTGTATGTAAAATTTTTGGTAAATATCGGTTCGGACTGGCCACACTTATTACGAATAATTTTTAGTTTAGATTCGCCTTAATTACTATAAAAGGAAACTTTTTGGCTTTGGGGCGGCGGAAAATAATGCATTTTAATTTTCAATTGCATAAAACCAAAATTCACTTCGCGAACCGACCCAGCGAAAATCCTAAAAAAAATTATTTGTAATAAGCGTGGCCAGTCCGAACCGATAATTACCAAAATTTTTATATAGTCGCTAAAAAAAAAAAAAAAATACCACGACTTAAAATATGCATGGGCAAATATTTAATATGTGTGAAATAAGTATTATATTGAACAATGTGTCTAACCCGTGCATGTGGATCAATATTATAGAGCCTTGTGGCAAATACGTGGGGATTAAGATAAAACAAATAGTATAGCGAGTTGCTTATATTTTTTGGTTAGATATAATCACCAAAAACCAGATTAGAAACTTTTTCACGTGAATAGTTACAGGTACAGTATGTGAGATATAAAATATTTGATCTTCAGATAAAATAATTACTTAAGTATGATAGGTTAAGTTAAAAAATTGTAATTTTGTGGTAAGCATTTCATTTCATTAAGTTTTGGATCCTCTTTCGTTTATAACGATACTAACTCTTTTAAATAATACGTTATGCAAAAATAAAGGTTTAATTTTTCGATTTACGTTGACAATAAATTATTACTGAAACTTTCAAACTCTTGTAAAATGTCACTTTTCATACTTAGATAGAAATGAATTTTCTATAACACAGAAATACATGAAACGAAAACATGACATTCTTATAGATTTTATAACCCTGTATAACAAAATAAAAATGACTAAGTAATTTCAAATGATAGACGAGTAACTTGTGAAGTAAACACTTTATTAACACCTAATCCATTATAGCAAGTAAAGTTTTATTGATTTGATAGTTCTGTCATCAAGTACTCTACTTTAATCCGAATTGAACTTTGCGCCGAGTGGTTGAATAAAGCTAATGTACCTGCAGCCTTTGCAAACAAGAAAACAGGTTTTGTGCCCAATTAAGCACGCAATGAAAGTGTGCTACTTACTTGAAAATGGGGATCAAGTATCCAATACAGAACACAAGGGTGAGCACCCTGGTCACCCATAGGGCCACGTCAAGTTTATTCGCGATAACATGGCTCTTCAAAGCCTCGAAACCTTTGGGCTGTTGCTGCTCCGAATTCTCTCCATTTGTTGAATTATCGTCAGTCATCTTTGATCTAAAAAAACGCACTGATTCTTAATAAACAATTTCAGTATTTCACTACTAACGGTACAAGAACATCACCCAAATCACGAACAAGATAGAAGATATTACTGTTTTAAAAAGTGCACAATTTGGATGATTTGAATTTGCGCAATTTATTTATAGTATCACAATTTTAAACGAGGAGTTAAGATTTAAAAAACGCGTTTTTTTATTACTTATCACTTACAATTTATAGGTCTGATCACGTAAAATAAAACGAGCGTTGTAAATTTGACACTTTCTGCTTCAGAGGAATGCTGAAGTTCCCACCTGTGCAACCAACCTGCATACGTCATGCAATATAACCACAGAAATGAATAGATTTAGACGTACTTTCCGCTTTCTGCAAAATAATCTTCTTCTTTAAAAAAATATGATACGACACATGGACATGACACATATCCGTGTGCGAATTCAACGCATATTATGCTCTACACGCGATCCGATTTAAAGCACTGTCTGCAGGGCTGCATGCAGAGCGTAAATAATATACCAAACCACCCACATGCAGTCTCTGCGAATCGGATTGTTAGTAGGCACAACCGCCAGCCAAAGTATTATTAGTCTCCCGCAGGACCATCGGAAATTTCCCATTCTATCTGAAGCAAGACCGACGCGTTTCAGCCCCGATTACATTGAGCGAGTTTACAAGCTATGAGACGGTGAGTTTTAAAGCAGGTGAATCGGCGAGTGAGATTGTCATGATGACAAACAAAACTTATCACTCGCTCAGTAGTGAACTAGCTAGTGAGTTGAAACCACGTGTTGCTATATTTTCTGGGTGTTCTAGCATTCAAAATGAAGTGGAACATAAATGATATCCGTTTTGCTTTTCTCCTTTTTGATAACATGAGCTAAAAATAACGATTCCCGCGTGAACTAATTCTGTCGATATTTTGTAGAAAACTGAGTTAAAATATCGATTCCCGCGTGAACTAATTCTGTCGACATTTGTAGAAAACTGAGCTCGCAGCTAGCGCCACACGTTAGCGAGGGGAAAAGGGGAACTCGGAAGGGTGCGGGGGGAGGGGGAGGAAGGGAAACTCGGGAGGAACCTGTTATAAAATCATGCTCGAAAAGGAAGAAAAACTTTGAGCAGAAATTTTCGATCTCTACAAGGACCTTAAATTGTTATGGAATACTTCCCACAAAGATTATTTGCGACGAGATACCCGTTTAATTATAAGCAGGTAAATAAGTAATTCATTTTTGCTGTTAAAAAAATGTCTATTGAAAGCATTTCGCATACTCATTTCGAATGGCACGTTTGCGCACAGCGCGAGTGCTACGAATACTTGTTCACAACTCAAAAGCAATCACCTCATTGCAAATCGGATGGCCTGGAGGCAACCTCCAATTTGAAGGACTTCTTGCAGCTCTGCAAGCAGTACTTTAAATTGGATGGTGTACAGAGCCTTTTATGCAGCAGCTTGACTTCACCAAAACCTTTTTAGGGGATTGTCTATGACAGCTGTCACGAACGGTCGTTTTTTGAGTGTCTCTTCACCACATAAAACAAACCAAAACATACATATTAGTTATTTTAACCCATTTAGTGCTTAAATTCTTGTGTAATTTAGTTTGTGTGTCTGTATCTGTGTTAATTCTTAAATATTGTGTTGTTTTTATCTGTTTGTCGGTAAGTCTTGTTAAATATTAGATGTAGGTAGGTTTAAAAATATTAATATAGAGATGGAACGGGCTAAACCTCCCGATCCCCCGGACGAAATTAACGATGGCTCTTCATCAGACTCCTCGGTGGGCTCAATGGAAACGGTTGCCACCGATATTCCAGAACCCTCAGACTTCATTACAATAACAACTAAAAAAAGGAAAAATTTAAAGCTTGTGCGAAATTCCAGTACAGATTCCGAAAAAGTACCCCACAAAATTCCTGCCCTTGATAAAAATAAAAGCTATGTAGACAATGGTATTCTTTCGCCCAATCAGCAGACCCCTTCTATCCAGCCACTCAACTCGCCGATCCCAACGCCCACCGCTAGACCAACTACTCCTGTACCCAAACCGCCACCAGCCCCTACACCCTCACGAATTTACAACAATTTAGACAGGCCACCATACATTACACATGTCACTAAAATCTCAAAGGAAGGAGGTCCAACAACATTGTATGACATTGACTTTGGTCACTTTCTCCACAAAAATAAAATCAGTCCTGTCTGGAATGGAGTTAAGTCGGTTGGTCGTAACCGTCTTTCCGTCGAGTTTAAGACAGCGGCTGAAGCCAATAATTTTGTTAAATCTGCGGTTGCCAAGGAAAACTCCTATAACGTCTTCATTCCTTCTTACCAGGTTACTAAACTTGGAGTCACTAAGGGGATTCCTCCACACTGGACGACAGAGGACATCTTGGAGAACATTAAGGTTCCCCAGGGTTACGGAAAGGTCATTAAAGCTCGCAGACTAAATTATCGTTTTAACACTGGAAACGCCATAGAATGGAGACCCTCTCAGTCTGTTGTCCTCACATTCGACTCCAAAGATCTCCCTCAAAATGTCACCATGTTCCACGTCTCCCTACCGGTTGATCTCTACGTGTTTCCAACTGTTCAGTGCTACAAGTGCTGTAGGTTTGGACATACGAAGACCCTCTGCAAATCAGAACCTCGATGCTATAAGTGCACTTCGTCTCATAGTGGCGATAGCTGTAATACAACGGAGGAAAATTATAAGTGCTTAAACTGCTCAGGAAACCACTTGTCGACCAGCAAAATTTGCCCCGAAATGTCAAGGCAGCGCAACATCAAACATACAATGGCTGTAAAGAACATTTCGTATGCGGAAGCATCCAAAATGTTCAATAAGGCTGTCATTTCTTATGCTGAAACTGCATCCAAAAATATTTCCTCCCCTCATCAATCTTCTTCTTCATCAACGAAGAAAACAGTTTTAAAGTTCAGTAAACCCCGAGTTCTCCCAAAAAAGAATGCCACTAGTCACGAATCCTTGTTATGGTTCCCCAATGGACAGCTCCCTCCCAACTCGGATAAAACAATACTCAAGTCACCTGTTAACGCAGACCCACATAACATTAACGATCTTAATTCTACACTTATCACCTCATTTTTACACATCCTTCAGACTTTAAATAAAAACAATATACAAATACCGTCCCACGTTGCCAAACAGATTGCACAGATTATAAATACCTCTAGAAATGGCCCCTCTGATGAGGATTCTTCAGTGGAATTGCCATAGTCTCCGAAACAAATCAGTAGACATCTTACACACATTAAACTCACTCTCCATTGCAGTGGCTGCCGTCTCTGAGACGTGGCTTGAACCGGACTCTCATTTCAGAGTTCGAGGATTCCACTGTCTTCGTGACGACCGCCAAGATGGGAAGGGTGGCTCCGCTCTTCTCATTAAAACATCCCTACCCTTTTCCCCAGTAGATGTTAAGCCAGCCGGTTGCCCTTTTCAGGTGACGGCCGCAAAGGTTTTTGGCACTACAATCCTTTCCCTGTATATATCCCCTTCTAATAAACCCTCTAAATCAATTCTTCAAGCAATGCTTTCTAAGATCGAACCTCCTTTCCTTGTTCTGGGAGACTTTAATGCTCACCACGGATTATGGGGCTCTGTGTCTTGCGACAGATTGGGAAGAAACATTGTTGACCTTCTTGACGATCTTGATCTTTGCATTATGAATGACGGTTCCCCTACCCGAGTTCAGGTACCAGGTCAACGACCCAGCGTGGTCGACCTTACCATTTGCAACTCTAACATAGCCGGATCCTTGTTCTGGAAAGTTCTGGAAGACCCGCACGGGAGTGATCACTACCCAATCCTCATTGAATCCTCCAACATGCTCCATCCCAACAAGGTTTTCACGTTTCGTAATCGTAAACCGAGATTTGTAACCTCGAAGGCCAACTGGACTGATTTTTCAAAGCTCATAAAGCTCTCCATGCTTAGTCTGCCCTCTCCGACTAAAGATAATGTCACGGAATGTTACGAGTTGCTAGTTTCATCAATCATCGCGGCTGCAGAGACGTGCATTCCTATCAAATTACCTGGCAATAAAGGAAAACCTCCCCCAGCCCCGTGGTGGGATAATGAATGTGCAGACGCAATAAATTCCAGGAAGAGGTATGCTAAAATATATTCTTTGAACATGACCCTTGAGAATTTCCTGAACTTCAAAAAGATTGAAGCTAAGACCAAGCGATTGCTCAAAAATAAAAAAAGGCAAGGATGGAAAAACTTTTGTTCTTCCTTATCTCCCGATACCCCACTCTCAGCTGTTTGGAATTCAATCCGCCGATTCAGAGGTTCTTACGTCCCACCCGTAGCTCATCCTCTCTCTTCAGAGTGGGTGAAGGAATTTGCCGATAAATTAGCTCCTCCGACTGCGAGTAACTGGAATGAAACGGAATTCACATACTCGTTTCGTACTCGGGGGTGGATAGACTCACACTTCAATTTATTTGAACTAAGAGAGGTTTTAAACGACCTTAGAGACTCAGCTCCCGGCGAAGATGGTATTCCGTATAGCCTCATTAAAAACTGTGATGTTGCTACACATAATTATTTTCTTACACTTTTAAATTTGATGTTTGACTCAGGTAAAATTCCAACCTCCTGGAAAACCCAATTAATTATCCCCATTCTTAAACCCCAAAAGGACCCCAGTTCTGGTCTTTCGTACAGACCCATTGCTCTTTCTTCTTCTTTAGTTAAAATTGCAGAACATTTAATAAAAAGACGACTAGACTGGTATGTTGAAAGTGAGAAAATTCTTCCCAGCTCACAGTTTGGATTTCGAAAAACAAAAAGTACAACTGAAAGCATTTCAATTCTCACTTCTGATATACAGATGGTCCTAGCTGAAAATAATATTCTTGTCGGTGTTTGCGTAGATATTACCGGAGCTTTTGACAATGTTTTATTAAACGTTCTACAGAGAAAATTATTACAAATCGGCATCCCCCGTAAGCTTGCTAGTTTCATAATCAACCTTCTTCTTACCAGAAAAATTCAAATCCAGGTTCTGAATTCCCCTTCCCTGTTGAGAACGGTGAACAAGGGTTTGCCTCAGGGATCCGTTCTTAGTCCTATCCTTTTTAATATTTACACCTCTGACCTGCATCAGAGTATCCATCCATCATGTAAAATTCTTCAGTATGCAGATGATTTTTTTATCTATATATCAGGACGAATTATTGCTTTTCTGGAGGAAATGATCAACCTTAGCATGAAAAATCTTTGCATTTTTCTAACAAATCACGGCCTGGAAATTTCTCCAACCAAAAGCAATGTTATCGTTTTCTCTAGGAAACGTGTTGCCCCGTGCATTTCAATCCGAATCGATAACATAATTCTCCCCGTCCAGGTTCAGATAAAATTTCTGGGTGTTATACTAGACTCTAAGCTAACGTGGAACTCTTACGTAAATCTTATTATTAACAAAAAAAGTCAAGCTGGCCTTAACGCCCTGCGCGCCGTGTCAAGGGTCTGGTGGGGAAGCCATCCATGCTCGCAAAAATTGTTTTATAATGCATATGTTAGAAGCCATTTGGATTACGCGTCATTCCTCATTGAGCCCACTTCTAAAAAAAACCTTACAAGGTTAGACCGTATCCAATCTCAAAGCCTAAGATTAATTATCGGAGCCATGCGATCTTCCCCAATTAACGCTTTGCAGGTGGAGGCTGTTGACCCTCCTCTCCATTTCAGAAGACAGTTCTTGGCAGACAAGTTCTTATTTAAATGTTTCAGACTGTCTAATCACCCACTGATGGACAAAATTGCTGCTCTCTCTGCTCAAGTTAGATCACTTCCATATTGGAGGAACAAAACAATCCCACTTCTCGTCAAAAGCCTCCATACTTACAATGCATATAAACCCATTTTAAATCCCCATGACAGACTTCCATTATATATAAATTCCTTTCAAATTCATTCGCTCAAACCTAATATTATTTTTTCACTTGGCTTTCCTGGCAACCACGAAGCTCCAAGTAAATTTATCCACATTTTAAACTCGAAATGGAGCGGCTGGAAAACTATTTATACAGATGGTTCTAAATCTCCCTTATCTAGCCATGTGGGAGCGGCGTTCCACTGCCCAAGAGACCAAATCAGTAAAAAAATAAAACTTCATAAAGAAGCCTCAATTTTCACAGCTGAATGCATAGCTATTTTAGAATCCTTAAAATACATTGAAAGTATTCAAATTGGTAAATTTTTAATTCTCTCCGATTCCCTGAGTGCACTTCAAAAATTAAACTCCTCCCCTTTCCACTACCCTGAAGATGATTTGTGTATTGGAATCCGCACTTTTTTACATAAGTTAACTATCTCTGGCAGAGAGATTGCGTTGGCTTGGATACCTAGCCACTGCGGTATCCCTGGTAATGAAAAGGCCGATTTATTGGCGAAAGATGCCATCGATTCCGGAGAGTTTTTGTACAATTTCTTAAACCCCGCCGATCTTCTAATCAAACTGAAAGAAAACATGATCTCCACATGGCAGAATCAATGGAATGAGTCGAGTAAAACAAAGGGTAATCATTTTTACAAATTACAGCCCACGATTTCTTCAAAACCGTGGTTTTCCGGGCTCTCTTTGAACAAATTTTCAACTTCTTCCATTTGCCGTATGCGAATAGGACATTGCTGCCACAATGTTCACCTGACAAGAATTCAGGTTAAGAATTCTGCCATGTGTGAGTGTCGTCTTGAAGAGGAGGACCTCAACCATATATTTTTCAGTTGCCCTATAAATAATAATTATAAAAATTTCATCCCTGATCTGATCAATACAGGTATATTGCCCCCCTACGACATGGCATTTTTGTTATCCTCTATTGACAAACGTGTATATAAAATCATTTCTTATTTTATTAAAGTTAATGGCATCAACTTGTAAATTTACCTACCGAAACCGAACTATTCATACATGTATGTATATGTATGTATGTATGTATGTGTATAAATGTGTGTGTATATATATATATGTGTGTGTATATATAATATATATTTTTTTATAATTATTTATTAGTATTTAGTGTGTTTAGTGAATTGTATATTATATATTTATATTATATACTTGTAATTCTCTTGTAAATAAATACTAACATACACAAACACAAAAACTCGCACACTCTCTACTTGACACTGGCTAGAACACTCCATTGGGGTGAAAAGCCATTTAATAAAAAGAAGAAGAAGAAAACCTTTTTAGTCTATGGTCTATTGTTGTCTATCGGAGATTGCTTTATTTACGGTCCATCGTCTATGACAGTCTATGACTTGTTTGGCGTGTTTTGCGATTTTGCGACTGTCAACGAAAAACGAAAACTAGCGTCATCTAAAGATTGTTCTTTTTCATTAGTACGTAACGTATTGCATTTTGCAAATATTTAGCCATTTCTTAACGTTAAAATCCCTAGTTTATTGTATCTACAGATTTACCTTCCGATTTCTGGATTATCCGGTTTCTACAATGAAAACACAATTCTGTCCCCAGACTAATACGTTCTTCTTTTAGACACATCCAGAGCATTATTCTTAAATTTGAAGTTATTTAGTGGTGGTGCTATTGTAATTTAGATATTTGTTGCTCAAAGTTGTTTTACCTTTTATTTATTTCTTGTTATTTTTGTCTGTCTCATTCAACATTGAATATTTCAGATCTCCTGAGGGACAAAATCTTCAGTCATGGCTCTCCCCAGCAATTATAAGCAGATTGCCATGTCGATGCCGAGTCCTCAAAACACCACACGTTCGTATAAGAATCATGTCGCCACGGTTCATTAATAAAATTATAATAATTTTACAAAATCGTTAGATCCCCAAAGTTATGTTGCTAAGATTAGATGTTTCCATGAGAAGTCCACTTGACAGCACTTAGTATCTGGTCGTTGGGTAGTTATTCCCTTAACCATCGCACTTTCAGGCATACATTACGGAAATTACACTTATTTCCAAATATTACTACAAGAAGCGGGTGAAATGCAGCTCCTGCCACAGTTTGGAAATTTAATAAAAAGGCACTTTCTATATAAGAAAAGTGTGGAGAAGCTGAATAAAAAAAAAATTAAGGCGCGCTCGGCAAAATTGAGGGAGATACAGCCGTTTAAAGTATAAATAAAATTTCACTTCGTAAACCGATACTATGACACTCCGCCCGCCATTTTATCACTGTTATGTTGGTATCCCAGACCTACAAACAGGAGCCAGATACGATTGTAGCCGACTTCGTGGGATATATAACAAGGTGCGTAATTATGAAAAACAGAATTAATAATATAATGTAAACGAACCTCTAATCAGGTACTGGAATGGAGACAAACCATTCAAATCCTGGGATGTTTTTTAAAATAAAGATAAGGCAAGCCCGCTACACAAACCCTGCGTAGCCAAGCAAACCATTCAAAAACGTAGGCTGTTTTTTAAAGTAAAGATAACATACACAAGCCCGCTACACAAACCCTGCGTAGCTAAACAAACCATTCAAAAATGTAGGCTGTTTTTTAAAGTAAAGATAACATACACAAGCCCGCTACACAAACCCTGCGTAGCCAAACAAACCATTCAAAAACGTAGGCTGTTTTTTAAAGTAAAGATAACATACACAAGCCCGCTACACAAACCCTGCGTAGCCAAACAAACCATTCAAAAACGTAGGCTGTTTTTTAAAGTAAAGATAACATACCCAAGCCCGCTAGACAAATTTCATAATAACGCGCCTCATCAGTTATCCCACGAATACACGGCTACAATCGTATTTAGCTTGTCTTTGTATCAGGGATATCAACAGTGACGAAATGCCCGCCGGCGCCCGCCGGGTTGTCATAGTGTCGGTTATTCAAATTTTGTTTTCTATTGCTTTCCGCACTTTTTTTCATCTTCCAGATTAAAAGTTCTCAACTTAAAACTCGATGAAAACATGGTTTTTTGCAAAAAACAAACTGTAGCAGGATCTGCATTCCTCCCCAAGAAGCAACTATTTACACACACAAAATAGTTTACTATGTTCTTAGCAGTGGCGGCTCGTGACTTTTGGTGTGCTAGGATGCTAATATTAAAAAAATGGCATCATGGATGTTGTCGTAGGCGAAAAATTGTTATGGGCAGAACGCATAACTGCTCTACAATATGTCCCCAGGCCAGCTCACGGTAGAGACAAAAGTACCCTCTATCTCAGAGGGCAGGTCGCACAAATGCGTCGGGATCTCTCTCTCTCTCTCCTTCTCTCTCCCACAATCGTCTGGGAATACTCACTGGGGAAGGGCTCCTGCCGAGGCAGATTGACAACAGGATGTAATTAATAGACTCATGTATTGTAAATTCAAACACAGTACAAGGGTTATTACAGCACAATTCAATTCAAGAGATGCATGTTACACAAACCTAGCTATCGAGTTTATATCTCATGATCCCTGTCAACGAAACTTTCTGAGTGGTGGCTTTACGCGAGAGTTCAAACAGTCTATCGTTACGGACACATTAAAGAGGGTAAATCAGAGGACAGCTTACATGGTGATTGAAGAATCCTTCGGCTCTCGGGTTCAGCAGGGCTCATCCCGAGTCTAGGACAGGTCCCGAAGTTCACAGGCATGGTAGAACACCAGCGCTAACACTCGTATGTACTTTAATTACATCGCAGATGTTACTGCGTTTAATTTGATCGGGCTAGTTAGCCGCGAACTGTATAGTTCGCGGAGGAGTGTCACGTGCGCCCGAGACGGCTTGTACTACTCGACTGGTGGCGGCGCGGCGGAGCGTGCCGGAATGCCGAGGGGAGAGGAGGTAGGTAACAGGAAACAGCGGGGAGCAACGAGTTGTTGCCCGCAGCGGTTTGTTTTTAGGGACTCGCGTTGGCGCTCCCTGTTGCTCTAAAAACGTACCATAACACTTCCCCCCGCGCTTGGAAAAAAAGCGACGTGGCAATGGAGCTGTAGGGAAAAAAAATCCTCTTATGCTTCCATCGGGGTTTTGAGAGATTCGTTGCTTGAGAGATTGCCTAGCTAGAACATACAGTTTATGCTATAGTTTAGGTCACAATGTTTGTAGGGAATGGATGGGGGTACATGGAATGTTTGGAAAAGACAGCTTTGGGGAGAGTACATGGTGTAAAACAACATACAAGGTTATGCAATTGAAAATAACAATACACATGGTTATGCAATTGAAAATAACAATACACATGGTTATGCAATTGAAAATAATGACAATACACATGGTTATGCAATTGAAAATAACAATACACATGGTTATGCAATTGAAAATAATGACAATACATTTGTACAAGAGAAGAGAAAAGGTGTGATTCTAAAGTTTTCATTGGTCTGGGAGCTAAGTTTGCGAAGCGTGGATTTGTTTGGTTTCGGAGAATTTCGAAGAAAAGGACGTGGTTTCACAGATTCTAAGGATTACAATATCACTGTAATCAGACCCATTTGAGATAACACTCAAGAGTACACTTGGGCCTTAGAAAACACTTGGTTTGGTCGAAAACGTTGAAGTTCACGAAGTGGAGACTGTGGTTGCTGTGCCGCGACTATGGTTACAGAGGCCATTGAAGAGAAGAATCCAGTATCTGCAGACATGCCAGTACGAATCCTAAGTGTTATTATGGTAAACACGGATCGTATATAATGGTTATTGAAGCATAGTGTAGCTCAAGATAACTTGTATTGGTACGCATTCAGCGAATACTGGTGGGTCAAGGTAATGATGGTTTACACATGACGATATATGCGTCACTGCATGACAGAGCAAGGGACGGCAAGGTTGGCATTGATAGCAAGAGTAAGAACAAACCTAGGAGCTAGCGTGCTCAGAAGGTAGTTTAGAGTGTCATAATGTATAGTGGGACAACTCGGCTTGCTGTGGCACGACAAGACAACATACATATGCGGTATGGTCTGTGTTTTTAGGAACAAATGCGTAGAAAATGGCAGCAGGAGGGACCTTGTAACCACAGCGCGTGCTGTCAGGAAGTGAAGCTCAGCTTGGCTGTTGATGATGACATCCGCCTGGGCTTCTTTTTAAATCCGGGAGAAATTATTATTAGAGCAAAATTCTTGAAGTTTACCTGCCTAGGGACCAATGAAGAAAAGGTTTGGAGAGAAACAAAATGTGTCCAGAAAATGAAATAAACGAAATTTAGCCACCGACTCAGAGAGTGACGAAGAGAGATTCCTAACTAAATTGTGATTACATGAACATTTTCCTTTTTCAGGAAGACTTGGCGTTTGCCGAGTGACAATATGTCTTGGTTAAAAAACAACCGGCCCTCTATGGCCTATGTTAACATAAGATGGTAACATTTTCGTAGAATTTCAAAGAACAAGACAAAGAATCGTGAACTAGTCACGGCAGAGGGAAACCAATTCATGAATAAAGGTTGTCAAAAAGAGACAGACGTTACGCCAAGTGCATATCGTACATATCCAACATTCATGAATGTGTTTCGTAGAATTGAGAAAGAGAAAAAAGGTGAGACATATGCAGAGATTGAGGGGGAAAACCTGTAGATAACCGGACAGTTACCTATTCGAACTCCAAGTGAGGGCGAAATATGGTCAACGACAGATTTTTCACTTCATAACATACGTCTGAGAACATGGGGGAATGGGGGAGGAGGGGAGGAGGGAGACGAGTTACGAAATTTGCTAGAGACTGGACTAATTTCCAATTCAAACTCTATGTGAAGATGAAACATAATCAACCAGCAGATTTCCTGACTCTTTACATTTATTAAAGGAGGAGAGATTTGAATACACATTATAACAAAGAGGCTAATCTTTCGCGTGTATTGGGCAAAAGATTAGGGGTCATTTTAAAACTTCTACATGATTGTGAGAAAAGACAGACCCTTGCTCCAATTTCACAAACCTGGGGGTTTTCTTATTCGTTCTCCAGACAACGAGTTAGGTGGTTTTGTGCTCAATCGATTAACTCCCACAGCACTATGCCCCATAATTGACAGTGAAGCTGAAAACTAGTCCTTTTGGGATAGTAGATATTCCTGGGCTTCTTTCCTTTTGCAAAGAAGTAAAAAAACAGGAAGTCCACGGGCATCGGCGTTGAATGACAACAAAAGGGTTGTGGACTACATTTCGTAGATCGCACACAAAAGGGTTTGATATTATTTCGTTCGCACGACTCATGGTAAGTGTTTTAACGTCTCCACGTATAGTGTACAAAATATGTAAGTACATACAAGATACAACTCAATTATAGACAGAAGTCGAAGAGTTTATACAAAGCATCTTAAAGAGGATGGCAAAGCCGATATTATGTCGTTCACACGAATCACGGTAAGTGTTTTAACGTCTCCACGTGTAGTGTACGGAATGAACGATTTACAACAAATTTGCCCAGTATTGAAAGACAGTAGCCCAATTACGTTCGAAAATGTGGGTCCCCATTCAATACAGACGGCGGATTAAGCGGTTCTCATGCCAAAAGACACACGACCAAAATAGAATATACAAAACGGTACTCATGACAAATATGTCACACGACCCACTCAATAACGTTTAGCTATGAGCAAAAGTGATTATGACGAACTTCTCGTATTGTGGCAGGTATTTTAAGGATCCCTCCTATAATGTAACAGGGTTACGTTTAAATACAACACAATAAACGTTAACAATGCTTGTTTTAACACAGTATATGAAGATTTGTTAGATTAACTAACTCCGTAGCCCAGGAGCGTACGATAGAATAACAAGGAGGTAAACAATTTAATGTCACTTCATATGTTATAAAGGCGGGGTGATGACAGAGTACATTTCTGTTTACACCATGTGACAAACAAAGGCAGACCTATATGGTTTTACATACTGTCTGTTGTAGCAACTTCAGTGGGAACAAACAAAAGGGACCAATAGTGGTTTTACATACCCTTTGTGCAGTTACAACATACCGGGTTATGTGCAATTTAGGTTGCAAACAAGAGTTGAATGCCTAAGTTTACAAAACGATTGTCAAACAAAATATTGATGATTCACGTTAAACTGCGGTTATTTATGTATGGAAAACAGGGCTGTCGTTAGGTTTTATTAACCTTTTCCGTCAGGGCTGAGGCATGTAATACAAGACATACATGTTGAGAAGAGGGACAAATCGAGGACTTCTTATAACAACAAAAGACCGAGTATTTGGTTTTACGTACTTTAGTTGAAGCGGGCCCAAGAAGATTTGTATAAGGGTGGAAAGACCAATTTAAAGGCTTTTCCTTTATTTATATACATATGATTTCAAAATGGACGTGTCAAAATCCAATTTGTTAGCAAAGAGCTCGGGTAGGACGCCATCAATTTTTTAACATTTGAGAAAAATTGAAAACTACTGTACACAAGGAATGTGATTATGTGAGTAACCACTTATTTTTTACCATGATGAGTAAAATATGGAGCTTGTTAAGATGGTTTACTTGTCCTGGGTCGTGCTTTAACGCTTTGGAGTTTACCAAATCTGACTTTAGAACGACGCTCCAGTACTTACAGAACATAAAAGAAAAAATTTTTTTTTTTTTTTTTGAAGAGATTCCTTCCGATATGATGAAAAAAAACAACAAACAAAAATGGTGAAAATTACAATATTGCATTACATAGCAAGGCGTGCCATGGCATGAACGTTGCGTAGTGTGAGGGGTTGAGAGGCAATGATTTGGGTTCATGACTCCCAGACACTGTGACTCGACGGGTGTCTCTGCTCTAAAGTGATCAATTTTAGAACAGGTGAGAAAGAGAAGAAAAAAAAAAAAAAAAAAAAAAAAAAAAAAAAAACGTGTGAAAAAAAAATAACGGTGGTTGCCAATTCACGAACATGAACGGGGTAAACTACACCGTGGAGTGTACATAAATTTACAAAAATGATTTTTTTAACAATATTCGTTTTATCAACGAAAGGGTGGACATGTAATTGACACTTTACACGCCAGACATTGTAAGACTTCAATGTGCTTACAAAAAGGGTTGTGGTGATACACACTGGATCATTTTGAGTTTGCTGAGATAGTGGGGGTAGTTTTACTCGACTCCTCACTTCCAGTCTTTGCGATATCCTTAATATGGTAATTACCAATGTGCCTTCCAGAGAAGTCAGACAAAGAGTACACTAGATCTGATATCTTTCTTAGAACTTTGGCCTTCACGAAACGTGGTGCCAGCTTGGCAGAGAAATACGTGGCTCCTTGGGAAAGTGTGTTGTTCTTTCTCCAAACTATGTCTCCTGTGTTGAAGGTGACATGTTTCCTACGTAGGTTGTATCTGTCCGCACTCTTTTGATGAGCCAGGAGTAAAGCATCAGTGACTTCACTGTAGATGGCCGACAGTTCTTCCAGACGATGGGCATAGTCCGCGGTAGGGTTGCTAGTGGCGGCAATTGACGTAGGAAAGTTTGTGTCCCTATGTAGAGAACCGTGAACAACTTGTTCCATACCGTGTTTTAAGAAGAAAGGTGTGTAACCAGTGGCCAGGTTAACCGTGTTGTTCATAGCAGCCTGAATTTTATCTAGGTTTTTACACCAAGTGCGTTGATCTTTGTCAACTAGAATAGCCAGAGCTGTGTTGATTGTCTGGTTATAACGTTCGACAGTGTTATTTTGTGGGGTATACAAGGTATTATAGTAAATGTCCTTGATTCCGTATTTGGCAAGAAAATTTTTGAATTCTTGAGCAATAAATTGTTTTCCGTTGTCAACTATTACGGTTCTGGGTGTTCCGTAAGGTATAAAAATGTGTTTTTCCAGAAGTTTGATGATGGCGGACGCATTGGCTCTTTTTAAAGGGAAGATCCAACAGAATTTAGTGAAAACATCCACTACACTAAGTATGTGCATGTGTCCGGCATAACTTCGAGGAAAAGGTCCGACGAGGTCCATTGACAATGATTGTAGGGGTCTGTCGGCACGTTTGGGATTACCCATTAGGCCGGCAGGTGCTGCCGTGCTATGTTTATAAGCTTTACAAGTTTCACATTTAGAGATGTAATTGCGAATTTGCTTAAAGAGACCAGGCCAGTAATACTTCAAGGTGATCTTTTTATACGTCTTGAAATTTCCTGGGTGTATGGAGTCGGGAGCACTATGATTGTCAATGATTATTTGTTCTCTACCTTCGAGGGGAACGACAAGTTTCCACGAGTAATCTTCGAGGATGGATAGTGGTGCCTTGCAATTACGGTATAATTGTCCTTCTTTTATGATAAAGTTAGGAAACTTTTGTTGGTTATTTTTACAACCTTCGAAGATTTTCAAGTACCATTCATCTTTTGTAGATGGAGGGGGGGCAATTGTGTCAACATTTAATGAAGCTAGTTCAATTCTTGAAAGGGCGTCGGGAACAATATTGTCCGCGCCTTTACGGTGAACAACATCAAAATTGTATTGAGACAAACGGGAGGACCAGCGAGCGAGCCTACCGGAGGGATTACTTAAAGAGATCAACCATTTCAAACTACTATGGTCTGTGACTACAGTAAATTTGCTACCGTCTATGTAACCGCGGAAATGGTGAACAGAATCCAATACAGCCAATAACTCTTTTTCGGTAATTCCGTAGTTTTTCTCGTGTTTGTTTAGTGTGCGGGAAAAATACGCTACAGGGTGTTCGCCATCTGGGAATTCTTGAGTAAGAACTCCACCGATTCCTACATTGGATGCGTCCGTGTGGAGGGTAAAAGAGAGTGCAAAATCCGGGCAATTCAGAACGGGAGCTTTTTGAAGGGCATCTTTTAAAGTTGTAAACGCTTCTTCAGCTTCGACAGACCATCGGAAATTGCTGACACCTTTACGGATGCCGGTAATTTTATTTAAGGGGGCTGCAATAGTGGAAAAGTCTTTGATGAATCTCCTGTAGTAACCTGCGAGTCCAAGGAAACCTTTGACTTCCTTCGCGTTCTTGGGACGGGGAAAATTTGCCATGGCTTCCACCTTAGCGGGGTCTGTTCTTAGGCCTTTTTCGTCGACAATGAATCCCAAATAACGTAGACGGGACTTACAGAATTCAGACTTCTTCAAGTTGATGGTTAAACCAGCGAACTTGAGTTGTTGGAAAACTTTTTCCAGCATTAATAGGTGTTTTTCAAAGGTATCGCTGACGATGATGAGGTCGTCAAGGTAACAAAACAGGCTGTTATCGACTTCAGGACCGAAAAGTTTGTCCATCAGTCTTTGTAACTCGGCGGGGCTATTTTTTAGACCAAAGGGTAATCTTTTAAAATGGAACATTCCCCTACCAGGTACAACGAAAGCAGTTTTTTCGCACGATTCTGCGTCCAAGGGTATTTGCCAAAACGCTTTGCTGAGATCGACAGAAGAGATGAACTTGGCGTTACGCAGCTTGTCTAAGGTTGCGTGAACGTGAGGTAAGGGATACGCATCAGCTTCCGTGCAAGAGTTTAAACGTCTACTGTCGAGACAGAAACGTGCAGAGCCGTCTTTTTTAGAAACCAAAAGAGTTGGGTTGGTCCATGCACTTCTGCTGGGAACCACCACACCCATTTTTAACATTTCGTCAAGTTCATTTTCTAAAAGTTTAAGTTTTTGGGGGGCTAAGTTGTAATAACGTTGCTTTATGGGTGGGCCATTGGTTTTGATATGGTGCTCAACCAAATCTGTCAAACCTAATCCGCATTTTTCGAAGGATATTGATTCGAATTTATTGACCATTTCCTTTAGTTGGAGAGCCTGGTCCGTGCTTAAATTTTCGTGAGGTATTATTGTGCGGATCTCACTAATTTGAGCGGCAGTGGAGGTTTCGCCAAGAGTATTAAATACTTGGGGAGCAACATTGAATGCCTTCCAGAAGTCAACGCCAAGGATGAAATTCTGGGATATAGAGGGCACTATTAGAAAATTGATTGTGACTATTTTATTGTTACAATTGATTGGCAGGGCCAGGGCACCGATGACCGGCTGAGAAACATTATCTGCAGTCGTCAGGTGTGTCGATTGGGGCGAAATTCTAAAATCACTGTTAACAAAAGGCAGGTGAGCATTGTTGCCAAGACAGCTGACAGATGCCCCACTATCGAGTAATCCGGAAAAGGTCACATTGTTAACAGAGAAAGAAGCATAGGGTCTCCCATCTTTAGCTTGTTTGCAACAAACCGAAGAAACATTTAAGGTCTGGTTAAAATACTTAATGTGTGCTAACCAATCAGTCCATTCTTTAGACCTTGGTTCAGAATGGGTGCCTGAGAGGTTATTATTTAGTTTTTTGGCCTCTTCATGTAGAAATTTGGTGGGGGCTTGGAGAGATCCACCTGAGGTCTGACATCGCTTGGGTTTTGTAACCTTTCCATGTCGTGTCTTGATTTCTTGAAAATATTGCGCAGTTCGTCGCGTGGAGGAGAGCGGTCCCTAGAGTGATGTCTCTTGGAAGTTCGGGGTTCCTTGGATTCCAGAAACTTCGCTTGCTTGAAACAAGTAGTGGCCAGATGGCCTACTTTTTTGCAAAAAGAGCACACTTTTTTGTTGTCGAATTCTGGTTTTAAACCAGACGAACGGCTTGGCACAACTACATTATTAGACACATTCTTTATGTTCTTCCTATCCTGGTATGATTCCAGAAGGAGACAGACTTCGTTAAGCTGGGCCAGGGATGCAATTTTCTGCGAGGTGATGATGTTCTCGTATTTGCTTAAAAGGCCATCAGTTATGACTGGTAATAGTTCAGCTTCCGAAACGGGATGTGAAAGCTTGATGTTAATGGATTCAGCCCTTTCTATGAATGTTGCTACAGGTTCATTTACCAGTTGTTTAATAGATAGTAAAGATAATTTGATCCTGTGCTGGGCTTCTGTTTTTCCGAAGCTCGAGATTAGGGCAGATCTGAGTTTATTCCAATCTTTGCATTTAGTTTTTTGGATGCGGTGCCAGGGTATCAATTCTGGGGAGATGAGTTCTATGAAGTTTTTTCGTAGAATCTCGAATGGGGTATTTTTGATTGTAGCCGTTTCTTCGATACGGTCGATGAAATCCAGCACATCGGAGACGCCATTATATTTGACTTTCCAAGAGGATAAATCGTAAGTTTTATCTTGTGTCAAGGTGGGTGCGATGTCCTGTTTTATCATTACTTGCGGCATAGGTTCTTTGTTAGGAACAAGATTATCCAAAACTTGCATAGCCAAGCGTGAATTATTTTCGCTTGATGGGGCGAGGTTTATTTTCTTAATATACTTTTTGTTAAATAAAAGTGCATAAGCCTTTAATGTAGATTTAGATTTGCTAGATGGCGAGAGTCCTCTATCCTTTAAAGCAGTTTGTAAGTGAGTTTTGGATAAACTGAGCACGTTGGGAATGATACCCAAATTGGATGATGCCATAGCTTGATTGTTTTCCATTGTGAGTTTCCCGGGAGGTGAAAAAATTTGCCAGGGATTTCCTTTAGCAAACGCAAAATTAATTTTGTGAGGCACTTTTCACTTGGTAACCACTGGTTGACACTTCTAACATAGTTATAGAAAACTGTATTCCATACTACAATTTGGTATACATGACACCAGAATTCATGGTCAAGGTGGAAAAAAAAATTGGCGTGGACTGACCTTAGGGGAAACACTTTTTTATTTTTCACAAAGCACTTTTGGAAATTTGGTGAAATTCACAAGTATTAAACTGATTTTTCAAAAAATTGGCCAGGACTGGCCTTTAGAAAACGGCTTTTTAAATTTTCACAAAGCACTTTGCACTGAGAGGGGCACTAAAATTCACAAAAGGCACTCTTCTGGCAAATAGGAACAAACTTCCGGATGAAAATAATTGAATATGGGATTTGATACGTCAACCACATTGAAATTGTTTTATTTATTCATGGAACCAATCATTGATTTTATTATATTATTTCACTTTCCTTTATGTAGGGAAAAAAAACACAATTCACTTTACACTTATGCTGAAAAAAAAACGGTACCTATAATGTAGAATAGGGAAAAAGTCATTATTTTGTCCATTTAGTGTAATATAAATTGTACTAATTTAATAGACACAAGTGGGCCAATTGGTATATTGTGCAAAACAACAAAAAAACGTCAGTCCGAAATTTTTGATTAAAGGAATTCGCACAATAAACTGGGATTCCAGCATCAAGTTTGTAATAATCATTTCCGTTGCTAGCCGGTTTAGTTATAAAAGGGCGTTCTGATTAAAAAAGTGCTGCATAGCAACAGATAATCATTTGTTCCGACGGGTTTTTTCGTTGGAATTTGGCGCGGGAACAGTTGCGCGCGCAGTCCGGAGACTAGGTATTTGCTGCGTTAATATTTGCCGTTTGCATAGGCGCGAAAGCTGTTGCGGACCGGTGTTTGTGGCGCGTGCGCAGTCAGATTCGCGGTTTAAATTTTGGGCGACCTTCTACTTGCTTCTAAAATGGCTGCCTTTAAAATGCGGCGTGATTCTACCCATATGTTTCTGTGGTTTTTTCACAGAAATTCCTGTACACTGGATGTAGAATAACAAGTTATAATTAATGTTCACAAAACAATTCCTGTGCAGGGAGAATTTCGACCAGTTGCATCCAGCAAAACGATCGGGACAGAGGGAGAAAAGAAAGAGAAAAAAAAATTCCGAGGCCCCACGCTGTGGCGACAGTTGTTATGGGCAGAACGCATAACTGCTCTACAATATGTCCCCAGGCCAGCTCACGGTAGAGACAAAAGTACCCTCTATCTCAGAGGGCAGGTCGCACGAATGCGTCGGGATCTCTCTCTCTCTCTCCTTCTCTCTCCCACAATCGTCTGGGAATACTCACTGGGGAAGGGCTCCTGCCGAGGCAGATTGACAACAGGATGTAATTAATAGACTCATGTATTGTAAATTCAAACACAGTACAAGGGTTATTACAGCACAATTCAATTCAAGAGATGCATGTTACACAAACCTAGCTATCGAGTTTATATCTCATGATCCCTGTCAACGAAACTTTCTGAGTGGTGGCTTTACGCGAGAGTTCAAACAGTCTATCGTTACGGACACATTAAAGAGGGTAAATCAGAGGACAGCTTACATGGTGATTGAAGAATCCTTCGGCTCTCGGGTTCAGCAGGGCTCATCCCGAGTCTAGGACAGGTCCCGAAGTTCACAGGCATGGTAGAACACCAGCGCTAACACTCGTATGTACTTTAATTACATCGCAGATGTTACTGCGTTTAATTTGATCGGGCTAGTTAGCCGCGAACTGTATAGTTCGCGGAGGAGTGTCACGTGCGCCCGAGACGGCTTGTACTACTCGACTGGTGGCGGCGCGGCGGAGCGTGCCGGAATGCCGAGGGGAGAGGAGGTAGGTAACAGGAAACAGCGGGGAGCAACGAGTTGTTGCCCGCAGCGGTTTGTTTTTAGGGACTCGCGTTGGCGCTCCCTGTTGCTCTAAAAACGTACCATAACAAAATATATATTTTTTTTTTTTCAAAAATCAGTGTTTTGTATGAAGATTTTTCAGGAAATCGGTGCGGCACACCGCCAAACTGAAACTTTCTGAAATTTTTCATACAAAAAACTGATTTTCAAAAAAAAAATTAAAATTATTTTTCGGCTACAACAACATCAATAATGCCATTTTTTTTAATACCAGCACTCTAGCACACCCAAAATTCACGAGCCGCCACTGGTTCTTAGTATAGGTTAACTATAAGTAATTCATCAAAATTTAGGATGAAAAGAAATTTCGCAAATGTCAATCCATACAAAAAAATCTGGCAAAAAAATGGCAGCAAAGGTATCACTTCATACGAGAAACTTTGAATAAAAATGTAATTTTAATGCATTTATCCAAAAGTAGTTAGTTGTTTCTTGTGGTAATTAAGT
This sequence comes from Limnephilus marmoratus, assembly GCA_917880885.1. Classification (NCBI taxonomy): domain Eukaryota; kingdom Metazoa; phylum Arthropoda; class Insecta; order Trichoptera; family Limnephilidae; genus Limnephilus; species Limnephilus marmoratus. The sequence goes on from OU862931.1 coordinate 32,070,240, forward strand.
TGAAACGTGGTGTAATTTCCAAAATCTGTGCCTAATAAAAGTGCAACGGTTGGTAGAATATTTACCAGTAGTTGAATGAATGTGTGTCTGTCCACTTGTACTAAGGTGTTGGGTTCCATTCCCTCATGTACAAGACCTCAATCATTTTTCACTTTGAAAATACTGTGTATCAAATTTTGAAATCCCTATTATGTCTATAAGATGTTTCCCCACTGACCATTTTAAAATCCTTTCCTCGCAACTCCTTCATGACTCAAAACGAAGCATGAATATTGCATTTGCTTTCACTAATATTATAAATAATTCTATAAAAGTAATATGTTACACATCTAATAGTTGCCATGCGGCTGTATAGTTTTTCTTCAGTTATAATAATAATATACCTATGATAGTTTTTTTTATTTATTTTTAATATTTTAGGGCTGCTCTGTGTATGCTCTTTTCCGTAGGTAGTTTCAACGTGCAACCTTTGTTTTTAGGTTTGAAAAAATAGGCTAAAATATGCTTTCTTCTGATTTGAAGGAAATATGTAAATGTTTTTTTGAATCCTCAGTGGGGTAATGGTACGCACTCGACTTTGACTCTGAAGGTTGTGGCTTAAATACCTACCACCCTTGAAAAGTTTATAAAGTAAATGCCTACAGCTAAATCAGTAATGCGTTCCGCAGACTGTTGAATTTTATGTTTATTGCAAGTAGATTCAGTTTAATGTTTCGATTGCATTAATAATATGTATTCTTACAGTAAATAAACAATGAATTCTTTAATATTATAAGATTTAGTGCCATTCATGCACACAAACATTAAAATAAAAAAAAAAAATTGTGTGGCTCTATTCAAAATTTTTTTTAATTCAGGACGACTAGACACGCTTAATGTAGGTGACATACACAGCTATAAAAGCGCGAGCAGATATCTGTTGAACCGCGAGCACTTATATGTGTTATATCGTCACATGACGCTATCAATGCTATGGTAGTAGAGGGGGTCAGATGAATTAGGGAGCTGCCATGAAATGCCACGTCTTTGTACGAATCTGTCAACTTGACAGCTGTAATCCACACGTTTAGGCAGCTCCGTAATTAAAATGACCCCCTCTCCTGTTTTCGCCGGAGAGAGGGTCACACAACTTTTCGCATATCGCCTCGGCAGCGGTTAAGGCAGATTACGGTGTATTAACCTGAGCTTCGAGCACATCATCTGCTCTGTGTGGCGGGTCTGTATGTATGGATAGCGATATTGGGCGTGCAATGATCTTTTATAGCTGTGTGCGGCACCCGTCTGATACAACTATTTTTAAGCCTTTTGATTCACCTTAATTATTATAAAAGACCTATTTGCTTTTGGGACGCTGGAAAACACCACAAGAAAGTGGTGGACATCACACCATATGATGAAAGCAAATTTTCATTTTACGTAATTGAAATTTTAAATGCAGTATTTACCATTGCCACAATGCAAATATACACTTTTAATTTTTTTTTTGTTTAAACATAATACCATAGCAAAAACAAAATGATTCGTGACAATGCACGGGGGTCAGAATAACCTTGCGGCCACTCTTTGCTATTTAAAACGCTTATGGATTTCGATACGAGTTATGCCCGACCACCAAACAAGATAGGTAATTCACAATTAAGTGGTACCCCCTGCTATTGTCTTCTGGCGTGGTTTCCATTTGGTGACAGTCCATATGTCCACAAGCGCTCGATAATTGGGGTTATTTTATAATCCACGATAGAGATCCGAGTCACGAGTCGATTCACATAAGAAGTTCACACAAAGCATACGATACAATACGATAGGGTTTACACTTTATGTTACGATAAGATAAATAACACTTCAACGTAGAGCGAAATGTCACGATACGATGATGGTTAGCAACGGACAGGCGATAATGCGGTACTAGACTCCTGTCTACCGTGTAGGTAGATACCCTTAATGTGCGGAATTCCAAAATCCGAATTCCTCCAATCTGCTAGGCCGATCGGAACACAAATACGAATGAAACCCATCAGCGTTATGAAACACAAAATACATAGTGAAATACACATTTTAAAGGTTTTCTATGCCACTTAAGAGAGCCCTTGAGCTTGGTGTAGGAGTTATTTTATACATTATGTAATAGAGTGTACAATAAATATAAGAACATTAATATATAATATATCTTAAGTACTAGGATGCTGTAACATTAACAAATTATAATATGGCATGAAATGAAGTTATAGCATTTTGATTAGTGATGTTATGGTTGTTAATTTTTTAAGACGCTTTTCTTGAATGATCTGTTATTTTTTTTTTTTACATCTTCTTTACATAGTTGTCTTTTTTAGTAATAAAGGTGAATCAAAAGGTTTTTTCTAAAAAATATTTGTATTAAGTGTGTCCAGTCATCTCGAAAGTTTACCAAAAAAATCCTTAAATTTTCATGGATGAGATCCTTGAAAATTGACAGTGTTAGTGTAAAATAGGATTTACAAGTAATAATTAGTATTATTTTGATTTGGAATTGGTGGCTTCTTTGTCCTTATCTTTCTGTACTTGAGACTACTAATGTATGCATCCGCTGCCTGTTGCTAGTCCTGGCTATTAATTAGTTGGCAGTCTTTTGATTTTCAGTATGTTTTTTGTTCCATGTTGTGTTAAAACAGACATGATGATGACCGCAGGCTCCCCTATGGCATACAATTTACTAAAAGGTAACCTAGCTAAGCTTTGTTTGATGCTTTCAAAATATGTGAATCAATTCATAATTGATAACCAGTCGAGCAATATCGTACTAAAAAAAATGCCTTGAGTGACAGTTTTGGATTTTGCCTTGCTCATCCCAAAGACCATTCCTACGGTACAAAACATTATCTAGAATATTCCATGATTAGTGACATCTTTTGGTGTTCGATAGAAGTTTAACCAAGCTATCCCAAAGATATTGAAATGTGTCTGACTGTCGGCGGACTACTACCTAAAGGGCATAGTTTGAATACGGAAAGAATTAATTCTAAGGTGTGCAGTAGTTATTGTTTAACAATATAGTTTGAATATATATATACAGTAGGGCCTCGCTAATCCGGATAGGGATTATAGTATGTAATTTTTAATAGGAATAAAACACATTTTTAACTTAGGTTTCATCTTTAGTAAAAATTGAAAGTCAATTTAGACAAGAGTATGTATGTACGTACAAATGTACCTACTCAAAAAATTCAAACATGTAAGAAATTTGCACACTTGAGCTTCATTTCAATTCGTAAAAATCATGTCACTCAAGGGCAAGAGGTAGCAGTGCTACCCAAATTTGGATAGTTACCGCTCGTGTTGTTATAACTCGTGATAATTTTTTTTTTAATTTTTCAAAATGTTTTAATTTATTCTTAATTTTCATATTTCTTGAAGTTATGATAAACAATGGAATCCTTTTAAGACAAAACCATGATAATGTAGATATTTTATTACTGTCTTAACCTGTTGTTTGCCAGGGTAGGCCAGCAAAAAGCACCACCAATTAAGACGCGGCATCCATGACACCCAATGACATTTCGTGTCCAGCGATTCTTGACACTGTCCTTCACAAATATTGTACATAGAAGGGTCAAAATCGTAGATGAAGGAATTTTTCCCGCGCATACGCAAGAACTGCGCACATTCCCGCGCTCCGGTAAATTATTAATATAAATTATTTGGAGTGACCAGGCGCATTGCAGTTTTCTCTATGGTAAAGGGCGATAATAGAGCAAGCGATTCTGACCGTGTTCTTCATACACTTTCTTTATACATAAGGGTCAAAATCGCGTGTAAAATCTCAAACACACCGGTGCACGAACGGCAAATGTCAGGTTAAGGCCGTACCCACGCTAGTTCATGGTCGAAGGTTTTACGCTAATTCGAACATCTCGTGTACCATCTCACTTGATGCTTTTTTGTTTGATGTCCAAATCAGATTCAAGGACCGTATATCCAGTATAAATTGGCAAAAAAGGAGGGCGCTGTAGTCTTTGACATAACGATAGTAGGAGTGGTTATCAGATTAAAATATAAAGATATTGCGTTAGTTTATGTTTATGCCACCACCAACATTTGAATGAGCATCTTGTTGGTTATGGCGTCTGAGTCGAACTGCTCGAGCGTGTGGGCGCAACGACAAGCATCGTTCCAAGACAATGAGCTCAATCTAGCCAAACCGTCGACGATGAATATACGCGTTTACATAGCATTAACGATTGTAAAAAGAAAGTATTTGGCAAAAGAAACAAACGCTTGCTAATGTTTTGATGTTTATTTATTTATTTATTGTTGTTATACGCCCGTAGGGGCTTTTACATAGATTAGAAAATAATATTTAAGATATCTAGGATTACACATACATAGAATTTATACCAAAAGTTATAAAAGTGAAAAAACTTTTAAGAATATACAAGTAGTTTTTAAAGAAAAAAACCACTTGTATAATCTTGTGGAAACCCGTGAAATATTTTAAACAATGTAATATTTAACAATAACATAGAACAAAATATAATATAAACATTACAATAACAAATCAAATCGTTAAATATATTATACCCATGTTACAATAATTTGTAGGATTCAACAAAGTGTTGGTTTAAATTGCATTTTAGAATGTAAAGGGAATCAGCAAATACATCTACAATACCACTAAACTTGTTGCCTAAATAATGCATCCTATTGGTAAGTGAGTGTGATTGATAGTTAGTTGTGTATGTGTTGCAAAAGAATGTTATATTTTGTCTAGTATTCCTTGTCGGTACAAGAAGTTTAATAGTAGAAACGATGGCAGGGCTGTCAATTAGGTTGTTCATAATTCTGTACAATAAAATTAGGTCTGAAATGATTCTTCTGTGTCTGACAGCGTAATTAAATTTAGTCGATTCATTAAACTTAAATAATTAATGTTTTCTATTGGAATTTTGAGTTTGAAATTTAAGTACCTAAGAAATTTGTGAAATTTGTTGTATGTATTAATCAAACAATTTAAGGTAGAAAGTTTTATCAAGGTACAAAGACTAAAAAAGTTATTTTATTGCATTAAAAACAAAAACTTTTAATATTTTTATTTATTTATTTATATAATACATGTTAATAATTGTGGCATTTACATAAAGTAGATTATTGAATCACCATACTAGGCGGCTGCCTGTTTCATGGTGACCAATGGAGTTTTGTCGCTATGTATGAAATTTAAAGTTTAAAGTAAAGTGTAAACATATGGATTTAATATAAATGGTGCTAAAAGTTGGAAAAAATTTAAATAAAAAGTAGAAAGTAGAAAAAATAGGAAGTAGAAAGTACACAATAGAAAGGAAAAGTGGAGTAATTTAGCATAAGATTATAAAAATATTTTAAAAAAGATTATAAAAATGTACATAACCTTATTCTTTTATTAATATATGTGCAGCTGTACTTTTTGCAATCATTTTTATATAGTTAGTTTGGTTTTATAGCATTTAGTCAATGGTGAGAAATTTTGTGATAAAGCAAATCTGTAAAAAGGAGAGAAACTATTTATAAATACAGCTGGCGGGCGGCGTTTGTTTGATTTTTATACAAATCTACAGTTTTTATTGAGATTGATGAAATTTTGCACACTTGACTTTCAAAACAAGAGAAAGGTCACTGTATTTTTTACTTTTGAAAAACTCTGTGTGAAGCCCGGGCAATGCCGGGGACTTAGCTCATTTTTTTTACATTTACTCTGTACAGGAGGCCCTGGCTGCTTAGGGGCCTTTGTCAACTTTAGGAACGCTGTGTGGAGGGTTTCTTAGGGAAAGGAAGTTGTGGGAAGGAAAAAGGTATGGGGGATGGATACTATCCATCCCATGGATCCCTTGGATAGGTAGGAATCAGGGGTTTAATGTGTCAGGACGAATGAATCCATCCCACTATGGTACAAGACGATGGGTTGAGAGAGTCTGGCTGGAAAGGTAAAAAGGTGACCATCAGCCAGTCCTGATCCGGCCTGCATGCAGTAGGTGGGCAAACGCATGAGCCGCTAAGACCTAGACAAACCTCACCCTATGAAACCGGGCACCCCTGCTAAGTCATCAAACATAGCGAACCACTTGGGATGACCTATGGCAGGGGTGTTGGTTGTCTAAAAAACGCTACCCATACCTGCCCCCCAAATTATAATTCTCCCAGCTAGTTAATTTATGAAGTTGTAGCATTTTTTGAGATCCGATTTTATAAGTGGTTTTTTCTTGTTAAATTTTTGGTTGTCTTAAATGGATTCCACTGTGTTTTTCTTAACAAATTGTCTAATTTAGAGGTTTGGTTTCTTATTTATAATTTATTGTAGTAATGCTGCAATAGTACATACCGTCAGTCTACCGGCAAAGTCCATTAAGTCACGTTTTTTCATCAAATGACTTAAGTATGAGGTCTTATGTAAAAAATCGTCCTCTTTCGACTGGCATACTCCATTAAGTCATATATTTAATCGTTTTCGATTTAAACATGTTTTTAAATTCACCATAAGTCATAAATCCGATATTATTGTCAAGCAAAACACATTAAGTCAAACATTATACTCTAAATGTCAATAATACACAAGCAAAATCCACTAAGTCAGCTTTAAAATAATCTTAAAGCCATTTTGCGGCATTACAGTCAACAATTTAACAGTAATCTTAACAAGCAAATTACACTAAGTCATTGACTGGTAAAACCCACTAAGTCAGGCTCATTTTTTTTATTAAAGGTTGCTGTTATTGCTGTCAACTAATATCGTGTATTAGGTGACAGGGTTCATTCTAAATTATAAAATATTAAAAAAAACATTTTGGAGATATTCATCCACTTATAGCCTTTCCAAAATTGCTAAATATTGAAATGCGATTATCTCAGGATTGTGTTTTAGTGACTTAGTGGAGACTTTGCCAGTAGACCGATGACACAATGCTTTATGTCCTGGAATGGATTATTAGACCTTTATATTTTAGAATGCCTTTTGATAGTAGAGTAATAATACCTATTTACATACTCCATTTAAAATCATTTAGTGCTTTTACTGCGCACATTTCTTAAAATTAAATTAAATTTACTGCCAAAATAATGAATTGATCATTAGTTGTAGAATGCATCTAACATTTTCTTGCATGTTAGTATGCTGTAATAGTTTGTCACCTTTTGCTTACAATTTTGCATAGCTTAGAATTTAACAAACATGTATGGCTGTTTTTCTTCTTTTCTGTTTTTCTGTTTTTCCTTCCCACCCAAACACAATCAAACACACCAACTCCTTTTATTTTCTGACCGATATCCTTCACACCTTTACTATACGCCATTTTATCCACTGGTGACATTATTCCAATTATCATCCTATTTTATTCACAATATAATTCTGCAACCTTTCTATATATCATTTTCATTCCTCTTCAAAATGTATTTTGAAACCTTTCTGCCACATTTTTTGGTTCTTTCAAATCTTGCACATTCTATCATTTCTTCACAATCACAATCTATAACCATTCTATTTCAATCCATTACCACCTGACCACCATTCAACCACATTTTCTCGCTACCTGTTCCAATTCAATCCACGATCAATATATATATCACCGCCTCGTTTCCTTCTCTATCTTCACTTCTACCACATTCTAACACCATTATACTACATTCTATCACCATTATACCACATTCTATCACCATTATACCACATTCTATCACCATTGTACCACATTCTATCACCATTATACCACATTCTATCACCATTATACCACATTCTATCACCATTATACCACATTCTATCACCATTATACCACATTCTATCACCATTATACCACATTCCATCACCATTATACCACATTCTATCATCATTATACCACATTCTATCACCATTATACCACATTCTATCACCATTATACCACATTCTATCATCGTTATACCACATTCTATCACCATTATACCACATTCTATTATTATCTACCACCACTCGATTACCATTCTATCATAATATGTCAAAATCTACCTCCACCCAATGGCCATTCTATCACAATCCATTACCACCCAATTACGATTCTGTAACAACCCACCCTGTACATCACCACTCCCCCGCTACCCACATCCTTGCATCACCAAGGCCCGCCTAACAACAGTCATATGGTCGCTTGGCCCCCGCGTCCTGCAGAGCGCCTGCGTGGCTCCGGGGGAACCTCAGGGGAGCGGGCAGGAGGAGGGGCCGGGGGCACCACCCCCAGCAAGGATGATAAGGTCAGCCCCTTCGTCACCACTCCGCATTCGCATCCCGGATTCACACCGCAGAAAGTTGGGAAAGGATCGGCCAATGTGAGTAAAGTATTCAAATGCTTTTTGTTTTACTTGAAAATTATATGAGGCAAATTAGATTTTATTATAATAATTCTTTTACAATTTGCACACAGGAGGCCCTGAGGAAAAAAAATCCCTCACAGTCTTTATCATCTTTGGGGATGCTGGTGGAGGGTCGTTTTAGGGAAAGGAAGGAGAGGAAGTTTTGGGAGGGAAAAAGGTACGAGGGTTGGTTGGAATCTGGGGGTCAATGTGTTCAGAAGTGACGGAGGAACCCTTCCCATTCCGGTTGAAGGCGATGGGTTGAGAGAGTCCGGCTGGAGAGGTCTTGGTTAGGTCTCCCTCAACCGGTCTCCCGATCCGGCCCGCCACGCAGTAGGTGGGCATACGTCTTTGCCACCAAGATTTGGCTGTGTAACGATTTGCAGGCCTCTGCGTTTCCTTCCTCCTACAATGAGGGTCTCTTCAAGACCCTTGTTCACTCCTTCCCCTCTTCAAAATTACCCTGCACAAAGGTGACATAGGCCCCGAGGGAAATTATCTTTCTCAGAGCCTCCTGTGTGGAGTTAATATAAAAAAATCTTCATAATATCCTCCCATGAAGTGATAAATATTTATCCATCAATTTTGTTCACAATCCAGTCTGCTGCCAATGCTCCGAAACCCCCAAAGCCCCCGGAGAAGCCGCTGATGCCATACATGCGCTACTCCCGCAAGGTGTGGGACTCCGTGAAGGCCGCAAACCCGGAGCTGAAGCTGTGGGAGATCGGCCGCATCATCGGCTCCATGTGGAGGGATTTACCGGAGCAGGAAAAGACACATTTCGTAGACGAGTATGAAGCAGAGAAGGTAAGATGGTCCATCATTCTGTACTCACTTTCACTGGTTTTGTTAAATATTGTCATTTCTTTCAGTTCAGTTTCTTGCAATATTGTGAAAATGAAAATTAGGTGTTCACAAATGCGATTCTGTATGTTGGATTTGGGCCATCAACTTGTTGGAGTGTATTGTCAATTTCTGATTTAAAAATATGCTTCAAATGGATCTGTTGTGATTCATACTAAACTACATTATCTGTGAACAGAGCGGCTATTCTGGTTCTACTAAAAAGGATAAGGAATTGTCCTTAACCTTAAAATTAACAACTTTTTCGATAACTAGGGACAATTCCGGTTCTACTTCGGAATAATGAACTATTAACTGCGAATCCGAGTACTCTTGGATGACTGCGAAAAAGTCATTAGTTTTAAAGTTAGGACAATTCCTTATCCTGAAGGAGATCTGGAAATGTCCCCCTGTATCACTAAGTTATGTGGTTAGGTACATTTATTTTTCTCATTAATTATTTTATAACATTTTTTTTCATGTCAATTTTTTTCTTAATTAACTCTTAATTCATTTAGGACGGGTTGTTTTAAAATATTTTAAGGATTCATCAAATATTTGATCATAATTTTCACGTTCTGTGTAAGTTCTATTCAAGTTCTGTTATTTTATCATTATAGACCAATTGCTTCATAAAATTGAAATAATCCCAGAACTTGCACACAACGCGAAAATTAACTTGAAATATTTGATGAATTTGTCAAATTTTTTGAAACAGTCTGCTTTATGACTTTAGTCTTTCCTTAGTCTGCTTTATGACTGAAATATATCAAGAAAAATTCAATTCATAAATTTGTCATTATTTTAATTTTAAAAAAAAAGAAGAAAATATTGTCGTATTTATGACACCATGAAAATGTCTAATGACGTATTTGTGACACAAACAGAAATAAACACATTGCTGTACAATCGATGATAACTGAATTATGTCATTTTAAATTTTACAGAAGTTCAGTTGTTGTTCTGCATCTGGTTTATTTCATCTCTTAACTGTTTATTATTTGTATTTTTCAAAGTTAATTTTGTACTTAGGCTCTGTACAATGAGTCGATGAAGGCTTACCACTCTTCTCCGGCTTATATCCAATGGATGGCGTTCAAAAACAGAGGTATAGGAAATACTATAGGGTGGTGATACACATTAACTTGTACAGTACAAGGTGTCCCTTTCGCATACGATCAAATGAAGGGTTACAAATTTGAGCAAATTTCATAGACAAACAAAGCCAAAAGTGGTGATCTGCCGACAGCCTATCAAATCTATATGAGATTAAATAAAAATCATTTGAATTGTGTGAAATTGGGAACAAATATAAAATGACATTTATGAAAAGTGAATATACAGAACATACAGGGTGTCCGGGGGTAAAATGCATTAACTTCGGGAGGTGATTCTACATTATGGTAGGAGTAAAAAAGATTAATAACTTTTTCTGAAATTCCAATTTTTTTTTCCCGTACAAAAAGACATACCTACTAAAAATTCTTAGTGTAAGGTAGCACTTACCCAACAAAGTTGCTGTTAGCTTGCCGGGCGCAATTGTTGTAACGTTGCTTGGTATGATTTGGCCTGTATCCATGGAAACCGTTTGTAAACAATAACAAGACAGAGAATTTGACGTTTATACAGATAGTATGTTTTAAACCAAATTTAAAAAGATAACTGCACTTAAATAACAATTGAAGGCACGCTTTTAATGATGAAATTGTTATAAACTAATTGAACACTTAATTAATGTCATCGCTTTTAACTAGTTTAACAAATTTTCAAAATGTCCACCTTCAGCTTGTAAGCAAGCATGTAAACGTAAAGTAATATTATTATCAATTCGTACATTGTGGCGTATCTCATTAATGAATGTCTGCCCGTTCTTTGTTGGTAAAGTAAGACATTGACTGAATAATTCAATAACAAAATTACGCGGTATTGGCACAATAATTCAATGACAAAATTACGCACAAATAAACACAATTTTATAGTTAGGCAGGTCTACAACTAAATGAACAAAAGTAAGTTTGAAAAAAAACACACTGAATGAAGTTGTTCCTTTAACCTGTTGAGGTCCCGGCTTTTTCCAGAAAAACACGGAAATTTCACGATCTTCAATTGAATGTTTTGTGGATTAAATTTAACCTATCGTATATTTTATTGACTGAAACACATTCCTAGAACAATAAACTATTTACCAAAATAACATTACTTGCGTAATTACGTAAATTTGATAGGTTTTATGATGTTTTATTCGAGGTACACGCATGTCACGCATCGGCAATGTGACGCGGCCGCCAAAATGACAGTTGGAGATGCCCACAGACAAACATTATTTTTAAATATTGTGTGGCTACTAAATGAATGAAACCTTTACCCATACCATAGGGAATGTTGGCGGCAGTGATTCTGACACTTCCTTTACCGATTTTGTACATAGAAGGGTCAAAATAGTAGAAAGGAGATATTTTTTTTTCGCGCATGCGCAGAATCTTTTTACATCCCGGACTACGGAAAATTTAATATAAATTATTCGAAGTGACTTGTCTCATTGCGGGTTTCTCTATGGTAAAGTACGATAATAGAGCAAGCGTTTCTGACATTGTTCTTCATACACTTTCTGTATACATAAAGGTCAAAATTGCATTTCAAAATGCCGCGCCACCTCGCGGACACCGGTGTCCGAACGGCCCACAACGAGTTAAGTTAGTCTTAATAAATACACAATAGATAAAGATACATTAAATCAACAAGTTTTGACTAACAACAATAAAGTTTTTAAAGTGAAACACTACTACGCGAATAAAATTGTTACATTCGAATTCAACACTGACACTTAGCGCTTGGAGCGGGGATTCGGCAACAGCAGAAAATAATAATGCCGCCCGCACACGCCGGTCTAATTTTATCTTTTTACCAGAAAACCACCCCTAAAAGTTGGAATTTCGAAAAAAGTTATTTATCTTTTTTACTTGTACTATCATGTAGGATAACCTCCCGAAGTTAATGCACTTTACCCTCGGACATCCTGTATTGTAATTGAAATATCTTTTTAAGGCGATGCACGCTAACAATAACACTCCTTATGTGGATGGCGACAAGGTTTAAATTCCTGCTGCCTGTTTTAATTTCTGCAAAAAAAAAAATTCCGAAAAGTGTGTTTTATTTTACGAAGTTCATGCACAAATAATATTTAAATGTTTTGCAATCATTTTCTAAAGAACTTAATTTGCCCATTATTGCAATAAAACCGTAACTGAAAAGGAGTTTTTAAGTAGATTTTGCTTTTTAAATCACTTTTTATGTGCCTGATTTTTTTTTTCTGGGCTTATCAAAAGACTATCTGGACATATAAAAAAAACTCAATTATCATAAAGGCCAAGCTGTGCTCTACTCGCAGTATTTAATTGAGAAAAAAACATGGCATTTACCCATAAAAATGATTTTCAAAGCAACAAAGTTCTATTTATATTAAATGAAAGAACACACTTTGTAAAACACCACTTTTTATTATAATTGATATTTAAAAATTGATATTTAAAAGCCAACCAGGTTTCGCTCGATCTCGAGCTTCATCAGGGCTATTATAACAACTAAAGTTAATTATCTACAGACATACATGTATAAAAGACATTAACAGGATGAGTGAAAGAGCTAGCAATATTATAGGCAACACCCTATTGGTGCCAGAAAGTGAAGCAAATTGACAAGAGGGAGACAACAATAATTACAGGATTGAGTAAGTAAAGGGGGGGAGGGAGAGGGAAGGAGTTGTTTAAGAAGAGTTTAGCGGAATAAATTAAAAATGGGACTATCAGATAAATTGATTTGGTTATTAATAATATTTGATTTATTATTAACGGCTTTTTTTATTTCGAGGGCTTCTAGATTGTTTATTCATAATGTGAATTATCCATAATTAAACAAATTGCTATAAATAACGGGTATGAGACAAAACTAGTAGATAATATTCTTAATAAAAAGTTGAAACAAGTAGCATCAAATAAATTTCTTTTTAATAATCCTAATAATAATATAAATTTCAAAATTCAAAGTATGATAGAAATTTCAAAATTCAAAGTATGAAAGGGGATGAGGTTTATAAATATTTAGGATACCCGCAATCGAATAGATTAGATCACACTAGTATTAAAAATGATATTAGGATTAAATTTCAAACTAGGATCAGAAAAATTTTAAAATGCAATCTATCTGCTAAAAATTTAGTAAAAGCAATAAATACTTGGGCAATACCTCTACTAACGTATTCATTTGGCATAATTAAATGGTCCAATACAGATTTAGATAGTTTAGAACGATTAATTAGAACTACGTTAACAAAATTTAATTGCCATCATCCAAATTCAGCTATAGAACGAATTAATTTACCTAGAAATTTAGGAGGTAGAGGTGTAGTCAAAATAACATCTTTGAAACACAATCAGGTAGAAATGCTTAGAAATTTTTTCCATAGGAAAGCTAATAGCTCAGAAATGCACAAAATAATTTGCAAGGCAGATAGAAATATTACACCTTTAAATTTATATGACGAGAATGCCAACATTCTTATAAATACTAACCAGGAATTATTAGATTCCTGGTCAAATAAAATTATTCACGCAAAACACTTCAATTATCTCAACCAAACGTTTGTTGACAAACTTTCGTCAAACAAATGGTTGAGTATTGGAGAGTTGAGCGCAGAAATAGAAGGATTTATGCTTGCAATTCAAGATAGAGTCATTAATACTAAAAATTATAGAAAGCATATAATCAAAGATATAAATCAAATTGATGATTTATGTAGAAAATGTTTGGCTTTTCCCGAAACTATAGAACATATTATATCGGGATGTTCTATATTAGCGCCTTCCGAGTATACATTTAGGCACAATCAGGTTTTAAAAATAATTCACCAAAGTTTGGTAATTAAACATAACTTGATTGATTGCCGTAATGTAGTACCTTATTATGAATATGAACCAAATTCATTTATAGAAAATGAATTTTATAAAATATATTATGATAAAACTATACTAACAGACAGAACAATTAGTCATAATAGACCTGATATAGTTTTACATGACAAAATTAAAAAAATAACTTATATCATTGATGTAGCTATTCCAAATTCCTGTAATATTCAAAAAACTGTTTCTGAAAAAATTAGAAAATACACAGATTTAGGAAATGAGATTAAAAGAATTTGGCATTCTCGGACTATAAAAATATTACCATTTGTTATTTCGGCCACTGGCATAATACCTAGGAATCTGATTCAAAATTTAAGCATATTAGATTTGTCAAAGAATTTGTATATAAAAATGCAAAAAGCAGTAATTTTAAATACATGTAGGATTACAAAAGATTTTTTAAATATTTATATTGAGGGATCAGTAGGATTTATAGGTTCAATTAGAAATGCCACAGAGCCGAACCCTCTGATATGAAAATATCTGGAGTCTGTGAATTATATTCCCATTTGGTCTCTAGTAGGTTGACATTTTTTTTTTTTAATTTTTTTTTTTAAAAGAAAGACAAACATTCCCTGGTTACGAATAACCCAACAATGTTTGAAAATCTCCTACTACCACCACAGAAAGCCGAAATGATGAGCCAGATGTTGTTCTTGTATTGTTTTGTATTTATAATACTTATATAGTGCAATTGCATAACGTGGATTCACTAGATGATCATTTGGGGAAGTGTATGAAAGGGTTTAGTTTTTCCTTCTTTTTTTTTTTTTTTTTTTTTTTTTGGGGAAAATTTAACCCGGACATTTAAATCTGGTGCGTAAAAATCACCAATTCCAATGGCGTAAAGTACTGTTTACGAATAACTTTTCTTCGTTAAGCATAAAAAAATTCCCTCCGGAAATAAAACCCGCCTTTTACACTAATAACAACTTAGGTAAATATTTAATTAACACTAAAGATATTGATGATAAATTTAGCCACTCTGGCGTATATAAACTAAGTTGTAATGATTGCTCTGCATTTTACATTGGAAAAACGGCCCGAAATGTAAACATAAGAATTAAAGAACATCTAAGATGTTTAAATAGTAATGCTTTTTCAGAATTTGCAAACCATCTACTAGAAATTAACCACTCATTCGATAAAACCTCCGGGACTAAAATATTACATAAAAATGGAATCGGAATTAGGTTAAACAATCTAGAAGCCCTCGAAATAAAAAAAGCCGTTAATAATAAATCAAATATTATTAATAACCAAATCAATTTATCTGATAGTCCCATTTTTAATTTATTCCGCTAAACTCTTCTTAAACAACTCCTTCCCTCTCCCTCCCCCCCTTTACTTACTCATCCTGTAATTATTGTTGTCTCCCTCTTGTCAATTTGCTTCACTTTCTGGCACCAATAGGGTGTTGCCTATAATATTGCTAGCTCTTTCACTCATCCTGTTAATGTCTTTTATACATGTATGTCTGTAGATAATTAACTTTAGTTGTTATAATAGCCCTGATGAAGCTCGAGATCGAGCGAAACCTGGTTGGCTTTTAAATATCAATTATAATAAAAAGTGGTGTTTTACAAAGTGTGTTCTTTCATTTAATATATAATGTCACACCACAAAGTGTTTGCTTCCTTCGATAAAAAAAAAAAAGTTCTATTTCTTTTTGTTGTTGCAAAGTTGTTTTTGTTGATAAATGCAACAGTTTTTTTTGTGCGTATAATGTTCTAAAACAAAGCTAGTCCAATTACAATACATTCTTCGCATCTACTTTTCCAGTAAATGTCAATTATTCATACTTTGAACCTCAATCTCAGTTTATCTGCAAATGGCGGATAGAAAATGCTTCTAATAGAAGAGTATTATAAATCTTATGACGTAAAATAAACTAATTGTCAAACCTGATTTACATTAAAAAGTAAATTAATTTAAAAAATGAGCCTTGCTTTTCAGAGTGGACCAGTTAATAATGCGAAACAGTAAGTTTACATGAACCGTAAAATAAACAGTTATTATCGGTGCAGTGTTTTCAAAACACTCTTAACTTTAAAACCTGTTGATAAAATTTGCTCAAATTTTTGTAACCCTGATGAAGGCTGTACCCCGAATAGGACACATTGTTTTTTTCCCAAATGGCAATGCAAAAGTCTGCTAATAACTATTTAATTTTTTTGTAAGAAACTGACAGTTGTGAATCAGAGTGAAATGCAGTTCTCTTGCAAAATGTACAATAATTGAAATACATTGAAATCTCTATCTGTCGTTTTTGAAGGGCTCTGAAGCATCCGAATTGTTTACGATTTACAGCTTCTGATGCACTTGTAATGGACTGTAAATAGTGTAAACGAAACAAGAGCGAATTGGTGTTTGTTGGAATTGGGTGATAGTATGTGTAGGAAAGAAAAGGTATGGAAGGAAAATGGGATGACCAATCACTTACCGCTGAATCTTTGCAAAGAAGCACACGACACAACCACAATATAGTGAGTTTCATCACAATACCTCGAGGTAATTTTCATTCCAATAAAACTAATGAGAACAGGACCTATTGAAATAACCTATGAATGCGGGAAAACAATGGATGGCGTGAATATAGAAAAAAGCTACATTCGTAATAAAGTATTTAATATTCTAAAAAAGATACATATTTCGCATATAAAATGATTGTGTTTAAATAAAATTACCGTGATTCATAAAGGCTTAGCTACAGCAATGTGTTTTTCTTTCTTGAAGAGTAAACACCCTTTTCATTGAATGGTTAATTTTTATTTATATTTATTTATTTTTTTATTTATTTATATTTGCATATTTATATTACAATACATTACAGAATGATATTTTGTCTGTCCAACTGGGAAGAATACCCGTTTCAGGACAGCCAAATTGTTTACTTAGGTCATAATATTCTTAACAAAGGAATGATTTCGTTCAAGATATCACAGGAATTTGCTTCTGTCAAGACAACTTTTGAGAACATTAAAAATTGTATTCTGAACGAAGGGATGGTTTCTTTATGTCTTTGAAAGAATCATAAAAGAATAAGGTTGAAACACTCAAAAACTATAAAGCAAAAAATAACCGCCCGAGCGCGCCGCTGTGTTTGAATGTCTAACGACAACTAACGGCCGCTGGCGGCGATCGATCAAGTAAAATAGTATGAAAACTGTGTGCTTTCAACGATTGAAGCGACAAATCGAACAGGAGTATCGGTGCAATCTTTTTTTGCGAGTTGTGTATGAAATTAATTCGGCACTGGAAGAATTATTGGAGGAATGATCGATGGAGATTTCACTGTACATATTATATAACATTTTGAGGATTTGTCAATCAACTGATCATTTTACGCAGCCTTTTTCAATGCCACCACTTTTCACTTCGACCTGGGAAGATAATATATAACACAGCTTGCAATATGGGATAGCCTGAAGAAATAACCACCCTGCTTAATATTTCCCACAAAACACCTTCGCTTATAGCCTGGTCCAACCAAATGGTATAACACTTTGTCATTTTGCTAAATTTATTTTAAGTAGTTTTATAATCAATTCGTGCACTCATTAATTATTTAATAAAGTATTTTACAAATGTAAAATTATTGTAACCTTCTGTACATCATCACTTTATGAACGATCTCGGCACAATTGTACCTTCGTTAATACAGATATCAACTCTTTTGTATCTGCCCTTACAAAAAGCACCTTTGTGCTGATACCGGTTAGCGTTTTGTTGTAAGTAAAGTGATGCACCTACATAAAAAGCTAATTTCTGAAATTTTATTTTCAGCACTTTGTGTACGCAATTGTTTGTAACTCTTCAAATAAATTGAGCAAAATCACCCATGGTTTAATGAATTCCTTGTAAATACTACTAATGTGTGATTTTTAAGTGTTAATAAGTAATGGATTTACAATTCATTTTGAAAAGCTTCCATTTGAGGGGGCATTTCACCACCTCTGAATAAACTGTCAGTGCTGAGTCAAGTAAATGGCTTCACAGCTGCCTTAAGGAACATGAATTGTAAATAATACTCGGCATTTAGAAATCACTAAAGGATTGAGATTGGTTGTATGCACTCATTAGAGCACTCCGGCTACATTAATTAATTCCCTTTAATTAATTTTTAAGTACTTTCATAAATAATATTTTTTGTGATTAATAAAAAAAGATTAAAAAAGTGTTTACAAAAAAATGAGATTTTGAATAATTTAATTGAATAAGGAAATAATACTCGAAAATATAAAAAAATATTTGGTAGATTAATTAATTTTTTGTTCGGAGTCAGTGAAACTATGGCATCCTCAATTGGAGTAAGTTGTGAAGCTGAAGGGAGTGGTGATGGGAAAGAGATTAACGTTGAGAAGTGCTGTATGGTAGCTGCTTATGTTGAAAGAATGCCGAATGACAGGACGTGTAGGATAGATGGACGGAAAATAATATACATATATGCAAGTTTTTTGAATTATAAGTCTTGAACGCCCCAGCATAAACTAAAAAAAATAGATCTAGCACAACCAAGTGAATTGAATACTTTCATCGCGTCGAGAGTCAGAAAACAGAAGAGTACCTATGTAAGAGACGATGTATGAATTTGATTGAAGTAAGCGTGATAGTTAGGTTAGGTTAGGTTAGAGTACCTATGTAATAATAGGGTGTGTCAATTATTTCAACTTTTGAATTCAGAAACGCCCGGGGTCTCAAAAGTTGCGTCTTACAAAGAAAATGAGAACTGCATTTAATTTTTTTTTTTTAATTGGTTATTAGCCCGCTAAAATGCATTGAAAATCAGAAAACAAACCTAAAACCATTTTTTTTTTAAATTTTTAATATATTTTTTTTTCAATAATTTAACCTTTTAACGTTTGTTTATTATTTAAAAAATGCATATAACTGACAAATGAATAAAAAGTTCAAGTTTATGAATACAAATAAGCCAACAAGAATTCTGATTTTATCCAGAAAAATTGCTATTTTCCCCTTTTATATTTTTAACCAACACATCACATATGTTTAAAAAAATTAATTTTTTTTGGTTCTTTGAACTGCAGTTATGGAATGAAAAATAAGTTTGATACAAAATATAAAATATGAACCTTTTGTTTTATTTTTTTTCCAAATCACGAAATCTATTTTTTTTCAAAATTTCCGGCCATTTAGCGGGCTAATAGTGAATAATAATTTCATTTATTTTACGTTTTCGCATATCTACAGATCATACGAAATTTTTGAGACTCCGGGCGTTTAAATATAAGGCCATATTTTTTCTCTCTATGGAGAGCGACACAAGCTACTATGTAAAAGACGATGTATGAATTTGATTGAAGTAAGCGTTTTCTCCCTACCCTTGAGTGATAGTAATAGACTAGTTTTAAATTTCCATGCTTACATATAAGATCAAACCCAAGGTAATGATTAAGTTTATTGGTAGTTCGAAGCTACATGGAACAGATGACTCTAGTGTTAATAGTTCATAGTGTTCTCCAACAGATGTCATTAGTGTATGGGTTTTCCCCTCCATGGTGAATACCAAGGAAAAGGGAGCAGTTAGCATTTTAGAAACAGAGAGATTCTAACGAGCCTAAGGAGCTTCCTGGCTATCCTATACTCTTGTAACCATTATTATTTTGAAGTTTAATAAGAGACACAAGCGTGGAGAACGTATTTAATTTCTACCAAGAATCTTTCACAACATTCAATTTCCAAACTTAAATCGATTTTTTGTCAATCACATAAAAATATAATTTATCAGCTCAACATAACATGCAATGTATGCACCAGTCATAATCCGGCACTCCCGACACTAACTATTAATATATGGGACTTGTCTATTCCCCCCTCGGTCACGATACATTACGTTTTCCAGTTGGACTACGAGAAGAGTCTCAAAACTTATCACAATTCACCGGGGTATCTCGCTTACATCGCCGCAAAGAACAAGGCCGCTGGTAAGCGTAAATGTCGCCTGTGCCACCTTTCATTCCCGCTTTTTATTATTATTTTATATTTTCCACTGGTACCTACTTAAACTGTTATGAATATTAATTTTTCCGTCTTCTAAAGCTGCAGAGGTAACCAAAATCTGTGAAATTACTGTCCTATGTGTTTCAGATTTTATTGTACTGATATTTTTTATATTTCTACAAAATCTATAAATATACTCTTTGGCTGAAAATACCACCTTGATCAAAAAGTTTTAGGACTTTATTCATAAAATCGAAAATACAAAATCGATATGTACCCTTCAAAGTACTCGCTAAGTACTAATTAATATGCACGAACAGGAGAAGTCGCAGGGAGCCTGATCAGGTGAATTCGAAGGCTGCTGGACAGTATTTGTGTTGTTTTTGGTCAAAAACTCATCTTAAGGATCGCAATGTGCGATGGTGCGTTATTGTGGTGCAAAATTGATGCCATTTTCAGACTTGTAAAAAATCGAAAACAAGCACAAAGGTAGAGGTACTCAGTACCGCATAACTTTTACAAATATCAAGCTATGGCGCTGAAATTTGGAGGGAAGTGCCAATGACAGATGTAGTAAGGGGTCGTCCATTAATCACGTGAGGCTGGAAAGAGGGGGGGGGGATATAATGAGATATCACGTGTATTTATTTTTCGTTGAACACATGATAATATTCTGAAAATTTCAATATACTTTGTTCTAAAAAAATACATGTGATTTTGGGTATGGGGGGGGGGGGGGGGTAGTCTAAAACCTCACCACATATTTTTTATAATCTCTATGTAAACCTTCTCTACTGTAACTTCAAGACTAACTTTATTTATCTTCTTGAAGCTGTAACAAAAAATCAACTAACTTGTATGTGTCACTTTGTTACTACAATATTTTCAAAGATACATTACCTATATTTTTAAACTTTCACTTTTAAATTTACATTTTTTACTTGTACCGCCAACTTATTGGTGTAATTTAGCACTTTGGTTTATATTACCCACGCACAGGCAGTGCCTTAGTGGGTTCCCATTATCTACTTTTGTCTTATATACATTATTTTTATCTTGTGTTATGTTATATATATTTTGAAAATATGTAAAAATTACTTTTGAAATGTATGTATAATGGGAAAAAATAAAGGAAAAAAAATATCACCAGGGGGGGGGGGGGGGGGGTTAAAAAGTTGCTAAAAATCATCACGTGATTAATGGACGACCCCTAACCTAACAAAAAAAAGAAGTCACACACGGGTGACCTGTCCTTAAACTTTTTGATCAAGCTGGTAGTACACGCTAATCGGTTCAATCCCTTGCAGCTACATCCTCTAAGTGATTGATGATTTTGCTTATTTCAACAGCAGTTGCCATAACCGATAAGTAGGTACCTCGATTACAAGTTATTAATTGTAGCTTATCATGAAAGGACTAACATTTTAACTAACTAACACTAAAATTTTTCAAAATTCTAAAAAATATATAATACATTGTTTACAGTACGTAATTTCCTGATAAGCCACAATTAAAATATAAACTAATCATTATTTTATTTATTTTCATTTTACAACAACAAACTGCATGCTTTGAATTTGTCGCAATTAAAATTATTTTGCTTTATAAGATAACATAATTTATTAATATTATTTTTTTCTGCAATATATTGTTACCTCAAAAGCAAAAGAACACTTGTGTTTATTATATTTTGTTTGTTTTTGAATTGTAAGTGAAGGTATTTACTAATTTACTGTGATTTAAAATGTTTTTCTAACCTAATCTAACGTGCAGAAAAAAATGTGTATCAAAAATGCATTTATTTATAATTCTCGACTGCAAAAATTCATGAGTGCTTCTTTGCTAAAGGGATGAAATATAAAATAAATTTTTTTAAATTTAAATATTTTTTTAAATTACACTTTTTTTTAAACCATTTTCCCTTTGATAAATAATATCTAGTCGATAAAATTATTAGTGACATCCACTCAATGTATAGTTACCGTTACCATTTGTAGATTCCTTGTGGGGGAAAAGGAATACATCTAAACTAAATTAAATTGTTTTTATTGTCATTAATTTATCTTTCATGATATTACTTAATTTCATCTCTGAAAATCTATTAAAATTAAGTCTAATCTCATGTTCTTCCCCTTGTCCTATTCAGATCGAGGTTGCAATGCTTCGATAAGGTGCTTCCAGACATTCCTCTCTTTTGCCACTTGGCAGCCTCTGTCAATTGCAGGCCCAACCCTCCTTGCACAGCCTCTGGAGCTGTTTTCCCTGGGGCCTCCCACCGAATGTCTTCCCTTTGCGCGATAGTCACTCTTCTGGCATGACTCCTGTCACTCCTCAAAAATCTCATTTCAACAGCTTGGACCAAGTCACCACAATAATCTCTTTCGTAAGATAATCTATTTGGTGAAGGCCGTTAAGTTTCTATATTAATATGTTGTGTTGTGCTTAGTGGTGGGAAGCCTGGAGAGCGAGGAGCCTCCGGCAGGGGGCGGCAGGGCAGGCAGCGGAGGCGCCAAGGCTCAGCAGGCGCAGCAGAACGCCCACCAGGACAGGAGGATCGACATTCAGCCAGCTGAGGACGAAGAAGGTATTTAACATGTTCAAACTGCTGTGTGCCCGGTGCGGTCCATAGAATGATTTATTTTACTTTTTAAAAAGGAGATAGTTTACACAGTTCTCTTGACCACTCAGACCTTGAGCCTATTGTGCTATCTTCCACTTAACCTCATACCTTTGATAGTACACCGATCCTTTTGATAAATTTCACCGGGGTTGTTATTGAATATTCGGCTAAGTTTCTCCTGGTTCTACAATGTGTCTTTCCAGGTAACTGAGCTTTGTTCCCATTAGGGCGGGACATTGGCACCATTGGTGAACTGGAATCTCTTCATCCTCTTCATGTTTCCTACTTTTATTGATGTTTTTTTCTCCCAACAGCTGTATGCGTCTCTAAAGGTGACAGTGTCCCGTTAATAGTCCTACCGGTTCCCTCAATGAGTTTCTGTCCATATTGATTAGTTCATCTTTCTAGGGAATGATCAGTCTATTTGGTGCACTTCATTCACCATCATCTTATTTCCCTTGTACTAATCAGGGACCCATCAGGGGTCTCTGTCCTGGACTACTTCCCTTGTAAGCGAGTTGCTTTATCTTAATTTTGTCTGGGACGGTCAATTGGAAGTCTTTTCTCTGGAATTGCTGCCAGTATTTTATGCAAAAGTCAATCTCCTGGCATTCTGAATGCATGTCCAAGCATGTGCATGTCTTCATCTGAGAGTTCATTCACAATTTTTGTTGAACAAGTGACCCAAGGTCTTCAAGAGATCCACGGGATGCACAAAAAATATGCATTCCACAGCTGAAAGTTGAAGAATTAGTCGTGAAAATAATCTGTTTTCATTTGGCAAATGTCAACCATGTACAAATATACCCCAAATTTGCACTATCTGAAGTTGCGTAGAGAAGGTATTTTAAAAAAAGGAACCATTTAGAAGGCTTTTTTTTACTTTTTATAGCTTTTTTTTTCAATAGGGTATCTTCACTGTTTTTTTAACTTTGAAAAAATTAAGAAAAAAATGACATGATTAACATATTATTATTTTATTTTTACGTTGATGAATAAATTTTTTCCAATGATTTAAAATGCGCCATTTTTGATTTGATTTAGATTGCAATACTAACATTTACATGATATTATATTACCATACGATATTATTCACTATCACTACTTTGTTTTTTGTGAATAAACATGAACAATTTTTTTTTGAATTTGCACACACTTTTTTCGTTTTTGATATCATCTGGATGTTCAATGTTCATTTTTAGTCGTGTATTCGGCGGCGTTGACATCACATCGGGCAACAGTATTAACAGTCAGTGGCGTTTGCTAAGTCACAATGACATTGTAGCCAGTTGGAACCGTTTTGGAATGTGTGATTTTTCAAATCAATATTTATGAATGAAAATATCAAAATTACACATTTTTGGTACAATGATTAGAATCATAAAAATAATCTTTAAATCTTTCAAACATTTTTAACGGCATTCATAGATTGTGAAAATACCCAAATATTTGTTTTCTTCTTCAGACCAAGACGACGGACTATCCCAGAAGCACATTGCATATGCACGCTACTTGCGTAACCACCGCCTCATCAATGAGATATTCTCCGACGCAGTGGTACCGGACGTGAGATCGGTAGTTACCACGGTCAGGATGCAAGTGTTGAAACGCCAGGTGCAGTCTCTGACCATGCACCAGAGGAAGTTGGAGACGGAACTGCAGCAGATCGAGGAGAAGTTCGAGGCCAAGAAGAGACGCTTCCAGGAGACCAGTGATACTTTCCAGGATGAACTTAAGAAGGTTGGTCTATATTAGACTTAAAAAACACGGTACCTGGAAATTCAAAGTACAAGCGCGAAACCTAGAGAACCAAAAAAGTCATGGTTGTGCATAATGTGTTCCACAAAATAATTTTCATTTCGATCCTTAGCACTGCAAGCCGGCAGTGGACGATGAGACCTTTTCTCGCCTGGTGGACCGGCAGGTGGAGGTACTCCGCAGGGGGGGTGCTCCGCCCCCCGCACCCCCGGCCGTACCCCCGGGGCCTCCGCAGAACCCCCCGCCAGAGCTGGCCAACGGGGACCAGGGCAGGGCCAACACGCAGGAAGAGGTAGTTACACATTGTGATTTTATTGGTTCATGTAGACAAATATCTAAATGTACCCTAAGTGGCATTGAGCATTTGAACCTAATCGGTAATACCCTCGTAGACAGGCTTTTGAAGATGTCCGTTTGGGTTACTTTGATGTCTGGAGCCAGGACTATCCAGGACGAGGTGATTATTCTTGTAACTGTTCTACAGGTATCAGAAATAGGTCCATGACTTTTGAGTGTGCTAATTTTGAAACATACAAAATATGAACATTGCTAAAATTTATTCTGAGTGAATTGATTTTACGTTATGAACTGAATTTATGCAAATTGTTGTAAATAATGTGATTTCCGAAATGAAAAGAAAACTATAATATTATGGTAAAGTACCCAATACCTGGCACCGTAAGAAAAAATAAAGACTTAATTGATTGTTAATCTTTACTTGGTGTGTTGATTTAGTTCACCAAAAAAGTCCCAAAAAGTGAAAAAAAGAGCCCTCGCACGGTTTAACCCCCCTTAAAGTCATTCATTCTTCATTTCGTTATTTCATTCCGCCTCTTTCCTGCGAAGTGACCCGTCTGAACATGCAATGAAACGAAAGTGATGAGAGACAGTGCCAAATGAAGCGTTCCAACAATGTTTGATATCGATCTTCATTCACAACCGAAATGACATCACGAAATGACATCATGACGCCAATGATATGTGTGAACAGACTTTCATTCTATGAAACAATAGGTCGAGCATTTTCTGGTGGAAGGACGTGTGAAATAACTCGTACACGTCTCATTGAAATCATTGTTTCTCCCTTACTATCATAGTGAAAAATTTGATCTAAACGGTATTGGAAAGAGAAAACAACATGCTATATATTCAATCTAACAATTAACCACAAAATAATTAGAATGTACACTTTTGTGAAACTTGTGAATGTGAAATCGTGAATTTTTTATGAATTATTTTTATATGAAACGACAAAAAAGCATGGTGACAAAAATATTTATAATTCATTTGTCTAATAAAATAAGTGTGTTTTTATTTTTTTTTCGTTACCAGTAATTTTAGTTTGAAAAAACGTAAGGTGAGCCATTTTTAAAACTTTTAAAAGTTTACACTAACAATTATTCTATTTAAAAAAATTACATGGTTATTTCTAATAATAAAATTTGGAAGCGTGTATCATCACCCTTCAAAAATAGTTTTTAGTTTTTGGGTACATTCATTTTGGATACATTCACAAATATTCCAATTATCTGGATTTTATTGCAAGCCGAGGCATATTTCAGAAAAAATAATTTTCGTAGTTCAAAAAATACTTAAATCAGTTTTCAGATTATTATTTTAGCGTATTTTCATTTTATGTTGTTTATAATTATTTACTGTTTATAAAAACCACCAATTTCTCAAAATTTTGTTCGACATTATCAGAAATGTCAATTTGAAATCGTAAATATTCCCGAATTTAATTTTCGCCCTGTCTGCGTCTGCCAACGCGCGCGACTGCACTTGGCGACTTTGTGGCGGGAATGATGAGTGAATACTTATTTCTATAGAATCGTCTGAATATGCGGTGAAACAAAGATGGAACTTTTGCTCGAGTATGATGTCACGAAATGAAGGATAAATGAATCATGTGATACAGGCTTTAATGACACCAATAACCGACATGGCCAAATTCACTCCCAGAAGGGTGATTCTTTACCTTTTGCGATGCCGTAAATGACACATTTTGACAGTTTTCTTAAATGCGTTATTCCGTATCGCGCTAACAAGCTAAATACTGCGCTTGTGTTAAAACATCACTTGTTTATTGGATCCCTGCCAGGTTTTGGGTCCATCACCTTATGTTACTTGTTTGTCTCTTGTGTGATTTTGTAGCAATTGCAAAGTTTTGTGGTAGTATTTTTTAAACCGTTTACAAGTTTGATCAAAATATCTTTTCATTAAATAAAAGCTGGGATACAGACCTAAGGATTAACAGACTGTGTTAATATGTGGCAATAAACTTGTAAATGGTAATAAAAAGTGATGGATTTCCACTGGTGTGTTGTTTGTTGTTATTTGTATTGAGTTTTGTGTTTTCTGCGTCTCGCACCCATAGCAGATGCTAGTACTACACTATATTCAGGTAAACAATATTCATTACGTATATGCAGGCACTACCCATTTAGTTATTAGACACTTCTATACTATTTAGCCAAATATACTTTCATGCTTTCATGATAAAACAGAAAAGTGATGAAAAATAACAAACCCAACCTAACCATTCTGTCACTGTTCTGTTTTATCTGGTTTACATATTATAATGTATAATAGTCCCAGCAAGATTATACTTGACATCATCGTTCTAGTCTCTTCTGTCTTTTTCGTTTTCAAACAAGACGCGTGAGAGAGAAGAGGATGAACGTTGATTACGTCCATACGAGCTCTCGTTGGAACTAGTTTATTTTATCTTCTCTACTTTCGTGAACGCTTCCCAGTGTAATATATATCTTTCAACTCTTTTATTCTTTATTTATGAAATTGATTGATTTTTTGCACAACTTTTAGCCAATCGAGCGATAGCTATTCAAATTTGGGTATCACCACTTGAGCAATAGCTACCCGAAATTGGGTATCACCGCTAATGCCCTTGAGCAATAGCTACCCAAATTTGGGTATCATCGCTAATGCCCTTGAGCAATAGCTACCCAAATTTGGGTATCATCGCTAATGCCCTTGAGCAATAGCTACCCAAATTTGGGTATCACCGCTAATGCCCTTGAGCAATAGCTACCCAAATTCAATCCCAGAATGGCCTTGAGCAATAGCTACCCAAATTTGGGTATCACCTCTAATGCCCTTGAGTAATAGCTACCCAAAATTTGGCCTTGAGCAATAGCTATACCAAATTTGGGTAGTTATTGTTATTTTTCATGGTAGGTAGGCTATTTTTAATTTATTTTCAACTTCCCGCAATCAGTGAAATCGCTAGCTTGCCGGTTTAAATCGTTTTATAAAAATTGAACATTTGTTTACATGTTAAAAATTGCATTTTTGTAATATCTGCGACTAAAGACATTTCCAGTTTAGACCATAGACAACATAAAGAAATAATAATACATTTTCAACATTGACCTAAATATTATGTAAAAAGTAGGGCAATTTCGGTAACTATCATACAAAATTAAACGTTATTGGCTTTAAACCACAGTAAGCGGTTTATTTGTTTCCTTATTAATATTCGACGTAATATTGACGGCCGGCGTGGTCGAGCGGTAAGGCTCTTTGACTCGCAATCCGAAGGTCGCGGGATCCCGGTGTGGCAAATAAATTATATTTGATTAATTTGTGTTATTACCCAAGTTATTCATTTAAAAATATTATATAGTATATTTGCGGCACGTTCCAGAGTGGAAGATACTCTCAGTATCGCGCTGGTGTAAGACCACCATTCAGAATTAAAATGTTGCTTGAAATGGCTTTAGCTGTGTTTGGTGACCAGATCTGAATAGCCAAGTATTTCCCCACATTCCTCTTCCTATCTCCTTCCCCTCCCCAACACCTTCAGCCTCACAACATACCCCAATTGGGGATGCCATAGTCTTACTGGCTCCGGACGGGAGCAGTTGGGACTTTTGTGTGGTAAAAAAAAAAAATTCATACGTATAATTTTTGGAATGAACGCGGCCGAAACCCGAACTAAAATCCGACATATAAATGTCTATCGCTCAATGTGTTTTTTTCAAATAGACCTTTTTTAAATTTTTTCAAGTGGTTAGACAAACTCGTAAATTAAAATATTACAATAAAACCACTTATTAAGTTCCTATGTATATTATTATTAGTTCATTTGAATTTTTTGACCCTTGAAAACTAAAATGAATTTAAATAGATCTAATTTGGAACCCGTGTGTTTATTTCTTTTCCAATGTCTTGAATAACCATATAAGAGAGTTTCACTGTGAAAGCATTTTCTTTAAATTTAAATTAATATACTAACAGATTTTACCCAAAGATATATTTTTTTTCTCCAATATTTTATCTCTTTTTAGTTGAAGTTAGTGTGCTTATTTTATTGAAACTTTAATTCAATTTGGTAAACTTTTGAAATCTCTGGACACGCTTAATATGAATTAGTGATGAAACGGATAGGCGTTTGGCCGGATACCGGATATCCGGCGGCCGGATATTCGGCCCATTGTCTCGTTGCATGTCGTGACAAGTTTAGCGTCGCACAGGTGCGGCGAACGCGATCAGATCAATTCGGGTGGTTTCGGTTGCCATCGTGAGTATTCGTGAGTGATCGCGAAAATATTCTCTTTGATAAGTAGAAAAACAAGAGTTATATTTTGATGCTTCAATGTCAGTATTTAATCATTTTAATAATCTGTGTTTTTTACGATTTTTAGTTGGTGATTGTGATTAGCTAATCATGTTAATTTAAGTTTTCGCTGCTCTGCGAGGTTTTTGTAAATTTTTAGTTATATTTACTATTTATGTATTTATCATTAGAGTGAATATCTCAGAAGAAAATTTTAGTTTTTTGGAAGGCTTTTTTGTAACTTTTTTGCCTTTAAATAAAAGCAGTCATAATTATAAGCCATTTTATTGATATTTACCTCACAAAGATTAATGTATTGCATTTTATTATAGGAAATTGTCATAGTTTTTGAATATCCGGTATCTGGTAGTTACCGGATATCCGTTTCATCTCTAATATGAATACTAAAAATCTTTTGATTTGATTCACATTAATTACTATAAAAGACAACTATTTGCATTCGGGACGATGGAAAATATTGCATTCAAAATTACAATTATTTAAAATGAAAATTTGCTTTCGTCATGTGAGATGTCGATCATTTATAATAATTTCTGTCATTTTGTTGTTGGTATTCCTGACATTATAGTATAACGAAAAGATAGAAGAGTGAGCACTAGTTTAGCAGAAATCTGGAAATAATAAAATTTAAAAAAGGTATTTAATTCTATTTTATTTCCACTATCCTGCCAAACTAGTGCTAACCGAAGATTACGTGATAATAACGTCTCTTTGTTTTTCAAACTATGCATCATTTAATGTATCCACAGGGAAGTTGGCCAAGATCTAGCCCCTGCGTTAGAAATACGACAGCAGTCAAGTACAATAAATGTGTTTATACGTCAATGCGTGTGTCTCCATAGAAACCGTTATAACTCCGTTATTCTTTTAGTGACATCCCTACAACAAAAAGTAAAAGGTCGATAGTGGAACAAGCTGTACATCCCTATTCAAGTTGTCCATAGAAATACATAACAAGAATATTATGTCATTCGCGCAATCTGACAAATAATTTTTCCCGCCAAATTTCGGGCCGGCTCGACATTGTTAATTTTTATTAAATATTTTTATATGAAATGATAAAAAAGTGAGGTGACAAAAGTGTTTATTATACATTTATACAATAGAATAAGTATTGTTGTTTACATAATCTGCGATTTTAGTACCGTTTTCATATAAAAATATCACATGAGTAATTTTAACATTTTTTTAATGTTTGAATTCTAAATTTTAATATTTACAAAAGTTATTATTTATTTGTAATACAATAATTCGAAAGCTCATTTTGTAACCTTTCTAAAACAGTTTTTACTATACGGCTACGTTCAGAAATGTTTCATTTATAGAGCTTTAATTGTGAAACGGTAATAACACAAAGTTTTCGTAAAATGTCATTTTGTTTGAGATATCCCAAGCGAATATTCGCGAAAATTCGGAGGGGTTAAGGAATGCCAACATAACAAAATGACAGAAATTATTTTAAATGCCTGACACGAATTTTCATTTCACATAATTGAAATTTTGAATACATTGTTTTCCATCTCCCCGAATGCAAATAATTGTCTTTTATAGTAATTAAGGTAAATCAATAGGTTTTTTGTTAAAAAATGTTTACGTTAAGCTTGTCCACCGATCCCAAAAGTTTACCTTTAATTTTATCATTTAGTTATGTAGGTACTTGTTTGATTTTAATATTCATTATTTAAACTGTAAAAAACGTAGGATATTATTATTTTGAATTTAATTATGTAGTAATCATCTGCTTATTGGGTGTTTTAAGTACATAATATTTTAGTTATAATATAATATTCTAATGTAATAATTGAAGATTAAGACTAATTATTAACTATTTTGTATTTAGCCTATGGAACAGGATGGCCAACCAGTTAAGAAAGAATTCGAAGAAAGCAACGCTACAGAGAAACCTACCAATGGACAACTACAGAAAGAAATTCCAAAACAGACCACGAACAATACTGCAGAACTTGTGAAGGACTCTGAAATCAAACCAGAGACTAACGTCGAAGAGTCGGCGAAAGTAACGTCTCCAGAAACAAAGCCGGAGTCACAGGCAATAGCCGTGCCGAAAGAAGAGATCAAAGACGTCGAAATGGCCGAGATTAAATGTGACGAACCGGTAAATACTGTTGAGAAGACTGAACCAAAGCATGTGCATCCCGAAGTTAAGAATGAATGGGAGAAATCAAGCGACTCTGAGAATAATTCTAAGCCCGCTTTTGAGGTTAAGCCTGAAGAGGAGACAAGTGCTCCAACTCCCCCTCCTGTGGTTGTTCCTGGTATCCCAGGGCCTCCTGCCGGTATTCCGGAGGGTGCTCTGCCCCTTCAGGGAGGCCCCCTGCCTCAGCAGTTGGCTCAGGGCATGCCCCCTGGTGGCCATTTGCAAATGCCACCACATCCAATGCAGCCCATGCCACATCACGGTGAGTAAAGAATAAATTAAATAAACTTTTTTTACTTAATTATTGATTCTTGTTCTATCTATGTACTTCAAACAGTTTCTATTGATTATTTCTAACTTGTCTTTTCCTGTGTCTGCTTTAACAAACTTATGCTTTCAGGAGGTATGATGCTTCCACCAGCCCCTGGTCAGTCTTCAATGGGACCTCACCCGAATTCACAAGGTAATTTACATATGCCAGTCATCCATTGACGCATTGAAATACTCGGGTATCCTCAAATGACCAGTTCAGGTATGGGGCCAGTTGACATCCGTCAAAGCCAGAGTTAATTTAACTTTGCAGAAGTCGGCTCACAGATATTATAATGGTTCACAGCTTCTGACCCTGTTACAAATTGCAAATGCACACCATTGTTGTTTTTGCAATTGATTGAATTCTTTAACTTGAACACCACTCTTCTTCAATATTTTTAATTTATCATTATGTACTCTGAAGAATTACTGACTGATACATTACACAAAAAATTTCATCCTTAACCTGTTAAATGCCAGGCCTTTTCACGAAAATTCACTAAAAAAGCACCACTTTGAATTTTGAATTGAATGTTTTGTGGATTAATTTTGAGCTATCGTATATTTTATTGACCGAAACACATTCCTAGAACAATAAACTATGTACCAAAACAACATTACTTGCGTTAATTACGTTAATTGATAGGTTTTACAATGTTTTCGTCAAGTAAAATGCATCGACTTTGACAGATAAAATTTGCGGCAAATTTGACATTTTGATGCCACAGACAAAATTATTTTAAAATATTCTGGGGTTGCAAGGTGAATGAAATTTTTACCCATCTTATGGGGAAATGTTGGCGTAAGCGATTCAGACCTTGTTCTTCATACAAATTCTGTACATAGAAGGGTCAAAATCACAGATAAATATATTTTTTTCGAAATATTTTTTTCGCTCATGCGCGCAATACGCGCGTTTCCGGCAAATAAGAGGTTAAGACTTTTTTTTGTTTGGACTAGGATAGTAGTTTAGTCGAAGTGTAAGTAAGTCGCATGTAAGTCAAGTGTATGTAAATGTTGTATGTAAATGGTACTTGTCCGAAAAAATAGAACGAACGGGGTTGACTACTAAACCACTAACTAAACTGATTTACTAAATTTATGATGTTCGGACACATTTAGTTACTAAATTACTCGCTACTCGACTAAACTACTAGCCTAGTCTGAAAGGGTGCTGGCCGATCACACACATTTTGACTTTCCAAATCTCATATATGTGCATCAACCGCATTTAAAATATTAAAGCACAAACATCGGGTGAGAATGCTATTTGTTGTAGGGACCTAAACTCCACATTTGTGGAGTTGAAGCTCTTGCATGAGAATGGTTGTTTTTACTAGTCGTTATTGTGCTCAAAGGTCGACTAATTTGCTGGCTTTAATTTTCTTCATCTTACCTCCCTATCTTCTCTCTTTTAGATGTAGTTTCACTCTTTTCTTTACTTTAAGATACTCTAAAGCTTAAATTGTTTATGAGGAGTTAACACAATTTTTTAAATATGAGCAACAATTATTTCTTAATCAATTGACATTTACATTTTACCATGTTGTGGATGCTTCTTTCTTTGAAAAGACCTTCCACACAGCATCCCCAAAGATGACATATGCTTGGGCAAACATATTATAGAAAAGGACTACCTACATATGTTTTTGTATGTGTGATACAGGCTGTAATTATAGTGTTGTCCGTTTCAGGCATGCCCCCGGGGATGATGTACTACCCCCCGCGCCACGCCTACTACCCCCATTACGCGCCCCCGCCCCACCACTACCCGGGTTACCACCACCCCGGGGGCTACCAGGAGTATCCACTTGATCCTGCTGGTAACAAAATTATTTTATGTATTTATAGGATTTTTCCTAACCTAACCTAATTCTCCAAAAACAATTTTTTGCTAAAATTTCTGTTTATTCTGTCAGAAGATCAGATAATTTCCGCTTTTGCAATAAAATCCAAATAAATATTTCTGGATCCAACAAATATTTCTGAATTTATCTGAACTGTAAAAATTGTTTTTGAAGGGTGATGAAATATGCTTTAAAATTTTGAATGCAAACATAAAAAAGTTGAAAAATTGGTCAATTTACATATTTTCTAACTAAAATTACTGATAATGAAAAAAAAGAAAAACACACACATTTTATTAGACAAATCATCATCATCATCATTAGTATAAAATGAAGTCGCTCAAAATATATGTGCGCATAGATCTTTTAACCCGTCAAAGGCCAGGCCATTTCGCGGAAATTCGCGAAAAAACACTAAAAAACCACCACTTTGAATTTTGAATTGAATGTTTTGTTGATAAATTTTGAGCTATTGTATATTTTATTGACTGAAACACGTTCACAACACAATAAACTATCTACCAAAACCACATTACTTGCATTTATTACGTAAATTAATAGGTTTTATGATGTTTTATTTGCGATACACGCATTTATTGCGACCGTTAAATTCGCGGTAATTTATGACAGCGCATTGTCATGGATGAAATCGTTTTAAAAATATTCCAGGGTGACTAGGTGAATGAAACTTTTAGCATCACCTAGAGTAATGATGGCGCAAGCGATTCTGACACTGTTCTTCATACAAATTCTGTACATAGAAGGGTCAAAATCGCCGACCAAAAGTTTTTCGTCGACAATATTATTCAAATATTTGAATTATTTTGCTGGCGAGCGGGTAACGTGGATTTTTCATAAAATAATATTAATAAAATTTCACAGAGTTTTATAAATTTTTCTCAAAATTTTGGTTTCGTAGAGGTACACATTTTAATTTTTCTATGATTAACTTCTAGATTTGAATATAAAATGTGGTGTTTGTCTTTCTAACACTGTTTATATCATATTTCTCACCATGACTGTAGACCATGTGAGCTGTTTCCAAAAGCAATACAAATTAGCCTGAGAGGTTTACACATTTTTTTTACGAAGACCCATGAGGTGATTCCGTTTATTAAAAAAAATAACAATAATGAATAAAATATACAGTGAACGGAAAAGCATAAATTACTTCAATTACGAATTACGTAAAGGCTTAAACGTTTAAAGTATGTACATGAAGTTTTTGCATAATATTAAGTATTTTGCTCTTTACAAACATGGAGGTCATAATATAAAGATATTTATTTATTTCGAAATACACGGCACCACAACCTAACCTAACCTAACTGACATAGAAATGGTCATGGTAACAAACTAAATAATTTAGAAGCACTCGAAATAAAGAAAGCTGTTAAAACAAAAACCCAAATCCTTAATATTCAGCTAAATGTGTCCAATAGTCCGATATTAGTCCGTTATTCCAATATGCTATACATAATTGCAAATCCAACCCCTTTGGTTCTCATAGATATTAGTCAGCAGTTTGAGCTGTAGATATTCGTACGCATTTTGGTTCTCATAGATATTAGTCCGATTTGTTCAGTTTTTGGAATTCCTGTAGATATTAGTAGACGCCTCCTTTAAAACTCTATGAAACAGAAACGAACGACTCTAAAAAATGACAAACACATACTTCTGTAGGATTTAGCCTGCGAGAGAATGAGATAGACTAATCTGTGTCCTCTTTGTGCGGTGCTTCGTAGCCTATCTGCCTCCCCTTTGTTCGGTGCTTCGTAGAATAAATTGTTAAATAATTTTTAAACTTGGTAACAATACTATAATAAATAATCACTACAATTATCCTATTCCTGATACTCTGCATTCGTCTCATTCTCTCGAAGTTTAGTTTTCTGAAGGTTTCATCTCTACCGCGTGTGAACTGCACACATGATTTTTTTTTGGTCCTTTGAAGACTAAAATACAATTATGAACCAAATCTGGGAGGCCACATGGGTACTGCCACCCCGAAAACCATTAATTCATCCACACTCTTGGACTTGGTGCCCAGGTTCACGGGGTAAGGTTTGTCTAGGTGGCGGATAATTCTGTCCTACTGCATCCTACTCCAGACAGCATCCCTATCCATCCATAAGGCTTGAGGGAAATTATTTTCCTGCGAGAAGCTATGCAAAAAAAAAATCCCCACAAATGATGACCCAAATATTCCACATACAATGTTTATTCTAGTCCCTTGGAAAACCTTGTAAGAGAGTTTCACTGTATGTGGGATAAATTGGGATGTTTTAAAAATTTCAGTCTTCAAGGGACCAAAAACACAAAACTTGAATGAAAATTTCTTAAGTGTAAATTTTGTAAGTGGGTTTCACCATAATATGATTTACAATTTCGGTTTTGAAATTTATATTTTAATTTTTGCAGGTCCCCACATGGGCCCCCACGGCGGGCCTCCCCCGCTGCAGGGGGGCACCCCGCCCCGTGGTCCTCCCCACGGGGGGTCTCCCCATGGGCCCCCACATGGCGGGCCTCCCCATGGCGGGCCCCCTCATGGCGGTTCCCCTCACGGGCCTCCCCCGGCCCAGCAGCCTTTGCACGCTGTGCCCCCGCCTGCTGAATTGGGCGGTGAGTTATGTGACAGTTTCACAATGAATTTGGTTATGTGTTCATATTATGAGGTGGAAATGTTATACACGTGACATATGGACCAATTCATTGTTACGCGGATGACATGTCCATGATAGCTTTTTGTTTGATAAGCCTCCAAAGGGCTCGTAAATTCCAAAGGTTCGGAGGGCTTTGAAGCAAAGAATTGACTGTTACCTCGAGAGTGTTTTCTCTTGGGGTAAAAATAATCTCGTTGAATTTAATGTTTCAAAGACCCAATCATGTCTCATTACATCTAAAAGGGATCGAAATAAAAATCTAATCTCCTTCAACGAAAGCATTCTTCCAAACAAGCCCTCCATTGATATGCTTGGTGTAACTCTAAGTGACAATGTCAGATATGGGGGCTCCACCGAGAAGCCAGAGTTAAGTTAGCCTCTCAAAAACTGGGCATACTGTACAGGGCCCGCAGATACTTTAATAGTACACAACTGCTAACCCTGATCAAATCACAAGTGCGCCCCACGGTTGAATTTGGCAGCCACCTTTGGAAATAAAATAAGAAACGGGCGGTCTGTCTGATAGATTCTCCTAGTTTAACAAACGGATTGCAATCTTTAGAGTACTGGCGTTGGGTATGAATGCTATCCTTGTTCTAACGGTATTTCAATGGAAGATGCCCCAAGGAACTAGCTTCATTGATCCCTTCGGCACCGGTGCATAGTCGGGAAACATGCCAAATGCGTGCCCAACAGTATACGGTTGACTCGTTCTTGTGTTCAACAGCTCGGCTGTGGAATGATTTGCCGGCCTTTGTGTTTCCTCCTTCCTACGACACGGGTCTCTCAAGACCAATGTTCATTCCTTCCTCTCCTCTAAAAGCACCTCAGATGACATAGACCTCGAGGGAAATTATTTTCTTCAGGGCCTCCTGTGTCCTGTGTAATGTAAAAATAAAAAAAACATAGACTTGATATTGGGATCGATTTCTGCTTTTGTAATTTTGTTTTAATACATTATTTATATTTTGTTTTTACTTCTCCTATTGGGGGAAAGTTTACTGCAATTTACCTCAAGGTCATTTCAAGACAACCTCTGTTGGTATCGAGGTGAATTTCAAAACAATCTCAAATGCTAAACGATAGCTTATTCACTTTAAAAAAATTTCAAAATTATGTACTATTTTAATTCTAAAAATAATATTGATCAGTAAAGGAAACAAATAACACAAAAAAGCAAGTTTTATATGATTCACAACAAAGCTTGCCATTTAGAGCGTGTTAGCAGTTAACAGCGTGTTAACAGCTATAATATGCGTGGGATGGTGTATTTCGGCATATCGCTCGCCGTACATTCCCAATTGGAATTTATGGCGAGCGATATGCTTAAATATACCATTCCACGCATATGGCCCGGCGCAAATTACGGCCAGTCCACGCACAGTTCTCGCACAGCACACGCGTGGTTATTTTGTAGAACATGGTTTCTGTCGGAGAGGCGCATATTAAACACATTCCACGGCCAGCCCAGTCCCAAGCTTCGTCGCGCGTGGGCGTGTTGTGCTTTCGACACAGTTTCGTGGATCCCTTGTTTTGTCTGTGTGAACAATGTTTTTATTACTAGAACATGGAAAAATGAATTGAAATGGTTAGAGGATTTCTTGTGTTGTATGATTCAACTCATGAAGATTACATTAGAGCAAAACTGAAGGATGATTTGTTCGAGAAGATAGCCAAAGAATTAAATTACATTATATATAGTATAATGAAGAAATTGATTTCAGTATATAATAAATAGTAAATTATACTGATATCACACAATCCATGTATTTATATTTGGGAGGCGGGAAGAATACCGCCGCCCCGGGAAACTCTATTGGATAACCAACACCTCTGCCATAGGTCACCCCAAGTGGTTCGCTACGTTTGGTGATTTAGCAAGGGTGCCCGGGTTCATAGAGTGAGGTTTATCTAGGTCTTGGAGGCTAATGACCGGGACACACTGAACCCCAGATTCCTACCCACTCCTTAAGCCCTTTTCCTTCCCAGAACTCTCCTCTTCTTCCTTTACTTAAAAAAACCCTCTATACAGCATCCCGAAAGATGTCATAGACCCTGAGGGAAATTATTTTTTCCCAAGGCCTCTAGTGTGAAGGTCAAGTAAAAAAAAAATCTTTCTTCATCCTCAGATTCAGATTCTAAATCGACAAGAAGTTTCTGCCTTGCTGTCATCTTGCATACTGCGAGAAGTGGGTTGGGTATGGTGTGGGTGTGGGCTGTGTTAAATATGCGCTACTATTAAAAAAACGTGTACGTAGGCTGGGTTTCGGTCACGCGGTGCTGTGCGTGGACTGGGCTCAATTTGCGCCAGGGCTATACCTGTGTGTGAACACGCTCTTAAACTCTGCTTCATTGATGTTAAACATGTCAATACCTAGTGATTTTAAATTCTATTTAACAACAGCATAACTCTCACCATTGTAAAATTAGTCCTAAAGCAGCAGTCTGTGCTGTCGGTGACAGGGATAACCATCGGGAAATAGAAATTAATTCTCTCCATGATAGTCTAATTTTCGAAACATCCACGGATCAGTCTTTTTATAAGCAAGTCCATTTCAATAAATTCTTCAATTCCAAACAGTTTGAAGATGATCCTTATTGTTAAACTGCAATAGGCAATGAAGGGTAATTTCGAGACATTAAACTATTTTTTTTTTTTATATTAGCTCCACACAGGAGGCTCTGAGGAAAAAAGTTATCTTTGGGGATATTGTGTGAAGGGTCTTTTTAGGGAAAGGAAGGAGAGGAAGTTTTAGGTAAGAAGAATGGGTAGGAATTTGGGGTTCAATATGTCCAGGAGTGGCAAACAGAAGGCAATGGGGTCGGGAGTCAGGCTGGGGAGGTCAAAAGGTCTTCCTCAACCAGTCTCTCCCGATCTGGCCCGCCACGCAATAGGCGGGCAAATGCATCAGCCGCCAAGACCTAGACAAACCTCACTCCATAAACCAGGGCACCCCTGCTAAATCACCAAAAGTAGCGAACTACTTGGAGCGACCTATGGCAGATTATCCAATAAATGGTTCCCGGGGTGGCGATACCCATACCCGCCTCCCAATTTGGACACAAATCTAAATTTTAAAACAAAAATTGCGATTAATCAATTAAAAAAATATAAATATGTACACAAAAGTCCAGATGTCCAAAGCTAGTAGGATTGTGGCATCCTTAATAATTGGGGTTTGTTGTGAGGCTGAAAGGTGCTGGAAAGGAGGAAGGTTTGGTTAGGTTAGATTAGGTGCCTAACTATTCAGATCTGGTCACCAAAAATGACTACAGCCATTTCAGGCAACGTTTCGATTCTGAATGG
The DNA here is from genome assembly GCA_917880885.1 of Limnephilus marmoratus. Taxonomy (NCBI): domain Eukaryota; kingdom Metazoa; phylum Arthropoda; class Insecta; order Trichoptera; family Limnephilidae; genus Limnephilus; species Limnephilus marmoratus. The sequence goes on from OU862931.1 coordinate 32,109,592, forward strand.
TGGTTTTTCACCAGGATGATATTAAAAACATATACCACTCTGAACAGTAATGTACTTTTAACCTTTTCTCTGCGTCAAAAGTATGTGTCACTTCGTTCACACGCGGGGCTATTTATCACTAATCTAATTTATGGCTTTAATGTAATGAATACGTTTGAGTCGGGCCGCCATATTAATATTTCAAGGTCAACACAATAAGCATATCAACATACCGGAGTAGAGCTCTTCAACTGTGGTTCGATGTCTCGATTGGCTAGATGAATGAAATATTGACACAAACTTCAAAAAGGGCCGTATAATAAAAACAACTGCAGCTTCTTAATTGTTATATTCGTCACTTTCACTAAGTTCGAAATCATAATCTATTTCTAAAGTTGCCTAATTATTTCATCGTCATTAAGACTACGACCCGACATTTTGTATTTTGGTAATAAAAATAATTTCAATTATTGATAAAAATTCAAACGTCTTCAACTTTTCGTAAAGAGTTATAAAACTACACTTGATTGTCCACTAAAACACTCTTAATCACTTACTTTTGTTTAAAAAAAATAATCTACTACTGATGAAATTTTATATTTCTACCACAGTCTGAAAGTATATTTATAAAAAAAACTTATTTTTAAATATGATAAATGTCCACATTTATCACAATAGTTCACATCGACAAAAAACGAAACATTAATTCGATATAATAATGTATTACTCTGCGAGCGTCTTCGCTTGAGAATCTTGCGAATTCTTATGAGAGGCACCTGCGCAATAGCATGTGAAAAGATGCGGGAAGAATTCAAACTGATTAATTTTTCGCTCTGAGTTGGGAGGTCCCTTCAAATCTCTGTAACTCTGATTAGGATACGTATTACGGAAGAATATCGCAAGATGTCAGTAGGGTAAAGATTTGAGAATTTTTAGGAGTATAAATTTTACCATATTCAAGTATGTTTCATATACATAACGCCGGAGAAACTTCGCGGCGCACAACTGCGCCGCCCGCGTACGCTTAGTGGTGCGCTTCCCGCAGGTAGCATTCTAATTTTTTTTTTCTATTTTCAGATATGAAGGCCGAGGCGCCTTCTCAACCAGTGGAGAAAAAGCAAGAATGACAAAAGAGAAAATCTAAAGCTAATAAATTTTAACTTGCTTTGGATTCATTCTACATAATTAATTATGTGAATTTTTGGTTTGGGACAATAATTATTATTATTTCAATTTTGATTAAGAAAGGAATTTAAAAATAAGACAATTGAAAATAATTTGTGTCGAAAGTTTTTAATCAAGTGTGAACAGAATAATTTAAAAGTGTAATTTTAAAATGTATCAATAATAGTAATTATTCTTTGTGTTAAAAAAATTACATAAATCCATAGAAATTGTGTGTCAAAAGTGCAAGTTAAGTGAAGTGCTTTTTGAAGTTGTAATTCTATGAATAAGTATTTTTTTTTCGATTTTCAAAAATAGTAAGATAAATAATATTTGTAGGAAATTTAATGATTGCATTAAATATTATTTTATTTTTATGTAGGAGTTATTAGTAAAAATAAGAAAATTTTGACTTATATAATGTGTTTTTTATTGTCAGTTTTGCATTGTTCTTTTAATGTGAATACTGTATAAGATTCCCAACTGCACAGAGTCTGTGGAATTATGGCATCATAATTTGGGTGACCCGACATTTGATCCGGCGACATTTGGTCCGGCGACAGTTGATCCGGCGACATTTGATCCGGCCGACATTTGATCCGGCCGACACTTGATCCGGCGGACAGTTGATTCGGCGGACATTTGATCCGGCGACAATTGATCCGGCCTGATCCTTAAGAAGATTTTTTCTTCAAGTAAGTATGTAAAGAGGATATACGGCCGTACAACCAAAGTCGATGTATTAATATCTGAAGGCATCTTGAGTGAAAATCCGCTGTAAAAATATTTTTATTAACAATAATTTCGACTCTCCGAAGAAACATGCGGCAATACAAAATACGACATACTTATGCGTGCAGTCAGTTTAACAAAAAAACCGTAAAAGATTCCTACTTGCGTATAACTTTTTTTATCTGAAAATTACACTAGAGTCCCAACTGCTCTCAACCGTCTCGAGCCAGTGAGTGCCAATGGCATCCCCGATTTTGGTATGGTGTGATACTGAGGGTAGTGGGGAGGGGAAGGAGATGTGGAAAACGTACCTGGCTATTCAGATCTAGTCATGTCATTTCAAGTAATCCAATTAAACCTACATACACTGTACACCAGCGAACAAATTACAAAAATCGTATGATTTTAATTTTTTTATAATTTTATTTTTATTTTTTAGAACTTTTATCAAAACACAAGACTCCCAACTGCTCGCAACCGTCTGGAGTCAGTGAGACTATGGCATTCCTAATTTTGATATGTTGTGAGGCTGAAGATAATGGGGAAAGGCATGGGCGCCCGCAGGGGGGGGCAAGGGGGGGCACTTGCCCCCCCCTGGATTGATTGAAAATAGTCAAAAATGTTACTTTCATTTTAAATCACTTTGTGTTAGCATAAAGAAAGTGTGGAGAGAAAGAACGTTGGTCAGTCTGGAGCAACATCATCGCCAGGTTGGCATTACAAGCAACAACATGGCTTAGATCTACAATGTCAGATGAACGTTTGTCTGGATTGTGCATTAGCCTGGAATGAAAGAGGTCAAAAAAACTTTTTCTTCGAATTGCGTCAACCCTGTATTATTAAATATTGCTATTGATAAATGGCTGTTGAAATTTTTTTTTTCACATGTGATCCTGAGGTGGCGCAGAGGACTTGAAATTTTGAAAAAAATTATCGATTCTTGAAAATTTTGAAAAATTTAAACGAATATTATTATCAACTTTCCTTTATTATCTGCATTAATATAACGAATAACAAGAATTTATATATTTTTTTTTAATAATTTCAGCTTTCAGACGTGTCATCTGCATATGGGGTAGCTCCCTGAAATCAGAGGAAAAGTGTGATTTTGTTCCGAATTTCGGCATTTATTTTCTCGATTTCATTCTTGCTCGAATATTATATTCATCGTGTACTGTACTTCTGCAGACAGCCAGTGACCAGTTTTACACCTCTCTCCATGTGTGTGACAGGGAAAATTTTATATGTATCTTCGCTCATAATTTTCACATTATTCACTGCCACCGTATTTTTTTGTGAATGGCGGCTCAAATATTTGTTCTGTTTTCCAGTCTATCAAATCATAATAATCGTTGGCTTTGAGGTGAAATTTCGGAGTCACAAATGTTCTTACTTTCTTCCACTTTGTATTTTGTCAGGCTATAAGAATTTTGCTTACTGCAAATTCTTTTATATGTTGTCCTTCGTCTTGTAGCATCGCTAATAAAATATTTTCAGAATGTGCGAAGAAATAGTTCCGCTCGATTATTCAAAAAGCAATTGTTTTCAGCTCATATTTTAAATAGAAGCATCTTTTTTATCAAACTAAGGACATATTTCGGACCATCTTTACATGAAAGTTTTATTTTTATGGTGAACCATGTTGGCGCGTACACTTTTATCACAAATTGATTGGATCTTGATTGCTATCTGATAATCTACCGCTATCATTCGAGAGGTCTCTGCATTCAATGTAGTATCTGGTGAGGGGTTCAGAGAATTCTGGACAGTCTGTTTTTGAAAGACTTTATTTTGCATCAGTCGTAATTGCCTACGCTCTAAAGCCTTGGTTGCCACTATATCTTTTGAGCTTTGAGCCGATATAAATTTTGCGGCCATCTCTCTGATGTAGGAATTCCAGCTCCATCTTGTGTATTTTTACTAAACATTTACAAAAATCGATACAAACGCACTTGCACACAGCAATATCAAAGAGTTTTTTTGTTGCATCTTCATAAAATTCAGTTTTTTGTTATATATTCGACATTTCTTTAAGCATTTGTACTTATGATAATACCGGGTTAGTCTGTTTACAATTTGAAATTGAGTTAGAATAGAAATAGATGGTTTATTCCATAATGTAATAAGATCAATTGCGATTATTTCACAGAAGAATCTTTTCTACTGGATAACCATCGCAAGTCATATTTAATCCACAAACAGTACTTTTTACGCCCAAATAAGTTGGTAACGTATTGTCTTTTTTTTCTGGGCCACCAAATACAGAACACAATGAATTTTATCTAGTTTTAGGCATTTTACAAACAAGTCACAATCAAGTTTGCGCGACTATACCAAAGAATGTGCGCTCCGCGCTGGTATCTCTTTTTTACTGATTGACTGCATCTTTTCTTTCGCAAAATAAAATCTATTGTGTGACTTTTAAACTGAATTAGATGAGGTGCTTGTTACTAACAAAATCTGAAAAAAAACACTTTTTTGTAGAACTTTAGGGTCAGTGCGCCACCTGAAGATGAAGTAAGAATTTAATGATATTTTGTGTATTTTACAGGGTACCACTAAGGCACCCATTGGTAATACAGGAAAAGCGAAATTTGAAAAAATGGTTTTTTTCACTCCGCCCTATTGTGCATGTTAAGCGTACACAGAGACAAAGTGATCTGCAACAAAAAAGACTTTATGCACAAAATTGTAGATATGTTTGGTAGTTATTTATATTCTAATATTTTTTTTAAATACATAGGTATATTGTGTTAAAAAAAAATTGTTGTTACAGTATGCCCCTCATAACTACAGTGCCCTGTCCGTTCGTTCACCATACAAATACGCTACAGTAAATTAAAACTACATTAAAACATTACTAAAAATATTTTGCCCCCCCCTAGAAAATTTTCTGCGGGCGCCCATGGGGAAAGGTATGTGAAAAAATTACCTGGCTATTCAGATCTAGTCACCAAACATGCCCAAAGCCATTTCAAGTAACGTTACAATTCTGAGTGATGTATTCATTCATCCCAAGTGGTTGACCTATGGCAGGAATGTTGGTTATCCAATAAATGGTTCTCGGGGCGACGGTAAACATATCCGCCTCCTAAATCTTAAGTAGGTGTTGCACATATAAGAATATCGTATTTTGCTATTCGTCAGTATTCATTCAGAATTGAAACGTTACTTGAAATGGCTTTAGACATGTTTGGTGACTTGATCTGAATAGCCAGGAAAATTTTTCACATATCCTTCTCCTTCCCACTATCTTCAGCCTCACAACATATCAAAATTAGGAATGCCATAATCTCTGGCCATAACTGGCTCCAGATGGTTGGGAGCAGTTGGAACTCTTGTGTTATAGTTAAAAGTTCTAAAAAATTAAATTTTTTAAAAATTTATATCATATGATTTTTTTAATTTGTTCGCTGGTGTACAGTGTATGTAGGTTTAGTCGGATTACTTGAAATGACTTTAGCCGTGTTTGGTGACTAGAATGGAATAGCATTTTTTCCCATCAGCAAAATGTTCCACATCTCCTTCCCCTCCCCACTATCTTCAGCCTCATAATATATCAAAATCGGGAATGAAATAGTCTCACTGACGGTTAGAAGCAGGGCAAGCATATATCATATGATTTTTGAAATTTGTTCGCTGGTGTACAGTGTATGTAGGTTTAATCGGATTACTTGAAATGACGTGACTAGATCTGAATAGCTAGGTACGTTTTCCACATCTCCTTCCCCTCCCCACTACCCTCAGTATCACACCATACCAAAATTGGGGATGCCATTGGCACTCACTGGCTCGAGACGGTTGAGAGCAGTTGGGACTCTGGTGTAATTTTCAGATAAAAAGTTATACGCAAGTAGGAATCTTTTACGGTTTTTTGTTTAACTGACTGCACGTATAAGTATGTCGTATTTTGTATTGCCGCATGCTTCTTCGGAGAGTCGAAATTATTGTTAGTAAAAATATTTTTACAGCGGATTTTCACTCAAGATGCCTTCAGATATTAATACATCGACTTTGGTTGTACGGCCGTATATCCTCTTTACATACTTACTTGAAGAAAAAATCTTCTAAAGGATCAGGCCGGATCAATTGTCGCCGGATCTAATGTCCGCCGGATCAACTGTCCGCCGGATCAAGTGTCGGCCGGATCAAATGTCGGCCGGATCAAATGTCGCCGGATCAACTGTCGCCGGACCAAATGTCGCCGGATCAACTGTCATGGAACCCATTAATTGGAGCATGTTTTATGGCTGAAGGAAGTAGGTAGAAAATACCAATATTCTGCAGTTTTTGAAGAAATTCAATGGTTTGTAATAAGTCCTGGATCAATCTCGATCATTGTAACCCGCTCGCGAACCACCAATGAGCGATCAGGTTACATTTTCAAAAAAAGATTTGGTCCGGAGAACGACCATAGATCATATTTTGTAGACCGGGCTGTACCAGATGTGGTGAGGCAGACAAGACTGTAAATTAGGTTGGAGGTCCCAGTCCACGGAGGCGCCAGATGTCAGTTCGTTCACCACGTGTGAAGGACATAACGTGCATTGGCGCTGTAGCTGGTCTGAGCTCCTTCCTTTTGAAGGAGCTGGGTCTAGTCCATAGAGTGACAGATATTCCGTGATCCAGGGTAAGGCGATGGTCAGCAAAAAAAGAGGCGAGTAGATGGAAGGTAAGAGCGAGGTCAGAGAGAAGAGAGAGTAGTTGTCGGGACAGCTGGCGATGGTTGACTGACTTGGACAGGGCCTGTAGCCCCTATTTATCAGGGCTGTGGTGATGGTAGCTCTCTACCGTTACCACTGTGCCCGGGCCGGATTCTTAGAATCCAGTGAAAGCGCCTGATGGCGGCAAAACTCTCCGCCCGTTCACCTACCCCCACTCCTATGATTTATTTATTAAACACAGTTTTACATTTTAAATAACAAACACATGGACACGTTCAGCCCTGCCTAGGGCTCATATCTTTTTTCCATGACCACATCATAAATGCGTCTGATACACGGGCATCACCAAGAATATCAACATTAAAGGTGGCATTTTTTTCATGTACTCTATCAAAGAGCGGGTACTTACTCTTACAAGAACGGTACTCGACCCAATCACTTCGCCAGTAGGTTTTGGCCACCCTGGTTGCGTAAAATGATGGATTGACCCAACTCTAGTTTGGAAGTAGAAAGACATCAATTTTGAAAAATAACAAGGTCAAAATCCAATAGAGCCAAGATCAAGAAAGAAAACCTCATCATATAACAATCTACTTTTTCTTTTGATGCTCTCTTCTATTGGAGGTTGGTTATTATCAGAGCTTCACGTTCCAGCCCAATATAACAGGCTACAATTGACCGGTCAGTGGTTGAGTGGGCATAGCGCTTGGGTCCCACCCGAGCATCGCGTGTTCGATTCCTCGGCTGGCTAAGTCCTCCATCACAACACAAGCAACATTTTCGGCTTTCTGTGGTGGTAGTAGGAGATTTTCAAACATTGTTGGGTTATTCGTAACCCGGGAATGTTTGTCTTACTTTTGCAATGTTGAAAGCACAAAGAACATTTATATTTTGGGTCCTTTACCGTACAAGATTATAATTGGTTTTCCCTTTAAAATAGTCCCGTTTCTTTCGTTCAATGCTAAGGTAGCAGTTTCAGCAGCTGAAAACATAAAAATCATGGGTTAAAAGTCCATATGTGTATGTAGTCCTATTTGGCACTGATGTGATAAAACTAGGGGAATTATTGTACAACTTACAGGTGAAGGTGACAAATGCTTGGCCTCTCATTCTTCCTACCATGATGGTTACTTTGATATCTCTGTCATATCTTTTGAACAGCGATTGAAGGTCCTCTTCTTTTAAATTGCTGGACAAATTTTTGATGTAGAGTGACTGAAAACACACAGAATGTTTGTTAAAATCATATTTTCATAGTCTGTTTAAAGAATTACAATTACATAACATGGAAAGCTTATCTTGTAAATTATATAACATAGGAAGCTTTACTTTAGAAATTACAATACATAAAAAACAGAGTGTGCAATTCACATGCGGAAGAAGTAAAACCTTCAGAAAACTAAAGTAGGCAAGAGTGGGGAGGCTACAAAGCACCGCACAAATGAAAGTTAAAAAATCGAGTGCAGTTCACACGCAGTAGAAGCCCACACAATCTCAACCAATAGGAGCCTTGGAAAGTGAGCTCATAATCAAAGTGGTAAGGTTTCATTCTATCTCATTCTCTCGCAGACTAAATCCTATAGATGTTTATATATGTTTGTCTCTTTTTAGTGCCGTTTCTGTTTCATTCAAGTTTCAAATCACAACAGTGATAAAAAGTTACACTTCAATAAACACAGGTAGCATTTTACCTTGGAAACACTTGGAAGAGATCATGCCTAGAAGTGTGATCTACATCAGGGTTCCGCAAAGTGTGTGCCACGGCACAGTGGTGTACCGTGGTCATTAGTCAGTGTGCCTCAGCGCAATGTTACAGCTAAGTTAGCACATTTTTGGCTGCACATAAAAAAAAATAGTATCCACTGCTTTCAAAGCTTGCTATTGCAATTCTCTTACCATTTGCCACAAACTACTTATGCGAGTTGGGGTTTTCAACCCTCGCTACGATTAAATAAAAATAAAAAAATGCCTGGGGGCGATCGACGAAAGGATGAGAGCAGCATTATCAACGCTTGCTTCAAATTATGATCGCCTGTGCTCAGTTAAGCAGTCTCACTTTTCTCATTAAACATCTTTTCATATTATATTTATTTTAATAATAAATATTAGTTTTTTCCTTTGGTGTACCTCTAAATTTTCTCTATCTGGTAGATGTACCTTGAATACAAAAAGATTGCGGAATACTGATCTACATACTTACATATAATAGGCAAAAAAAAGTGCTGTTTCCAATTTACATAAGACCTTTCTAATCCTAACCCCCATATAAGTTAATGTAAGTGTATATTTATATCAATGATACTCAACCTTTTTTTTCTTCGGGCCACATACATGTATTTGTAAAGTTATGCGGGCCGCAACACTATACTGGTTTGATGAAAAAAATCATCAACCCCCCCCCCCCAATTGGAATTAAATCTAGCGTGTGCAAATATCAACACTCTTACACATCTGACCTGTTGATAGACACTGTAACGCTGTCCGAAACGGAGGCTAAAGAGGGGGTAGCGCAACACGGCATAACACCCCCAAAACAAACAACAAAAATACTTTTGACCGTGAAAATCTAAACAACGTATTTCACTCTTGTACAGTGGCAGCCGGTGGTTAAAATATGTGGGGGTTCACCAGAGTCATTAAGTTAGACAATAAATTTAGGAAAGGTACATACCTACTTATAAAAAAGCTCTTTTCTCCGTTCCGTTAAAACGGAAACATATACTTACAACACAGTTTAAAATACAATTTCAACAATACATTTCAAAAAATACTGTAGGAACACAGAAATAACCAAAGGAAGTTTCTCACTTGTACTTTTGTTCCAATTACGGGTCCTGTTTTCCCAATTCCCAAAATTCATATTCTTAGTTATTGCTTCAGAAATATAAATATCAAATGAAAATAAACCAGAGAAATGCAACAAAAAAAAAAACTTATTTGTGGATGTAGTAGCCGGGGACCATAAACAAACCAAAGTAGACTTATGATTTATGATATTACACAAAGATTCGGGTAACATTTTGCATCGGAGTTATGCCCGCCTGTTGACAACTAATCAGCTAATCACTCATAATCATTATAATATAGTGACATGCCTTGACTTGAAGAGAAGACCGCGCGGAACATTCGTTGAAAATAGTAGCTCTGCTGTTAAATTGAAGACAAAATGTGGACAAAAACATTACATATAAGCATTCTCGTTTAACAAACCACTATATGAACCGATCCTTTCGATGTGGGGGTAAAATTCGGAGCAGCGTTCGCGCTTTCGTGAAATTTGCAAAGAATCGTATATACCCACGCTTCCGACTGTTCATGGGATTTGCTCACAAAATAGCAAGATTCTGGACCGCTATCGAAAACGAACTGCTATGAAGATGGGTGAAAGGGCCGGCTCTCGTCGCTCAGATAGCACGTATAATAGGTACCTACCTACGTACTGTACGAGATCTTGAGAAAATATTATAATAATTTATAACCGAACCGCGTTTCGTATTATGATCTTCAATTTTTGTGGGTTGTGCGGCGCTCGGGAGCTCTTATGAACTAGCCGCCACTGCTCTTGTACCAGATCATGTGGACCGAGCGGACGAAAATCCACATTTCGCCGAAAGTTGTTCTTACGATCGTGCAGGGCGGTTAGATTAATTATTCTCCGTACCAGCTTTTTAATATTATAACTCAATATCGATTTTATTTCATTCCAAATTTGCTTTAATTTATACCTACATCCAAAAATGCTGAAAGGCGTGATGATAAAACTATTAAAATAATGTACTTTTTGTAATAATTTTTTGATTACAAATATTTATGATTTTTCAATAATGTCTAAATTAAATAAAAATGTTAAAAAAATCTGAAATATATAAGTTTGTAAGTGTGCAAAAAAATACACAAACGGAACAATTTTCGTCAAGAAACACATGTACATATATGTTTTTTAATGATTTTATTTAAACTAAAATTAAAATTCTAAAACATGCGATACCCAGATAATGTATTGATTTATTTTACTGCATGATTATATGATTTGAAATGGGTGTGGTATAATACAAAATCTTTTTGAAAATTTAACAAATCTGCCAACGACCTATATATAACCTTATTATACTAAAAATAAACATTTTTCTTCAAAATTTAAAACATGCGAATGCTAGATAAGAGAACAATCTTTCGAAATCCATTTATAATTTTTTGTGGAAAAGAGTCAATACGTCTAAAATCTGATTTAAAAATGGCATATTTCTGGTTTTCTCTGGTAATACCCTCTTAAATGACTATTCGGGTGTCACTATCTGTGCGTCAAAGTCGAAACGAATCTCAAGATATATGAAATTTAGAATAATAATTTTTTTAAATCAAGTTCCTGATGATAAAATATTTAGGGCCGCTCACAAAAGCTTGGCGGGCCGCAGGTTAAGTATGGTTGGTATATATGTCAAGAGTCTTACCCACTGGGCTACGACCTCCGTAGCCCAGTGGGTAAGACTCTTGACTCACAGTCCGGAGGTCGCGGGTTCGAACCCGGCATGCGCAAATAAATTTTATTTGATTAATTTGTGTTATTTCACAATTAATTAATTTAAAATAATATATAGTATATTTGCGGCATGTTCCAGAGTGGAAGATACTATCAGTATCGCCCTGGTGTAAGACCACCATTCAGAATTGAAACGTTGCTTAAAAATGGCTTTAGCCGTGTTTGGTGACCAGATCTGAATAGCCAGGTACTTCCCAACCTTCCTCTTCCCCACCTCCTTCCCCTCCCCACTACCTTCAGCCTCACAACATACCCCAATTGGGGATGCCATAGTCTCACTGGCTCCAGACGGGAGCAGTTGAGATTCTTGTGCGGTATTCACTGTAAAAAAAAAAAAAAAGAATAAAAATTCAACAAATTTATTCGATACAGGATACTGGAAACATTCAGTAGTGTTTCAGAATCTAGCATAATATAAAATAATGTTTTTATTCCTCGTCTACTATTTTTTCATCTAAGATTGTAAATTATTTTGTTTTTATGTTGGGTATATATTCTTTGTCTTTAAAAAAAATAAACACGTTAAAGCTCAGCAGGGCTTGAAAAAATACCAAATTAATAAAAAAAACAATAACTAATTAAATTTAAAATTCCTTTATAAAAGGTCGGTCAGCGGCTGAGTGGGTATCACGTTTGGGTCCCACCCGGGCGTCGCGTGCTCGATTCCTCGGCTGGCTAAGTCCTCCATCGCAACACAAGCAACATTTTCGGCTTTCTGTGGTGGTAGTAGGAGATTTTCAAATATTGTTGGGTTATTTGTAACATGGGAATGTTTGTCTTTCATTTATTTTAAATTTATAAAAATAATCTACCTAAATTTGGGTAGCTATCACTAGAGAAGCTAACACAGAGAGCTTACTTTGGAAATTACACAACACAGAAAGCTTACTTTGGAAATTACATATTATGTAAAATTGAACTTACCTTAGAACATTCTCCAGCATTATAATTTTCAAACTTAGGTATCTTTTTAATATCTTCTAAACTTAGCCGTGTACCTTCAAGTAATTTTTCTTCAGCTTTGTTGATTGGTAATTTAATTTCTACCGTATCGTAACAATCTCCTAATTTTGTAGAATCTTCCTTAACATCAATAATATTTGATTTCTTTTCCAACCTAACAATTCTGTTATCTTTTACAGTGTAAAGTGTTTCAGGCTTACATCCTACCAAATTATTTCTCCTTTCACCGTGTTTCCTTTGTGTTAAATTTTGTGATATGGGTTTATAAGTTGACATATCTTTAATATCCCATTTTGAACCAGGGTTTCTGTGTGGCACTTCAGTAACATTATCAATATCTGTAGTATTGGATTTGTACTTTATGAATTCGTTAAAAGAATGAGACGGTTGAGAAATTAAATTTGAAACGCTTTCTTTTACTGGTTCAGGAAGTGGTATAGTTTTAGCAAACTTTCTTTCCATTCTTCTAAGTATTTTTCTTCTTTTATTGGCAGAGGGAAGCTTGTCTACATCCATGTGGCCAAATAAGTCATCATTTAAATCGTCAAGATGGTTTATTGGATGACTGTGGTGGGAAGAACTTGGTAAAGTTTGTTGTTTTATTAGGAAACTGGGGTCAATGGAGTATTCTTTATTTCTTGATGATGCTGCATCTAAACTGGAAGAAAAGTAAGCTTTTATTTTTTACATTATCTGATAGTATTAATATGTTAGCTTCTGCGTAGTTGAAATTTAAGAACCCGGCTTCGAATGTATGTCTGACGCCATGCCATATGCGCCGTGCCATATAAACATCTGTGTATGAGAAATTTCAAACAAGGCTACCATTGTAATTCGGTTTCGAATTCAATTCGTCAAAGGATGGCGCTACTTCTAAATTTTTTTGTAAATTTGAGTATCTCTGCCGATATGGAAAGATTGACGGTAATACTTAGTTGTGAATAATAGTATCACACGGCTACATATTACATATGAGGTCATTGCCTGTCCCGGTGACTAGCTATCACTGGATCACAGTGGATCCGAGGAACGCCCTATTTTTGGAACCAGTTCGTATTGGATTTATAAAATGGTCACCAACAATAACTGGGCGAAGCCGAACCAAAAGTCGCCCGCAGAGCCTAGCAGCAAAAACCTGCAGAGTGGGTTTTAAACTGCTAGTTTGTTAATTATTTTTAATGGGTTAATTACTTTTAAAATATTAAAATAACATTTTAACTACAAACATACAAGTAGAGAAGTTAAAGTTATTTCCCCCTTACATAAACACGTCTTCACTTTTACACAACAGTTGTTTATCAGTTGTGTTAAAAAAATAATGAAAACAAAAGTTTATTAGTACGATGCTATTAAGGGAACGTACCCATACTATGTGACACGTTTAGGTGGGGGGGGGGGGGGGGGGGTCTTCAAAATGTCACGCTCCATACAAATGAGCGGCGGGTTGCTTAGGATTTTGGTACGTTCCCTAAGTTCTGCCAGAACACATGGCAGTTTTATTGGTCCTCGTACATTTAGAGCAGCGGTTAGTGAAATATTTACCTTCATTTTTCAATTGGTCAATAAGAAAAAGTCAGTATTGAAACTCCTGCAAAGTCGATTTTTCATATTTTATACAGGGTGCAAGTACAAACCTTTCAGTATCCAAATATTTGTTACTCTCAATTTTTTCTAGGACGATTTTGACAGCTTTATCCAAAGCATCACTTTCCATATTCTTATGAACTCGATCCAAATAACTTCTGCCCTTTTTGTAATCATTATAAATCTTAATTTCATCTTGGGTTAAACCAATATTCTTGAGCATGTCTACTTCTTTGGCTTCAGATTCAAGTCTGGAGAATTCATCCAAAGAGATGGCGCCAGTTGGGCAATTAACCAAAGCTGGTAAATCTGCATTTTTCTCAATCTCAATTCCATTTGAATTTAATCTGAAATCATAAGATGAAGCAACTATTATATAGTACAGGTCTATCTTTATCTAGTGCTAGTATTTAGGTTTAGTTGAGTTATTTAAGTGCAAAATAAAGATTGGTGTCATGATTGTATTATCACAATTTACCTTTCATAGGACATTGTTGTTATAGGATTCGCTTCTGCGTCTGGTTTATTCATAATTGCAGCAGAATATGGAAGATAAAGAATTTAAAATGAACATATACATAACCTAGTAAGCTCTAACAACAAAACCATGAATCAACAAAATCAGGAGACGACCAAAACTAAGTCGAATAAAAATAACCACGTATTATTATTTATTATGTTTGACATTTAACATTTGAATCTGACACTTGACATAAGAAATTGAAGAAATCTATGGAAGAAGGAAGAAGCGACGTGAAGTCGTGAAGTTTGGTTCATGATAGTGATGGTATTTTCGAAGCTGGAGTGAAATGATGGTATTTTTAGACGACTTCAAAAAGGAGGAGTTTCTCAATTCGACTGTATTTTTTTAAACGACTTCAAAAAGGAGGAGGTTCTCAATTCGACTGTATTTTTTTTTAAATTTTTTTTTTATGTTTGTTACCTCAGAACTTTCGACTGGGTGAACCAATATTGAAGATTCTTTTTTTATTCGAAAGCTGGTGCTTTCCGTGTGGTCCTATTTTAATTTGTTCTAGTTCTGACAATGGCATCCATGAGAAAACCTTATAAGTCAAATTTGCATTAATATATGCGCGACAAATGGACGAATAACTTAATATCACGCCAACCGATTTCGATGATTCTTTTTTTATTGGAAAGGATGTAGGTACTTCAAGGGCAGTTTGATGAGAATTTGGTTAGATTCTGATTATGGGATCCACGACAAAGTAACGGAACTCTTCAATTCTTAGGAGCAAATTAACAATACCTACTCTACCGAATCTCTTAATTCTAATTTGACCCTAAATCGTTATGATCTGTCTCATGTCTGTCTCATATGAGCAGCACGTTTAGTAGGTCTACCCACATTCAGACAAATTAGTGTACTTCAGATTCACTAAAAATCAAAAAATAAACAAAAATTTTAACAAAACGAAAAAACGACTTCAAAAAATGCACTAAAAAGTAAAAAAATAATTTCGTATTCTTCTACAACTTAATAATCAACTTACTTTTTCTACTCATCAATATGTAGGGACGATTGTTATTTTTGGAGTCGGTGTCAGCAAAGGTACCCGGCCCGGCGGCGTGTTCACTTGACAGCTCCCCTCCCGCCTCTCGCCTCGTCAAGTCGCTCGTGCGACACTAGCACATCTCACCTATAACTATGTATGTAGTTACAAACCTACCTTGGCTGACACCGACTACAAAAATAACAATCGTACCTACTCAGTCAACAAACGCAGCGAACTTGGGGCGACCAATGGCAGGGGTTTTATAAATAGCTATCCAAAAAGTAGTTCACGGGGCGGCGGTACCCGTACCGGCCTTCCAAATTGAGAATTGAAGCATCGATGTGATCGAATGTCATCGATATTACTACGATTATTAAGAAAAAAAACACTGTTAAAAACGATTCGATTTTTTTTGTTCACATTGTATTTTGATTGCACTTCATACTAGCATTAAATTTATTAATCCTTTTCTGAATATTTTCCTTTTATTTGAAGTTATAATTACCTATTATCTTTGATAATTAATTACTGCATACACTGACTCCCAGATTCCTACCCATCCCTCATATATTTTTCCTACCCAGAACTTATTCTCCTTCCTTTATTTATAAAGATCTTCCACGTAGCTTCCTCAAGATGAAATAAGCAGTGAAGGAAATTATTTTCTTCGGGGTCTTCTGTGTGGAGTTAAAAAATATTATGGTTCTGAAATGATTGATGTTTTCTTTCGTTTTAGTTGATTCCATGTTGGTTCGAATTGCCTTTTTGTCCTTTATGCGTAACAGGGTTCACTTTGATAATGTGTAGGAATATATTATATTCTTTGATGACGCATCAAAATACCCTACCTACGTAAAAATGTTTACTAGACCATAAAAGGGTATTGAATTGTGTTACAGAAATGAAACGTAGCAAATTACTACCGTATATTTTGACCGCTTATCTAAATTGGGTCTAGCAAAATAAAAATAATGTTTTGCTTAGGTATTATTTTCTTTTTTATAAGTACTTTCCAAAAACCATATCTCTCAATTTTTGAATTTTGCCGACTAAAAGCAAAAATCATTTGCTTTTCATTCGTTTTGAAATAAAAAAAGCTTTGTTGATTTTGATAAAGATATTTCTGTGGTATGTTTGTCGGTTCATTCTCTCTGCATACCCCTGCCGAAAAAGGCGTGGTTAGTTAGTTGGTCCAGACTTTGCTGTTTAATTTGGTAGTGCTATTAATAATAAAATTCGAATGTGCTTATTCATAATAAAATTTCATGTTATTAATAATAAAATTCATAAGTGATATTAATAATAATATTCCATACTTTACCGTTTAATTTGGTAGTGCTATTTTTTAGACGGATTATACTAGGAATATTCGATGGCCTTCGTGGTCGAGGGGTACAGCTATCGACTAGCGATCCGAAGGTCGCGGGGTCCAAATATGAATAGCCCGGCACTAGACCTACCTTACTCCTCCCATATCCTTTCCCTCCCCACTTACCTTCAGCCTCACAACATATCCCAATTTGGACGGCATTTTTTTTTTACATGAGCTCCACACAGGAGGTCCAGAGGAAAATAATTTCCCTCAGGGCCTATGTCATCTTTGGGGATGCTGTGTGGAGGGTTTTTTTAAAGGAAAGGAAGGATAGGAGAGTTCTGGGAAGGAAAAGGGTTTAAGGGGTGGGTAGGAATATGGGGTTCAGTGTGTCCAGGTCATCCGCCTCCAAGACCTAGACAAACCTCACCCCATGAACCCGGGCACCCCTGCTAAATCACCAAACGTAGCGAACCACTTGGGGTGACCTGTGGCAGAGGTGTTGGTTATCATATAGGAAGCATATTGACATTATAATGCTATGTGAAACATCTATTCAAACTGAAAGTACTTGTTTCCTTGTTTGTACAATATCCCCGGATATAACTATTGCATATAACTAATGCATATAACTATTGCAGGACTGATAAGTCAGGAGGAGGGATTATATTGTATATAAGAAATAAATTTGAATTTAGGCCAAAATCGTTCCAATCAATGCATTTTGAAAATATAACAGGAAAGCTCATACTCCAGGACAAAACTAAAGTTGATATAATAGCTATCTATAGACCTCCTAATTTCAGTAAATCTTCATTTTTAACGGAATTATCATCATATCTTGATACAATTAATAGTAAGGAAAATATAATCTTACTTGGAGATATAAATCTAAATTTGCTTAATGACCAAGATTATATCATAACTTCGTATGAAAACTTACTTACTAACCATTATTTAACTAAATGCATCAATGTAGTAACCAGAGAAGTTGTATTAAATGGACAAATTACTCGCACGTGTATTGACCATATATTTGCCAAATTTAGAGGCAAGAAAATAACTGCTTGCGTCAGTGAAAATAATATTGCCGATCATTTTATCACTGCTATTAATATAAAATCTCATAAACG
This sequence comes from Limnephilus marmoratus, assembly GCA_917880885.1. Classification (NCBI taxonomy): domain Eukaryota; kingdom Metazoa; phylum Arthropoda; class Insecta; order Trichoptera; family Limnephilidae; genus Limnephilus; species Limnephilus marmoratus. The sequence goes on from OU862931.1 coordinate 32,127,180, forward strand.
TCAGGTAGACTTTGCAAATAAGTATATTCAAATCATCTCACCAAAGGCTATTGATCGATATATCAAAGATTACAACTGGAGTAAACTTATAGAGGAGAGGGATTGTATTTCATTATATGAAAAAATAAAATCTTTATTTAACAAATTTTACAAGAGTAGTTCTAAAACGATAGTGCAAAAACCGAAAACACGACCTTATGCAATGAATGAATGGGTAAGCAGTGAATTATTATGTCATATAAATAAAAGGGATAAACTTTATAAAAAATGGAAAAAGTACACCAACAAACAAAACATATGAAACAGAATAAAAAAAACACGAAACTTTGTCAATAAACTTATAAATAAAGATAAAACTAACTACTATAATAATAAATTTCAAAACTGTTTTAATGATACAAAAAAAACCTGGGACGAGATAAATAATATTTTAGGACGTAAACCCAAAAACGATTGTGATGAAACTATAACACGATATATGTTAAAAGATAGAACTGAGGATTCTGTGTCAAATGATTTTGTGAATTACTTCTCGGATAGCATCAGCAACATGTTACATAAATGCAATCACAAAGCTACTAATATAGTACTCGAAGAACTACCTCACAGTTTATATATACCAAGAGCTACTATAACTGATATAGAAAATATTGTTAAAAAAATGAAAAACTCTAAACGCACAGGTATTGACAACATAAGAATGTTTGATTTAAAAAGAAATATAAAAGCTCTTAGGCCAATAATTACTCATTTAATCAATATGATAATAAAGCAAGCAAAAATTCCACAAGAATTTAAATGTAGCATTACTAGACCAATATTTAAAGGTGGAAAACACATTGAACTGGGAAATTATAGGCCTATTAGTATACTACCAGCAATAGAAAAAATTCTCGAATTTTTTTTATCAAATAAATTAAATAATTATATTGAAAAAATCACTATCATAGATACAAATCAATACGGCTTCCATAGAAAATAAGAACACTGAAAAACTAATGCAAGATTTTTCCAATTATATAAATAATCAATTAAATAATAAATTACATGTCATTGTTTTATTTATCGATAACTCTAAAGCTTTTGACACAATTAACTCTAAAAAACTGCTGAAAACTCTATAAAAAATTGGAATAAGAGGAAATATGTTAAATTTATTTAAAGATTATTTTAGAGATAGAAAAATATGTACCAAAATAAATAATACTTTTAGTAAAACAAAAAATGTATTTAAAGGAGTTCCACAAGGTTCCATATTGGGACCTACACTATATATAATTTATGTAACTATAATGAAAAAACTTTTCTCTTTTGTTAAACATTTTGTATTCGCAGATGATAAGGCATTGGTCATATCACATAAAGATCTAAAAATTGCAATTGAACTCAAGCAAATTGACTTTAATCAACTTTGTAAATGGTCACACGACGCAGGACTATTAATAAATGCTAAAAAAACCAAAGTAATGCATATAAGATCACCTAATGCCAAATTTCAATTTAATCCTAATATTATTTCTCATAATTTTAATTGCATCCATAAAAATATTCCAACTAATTGTAAATGTGAAAGCTTAGAATTAGTTACGGAATACGTGTATCTTGGTGTTATAGTAGATTGTTTTTTTAAATGGGACAAACATATAAAAAAAAACTGTAAAAGACTCAGATCAATTGCTGGCAGAATGTACACATAAATTTTTTTCCTACCAATTGAAACACTTAAAATAATTTATATGTCACTGGCAGAATCTATTATAAGATATGGTTTAACAATATGGAGAAATACAACTATAACCAATCTGAAACAAGTCCAAGTTGTACAAAACGCAATTTATTGTAAAATTATTAGTCGTCCCTAATATTTTCAAACAGAGACATAATACACCATTGCTGTTTCAGAGTGCCAAAATTTTACCGGTCAGGCAATACTATGGCACAAAATTATACTTCAACATATATTTACCCCGCAGCATAAAGAGAAATTAGAACATAAATACAGCACTAGATTCACGCGCAACGACGGGTTAATAGTTCCGAAATTTAACAATAAGTACGGACAGAGAACGTTTGAATACATCATACCGAAGATATTTAATTTATTACCTGACACTATAAAGCAATATAATTCTATGAATAAGGTTAAATATATGGTGGTGAAAAATTGGCTATAAGACGTAAATTTTAAATGTAAAAAATCTATATGTAACTAAAATATAAGCACCTGTTGACAAGCCAATTCAATTGGCTTAGCAGGACTTGTTTGTTGATTTTAATATGTATTAATGAAGTATGTGTAAAAATTGTAAACATTGGGAGGCGGGAATAGTCTCAATCAGTGGCGTAGCCAGCATGGGTGGCACCCGGGGCGGAAGTCACCCCCTGGGGCGTAGTGTGAAACCCCCCCCCTATGAAAGTTGACTTGAGAAATTCAAAACGCTTATTCAGAATATAGGCTATTCCGCCTTACGACCCACCGGGCGGTTGAGAGCAGTTGTAGCTCTTTTGCGGTTATTTACAATTTAATTTTAACCTCGCTGAGAATATCACTCCAAGTAAACCAAAGCTACGCTGACGTTGAGAATATTTATAAAAAAATGTGGTAATAATTTTTTTAACATTTTCTTTTCGTTCGTTATTTATGATGTTTATGTTTAGGAAGTGTCGAAATTTTTACTGAGGAAATTTTAACCTAAAACCGCGTGCAGACTTTAGCAACATTGCGTGTTGTTTAAATATCTTTACGCGGCAAGAAATATTTTGAAAATGTTTATGATTTTAGATAGAGGATGTCAAATAAAAGTAAAAGATATAAAAAATGAAACTACAAAATTTGTAGGCTGGTAACACCAATTTACCTGTCAAATATTATTTTAAAGTGTATACACATTTAAAAAAACATTTTTTGTTTAAAAAAACAAAAAAATGACATAAAAAATTGTTAAAATTGTGTTTTACAAAGTGATTGGCTTTCATTTAATTTAACATAAATTTGAATTTAACAGTAGGTAGAAAGGAAGGATCATTAATGGTGAGTTTAGTTACTACTTTTAGAATGAGTTAAATATATTCAGATTTAAAATTAGAGATAAGATCTAAAGCCCGGACAATGCCAGCAGGTACTTAAGCTAATATTAAATAAATGAGATCAATTTCTAAAGTGCGATTTATATTTTATTACAATATCGTTATTCTTCATTATGTTTATTAACACAAAATTGCAAATATATAATAATAATATGCCTATATGCAATTCTAATTTTGAGATCAGTCGGTACCATATTGCAATGAAAAAATATTTGTTTCTCTTTTATGCCTTTTTGATTTTTAATAAAAAATTAGGTTATTTATTTATTTATTTATTTTATTTTATTTTATTTTATTTAAGTATATAAAACAGGCATGGTGCCCAAAAACTTATATACATGTATGTTTAAACATAGTGATAACGAAATTACATAGTATTGAAAATGATAATATTAACATAGTGATTGTATAACAAATAAATGAAATGATAATAATAACAAAAGATAGTAACAAAAGTAATTAAGCTGAGGTGAATGACAAGTAGGAATGGGTAAAAGGTAAGTACATGGTAGGTAAATGTTCATAAACAATTTATGATTGTTACCTGTACTGGTGAGACGCTGATTTGGTAGGTACAATATTGCCGCTCTATAAATAAAGGGCTTCATCACAGTATCAGCTTGATATGATAAAAGGTAAAACTTTTTTTTGAAATGTTTAAATTGGTCATTAAAAATGTAAATTAGGTTAAACAGCTTTAGATTACCAATTACCACTATGATTATATTTTTAGCATTGCCATTTGAACAACAGTGGCGCACTCCTATGTTTTTTACTCTTATTTGACAAAATGTACCTACGCCATTTTTTTTTTCAAAATATACGTAGGTACTTGTATTAAGCTTGAAGATAATTACTTAATATCGTAGAAAACCAGAAAATAAATTCTATTTTTAAATTTTTTTATTTATTTTATTTAAGGAGAAAACACAGATACAGACAATAATTAACAAAACAATATTATGAACAATAACTTGAGAATTCGCCTGCACCCCAACTATTTCTCACTGATTGACTTGATAAATAAAGATTTCAAATACATTTTTATACATGTTTAAAAATAAGTCATAATTAATAATCGAAAATTATTTAAAAAGAAGCACATAAAAAGTATAGTGAATGATATATGAGTTTTCTTTTTTTATAGGAAAACAGCCTTCAATTTTTTACCAAAAGTGCTATAAGTATCAAAAAATATATCGAAATCCTTAAGGTTGTGGTTTTTATTAAACAATTCGCACATTCTTCTGATTGGATCCCTGACACCAGCAGTTGTACGTGTCCGGTTAATGTGGAATAAGTCGTTAAGCCTAGTTGTTCTGGGTGGTATTTTAAAATTAATTAGTTTGAGTAAGTCAGGACAGTCGATAACGTTGTTGCAGATTTTATACAGGGTCATTAGGTCAAGGTATGTTCGCCGGTTAGATAGAGTGGGGATGTTATATTTCGAGAGCATAATTGTGTATCCCCGTTTAGGTGCGCTCATTCTGTAATTGAGGAAACGCAGAAATTTCTTTTGGACACTTTCAATATTTTCTTTATAGATACCGTAAAGTGAAGTCCATATGGAGGTGCAGTATTCAAGTTGAAAACGGACCAGCGTATAGTAAAGCAGAAGGAAGGTTTCAGGTTTTCGAAATACACGGCTGTTTCTAATAACAAAGCCTAGCATGCAGTTAGCTTTATTCTTTATTATAGTGATCACGGTTAAATTTGGAAGGTTGTACATTTTACACAAATTTTAATTAGGGGAAATAAGTATGAATGAGAAAAGCGGGTGCCATGGAATGAAAGAAATGTTGTGGAGCACTTCCAGTGTTAGCATTGCCGCTTATACGGCCATTTGCTAAACCAAAACCTGGAAAGGACACGCAATACATAGGCCAACAGAACTAGCTCAGGAAGTCGGCGCAAGCAAGGTTCCTCTTAAAACCAAGGCGAGTGTTGTGGTTCGCTTGTGAATTCCTCCTCCTTCTTTCCTCACAATCTCCAGGTCTCTTTCCTCAATCAGAACACAGTTTTGCACGTAAAGGGTTTATTCATTTAGAAGGAGACAGGGTTTTACAATTGCCAGCCTCGGCAAACTACACATGGGTACTTGCTAGGTATAGAATTTCTAACATGGCGGGGAACTTCTCTCTACTCTCCACACGTATTAGTGAATTTAAACGCGGGATGTAACACACCAGAGGGGACAAAGATTCATTTTACTCACAAAGCAGGATATGAGGTAGTCGTCAGACAGGCTACTGTGGGCTGGAGCCTTCTCGTGCCCAAAACACATTATAGAAACAATCACGAGTTTTTAGGTTCTCGACACAGCGCCGCGGCGCTGTGTCTGTGGACACTGTTGTCAAGCCCGCGACCAGCCGGGGAATGAATGCCGGGTGCCGTTCGGCACTGGGGCCACGGACCTCCGCGTGCGGAGAGGGGGGCGGAGAGGGGCGGTACGGCGAGCTGTGCACTGGGGGCCAATTCACTAGCTCCTCGCAACAGGAATAAGGGGGTCTATTCTTTATCTTTTGTAACGTAACACCAGGTATGGACTTAAAAACAACAAAGCATGTAATAATATTTTATGCGAAGCCGAATACATTACGTAAAATAATTATTTTCACATGGAGAGGTGTTCTTGGATTGCCAGGGATGACGTGGCATCATTATTAATATAAATTAACATCTTGTTTCACTTCTACTGCGTGTGAATTGCGCACTGTTTTTAAATTATAATATTTGTTTAATATCTTTTATATATTCGAATTAATTTATGAAAAAAACATTTAATTTTTAAACAGTTCAGCTATGTAATTATTATTATGCCTGACAATTGTTTCGCCTTCTGCAGACATTATCAAACTGTGGTTAGACCACTTACAGATGATATACTTATATTATTTATAGATTGGTACTTGTGCTGAAAAACTGATTACTTTTATTTTTACTACCCGCGCACTTATTGATTTCCCAGTAAAATGTCGGAAATATTAATGGTTAATATTATTAAGTTTCTCATAAGTTTTTCATCATAAGAACCTATCTAGAAAATAATGAAATAAATATATCGTCTGTAAGTGGCCTACCCACAGTTTCATAATTTTTATTTTATTCATTATTTTAATTTATTTGTTAAAAAATCAGTGTACAAAGTATAATATTTGACTACAAAATAAATTTCATAATAAGTTTTCACTAATTTTTTTTTCTTCATTTTATTAGCCTTTTATAATGCCTTCGGTAGGCGAAACAGCTGTCACTCGTAATAATAATTACATTGCAGAACTTGTTCATAAATTAACTGTTTTTATGAATTAAGTAATATTAGGTCCTTACATATGAAATCGGCATTTTGCCGTACTGGCAACTTTGATCTCATATATATTCTCTTTGGTTAGGAATTCCAAATTCAAATTTATACAGCTATTTACTCATGTATTTGTGTTTGGAAAATTATAATTCATTGGTTTTTGCTTAAATTTTTTTTTCTTTGCGTCACTTAGTTTACCTAATGGAAAACTTGAAATATCGCGTTATTTACGAGTATGAGTTCCACCGTGGCACCGGTGCTGCAGAAACGGCTTGAAGGATTAATGATGTGTACGGCGACGGTGCCGCAAAAGACAACAGTGCGTTTTTGGTTCCAACGTTTTCGTTCTGGAAATTTCGACCTACAGAACAAGCCCCGTGGACGACCGGAGACCAAAGTTGGTAATGAAGAATTGAAAGCTATTGTGGAAGCGGATCCATCGCAAACCACGTCCGAGTTAGCTGCAGGCTGCGGTGTTAGTGATAAAACTGTTTTAATCCACTTGAAGCAAATTGGGAAGGTGAAAAAGCTTGAAAGTTGGGTACCTCACGAATTGAGTGAAGCAAATCAACAAACGCGCGTTAGAACGCTAGACCACACACTGCACAACAGACGGTTACCAAATTAGAGGAGCTTCAATTGGAATGTCTAAGATATCCACCGTACTCTCCGGACCTTGCCCCAACAGATTACCATTTTTTTCGAAATTTGGATAACTTCTTGCAAGGGAAAAAATTCAACTCCGATGGGCAGTCCAAACCGCCTTAAAAGATTTTATTGATTCCCGTCCGAATGGTTTTTTTAGTAAAGGGAACGATGAACTACCTATGAGATGGCAAAAGTGCATAGATAGCAATGGTACATACTTTGATTAAATAAATATATTATATTTAAAAAAATCGACTTTATATTCCTCCCACACAAAACGCCAATTTCATATGTAAGGACCTAATAATATTATTGAAAACATTTAAGAAATAAAAATTAAAATGGCGTTTTAACAAATAAACAATTTAGAACTTTCAATAATTGCTCAAATAAGGCTCAAACAGTTGACAGTTCTCGCTAATCGGCCAAGAGCGATTAATCGTTTAAAGGCATCCAAAAGGTTAAGCTATTGAATGTGTTTCGACTAATAAGCAACTGGTGTTAACACCTCGTCCCTCTCATTTTGCCACTTTCCCCTTATCATAAATCACAAATTTATTTGCTTCTCAGCGCATTTTTTTCTCAATCGCCGTTTTCGGACAGGTGAAAGGGTCATCGGGGAGTCCATTTCCAGCCAACGACAGCTTGTTAAAAGCGTTGCCAATGTCCGCCTGGAGACTGGGAGAAGTTTTCAGTGGTTGTCATTGACAAAAAAAAACATCGGGCGCTTTTTGCTTGCGATGCATACCGGGTTTTCAGTGATTATTAGAAATATTTTCCCCCTTAAAAATATGCCATTTTTGAAAAGGAGGACGACAAATTCATTTTTAAAATTATTTTACTAATATTAAAATTTTCAGTACAAGTGAATCCGGAAACCGGTCGTAAAAATAAAAAGGTAAATCTAGTTAAATGTTTCCAGTTCTGAAATAAGGAATTGAAATCTATTATCTGAAATTTCAGAAGAGATAAGTTTTGCTCTGAATTCTGTTTAGTTGAAAAATCTACGTACAATTTTCCACTCCTTAATATTAGCTACCTATAATAAAATCCTGCCTATGTCACCAAAACTTCAGGCGCAGGTTCTCCTGGGTAAAGTAGTTTTTCCCACAAATGCTTCAACCTGTACAACATTATTTTAAGTAATTACATCTACATGCTAACCTTTCCCCACACCAAATATTCTTTTAGATTGTTACTTCTAATGCCGCCATTAGTAGGTACCGGCGCAGATAGAGTTATAGAAATAGATAAGACATAGAAATATAGATAATGATGGATATAGAAAGACAGAGATAGAGCGACGCAGATGGAGAGATAAAGAGATATTGAGATAGATATACAGTAAGATAGATAAAGAGATATGGAGGTAGATATGTAGAGATAGATAGAATGATATAGATATAGAGATTAAGAAAAAGAGTTATAGAGATAAGTGTAGAGATAGAGATCGAGATATTGAAAGATATAGAGATAAATGTAGAGACAGAGATAGAGATAGGAAAAGAGATAAAGAGACAGAGATACATAGATAAATGTAGAGATAGAGATCGGAGTGGAGGCACAGACAGGCAAAAATAATAAAAAGTGGAATACCTATCCTTAAAAAATAAAAAAATAAAAATCCAACAAAAAAACTGCCGTGGCCGAGATTTAAACCCTGATCATCTGCTTGGAAGGCAACTATGACCATTACATCACCAACTATTGTAAGAACGACGACATAAATTAGGTGTATGTATTGAAAACAATAAAAATATGCACTCTACTTATACATTACGTTGATAGGAACATGAGATCAGAAATTGTATCGCTTATAAAATAAAAAAAATAAAAGTAATAACTCTTTGAAATGTATTCGGAAATTTCTGACTGCATAAAAAACAGAAGACGTTTGTAATGATTGCAAGTAAAATGTTAACTGCAGCACTCTAATTAACACTCCAGATACCCCAAGACCGAGAAGACTTTGATGCATCCACTACAACAGAACAATATGTACATTCGACTCCATTCCGCACTCTACCATTTTCTGCAAGAATGAATTGAAATAAGCAAAGTAGTGCCGTTTCCGTGTGACCCACTTCCGTCTCATGCTACAGGGCACAATATAAATAGAGGGCTTATAAAATAATATCACACCCGCTTTGACACCCGGCCTTGCTCGGGCTAGAGTAATTAATCTCTTGTAGTTAGATTGGATGGCATTAGAAAGACCGTACAATGTAATATGTGTATTGTTACGGGCATTTTATACGAGGCCTTTTTTCATTCCGACCCCCATATGGAAACTATTTTGTGACTCGTATGAAAAATCTTTGAAGTAGACGTCACACGATCATTTTAAATATTTTTATTTTTTAAATTTTATACTATTTTTTATATTTTAAATATTTTTATTTTTGCTTTGGAGTTGCTTGTGGAGTTGCACGTTATTTGGCAGTAGTAGGTTTTTTTTTTTTTACATGAATACCGCACAAGAGTCCCAACTGCTCCCGTCTGGAGCCAGTGGGACTATGGCATCCCCAATTGGGGTATGTTGTGAGGCTGATGGTAGTGGGGAGGGGAAGGAGATAGGGAAGAGGAAGGTGGGGAAGTACCTGGGTATTCAGATCTGGTCACCAAACACGGCTAATGCCATTTCAAGTAAAAAGTATGTACAAATACACCAGGGCGATACTGAGAGTATCTTCCACTCTGGAACGTGCCGCAAATATACTATATATATATATTTTTTTTAAATGAATAAATTGTGAAATAACACAAATTAATCAAATAAAATTTATTTGCCACGCCGGAATTCGATCCCGCGACCTTCGGAATGCTAGTCAAGAGCCTTACCGCTGGACTACGCCGGCCGTCAATATAATAATAATAATAATAATATAGATGGATAAGATAATATAGATGGATAATAAGTCAATATAATAATAATACAGATGGAGCAGAAGTTTTACTTCAGTTGTGTGGTCTAAAGCACACTCGTTTTTTTTGTTGTACCTATAGGGTTTCATGGGGTGAGGTTTGTCCGGGTCTTGGTGGCGGATGCGTCTGCCCACCTGCTGCGTGGCAGGCCGGATCGACAGAGGTTTACATGTCCCTCACTCCTGGATACACTGATATCCAGTTTCCTATCCACACCTCATGCCTTTTTCCTTTCGTCTCCTTCCTTTCCCTTAAAAAACCCTCCACACAGCATCCCCTAAGATGACATAGGCCATGATTGAAATTATTTTCCTCAGGGCCTAGTGTGTGGAGCTTATGTAAAAACAAAAAAAATATGTATACTTCACTAGGTCATTTCATTACATTATTGTGATAATGTCGATTTCATACAAATAGTTGTCAACGGAGAAGTAAAAATCTTTTGAGACACTTCATCGTATAAAAATGGCAACACTTTGAACATAATTACAGATAACACGAAAACATATGTGATTCGCCTTTGCCGTTGTCGTCAACAAATCTTAAGTAATGCGGGCTTATGAGAACGCATCAAGTATGGGACGACAACTTTAAGATGGAACGGGAAAGTCAGTAACATAAAGAAATACTCGTATATTTTAAAAAAAGTCCATGAATCGTCCAAAAAATAAGGTGCTTTCATAGTGCACACGACACACCACGATCGAAATAGCTTTTCTAAAAATACCATCATCCTAAAAAACAAGACGGTGTCCGATTTTGAATTTGCAAACTCTTGTTCTTTTGGCGTCGACCGGAAATTGAAAACGTGCCACACCCCACGTGGAGACCTTTGCAGACCTCGGAGGCTTTCGCGGTATTGTGCCACTCGCTACGTGATGTCATCCAGTGGAGCCTCCAGATGAATAATATTGTATCTAATTTCCGGAATGAGGCAGCACAGGATGTGGGTTATTGTTTGTTAGTATTTAAATATGTCTGTTGGTGTAATGAAGTTCTGTTGTATGAGTTTGTATGAGTATGTGTGAGTGTATGTGTGTGTGTGCGTACCCACTGAATAGATAGTGCATATTAGTATCCCTGTACTTTTGGATCTAGTCTCTCTTATCTAAGGATCTAGTCCATTTAGCACGCGCTCTGTCTCTCATAAAGTTGCCTCACATCGTGATCGTGATCGCTATCCCATTTGATTTTCAAAATGATGTTTAAACACAGTTTTGTATTGGAAATTTAAGAATATCGAAGCTTGTGCCATTCCTGTCACTGTGACGGCTATAAGATATAATTGCTTTTGTTTGTACAAATCCTTTTCAATGCCTTTTCCATTTCAGTCAACAAATTTTATTTATGACATTGGAAGATACATTATGGCAGCATAGCAAGTCTATACTTTAGATTAGGTTAGGATAGGTTGGGTTAGGTTAGGGTAGGATAGGTTAAGTCAAGAGAGTGATTCGGTGTCTATTGTTATCTTTTGCGCTAGGTCAGCGTTACGAAACAATTAAAACAAAAATACAAAATTTGTCGAATATCGAAAGGCGTCCATCGTGCGTTATAGTAGGCTGTCAATTTATGTGATTTTCTATGGCTCTCAGAGGCTTGTCTATGCCTGTCGTGTGTTAAATGGATTTAATTTCCTAGTTAAAAATAAGAATTAATATTTATTAGATATTAAAACTACTTACCAATAGGCGTTCGTAAATGGACATTTGTCGTATTATTACGATTTTTGTACGCGATGGCATTCGATTCGCAAATTTTCCCGCGACTGACATCTCTTAACGAAGATTACGCGATACCGAATAAAAACTTGTTTCCACAAACAAAGCTAATCTATTATAGTCGTCAGTCGTCACCATGACCGAAATGGTATTCGCTTTGTAAATGATATTGCACAAACAAAATCTAATCAATTACAATCACCATGAAATAAAATGGATTTGTAAAATGCACCACCGATTTGCCAGACTTTCGCATCACGCAATACGCAAACGAATCGTATCGAATAAAAACTCGTTTCTTTTCATATTAGTAATTTATAAAGCAGTGGTTCTTAACCTTGTTGGAGGTACTGACCCCCACCAGTTTCATATGCGCATTCACCGAACGCTTCTTAATTGGAAAAATGAAATATGATTTTTTCAAATTCAAAATATAGGTATATATTTATAAATAGGTGCACAAAATTAACAAAACCATTAAAGAACAAAGAACAACACCAGTAAAACATGATTTTCACACAAAAACAAAAACATAATAATGAATATTTACTGCGAATCAGTGTGACTTCTGCTGTTGCTCTTGACCTCCGCCGAACCCGCGAGACTGACTAACCGAACCCAGCTTAAGAACCACTCTCAAAAGCTCACTATAAAGGTGAGCTTTTGAGACGGTAATTTTTCAAACCTTCCTCCAGAATTACACGGTGGAAGGCAATTGGGTTTCAAATACATATATTCGAAATTACAATTGAAATCTTTAATACTTTGAGTGGTCACAAGATCAGAGAACTTAAATACGAACTCCGAAATCCTTTCAATCCATTACTTACTTCCTCCCACAATTTCCTCAATGTTGGCTGTACAATACGTCTAATGGCTCTGATTTTTGCATATCGACACAATTCAGAACATGGAACATGCCACGTTTGCAATAAAAGAGATGTATTTCACAAAGCGGCGAACGTTTCTTATCTATATCGAATATCAAAACAACATAAACGAAAACCGAAATCGTTTTCGAACTAAAATTCTAGCCAGTATGGCAAGGAACTCAGGAAGTTGATGGTTCTTTATTGAAGCTTTAGATACGGGAATACGTTTTAAAGGTAGGAGAATGTTGGGCTTACTTTGAGAATCGTAGGTATTGCAATGTAGAGATCAAATTTAAGCAGGCTTTTACGACGTTATTTACGCAAGAATATAAAAATTGATGGATTTAAAAAAAAAATATTAACATACGAGTACATCTACTATTCAAACATGCCACCTTTATGCATGGGTAACGTGACCATTTATTTTTTCCCCAAACCGGCACACCGAAAAAAAGATAGAAGTACTTAATAATATAAACATAACGAAAGAACAATTAAATTACACCTATCTTCTGCGTTTATCTAATTTATTAAAATTGAGCGATAGAAGAACTGTTTTCGATCTAGTACTTTTATTTAAAATCTTACATAATAAAATTAACAGCCCTGAAGTCTTAGCGCTCATAAATTTTAATGTGCCAGCCAGAAACACAAGGTCAGTTTTATTGTGGCAATACTACGACCATGTCCCATTTCAATATACCACTTCACAGAATACAAAACTTAGGCAATATGTTTTCGCACATAGATTTATGGAATGTGTCGCTGATAAAATATAAGTATGAAATAATAAATCATTTATCCCCTTTAAGGTAAGTTATTTGCATTTATTATATATAAATGTATTTTTTCATTGTTACAATTTGGCAATATTTAAATATCGTTGCATTTATTTTCGTTTTGTTATCTAAATATCCACATATGTCTTTTTCAACTATTTCTTTCTGTTTTACAAACTCTATATAGCTTTATTTTTCATGTTGTTGCTATACACTATGTTATATTATGTAAAAGCCGAAAGGCGTTAATATTATAAATAATATAAGGTATAAATTTGGACAACTTATATAACGCTGTTTTAGCAAAAAATTGCCTCAAGAGGGCTGTACAAAAGAGGCCAGATTATAATTCGTCTTTCAGCTATCCTAGCATCGACGCGACGCACGATTGGAATTCTCGACCCTTGTTCAAAATTTAAAGAGATTTGTTTTATAGCAAAAAGTTTTTGACTAAAATTAGGATTTTACGAGTAAATTTACTTTAACAGGTAGTAGGCTAGATTACATCTCGTCTTGCAGCTACCACGCGCATGGATTATTGGAATTCTAGCCCCTTAATAAATAAAATTAAATATCTTATTAAATTTTCGTTATTTGTTTTTGGGGTGTTATGTCGTGTTGCGTTACCTCCTTCTTTAGCCAACGTTTCGGACATCGTTGCAGTGTCCATCATCAGGGCAGATCCGGTAGATGTCTTATTAAGTTAATCATTTTAGGAGCCTCACACTTTCATACAAACAATTGACAAGATAGTAATGTTTTTTTCATGTCATGTTACGTCATGTCGTTAAATATTTTATATATTATGTATTTTAAAATTACCGGTATGTTTCTGTGGGAGCATAACACTTTTTTTTCGGAAATGGGACATTTTGGCACACCGAAGCTGTGTTCGGGGACACCTGGACATGCTGCCTGAAAACGGGACTGTCCCGGTGAAAACGACAAGTCTGGTCACATTATATATAGGTCGCATTGAGTATTTTTGATATATTTTTTTTACAGGTAATGAAAAATAAATCTGCTAAAACAAAATATGTCACAAATGTGCTATATTTTACAGAATTTAGCCAAAAACGCTCATTCCTGACGCAGATCAATTTGTGAGGCTGCTATGAGTACCGCTACCTTGGGAACCATTCATTGGATAACGAACACTTCTGCCATATAGGTCACTTAGCAAGGGTGCGCGGGCTCATAGGGTGACGTTTGGCGGGTCTTGGCGGCGGATGTCTGTTTACCGCCTGCGCGGCAGGCCGTACCGGGAGAGACTGGTTGAGGGAGCAGGGCTCTCTCGGAACATCGCCTTGCACTGCAGTGGGAGGGATGAATTTATTAATTAATCTATTAATTTATTAATTTATTAATTTATTAATTTATTAATTTATTAATTTACTAATTTATTAATTTATTAATTAATTAATTAACCTATTTATTTATTTATTATTTTATCAATTTATTAATTTATTAATTTTTTAATTTATCAATTTATTAATTTATTAATTTATTAATTTATTAATTTACCAATTTATTAATTTATTAACTTATTGATTTATTAATTTATAGTTTATTAATCTATTAATTTATTAATTTATAAATTTATAAATTTATAAACTTATTAATTTATTAATTTATTAATTTATTAATTTATTAATTTATTAATTTATTAATTTATTAATTTATTAATTTATTAATTTATTAATTTATTAATTTATTAATTTATTAATTTATTAATTTATTAATTTTTTAATTTATTAATTTATTAATTTATTAATTTATTAATTTATTTATTGATTTATTGATTTATTGATTTATTAATTAATTAATTAATTTATTTTATTAATTAATTAATTTTCAAAACAACCCTAAACATTACATAGGCCATGAGGGAATTATTTTCCTCAGGCCCTACCGTGTGGAGCTAATGTAGAATTAGAGGCTATGTAAATATATTATATCAAATTGTACCAGTCAGAAGTTGTCTGTCATAAGGTGAAACTGGTCCGGACTAGTCATTAATAAAAAAGAGGAAGAAAGTTATAAAGGCGTTTTAATCCATAAAAAAAGTCATCTTCTTCTTTGTGTGCCCTATCAGGTTCCCACGACGTTGGCGATCACTCTTGAAAATGTCTCTCTGTCTTGCGCTGCCCAGAATAGCTCCTCCACACTTCTAATTCCGGTCCACTCTTGTACATGTCGCAGCCAGGACATTTGTCTCTCACCAGACCCTCGGCGAGCCTCTATCTTGCCTTTCAATATTAAATGGAGCAAGTGATACTTCTCCCCCCGAAGTATATGACCCAGATACGAAATTTTTCTGATTTTTAATAATGTAAGCAGTTCTCTATCTGCTCTTAATAAAAAGTCATAATAAATGGTATTCCGCGGCATCCCGCATTTCTACCGATTTATTACATACTTTCCTTAAACACATCACTTAAGCCTTACTAAAAAAACCTCCTGAAAAACAATTGATAAAAGACCGCGGATGTGAAAACAATACTAATTAAAAAATTACAAGAATAAGAAACCCCAGTGAAAAATATTCTTGCTTTAAAAAAATATGTTCATATAGACTTATAGACCAATAAACGCTGATTCTGAATATATAAGTTTTATTTAATAATATTAAACGCAGAGTTTTTAGAAAACGATCAAAAAGTCCATTTTTAATCGGGTCGTAAAAACACGCCGTCAAGGTGACGTCACTCTTCGACGTGTCGTGACGTCAACGTAAAGTCATTGTATGGGAATGTATGATGTAACACAAGCCATCGTATTAATTTATTCGTTTATTAACATATTGTTTATAGAGATTTCGTTGTTGTGTTTATTGAAACATTATTTAGGCCTAAACAATGTTTCAAAAATAAAGCTATCTCTTATTAGTTTATCTCTATTATTGAAAATATTCAAAAATTACTGCTAAAAAAAATAATAATGCTATTTTTAGGGAGAATACTGCGAACAACGGAATTCAAAATGGCGGCAGTAGATCAGCTCATTGCCCGATCCTATACTATTTTTTCAGGAGTGATGACGTCACACGATTCACCATGCACACGGTGGTTTTCAAGGGGTCTTGAAAAATTAAAACTTTGACAATTATTTTAACTATTAAAACTAACTCTAAAAATAAAAGTAAAAATGCAGTTATTTAATTTAGAAGGTTATTATTCATTCAAAAAATAAAAAAAAATGGACTGGACTTCTCTATTGTTCATGGAAAAATATATAGGTACATTGATTACATAGCCAGAGGGGGTTGTTTATCTATATCCGGCTTGGTTGTTTGGTGACAATCGGTATTTATTATAAAATATTTTTAGCTTTCGTAACCCATTCAAGCTTGTTTTTCTTACTTGAAATATAACCATATTATGTGTATGTATTTTTGCACACATAAAAGTCTGTAATATATCTGCTTGTTTTCAAAGGGAGATAAAATAATAAAGTGTGGATGTCCGCATACCAAATATGTACAGGACTGGGCAAATTACGAACAGCACAAATAACGTGGGCAAAGTTTCTGGAAAATGATCCCAATGGAGCACACAAATCGTAAACTCTTCCACCCTATTGCCTGCGGCAATGTAGGTACAGTACTGAGCATTTTATTTTGACCACACAATACTTTTTTTAAAACATATAATAGAAAATTAACAAGAAATACATTCTTAAAAAATTAACAAAAGTGTTAATTATTTTTTATATTTGTTACTACTTCAAAATCAAGTAATATAATTACCATTCAATATTGAAGAACTATTTAGGTGTTACTTTATTTTTAGTTTTCAAGTATTAAAAGTTTTTTCAAGTTTTTAAGCTTAAAACGGAAGATATAAAATATTTCTTTCCGTAATAATCACTGCGGTGTTTTGCGAGTATTTTAAGAATAGGTACATCTGAATAAAATTACAGCATCATCATCATTACATAGTATAAAATGAAGTCGCTCAAAATGTATGTGCCCGTAGATCTTTTAAACTACGCAACAGATTTTCATGCGGTTTTCACTAATAGATAGAGTGATTCAAGAGAAAGGTTAATATGTATAATACATGCGTATTATAGTAGAGAAAAGCCGAGCAATTCAAATATTCAATACAGGCAGCGAGCAGCTGGCTAGCGGGTGGTGTGGATTTTATAAAGGTTGGGTAATGGCGTTGTGTTGCGTTAGCCACAGCAACGTGTGGCCGGGTCTGCTAATAATCAGTATGTAATTGTTTTCCTAAATTCACGAACACTTTTCTTAGCCCCTCCACTTGTTTACTTAAAAACTTAATTACTGAGGACAAAGAAATATTCAAACAATTTCGTGGATTTTCTTTTTATTTTCGTTAACTTTAATGTTTTGTGGCCAGGGACTGTATATAATGTTAGCCTACACAATAGTATCTTATACAATATAACGTGTATATATTATTAACAGTAATGTAATTTAATATTACTAGCTGGTTCCCGGCATGCGTTGCAATTCCATATTCAAAGAAATATATTGTTTCTCCTTGAATCACCTTTCCCATGCGTCCCCGTTCTCCTCCCGCGTCCCCTTTCTAGCTAGCTTTATGCATTGTAGCTAGGGAATGCAATCCCGCAAGACCATGTCAATCCAGGTATTTGCGGGACAGAACAATCTTAGTCCCGCTGGATCCAGGTATTTGCGGGATCCAGCAGGGTGGACTTAGATATCTAATCAATCGTATAATAAAGACCTAATACCACGATCTACCAACCTTGTTTTTAGAGTTTTAAATTTATACCTAATCAAACAAGTTCTTTGGGACATTTTAAATCGTTTAGTAATATACCTTTAGTTAGGCATAGGCAGGGCCGTATTTATACTTTTCATATGTATAGGCCACTTCAATTGCGCCGCCCCTTCCTCCTTCTTAGAAGTTGCCACCTATCATAATCACTCTCTTGTAGACTGCCATTAGGTAACACACAATTTTCAAAATAAATATTCAAATATAGGTTAAGTAGGTAGTAGGTATTAAAAAATGAAATAAAGGAATGAATTAGTCATAAAGTAAAAGTGCAACATGAATCAAGAATTACTATTTTTTACCGGATTTTTCACTGGAAAAATCGTCAATAATATCTTCATAGTTTTTTAGCTTTCATTAAGTCTGCAGCTGCTGATACCGACTCCAAAAATAACAATCGTACCTACGTATTGATGAGTAGAAAAAGTATGTTGATTATTAAGTTGTAAAAGAATACGCAATTATTTTTTTTACTTTTAGTGCATATTATTTTGTTTAGGAATAGTTTTTATTTAAGTCGTTTTTTTGTTAAAATGTTTGTTTATTAGAACTGTAATTACTTCATCCTAGGAATCTCTTAGAATTTTACAGGCATCTGCACTTGCAGACCATCGCGTGAGGTTTACTCTCTTGAGTGTCTTTCCTCTTCTTATTTCATAAACTAATGCCGAAACTGAACTGACTACTTACTCGGTGCCAATTTAAAAAATCCGTGTTAACACCTACTCGTCTACCCAACTCTCTCGGCCTAGTATTATTTTGCTGTCTCGCCCATGTACTCAGTACGTGTGATCTAGGCATTAGATCATACCATAATGTAGAAGCATAAAAATAAGTAACTATCTAACATGGGATAGGAATGAGTACTGGTATTAGCGACATTTACCAAATGAGATTTAACGTTTACTAGATAGAAAACTCTGTCTATCCACAGTGACTTGTTTATAATCGCACACAAACTTAACGGCTCACCAAAGCGAGCGAGCGCCGCCCCCTGGACTCTGCCGCCCCTAGGCCGCGGCCTATAAGGCCTATTGACAAATCCAGGACTGGGCATAGGTAAAGTTTAAGTCATAAATTAGCAAAGAATAAGATAAGACATAAATTTACATAACAACTTAAATTTAAATAATAACGTTCACACGATAAACAATATTCTTGTACAATAAGCATCAAGTTTAAACATTATTTTGGAAATAGCTGTCGTAAAAAAGTTAAAGTATTAATTATGTCGTCTGATAAACGGCTTCTGATATTGGACACAAGGTAGCCAGCTGCTAAAAAAGCTCGTTCAGCTTCCACGCTGGTTGGCACAATAGTCATTAGCGCATTGTAAGTGAATTGAAGGTATGTGTAAATATAAGAAACCTGGAAAGTTCAGTTCACTTTGATTAATCTAAAAGAAAACAATGAATACCTAAATCACTGCGTTGTGTTTGTGTCAAACACGCTTCACTCCCAGTCTACGTCTACGCGCCGCCGCGGCCGCGTGCAAAATGGCACGGAACAGTGTTGCCAACTCTCAAAAATATTTATCCCCAAACTAAACTCAAAAACCCCTAGAAACCGGCAAATTACTTGAAAATACCCCTAAAATTTTTTTTTTCTAAAAATAATTAATAAATAATATGCTGTAATGTTTTTTTGATAATCTTTATTTATAAATTATTTAAAACATCGAATATCGCATCATTTTCTTGAGAAGAATCAGATTTTTTAAATCGTAGGTACATGTTAACATTGAATAAGCTTAACATTTCAGGAGATTTTTTCTTTTTTTTTTACATGAGCTCCACACAGGTGGCCCTGAGGAAAATAATTTCCCTCAGGGCCTATGTCATCTTTGGGGATGCTGTGTGGAGGGTTTTTTTAAGGAAAGGAAGGAGAGGAGAGTTCTGGGAAGGAAAAGGGTTTAAGGGGTGGGTAGGAATCTGGGGTTCAGTATGTCCTGGTCATCCGCCTCCAAGACCTAGACAAACCTCACCCCATGAACCCGGGCACCCCTGCTAAATCACCAAACGTAGCGAACCACTTGGGGTGACCTATGGCAGATGGATTAAATGTTGTGCAAGATCCACCATTTCGATTTAATGTGAACCGAACCATCATCGTGCTTTGAAGCAATTCAATGGAGTCTATTCCGCAGCTTATTTTAGTAGTCAACAAATAAAGTTGTGAAGTGTGTGAGTGCTCCGTGTATATGATGTAATAATTTTTTTTTAAATATATGGAATCACAAAACCCCCAAAAATAACCCTAAACATATTAAACCCCTAAAAAAATTCCATTCCACTTATTTTCCCCCTAAATTTGGGGGGAAAACCCCTAAGTTGGCAACCCTGGCACGGAATCGCACCAAGAATTACGCTTCTCTGTAATCCCGCCAGTCCCGCGGGATCCCGCAAAATTTTCAACCGAGATTAGTCCCGCAAAATGTCTGCAGGATCTCAGTATTTCGGGATCCCGGTATACCGGGATTGCATTCCCTAATTGTAGCCTATGTATTATTCTGGTGTACGAGCTGTATTATTGTAGTGTTTCATTCCTTTGTTTCTATTATCTGTGGTTTCATTAGAGGTTTTTGAGTGAAAGAGTAACAAAGACGAGTACATCCATACAAATTTTCGCATTTATAATATTACTAGCTTTTACCCCCGGCTTCGCTCGCATGGTATTAGGGAGGTTCCCACTCCGCCTCCTCCACCTCCACCTTCACCTCCCCCCCCTCCCCCCCTAACCCTCTCCACCCCTCCCCCTCCCCCCCCCCACACCGCCTCCACAACGTAAATACGCCAGACGTCACCGAACAGAGAATTTAATGAAACAAACAGATTTTCCGTTTTATAGTTAAGATGAAGTCATAGTAAATAATGAAAAATCATATGTTTTTGTTTTGAAAATTTGATCGCTTAGAAGTATTGTAGATGCTTCAATTAAATACTGCGTGTAGAACATACCTTGGCCCTTAAAAATATCGGTCATTTTTTTAATAAGTTTTTTAATAAGCCTATAAAAAAATAAAGTATAAGGTCTAAAAAACACACTTTCAAGTCCAAACTCTCCTATTTATAAACCCCTTTTCGTATATGGTTTTATTGTGTAATGTGGCAAATTCAGTTTATTTTATAATAATCGCAAAAAATGTTGATATTTACACCCAATCTTCCCAAAATAAAATAAAATATGCATTTTCGAGTTGATATTTTACAATACGGCCGCTAGTCGACGAATTCGGTTTTTCAAAGTGACCCCTATGGCGTCCACCGAAGAACTACTGTCCACGGCACAGTAGTGAACTAGTGGATCGCCTTAAGGTTCGTCTTATATTACAAGGTTGTCATTTTTACTCAAGATTTAAAGTCTCACCATCAATTCAACAACTACTCTCAAATGCACTGTGTCCGGAAACTCGTAATACAAACGGGAATAAATAAAAAAATTCTGATTTATAAAATTTTATTCATATCTCTAAATAGTATCTTAAGTTATTTTGATTATTTATCATCCACGAAAACCATATTTAAGTTGATCACTCTATCTAGAGATGTGGCTAGTGTCTCTTTTCGTCGTGATCGCTAGTTTTTTTTTTGTACATGAATACCCACAAGACTATGGCATCCCCAATTGGGGTATGTTGTGAGCCTGAAGGTAGTGGGGAGGGAAGGAGATAGGGAAGAGAAAGGTGGGGAAGTACCTGGCTATTCAGATCTGGTCACCAAACACGGTTAAAGCCACTTCAGGCCACGTTTCAATTCTGAATGGTGGTCTTTCACCAGGGCGATACTCTGGAACGTGCCGCAAATATACTATATATTATTTTTAAATGAATAAATTGTGAAATACACAAATTAATCAAATAAAATTTATTTACCACGCCGGGATTCGATCCCGCGACCTTCGGAATGCGAGTCAAGCGCTTTGTCAAATTTGAAAAAAAAATCGATCGCTAGAAGGTTATCATCTATTATCTATATTGGGCCTTTAACCAGCCAGCGGCCGAGAATCCAAATTTCGTCGAAAGATGTTCTAACGATCGTACAGGGCGGTTCCAATGCGAAAGATTAATTATTCTCCGTACCAATTTTAAAATTATAACTCAATATCGATTTCATTTCATTTAAAATTTGCTTTAATTTATACCTACATCCAATAATGCTGAAAGGCGTGATGATTATAATTTTTCAATAATGTCTAAGCAAAATAAGAATGTAAAAAAAACTTAAATAATATATTAGTTTGTAAGACCATAAATACATAGACAAACTGAAGTATTTTGGTCACAAAACACGTGCGCGTATTTTATTTTTTAATGATTTCATTTAAAATTCTGAAACATAGCTTTCCCAGATAATTGATTGATTTATTTTACTGCATGATTATATGATTTGAAATGGGTGTGTAATAAATGTAATAATACAAAATTTTGTTTGAAAATTTAACAAATCTGCCAACGACCTATGGTACAACCTTATTACACTAAAAATAAACATTTTTTCTCAAAATTTAAAACATGCGTTTTTTAGATAAAAGAACAATCTTTCGAAATCAATTTATAATTTTTTTGTGGAAAAGAGTCAACAGTCTAAAATTTGATTTTAAAATGACATATATCCGGTTTTCTCTGGTTATTCCCTCTTAATACGTCTAAGCGTTAACTCAGTCGCAATAGTTTTTTTTATACTTTTTAGAAACTGAAAATATTAAAATCGTAAAAAAAAATAGAAATGCTCGATCGAAAAAATAAGGTTTTTGAGTTGTATAATGTCTACGTCTATTTTTTTTGGTTGTATAATGTCTACGTCGTATTTTACTACGTCTATTTCCTACGTGTAGGTACTACGACTACGAATATCCGGACACCGTGTCTAATCTATTCGAATTGATTTCCCTATTATGCTTCAGAACAAAAGGTTATACCTACCTACCTCAATTATTAAACAGGGCATCCTAGAAATGCCATAGGTCTCGATATTAGAGTTGAGTAAAACACTTTACCTGCCTACTAACACACTGCTTGCACGTTTCAAACTCGTTACTCGTAACCAGAAAAAAAATCCCGTGAAAACCATAAAGTTATTTTTCATATTTTTGCATATGTGCATACCGGAAACTGCTGCTACCAACTGCTCCCAACTGTCTGGAGCTAGTGAAATCATGGCATTAAACCAAACCAAGTCATAAAATATCATTTTTGCACTGTGGTACCTATCACCGGTCACCACTCTCCAGCTGCGTGCGTTACAACGCAATTTTCATTTTTAAATTGATTCCGGTTCTAGTGTTCGCCCTCTTTACCTGCTTTACCTCCAAGCAAGAATAATGTTAAACTTGTACAAATTATTGTAACATAAAGTTTCCGTTGTAAATATATTTTGACTCGCGTTAATATCAAGAGTTATTATTTAAATACCTCCGAACACACGCATCCAGTTTACAAACATGGGAAAGGTCTTTAGGCTGTCAGACCTGGATAAAACATTTAAACAATGCCCTATATTGCCCAAAGTATGTTGCTGAAGGTATTGGTAGTGGTAGCTATTCAAATCTGATTATCAAACACGGCTAAAGCCATTTCAAAAACTTTTCGATTGAGATTGGTGGTTTTTCAACTTTCGAAAGTATAGACGAAATATAATGACGAAATATCGTTATCATGTTATAAGCTTCTAAATGGTTTTATATCAGTACCAGATATTCTGGCTATAATAGGATTCTATGTCTCGGATAATTTTACGTGAGGCCGCTAACACGGGCTTTTGACTCTTCCCAGGTGCAGAACTAACTTACCAATAGTGATGCCCCTGGGAAGGATCAGTAGGTTAATTAACTGCCTCGCAGGAAATGTGTATATTTTCCACATGTTGTACAGTGAGTTTAAGCGTGAAATATCTCTCACATTTTAATTTGTATCTTAAATTTAAATGTATTTATTATGTATATACCGCATTTGAAATGCATTGGCTTTTACACTGTTTTTGTAAAAAAATGTGGTGGAAAAAAATGTTCAGAATTCCACGGACAGCCTGACGCACAAATGTGTCCATTCTGCAAGATCAGGCATCCACAAGAGGCTTTCAACCCTCTACCTATTACATATTTTCAGATACTTCTAGTCAAACGGAGGACTACAACTTGGAGCAACCCGTAGTCACTGGCAAAGCGTTTGGAAGAAGAGCAGAGGAAGGTCAAAATGCGTCGGAGTGACCAAATATCACTGGCGTCCGGCACCTCGGTGTCTGCAGCTCTCCGCGAGGACCGCGAGGAGTGGATGAGTCCACCATGGAAATTGGAGTAGGGATCACGATCGTCAGCAATGAGGAACCGACAGCAAGAATTTAATTTTATATAAAAATTTTGAAATGCTTAACACAACTTAATCTAATAAAATTTACTTGTGCTCGCCAGGATTTGAAACCCGCGACCTTTGGATTTATAACTAAGGATCATAACCACTGAACAAAATTCCAAATTAATATTAAAGACCTTTCGACTCCTGACAGACACATACAATTGAAACTATGTATTCCAGAGATACAAAGCAATTTAATTGTTCAAAATGTTAGATAAATTTTACTAGAAGTGAGGAAATTTTGTGCATATTTCGGATACACGGACATGCCCATAATCCACTTCCATCAGTTTTCTGTCCATTACAACCAATAATAATTATAACGAGGCATTGTTTTGCGGGACAATAGTGAAACCTTCCAAGACAATGTCGTCAAAGAACTATTTCTGGAGACAATATTGTATTGAACAATGATTGAAACAATCAAAGCTTATCTGATCATGATAGTCACATATTGTATTATCTATTATGATATTATTTGTAGTGTCAAATATCATTTATCTGAGAGAAAGGAGGTGTCTGTAATAAATAGGTGTCTATTTTGAAGGTGTTATTTGATTTATTGACATGAAACCATCAATCTTCAATCAAAATCAGTGAATACGTCGATCTGCCACGTTGTAATGTATTGCTCTTAAGGGTTGATGTCTTATCAAACCGTACAAATGCAAATCCCTGAATACTGAGCCCCTTGTCTCCAGTATTCCTTAAATGTTTATGATTGAAACTGCGTAAGTACTTAATACACGAAAGGTTTATTGCTTGAATATAATAATATGACAACGGAATATTAGTGTTAATAACTTCGTTTCATGATCGGACTTTTTTATATTGTAAAACACTTTGAAGTATGGAGTCGTTTTATTTACAATCACTTTTCATAACAACAATTAAATTAACACTTTATGAATAATCTGGCCCGATCCCCGCCTTGGGGATTTAAAGGAACTATACCTTAGGGATTGTTTAATGCGAGAGAGTTCTAATGCGAGAGAGATAGTTTTTAGGAAACCACCCTTTTTATACTACTAAAAAGTCGAAATCACCCTGATATGCGCCATTGAAAACAACAATAAAAACACAAAATAATTAACTGGAGAGCCCTACCGGTCATGTGGAATATTAACCGCTAGTCAGTAACCTAACTTAATTAGATACAATAAAGGCACATAGATGTCTCCAGTGTTCACTATTTCTTAATAACCCGATAAAGATTAAATCAATGATATACAATGACAATTAACTACAGTGGTCATCTCATAGATGTCTCATAGATTTTTAACAAATAGATCTAGCCCATAGGCTGGTCAACGATCAAGTGGCGCTCTCGCCGACGAGTGCGCATTTCATATATCTTTAACGATCGTGAATCTCCGCTGTAGTTCGGTAAAATCTGATCTCCCACCCGAGACGTCAACCTGACATATACATATACCACACTAAATTTTCGGTGATTTGTATTTTTGTCAGTCCTCAACATGTTCTTTTAGTTTTATTCGGGAGGCGGGTTTGGTTGTTGGGTAGAGCCGGTCTCAAGGCCTAACGCCATCATGATAACTTAAAAACAACGATTTTCAACTGGGGTGGTGATAAGGTGATAAACTCGCCTACAATAACGCTTATCGCCAACTTTTCCGCCTACCAAGATACTGCAGTGCTACGGAAATGTTCCTGGAGGGACCAGTGCACACTTTTCAAGCACTTCTCCGCCAGTGCATGGGAAGTTTATGGCGCAGACTGCGCCAATCGAAGAATGCGATCATCACCGCCGTGACTGCCTGGATGGAGTCCTCCCTGATGGCCCTCTGGAGACGGGAGTCGGTGAAATACCACCCGTAACAGCTGCTTGCTTTCATTTTAGGGTTTAATATTTTTCAGTTTCACTTCTCATGTTGTATTTGGTGACCGGACAACTCAGAATGAAACCAACTCAGAAGCACCTCAGAAAGATCATTAAGAGTGATGATAAAAAAATATAAAAAAAATGGTTTAATAGGTTAAGTTAGGTTAGGGTTACCGGCTATTTTAAAATGATGTTTTCGTAGCTTTTAATGACCTTTCTGAGGTGTTTCTGAGTTGGTTTCATTCTGAGTTGACAGTTTTATTTAAATGTTATTATTTACTTGTTACCTCATGTTATTATTTTTCTTTCTTTGTTATTTCGAAAGATGGAATGTATCGCATTGCACTACCCCTGCATAAATTCTGGAACAAACTATTATTATTACTATATACCTACCTATCCATATTCACATATAAAGGGCTTCAAACTTTCGTGTCAACACTTAGTAATATCATGTTAACATTCTATTTAGCTAAATCAAATCAGATAATGTAATACATTAAAAAAATATATAGGTAAATTATTTAAGGCGATCCAATAGTCCAGGAAAAAATTTAAATCGGAATTCACGCCCCTTTATGGGAGGAGTTTGAAAATCCTTAAGAAAAAGCTTTTGGAAAGGTTGGAAAAGGTATTTGAGAATTTTTTTTACAGGTTGATTTCGTAAAAACCTGTAAAAAACATTAACTCCCTTTTTACGCATTGTTTATTGCAATAAAACGGAAATTTAAAATTGATTTCACGAAATCAAGCGACGCGAAGTCACGCGTCCATCTCCCGCTCAGTTCGGGGCGTGACTGAGGTACGGCGACCGTGGCGTGGACAGTAGTACTTCGGTGGACGCCACAGGGTTCACTTTGATTGCTGCTCCACACTATTCGCGAAGTTGAACGAGGTTAGCCGAATACGATAGTGAGGAAGGGCACTTCGTCTATTTTCGTCCAACCTTGGCTCGTCTCGGGCGACCTCCAGTTTTTGTCGGTTTTTGTGCCCGAGTCAAAGGACTCGAGGTTGCACGAAGTGTCTACACGAAGTGCCTCTCTACACTACTCGGTTAACTTCAGTTCGCTTCAATACGTCGTCGTGAATGCACGTGCGCGCTAGCAATTATTTTTTTAGTATTATCTCACGGCACGATTATGAGTGGAGTACAGTGGTCGCAGGAGCAGATTCTGTTGCTCCTGCGACCAGGGCATGTTAGAATTACCCGTAGACGAATTAAAGAAAAAGAAGGATTCGCTTTTTGCTATGTACAGGAGCTACCGTAGAAAAAAAGATGCGTCAATAAATAATAATAATAATAATGGTTTATTGTCTTCATTTCTTAGTAACAAGTAGAGATAATGATATCCCCACTCGGATCTCCCGTGCTGAGGATTTCACTTACATATTATAATTTAATTATAAGAAATTAATATGAAATAGACATAACATATATCATATAGCATATATTTTTTTAAATAATTATAAATAAAATAAGACAGCGTTTTCTTTATTATTCAGTTCAGTGGATTTGGTTTTAGTCTATTTGATATCAGTATATTTTCTATTTCTGATCTCCCTATATTTAGTATCCAGCTTTTTATTTGAAAATTAAATTTTATAATGTTGAGGTTTTTGAGTGAGAGTGGTATTTTATTGTAGAGTTTAATGCCATAATATAAGAAGCTTTTTGCCCAAATGTTGTGTTAGTAGTTCCTTCTTTTATTTTTATATTTCTTCGTTTGATAAATATGTACATAATAAGCGAGCGTGCACATTGCAACGGCAGCTGCTACTTGAGCGTCCATGACGTGCGAGCCGTGCCGGCACCACCGCGCGAATGAGCTTCTCGCGAAGTTGAACGAGAGTGTAGCCACGTACTTCGAACTTCGGTCAACTTTCCCGAATATTTCGTCGAGGAACTTCGCGAGCAGTGTAGAGGTAGAGTGAAAAACCGAATTCGTCGACTAGCGGCCGTAATGTAAAATAACAACGCGAAAATACATATTTTATTTTATTTTGGGAAGATCGGGTGTAAATATCAATTTTTTTGCGATTATTATAAAATAAACTGAATTTGCCACATTATACAATAAAACCATATCCGAAAAGTGTTGGGACGAGTGGTTATTAGTCAAAACATAATATATTTCAATATCTTTGGTTAAATATGACCAAGGGGAAGGGTCGAAATATCTCAGTGGTAGAGCAAAGCGCCGGCAGGGCCGAGGTAGGTACTGGGTTGGATTCTTATAAGCGACCGAATCGTTTTCTGACCTTTCTGTTTCAAATTTTCGTTGATTTGAAACTCGCCAATATTGTCCTCAATGTCTTAAAAAAACAGATATCATAGCATCACCATCATATACAGTGTAAAGGCCATCTACTTGAGGTTCAATTAATTTTTTTAGTTGATCCAACGGATCTTCTTTATCAGAAGGAGGGGGACCACCGCCTGAAATATTCATATATATTAATTACCATATATTTGGTTTCAAATATGAAACTACTTTCACTACAAAATAAACAAACATACCTGTGCCCATAATTAAGTTTTTACGTGCAATTTATTTCTTCTTCAATTCTTTTTCCAATTCTCCAAATTGTTTTTTGCACAGCTCCGCTGACTGATCAGTGTACTGTGACACTGCATCCCAATCTTTTCCATTTTCTCCAATGGCGTCGATTAATTTTTGTTTTTGACTTGAATCTAAAACGTAAAATCGACACAGTTATATTATAACGTATGCTACCACCGACAGAAATTATTCTTGAACCTTTTATCAGCCTTTGTCAGGAATCAAACCCAGATCCGCTTTGTATTCATTTAAATGTGTTGAAACTTGCTAAATTGCAATGTTTACATTGTTTACAATGTTTACAATGTAAACATTGCAATTTAGCAAGTTTTAACACATTTAAATGACAGGCTAGTAAAGATACAGGAAAAAGGCTAGGAAGAAGATGATGTATGTATTTCAAAAGGGGCCATGGACCATCAAGATTTCTAAATAATAGGTACTAACCTGCCAAGACCATTTTCGCTTCTGAATGTTGTTTTTTGATTTTGCTCTTCATATTTCGGTAGCAACTTATTAGATTTTCCGTAGATCTATGAACATTTTTATTATTTGCATTGAAAATCTGTTATTTTGGCCCAAGTCTCTTGCTTCACAATAGTTTTTACCTCGTCAGTTTTTTTGTTTTCTATAATGTGATTGTATGACTCCATTACTTTTAAAAACAACAATTGGTAAATATTTGGAACAAACGTCAACGGTTATGTAACGGGATTGTGAATGTTATCTTTACTTTAAAAAACAGCCCACGTTTTTGAATGGTTTGTTTGGCTACGCAGGGTTTGTGTAGCGGGCTTGTGTATATTATCTTAATTTTAAAAGTTTTATCAAAAAAAAGTGCGTATTAACCGTTGACGTTTGTTCCGAACTGCAAACATAGTGATTTGACAGTGTGAAAGCAAATTTTCAATTTACGTAAATAAAATTAAAAATGTAACATTTTCAACCTCCCCCAATGCAAATAGTTGTCTTTTATGGTAATTAAGAAGAATCTAAAAGTTTTATAAAAAAAAAGTGCGTATTAACCGTTGACGTTTGTTCCGAACCCAACAATTGTTCTTCCCTAGAAAAGTTGGGAGCTCTCGCTCTAGATTTGCTTGTTTGGGCACTCATTTCATGCATAAAAGTAAACCAAAACAATAGGCAATCACACCACTACACGATATATCACAACACAACCCCAAAATATTTTGACAACCGGAGCGATTTTATGTAAAATGAAACGGGGTAACTGTTTTACCGACGCGCTAACGGTATTTAACTGTTTTACCGGCGCTAAATATCGTTTAACAAAATACCAACTCAAACTTCGTGGTGCAAGACGAATTTAAACATATTTAAGTTAAATGTATTTAGTGACTTAAATTGATTTAGTTAAATACTATTTAAGATAAAAATAGGGATAGTTGGTGCAAGTCGCCCTACATGTTTACTCCGACGAAGCTTAAGTCAAGGGAAACCTGTTCGTGAATAGGTAAATTGAAATAAATTTGTGGTTAAAAACAAAGTGTTTGATTAATTTAATAATACGTCAAACAGCAAAGTGATTGCTTTCTACGATAAAATATAGGTAAAGAGTTTATTTTCAAGAACTAGTGATTTCTTGATATAGATGGGTGGGCAGGAATATAAACTAGTTTCGTCTATTGTCATTCAGATTCTGCAATTCGTCAGAACTATTATTTACTTGGCTGAGTCCTTAATAGTAAGACAGCCTTATTCTCACAGCTTCTGAAGGGTGTTTTAAATACCACCCCTTGGAGACAAAGCCTTCCACCCGCGGACTTAGGGCAACTAACCGGCAAGGCTTTACAAGAAGCCGGGACAGACAGGATTAGAACGAGAGTCTAAATGACTGCGCAGCAGAGCTGTAAAACCTTAAAGGGGTGAATTATCCACTTATGCGGTTTTCAACGGGTAGCCGATAAGGCTGGGATTTGCAACTACTGGAGACACTGTGACAACAACTTACTGTATTGTTGAAGGAAAATTGTCTTAAATTAATTGCATTGCTTATTTTATAAAGGAATGGCAATGACTGTTGTAGAGGAGAAGATTGATTAATGAGTTTGCAGAGGTTGTCGCGCTTAGGTCTGGTGTATTTATTTTATTTTTTATCATTAAGGTACAACAGAATAATTCCATTTACAGTACAATTTAATTACTCTATCAGCATTTAGGCAAGTGACTCTTCAATAATAGTTTTATGGCATATAGAGAAAGTCACTTGCTCGTACATCCAAATGCTTTGCAATTTCATTTGATAGCACCACTCCCCTCGTCATGCTATGATTTGCCAAGACATCAGCTGTTCTGCCCTTCGGTACTTTAAATAAGTCATGGTGTCGACTTCGGCTGTAGTGATTATTGGTTGATTTTAAGCTCGGCTTTGTTGGAATGTCGAGTTTAGCGCGGTTTGAAACATAACCCGATTTTAATAGAGGAACGTGTTTCATTTTCTTTGAAAATTCAAACTACTGTCTACGCGAGTGTTATAACTACGCATTCTATTTCATGAAAGGCAGTTTATTTTCAGACTAAAACTAACTAACTAACCATCACGCCGTTTCCCCGCAGGGGTAGGCAGAGAGGACGGACCGCCAAACAACTCGGTCTTGGCACACACTCTTTGCCTCACTCACATTCATACATCGTCTCATACATACTCTTCTATTATTCTGACTTTTGACATGGCCCGTCTCAAGTATCTGATTCACTTGATCGTGCCATGTCTTCCTCGGGCGTCCCCGACTTCTTCTACCATTCACATTTGCATCATATATTCTTTTTACACTACTTTCTTCGCTCATTCGCTCTACGTGCCCAAACCATCTGAGGGTCCCTTTCTTAATTTTGCTCATTATACTTACATCAGCCATACATTCTTTGCGGATATCCACATTTCTAACACGATCATACATGGTTTTACCACACATACGTCTCAGGGATCTCATTTCAACAGCATTCAGTTTACTTTCATCCTTCCTCTGCCAGTTCCATGCCTCACTGCCATACATCAGGGTAGGTACCAGGACTCCATTGTGAACTGCTAGCTTCGCTTTTTTTGACAGTTTTTTAATAGCGCCAACAGCATTCAGTCCTCCATTAATGGAGTTACCGGCATTTACCCTTCTTTCGATATCTCTATCAGCCTTCCCATCTCTCGTAAATATACTACCCAGATAAACAAACTCATCCACCTGCTCCAAGTATTCATCATTCACAAATATATCGCACACTGTTTTCGTACTCTCTCTTTCAAACACCATGACTTTAGACTTACTTACTGTGATGTAGAGTAATTAAGTATTTCATATGGAAAGAATACGATAGATGGCGGTAAGCATGTAGCTTGCACCATAGCTCGCCAGATGGCATTGGCGTACAAGAAGCAGTCTCAGAGATATACTTTGCGAGCTCCCGTGGCAAGGCTCCAGAGATTTACCTACCCCCGAATAGTAAACAGACGTAGCTAACCAGCTAGGTTATTCCAGTAAATAAACACTTTTATATTCAAAGAACCTTATTTAATAATTACTATCTGCCGAGGAAAGGGCAGACATAACAATTGGCGCAGCCGTATAAGTATAATTGTGTGAAAGTTACGCGTGCGAATAACAATTGGTGCTGGACACGGAGGACTAAGTCACTGCTGGAGTGACTTGCAGTTTTGGCAAGGAATCGGAAGAGATTCTGCTCGAGATTAAGGAGCATTTGGTTCCGTGGCTACGGGCTGAATAAGAAGATTTTTGTTTTAGGAACAGAAGTGAAATACCGCAAGGAGGCGATCTGGTTGTGGATCATTGGATTAATCAGAAGTTTCAAGGTCAAAACGGATCATTGGATTAATAGTTTCAAGGACGAATCTGTGGATCATTGGATTAATCAATTAATCAGAAGACAAGGATAAAACCCAGAGGGAGACCAGAAGAGTTCCTGAGATAAGTATTTTTGATTCTTTGAGAGGGATTATTTGTTATTGTTTTCTTGTTGATTTTTCTTTGCCGATTTATTTGTTGGGAGTTATGGAATCGGGTAGAATACCACCGTTTTGCCATCTCTCCGGAGACTGGGGGTTGTTTCGACTTCGGATAGAGCAATTTTTCGTGATCCATGATGACAAAGCGTCTGTGGAGAAAAAACGGGCTTTTTTATTGAATCTCCTAGAATCAGAAACGTTGACCTTACTAATTAATCTGTGTTTTCCAAGTAAAGTAACGGACTTATCTTTTGATAAACTTTTAGCGCTTCTCGACAAACATTGTAACAAAAATCGTTCAGTTTTTAAAGAACGGGAGAATTTTTTTTTAGCGAGGCAACAACAAGGCGAGACGATAAGAGATTTCGCGGTTAGACTTCGTTCTTTAGCAACGTATTGTCAATTCGAAACGAGGCTTGAAAAAAATCTTATAGACATGTTTGCAATCGGGTTGTTACCGGGGCGCGCGAAAGAGAAAATTTTTGTGGAAGGGCAAACGTTGTCGTTTAATGAAATAGAAGGACTTGCAGTTAGTATGTCAACTTTGGATAGTGCTAATACAGTTAAATCAGAAGTAAACCTAGTAAAAAAACGAGTTACTAGCGATGGGGTCAAGCGAGATCAGCGTAGGGAACGATCGACGAGCCCCAAGGGTAGTTTTAACACGAAACCAGCTTATAGGTTAGGATCAAATTCAGGTACGAATTTTAGATCACCCGTGGGTAGTGTTAAAAAACAGTGTTTTATTTGCAAAAGGAATGATCATCTATCGTTTGATTGTAAATTTCGTAATGCGAAATGTTTTAAATGTAAGGGCGTTGGGCATTTACAGAAATTCTGCAAGAATAATCCTATAAATCCCATTTTTGAAAATCACAGGGATAGTAAAGTTTTAGTTGCGTCAATTAGTCCGATTACTGCTGAAATTGAAATTAATAACAAGAAGTTTACGGCAATGATTGATTCCGGTTCATCTTTATGTGTGATGCCGGAGGGTATTTTTAAACGACATTTTAGTTCAATCATTTTGTCACAAGACAAGCGGATTATTTCAGGTTATGGAAATAATCGTTTAAAAGTCGTAGGAAAGGCGATTTTTGATGTGAAATTTAAGGGTAGGAACAAAAATATTAATTTTATTGTGGTAATAAAAGGAACAGAATTAATTGTGGGAAGAGATTTTATGGAATGTTTCGATCTTGGGATAACTTCTCAGGAGACAATTAATTTAGTGACGCCGCAAATGAGGAATGGAGAAAAGCTTATTTACCCGGAAGTTTTTTTCTAACTAGTTGGGTAAATTTAAAAAAAAAAAAAAAAAATTTAAGTTTTTTTTGTTTTTGTATTTTTTTCTTGTGGTTTGTAAATTTTTTAGGTGTCTTTTATAGTGAATAAAGACGCGGGTCCAAATTTTTTTTTTTTTCAATGCTAGGCCGATCCTATTAACAATAAAAGTAAGTTGAGTCTGAATTAAAGTCAATAGTAAAAGACGGAATAAATTCTTCGATTAATTAGTGGGGAGTTTGCTTCCCCGAGAGTACCATTAAGTAGGAGGAAGGGGTGATATCATTTTGATATTAGAGTTGTTTGTACATGGCGTTACTTAACAACTTCACCGATCATATTTGTTTGTAGAATTTGTTTGTACATGACGATACTTACAAGCTACCCGATCTCGTTCGTATTAGAATTTGTAGTACATGGCGTTACTCACAAATTATGCGTTCATTTTTTTTTATTTTGGAAATTTTAGCTTTTTGTACATGGCGTTACTTAAGTGATAATTTCAAGATACCCGTAGCTTACGTTGGTACATGGCGATACCTTCGAGCTTTAGCTATAGGATTGGGGTTGAACAAATTTTTTCGGTTTGGTACGGAAGAGAATGACATTATGGGTAGACATTTTGTCAGTGATGAGGATTTTAGGGGAACACAAAAATATTCCAGTTTTGGCGGCTAACAGATTGCAGCGTTATGGCGTTATATTAGCCGGATTTGCGTATAAGGTAGAATTTGTTAAGTCATGTCATAATCATGCGGATTTTCTATCTCGGCTTCCGGTAGAAAATTCTCAAGAAGAATTTGAAGATGATTATGGATCAGATTTTGTGTGTTATGTAGATAAATGCGAGCACATAGATATCAAGCTCATTTCCACAGCTACAGAGACAGACACGGTTATTCAGGAAGTTTTAACGGGTTTGCGTAAGGGCTGGCCAAAACGAGTTGGTCGAGACGATGTACTGTGGAGATTCTGGGTTAAGAGAAACGAAATGTCCATAGTCAAGGATTGCCTTTTCTGGCAACATAGAATTGTCATTCCGAGTTCCTTACAAGAACATGTGCTAGAGTTATTACACAGATCTCATTTAGGAATAGTTAAAATGAAGGGCCTAGCAAAAGCTTATTTTTGGTGGCCGTCACTGAACAATGACATTGAAAAAATGGTTCTAAAATGTGATGATTGCGCGGCTATGAGGCCGGCACCTTCTAAGAGTCATTTGTCAGTGTGGCCGAACCCTGGGGCAACTTGGAGTAGGGTGCATGTAGACTACTGCGGACCGGTAGCAGGAAAAATGTTTCTTGTAATTTGTGACGCTTTTTCCAAGTGGATCGATTGCTTAGAGGTTCCAAGGGCGGATTCGTTTAACACGATTAAGGAATTGAGAAGAATTTTCTCTAATTTTGGTAACCCTGATTGCATAGTTTCGG
Organism: Limnephilus marmoratus; assembly: GCA_917880885.1. NCBI lineage: Eukaryota > Metazoa > Arthropoda > Insecta > Trichoptera > Limnephilidae > Limnephilus > Limnephilus marmoratus. The sequence goes on from OU862931.1 coordinate 32,162,731, forward strand.
ATAATGGAACAGCATTTTCTAGTGTAGAGTTTAAAGAATTTCTTAAAGAGAATAACATAGAATTTTTAAATTCACCGGTAAAATTCCCTCAGTGTAATGGACAAGCTGAAAATTCAGTTAGAACGGTAAAAAATTTTTTAAAAAAAATTATGGTTAGGAATAATTTTCCAGTAAATTATGTAAGTAGATTATGTGATTTTTTATCTGATTATCGAAATTCGCCACATTGCACAACGGGATTAGAACCGGCAGTCTTGATGTTTGGTAGGAGACTGAAATCAACTTTCAGTAGTTTAATTCCTAAAACCACTCAGGAAGATGTGTCAGAACAGAGAAAAATAGCTAACGATAATATAAAAAGGAGTCAAGATAATCAAATAAGGAATTATGGGGGCGTAAAAATTAGGAATTTACATGTTGGTCAAAAGTGTCTGGTCAAGGACTTCCGTCAGGTGAATAAAGTTGGTTGGGTTAGAGGTATTGTAGAAAGGAAAGTGGGTAAAAAAGTTTATATCGTTAGGATCTGTGGTACTCCGTTGACTTGGAAGAGACATATTGATCAGTTAAAGAGTTTATCTGTGAGATGGGAAGAGGAGAGTGAAGATAATAACCCACCCACCGCGTCTGAGGTCACGAAATGCGCTTCAGACGAGTTGGGGACCTCAGCTTTGTTGAAGGGGCTAACGTGGAGTTCTCTTGATTTCAGATTACCAGCGGATGATCGAGAGCAAACTACTCAACTAAGACCTTGGGAAGGAAGGCTCCGTTCAAGGCGTTCATAAAGGTCCCTCCCAGAGAAACAGAAATATTTAAGTTGAAATATTTAAAATCATGTCTATGTTTGGTTGAATTTAGAGTATAAAATCATGTATAAATGAAATATTTAAAATCCTATTTTTTTTGTCAAATTGTATAACTTCTTTGAAAAGAACATGTCTTGTATTTATTGTAGCCAGGGCTTGAGGTTAGGTGGGGGAGGGTGTGATGTAGAGTAATTAAGTATTTCATATGGAAAGAATACGATAGATGGCGGTAAGCATGTAGCTTGCACCATAGCTCGCCAGATGGCATTGGCGTACAAGAAGCAGTCTCAGAGATATACTTTGCGAGCTCCCGTGGCAAGGCTCCAGAGATTTACCTACCCCCGAATAGTAAACAGACGTAGCTAACCAGCTAGGTTATTCCAGTAAATAAACACTTTTATATTCAAAGAACCTTATTTAATAATTACTATCTGCCGAGGAAAGGGCAGACATAACACTTACATTCATCATTAACTCATTCTTCATACATACTTCGTTCATCCTAGATGCTAGAGACTGTAGATCTTCCATAGTGTTAGAGATCAGCACCGCATCATCAGCATACAACAGGCAACATACTTTCAGACTATTCAATTTCGCGCCCAATCCCACATCTTTCAATTCTTGCATACAATTATCCATGTATAGATTGAATAACCATGGTGACATTACGCAGCCTTGCTTAACACCTTTTGTGATGTCAAACCACCCCGTAAAATCACCGTTCACCCTAACACATGCAACGCTTCCCTCGTACAGAGACGCAATTGCCTGTATGAGATTTGCATTCACTCCATACTTGGACAACACCTTCCTTATTTTCAGAATCTAAAATATTTTTAGGCGGGTTGATTTTTAAGAGTTTATTTTTTATAAAGCTCCCCACTTCAATTAGCGTGGTGATACGCGAGGATTCTAATATAAAATAGTATTTGTTTATTCAAGAAATTAACCGCTGAAAACAAACGGTCCTGACTTTGAAATTTTTAAAATTCTCTTCTCAGACTATTAAGCCCGCCTTCCGCTGCGAGCGGAAAAGAGTCGAGCTGAGCGGGGATGGAGATGAGCGAGATAGCTTTGACCTTCCACCAAAAAAGTGTTGCTAAGAAGATAGGTGTTTGCCTTCCACTGCCCGTGCGAGAAATGAGCTAGGCGAGCGGAGCGATGTCAACAAAAAATGAGAAATAGTTTTGCCCTTCCATTGAAAACTAGTCATTGATGCTCCATCTCGAAGTGAACAGAGTGATTTCTGTGATTTCAAGTACTGATTCTAGTGAGGATTATTTTTTTTAAGCGTATGCAATGAAGAAATGTTGCAAAAAAAAACAATTATTTTTTTTTAACTTTTTTTAAACTTTCTTATTTCCGGCAATTTCATTCCAATGATGGTTTTCCAAGTCGCATCCTTTTTGACGACATTGCGACATTCTTTGCTAGTCGCATCCTATAAACACTAAAATTGGCAAACGGCTTCAATAAACACCTCCATCTCGACAAAAACGCAGCGAGGCAATTCGCTACACTTCTTGAACGTAGTCCGCTAGAAACTAGTCGGCGATGGTGTGCGCGAGCGGTCTCTTTCGGACCTATTTTAACATGTTCGGTCCGCTCCGCTCACCTCGTTCTTGATGGAAGCACTTGTACGCAGTTAACGTGTGCGAGTCGAGCGGAGATCGTACGGAGTACGCTCCGCTAGCATTAACGGAGCGGACTCATTCGAAACTATTTAACTCGTTTAGTCCACTTCGCTCGCCTCGTTCTTTATGGAAGCACTTGTATGCAGTTAACGTTTGCTAGTCGAGCGGATTCCGTACTGAGTCCGCTCTGCTCGCAGTGAAAGGCGGGCTTTAGATGAATATAATGTCTTGACGTCTCGACACAGTTATATTACAGTGATACAGACGTCGAATAACCTAATGTTAACATACTTTATATAGATAAAAAAAAATAAATAAAAAATAGTTCTGTACTTCGTAAAATTAGGTGATTTAGGTAAATTACGGTGTTATGGAGTTATTATAGGTAGTATATACGTACGTGTTAGATTTGACATGTGACTGCTAGCGCTTCGGTGCATCTCGGTGTAAAAAAAGGAACTCCTGTCAAGGCTTAAGAGGCAGATTTAGACTACTTAAATTTAAGCGAGGAATGTCACGCAGAGCGAGGATACTGACTAACTGATATGCTGGGCTACAACGGCTTAAAAATCTAGGTGTGGTACGAATGCAGTTCTGCAGATTTAAACGAAGTTTTTTTTTCATTTTGATCTCCGTGTAGGAATTATATTTGGCACATGAAAAAATCTATTTATGTTCTTACTTACGATTTCATTCAGATAGTTGTCATTAAGATATAATATTATGGGATTGCACCAAAGATATTGAAATATAAGTAGATGTGCTATCTGCAGTTTTTACTATGTGGGACTGCGCTTCCGGGTGTCGCCGATATTGTTTACCAATTAACAAATAAACTGAAAGAACAAATAATTAACGAATAAACCAAATGAACGTTAAACTAAATGAACGAATTCTTTCCTTATTCAAAATATATTGTTAACCAATATTAATGCACATTTTCAAAAAATTAACGAAATGAACAAATTCTTTTTGTATGAAAACTACGCTAATTAGCGCGTAGTCCGGCGACAGTTGCGCGGACACCATAGCATATCTCTTCTGTATTTGAATATCTTTGGATGGCACTAAATCGCTAAAAATGGCAACACCTCGAACGTAAGCGTAGATCATACGAAAGCATCAGTCATTTGCCGTTATCAACAATAAATCATAAAAAATATGCCTATAATTACACTTACAGACTTACCTTTTTCTTCAATGATATTATATTACATTGCTGTGCATAAAATTCAAAATTTATCATAATAAGATTTATTCTAATAAAAATTTATCAAAATTAAATCAGCTAGGTAACCATGGCTTAAATACCGCTCTGATCATTGCAATTATTTTTTTCTGGATCAGATATATTGGTATGTTCTCAATTTTATAAATTGTACACCACGAGGACCATAGAAACATATTAATAGAGAATGACAAAATTCAAATGCAGTCCTGGCGCAAGGAATATCAAATTCTGACACTCCGTGTTTTCAATTAATAAATCTCTACCCTACTTTACATTAGCTCGTAGATAAGGAGGTCCTTATGATGGAAGCTAGCAAGTTCGTAAACTAGATTGCTTAGTTTGTCGTACAAATTTGCATTCCCGACAAATTAAGCAATGAATCTACACTACGGGCTTCATTTTAATAACATAATGAATATATAACCACGATGAGTTAAGCTTAATGTGTAATTTTGTTAGCTATATCAAACTTTCCTAACTTTATAATCATCCAAATTGATAGACTTGCCCTAACTTATGCAATTTGGGAGCACCCGGAAACCATTTACTGGGTTACCAACACCTCTGCCATGGGTCATTCTAAGTGGTTCGCTATGTTTGGGGACTTAGCAGGGGTGCCCGGGTTCATGGGGTGTGGTTTTACCGGGTCTTGGCGCCGGATATCTCCAGTCGGACTCTTACGATCCACCGCCTTTCACCGCAATTGAATGGATGGATTCACATGTCTGCTACTGCTGGACACACTGACCCCCAGATTCCTACCCAACCCTCTAACCCTTTTCCTTATCAGAACTTCCTTTCCATAAAAATACCTTCCGTGCCTCGTGTCCATAAATTATTGTCCTGAGGACCTCCTCCCTGGAGCTAACTTAAAAAAATGAAATCTGGGTTTCATTACGACGAGCCGGAGGCAAACGTCTCCACGCTCCGCGCAGTTTGGCTTGTTCCCCTTTCCTTGACGGGATGGACTATCAATTTTGGTGTCTATGATCTTATTACTGAGAAGATTCGAGTTGAATTCGTAGTTTATTATTTATTACATTACGATCTCCAAAAGGATATCGGAACACTTTCGAGCGTGTAAACTTGGCCACCCTGACTAATCGGCAATCGCCGAGCACTTAATTGAAACCGGCCATTACTTTGGATTTGTTTCTGAAGTCCTGGGAAGACCCAAAACTTATAGAGCACGCCTAATTACAGAGGCAATTGAAATTCATAAAAATCCTATTAACATTAATGGAGACGACGGAGCTAAGCTCAATAGTTCTTGGTATCCGGTAATTGACGGCTACACCAAAGCTAAATGCAGAAAACCATCTTCAAGTATACTGTAATTCCAGCTCGCAGTGGAGTGGAGCTGGCAACACGGTATTGCTTCGAAGTACTTAAGCACACATTTTACCACTAACATTTACACATCTGCCCTGATGATGGACACTGTAACGCTGTCCGAAACATTGGCTAAAGGAGGAGGTAGCGTAACACGGCATAACACCCCAAAAACAAACAACAAAAATATTACAGCGTTCGATTAAAATTTTGAATTTATGTTTTAGATTTCAAACATTTCAAATTAATCGTTTTAAATGTTTAAAAGCGGGTGCCAAAATTTTACTTTTTAATTGGAAGGTAATTGGTTGGTTCTTCCGGATTGCCGGTTTTAAATATTGGTATAATTGCAGACTTTTTGTACACGGACGGAAATATTCCGGTTTGAAAACTTGTATTGATTTTATGAATTAATGGTTTTGTGATTTTATACATTTCAATGTTTGTATTTGTGACCCTATCAAAACCTGGGGCATGCATACCTCCTTTCATACCTGTAATGATTTGTTTGATTTCTTCTGTTGTTGTTGGTTGAAATAGTTCAAATGTATACTCATTATTTACTGCAGTGTTTGGGTCATTTGGGGTCAGGTCTTTTTGGATTTTGTTAGCGAGGTTTTTCCCTACATTAGCAAAAAAAATGTTGAATGCATTTGCGGCTTCTAAGGGTTTATCTTTACGGCATATTTTTGAATCATTGTAACTTATTGTGTTATCGTTTTATTTTTTAATTGTTTTTTGATCGATAATTTCATTTATGATGGACCAAGTCCTTTACTGTAGTTTTTAGATAATTCAAGTATTTGTTTGTAGTAGTCGTCCTCTATGTTTTGAAATAAAAATTGTAATCAACTATGTAAAAATACACTATCATTATGATTATTATAATTATAATAAATTTTTTATTGAAATTTCAGGTGGTGCACATGGTGAATTCCTACGATCTATGTTCTAATGATTAATTTTTTTTAATTATGTGTGAAGGTAAGCACCACAAAGGAGTCCCAACTGCTTCCAACCATCTGGAGCCATTGAGACTATTGGCATCCGCAATTCGGGTATGTCGTGAGGTGAAAGCAAAGTAGTTGGAGAAAGCAAAGATGGGGAAGTAGCTGGCTATTCAGTTACTGTCACCAAAGATGGCTAAAGTCATTTTAAACGACGTTTCGATTGTTAATGGTAGTCTCTCATTAGGGCAATACTGAATGTATTTACAAACTCGAAACCGTGCCGCAAATATGCTCTGCAGGAATGTACATATATTATTGTAAATGAATAAATTGTGAAATATCACAAATTAACAATTGGAGGGGACCCCGCCACTTTCCCAACGGCGTTATAAGGAAACATATGGTTTCCTCCTTCACCGCACACGTCAAGACTCTACTTTTTTTTAACGAAGCTACATTTATTTGAACGACTCTAGACCCTCCATTGTCCATGCATACGGCGTTAGTAAGCAGTATGCAAGTAATTACATTAACATTATACAAAAGATAAATAGAAGTAACAGCCCATGGAATAATTCTTCTGAAATAGGTAACGTAAAAAAGAGATAATAGTGTTAGTAAAAGAAAAAGAAAAATAACGGCTATAACCAGTGGAAGAAATATTCTGAAAATAAAATATGTAACGAGGAAAAAAACAGTTATATGATAATGTTATAATGTAAAAAAATTACTATGATAGCAGAAAGAAAATTGTTAAGAAATAAAACTAGTATATTAGTTGGGTAGGGGGTGAAATGTTTCTCCGCTCTCGACAGAGATGTCAGGCATAATTGTAGTTCGGTGTTTTTCACATAGATGTCGGGAGTGGCTATAGTCTTCCCTCTCCAATAGACCCTGTATTAAGTTAATAAATGGGATGAATTGATTATTTTCTCTCTCTTCTGCATTAGTTTGCCTTTAAAAGGAAACGTTATATTATCGGTCCGTTGGGGGGATATCAGGATTTATTTGGATTGGATTGTTGTACATTATAATTAATCTTTGATCTACCTTGGATTTCTTCTTGGAGTTAAAAGACCTAAAAATTTACATTTGATTTTACTCGAAGCAAACTTAAACAAAAATGAATCAAATAAAATTTATTTGCGCATGCTGGGAAATGAACCCGCGACCTCCGGATTAGTAACCAAGGATAGTAATCATTAAAATGCGTAGGCCGTCTATTTTGATTTTTTGATTTTTTTTTTTTTAATTATTTATTCAACGCCCAGAGGGCTTTTACATGTTTGGTAGTACAATGATGACAGATGATTTTTCAATAGATAATGAAATAACAAAAATAAAATTAGATAAAAAATGCACACAAGTCACAAAAATACAAAAAAAAATTCAGCGATTTGATAAGTTTACAAAAATACACATATGTTTAGTAATAGTTTTGGAATATGTTTTTTACAACATCCACAAAATTCGCCAAGTTGATGTTAAATATGTCAACATCACCTAAGTACTGATTCCCCATAGTGTGAAATCGTTGTATAGGAGAGTGGGCAATGTAGTTCCGCTTGTGAATGCTGCAGTAGAATGATGTATTTTGTCGCGTGGTTACTGTCGGTATTCGTAAGTTTATGAGTTGTAGGAGTTCGCAAAAGTCGAATTTAGGGTTAAGTATTTTGAATAAAAATGTTAAGTCGTTTATTTTACGCCTGTCTTCTAGTGTATGTGTTTTTAGAATATTTAGTAATAGATTATATTTTAAGTCTTCTAGTGGGATACTTAATTTAAAATTTATAAAACGCAGAATTTTTTTTTGTATTCGCTCAATATTATTAACGTGAATTTTGTAAGATGGAGACCAAACTACCGAGTTATATTCAATTTGGCTTCTAACTAGAGACACATATAATAGTTTAATGGCTTCTATGGAACTAAAGATTTTAGTTGTTCTTAATACGAAGCCTAGTGTTTTCATACCTTTGTTCATAATTTGGTGGATATGATTTGCGAAACTTAGTTTTTCATCCAAAATAATTCCAAGATCTCTCATTTCCGTGACTCTTTCTAAAGCTGTGTTATTGATGGAATATTCAAATAAAACAGGATTTTTATTTCTAAAGAAAGTCAAGGTTTTACACTTTTCTACATTTAAAAATAAATTATTTTGAACGCACCAATCTTTAAACTTACTAATATTTGACTGTAGTATATGGCAATGATTTATATCTGTTATTTTCTTGTATAGCTTGATGTCATCAGCAAAGAGCAATACCTCGACATCATTGAAGCAATTGGTTTTATCATTGATGAAAATAAGGAACAAAACCGGGTCAAGGTGACTACCCTGCGGTAGGCCACTAGTAGCCCAGAAAGCTTTCGACATCCAAGATATTATTTTGACGAACAGTTTACGATTTAATAAGTAGCTAGTAAACCATTTTAGCATGTTATCCCTTATTCCTAGAGCAAATAGTTTTTGGATTAGTAGTTAGGGATACTTTGTCAAATGCCTTCGAAAAGTCTGTATATATGCAGTTGACTTGTTTATTTTCTGCAAAAGATTGTATTATGAAGTTTTGAAATATTGTTAAGTTAGTTGCGGTAGATCTACTTTTGATAAAACCGTGCTGTTTTTGGTCAATTAATTTTATTAATTTGGGATAGATTTTATCAAGGACCAGTGATTCAAAAAGCTTAGGTAGTACTGACTGTATACAAATGGGGCGATTATTGGCTATATTAGTGTCGTCTCCTTTTTTGTAGATAGGTGTAATGAAGCTAGATTTCCAGCGGTCTGGAAAGTGTCCAAGGGACAAGAGACGGTTGAATAATAATGTGAGTGGTTTAGATAATATAGTAGAGCATTTTTTGAGGAATATTGGTGGAATGTTGTCTGGACCAGCGGATTTGTCAGTGTCTAAGGAAAGTAATTTCTGTTCGCAACATTTTTGCGTGATATGGCAATTTGTTAAGTGTGTAGTCTTGCTAAATTCGTATTCAGGTATTTTATCATCTGGGGTTTCTTCATCATATACATTTTTGAAGAAGTCTGAAAAAAGGTTTACAATGTCCTGTGTATTGTTTGCACTGGTTCCATTCATTTGCATTATTGGCGGATAGTCTGTGTTTTCATTGTTTAGTTTTTTAAGAAATTTCCAAAGATTTTTGGATTTAAAGACAGTGTCCTCGATAGAGGTTATATACATTTAATATATTTAATATCCATATATTGGATCAAAGATTGTACCCACAGGCCCGTTAACGCGGTTCCATTTCAAATGCCCTCATATAAAACTTTACCAAACAACTACACAAAAGAAAAACAATACCCGCATTGACAAATCCCGTCTTTCACCCCGTTTCTCATTCCATAACCCTCGTCAGTGCGCGCTGTATCGCCCAATCGGATTTTATTTTATTTTGTTTATTGGCTCGACAACAGAATACATCACAGTACAATTATTATGTTAATTTACTTTGAACATGATTATAGTGAAGATTCCAATTAATGTGAATGGTAGAAGAAGTCGGGGACGCCCGAGGAAGACATGGCACGATCAAGTGAATCAAATACTTGAGTCGGACCATGTCAAAAGTCAGAATAATAGAAGAGAATGTATGAGATGATGTATGAATGTGAGTGAGGCAAAGAGTGTGTGCCAAGACCGAGTTGTTTGGCGGTCCGTCCTCTCTGCCTACCCCTGCGGGGAAACGGCGTGATGGTTAGTTAGTTAGTTAGTGATAATATGGTTGTAATTTATTTATTTATTTATAAAGAGTTCGTTCATTTAGCATCCATGTTTGGTGGCCGTAAGAGTCCAAGCTGCCGAAATGAGGTACTTGAGAGGAGTGGCAGGGGTTACGAAATGGGATCATATAAGAAACTCAACGATCCGAGATGATCTAAACATTGAACCATTTCTACTCTTCATATAAAAATCGCAGCTGAGGTGGCTTGGGCATGTACTAAGAATGTCTGAAGACCGAATTCCGAGGAAGATGTGAGTGCGATTCCAGAGGGTAGACGTCCAGTGGGCCGCCCAGACACAGTTGGGGGAGGCAACTCCAGGATTCCAGTGAGGAGAGGATGGGTCTACCCTACCATGGACAGAAGCCGAACAACCAGCACAAGACAGGGACGTATGGAGGAGCCTTGTCGATGCAATGGGTTCCCGACCCGAATAGAACAAGGGGAAGAAGATGAGAAGATGAAGGTATTTATAAAGAGAAACAAACAGTACATTAGATACATTGGTGAAAATATTTTTTAAAATTAATTAAAGTATATTTCATAGTGGGTACCTATTATGTGTTTTATTGTAGTGTCTTATTTATGGTATGTATAATAAGTAATTACCGGGTGATGTATGTAGTGGGAAGGTGTGTGTGTGTGTGTGTGTGTGAGTATGTATATATATATACATGCGCATTGAACAATATTAATGCTTAGTTTTTTGACAGCTCACTTTTGCCGTGTTGCGAAAAACGACCACTCTGCCCTTTACGTTTCAATCACCTCAAGGTTCGCTTTCGCTTGAGGTGACTTTAAGACGACTACGGGAAAGACCAAAATGACCTAACTCACCTGTGTTTGCACGCGAAAAACGACCACTCTGCCCTTTACGTTTCACCCGCCTCGAAGTTCACATTCGCTCGTTTATATTATTGACATGATGCTCTTTTTAAATTTGGGCAACGAATCGGAGAAAATGTCGATGTTAGAATTTAGACTAACATTAAACATAAATATGAAGAGTACGATTGATTGGCGAATTAGATGCTGCATTTGTCTTGTAATTAAGAGTGTGGAATAGTTCTGTATGGCGTGTACGTCTTAACAGACGGACTGCAATCTTTAGAGCATAAGCGTCAGGTAGGAATGCCGTCCTTGGTCTACCGGTATTACAATGGAAGATGCTCCGAGGAACTCAGAACTTGATCCCCTCAGCACCGGTGCATAGTCGGGAAACACGCCAAACACTCGCCCAACATTTGTACACGGTTGACATTAGTCACAAGAGAAGAGAACCAATTTAATTATGTTCTTAATGGAAATTCTAATATTCTTGACCTGATTTTTTGCGATCATTCTAATATTAATCTGTCCAGAACAACAGCGTTATCTAATGTCGACATTCATCATCCCCCTTTTGAAATCATTTTAAAACATGAAAAATTAAAATACTTAAAAGATAATCACTGCCCTTTTAAATACAATTTTAAGAAAGGAAATTATGAAGGATGTCGTCTGGACCTGTCAAATGTTAATTGGATCTCACTTTTCAGTAACTCAAATGTCAACAATAAGGTACAATTATTCTACGATACTTTATGGGATATTATTGATAAACATATTCCAAAAAAAAAGACACAAATTGTAAATCACTACCCCAGATGGTTTAGTCAGTCTCTTATCAAGCTCCTCAAAGAGAAAAATAAGGTAAGACTGCGGGCTAATAAATATAAAAACCCACTAGACTATGCTGAGTTTGCTATTCTAAGAAAAAGGTCGAAAAAAATGCAAAAAGAATGCTATTCATCATACATTAACTCTGTTGAACAAGGCATAAAGGAAAATGTAAAAGCTTTCTGGGCATACTCAAAATCAATGCGCACTACTAATTGCATTCCCAAATTAATGCACCTGGACTCTATATCTGCAGATAATGGACAACAGATTGCCAATCTGTTCTCTAATTATTTTGCATCCGTTTATACCCAATCTAATCCCTTATTATATACTGCCACGCCGAAAGTTATACAAAACAACCAATTTAATCTTGGCAAAATCAACGTTAGCATGGAAACCATCAAATCTTGTTTAGAAAAAATTGATACATCCAAAGGCCCAGGACCTGACAAAATACCTCCCTTGTTTGTAAGATGTTGTTCCAGCGCGCTGATTAAGCCACTTTTTATAATTTATAATGAATCATTAACTACAGGAACTTTCCCAGATTTATGGAAAAATGCAAATATTGTTCCAATACACAAATCTGGTGATCAATCTTTTGTGAAAAATTATCGACCTATCAGCATTTTATCGTGTTTTGCAAAAGCCTTTGAATCTATAATTTATATTTCTGTATTTTCACACTTTAAACCCCAATTATGCATCAATCAACATGGATTTGTTCCCAACAAATCCACAAACTCAAATCTTCTCGACTTTTGTGATTACGTTTGTAATGCTTTTAACGAAAGAACTCAAGTAGATGCCATTTACGCAGATTTTCAAAAGGCGTTTGATAAAGTTAACCATTCTATTTTACTACAGAAACTTGATCGAATTGGTATTCACGGTGATCTATTTAGATGGTTTAAGTCTTACTTGGAACATAGAACACAATTAGTACTTATTAATGGGTACGAATCACCTCCCGTAATTGTAACATCAGGCGTACCCCAGGGGTCTAACCTTGGCCCTCTGCTATTTTTAATCTTTATTAATGACCTTGGCCCCATGTTACGCTGTGATTTTGTTCTATTTGCCGATGATCTCAAGATTTACCGTAAAATTTCCACTGATTCTGATCATGTTAAGCTTCAAGAAGACCTTTACACACTAAATAACTGGTGCATTCAAAACGATATGTTTTTAAATATTGAAAAATGTTACACTATTACTTTTACTCGTAACAGAAGACGAAAGGATTATGCATATTCCATTAATAATGTTCTATTAAATGCAGTCACCACTATAAGAGATCTAGGAATCACTCTTGATTCAAAGTTTATGTTTGATGTACACATCAGTAAAATTATAAGTCAATCATTGAAAATGATTGGATTCATCCATAGAATATCAAAACCATTTAAATACCCCCAATCCATTATAACCTTGTACAACTCGTTGGTCAGAAGTAATTTGGAATATGGGAGTGTTATCTGGAATCCACATTATTTAAAATATTCTAAAACAATTGAATCTGTGCAAAAAAAATTCCTAAGACTGCTAACATTTAAACTTGGATTTAATGCCATACTCCAATCCTATGAGGAACGATTACAACACTTTAATTTTACAACATTGGAAAAAAGAAGACAATTTGCTGACTTAATATGTTTATATAAAATAATTCATGATAAACTTTTAACCACTCATTGTCTGAGCAACATACATATTAAAGTTCCTAATAGACGTAACTTGAGAAGTCAAAATATATTCCATATTGAAATATTTAATAACAATATTGCATACTTCAATCCACTGTCTCGAATGTGTCGTTTGTACAACACAATTGAATGTGACCTTATTGATATCTTCGCAAACAGTCTCGAATATTTTAAAAAACAAATTAAAAATCTTCTACCATGATATGTCATGGAAGAAGATTTTTAATTATTGTTAATTGATGATATGTCAGGATTAATGATATGTCACGATTGTTAATTGCTTTATTATTATGTCTTTTCTTTATTTTAACTTTATTATCCTTTCCAGAAACGTTTCTTTCTCTGTACACTTACCATGTTTTAAATTTCATGTCTTATATTTCTTTTTTATTATTATTATTATTTCTGTTTTCTTTTCACTACTAGCATCTCCGTCTAGCAACAACTAAACCTTAATTACGCATGCTGTGAACATTTCTAATTGGAGTGTTAATATCAGTTCATATTCCAACGTAATAATATTAATGCAATAATTTGTTAACACTCTGTAAATGTTTCAAACAATAAATAAATAAATAGAACGGGTCGTTTCCATGACTCGTTCTTGAGTTCAACGGCTCGGTTGTGGAACGATTTGGTGGCCTCTGTGTTTCCTCCCTCCTACAACATGGGTCTCTTCAAGACCCATGTTCACTCCTTCCTTTCCTCAAAAAGACCCTCCACACAGCATCTTCAAAGATGACAGGCCCTGAGGGAAATTATTTTCCTCAGGGCCTCCTGTGTGGAGTTAATGAAAAAAATGGAATGATAAATTAACTAGGGAAAGAAGTTCGGTTCAGTGAATGTTATTATTTAAAAAAATTATTTAAATGTCAAATCAAATTTTATTTGAATGCCTTTTTGCAGAGTTTGAAATGTGTATTGAAAGTTATTGTTGAATTTGAAGGTAAGATATTTTATAAAATTGTTTTGAATATGTTATATGCTATCTATGTATACTTTGTACTGCGGGTTCCAAATTGGCGAAGCATATTCCAATGTACTTCTGACTAATGCAAATATAACATTACTACTGTACGCGGGTTACTGAACACTTTACTTGTTCGAAGAACAAAACCAAGCATTTTATATGACCTGTGAACGATTGAGTCGATTTGCTTATTAAATATAAGTTTGCTACCAAGGTAAACACCAAGATCTTAGCATCCGTTTTAGAGATAGCAGGTTCATTGTTGAGTGAATAAGAGTACTTAATTACATGTTTATTTCTGGTGAATGTCATAGTATGACATTTGGAAATATTGATATCTAAACAGTTAACTTTGCAATACTTGCAAAGTCTATCTAGGTCACTTTGTAACGCTTCACAGTCAGAGAGAGAATGCACGACTTTGAATATTTTCATGTCATCAGCGTAGAGCACAAATACATGATAATAAATTAAATTACAAGTGGGTACATAAAACTTTGGAGGAAACAGACATTGTGTATCTCATCTCTATAAAGAGCTGCTGCATCATTGTGATAATGAACGAATGTTTATTGCCTTTTTTATATCGTCACGGTATCGTGACCGTAAAGCATCATGGTAATTTTGAAATCACTCAATGAATGTGAATCGCTTGTATTGAGCTGACAGACGTTAATTTTACAATGCAAGTTGAAAACGAAAAAAAATAAAATACTTGATTATCTAAAATTAAACCTACTGACGATAACCACGTAAAGTTGTTCTGCCAGAATTCTGTAAGCCAGGGAATAAAAAACGGAGATTCTTTTTATGATTCCAAGATTTATTTTCTTCCCTTCCGGAGCGGTATATCTCCGGCAATTGTTAGGGGAGACTTTTCCAAAGATTCCAACAAATCAATTTATTTTAATTCGATTAAGGTTGGGAACTTATCAGCTGATATCGATAGATTTATAGGACCCAGTTAAATTGATAAAGCGAAAAGAAAATCATTAAAAAACCCCAGGCAATGGGATATTAAGCTCCTTGAATGGCGACACAAAGGTCACAGGTTCAATTTCTGTTCTGGGAAAAATGGAACAATTAATTGACACTGACGGAGGAGGTTGCTTTTAATCATTATTAGCGAGTTCCCGGCATGCGTTGCTATGCAATTTAATAAAAAAATTATTTCTCCCTGCGTGTCCTTTCCTATTGGTCCCGTACCCCTTCCGCCTCTCCCCACTCCGCTCTCCCGCTTCCCCGTCCCGCGAACCCCCTCCCGAGTTCGCCCTCTCCCCTCTTGTATTCCATACATTCAGTTCCGGTACATTCAGTTTTCAAACAGCTCGCGTGCCACCTATTGCAATTTTTGTCATAATGCCAAAGCTCACCAGTATATACAGAAACCTTCGAGAGCGTGCTCACAACAACTTACCAAAGTTTCAGCGCAATCAGATGATCGGTTTAGCAACGCATAATTTCATGATGCCAGAACTCACTATTATATTACACAGAGACCAACGCGGGCACGCGCATATCAAAACCCCAAAGTTTTATCGCAATCAGATGAATGGTTAGCAACGCATAATTTCATGACACCAGAGCTTACTTTTGTACGCAGAAACCATCGCGGGCATGCACACATCAAACATAGTTCATATGCGACCCCCAGATTCCTTCCCGCCAATCATACCTTTTAACTTCCCAGAACTTCCTCTCCTTTCTTTACACATCATCCCCAAAGATGATATAGGCCTTAAGGGATTTTTTTTTCGTCAAGGCCTCCAGCTTGTAGTCAATGTAAAAGAATACGTACATACATATCCACATATCGGCTTTGTATCACCCATGTTAATGATTGGTTTAATGTCCTTATTTCTGTGCATACTCGTGGTTAGTCTGATATAAGTTTAACCGGATTTACCCGCTGTCCAGTTTTAGCCCCTTTCCACTCTCGTCTGGTAGACTATTATGAGACCTCTTGAACTACGGAATCTCGACGTCTATAAGACAAAGTCCTCTTGAGTAAACTTAGTTAGGTTGCCCAAGTTATGAGGTTTATAAGCCCCATCCGTCACTTGCGATAGCTACTCTTATAAAACTTAAAACTTTCAGGGCTTCCAGGAATCTTGTGGTATACACACGTAAAGTTCAGAAATGCCTTTATTTAAAAACGACTAGCAAAAGTCAGACAAAAACCCATACAAGTCTATCTACTAAAATATTCTGAAAAAAAACGGTTTAGTTTTGAATGGAAATGAAAACAAATCGTGAGTAAAATAGGTAAACAAACATCGAACGTTATTAATAGCCTTGCATCTGCGTGGTTGAATTTAAGAATACGGCTTCCGCGCCTTACCCGTCGCACATATAAACATCCGTGTACTTGGATTTTCAGACAAAGCTACCGTTATAATTCGGTTTCTAATTCAAGAATTCGATTAATGTAATACTTTTTCAAATTTTATAATTCGAAATAAATACATAATATTTGATTTATAATTTTTTTTTATGCACACATAAAAATGTTTTAGAAATGGCTCACCTTACACATAACAAAAAAAAACACACACACGCACACATACGACACTCACGTTTAATTATTGTATAAGCGTTGTGTATCAGGTATAAGCGTTATCGTCAACTCACTTTTTTGTCGTTTCATGTAAAAAATAATTAACAAAAATTCCCAAACTTTTTTATTTTTTTCAAATTGCGGTAGGAAATTTTGGATTCATAAAGGATTTTAATTATTTTATTGTTATTTTTAGATTCTTTCTTTCTAGTACCGTTGAGATCATATTTCTAAACATTATAGTAATGGAGATAACGATTTCTACCTACAAGAGTGGTTCCGAAAACCGAACAAATTAGCCTGAGGGGTTTGTTCGAACAAGTGGTGGGTTTCTTCATTTACCAAGAATGCTAAATGCAATGCTAATTGTAAAAGTAAACGGTGAAATGCATAGAAATTTTTAAATTTCGATCGTTTACTTTTACAATTAGCATTTTTTTTAATTTAATTTTTTCTTTATTTCATAAAATTCTTTATTAGTTACAGATATTTGTTTTTTTTGGCTACCACACTGGGCTCATGCCCGTGTTATGGTAGTCGTACATTTAATATTTATTTATATTAATACAAATACTATTTTATTAAAACAGATGATTAAATATACTAAATAAAAATTATGAAATATTTAAAAGTAAGTGAAAAATAAAGAGAAAAAAAGATCATATTTTAAAGAAAAGTAGAAATAAAAATGAAAATACAAATTTTGAAATACAAAAATTAATAATAAAGATTAAATGTTAAGAACTCAAGTGTTCTATACAAATATATAAATTAAAACATATAAGTTAGCGTAGGGAGTGTGGCGAACCCATCGCTTAGGGAGTGGAAAACACAAACCTGCAATAGCCATCCCAAGCCAAGGTGTGAGCTACCGTGCTCAGGCTGAATGTCCTGGGGAACAGCGTCACGAACGGTGCCTCAGAGAAGCAAGGTCGCATCTCGGAGTATTTAGACCTCACTCCAGCACTCAGGGCTCTGCTGGAGTGGACTTTCTATTTCCCTGGTAACTCGTGGGACAAAAAAAATTGGATCATTCTAAAACTGGGGGCCTTTTGGGAACCTAGGAGTGCTGAGGCCACCTCTGTGGATTTCCTTCCTGGGGCCGTAGGAGGAACTAAGAAGAGAAACCGTGGAGAGGTGAGCTGAGGCCACCTCCATGAACTCTTCCCTTGTGGGGACTTCGAGGAACCAAGGCGAAGGGCACCCTTCCAGCGCGGGGCCTTTGTGGAACCTAGGAGGAGTGAAGTGGAGAGATGATGTCCTCTTCCCATGTGGGGCCTTCGAGGAACCATGTAGGAGTGAAGAGGAGAAATGAGGCCATCTTGGTGAACTCTTCCTCTGTGGGGCCTTAATGGAACCAAGGAGGAGAGATGAAGTTCTCTTCCCTCCTGGGGCCCTCGGGGAACCAAGGTGGGGTGGACTCTTCCCTTGTGGGGCCTTTAGGGAACCAAGGGTAGGTGGACTCTCCGTCACGGAGCCTTCGGGGAACTAAGGAGTGGAGAGGAGAGATGAAGCCCTCTTCCGTCGTGGGGCCTTCAGGGAAGCAAGGAGGAGTGAAGAGGGGAAATGAGACCTGGGAAGATACATTGTCGGACCAGAAGATACAGCTTCATTTCGAATGACAATCCTGGTGAACTTTACAAAAGGGACTGGATTACTGTCAAAGGAATGAGGTAAAATGGGAGATAGTACAATGGGTCTATGGCCTAAGTGCTCTCGGGAACTATATATATGTAAACCGTCTCCGATTATATATAATAAATAAATAATAAAACATATAAGTATATAAATTAAAATTAAAAAATAAATAAAATTTAGTGAAAAAATTAAGAGAAAAAAATAACAACATTTTAAAGAAAAATAGAAATAAACATGGAAATTAAATTTTTGAAATGCAAAAATTAATAATTAAAATATAGTGTTAAGAAGAACTCATGAATTCTTTAAAGTACGCTCGTCCACTTTCGAAAATCCAATGTTGTACACGTAAATGAAGAAACCCACCCTAAGAGTTACAAATGTTGTTAGGTAACTACTTTCGCGGGAAAAATGCACAAAGGGAGGGCAGTTCTTTTGTGATAGACGCTGCGGCCATTTTTTGTAAAGGAAAATCTAAATGGCGGCGATCAATTCAACATTTCATGATTCGGTATTCGGGGAAAATGGGCAAAAGAAATTGATTGAGTGCGATTTTTTGGACGTGATAGAAGACATATTGTCGTACTTATACAATCTAAATTTTGGGATTTATAACTAGGCTAAGTAGAAATTTTGACAATATTTAAAGTGTATTAAACTGTTCTACGAGTATTTTTTTCTATGTAAGAGGTGAACTTGAATACAATTCTCGCCCTTAAGACCCACATTATAATATACATGTACAAACTGTTGACATAATACAAAACAAAATCTTACGCTTTAAAAGCAATCAAAGCAATTATGTTGAACTACCACATTATTTTATATGATATGAATATGTTGAAATTGTCAGACGGAAGATTTTTCACGGACTTGGTATTTCTATATAAAATTCTTAATAATGAAGTTGATTCCGGTATTGTTTGAATTGATAAGCTTCTGGATTTCACTACATAAAACTAGAACTCAGGATTTATTTCAGTACAGAAATTCTGGGACTAACTACCATATGTATTCATCTTTGCCCAGAATACTAATGGAGGGAAACAATTATAGGTACTAAGTCAGTGGACATCTTCAATTTATCTATAAACAAATATAAAATATTGTTACTGAGGCAGTTCAGTTATGTACAATAAATACTGATATTTCTATATGTAATGTAAAACCCCCAAAAAGGGCGTTAAGGTTAAACGTCACGTACGTTATAATGTACGCATTCACAGATGGCGCCAATTAAATTATTTTAGGTTTTTTTGATACTTTCTGCATGTTACGCTTTAAAATATTAAGGCAAATCAATTGTTTGCGCCCGTACGTATTGAATATGAATATAAATAAATAGTTTTGTCCATAAACAAACCCAAATCTTTCAAGAGAGGCTGAAAAATTAAATTTTGTATCGGTGACTCTTGAAAGATTTGGGTTTGTTTATGGACAAAAGTATTTATTTATATTCGTATTAAATGTGTACGGGCGCAAACAATTAATTCGCCTCAATATTTTAAAGCAAAACGTGCAAAAAGTATTAAAAACCTAAAATAATTTAATTTGCGCTATCTGTGAATGCATAAATTATTACGTACGTGACGTTTAACCTTAATATCAAAAAAATGAATAAACAAGTTGAAAGTTAACAATTACCACAAGAATTAACTATTTACATGCACAAAATAAGTTATTAGGTTCTTAGTTTGGGGCAATTAAGAAATTCATGCAAATTTCTATTGAAGCGAAACTTGGAAATGTCAAAACCATCCAAAAAAAATGGCGGCTAAGGGATCGTTTTATAAGGGAGATTTTGAAGGGTAATTTAATAATAAAGGAATTTTAATGCATCTTTTACCATCAGGGTCATTAGTTGTTTCTTGTAATAATTAAGTCGTAACGTTTCACGTAATTTCCATAATCTGAGGCAAATAAAAGGGCTTAATAAAAGAGAAAATATTTAAAGGAAAAGTAATGTCAACTTAGTATGAGAAATGCTCGATTAGATTTATATGGTTTAAGGATATTTGGAAGTGAAACGACTTCTCTATTTTCCTTGCAAACATACAAAACTAATTTATTAATTTTCTTGGCGTGATATAATTGTTTTAAAATTACTTACCTACACTTAACTTTTCATTAAACTTTAATCAGTCAATTACATTTAGTGAGCATATAATTCTTGATTTTAAAATGTCTCCTTATCCCCCCCCCCTTATTTTTCTTCCTTTTTATTATTATTACTCATTCATTCAATAATTAAGTTACTAGACCGGTTCATATCTCAGATATAATTACCAAATAACATTCTATGGACTTACGTAATAGGTACATAACCATGTAATAATTTAATTTAACATACCTTATAATCTGTATTATAATATACTGTGTATGTCTTAATAAACAAATAAATAAATAAATAAATAAACACAAGTTATTTTTGTTAATTATGTTTCTAGTTAAGTACTCTACACGCATTTTTATTTACACAGTTTTTGAAGTGAAACTTCTTTAGCGTTAGTGACTTGAAATTCGGGTGAAACGGAAATGCGTCACAACTCAGTTCTACGCAAATACTCGGTTCTAATATAACGCATTAAATTCGCACCTCAGTGCGTGCCTTCCATGGCGCAGTTGGCAAGGTGCCTGACAACTCTCAGTGGCCCGAAAGACAGACATCAAACGAACGGGGGTTCGAATTCTACGAAATGCAAAAAAAAAACATTTTTATTTTGTGTAATCAATATTCAATCTTCAAACCACTTAAAAAAAAACAAGCAAAATAAAGAAATTGACATGCAGCGACTTTCTAGTTTCACTTCTACCGCATGTGAATTACGCACTCTGATTTTTTAGTCATAATTTAAAAAACGAGATCGGCTAGATATAAATAATCCACCTTTATCGCTGCGGAAAAGCGATGTCGGGGGGCGGGGTAGTCAGTTGATACTAGTCTGCAGAGTGGGATGGGAACAATCTAAACAATATTTCTTTTTATACACGGTGTTCGGAAACTCGTAGAACATATGCGAAAGTGGTGAATCTGCATCAAACTTGTAGTCGATTTTGTAAAAACTATTTTGATTTGAGCTTTGGTTTTAGAGTAAATCGAGTCCGAATTAGGAATTTTTTAGGTCGAATATGAAAAAATCGGGTCGCTAAGGAGTTAATATTAGCTGCTTAAGCCTTTAAATGCATCAACAAAATATTTTTAAACTCTTTAATGATCGAAAAAAATAAAAAAAAGTAAAATAAAATAATTCGAAATGTTCAGCTAGAAAAAAATCAATCAACTGGAATTGACAATACTATGTATTGAGCCAAATCCCGAATGTGTAAAAACAACATTTTTTGCGTATATAAACTGTTTACATCATCGAATTTTCAGAGAAATGCATATGTACCTACCCGCTTGTGTGTGCGTGCGTGCGTGCCACCAAAAGTTAGATGAAAGCATCGTCACCGACAACGAAACTACCTGCCAAGTTTCAGTTCGATCGAATGTCGGGAAACGATTTAATTTCCACTTTGAAGAATCCTTTTTTTGTATTAGCTCCTCACAGGAAAATTACTTTCCTCAGGGCCTGTGGGGGCTGCGAGAAGAGATCGAAAAGGAAGGAGAGGAAGGTCTAGTAAGGTAAAAAGGTTTGAGGGGTGTGTAGGAATCTGGGGGTAAGTATGTCTAGAAGAGACAGACGTACGGATCCTTCCCTTCCACCGCCGCCAAGACCTAGACAATCCTCACCCTACGAACACGAGCACGGTGCTAATGATCCAACAAATAATTCCCGGGCTCCCGGGGCGACAGTATTACTTGCCTCCCAAAGCCCCACTTCATTCAATCACGAAAACAAATGTGAAATTAAAATAGATGTATTAAAAAAAAGCTTTCTTGGTTTCTCTATATTCTAAAATTGTAACTGTTTGAAACTATAATGCTTTTAAATTATAATAACCCAGTCATTTAGTCGGTTGCTACACATTAATTCGAATTGATTTGTAAAAAGATAAATTAGAACAAATGTTTAGCAACAACTTAATGACTGGGAGCTTACTCAGCATTGTAATTTCAAACTGTTACATAATATGGTGTAGGTGTAGATCATGAGTTTTCGGACACCGTGTGTACTCCCTTACACAACATATATCAGACTTCATATTTTGGTATAAATACATAATAAAAGCTTTTTCACTTCTCTTTAGTATCTATTGGTCATCTGAACGCATCAATATAAATAGTATTCCATCATTTAGAGTCTTGCCTTTTCAGGTTTTCATAGAAAAGCGGTGGAGATCTAACAATATATTTTCATAACTCTGTTTTCTAAACGACTCTTCTGTTACGTCCTTCGTTGAATAATATCAAGCACAAGTTACTCTGTAATCCTACCCAGTTCATTTCGTACCCCATATCAAATTCATGAGGTATCGCCCGGCGGCTTCTCCCGGAAGAGTAACTTATTGCACCGTTATATAACTTATTAACTACCCCGTCTTCGAAAGGTGGCACCTAATGGGTTAAGATTGTAGCAAATTATAAATAACACCTAATAAAGGATGTGATTGAAACACCAATGCATCAGTAGGTACTTTTTTACCTCTATACTGGAAAAAAAATCCTTCATCTTTGGGAATACTGTGTGGAGGGTCTTTTTGGGAATATAAAGGAGGGGAAGTTCTGGGAAGGAAAAGGCATTAGGTAAGGGTAGGAATCGGGGAATCAATGTGTTCAGGAGTGACAAACGTAAGAATCCATCCCGCCTACTGCAGCGCAAGGCGTTGGGTCAAAGATTCCAACTGGAGTGGTCAAAAGGTCTCCCTCAACCAGTCTCTTCCGATCCGGCTCGACGTGTAGTAGGTGCATATATATATATATATAATTTTTTTTTGTAGAAGGACAAGATATTATTCCCGAGTTACGAATAACCTGAAATATTTGACAATCTCCAACTACTATCACAATAAGCGGAAAATGTAGCTTGTGGCATGACGACTTAGCCAACCGAGGAACTGAACTAATTATTGTTTTAAAGGGAGAGAGGAGTAACAAATAATAATATGCACATAACACATCCAGATATATTTATCCGCGATGCTATCCAGGTGACAAACCAATTCTTAGAATGATTTTTTTTTTTTTTTTACAGTGAATACCGCACAAGAATCTCAACTGCTCCCGTCTGGATCCAGTGAGACTATGGCATCCCCAATTGGGGTATGTTGTGAGGCTGAAGGTAGTGGGGAGGGGAAGGAGGTGGGGAAGAGGAAGGTTTGGGAAGTACCTGGCTATTCAGATCTAGTCACTAAACACAGCTAAAGCCATTTTCAAGCAACGTTTCAATTCTGAATGGTGGTCTTACACCAGGGCGATACTGAGAGTATCTTCCACTCTGGAACATGCCGCAAATATACTATATATTATTTTAAATGAATTAATTGTGAAATAACACAAATTAATCAAATAAAATTTATTTGCGCATGCCGGGTTCGAACCCGCGACCTCTGGAATGTGAGTCAAGAGTCTTAGCCACTGGACTACGGAGGTCTTCGAATATTGTTTTCAATAAAAAGGGTAGTTGCCCGTAATATGGAAAAATAATTAGAAGATAATATTGTTAATTCTAAAATTTGAAATATGAGATTGACAAATATGACGGTTTGACAGAAGGTGGCAATAGCGAAATTGGATAACGCGCACATCCCGGTTTGACGAGAGGTCTGGGTTCGAATCCCAGTTGTGACCATTGTCTTTTTCTGTTTTTCGTTTCTTGTTCTCTTTCATATTTACGTTTAGATTATTATTGTAATCTTCTTCTTCAGTAAATAATATGTATTGTAGGAGCAAAATAAAAGTAAGGTAATCAATCTTTTTCCACTTTCTCATCATGCTTTGAGTATTGGATAAAAAAAAATAATAATTTTAGATTACATGGTAGAGAAGAAAAGAAAAATAATAATAAAGCACAATCAATAATAAAAACAATTATTTTAACGACTTTTGAACATAGAAAAATGCAATATTTCACTATGAAAATTATTGAAATAAGAAAATTACTGCAATAAAACAACATTTAAAAAATAACAGACTCCAAAAGACGTATTAAGATAACGATTATGGACACGGGAAGGAATAATATATACATAACAAAGATTAACGCTTGTGTTATGTTTTCGTTTTTTATGTTTTTTCTTTCTAATTTTACTCTAATAATGCTTGTAAAAACTTGATATTGTTGTAATAATTGTCTTATTTACTTTTAACATTATTTCACTGGCAAGGACACTATTCCTCTTTTCCGGGGATGCGTATTCATTGGTCTCAACCCCTTGACGCTTGACGCCTGACCTCGATGTTTTAAGTCTGCTGAAATATTGAGGAGCCGTGACTGCAGTGGGCTCTTGGATGTCATAAAAATTGGATAACACGAGTCATTCATCGTATTTTAAACCTGCTGGTTTCCCACAGGGATCAGTAATGCGGTCAAAATTGTTTTTTTCTGTATGGGAATGACCACCAATGCGGATATAATATTTGACAAGTCTCTAAAGAGCAAATAAGCCTAAATGATTCTTAAATTATCCTGAGAGTTTAATTAGATGGGGACAATATTAGCGGAACTCAATCAAAAATCTGAAAACAGAAAAATCTGAAAAAGAACAGTAACACCTGGGACTCGAACCAGTGCTCTACCAACTGAGTGCCCCGTATCCTCAATTCCGCCAAATACTACAATTTGATTAATATTGATTGAGTTTCGCTAATATTGTGTTCATTAATTTAAATATTACAATTTCAGGTTTTACTCATTTCAGTTAAAAATAAAAATAAATATCTTAAGAATTGTTGCCTTATGGGTGAAAATAATTTCATCAAATGTATTGTTTCAAAATTCAATTATGTCTGCTTACGACTAACTTGCTCATATTTCAGATTTCTTCAAAGGAAGCAAACTTTGAAGACATAATAAAGTTGTTGGCCTCTCGAAAGTGGTAGGCGTACTGTACAGTATGGATAGTCACTTTAATAGTAGGTAGTATAGGTACCTTTACAAATAATGCTGAAGCTCTACAAATCGCACACGTCAGTTTTGGGTTTGGTAGCCACTTTTAGGATGATGCCCATAGATACCCAAAACAAAATTAATCGCAAAAAGGGGCAGTCCGTTATTTTCTCAAATTTCAGCGGCAGGATCACGGGTGGGGAACGGGGGCGGGACGAAGATTCACGGGAAAGGATACGCAGAATAGTGGGTGAAGGATGTTAGGGACGAAGGATGGGCTGTGAAAGGGATTGCGAAGGAGACATAGTATAGAGTAGCGGTAGGGGATAGCAGGAGGTTAATTTTGGAAATCCTTGCTTCTCCTACGAACAGCTGTAGGCGGCCTGGTCACGCATCGGAAAACCTTCTGATTTGTTTGTACGCACCAAACGGAACACAAATAAGTTGTCTATCTAAAAGAACTCCGATAAACACAATTAAAAAAGAAGATAATAGATACTAATAAATCTAAACAAAATGGAAATCATATGGAAAAGACACAGAAAAATAAAACGTAACGGTAACGGTCAAAACTGGGACTCGAAAACAGGATCTCTCGTCTTACGGGGACAAGGGCCTCAACCAACTCCACCGTTGAGCTTTCTTATTTTTAAGTCATTTTTTTCAAACTCATATTTGAAATTCAGAATTAACAAAAATTTCACCGCAAATTTTTTCCCATAATATATGATAACATTTTCGTTTAAATTTATTAGTATTTTCTAATTTTCCAATTATGTATTACATTGATTATAAAACTTAATAAACTGATAAACTTCAAAATGTATTATGGAGAGATTTATTATAATAAAGTGGAATTAAACAGTTTATTTCTTTGATTTCATTTAGGGGCCATTAACCAGCCAGCGGCCGAGAATTCAAATTTCAAAGTTCTTACGATCGTACAGGGCGGTTCCAATGAGATTATTTATTCTCCGTACCAGCTTTTTAAAATAATAACTTAATATCGATTTTATTTCATTCAAAATTTGCTATAATTTATACCTACATTCAAAAATGCGTGATGATAAAAGTATTAAAATTATGTACTTTATGTAATTATTTAAAATTTTTCAATAATGTCTAAGCAAATTAATGATGAATGGATGAAAAAAAACTTAAATATATTTACTTCGTAATACCGTAAATTAATATACAAACCGAAGTATTTTCATATACTATATGTACTGCTTCGGCGTACTTTCCTATTAAGTAATTCCAGCATGGAATATATAATACTCTACCTCTAGCACAGGAGAGCGTATTTTTGTATAGCTTATAGTCATAAGTAAAATATTTATATTAGTCTTACTGCTGAAACACCAGTGTTTCTCTACACAATTTTGTACCTAGTGTCATTCAAATGTTTTGATTGATCACCAATTTAGATAGTGTCGATTATCACAATATATTCGATCACCAATACATATTGTCTGTTCAAGAAATTTTGCCTTTTGCTTACTTTTGAAGTAATATTTTGTAGGATCTCCGTCTACGGTGTGATCTCAGTCTTTTTCTTGTGCAAACTATGTACACTGTTTTAGTTATTAAAATGGCTTGTACTCTATATATTTTTTCATAGTGGTTCACTACTATTAGCTAGGTTTTTTTTGTTAAATTGTAATCCCTATGCATTCAGCTAAACATTCTAGATTCTGTTTCGCTTGTCTTTGTGTTCCTACTGATACTCATTGTTACCACTTGTAGACAGGTATATCTTTGGTATTGTAAAACCTGATCTAATTTTTTAATTTTGAAACATAGGTATTTCTTATTATGTAAACCCTATTGTAACCACCTGTACGGATAGGTATTTCTAAAAAATGTAAACCCTAATCTAACCACTTTTAGTAGACAAGTTTTGCAATCTTGGTCTAACTAATTCATTAATACACAAGTACTACTCATATACTTATGGTTCTACATTGTTATAAATCTTTTTTTAAACTTAATTAAACTAAGTTAAATATCTCTGAAAGATATTCCTCATTCTAGGTTTAATGTCTGTTCTGTATTTTGTTGAATAAAATTCTATGTTAACCTATTAGACCTGTTGGACCTAGGTAGATAGAATAGTTACCTTTTCGCTATTAGTAAATAGCCTAAATTCAGTGAAGTGAGGGATGGTTGACCACCCTAAAGTAAAGCCTCCTTTTTAATGGCAAAATTTCCTGCTGAAGGAAAAGTGATGCTTTGTGCATAATTTTTTTTTCTTTTCATTGATTGTGTTCTTTATTTTTAAGATGTTCCCGATGTTAGGATGTCATGAGAATAACAGGTCTGGACTTCAGCCAGTAATGCCAGCACCCAGCTCCATCGTTGCTGAAGGTGTTGTAGACTCCTTATTCTCGTACCATCCTATTCTCATTGTTCTTTCAATCTATCTAGATTTATATGATTTATTGTTTATGATTGCTAATGGTTACTTGTTGTAAAATTTCTAGATACCTGATGGACCTATCTTCTAGTTAGTTAGTTAGTTAGTGTACCTTTATTTTTTTATTTGTTTATTTTTTTTTTTACATCGGAACCGTGGATTTCATGTTTGGGGCCAAACATTTTCGTGAGAAGGGGGGAATTGTCACGTAAATAATTATCAATTTGTGATATAATTATTTACCTGACCACTAACCTGATAATTTGAACAGCACGGAATGGATTGGCAACACTTTTTTTTCTCTCTGGTTTTTACTTTTTGAATTGGCACCGTACGGGAAGCCGGTGTTGATTCGACTTGTCACTTTAGTGATAGTTTTGGATTTAAAAAATGGGATAATCTCTTCGTTACAAATTGTTTTAAACGATTTTAATCGCGAGCCGGGCGATGTACATTTTGCAAACGCTTCTTTCTGATGTGATCGGAACGCTGTTTCTAATGTGATTGGTCGCCGCCATTGGGACCGATATTTATCCGCGAAATAACGGTATTGTAAATTACCTACATAATCGCGACTGGCATATTGAAAAGCTTTGCGAGGGAGAGTCCTTATGACCTGGTACGGTTATTGCTGCTCATATTTGTGACGGATGGTCACTCGGCGTTCATTTCCTGATGAGGTGTGCTGACGGAAATCGTGTTTCATCCGGTGGGCTCAACCGGAGCACTGGTGCTGATCTTGGATACTACTCCCTAGCGGGGAGTCCTCATTCTCTGGCCTTCCTGGGGGTCTTTCCTGGTTCCCATCCTGGAGATTGCGAGAGAATATGGCCCGCG
This sequence comes from Limnephilus marmoratus, assembly GCA_917880885.1. Classification (NCBI taxonomy): domain Eukaryota; kingdom Metazoa; phylum Arthropoda; class Insecta; order Trichoptera; family Limnephilidae; genus Limnephilus; species Limnephilus marmoratus. The sequence continues at coordinate 32,191,204 of OU862931.1, forward strand.
GTTCATCAACGCGCTATATTCAAGTAAATTAAGAGTTCGTGTCAGTGTAGAATTAGATAAAGATCCATGGTCCGCAGGTACGATATTTCTTTCTGCTTAATTATATTCCTGTCAAATCTGTTATGAATCTGTTATGTTTCAGAATCTGTTATGTTTTTGGGGATGTGAAACCCGGCCCCTCAAAAGGGCAACATTGTTATGTTCTTTATAAAATTATACTGGGCTTTGGTTGTTTTGGAAATGAACTCTTTTATTACTGAAACCAATTTAACCTCACAAGTAGAAACCTGTTTTCGTTTATTCCCAAACATTCTTGTTCTTTTTTTATTCTGGAAAAAAAAAAAAGCAGAACCTTCCTACATTACGGATCGCTAGGACCCACATAACCTGAGAGAGAGAGAGATAACCTTATAAATTTTATATTTTCATCACGAAGTATTTTCATCACGTGCGCGGATCTTTTTTTTTATGTTTTACAAATTGCTCAAAAGCGCATCATTAAAATTATGTATAATAGAATTAAAACATTCCCGACTGAGATATTATTTAAAGACACAAAAATATTCAATATCCGTAAATTATTTATATTGCAAACAATGAAATATGTTTTTTCTTCAAACTTCGCAAATTTATTTTGTGGCATCATTTTCATATAATGAATAACTTATTACTTTGTATAACTTATTACTTTGTATAACTTATTACTTTGTATAAAACCACTATATTTAAAACAATATCAACATGTTTCGACAACAATGTTGTCTTCATCAGGATATGTTACTATGATAAATGAAAAACAAGTATAGACAAATTATTACTTAATTACACACTCATTCATAATTTGTCTATACTTGTTTTTCATTTATCATAGTAACATATCCTGATGAAGACAACATTGTTGTCGAAACATGTTGATATTGTTTTAAATATAGTGGTTTTATACAAAGTAATAAGTTATTCATTAAATGAAATATGTATTTAAAAACAAAAATTGTTTCGTAAAAAACGAAAATAGAATTAGCGAAAGGACTAATAATGTATTTCAAGTTCCCCAAATCAAAACCAAATTAATGCAAACACATGGCAGTTTTATTGGTCCTCGTACATTTAATCTTCTACCAAAACACATTCAATTGACAGATAAAATATCACTTTACATAAAAGAATTAAAATTATGGCTAAATGATGCAGATGTTGAAACACTTTTTTTATAAACTCTATATACCTTTATGATTCATTTTGACAATTCTACTGTAACTTCAAGACTTACTTAGCTTATCTTCTTGAAAGCGTAACAAAAAATCAATTTACCTGTATGTGTCACTATATTTTTAAACTTTCACTTGGAAAATTACATTTTTTACTTATACCGCCAACTTATTGGTGTAATTTAGCACTTAAGCACTTTACATAGTTAATATTACCCACGCACAGGCAGTGCCTTAGTGGGTTCCCATTATCTACTTTTGTCATATACGTATTTTTTACTTTTTTACTTTAATTTTACCTTGTGTTATGTAATATATTTTCAGAAAATGTGTAAAAATTTCTTTTGTAATGTATAATGGGAAAAAATAAAGGATAAAAAAAAATATATTTTATTTAAACTATAATTAAAATTCTGAAAATAGCTTTCCCAGATAATTTATTGATTTCCTAGCTTTTTCCCGCGGCTTCGCTCGCGTGGTATTAGGGGATTCCCACTCCGCCTCCTCCACTTTCCCTCTCCCAACTCCACTCCCCCCATCAACCCCCCTCCCCCACTCCCCCTCCACTCATCCCTCCCCCCACTCCTCCCCCCTCCACCTTCCCTCTCCCCACTCCACTCATCTATCAACCCCCCTCCCTCTCCACCACCCCATACCCCTACCCACTCCACCTCCCCCACCTTCCTCCGCCCCTCCCCCTTCCCTCCCTCCGCCCTCTCCCACCCACTCCACTTCCTCCACCTTCCCTCTCTCCACTCCACTCCCCCCATCCAAACCCCCTCCCCCTCTCCCTCCATCCAAATCTTCCCTCACCCCCTACCCCTCCGCATTCCCTCTCCCCACACCACTACCCCTATCAAACCCCTTCCCCCCACCCCCTGCCCCTCCCCACATCCTCCACCATCCTTCCCATTTACCTTCCTTCCCTCCTCCTTCTCCCTCCCCTAACCCCTTCCCCCACCCTCCTCCCCCTTCCCCTTCCCTCTCACCACTCCACTCCCCCCATCAACTCCCTCCCCCTCTCACTCCTCCCAATCCTTCCCTCACCCCCTACCCCTCCACATTCCCTCTCCCCACACCACTAACCCTATCAACCCCCTTCCCCCCCCCTGCCCCTCCTTACATCCTCTACCATCCTTCCCATTTCCCTTCCTTCCCTCCCCCCTCTCCCTCCCCTAACCCCTTCCCCCCACCCTCCTCCCCCTCCCCTTTCCCCCTCCACCAACACCCTCCCTAAACCCCCTCCCCCCTCTCACCTTTCGCATTCCACACACTCATTCCCGATACATTCAGTTTTCAAACTGCTCGCGTGCCACCTATTATAGGTGCCACTGGTACTAGACTATAAAATTTACTATAAAACTTTTATACAAAATAACGAACAAAAAAAAAGAATTATCCAATTTGGTGCACTCGTTCGGGTTTATGCGCATACATACATTTCGTTGATTCATTCAAGTACGACGCCAACAAAGCACTCTTTTTATGGTGAATTGCCTACTTAAAAAAAAAATCGTTTCCATGGCGACAATTGGTTTGCTTTTTTGTAAATCGATTTTGTTAGGGACAGAAAAGGTATGATAAATAATTTCATAACGCCAGAGATTATTCATAACGCCAGAACTTACCAATATATATAGCCTATAGTACTCGCAAATAATCTAGCTTTCTATTAGTGAAAGATTTTTTAAAATCCATTCAGTAGTTTTTACGTGAAAGAGTAACAAACATACATCCATACGCGAAAGTTTGTATGGATATACAAACTTTCGCCTTTATAATATTAGTAGGATTTTACTGCATGATAGTATAATACAAAATTTTGATTGAAAATTTAACAAATCTGCCAACGACCTACGGTAAAACCTTATTGTACTAAAAATAAACATATTTTCTCTAAATTTAAAACGAAGCTTTACAAGATAAAATAATAATCTTTCGAAATCAATTCATGATTTTTTGTGGAAAATAGTGAATACGTCTAAAATTTGATTAAAAAATGACATGTTTCTGGTTTTGTATGTTTATTCCGTTTTAACGCAAGCCCCATTCGCTAGCTCTAAATATGAAAAAAAAAACAGCTAAAGAAATGGTTATTTCAGTTTCGATTTAAAACTACCACCGTGGAACAATATCTCCGTTAGCGATGTTACAAGATTCATCGGTAAGGTGTGCACCACTGGTGATTTATAATACAAGTGAAACTGGAAGATGGAAACAGTACGCTCATAATAACACAATTGGCAAACTTAAAGCGTACATATAACATTATTTTTATTTAATAATGAATGTTACAAGTTCTTAATTTTTTCGGAAAATCGGTTTAGCATCTCAATAAGCCACAACGTAAATGAAAACATTTCAATACTCTTGATTATTCTCGTAATACTCGTAATAGGTATTGTGAATACTTAAGAAGTGGGAAGGATGGATTCATATGTCCGTCACTCCTGCACACACTCCAGATTCCTACCCACCTCTCATTCCCTTTTCCTTCCCAGAATTTCCTCTCCTTCATTTTCTAAAAAGACTCTCCATACAGAATCCCCAAAGATGGCATACGCTTCCCATGTGGAGCTAAACTAAAAAAATAAATCAGAGTGTCTAATTCACACGCTGTACAATTGAAACTAGTCGCTGGATGACGCAATCTTTTCTTTTGCCTGTTTATTTTAAAATGGTTTGAAGATTGGATATTGATTTACACAAAGAAAAATGTTTATTTTTTTTGGATTTCGTAGGATACGAACCTCCGTTCTATGGATTTTTCTGGCGTTGCGCTACCGGACGCACGCGTGGAATTGTAAATTTACCGCATTATATTCGAACAGAGGACACGTCATATAATACATTTTTGTGACGCATTTCCGTATCATCCAAATTTCAAATCACTAACGGGGCTAAAGAAGTTTCACTTTAAAAAATATGCATAAATAATTATCACTCGTTATTTAGATTAACTAAAAAGTTCTGAACAAATTTGGCTTTGAATGTGCCAATATAGAAATATAACATTACATAGAACGCATGAATTCATACCAATGTTATTAATTAATTAACAGGTTATTAATTATGACTTTGGATGTCTGATGTCGGCCATGATATGAATTTCGATAGAAAATGTAAAAAAATACTTACTTACAAAGTGATCTTTTACTTCGAAATTTTCGAAATATTTTACATGGCAACCTTTTGTGGAAGCAAAGTATTATATGAAAGATAGTCCTTCAGTGGTTTGTCCATGAGATTTTATAAACAAAATCCAAACAAGAGACACAGCAAGATCAAACGAAGTTGTATGTATTATATTATATTATAATGGAGTAAAGAGTCGGCCAAAGAAAAGCTAGGAGAAACAGCCTTGCGAAGAAAATCCACGTCCGCTTGCCTACAAATTACCGTCTTAGTGAATTTCTTAGATCCGGGGTTTCATATTTTTGGTCAGGCCACCTACAGGGGCGCAAAAATAAACAACGACCTTTAAACATCGGTCAATATATTACCAATGTTTTCCATTAGGCATACGTTTCTTTTTCAAAAATATAATATTACAATCACCAATGTTTCAATATATGTAGCTTATCTACAGTAAAATGATAAAAGTGAGTCCCATTAAAACTCTGGTACGGCTCATAAAATGTACCTACTCAGCTTTTCTTTCCGAAGGTCCAGCACGGACGATCGATAAAAATCTATATCAATACAATATTGACTAAATTATTGATCTATGGTCAAGTTATCAATATTTACGAGCACGGTTAACAATTAATAAGAGATATTATGAGCACGATTAACAATTAATATATGATCAATGCTTTATTTATTTTATTTATTTAATTATTTGAGACACAAATAGGATATTTATACAACATTTTTGTGGTTAGTATATAATAAATTAAAATACAAATATAAGTATCCCTAGATTAATGTGTCTGCATTAATCACATTTGCATTTTCACAGAAGAAAACTCTTGAAAAACAATGCAAGTATTATTTATACATAACTTGAAAACTTAGATACAAAATTGAAATACATAATAATAACAAGTATACAATATTTATAAAGTATTTACTGAAAAGTAATATAACAACATCTCTTTTTTTTTTAAGTGCACAAATTGTGGAGATATTTTTTGAAATATGTTATATTATTTGCAAAAATATCTATGGAACTGTGTATTTTAACAAGATCGTTGTATGACCGAGACAATCTAGATATAGGATTAAAATATCCAGTATTATTCGTAAAAATTTCAGTCCAAAATATGTTAAGGGTTCTTGTAGATTTGGGCCTGGCGTATAACTTGATTTGGTTGACTGTCTACACGATTATTCACAATTTTATAGAGCATTAAGAGGTCATTTATGTTTCGTCTTTTAACTAGACTCTCTAATTTGAAATATGCAAGTCTTTGTTCGTACCCGTCTAGAAGATGGTGGACACCTGATCGGTAAGACAAAATCCGTGTATATTTTCTTTGGACTGATTCGAGTCTAGACACCTGTGTAATATAATGTGGATTCCAGACTGTTGACCCGTACTCAAGAACACTTCGGATTAAGTAATTGAATAGAATTATTAGGCTATTGGAATTCTTAAACAGTTTGGTTGATCTTACAATAAAACCTAGTAATTTATTTGATTTACTCACAATGTATTCAATGTGTTGATTGAATGTCAGTTTGTTGTCAAATATAATTCCTAAATCTTTTATTAATTCAGCTGTTTCGAGATTGTGACCACATATGCTATATGAATATAGAATTTTGTTGGTGTTCTTGGTGAAGTTAACACAAACTATTTTGAATAATGTCGTTCGTTATGCAAAATAACGGCTTATTAACGAATGGAGGTTAACTAACGAAGCTCTTGAAGTTGAAAGAAATCGTATACGCAATTCACATACTTCATCTAAGACGCGATCAATTTATTTCGTTCGACCTTCGAGAAACAAAGTGGTTCAAAAATGACTAAATACCTCATTAACTACCGTTTAGTCTCCGCGAAATGCAAATGCATATTAAAGTTAGTATTTTAACTCGAAATGGTCTATTTATTACTATTTTTAATTTTTACGCAACAGTTTGACGTTGAGGAATGTAAAACCATAGATACGTCAGCCAGCGCGGTTGACAGCGTATATATCGATTTTTTTATATACAGATACCCTGTCAATATCGGTTTAGATATCAACACTGCGGCCGTGCTTGGGAAAACGGTATGAAATCGTCGGTAGTTACGCTTAACGATCCGACATCGTGAAGATATCAATTTCACTGTACTAGAAGTTTCCTGGAAGATTTTGCAATATCATTTCGATCACTAATCAAAATTCCGGTTACCAATGATTTTTTTTATGAATTTGGGCAAAAAAACGTAAATAAAATAATCGCGTTTAGTTTTTTATTTATTTAGTTTAGTGATCAAATAATTATTTTTAAATGTGAAATCAAATAATTATTTTTATTTTACGAATATTTACATTTACAGGTTAGCTGAGGTTACCAATTACGTTAGCAATTTGGTGACCAAAGCAAATTTCGCTGTTCTCTTGGATAGTTGCATAAATAAATGAAATTTTTGTAGTATTTGTTGCCAGATCGGATTCACACAGGGTACCGTAACAGGGTGAAACAAGTTGGTCTGGTCCAAATAAATAAGTAAAATATCGTTGCCAATCATAAAAGTACGATTAAAAACCAACCTAAGGAAGTATTATCAAAATTGTGTGAATAGGTACATTTAGTACATCTACCATCTTCTAGACGGGTACGAACAAAGACTTGCATATTTCAAATTAGAGAGTCTAGTTAAAAGACGAAACATAAATGACCTCTTAATGCTCTATAAAATTGTGAATAATCGTGTAGACAGTAACTTAGTCAACCAAATTAATTTATACGCAAGGCCCAAATCTACAAGAACCCATAACATATTTTGGACTGAAATTTTTACGAATAATACTGGATATTTTAATCCTATATCTAGAATGTCTCGGTCATACAACGATCTTGTTAAAATACACAGTTTCATAGATATTTTTATAAATAATGTAACATGTTTCAAAAAATATCTCCACGATTTGTGCACCTAAAATATATATATATATATTGTTGTTTTATTACATTTCAGGAAATACTTCATAAATATTGTATACTTATAATGTATTTTAATTTTGTATTTAAGTTTTTTAAGTTATGTATAAATAATACTTGCATTGTTTTTCATGTGTTTGGTTCTGTAAAAATTCAAATGTGATTATTACTGCAGACACATTAGTCTAGGGATATTTATATTTGTATTTTAATTTATTATATATTACCCACAAACATGTTTTATAAATATCCTGTTTGTGTCTCAAATAAATAAATTTAAAAAAAAATAAAAATAGTGGTCCAACGTAATTTTGCAAAGTTCTTTGACATTTATCTAAAAACTAGCACACCCGGCCACACGTTGCTGTGGCTGACGAAACACAACGCCATTACCTAACCTTTATAAAATCAACACCACCCGCTTGCCAGCTGCCCGCTGCCCGCTCCCTGAATTGAATATTTGAATTTCTCGGCTTTTCTCTACTATAATAAGCATGTATTATATATACAAAGCTTCCTCTTGAATCATTGAAAACATCATTGAAATCATTGAAAACCGCATGAAAATCCGTTTCGTAGTTTAAAAAATCTATGCGCACATACATTTTGAGCGACTTCATTTTATACAATTTATTTATTTATTGTTGTTATACGCCCGTAGAGGCTTTTACATAGATTATAAAATAATATTTAAGTTATCGAGGATTACACATAGGTACATAGAATTTATACCAAAAGTTATAAAAGTGAACAATGTAATGATGATGATTTATTTTATCTTTTCCTTAATTTATTTTGTAAAGAGACTTCAATTGACCATCCAAAAAACATCCCCGAAGCTGACGTAGACTCGAGAAACTTACCCCTGTATGCAGTTAATATATGTATTACCATAGGGTTTAATATACAACCTCGATGTTTTGGGTCATCCCTAGCAAGAACAAAGCCTCCGCTAGGAATGTAAATAATTTGTGTACAGCTCCCGAAACCCGATAGCTGAATAAGACGCCTGATAAAACCTTAAATCTACAACCCAAACACCACTGCAATAGAATTCACTAGATAGACCCTCCGCCATTAAATTTATATTTGATTTTTTTTTATTGCTGTTCCATGAAAAAATAGAAGCCCTCAGAAAAGTGATATCGGTTGTGCTATTTAGACAATACACCTCTCATTTTACAAACACCTACATTTATACATCGTATCTTGAACCGCTGTACTTGGTAGTTAATATTGTTGCATATCCCTAATCATTTTCCTACCAATTCCACTGTGTACGTGTCACGACCCTCACTGCCAGTGCTGCCAGTCGAATTTCGATCTCCGCCTAGTGTGCAATATACCACTGAACGTAATTCCGCCACTACAAAGTGCGTCAATCTGCGTCGCCTCTTAAGAAAACAGTTTATTAGTATCATAACCGCAAGCGCAGATATATGCGATTATTGCTGTAAGTCACCCCCAATTTTCGTCGTATATACATTTTGCACTTTTCCACTTTGCTGATCCCATATATCTGACAAGTTCTGAACGCCAACGATCGCGCGCGTCATTCGTACTTTTATCTCTTTTCTTACCTGTACTTTCCAAAAAGATTAATTTATTCGTAAAGATCTATCGATTGCCCCACAATTTCGTCTTTTTTTTACATTAGCTCCACATAGGAGGCCCTGAGGAAAATAATTCCCCTCAAAATAGGTTATTAGGTTCCTTACTTGGGCAAACTCTTTTCGATCTCACGTTAGTAATGAAGACTTTGCAAAGTTCTTTAATACGCAGATGTTAACTTGCCGAAGAAATATAGTAGATTCGGTTATGTTATTTAAGTTACACATAACGTATATTGATAGTCCTGATCTACTTCAAGGCCTATCATTCCATGTTCCAAATCGCCACAGCAGACAGTCAGCCAAATTTGTAAACTTCTTCGTAATATATTGGTGCATAACCGATTTACGGGAACATAAAAAGGGCAATAGTGGTGTTTTTACAGTCATTGTAGTTTTTCTATTTTTTTATGTTCACATAATTTAGGTTTATATTGTATATATCTAGGAGGGTCCCGGGTAATTAAGTTTCAATCCAAACTATAAACAGAAGATATAGAAATACTAATCTGAGTTGAATTAGGCTCATAACGATTTTGTCATGTACAGGGCTTCAAACGAAAATTTGGCAGTATTAGCAAATAGTTCCCTCCTGAGTCTGGACAGTATCTCTTAGATGATCTCACTCACCTCAGAGCATCGGTAGGAAGTTCAACTCAGGGACGAGTCCTTCGTATAGGGCCGGACCTACAGTCATATGCACCCTTTTCAGAAAATATACGTTTTTGGACTTTTTTGAAAATTTTGCGTCCAGCACCGAGTCAATTACATCCCGACGCTCTAAATATTGAGATATTGTAGGTTATTACATTGTACAGAAGTTGCAGAAAACATAAACCCCCATACAAGAACCTTTAAGGTCCCTAAATCAATAATCAGGGAATCAATAATTCGATTAAAAATATATTAAATTATTTTTAGGCCTTTTTGTTTAGCATGTTAAAAAAGCAATTATTTTGTATTTCAAGTACTGAATTGTAATGGAATCTTTTAGTTCAATTTTCATCCACCTCCAGAACTACCGAAATATGTAAATTTTCGCACAGGTGATAAAAATGATAACAATACATGCAATAACAAAAATTAACTAATTTTTATTATTTTTTTAATCTGCCCACGCCCTCATTGTGGCATCTCAACGCCCCCTAATTTTCACTGGGTCTTCTAATACCCCCCTAAAAGTCTCAAATGCTCACAAGGGGAGTTATCGTTCACGTTGAGAACCAGTGACGTACACCATGCACGCGTTTAAAATCGACTTATGTTACGTTCATAAATTTATTTATTTATTTATTTATTGTTGTTATACGCCCGTAGGGGCTTTTACATAGATTAGAAAATAATATTTAAGATATCTAGGATAACACATACATAGAATTTATACCAAAAGTTATAAAAGTGAAAAAACTTTTAAGAATATACAAGTAGTTTTTAAAGAAAAAAAAAAAAAAAAAAACCACTTGTATAATCTTGTGGAAACCCGTGAAATATTTTAAACAATGTAATATTTAACAATAACATAGAACAAAATATAATATAAACATTACAATAACAAATCAAATCGTTAAATATATTATACCCATGTTACAATAATTTGTAGGATTCAACAAAGTGTTGGTTTAAATTGCATTTTAGAATGTAAAGGGAATCAGCAAATACATCTACAATACCACCAAACTTGTTGCCTAAATAATGCATCCTATTGGTAAGTGAGTGTGATTGATAGTTAGTTGTGTATGTGTTGCAAAAGAATGTTATATTTTGTCTAGTATTCCTTGTCGGTACAAGAAGTTTAATAGTAGAAACGATGGCAGGGCTGTCAATTAGGTTGTTCATAATTCTGTACAATAAAATTAGGTCTGAAATGATTCTTCTGTCAGACAGCGTAATTAAATTTAGTCGATTCATTAAACTTAAATAATTAATGTTTTCTATTGGAATTTTGAGTTTGAAATTTAAGTACCTAAGAAATTTGTGTTGAACTCGTTCTATTTTGTTAGAGTGTACTTTATAGAAAGGGGACCAAATAGGTGAATTATATTCAACTTGACATCTAACTAATGAAATGTAGAGTGTTTTCATGCAATCCAAGGACTTAAAATCAGTTAGGGTTCTACAAAGGAAGCCAAGAATCTTTAAAGCCTTATTAGTTATATTATCTATATGTGGTGTGAATGTTAAGTTTGAATCGAATATAACTCCCAAGTCGCGAATTTGTAATACTGGTGTTAATTTAACATTATTTAAATTATATTCATGTAAAATATGAGAATGAGTTCTGGAAAATCGTATTACTTGACATTTCTCAGTATTCAAAAATAACATATTTTGTTCGCACCATTTAAAAAATTCATCTAAATTAGCTTGTAAAATTAGGCAATCATATATATTTCGTATTTTTTTAAACAATTTTAGATCATCTGCAAAAAGTAGGACTTGTACATCTTTAAATATGTTTATAATGTCATTAATGAATATTAAGAAGAATATTGGGCCGAGGTGGGACCCTTGCGGGACACCACTTGTGGCCTCGAATACATAATACAAATAAATTAACTTGGTATATGCCCAAAAACCAACTGGGCGTCTTAAAATCAAATGAATAATCGATAGAACAACGTGCGTTGGATGTCAGGTGCTTTGTGAATCAAGTTTTTTTTCAATCAAACAAATAAATTACGATTTTGGTACCCCCTAAAACTGCCGCCCGGGGCAAGCCCCAGGTTGCCCCCTCTAGATCCGGCCCTGGATGGATTGCGGTCTTCGCGGGTCGATCGAAATTAGCTCTTGAATCCCTGAAATCTAGTAGCCCTGTACCTTGTACCTTGTACCACACAATGGTCGATGGAAGATGCTTCGAATGATTCTACAAATTTGTCGTGTTATGGTGCTGTGAATTCACCAGGAGTTAGAATTGGGATGTTTGCACGTGTTAAATAATTATTTTGAAAGAGGTGTCAGAAGACCATGAAAGATAGGTAATCTTATTTTTTCTTTTTGGCTTTCCTACATTTCCAAAACAGCCCCAATAAGTGGAGTAAAAAGGGATAAGAGTCACTCAATTTTGGAGACGGGTACAGGTACCATTGCCCTTGGAACCATTTATTGGATATCCAACACCCCTGCCATAGGTTAGCCAAGTGGAACGCTACATTTGGTGGCTTAGCGGAGGTGCCCAGGTTCATGGGGTGAGGTTTATCTACACCTTCAATTTGGGAGGTGGGAATGGGTATCGCCACAAGGGAACCATTTATTGGGTAACCGTGGGCAGTGGCGGCGTAAGGGGGGGGCGGAGAGGGCGGTCCGCCCCGGGTACCAAGCACCGAGGGGTGACAACGACAACTCACTCGTACAGCCAAAAAATGTACAAAATCTTCCTCTATAAAGACATATCAATAAATAACTACCTACTCTTGTACCTAGCTTCCTGCATAGATACTAATAATAATACATATATACATATATACTAATACTAATACATATTTCGGAGTGTCAGGACCTAAAGCATGGAATGGACTGCCACACGAGTTAAGAATGATCACAGATTCAGCAGAATTCAGAGCTAAACTTAAAACTCATCTTTTCAGACAGTCATATCCATAAGTATAAAAAAAAAAAAAAATAATAATAAATAAATATAACCTTTCACCCCCGCCTTCACGGCTCGCAACATTGTAAATTACCAAGTGTGTAAAAATAAAGCAAATTCTTAAAATTCTCCAGACTTTCAAAATAAACATTAACTCAATTTTGCCATTAATCTTCTTATAAATATAAATGTACAACCCACAGTGATGAGGGTAGCAAGGGTAAAGTCATGCAATGTCCAGTGTTTTGAATATAATGTCCTCCACGCGCAAATTCGTATCTTCCCCAAGCATAAACTTTTTAATAAAGTGTGTTTTATCGGAAGTGTCCTACAGGTAAGTATGTTTCTGTATCTGTTTGTAAATAATAAAATTAGATAGAGTCTAAGATTAATGATAAATTGTAAAGCGCCCTTGAGGTGATTTTTCACAAAAACGGCGCTCTATAAATTGTCCAATTATTATTATTATTATTATTTTGAAACGCATCGCAACTATATTTTCTTTTTTTTTTCGAATATAATTTCTAATTCCCTAAAGAATGAATTCATCTTGCATTCATTCCCTAAGATTACATAGCCCCCGAGGAAAATAATTTCCCTCAAGGCCTATGTCATCTTTGGGGATGCTGTGTGAAGGGTTTTTTTAAGGAAAGGGAGGATAGGAGAGTTCTGGGAAGGAAAAGGGTTTAAGGAATGGGTAGGAATTTGGGGTTCAGTGTGTCCTGGTCAACCGCCTCCAAGACCTAGTCAAACCTCACCCCATCAACCCGGGCACCCCTGCTAAATCACAAAAAGTAGCGAACCACTTGGGGTGACCTATAGCAGAGATTTCGGTTATCCAATAAAGGTTCCCGGGGCTGCGGTACCCAATTCCCGCCTCCCAAATTGTCTGATCTTATACCGCGCGTATCTAATATCGAGCGCGGTGTGAAATACTAATGAAAAATATGGGCGTGTCCTTTAAACGACTATCAAAGATAATATGGAGTGCTCATCACGACGCTGTTAAAACACGGGAGAATAATTTTTCAGATGGTTGTATCAACACTCGAAGAGATGTGCAATCCCAGCACAGCAAAGAAAACGTCGAAGCAAGAGAAGCAGCATCAATACTCATACCAGCTTTGTGTGACTTCAGTTTTCTATGCTATCTTTCCTTTTGGTGTGAAGTCCTAGAAGAAGCTAATCAGCCAAAAAAGTATATATAAAAATCTGGACTAACATTGGAAAAGTGTGTAAAAAATAAAAGCTTTTAAAAATTTTCTTCAAACTCGACCTTGACTGTCCTTTGTCCTGCCTCTGACTACCCAATGCTGAATTTTCTTTTAGTCTTCGGGTATTTTACCCCAAATATTCAGTTAACATTCTTTGAGGCTTCACTGAGTGGTTGGCTAAGGGACACGGAAGCTAAGGGTAGTTTATGGTCAGACCGAAAGCCATTCACATTTTTTGTTGGTACTTGCCAATTGATTTGAGAATTATTGTATTACTTATGTTCTCTATTTTATACAGGTGCTTGCAGGTTTTTACAGATGCTATGCCGCCTCATGGAGTCTCATGAATGAGGCGGTGAGGAGTCAATTTCTTTTACCCTGTTTAATTTATCTTTGTCTTACTAACCCATTTTTTTGCATTTTGTTTTTCCTGTTAAGCACTTGCATACTGCTTACTAACAACGTATGCAAGGACACAGGAGGTCTAGATTCGTTCAAAATAAATAAATGTAGCTTCGTTTAATAAAAAAAAAATAGAATCTTGCGAGATCCTTGAAGGAGTAACCATCAGTTTCTTATACCAGGGCGGGTAAGAGGTGGATAATCTCCACAGCTGAAATGGCCCGAGATGCTGAACTTACATTACCAGAGAAGCTGCAGAAAGCAAGGTTAGAATGTCACGATGGATTTTGTGAAGAATTAAACCATCGGTACAGGGCAACGGATTTTATTCTGGTTACATTTAGTGTTATTCAGCCTAAAACGTTGGTAACATCACCAGAAGAAGTGGAATGGTTCCAAATGGAAAGTAAAAATCTGCTAGATAGCTAATAATATGATCACGCTGAGCGAGTTCACTAGCTGATAGTGAATACGCCGGCAAGTAGCTTGTAAACTCGCTCAATGTAATCGAGGCTTGAGATTTTTTTTTAACAATATGTTTTTTGGTGGCTGCGTGTGAAAGAAGCTTTTCAAAGTTAAAATTATTAAAATCGTACTTTATTAGGTCCACAATGAGCCAAGCGCGACTAACCAATCTTTCTATTTTATCAACTGAAAGAGGCAGGTAATAAATTAAGATAATGTGATCGAATATATTAGTAAAATTAAGTCTCGTAAGCATTTTTAGTATTTGGTGTTTTATTTTAAGTTGGGTGTGCTCAATACAAAACCGCCCCGGGTGCCAATCTACCCTACGCCGCCACTGACCGTGGGTCACCCTTAGAGGATCGCTGACTTAGCAGGAGTACCCGGGTTTATGGGGTCAAGTTTGTCTGGATCGGGAGAGACTGGTTGAGGGAGATCTTTTGACCTCTCCAGCCGGACTCTCTCGGCCCGGCCCCAAGCACCATAGTGGGAGAGATGAATTCATACGTTCTTCACTCCTAAATACGTTGACCTCCAAATTTTTATCTACCCTTCACATCTTTTTCCTTCCCAGAACATCCTCTCCTTCCTTTCCCTAAAAAACCCTCCCCACACAGTATCTCAAAAGATGAAATAGGCCCTAAGGGAATTTTCTTTCCTCAGGGCTTTCTGTGGGGAGATAATATGAAACAAAAGGTTTCCGGGTAGTGGGAGTCTTGTGTGTTGTTGATGTAAAAAAGGAAAGATGAAAGTATAAATTGTTGCTAAGTAGAATCGCTTCTGAAACCGAATTATTTCGCGTCAGTGAGTAGAGATTCAAAAAGAGAAAATCATTTTGACACTTGAAAAGATCTTTCCCCACTTCTTTTTCTTCTTCTTTGTTTGCCGTATCAGGTCCCCCCGACGTTGGCAATTACTCTTGAGAATGTCTCTCTGTCTTGCGCTGCCCGGAATAGCTCCTCCACACTTCTAATGCCGGTCCACTCTCGTATATTACGCAGCCAAGACATTTGTCTCCTACCAGGCCCTCGGCGACCCTCTATCTTGCCTTTCAATATTAAATGGAGCAAGTGATACTTCTCCCCTCGAAGTATATGACCCAGATATGAAATTTTCCTGATTTTTATTAATGTAAGCAATTCTCTATCTGCTCTAGCCCGCCTGAGAATTTCTGTGTTGGTGATCATGTCGGTCCATGGGACCTTGAGCATTCTCCGGTGAAGCCACATTTCAAAAGCCTCTAACCTGTTCATGGTATTTACTTTCAAGGTCCATGTTTCACATCCATAGAGCAAGACCGACCACACGTAACATTTTAGCATTCTCTGCCTTAGTTTTAAGCTGATGTTATCATTGCAGAAGAGGGATTTCATTTTAATGAACGCACTTCTTGCTGCTTCAATTCTGCATCTAACCTCTACATCTGGGTCAAGAGTCTCCGTGAGAATACTTCCGAGGTATCCACTTTTTCGACAGAAATCAAATGGAACTGAAGAAATTTCAAAACATTTTCTTCTAAGCGCCTAGCCCGACTCGAATAACGAGGAAGACGGTATTCGATAGCTCACCATAAATCAAATTAACTATATAACTAATGATGACTTAGCTAGCATATAAATAATAACTATGTATGAATCCGATGCTTTTGTCGACTGTGTAATCGACCCTTCTAAGGCTCAATTTAGTCTTACGCCGACCACACGCGCACCGTCGGCGCTGATGGTCGAGATATATGAACTTCTAGGAAGCGTTTTTGAATGACGCGTAGCTATCAGCGCGCAAGGTGGTCAGCGCGGATGGCTACGCGGCCGTACGCGTCGCGCGTCGGCGCCGCGTAGCTGTCGGCGCTGACGATCGCACGAGCGCCTCTGCTTTCAGTGAGCGTTCTAGTGTCAAGCGGAGCAGACGTCGTCAGCGTGTACACTCATGGCGAATCGTTTTTATTTTTTTTGGGATAGGTAGTACAAAGCAGCAATAACTAATACACTCCGCATTTTGGTCTTCGTCTGTACAGTAAGACGGTCAGTACGATACTAAAACGAGCCACGCTAAGCCTCAGCGCTGACGAACTACGCGCTGATCTATGAGCGCTGACGGTGAGCGTGAGACTAAATTCAGCCTTACATCCAACTATGATGAAATAGATCATTAATTAAATAAATAATTTCTCATCCATCTAAGCCCAATTCTTTTCCTTCAGCAATTCAGTATTCAATACACTTCAGTAAAATAATAATTACGGGGACATTTCCCCAGTGCACGTCTTTCAGAATGTTTCAGGAATTTCATAATGGGACATTTTCAGGTATTCGAATTACCTCTCTATATGGCTGCGAGTGGGAGGGGTACCGATAGGTTCTTCATTGAATAAAACATGATTGTATTAGTTCCCAGTAAAATACGTCGAGGTTAAGAACAGATCCTTGAAGAATTTTTTTACTTCAGATGCCAGTGCGTTCAATATGTTTGATCATTCTACAGATTGGAACTAGTGCTTTTAATTCTTTTATTGTATTCTTTATTATTTTTTACATGAACGTCGCGCAGGAGTAACCTCAGATCCTACATCATCTTTGGGGACGCTGTGTGGAGGTTTTTGTGGAAAGGAAAGAGTGAACCTGGGTTTTGAAGAAACCCATGTAAGAAGGATGAAATACAGAGGCCGGTAAATGTACAACTTTTTCACCGGATGCCTGTGCTCTAAAGATCGCAATCCGTTTATTAGATAGGAGAATCTATTAAAGGTACAACACGTTTCTGCACAGTCGAGGGTTTTTCAGGTATTGTGGGCCCAGACCAGAGATGGCCGCCAAATTTAACCGTGGGACTTGTACATGTTTTTTTTACATTAACTCAAGGCCTATGTCATCTGAGATGCTGTGTGGAGGGTCTTTTTGAGGAGAGGAAGAAATGAACATTGGTCTCGAAGAGACCCATGTTGTAGGAAGGAGAAAACTCAGAGGCTGGCAAATCGTTCCACAGCCGAGCTGTTGACACAAGAACGAGTCGAAGACGGGACCCGTTCTCATGTGACAAATGTCAACTGTGTACATTGGGCACGCGTTTGGCATGGGGCCAAAGGGATGAGTGACGCTAGTTTCTTGGAGCATCTTCAATTGAAATACCGGTAGAACAAAGATAGCACTCCCAACCGACGCCTGTGCTCTAAAGATTGCAATCCATCTACTAAGTTGGGAGAATCTATCAAAAGGACCGCCCGTTTCTGCATAGAGTCGAGGGTATTTTTCAGGTGTTTTGAGCTCCAGACAAGAGGTGGCTGCCAAATTCAATCAGCAGTTTTAGTAAGAAGTTGTGTTCCATTAAAGTATCTGCGGGCCCTGTACAGTACGCCTCTGGCTTCGATGGAGACCCTATATCAGAGCTGGTCACTTAGAGTTACACCAAGCATATCAATGGAGGGCTTGTTTGGAAGAATGCTTTCGTTGAAGGAGACTAGATTCTCATTTCGATCCCTTTTAGACGTAATCAGATATGTTTGGATCTTTGAAACATTAAATTCGACGAGGTTATTCTTACCCCCAGAGAAAACTCCCCGTTTTAATGATTTTATTTTGATGTATCTCTTATTTTTATTTATTTTGGGTATTTGTATTTTCACACCTTGTCACTTATGATTTCTACAACTAAATTAACTTAGGCCCAGTTGTTTCGCAGAAATTAAAGCGCCAATTTGTTTTTTGGACATTTGAAAGGTTCACGTTAAACGACGATTGTAGGTGTATTTCACTGTCTATAAAAATGTGATTAACTGACAAGCTTGTAATCATGATAGTCGTCTTCTTCCGCTAATCACAATTTTTTAAAAAGCTGAAACGCACTAAGAATCTCAATTTAATGGGTAAGTACGTTTCAACTACAAAAAAAAAACAAAATGGTACTGATTGGCCATTTGATGACAAAATTTTGATGTTATTGTATCATTGGTAATGTCTTTTTATGTACGTCGATGTTATTTGCAACACAATTTGCGTTTTTAGATTTGACATTAGGATGTGATAAAGTTTATGTGGGACAAACAGAAAGGAATCTCTTGAAAAATGTCTTTGAACCTTTTCGGGTAAAATCGGCCATCTGGACAGTTCCGCGATAGCAGAACATTTCTTGGATACTGGCCATCCATTTGGATTTAGGGTAAGCTGAGAGAGCTTATATGCATCGAGCTCGCCTAATAAGCGAGGCTATAGAAATATGCGAAATCCCAAATAAAATTAGTAACGACGGCAACACGATATCACTTTTTGAAATGGTTTTATTTCTGTTTGGTGACCAGATCTAAATAGCCAGGTACTTCCCCTTCCCCATCATTCCCATTTCATTCCATATTCTTTCAGCCTCACAACATCCACCAATAATTGTGGATGCCGTATTGTCACTGGTTCGAGACGATTGTTAGCAGTTGGGTCGCTTGAGAATAACTTATTTATTTATTTTTTCAGGTTCTCCATAAAACAGTTATACACCAAATTATTACGGAGAAGATTACAAAATATAAGAGAAAATACAGTCCAAGGGGGCAGTTTCACTATTTTGAGACGAATGTCAAAAGGTAGTTACTGAACTCTCTATAGGTAACATTGAAGATGTCAATGCTCAATGCAGAATCGTTAAGCAGTTGAATTGCTCAGTTTAATGGGGCATTCTGAAAGGAAGAATTTCTCGCTTTCGGAGCATAAAAAAGTGCGTGGGATCTCCCAGGAGTATACGCATTAGGGACATATAGGTATAGACATATAGCCATTCGTCTCATATATCTTATGAGACGAATGGCTATCATTTTTACTAACCGTTGACAATCGATATTTTTTATATTTTCTCCAAATAGGAGGCCTTGAGGAAAAAAATCCCTCAAGGCCTATGTCATCTTTGGGGATGCTTGGTGGAGGGTCTTTTCAAGAAAAGGAAGGCGAGGAAGTTTTGGGAAAAAAATGTAAGAGGCTGCGTAGGAAGCTACGGGCGTATGAATCCTTCTCTCCCACTGCGGTGCAAGGCGATGGGTGGACCGAGTCCCTCTGGAGACGTCAAAAGATTTCCCTCAAACGTCTGATAGTCTTCTCCCGATCCAGCCAGCCACGCGGTAGGTGAGCGAACGCACCCGCCGCCAAGACCTAGACAAACCTCACCCGGGCACCCCTGTTAAGTCACCAAAAGTAGCGAACCATTTGGGGTGACCAATGGCAGTGGTGTCGATTACCCACAACCGCCTCCCAAATTGAAAATTGAAAAAAAGTTTTTTTTGCCCGGTGGTTTATTAAGTTCATCGTTACGCCTCTGTCGCGTAATAAAATATTATAATTTTTATAAATTTCTTCGAAATTATCCTCAGGCATTCATTTTTAAGAACGAAATTCTAATAGGGATTTCATTTCTGAACGGAGTCGTTATTATACCTGGGATTGCGAACACTAATTAAGTGGGTGATCTGATTAGTCCCTCAGAATATTGTAAAACATCTGTCAAGTATAGAACGATGATAATTTTATTGAAAAATGTGAATGGGGTAACTCTCGACTTGGTCTGAAGGCTTTTCACGATATTAACTTTGACATTTGAATTGAAATAAGGGTTGCCAAAAACGGTTTCTGATCAGGATTGTAATTCGTAAAAAAACAGTTTTCGGGGGGAAGAGGGAGGATGGAGGAGGCGGAGTGGGAACGCGAGGGGGGTAGGGGACGCGGGAGAGGAAGGGGAGGTGGAAGGGGAACGTGACGAATTGGAAAGGACACGCAGGGAGAAACAATTTCTTTATTAAATGGCATAGCAACACATGTCGGGTATCAGCAGTAAATAAACAAATATGTTCAACCCCAAAAGTGTGAACTGTTCCTAGTTGTAAGAAAACTGTTGTCGCCAACACGCATTGGTAGTAGGTTCGTGAGACATTTCGACCCAAGTTTCCAGGCACACTCATTAAAGTAATTAACAGTTCGAGAAAAATTTTTGAATCTTAAAAATCTTCGATCAATTTCACCCGAAGCAAGAAAAAGTTGAGCTTACTTCGGCCACCCGGACAGGGTACTGTGCTTTTTCATCGACAAAATATATAAAGGACAAAACATACTCCAACAAAATATCTACTGAAACATAACCTAAACTTATTTTCCATTTTACTATTTTTCGTAAATAATTTATTGTCTTTACAGGATGTCTGTATTATTTTTGTCCATTATACTATTTTTGAATAATAATTTATTTGATACGTTTTTAGATTTTCACGGCCAAAAGAATTTTCGTGGGTTGTTTTTGGGGTGTTATGCCGTGTTGCGCTACCTCCTTCTTTTGGCTAAAGAATGAGGTAGCGCAACACGGCATAACACCCCAAAACAACCAACGAATATAATTTATTGTCTTCATAGGGTGTCTTTATTATTTTGTCCCATTTTTTTTGTTAGGTTAGGTTTAGTAGATATTTTGTCGCAGGTTGAAAACTCGCGGAACCCCCGGACGGGCCCTAAAGTATTTATTGTATCTTCTAAGAGTTTCTCTAATATACATCCATACGAAATAGTCATTTCGATTACGTACGTCGTGTAATGCATTCTAGTACATCACCACAAAAACGACCCAGAGAATGACACCTCACATGCTCATAAAACCAGAGCCAAACAAACAAACACACTTAATATACCGAAGTGTAACTCTTCATTTGGTCAAAGAAGTTCTGAATTTTTAGCAGTAAAGTTATATAACAAACTCCCACTTAGTATCAAACAATTTAAAACAAAAAATAGCTACATTAAGGACATTAAATGTTGGCTGAAGGAACTACCGGAAAATGACTTTACTAGTATACTTAAAACATCATAAAAGTTTCTGGAAAACCTTATCCAAACAAGTTAAACCATAGAAGTCGCTGAAAAACTTATCCAAAGCATAGTCCCCCTCAGCACAGGATCTCCTAGTGAGGAGGACTTCGAATATATTTTCTATTTTATATATACATCTAACTAACATGTTTCATATAAAAATGTAAAAAATATTATATAGTTACTAAATAAAAAAAAATAAAAAAAAATTATCAGTTTTTCTTCCGGAAGACAACGTAATAATATTTTCTACAAAAACTCTAAATATCCGTGTAACCTTTCGCAAAAACTCTAAATATCAGTACAACCTTTCGCTAAAAAAGATTATTTTTAAATTTAAAAAATGTTAACTTTTTCGGGCGATCTGTAAAAAATGTTCACGCAAGCAACCCTGAAAGCGACAGTTTAGGTAAGTACCTAATAGACTTTAATTTCCTTCAAGGTAGCTCGCTATTTCCGAATCAAACTTTTAAATTACAGAAAAAATGTTCGAAGTTTTGTTCATTTCACAAAGCAATTCATTCAAATTTTATAGCAAGGTCATCAAGATAATGAAGCACTCGTAAGACGTTAAACAAATTTTGAAGTAGGCATATCATCTCATCTCATCACAATATCAACTTATAACTAAACATTTCTATTCTTTATATGTTATTTTATGTTGTTAATTTTATGTTCTTAACTAATTTATACACCAATGTACACACTAGTAGCTGCATTCATCCCAGGGAGACATCGTACCTACGTCATCGACGATCTTCCTAAGAGTCGTCCATAAAAATCTTCCTTTTCACATGTCTTGTAAGAAAACGAGCATGGCAGAAAGGCATGTTACGCGTATGAATTTTTTGGGCAAATACGTAACAATTTCTAGAAATTTTGTATTGAAATGTTTTACTTTATCCAAGTACCTACATTTGTTATGAACCTACTTAAATTTTATTTTTTTGCTACCGGTTTCGACTATTCACTAGCAAACTTAAAACTAAGTTAATGACACAGGTGTGTCGAAACCAGTAGCAGAAAAAATTAAATTTAAGTAACAAATGTAGATATGTGGAAAGCAAAACTGTTCAAAACAAAATGTCTTTTATCATATTTCTATACCTAGGCGTTTCGCGAATATAATATTATGTTTCTTTTGAATATTTGAATTACTAGCTGGTAAGGGGCATGCATTGCTATGCCACTTAATGAAGAAATGGTTTCTTCCTGCGTGTCCTTTCCCATTCGTCCCGTACCCTTCCGCCTCCCCTTCCTCTCCCTTGTCCTCCGCCACCTCCACCTTCCCTCTCCCCACTCCACTCTCCCCCTTCCCCCGTTTCGCGAACCCCCCTCTCGAGTTCCCCTCCCCCCTCCCAGGTTCTCCTCCCCCTCCCCCTCCATTCTTCCCTCTCCCTCTGAGTTTATAAACAAATCAATTCTTCCTTTTTCTTAATTACTTTTGCATTTACATTTCTCAATCCATTATTTAATAACTTCTTTACACTCCAACCAACATAAATGTTTATAAATAATTTTTTTTTAATGCTTAAAACATTATCTTTTCAGTAGTACCACAACATAATATTATAGCAACTGTCATGACATCAAAACTAGACTACACTAGCGCCATCTGTTTTGATCTTTTCAGATTACCGGCCATTTAAATAGATGAAGAGTGCGCCACATAACTCATCAATAGATGGCGCTACATCCGCTGGCAGCTCACATATAATAAATTCCAGCAGTTTGCTATATTCCTTGAATCCCCATTTCTTAGCATACTTAACAAACAGGCGTCGGGGACACTGCAGCACATGAGGTGTTGCGGGTACCCCCGGGGCGAGGCGTTCCACCCCACTCCCGGTTCGGCCGACCCTTGCGAGATTATCCCTAATACGGATATCTCGGGCGCATAATTTTTGGAGAAAAAACTCATCAAGTAAAGAATAGATGAAGAGAACTGGAGCGCCGGAGCGGAGGAAGGGTTAAGGTTTTAGAACCGATTGGCATTACCGACATTACCGTTCCTAACCTAAACCAGCTAACCAGATAATCATACTATGAATATGAATCCAACATAAATCCCCAAGATTCAATATATGGAATAATATAATTTATGTGAAAATTTTGAATAAAATTTTTTACAAATAATTAAAATCAACTATTATTTTTGTATTTTTCTTAAATTAACATTTTCAAATCACTAAACTCAATTCTTATTCTAAAATCCATGTGGAAACACTGGAAACCTTTAATTGGTAAAATTAACATAACCTAGATATAATCAAACTTCTTTTCAATATTATACTGTTGGAATCCCAAATAAAAAAAAATAAAACTGCTAAATCTGTCGCGCCGACCTAAAAATTTTCATATGTGTCATATCACTTGAAAACTTACACAGAACTTGAAAATTGTAAAATAAAATCATGAAATTTTTGAAACAATCAATCTTTAGCATATCCTTTTACTTAAAAAATATTTGAAATCTGTATAAAAAACTTGTATTTCTTTTGGTTAAATTTCATAGGATATTATTTAACCAGTGTGCGCTAGGATGTACATATAATATATAAAGCCCAGTGGGTCCAGAAAGTATGCCCACAATGTTGTAAGGCGAAAGTTATAGAATTTGGAGCGTCCAGTCATTTGGGAAGAGGCTTACTGATCAGCGCCGGATGTCCGTGACACAAACACGCCGCGTTTCTCGGAGCTGACTCACCGAGTCCAGCCCAACTTCCCATAGATTGAAGCCATAACGTATTGATGCGAAAGTACAAACTTATTTATAAGAACATCATTAACCCTTTCTTAACACGTGTCGATTAAAAACATATGTATTATAATCGATATAAAGGGTGTTAAGGGACGTAGGTACTTGACATACTTTATAACCAGTGATTCCTGACAATATTTGGAGTAAAAAATGTAAATGAAATGAAGGTGAATTTTGGCGAATTTTTAATTATATTTTTTTCTTCAAAATCAAACTAAAAAAAAATTCTTTCATATTTCGTCAATGGTCACTTAACCGAGTGACCGACTAACCGCGCACCCGCATAAAGGCAGATATCGGGCGAGATCTCTTGTCAGATATGTGTGTTTTTCTGATGCTGTTAAATGAATAAATAATCATGCGTACTTGCAGGAATTCGTGTTTAAAACAACCTAAACTAAAATAAGTGACAGCTAACAGCTGAAATTCTGACATCGGCCCATAGAAAAAGCAAATAACAACCATATAAAATCACACAAATCTGTTAACAGATCTCGGCTGAGAACTCTCCGTTCCCACAATAGATATAGAATATAGCCCGTCGAATGTAAAGAAATCTTTTAGTTCACTTTTCATCCACTTTCCAACTACCGAAATATGTGAATTTTCGCACATGTGATAAAATGATTACAATACTGTTATGGTACGCCCTAAACGACAGAATTCGAGTCCATAAGAACACCGCCGCAGACAGCAACACCCCGCTCCCCCCTGTTTCCTGTTACCTACTTCCTCTCCCCTCTGCATTCCCGGGCAGTCGAGAATTGCAAGCCGCTTCGGGAACACGTTACGCTCCTCGGATCGAACACCGAGTTCGCGGCTAATTTCTGTCGATCAATTTGAACGCAATTACATCTGCGATGTTAATTGAAGTACATACGGGTTTTAGCGCTGGTATTCTGCCATGCCTGTGTGAACTTCGGGTCCTGTCCTAGACTCGGGAAGTGCCCCTGCTGAACCCGGAAGGCGTAGATCCCCGAACATCATGTAAGCTGTACAATTATTCCCTCTTCTGTTTGTGTCCTATAACGATAGACTGTAAACCCTCGCGAAAAGCCATCACTCAGAGAGTTTCGTTTCAGAGATCACGAGGTATAAACACGATAGCTAGGTTTGTGTAATATGCATTTCTTGTATTGAATTGTACTGTAATAACCTATGTACTGTGTTTTGAATTTGCAATACATGAATCTATTTAACTCAATCCTGTTGTTAATCTGCCTCGGCAGGAGCATTTCCTAGAGTGTATTTCCCGGACGACCGTGGGGGAGAGAGAGAGTTCCGAAGCATTCGTGCGACCTGCCCCTGGAATAGAGGGTAATTTTGTCTCTGCTGTGAGCTGGCCTGGGACATGTTAGGGCCTATCATAACAACTGTCGCCATAGCGTGGGGCCTCGGAATTTTTTTTCTCTCTATCACGATCGCTTTGCGGAGTGCAACTTGTCGAAATCCTCCCTGTACAGGAATTGTTTTGTGAACATTAATTATACCTTGATATTCTACACCCAGTGTACAGTGAATTCTGTGAAAAAACCACAGAAACCTATGTGTAAATTGGATCCATAACACAGATCTGATTGTAACCATGAATCACGCCGCAATTGAAAACACGGCCATTTTGGAAGCTACTAGAAGGACGCCAACATTTAAACCGCGAACGTGACTGCGCAGGCGTGACCCTTTTGTTCACCAAGCTACGGTCAATTTCGCGCCAATCTCAACGGCAAATGTTCACGCGGTAAATACCTATTCTCTGGATTGCGCGCGCAAGTGCTTTGTCTCGCGCCAAAATTCCAACGGAAAAAAACCCGTCGGAACGAAATAATTAACTGTTGCTATGCAGCGTTTATAATCAAATCGCCTTTTTATGACTGAACCGGATAGCAACGGAAATTATTATAAATTTGATTCTGGAACCCTAGTTATTTTGCGAATTCCTTAATCAAAAATTTCGGACTTACGTTTTTTTGTTGTTTCTGCACAATATACCAATTGGCCCACTTGTGTCTGTCAAATTAGTACAACTTATATTTGACTTAATGAACAAAATAATGACTTTTTTTTCCCATTCTACATTATAGGTACCGTTTTTTTTCAGCATAAGTGTAAAGTGAATTGTGTTTTTTTCCTTACTTAAAGAAAAGTGAAATAATAATAAAACCAATGATTGATTCCATGAATAAATAAAATAATTTTAATGTGGTTGTCGTAACGAATCCCATATTCAGTTATTTTCATCCGGAAGTTTGTTCTTATTTGACAGAAGAGTGCCTTTTGTGAATTTTAGTGCCTTTCTCAGTGCAAAGTGAAGTGATAAAAAATAAAAAAGCCGTTTTCTAAAGGTCAGTCCTGGCAATTTTTTTTGAAAATAAATAAATACTTGTGAATTTCACAGTTTTCTCAAAAGTGGTCAGTGAAACACAGAAACCTTTACTACTAAGGTCTTTCCACGCAAAATTTTTTTTTTCGTATGCCTTCCTTTGACAAAGATTCTGGTGTCATTTATACCAAATTGTAGTATGAAATACAGTTTTCTATAACTATTTTAGAAGTGCCAACCAGTGGTTACCAAGTGAAAAGTGCCTCACAAAATTAATTTTGCGTTTGCTAAAGGAAACCCCTGGCAAATTTTTTTTCACCACCCGGGAAACTCACAATGGAAAACAATCAAGCTATGGCATCATCCAATTTGGGTATCATTCCCAACGTGCACAACTTATCCAAAACTCACTTACAAACTGCTTTAAGGGATAGAGGACTCTCGCCATCAAGCAAATCTAAATCTACATTAAAGGCTTATGCACTCCTATTTAACAAAAAGTACATTAAGAGAATAAACCTCGCCCCCTCTAGCGAAAATAATTCACGCTCGGCTACGCAAGTTTTGGATAATCTTGTTCCTAACAAAGAACCTATGCTGCAAGTAATGGTAAAACAGGACATCGCACCCACCTTGACACAAGATAAAACTTACGATTTATCCTCTTGGAAAGTCAAATATAATGGCGTCTCCGATGTGCTGGATTTCATCGACCGTATCGAAGAAACGGCTACAATCAAAAATATCCCATTCGAGATTCTACGAAAAAACTTCATAGAACTCATCTCCCCAGAATTGATACCCTGGCACCGCATTCAAAAAACTAAATGCAAAGATTGGAATAAACTCAGATCTGCCCTAATCTCGAGCTTCGGAAAAACAGAAGCCCAGCACAGGATCAAATTATCTTTACTATCTATTAAACAGCTGGTAAATGAACCTGTAGCAACATTCATAGAAAGGGCTGAATCCATTAACATCAAGCTTTCACATCCCGTTTCGGAAGCTGAACTATTACCAGTCATAACTGATGGCCTTTTAAGCAGATACGAGAACATCATCACCTCGCAGAAAATTGCATCCCTGGCCCAGTTAAACGAGGTCTGTCTCCTTCTGGAATCATACCAGGATAGGAAGAACATAAAGAATGTGTCAAATAATGTAGTTGTGCCAAGCCGTTCGTCTGGTTTAAAACCAGAATTCGACAACAAAAAAGTGTGCTCTTTTTGCAAAAAAGTAGGCCATCTGGCCACTACTTGTTTCAAGCAAGCGAGGTTTCTGGAATCCAAGGAACCCCGAACTTTCAAGAGGCATCACTCTAGGGACCGCTCTCCTCCACGCGACGAACTGCGCAATATTTTCAAGAAATCAAGGCACAACATGGAAAGGTTACAAAACCCAAGCGATGTCAGACCTCAGGTGGATTTCTCCAAGCCCCCACCAAATTTCTACATGAAGAGGCCAAAAAACTAAATAATAACCTCTCAGGCACCCATTCTGAACCAAGGTCTAAAGAATGGACTGATTGGTTAGCACACATTAAGTATTTTAACCAGACCTTAAATGTTTCTTCGGTTTGTTGCAAACAAGCTAAGGATGGGAGACCCTATGCTTCTTTCTCTGTTAACAATGTGACCTTTTCCGGATTACTTGATAGTGGGGCATCTATCAGCTGTCTTGGCAACAATGCTCACTTGCCTTTTGTTAACAGTGATTTTAGAATTTCGCCCCAATCGACACAGATAATGTTTCTCAGCCGGTCATCGGTGCCCTTGCCCTGCCAATTAATTGTAACAATAAAATAGTTACAATCAATTTTCTAATAGTGCCCTCTATATCCCAGAATTTCATCCTTGGCGTTGACTTCTGGAAGGCATTCAATGTTGCTCCCCAAGTATTTAATACTCTTGGCGAAACCTCCACTGCCGCTCAAATTAGTGAGATCCGCACAATAATACCTCACGAAAATTTAAGCACGGACCAGGCTCTCCAACTAAAGGAAATGGTCAATAAATTCGAATCAATATCTTTCGAAAAATGTGGACTAGGTTTGACAAATTTGGTGGAACACCATATCAAAACCAATGGCCCACCCATCAAGCAACGTTATTACAACTTAGCCCCCCAAAAACTTAAACTTTTAGAAAACGAACTTGACGAAATGTTAAAAATGGGTGTGGTGGTTCCCAGCAGAAGTGCATGGACCAACCCAACTCTTTTGGTTTCTAAAAAAGACGGCTCTGCACGTTTCTGCCTCGACAGTAGACGTTTAAACTCTTGCACGGAAGCTGATGCGTATCCCTTACCTCACGTTCACGCAACCTTAGACAAGCTGCGTAACGCCAAGTTCATCTCTTCTGTCGATCTCAGCAAAGCGTTTTGGCAAATACCCTTGGACGCAGAATCGTGCGAAAAAACTGCTTTCGTTGTACCTGGTAGGGGAATGTTCCATTTTAAAAGATTACCCTTTGGTCTAAAAAACAGCCCCGCCGAGTTACAAAGACTGATGGACAAACTTTTCGGTCCTGAAGTCGATAATAGCCTGTTTTGTTACCTTGACGACCTCATCATCGTCAGCGATACCTTTGAAAAACACCTATTAATGCTGGAAAAAGTTTTCCAACAACTCAAGTTCGCTGGTTTAACCATCAACTTGAAGAAGTCTGAATTCTGTAAGTCCCGTCTACGTTATTTGGGATTCATTGTCGACGAAAAAGGTCTAAGAACAGACCCCGCTAAGGTGGAAGCCATGGCAAATTTTCCCCGACCCAAAAACGCGAAGGAAGTCAAAGGTTTCCTTGGACTTGCAGGTTACTACAGGAGATTCATCAAAGACTTTTCCACTATTGCAGCCCCCTTAAATAAAATTACCGGCATTCGTAAAGGTGTCAGCAATTTCCGATGGTCTGTCGAAACTGAAGAAGCGTTCACAACTTTAAAAAATGCCCTTCAAAAAGCTCCCGTTCTGAATTGCCCGGATTTTGCACTCTCTTTTACCCTCCACACGGATGCCTCCAATGTAGGAATCGGTGGAGTCCTTACTCAAGAATTTTCAGATGGCGAACACCCTGTAGCGTATTTTTCCCGTACACTAAACAAACACGAGAAAAACTACGGAATTACCGAGAAAGAATTATTGGCTGTATTGGATTCTGTTCACCATTTCCGCGGTTACATAGACGGTAGCAAATTTACTGTAGTCACAGACCATAGTAGTTTGAAATGGTTGATCTCTTTAAGTAATCCCTCCGGTAGGCTCGCTCGCTGGTCCTCCCGTTTGTCTCAATACAATTTTGATGTTGTTCACCGTAAAGGCGCGGACAATATTGTTCCCGACGCCCTTTCAAGAATTGAACTAGCTTCATTAAATGTTGACACAATTGCCCCCCCTCCATCTACAAAAGATGAATGGTACTTGAAAATCTTCGAAGGTTGCAAAAATAACCAACAAAAGTTTCCTAATTTTATCATAAAAGAAGGACAACTATACCGTAATTGCAAGGCACCACTATCCATCCTCGAAGATTACTCGTGGAAACTTGTCGTTCCCCTCGAAGGTAGAGAACAAATAATCATTGACAATCATAGTGCTCCCGACTCCATACACCCAGGAAATTTCAAGACGTATAAAAAAATCGCCTTGAAGTATTATTGGCCTGGTCTCTTTAAGCAAATTCGCAATTACATCTCTAAATGTGAAACTTGTAAAGCTTATAAACATAGCACGGCAGCACCTGCCGGCCTAATGGGTAATCCCAAACGTGCCGACAGACCCCTACAATCATTGTCAATGGACCTCGTCGGACCTTTTCCTCGAAGTTATGCCGGACACATGCACATACTTAGTGTAGTGGATGTTTTCACTAAATTCTGTTGGATCTTCCCTTTAAAAAGAGCCAACGCGTCCGCCATCATCAAACTCCTGGAAAAACACATTTTTATACCTTACGGAACACCCAGAACCATAATAGTTGATAACGGAAAACAATTTATTGCCCAAGAATTCAAAGATTTTCTTGCCAAATACGGAATCAAGGACATTTACTATAACACCTTGTATACTCCACAAAATAACACTGTCGAACGTTATAACCAGACAATCAACACAGCTCTAGCTATTCTAGTTGATAAAGATCAACGTACTTGGTGTAAAAACCTAGATAAAATTCAGGCTGCTATGAACAACACGGTTAACCTGGCCACTGGTTACACACCTTTCTTCTTAAAACACGGTATGGAACAAGTTGTTCACGGTTCTCTACATAGGGACACAAACTTTCCTACGTCAATTGCCGCCACAAGCAACCCTACCGCGGACTATGCCCATCGTCTGGAAGAACTGTCGGCCATCTACAGTGAAGTCACTGATGCTTTACTCCTGGCTCATCAAAAGAGCGCGGACAGATACAACCTACGTAGGAAACATGTCACCTTCAATACTGGAGACATAGTTTGGAGAAAGAACAACACACTTTCCCAAGGAGCCATGTATTTCTCTGCCAAGCTGGCACCACGTTTCGTGAAGGCCAAAGTTCTAAGAAAGATATCAGATCTAGTGTACTCTTTGTCTGACTCCTCTGGAAAGCACATTGGTAATTACCATATTAAGGATATTGCAAAGACTGGAAGTGAGGAGTCAAGTAAAACTGCCCCCACTATCTCAGCAAACTCAAAATGATCCAGTGTGTATCACCACAACCCTTTGGTAAGCACATCAAGTCTTACAATGACTGGCGTATAAAGTGTCAATTACATGTCCACCCTTTCGTTGATGAAACGAATATTGTTAAAAAATCATTTTTGTAAATTTATGTACACTCCACGGTGTAGTTTGCCCCGTTCATGTTTATGAATTGGCAACCACCGTAATTTTTGTTTCACACGTTTTTTATTTTTTTTCTCACCTGTTCCAAAATTGATCACTTTAGAGCAGAGACACCCCTCGAGTCACAGTGTTTGGGAAGTCATGAACCCAAATCATTGCCTCTCAACCCCTCACACTACGCAACGTTCATGCCATGGCACGCTTTGCTATGTAATGCAATATTGTAATTTTCACCATTTTTGTTTGTTGTTTTATCATCATATCGGAAGGAATCTCTTCAAAATTTTTTTCTTTTATGTTCTGTAAGTACTGGAGCGTCGTTCTAAAGTCGGATTTGGTAAACTCCAAAGCATTAAATCACGACCCAGGACTAGTAAACCATCTTAACATGCTCCATATTTTACTCATCATGGTAAAAATAAGTGGTTACTCACATAATCACATTCCTTGTGTACAGTAGTTTTCAATTTTTCTCAAATGTTAAAAAATTGATGGCGTCCTACCCGAGCTCTTTGCTAACAAATTGGATTTTGACACGTCCATTTTGAAATCATATGTATACAAATAAAGGAAAAGCCTTTAAATTGGTCTTTCCACCCTTATACAAATCTTCTTGGGCCCGTTTCAACTAAAGTACGTAAAACCAAATACTCGGTCTTTTGTTGTTATAAGAAGTCCTCGATTTGTCCCTCTTCACAACATGTATGTCTTGTATTACATGCCTCAACCCTGACGGAAAAGGTTAATAAAACCTACGGCAGCCCTGTTTTCCGTACATAAATAACCGCAGTTTAACGTAAATCATCAATGTTTTGTTTGATAATCGTTTTGCAAACATAGGCATTCAACTCTTGTTTCGCCATTTAACCAAGTATTTGCAACCTAAATTGCACATAACCTGGTATGTTGTAACTGCACAAAGGGTATGTAAAACCACAATTGGTCCCTTTTGTTTGCCCCCACTGAAGTTGCTACAATAGACAGTATGTAAAACCATATAGGCCTGTCTTTGTTTAAACAGAAATGTACTCTGTCATCACCCCGCCTTTATAACATACGAAGTGACATTAAATTGTTTACCTCCTTGTTATTCTATCGTACGCTCCTGGGCTACGGAGTTAGTTAATCTAACAAATCTTCATATACTGTATTAAAACAAGCATTGTTAACGTTTATTGTGTTGTATTTAAACGCAACCCTGTTACATTATAGGAGGGATCCTTAAAATACCTGCCACAATACGAGAAGTTCGTCATAATCACTTTTGCTCATAGCTAAATGTTATTGAGTTGGTCGTGTGACATATTTGTCATGAGTACCGTGTCGTACATTCTATTTTGGTCGTGTGACATATTTGCCATGAGTACCACCCTTTTGTATAACCTGTCCTGGTCGTGCGTCATTTATTTGCCATGAGCACCGCTTTTATGTATAATTGTGTATAAACTCTGTACACTACACGTGGAGACGTTAAAACACTTACCGTGATTCGTGTGAACGACATAATATCGGCTTTGCCATCTTCTTTAAGATGCATTGTATAAACTCTTTGACTTCTGTCTATAATTGAGTTATATCTTGTATGTACTTACATATTTTGTACACTATACGTGGAGATGTTAAAACACTTACCGTGATTCGTGTGAACGACATAATATCGGCTTTGCCATCTTCTTTAAGATGCATTGTATAAACTCTTTGACTTCTGTCTATAATTGAGTTATATCTTGTGTGTACTTACATATTTTGTACACTATACGTGGAGACGTTAAAACACTTACCATGAGTCGTGCGAACGAAATAATATCAAACCTTTTGTGTGCGATTTACGAAATGTAGTCCACAACCCTTTGTTGTCATTCAACGCCGATGCCCGTGGACTTCCTGATTTTAACTTCTTTGCAAAAGGAAAGAAGCCCAGGAATATCTACTATCCCAAAAGGACTAGTTTTCAGCTTCACTGTCAATTATGGGGCATAGTGCTGTGGGAGTTAATCGATTGAGCACAAAACCACCTAACTCGTTGTCTGGAGAACGAATAAGAAAACCCCCAGGTTTGTGAAATTGGAGCAAGGGTCTGTCTTTTCTCACAATCATGTAGAAGTTTTAAAATGACCCCTAATCTTTTGCCCAATACACGCGAAAGATTAGCCTCTTTGTTATAATGTGTATTCAAATTTCTCCTCACCCTTGTCTGATAAATGTAAAGAGTCAGGAAATCTGCTGGTTGATTATGTTTCATTTTCACATAGAGTTTGAATTGGAAATTAGTCCAGTCTCTAGCAAATTTCGTAACTCGTCTCCCTTCTCCCCTCCTCCCCCCATTCCCCCATGTTCTCAGATTATGTTATGAAGTGAAAAATCTGTCGTTGACCATATTTCGCCCTCACTTGGAGTTCGAATAGGTAACTGTCCGGTTATCTACAGGTTTTCCCCCTCAATCTCTGCATATGTCTCACCTTTTTTCTCTTTCTCAATTCTACGAAACACATTCATGAATGTTGGATATGTACGATATGCACTTGGCGTAACGTCTGTCTCCTTTTTTTGACAACCTTTATTCATGAATTGGTTTCCCTCTGCCGTGACTAGTTCACGATTCTTTGTCTTGTTCTTTGAAATTCTACGAAAATGTTACCATCTTATGTTAACATAGGCCATAGAGGGCCGGTTGTTTTTTAACCAAGACACATTGTCACTCGGCAAGCGCCAAGTCATCCTGGAAAAGGAAAATGTTCATGTAATCACAATTTAGTTAGGAATCTCTCTTCGTCACTCTCTGAGTCGGTGGTTAAAATTTCGTTTATTTCATTTTCTGGACACATTTTGTTTCTCTCCAAACCTTTTCTTCATTGGTCCCTAGGCAGGTAAACTTCAAGAATTTTGCTCTAATAATAATTTCTCCCGGATTTAAAAAGAAGCCCAGGCGGATGTCATCACCAACAGCCAAGCTGAGCTTCACTTCCTGACAGCACGCGCTGTGGTTACAAGGTCCCTCCTGCTGCCATTTTCTACGTATTTGTTCCTGAAAGCACAGACCATACCGCTCATATGTATGTTGTCTTGTCGTGCCACAGCAAGCTGAGTTGTCCCACCATACATTATGACACTCTAAACTACCTTTTGGGCACGCTAGCTCCTAGGTTTGTTCTTACTCTTGCTATCAATGCCAACCTTGCCGTCTCTTGCTCTGTCATGCAGTGACGCATATATCGTCATGTGTAAACCATCATTACCTTGACCCACCAGTATTCGCTGAATGCGTACCAATACAAGTTATCTTGAGCTACATTATGCTTCAATAACCATTATATACGATCCGTGTTTACCATAATAACACTTAGGATTCGTACTGGCATGTCTGCAGATACTGGATTCTTCTCTTCAATGGCCTCTGTAACCATAGTCGCGGCACAGCAACCACAGTCTCCACTTCGTGAACTTCAACGTCTTCGACCAAACCAGGTGTTTTCTAAGGCCTAAGTGTACTCTTGAGTGTTATCTCAAATGGGTCTGATTGCAGTGATAATGTAATCCTTAGAATCTGTGAAACCACGTCCTTTTCTTCGAAATTCTCCGAAACCAAACAAATCCACGCTTCGCAAACTTAGCTCCCAGACCAATGAAACCTTAGAATCACACTTTTTCTCTTCTCTTGTACAAATGTATTGTCATTCTTTCAATTGCATAACCATGTGTATTGTCATTTTTTCAATTGCATAACCATGTGTATTATTATTTTCAATTGCATAACCTTGTATGTTGTTTTACACCATGTACTCTCCCCAAAGTTGTCTTTTCCAAACATTCTATGTACCCCCATCCATTCCCTACAAACATTGTGACCTAAACTATAGCATAAACTGTATGTTCTAGCTAGGCAATCTCTCAAGCAACGAATCTCTCAAAAACCCCGATGGAAGCATAAGAGGATTTTTTTTCCTACAGCTCCATTGCCACGTCGCTTTTTTTCCAAGCGCGGGGGGAAGTGTTATGGTACGCCCTAAACGACAGAATTCGAGTCCATAAGAACACCGCCGCAGACAGCAACACCCCGCTCCCCACTGTTTCCTGTTACCTACTTCCTCTCCCCTCTGCATTCCCGGGCAGTCGAGAATTGCAAGCCGCTTCGGGAACACGTTACGCTCCTCGGATCGAACACCGAGTTCGCGGCTAATTTCTGTCGATCAATTTGAACGTAATTACATCTGCGATGTTAATTGAAGTACATACGGGTTTTAGCGCTGGTATTCTGCCATGCCTGTGTGAACTTCGGGTCCTGTCCTAGACTCGGGAAGTGCCCCTGCTGAACCCGGAAGGCGTAGATCCCCGAACATCATGTAAGCTGTACAATTATTCCCTCTTCTGTTTGTGTCCTATAACGATAGACTGTAAACCCTCGCGAAAAGCCATCACTTAGAGAGTTTCGTTTCAGAGATCACGAGGTATAAACACGATAGCTAGGTTTGTGTAATATGCATTTCTTGTATTGAATTGTACTGTAATAACCTATGTACTGTGTTTTGAATTTGCAATACATGAATCTATTTAACTCAATCCTGTTGTTAATCTGCCTCGGCAGGAGCATTTCCTAGAGTGTATTTCCCGGACGACCGTGGGGGAGAGAGAGAGTTCCGAAGCATTCGTGCGACCTGCCCCTGGAATAGAGGGTACTTTTGTCTCTGCTGTGAGCTGGCCTGGGACATGTTAGGGCCCATCATAACAATACATACAAAAACCAATATTAATGTTTGTTTAGACCTTTTTTTACCCACCATCAACACCATCTCAACACCCCTAATTTTCTCTGGGCCTTCTACTGCCCCCCTGAAAGTCTCAAACGCCCACAAGGGGGCGTTATCGCCCACGTTGAGAACCTGTGACGTACACTATGCACGCGTTCAAAATGACTTAGGATATGTTCAAAAACCATCTGGGTGTTTTAAAATCAAATGAATAATCGATAGAACGACGTGCGCTGAATGCCAGGCGCTTTGTGAATCAAGTTTTTAATTTTTTTAATTATTCTAAGTACTTACTTTTGGAAACAGTTCCTCAAAAATTCAGAATATTTTGTTGCCTTTATAGCGAGGCAGCGAACAGCCATTAAATATCATTTTTGCACTGTGATGTCACCGGTCACCACTCACCACCTACATAGGTGCGTTACAACGCAATTTTCATTTGCAAATTCATTCCGGTTTTAGTGTTCGACCCCTCTACCTGCTTTTACCTCCAAGCAAGAATAATATTAAACTTGTACAAATTATTGTAACATAAAGTTTCCGTTGTAAATACATATATCTTGACTCGCGTTAATATCAAGAGTTATTATTTAAACACCTTCGCAAACACGCATCCAGTTTACAGACGTGGGCAAGGTCTGTAGGCTGTCAGACCTGGATAAAACATTTAAGCAATACCCTATTTTAGCCAAACCTTGCACACTTTTTCTAATATGTTAAAAATTCTAAAAAGAACCAGTTACAAAAATAACCGATTTCTCAGAGAAATAATGTCGACGGTTTCAGCGTTAGCAAAGGAACCGGTTCCTTGCAACCGTAACAAGCATACCGACGACAGATAAATGTCGAAAAATTAATTAAAAAAAAGAAATTCTACTTATTAAATACTCGTAAACCTCATTATAATTATAAAGCTGATTACCGGCAGAAATTACTTCAGATGGGAGAGGGTTAAAACCCGTCTAATCACAGGAGACCCAAGTTGTCCCAAAACATCATATGCCGTTATAATAACAGGACACCCAGATTGTCCCAGAGCGACAGTGCATTATTAAAAGTTAGATATCTCTCTTCCTATCATGCGAATATTTGTGATTTCTTTTATGTTAGAAACGGAATGAAATAATGCTTCTCATTGTCTTATTATATGAGCTAGGTTTTTCAGATATTTTACAAACCCGATCAAAAGTGACGGTTTAATTTTTCGCCAATTTGTGACGTATCACACATTTATTTTAAAATAAAATTGTATGAAAGTGATAAAAAGTGAGGTGACAGTTTTATTACAAATTTTATTTAGAAAGGGAATCTGTATTTTAAATTTTAAGTTTATTCTATTTTAATTACTTTAATTCGAATATTCGCAGGTATGCATTTTTTAGCCAATTTGCATTTCCAAAATTAAAATTTTAATATTTAGAAAAAAAATGTTGATTTCTAATAAACACACCGGAAAGATTATTTTATTTAGATTTTAGAACAATTTTGGTTTTTGCAAAAGCGTTAAAAAAACCAATAAATAGGAACATTTAAAATGCATGGGAAGAACCAGGAATTTTGCGCGCAAACCTTGACCGGCAAAATTTGACAGAAAATTATTTTCTTATTATTCGAAGGGTTAACTCGTTTACCGAGTAGTTTAGATTTTAGATAATACAAATAGTACGTTGCAAATCCCTTCCCCATCAACTCATCACTAGCAGAAGGGGGCCTTAGAATAGGTAATATCGAAACGAAGCCAGTGTAAAAACACGTTTGCAGGTGTGCTTAATGGGAGAGAACACCGAATGAGGTTATTTTTATAAATTTATTTTTGACGCCCTTTTAAAATTATACAAAACTGAACTGCCTCGGTAACAATCTTTTGTTTTATTTTGTCATCATCGTAATTATCATTACATAGTATAAAATGAAGTCGCTCAAAATGTATGTGCGCGTTAATCTTTTAAACTACGCAACGGTTTTTCATACGGTTTTCACCAATAGATAGAGTGATTGAAGAGGAATCATTTCATTATCATTATCATTACATAGTATAAAATGAAGTCGCTCAAAATGTATGTGCGCGTTAATCTTTTAAACTACGCAACGGTTTTTCATACGGTTTTCACCAATAGATAGAGTGATTGAAGAGGAATGTTTATATGTATAAAACATGTAAATTATATCAGAGAAAAGCCGATAAATTTAAAGAAAACATATTTTTGTGTGATTTAAAACGGCTGGCGGGTCGTAGGTACTATAGTCACTTTTGAATTTCGTTCTACGGAAGAAATTGGAAAATAGATGTCCTAGATTAAGTACATATTTGATTTGAATTATTTTATTTGATGAAGTCGCTTAAAATGTATCTATGTGCGTTGGGTAATGGCGTTGTGTTTCGTTAGCCACCGCAACGTGTGGCCGGGTATGTTAGTTACATAGTATAAAATGAAGTCGCTCAAAATGTATGTGCACATTAATCTTTTAAACTACGCAACGGATTTTCATACGGTTTTCACCAATAGATAGAGTGATTGAAGAGGAATGTTGATGTGTATAATACATGCAAATTATATTAGAGAAAAGCCGAGAAATTCAAAGAAAACATATTTTTGTGCGATTTAAAATCGCTGGCGGGCTATAGTCACTTTTCTACGGAACAAATTGGAAAATAGATGTCCTAGAGTAAGTATGTATTTGATTTTACCTTTTAAAATATCCAGTGTTGCATTGCAAGCATTGTATAATTAGTGGCGATCGCTCGAATAAGGAACTCCAGTAAAAAATATTATGACTTTAAAAAAATATGATCATACAGACCAATAAACGCTGATTCTGAATATATAAGTTTTTTTTTATAATATTAAACGTAGTGTTCGTAAAAAAATATTAAAAAGTGCATTTTTTAACGTCTCGTTAAAATATACTGTAACCAACTCAGAAGCACCTTAGAAAGGACATTAAGAGTGATTATAAAAAAATAATAAAAAATTGGTTGAATAGGTTAAGTTAGGTTAGGGTTACCGGCTATTTTCAAAATATTTTTTAATAGCTTTTAAAGACCTTTCTGAGGTGTTTCTGAGTTGGTTTCATTATGAGTTGCCATGGAACCCGCGTCACCAGTCATTGTATCACATTGTATTGAAATCAATTGACATGTAGGTATGGCACAAGCCATCAGTATTAACAACATTTCATGTTATTCTTTATTTCGTACTGTTTATAGAGATTTAGTTGTAGTGTTTATTGAAACAATATTTAAGCCTAAATAATTCAGTATCAAAAATAGAGGTATCTCTATTAGTTTATCTCTATTATTTAAAATATTGAAAAACTACTGCACAAAAAAAATAATGAATGAAAAAAGTAATGCTTCTTCTAGGGAGAATACTTTGAACAACGGAACAACGGATTTCAAAATGGCGGCAGTAGATCAGCTGATTGCCCAATCCCATACTAATTTTTCGGGAGTGATGACGTCACACGATTTACCATATTTCCGGGGGGTCTCGAAAAATTAAAACTTTGACAATTATTTATATATTAAAACTAACTCTAAAAATAAAAACAAAAACGCAGTTATTTAAGTTAGAAGGTCATTATTCATAAAAAAAAATAAAAAAATTGGACTGGAGTTCTCTATTGCATTACATAGTGTAAAATGAAGTCGCTCAAAATGAATGTGCGCATAGATCTTTTAAACTACGAAACAGATTTTCATGCGGTTTTCACCAATAGATAGAGTGATTCAAGAGGAAGGTTTATATGTACAATACATACTTATTATAGTAGAGAAAAGCCGAGAAATTCAAATATTCAATTCAGGCAGCGGGCAGTGGAGGTAATCCACCTCTTACCCGCCCTGGTATAAGTAACTGATGGTTACTCCTTCAAGGCTCTCGCAAGATTCTATTTTTTTTGTTAAACGAAGCTACATTTATTTATTTTGAACGAATCTAGACCTCCAGTGTCCATGCATACGTTTTTAGTAAGCAGTATGCAAGTGCTTAACAGGAAAAACCAAATGCAAAAAATAGATTAGTAAGACAAAGATAAATTAAACAGGGCAAAAGAAAAACTCATTCATGAGGCTCCATGAGGCGGCATTGCATCTGTAAAAACCCGCAAGCACCTGCATAAAATAGAGAACATAAGTAATACAATAAATGTCAAATCAATTGGCAAGTACCAACAAAAAATGTGAATGGCTTTCGGTCTGATCATAAACTACACTTAGCTTCCGTGTCCCTTAGCTAACCACTCAGTGAAGCCTCAAAAAATGTTAACTGAATAATAGGCAGCGGGCAGCGGGCAGCTGGAAAGCGAGTGGTGTGGATTTTATAAAGGTTGGGTAAAGGCGTTTAGCCACAGCAACGTGTGGCCGGGTCTGCTAGTTTAGTGATAAAGTAAAGTTGTCCACTGATTCGGCGTAACTATTTCCCTCCACTAGTATTATGGGCAATGAGCATTGCACATGGAAGTTAGTCCCAGAATTTCTGCACTGAAATAAATCCTGACTTCTTGTATTACGTTGTGGAAACCGAAACCTTACAAATTCAAGCCTTTCTGGACTGTCATATGTATCATTTAGAATTTTATACAGAAATACAAAGTGATTTTTTTAACATTAGCTCCATAGAGGACACCCTGAGGAAAATAATTTCCCTCTTTGAAGGTGCTACACGAAGGGTAGTTGCAAGGAGAAAGGAATGAGAGGTGGGTAGGAATCTGGGCTCAGTGTGTCCAGGAGTGATGAAGGTATGATTCCATCCCACCCACTGCTAGGAAAGGCGATGTTCCAAGAGAGTTATGTTGGAGAGATCGAAAGGTCTTCCTCAACCAAAACCCCGACAAACCTCAACCCATGTACCCGGCCACCCCTAGGTGCTAAGTCATCAAACGTAGCGAACCACTTGGGTTGATTTATGTCAGAGGTATCGCCTGTAACCACCTCCCACATTGCCATGTCCACGAAATGTAAAATAATTCTTAATCTCCTCGGATATGATCTGAGATTTTCACGGTCAAAAGCATTATCGTGATTAATGATTAAGGTTTTATGCCTTGTTGCACATCCTCCCTATTAAGCTAACATTTCGGACATCATTACAGTGTCCATCATCATTACACATATGCCCAGATGATGGATACTGTAATGCTTTCCGAAATGTTGACTAAAAAAGATGATAGCGCATCACGGTATAATACCCTCAAAAAATAAATCACAAAAATACTTAATGTTTGGCTTTGTAGAAATCTTAAATCGTATCCAAATTTTATAATTCCTTACATGAAATACAAAAAATGTTAGGCACTTAAAATGGTTCCATGCCAACTGAGAATAAAGACATCTCAACACCTCCTTGAAAAGTCATTAAAAGCAATGAAAAAAATAATTTTAAATTAACCGATAACCCTAACCTAACGTAACTTATTTAACCATTTTTTATATTTTTTTTTGTCACTCTAAATGACTTATCTGAGATGGTTCTGAGTTGGTTTCATTCCGAGTTGTCCGGTCACCACTTAAAATATAGAGTTCATAAGCATATAAGTACTTCCTTACAAATCTCACGATTTTAGATGTGATTTTTGTTTGGATCTATTAAATTGGAGAAAATTAGAAATAAAATATTTTTGGACGCTATTTGTACTGTGCACAGAACTACTATTTAAAGACGAGTCAGAATAACAAAACTTTACCACACATAATACTAAAAAAGTGATATGTTTGTGGTATAAATTTCAAAAGTATTAACGCGCTTCCTCTTGTTATTACAGTATATCATAAATCGAATGATGGATCCAAGATAAACTACCAAACTTTAATTTATATGAATTTATGACAAGCCATAAAGTGTGTACAAACCTTGTGAGTAAATTATGCTAATTTTGGTTTATTTCCCGCAAAGTTATCCCCCGTATCGGCAAACTTAAGTCGGTAGTAGCACCTCCCCGGTATGCAGGAAGTGGCAAGTTTCCTCCATTTCCGGCGGAAATAGTGTAACGACTTACGACTCCCGTTTCCCGCTGATTGGTGTTCTTGAGACACGTGCGACATCCTGCGAAAGTTCAGACACTTGGAATTAACAACCTTCGTTTGCGGGGAATGCTTTAGAAGTGAAGGTACTACCCTGTAAACCAGTCTTTCTCAAAGTAGGCTATATCGCACCCTTGTTGGCGCTAGGGGCTTTAGAAGGCTCAAAGAAAATTTGAGGGCGTTAAGGAGATCTAGAGAGACGGCATATAATCTAGACCTGGTACCACTTGAGATGCGATTTTACTAGAATGCTTGGAATCTCATGGAGTCACTTTCAAATATCAACACACCAGGAACATCCCAGTTGGAAACACAGTTGGTTATAATACTGACAAAAAACGATGGATTAACAATTAAATTCAAGAATGACTACCAAGAATTTTGATTGCAGAAGCGAATCTCTCAACTGTACCCTGGGTAATGGTCGGTTGTTCAACAATTTCTGATTGCATTCCCGTCGTTGTATTTATGTGAACGTGGAAAAGGGCGCGGACTTCGGGTTTCGTCTGCGGTTGGGCCGATAGTCATGCATATTGTCAATGGGACTGCCTGGTGGTTTGTACCTTCTCTGACTATTTTTTTATGCATTTTATTTTCTCTCTGTTATTATTGAAAATACTTGCATTATATTATTAGTGTTATTTTTATTTTTTCATAATTTCTCTTACTCCAGGCTTCCTCAACCGGGTGCAGCTCTTATTTGTCTTTTAATTTACTTACCCTTTTATCACTATATATTTTTCTCTATTGATTTCAGAAGAATTATTCGACGGGCTGCCACATTTATTT
Organism: Limnephilus marmoratus; assembly: GCA_917880885.1. Lineage (NCBI taxonomy): Eukaryota > Metazoa > Arthropoda > Insecta > Trichoptera > Limnephilidae > Limnephilus > Limnephilus marmoratus. The sequence goes on from OU862931.1 coordinate 32,234,074, forward strand.
CTCTTTTGTATTATGTAAATGTAAGTACTAAGATACTGCTTACTAACCCCGTATGCATGGACATTGGAGGGTCTAGAGTAGTTTTAATTAATGTAGCTTTGTTCAATACAAAAGTAGATTATTGTCGTGTGCGGTGAAGGAGGAAACCATGTGTTTTCTTAAAACGCCGTTGGGAAAGTGGTGGAGTCCCCTCCAATGAACGTGGATTTAGTAGCAATGTTGCTAACTAAAGAGAGAAATTGGCTGCAAGATATGGAATGCGGCGACTTACGGTTTTTTAAGTGAATTCGAGCCTATAACAAAGTCGTCGAAATGCATTAGATTCATCCTTCATAGTTTAAAATTCAAAGCCATCTTTTGATGTAAATAAAAATAATTCTAAATAGGATTAAGAGGAAATACTAGCTGCGCTTTTCTATACAAACGTATTCCCCGTTTATCTCTCTGGATTTTGACCCTAGAGCAAAATTTTTTTTTACATAATATAGATATTGACCACTAGCGTGTCGGTACGTTTTGTTTTTTTTGATAATTTACTTCTCATAGAAGTTACGACCTTCCAAAAATGAATAAAATTGCCTAATTTAAACGCCGTCAAAAAACGTTCAGTATACAAACTAAACAATGTATTTTGAAAAAAAGCAAAACGTAACGACATAGAATATTTTCTTTTAATACAGTTAGTGAAAAAAAATTTTTAAATCCGTCCAGTTTTGGAGAAGAAAAATGGGGAATACAAAACATCGATTTCGAAGATTTTATTTAGGTATTTTCGGCCCGACGTGCAGGTGTCCCTTTCGCTCATTTCTCCTGAGGGGGGCCGGGGAACGTGGGTTTTGACAAATACATACATATAATGCGAAGTAGTGATGTAAAGAATTTTATCGGTAGACTAGTGTTGTCCTTGCCCGAGTAATCGATATTTTTTGTTCGTTTTTTTTTCTGTTTAGTGACTCATCGCGGTATACCAATACTGACCGAGCTTTCATACTAAAATTGTGCAAAATTAAATTTTTTTATGTCAAGTACTATAATAAATTTTCAATTTGGGAGGCGTTTTAGGTACCATCGCCCCGGGAACCATTTATTGGATAACCAACACCCCCGCCACTTGGTCACCGCAAGTGGTCCTCTATGTTTGGTGACAGAGCCTGGGTTCCCGGGTTCACGGATGAGGTCTGCATGGGTTTTGGTGGCGGATAATTATGTCCACTTACTGCGTGGCGGGCCGGATTGGGAGAAACTGGAAGAGGAAGATCTTTTGATCTCTACAGCTGGACTCTCCACCATCATTTCATACTTTTACCTACCTTTTCCCTACCCAAAACTTCCTTTCCTTCCTTATCCTAAAAATACCCTCCACACAGCTTCTCCAATGATGTCCAACAACTTCTCCAACAAAGTCCCTGAGCGATTATTTTTCCTCGGTGCCTCCAATGTGAGGTTTATGTTTTTAAAAAAAATCTGTTTCAAATTTTTAGTTGAGAGTCGCTTACATTGCCTTCAGTGATTAATTGAAATTTTTTGTTTGTAAACACTTTATTGTACAAAATTTTTTACCACTATACAATGAATTTTAAACAATTTATGATTTAGATCTTTCTCTCGCCGGTAAATTTCTTGATATGCGACCGTCAATTGTTTCTGGTAAAAGGCATTGGTGGTAGAAGTTTTTCTAACAGTGGTTCAATTTTTTGCCAGATTGAATCGTCCCTTTCAATTTTTTCATACGGCAAACCTTTAGGACTCCACACGACAAAATAACAGTATTTACGACGAGTAATGTGTAACTGGCCTTGTACTTGGTAGAAGTAATTGTGATTCCGTTTTAATGTTGAAGCATTGTCTTCAATTTTACAGTTATCAATTTTTTTTGTTCAAATCCTTCTTCTGGTGACATATTTACTATACTATATGGGCATTTCACTTCAATTATAGAATCCTTGCCAAAAAGGCCATCCGGACTTGCCGCTAAAAAGTTTTTGTTTTCATCGATAAATAGTCCACAGGCGAATACCTCTAATTTTGTTTCTTTTGTAAATTGCTCAATTGCTTGGTTTTCATTTTCTTTCCCATAATTTGTGGCCATATTTCCTTTAAATGGCGAGTACAGTAGCGAGTTTAATACTCTCGCAACTGAAGTTTTTGGCCGTAGCTTACATATTTTTGTCCAAAGTTAGAAGCTGTAAGCCGCTTACGCCTTTCAATTGTCCACAAATTATTATTGCTTTGGCCCACCGTATTCCTTTCGAGTTCATCCTTATTCGATGGAGATAATTCTTTGAAAAATTCCTCTTTATCGTTTCAAATAATTCAGCTGGCATATCTGGATCTAATTCCAATTGACCATAATTTTCATCAGGCCCTGTAACTTTTTTTCTCTTTTCTGTCGTGTTTTCGTAATACCTTAGTTTTATTTTTCGACACCTCTGTATTGTCTCCTTCGAACGTCGTTTTCTTTCAATAAAATGCTTCGTGTAGTTGCCAGGACTGTGGCTTTGGATTTTTTTTGTATTCGTGAATGGGTTGTCATTTCACTATTCCACGAAGTTACTGCTCAAGAAGCTCAACTGCTGAAGTTATCCCATTTTTGTAAAATTTGCTCTTTTTCCGCCTATAAATTTGGCTATAACGTTGTTGAATTGCTCCACAGTGTTATTTGTCACGTTAATAATAAGACTTTCTGCATTTGCTATTAGAGACGACAATAATTGTTGAATATCAGTCCTGTTCCACAATCTTGAAGATCGCTTACTAAATTTGGATCATTAGTATACTTCTCCGACTTGCAATAGTATGACGAACATTTTGTATGATCACCAAAAACATGGTTTGCGGCATTTTTTTGTCCATTTTCAGATTTTTTACTTTATCACTTTGTGCCGTGTTTTCTTGCTCTTTTCTGTAATTTACTGCTCAAACTATAGCTTTTCTCATACGTAAAACGTTTGCTTCAACCTTTTTCCTTATGTGAACTGGTACAAAGCCTTTAGCGTTGTAGGTTTTTTTTCTAAGTGCTTTTATTTTATTGCAAAAATTGCGAAGTAAGTGATTTTTGCACTTTTTTTTGTACTATGAAGTTGGGCCTGAAGCCTTGGGTTGAAGTTTCGCTAATATTGTCTTCATGTAATTAAATATTACAATTTAAGGTTTTATAAAGTTGAAAATAAAAATAAAAAGTTTTGAAGTTTAAAAAAATTATATATTTGTTTCCTTTATTTCAAACTGACTGTAATAAATATTTAAAAAAAATGTGTAGGTAAATCTATCTATAGGTAAAAGACCAACATTTTTGATTGAATTTTGAACGAACTAACACATCCTTTTTTGTATTTACTGCTTAAAGAAACTCAAAAATACAGGAGTACAAATCAAACCTCAGCAAGCGATATATCTAACATTTTAAACATTATTATTTACAAACATGTCAACTCACACGTATGATACACACAACACAATAAATCCATTTAGATTTAATTGTCTAATAAAATATGTAAGTGCTTTTATCTTTTTCGTTATCGTAATTTTAATTAGAAAAAAACTTAAGGTGGGCTATTTTTAAACCTTTTTTATCTCTACATATTATAAAGTAAAGTCCCCCGCGCCGTCTTTCTGTCTGTCTGTCTGTCTGTCTGTCTGTTCGCGATAAACTCTAAAACTACTGAACGGATTTTCATGCGGTTTTCACCAATAGATAGAGTGTTTCGTGAGGAAGGTTTACGTATGTAATTTGTCAAGGATTTGTGTAAATTGGTTGAAACATAACGATAATTGTTAGAAGTGTCGGAAAAATTCCAGCCGCCTGGTAGCTTTCATCGAAAACGCTGCCTAATCCTTTTGGGATATAACAAAACAACGCTTGGTGGGATATTCCTCTTTTATAGATCTACAAAAAAGTCCGCGATGGCATATATCTATCTTTTACTATACGCATTCTATCTTCTTATCTTATTATTCTTATCAATTGCATTTTAGATATAATGTGTATAGTAAGCTATCCGTAAAAGATAGATATATGCCTTTGCGGACTTTTTTGTAGATCTATAAAAGAGGAATATCCCACCATTAATTGTTTTGTTATATCCCAAAAGGATTGTGCAGCGTTTTCGATGAAAGCTACCAGGCGGCTGGACTTATTTCCGACACTTCTAACAATTATCGTTATGTTTCAACCAATTTACACAAATCATTGACAAATTGCATACTTAAACCTTCCTCACGAAATACTCTGTATATTGGTGAAAACCGCAGGAAAATCCGTTCAGTAGTTTTCGAGTTTATCGCGAATAGACAGACAGACGGCGCGGGGGACTTTATAATATGTAGAGATAGAGATAATCGGTCACAAATACATTTTTGTTGCATATGCATTTTTGAGTTTTTTTTTTAATAAGAGAGGTAAGTGCCAAATTATATGAGTAGAAATTTAAGTTTTGTGGTATCATCATCATTACATAGTATAAAATGAAGTCGCTCAAAATGTATGTGCGCATAAATCTTTTAAACTACGCAACAGATTTTCATGCGGTTTTCACCAATAGATAGAGTGATTTAAGAGGAAGGTTTATGTGTATAATAAATGCTTATTATAGTAGAGAAAAGCCAAGAAATTCAAATATTCAATTTAGGCAAAGGGCAGCGCGCAGCGGGCAGCTGGCGAGCGGATGGTGTGGATTTTATAAAGGTTGGGTAAATGGCGTTGTGTTTCGTTAGCCACAGCAACGTGTGGCCGGGTCTGCTAGTTATTAATAAAATAAAAACAAAATTATATGTTTATTTCGAATTATAAAATTTGAAAGCGTATTTCATCATCTTTCAAAAACAGTTTTTAGTTTTCGGATGCGTTCACAAATATTAAAGTTATTTGGAATTTATTGGAAAGCGGAAATATTTTGACTTTTCGAAAAACAGGCCCGAGGCCTGAGAGGTTAATACTAATTTTCAATAATAACTAATGTATCATAGAGAATAATCATATGTATGTATATAATAATTCGATGTAGTTGGTTTGACTGCATATTTATAAACGCAAATACAGTGAAAACTTTAAAACTACTAACCTACATAGAGTTCTAGTAAAATAATTCGTAATTTGTCGGTAATAAGCGTGAACAGAAGACATTGTTACAATACCTATCGACGATATTTATAAATAACCGACAATAGCAGACCTCGTGCGTTTAAAAATAATGGGCCCTTTTTCTGTCACACCGCAAGGCCGATTCAAAAACTTCATTAGCGACGAAATAAGTCGAAACATGCTTTATCTAAACAGAATATTGGATATGGCGGTATGAGGCGAAAGACGGTAGGCATGAGACGCAGAGGGGGCGAGAGGGTGTACAAGCCAAACACTCACGTGGTCTCACCAACACATCGATAGCTAGTTCTTTTTTGAGCGCGGTGCGATAGCGAGAATTTTTTAAAATACCTACCGTCGAGATTTCTCACCGGTGCTATTACCTCTTAAGTATGAGTTTTATTACCTTTCTTTGAAACATTATTTGATCTCACAAATAAAATATATCACCCTATCTATCCTACACATATAAACATGCATGTTTAAAAATTATATTTGCATTAACGGGCATGGTAATGTAAAAAGGTAAGTTAATAGATATGGGGGGCACTGGATTTTTTTTAAATCTCAAGGTGGGTGGTGGTCGAAATAAGTTTGAGAATCTGTGCTGTAAACCAATGGAGCTATGATACTCGGAAGTGTTAATTATAACTTATAACTTATTTAAACGTTACGTTATTGTTGTTGTACGTACAATCAAATTATCGTATTTTTTATTTTTTTCCCCAGATCTCAGACAATAATTGCCTTCGGGCTTATTTCATCTTAGGGAATGCTGTGTGGAGAGTCTTTTTAAGGAAAGGAAGGAGAGGAAAATCCAGGAAAGAAAGGGTATGAGGGATGGGTAGGAATCTAGAGGGCAGTGTGTCCAGGAGTGACAGAATGAAACTATCACTCCAGCTACGAGAGTCCAGCTGGAGAGGTGAAAGGATCTCTTCAAACCATATAACCGGTCAATGGCTGAGTTGGCATCACCTTTGGTTCCTCGACTGACTCCTCCTCCTCCTGAAGTCCTCCATCATAACACAAGCAACATTTTCCGCTTTATGTGGTGGTAATTGGAGATTTTCAAATATTGTCGGGTTATTCGTAAGCGAGGAACATTTGTCTTTCGTTAAAAAAAATAAAACCAATCGCTTCCTATCCGGCCCACCATGCAGCTGGTGGGCAGGCTTCCACCAAGACCTGAACACACCTCAAGCGATGAACCCGGGCAATGTAGAGAACCACTTGGATTGACCTACGGCAGAGGTGTTGGTTATCCAATAAAAAGTCCCCAATTTGCATGTATAAATCATATATTACAATTCGGGAGAAAGATTGAAGAAAGTTTTAGTAAATCCTAAAATAGTATTCTATGCGTCTTTCTAAGTATTTTTTATGCGTTCTCATATTTCCAAACGATAAAATGGACAGACAGATTTATTATAAAGGTTTTAAAATGTTCAATGAACTCCCTGTAAATGTTAAGGAGGCTAAAAGTCTTGCAGTTTTTCGTGGATTATGTCTTAATGTTGTAAAGTCCAAATTTTAGTCAGTAGGTAGTAAATAATATTGTAGTAGTCATAGAAAAGAAAACATTAGATATAAGATGTCAAATTTTATTTCTAAATAAAATACACAATAAAAAAAAAATTATTGGTTTAGCTTTGGAGATCAACATTTTTCGCCTGCATCGCTCTGTTTTTCATTCTGCAATTCATATTTTTCTTTAAATTACGCTTTTAGAAAATGTAACAGGTCCGCCCTGGTAAAAGACCACCATTCAGAATCGAAACGTCGCGTCGCTTGTAATGGCCTAAGTCAGAATGTAATAAAATAATAAAGAAAAACCACTCGGCTGAACAGATGTTCTAATATAGCATGACAAGAGGAATGGTGCCGTTGAAGGAAATTTCGGAAACGCTACATATTTATATTTAATTCCTGCATAGCCTTAAGATTTTTTCTATAATAATTATCTTCCCAGGTATTAAGAGTGTCAGAATGAGAATATTTTACTGTTATTGGAGGATTTATTGTAGTTTTTTTTTTTACATTAGCTCCGAACAGGAGGCACCAAAGAAAACAATTTCCCTGGGGGCCAATGTCATCTTTGAAGATGCTGTGTGGAGGGTTTTTTAAGGGAAAGAAAGGAGAAGAAGATATGGAAAGGAAAAAGGTATGGGTAGGTAAAGGGGTGGGTGGGAATCTGGGGGTCAGTGTGGCCAGGAGAAGTAACGGACGTATGAATTTATTCCTCACACTGCGATGCAAGGCGAAGGGTCGGGAGAATCCGGCTGGAGAGGTCAAAAGGCCTCCCTCAATCAGTCTCCTCTGATCCAGCCCGCCACGCAGTGGTTGAGCAAACGTATCCGCCACCAAAACCTAGAAAAACCTCATCCCATGAACCCGGGCACCCCTGCTAAGTCACCAAACGTAGCGAACCACTTGGGGTGACCTGTGGCAGGGGTGTTGGTTGTCCAATAAATGGTTCCCGGGGCGTCGGTACCCATACACGCCTCCCAAATTTTTAGTTGTACAATAATTAAAAAAAAGTCACCTCGCCTTATCCTACCCCTCCCCACTTCCTGTAACCTCATAACATACCGCAATTGGTGATGTCATATTTCCACTGGCTCCGGGCAGTTGGAACTCTTGTCTGGTATCGCATAAACATGATATAAATAGTGATTTTCTGCTTTATACGAAGTTTGTGTGAATTATTTACAAGGAGACTGAGTTATGTAGAGCTATCACTGGTTTTGCCGATCAATAACATGGTTCCCTCGCTCATTGTCAAACTATGAAACTCGGGAGATTATTTGAAGTATGGGAACTATTTGTTCCCGTCAGAATGTTATGAGAAATCGGGTTTCAACTTTCGGAAATCACTATTTATCAGAACCATCCATCATTTCTGTCGTTAACTCCGCAAAACGTATTTCCAGTAAACGAATCCGTTCGAGAAAACATATTAGTAAAAGACCAACAGAGAAGTACCTACCTATAATAGCGGTAATCTTCTGAGATCACGTTGTGAAAGACTTTCAGAGTTCTAAGACCCCTTCTAAGACCGGCCTTGAAACCCCTGAGACTTCTGAGACTCCGTTTTGAAAACGCTGAGACACTTCTCCGTTTTGAAAACACTGAGACATCTGAGACTCCGTTTTGAAAATACTGAGACATCTGAGACTCCATTTTAAAACCACTGAGACTTCTGAGAGCCTGTTTGGATAATTTTTGAATTCGATAAAATGAAATATAAAAATTATTTTAGAATACATAAAAATTGCGTTGATATAATAAAAACATTTAAAAATAAACAAAAAATAATCAAGATGTCTAAATAACAAAAATAAATGGTTTAATGTAAGTAATAATAGGAAAATAAATTTAAAATATGGCTATTTATTTAATTTTTTTTATTTGGATATCAATAATATTAAATTGACCATTAACACTTTTTATATTGTCTAAAATTTCTAAGTATCTAATTGGAAACTCGTGTTTGTGTGTAAAATTTTTAACACTTTATTTATGTCAAAAGAATGATTTGTTTCCAAAATGTGTTTGCCAAATTCAGAATAATATTTTTTTATTATTTCAACAACTTAGATGCTCCTTAGTTCTAGTATTAGGTCTTTCCCACATAAGCCTATGTAAAAAAAGTTACAATCGTTACAAATTAATTTATAATCCCCAGATTTATTACAAAAATCACCATTGTACTGTTAAGATTGAAGAAGTAAACTTCTTGTAAGCTTATAAGACTGTGAAAATAAAACTTTCGTCTATAGCTTTTAGAAATTGTCTATTAAAAATAAATGAAACTCACTAAGAAACCTCATTAAAAAAAGCTGTTAAAATTGCGTTAAATTTTCATATAATTTTTTATTAGAAACCTTATGAAGTCTGCCGGTTTAAAATCAAATAATAATTACGAAAATATAGGTTAAAAGAGCGATTTGGTGAAATTTCTCTTCAAGTGCGATTAGCTCTAATAGCTTAACTAAAATAATATAATGGGTTCATTTAATTTAACGATTCTTGCAGGATTGCTTATTTCGTATAAAATTACTACTACACTGGTGTCTGGAAAATATAAGCGAACTTTCTTACAAATATGCAAATATTTATGTTTTTCAAATTACATATTTTTATTAAAGTTTTTAATAGAGGTAGTGCCTACCTAGTGTTGGTACCTACACAAATTTTGCGTCTAGAACTCGTACTAATATGTTTTGGTGGAAAGCCGTCACTTTGTACCTTAACGTATTAATGAATTAGGGAAACGAAACAGTAATTTTCTTAGTAACCTTTTGTATATATTTCAATTTGGGAGGCGGGTATGGGTAACGCCTCCCCAGGAAACATGTGATGTTAAATACTTACTTGTAATTCATTCCCTCCAAACTTGGTCATCCATCCATGAATAGAATAAATAATCACATACAAAGCCAGCAAGCAAGCAATGAGGTTAGGTAGCAATAATAAGTAGGTATGTGAACAATGTATAATTTATTATTAAAAATCAAACCCTGCCCTTGGAACATATTATAATGATTAGCTATGAGACTCTAAGTTAAACAAAGGAAATTAATCATCAGGGGTGGCTGGTTACGATGTATCGTACCCAGCTGTAAATGTTTAAAGTTTCTCGACACGTGTCAATAAGAAAGAAATTATATTGTAACGACATAAGAAAATTACTGATGGGCGCCTGTGACGTAAAACGTAACATATTTATGAATCAGTAATCCCTAAAAATAATCTAGAAAGCACAATCTCGATCTGTTAAAAATATAAGTAATTTAAATCTCACTTCTCGTGATCCAAAATGTCTTGAGTCCAGCCATATAACCGCTCGTGCCACATAACCAATCCGAACCTGATCTTTCCCCCAACTGGCGCGCCGATTCTTCCAGAAGCTTGTTCCCACCTCTCTCGTGCATTCAGAGTGCAAGGCTGCCAACCACAACGGTTAAATCCATAGAGCATTAAATTGCCTTGGCGGTACCTACCGCTACATTACCCCTCCACCAAAGAGAAAATATTTCCTCCTGGAAATCCTGAGGTCCATGTCACTTCCTGAATAGAACTGCATACTATGTGCAACTTGGTTGTAGATGTTCGACTTGGATGAACGCCAAACTTGAAAAATTGTCAGCCGGAAGGATCCTGGTGATTGAGGTACGCCCAATCCATATAATGAATCTCATGGAAGAAGCGGTGACCACCGTACTGCAATACTGAAGCCATGACATAATGCGATGAACAGAAAGACGCATTAATCTATGCAGCTTCTCTCCAATTATGATGCATTCAATAACTGATGGTGATGACCCAAGATGGCCCAAGGTAGAGATGAAACATCTGGTCCGAAATCTCAAATTCAGCGTCTTCTGATATTAATTTCTTCCAAAACTGATGACCCAAGATGGCCCAAGGTAGAGATGAAACAAAAACGCCGAAATCAGACCAATCCGCAATCTGCGTACATCGCCGCACTTGTTGGATCTTGATTTGCGCTAGTGCCGAATAATTCAAACTGGAGCAGAAGAAAGTCATTAAGTGAGGTTCTGTGTCGGTGATGAAATTTATCCCGCGCTGCTAGCTCTGCCGTCCAATAAGAATGAAGATGTATGATGATCAAGACTGCATCTTGTGAAACTGAAGAAAATCCTTGAGTGTGGTTCTGCATACAATGAAGAAATTTCCCCGTTCTGATGAGGGTTGACAAAGCGCCGCTGAAGAGTATTCAGAAGTGAGATTTCTAACTAACCGCTCCACTAAAGCTTACATAATGTTACTGAGTAAAAATTGCATGAAAAAGCTAAACTAAATTAAGAATGAAATGTGCTTTACCTACTAAAGGAAAACTATCCAAAAAAAAATTTATATGAACAGGAAGTAAAAAAACTCTCATAGATAACCTACAAGACTGAATACCTAATTAACATTCTAAAGTTCAATTGAATGAGGAAGATATTTCATAATATACTAAGTCCAAATACAAACATTTATTTTTAAAGTTCAGTTTGAAAACCACCCCTGACACCTGTTGGTCAAAAAAATAAAGTAATAGCCGAGACTCAAACCATCAAACATCAAAAATAATGACTCTAGTACCAGAATGGAGACATCTGTCGAAAAAAGAAGTTACTCAAATAGAAGCTCCCAATTAAAAGTGGATGTGAAAGTAAATAAGCCTCATAGTAAAAGAATTGCATAATTTGCATTGAAAACCACAATAAACGTATGACAATAATTGTAATAAGTATTAAACATTTTAATCAGAATTAATTTTCTCACACATTTGACAAGTTGTTCAAATTCGCTCGAGCTCTAAGCGAACTTCAACGACCAGTCGAATATGGAAAAAAAAATTGTCAAAATTTGTAGTAAACAAACTGAGTTCACTATCATTAGTATAAATAGAGGATAAAATGCACTCAGAAATTGACCATTGAATTGATAATTGTTTAACCAATATTGTAAAACAAAACAATTACAAAACCCTTTATAATAATCTTAAAACAAAAATCCACAGCGGAATTAACTTAGTTAATGGATTTATATTATGCTTACTCATCAAATATATGTACCGATGTTATGTATAATCATAAAATAATAACTTAAGTATGATAGAATAGAACCTTAAGGAAAATGTTCACTATTGCGTGTGAAAAAAAAAACAACCATCACCATAATCAGAGTAAACAAATTGGAACAATGCCCATGCCATACGTTTCCTAAAACGATATGAAAAATAGATAATTTTGAGCTTCTGAAGCTATAGCCTTTTACATATAAATCTATTTTTTTTTCCATGGAAATTATCCCAAAAGTCACCAACATAATGTAAGTGAAACAATAAGGTATTCTAGGTTTCTACACACTAATAGCATTAATGATACTACGCTAAACACCTCTATAAATCCGCAAAATACACAGAAAATAGTTCAATAAAAAATTAATATAAAAGGTTTTGAAAACTATGTATAAACGGTTTTGCTACAGGGAAACAAACCGAAATAACAAGTAAATTCAATGTATGAAAATGATGATCAGTCACTTTCACACGTTGAACTTCATATAACTTTAAGTATACTCATTTACACTTGCAAAGAACAACACATACGTGTAATATCTGAGAACACAAACACTCACAAGGACAATGCAATCAACGTGAGGACGTAAGGATAAGTCACGTCACCACGCTGAATGATCCACATGCAATTGCTGGATATGCATGCAAATACTTAGAACACATATAACATTCAAATAAAATGACAAAGAAAATCTCTCAACGGAGATAAGAAAAACTCAACCCCTAATGAAATAACCCTAATGATCAACTGGAGTTTCAGATTTAATAATGTCTTTTAAATGATAAATACCCAGTTTTTTGCCATTCATGTCAGCTAACTGATATGCTACTGGAGAAATTTTCCCAATAATCTTGCTCCTAATGAATTTAGGTGCCAATTTTGCTGAAAAGTGTTTACTTGCATCTGATAATACGAATGATCGCCTCCATACGGTTTCCCCAACCCTAAATTGAATATCTCTACGACGCAAGTTGTAGTTCAGCTTGTTACGTTCGTATGACTGCCTTAACGATGTTCGTACCTGTGAAAAAATGTCATTTAATTCCTCTAAACCTGACGCCCAAGAGTCACGCTTAGCAAACGTAATTTCTTCAGCATTGAAATCAGTGCCTAAATAATCTTTTCCTGAAATGATGATCTCTCTGCCAAAGTTGAGAAAGAACGGAGTGTAACCTGTGACTTCATGGACTGCAGTGTTAATGGCTAACTCAATTTCTGGAAGATGATTCGCCCAGGTTCTGTGGTCAGATCCAACATACGAACCCAGCGCTGCTACCAAAACCTTGTTAACACGTTCCACAGGATTGTTCTGAGGATGATATCTGCAGTTATAAAACAGGTGACGAATATGAAACTTATTGGCTAAAGCTTTCATATCACGTGAAATGTATTGAGGACCATTGTCCAACACAATGGTGTCCGGAACTCCAAACTTCAGGAAAATTTCATTCTCTAAAATGGAAGCAATATTCAACCCAGTAGCCTTCCTCAGCGGGAACAGCCTCGTGTACTTAGAAAAGAAATCAGAAACTACCAAGAGATAAGTATAACCTTTCTTGTATGAACTCGGATAAGGCCCAAGTAAATCAGTTGCAATCATTTGCCAAGGGCGCTGAACCAATTTGGGATTTCCCATAAGACCTGGCGGTAACAAATTTGTACTCTTGTAACCTAAGCATATCTGACATTTACCGATGGAAGATTTTACATCAGCAGACATTTTAGGCCAATAATATTTGTGTCTAATTCTGTTCAGGGTTTTTAAAATCCCAAAGTGGGCGCAAGTAGGAGGAACATGGTGCTGTACAATTAAACTATTCCTGAGTTCCTTCGGAACTACCTCTTTCCAGTCGTAGGACCTATGTAAAGCCTCCATACTCTGGATATGTTTATAGAGCCTATCGTTAGTAATTCTCCACGCTGGATACTTCTCAGGATTGGCCAAAATTTTCTCCTTTAATTTGACGTACCATTGGTCCGATGTAGAAAAATTTTGACTGATCGTATTAACCTGTAAAGGATCCCGTGATAACGCATCAGGAATTACATTGTCCTTACCGTTCCTATGAATAATTTCAAAATTGAACTGTTGTAACCTGACTGCCCAGCGCGCGAGCCACTGGTCAACCACTTCAGGCTGTAGTGGTCTGTTATAACCTTAACCGGAATAGGCGAACCCTCAATATAACCCCGGAATTTTTCCAACGCGAAAATCATAGCATTTAACTCTCTTTCTGTGGTAGAGTGGTTCCTCTCTTGAGCAGAAAGTGTTCTTGAAATGAAAGAAATAGGGTGTTCTAACCCCTTATCATCCATTTGTGAAAGACATGCACCGAGCCCTACATTTGAAGCGTCTACGCTAATCGTGAACGGTTTCTTGAAATCAGGACATGCGAGAACAGGAGCGGATACAAGAATGTTTTTAAGTTTTGAGAATGCTAATTGCGCTTGATCATTCCACACAAATTTCTTACCCGCGAATTCTTTCTTTGTTAAATTATACAAAGGTCGTCACCTGCTAGAAAAATTGAAAATGAATCTCTTATACCACGAGAGTACCCCAATAAATCTACGTAAGCTCTTTTGTGACGTAGGGGTCGGAAAATCAACAATTGCCTTGACTTTATCCGGATCTGTGCGGAGACCTTTGTCATCAATGACAAAACCTAGGTATTTGAGTGAGTCCCTGCAGAAAACGGATTTCTGCACATTAATCGTAAGACCGGCGGCCTGTAGTCTCTGTTTAACCTTCCTCAAAAGATAAATATGTTCTTCGAAAGATGAACTAATAATGATGATGTCATCTAAGCAACAAAAGACTTTGCCATCAAATTCAGGCCCTAACACTTTATCCATCAACCGCATCATCCGGGAGCTAGCACCATGTAAACCGAACGGCATTGTGACGAAATGAAACAACCCTCGCTTGGGTATCGTGAACGCGGTTTTCTCCTTAGACCTTTCGTCTAGCGGAATTTGGAAAAAGGCATCATTTAAGTCCAAAGTTGATAGAAAACGAGCACCACCTAAGCTATTGAGAATGTCTGAGTTTAACGGTAAATTGTAGGCGTCGCGTTTCGAGACGGCGTTTAAACGTCTGCTGTCGAGGCATAGCCCGAATGTGCCATTTTTCTTAGGTACCAGAACAATGGGATTATTCCACGAGCTGTTGCTCGGTTCTACCACACCTAACTCTAGGAGTCTGTCAAGCTCCCTATGTACTTCCGGAAGTAAGTGCGGAGAAATGGGATAAACCCTTTGTTTGATAGGAGGCACATCATCCGTGTCTATGACATGATGTTCTAACTCTGTCCTGCCTAACCGATCTCCCGAGTAATCCATGTACTCCTGAACTACAACGTTCAAGACGGAGCGTTGGGATTGAGATAAATTTTTCTCACTATCCAGCCCAATACTATTCGATGCTCGAACACTACTAACAGAATCATTACAAGACATTAATTTTGAAATCTTAGGACAGATGTTGAAAACTTTCCAAAAGCCACAACCCAGAATAATGTCCGATTTAATGTCTGGCATAATAACAAAATTGAACGTTCTAACAACATTTTCAAAACGCACCGGGAGAGCTATTTTGTAAGAACAGGTAACCGAATGACCAGTCGCCGATACTAGAGCGAAATCAGAGTCCAATTTTGACAAATTGAAACCTAAATCTAAAAATTTACGATGAAAGTTATTACCTAAAATCGAAACGTGCGACCCAGAGTCTAGGAGACCAGAGTAGCCTGTGCTCAAAACTTGGAAAGAGATGTAAGGACGGCCGTCCCTGTTGGCCGCTCGCACCTCCTTCGAAGTCCTTAAATTCTTATAAAAATCTCTGACGGTATCCAGCCACAAAACCCATTCCCGTGAAGTAATCTCGGCAAACGCAGACGTCATAGCGCCCACCGACAGGACCTCACGGGCCATCAGTTTTTTTGAGGACGGCAGCCGCAGAGAGGAGCTTTGACCCCCGGACGCCCGCAGCGAAAGCAGTGCACCTCCCTAGAATTCACATTTGACGGGTTATGCAAAACATTCGAAAAATTACGACGGTTATTCCTGAAATTGAAATTAGGATCGGCAGAATTTACATAACCATCTCTATTGTTAGAATAATTGTTTCTAGAAAAATTCAAATTGTTGCAATCTCTGTTATTATTACTATTGCCAGCATGGTTGTTCCTAGACAAATGTAAATCATTCGAATACCTCTCGTTACCTCTATTACCAGAAAAGTTATTTCTAGAAAAATTAGATTTACTGTGATTCCTCTCATTGCCTCTGTTACTAGAATAATTAATAGGATGAGAATTACTAGTGTTTGATCTGTCGTTTGAACGGCTGTCGGCCAACTCAATCATCCTACCTAATTTTTTTAAGGTTAACAAATTAGGGATCTCCGAAAGAGAAAGTTTCTGAATATATCTTGGCAACATATTACTCCGCAAAATGTCTAGGATCTCATCATCCGGCAACCTAGTGGACAAACGATTATTCAGCAATTGAACACGAGTGATAAAAGAACTAAAATTCTCTTTCTGACCTTGAAACGTCAATCTTATTTGTGCCAATAACCTCTTTTCATGGTCTAAAAGTTCAAATTCGTTTTTTAACGCAACCACAATGTCCGCCCAAGATGAGAAAGCAGAGCGGTTTACTCTGAACCATTGTAGCGCCTGCCCTGAAAACAATTCGACTGCAGAAGAAAAAAGTGAAGCATAACTTACGTTTCTAGCGACAGCAAGTTCTTCTACCCGTTCTAAGAAATTTCTGACATCCGCAGAGCCATCAAAGGTGAGGTTCCACTTGTGTACCGGAAACGACGGAAGTGACGGAATTGACAAAGCTGAACCGGACCCCGCCGGTGTATCATCCTGTTTCGCCATGATGAATTTTGCCGCTGTTCTACTTCTCGTACCTACTCCTTCATCCATAACCTATTTCTCGATTGTAGGGTAGAAAGAAAATTATTAGAATACATGCAACAACACGACATGAAAAATGACAATGCACATGCAATCACCAATTCTAAGAAAATAATAAATAATGTATGCTGCCAGCGAACTGAACAGCAAAAATGAGTTAAAAGCGTAATAACGCCGGCGAGTTGACGGAAACCAAGCAACAAACTGTGTAAAACTATAAATTAATATAATCAGATCGGTAGGTTGGTTTGTGGGACGAGCAGTTATAAACCCAAGAAAAAGTGAGAATTAAATTAATAACAGATCGAAATGTAAAAACCATTTGAAAATCGTGAACAACACTACCGCGAACACGTGCGAGAAAGAACAAACATAGACAGGTTCAGCCGAAGCGCGCCAATATGATGTTAAATACTTACTTGTAATTCATTCCCTCCAAACTTGGTCATCCATCCATGAATAGAATAAATAATCACATACAAAGCCAGCAAGCAAGCAATGAGGTTAGGTAGCAATAATAAGTAGGTATGTGAACAATGTATAATTTATTATTAAAAATCAAACCCTGCCCTTGGAACATATTATAATGATTAGCTATGAGACTCTAAGTTAAACAAAGAAAATAATCATCAGGGGTGGCTGGTTACGATGTATCGTACCCAGCTGTAAATGTTTAAAGTTTCTCGACACGTGTCAATAAGAAAGAAATTATATTGTAACGACATAAGAAAATTACTGATGGGCGCCTGTGACGTAAAACGTAACATATTTATGAATCAGTAATCCCTAAAAATAATCTAGAAAGCACAATCTCGATCTGTTAAAAATATAAGTAATTTAAATCTCACTTCTCGTGATCCAAAATGTCTTGAGTCCAGCCATATAACCGCTCGTGCCACATAACCAATCCGAACCTGATCTTTCCGCCAACTGGCGCGCCGATTCTTCCAGAAGCTTGTTCCCACCTCTCTCGTGCATTCAGAGTGCAAGGCTGCCAACCACAACGGTTAAATCCATAGAGCATTAAATTGCCTTGGCGGTACCTACCGCTACAAACATTTATTGAATAACCCACACCTCTGCCGTAGGTCACCCCAAGTGGATCGGTACGTTTGGTGACTTTAACAAAATGTACCTACCTGAAATGCACGATAACTAACAATTCACCATTTAATTGACTTCATTAAATATTGTATGAAAACAGTAAGTACACCAAATTACGTACCTACCTACCATTTTAGGACTTTTGTGGATTATAGACAATGATAAAAAATTTAAGCCAAGGGTTATAAACTTGTAGAAGGAAATACTGAACAAATTTTTATGGTTTTAAAAAGCATTTAAACAATATATGATTGCTAATTGTGTAACACTTATTTCATAATGGAATTCCATTTAAAAAAATTATACCATTTTTTTTACAAAAAAAAAATAATGAGCCGCAAAACCTCTGATTTAAGCAACCCTAAGTGGTTCGCTACTTTTGGTGACTAAGCAGGGGTATCCATATTCTTTTCCGGGTGAAGTTTGTTCAGGTCTTGGCGACGGATGCGACTGCTCACATACTGCGTGCTGGCTGGAACGGGAGATAGGTCGAGAGAGACTTTTTGACATATTCAGCCGGACAATCATGACCCATCTCCTTGCACCGCATTGGGGGATTCATACGGCGATCACGCCTGGATGCACTGAGCCTTAGATTCCTTCCCACCGCTCATACCATTTTCCTTTCCAGAACTTTCTTTCCTTCTTTTCCTTAAATATCGTAGAATTACCGTAGATTATCGTAAAATCCCGTTCGTAGAATTATCGTAGAATCCCCAAAGATGATATGACTGGCCCCGAGGGAAGTTATTTTTCTCAAAACCTTTTCTGTGGAATTAATGTAAAAAAAATGCAATATTGTATGGAGTCGATAGCACTCTATCCTGATATAGATGTGAAAATTGCACCAGTCTGAAGATGCCCGTTGAAGGTGAATCCGGTTCGGTCAAAAACTGGAAAAAGTTACAAAGGTTTTAATTAAAAAAAGTACATTACTTAAGACTCCTAAAGTTTTATAAACGGCTTAGTATATGAATTTATTTTCTTCCAAAAAGACCCGAAATACCATACAGGAGTATTCAATAATGTTACAGAGAGATATTATAAATAAACTCGTATACGTTAACCTAACATTTAAAAATAAATTAATGTTTATCAGATGTTGGGAGCGTTGTAAACTTTGACGGGAACTTTGAATGCACTTGAAGCTTGACGTAAAGGCGGAGAAGGCGTTTGAAGCTTTCGCACTCAAGGCTTTTGGTTAGCAGAACAGGCGCGCGTGTGGAAGCGTAAAAAACCTTTACAGCGCTGTTTAGCCTCAAACGTTCAAAGGGTTTTAAATTATGAACGAAATCAACCATTAATTTACTTCATATCGAAGTATTTTTTTTATTGGAACGAAACGAAGACGAAATTAATCACCATTTTATTTGTTGCAGCGATTTAAAAAAAAATGTTTTTTTTTTTAATTAGTTTCACATAGCTAAAAAATCCCTCAGGGGCTATGACATCTTTGGAGGGTTTTTGTAGGGAAAGGAAGCAGAGGAAGTGCTGGGAAGGAAAAAGATGTGAGGAGTGGGAAGGAATCTGGGGATCAACGTGTCCAGGAGTGACATGTAAATCCATCCCTCCCACTGCGGTTTAAGGCGATTGGTCGACAGAGTCCGGCTGGAGAGATCAAAAGGTTTCCCTCAATCAGTCTCTCCCGATTTGGCCTGCCACGCAGTTGGTATTGGCACCCGCCGCCAAGACCCGGGTAAACTTCACCCCATGAATCTGGGCACCCCTGCTAAGCCACCAAACTTAGCGAATCATTTGGGATGACCTGTGGCAGAGGTGTTGGTTATCCAATAAATTCCGTCAGGGTGCTTGTTATCTTTGGGGATGTTGTGTTGAGGGTTTCTGAAGGAGGGAGGGGGAGAGAGAAAACCGTTCCACAGCCGAACTGTTGAACTCAAATGACCCGTTCTCATGACATGTGACAAATGACAACCACGTAAAAATGTTCGGCGCGCATTTGCTGTGTTTTCCGACTGTTCACCGCTGTTCACCAGTGCCATAGTGATCAATGACGCTATTTCTTGGAGCATCTTCTATTGAAATACCGATAGAACAAAGAGAGCTTTTCCACCAGACGCCTGTGCTCTAAATCGATAGGGGAATCTATCAAACGGAATCTTTTCATCACCCAACTAAAGAACATAATTCACTAGATCGTGCCATGTCTTTTTTAGTTAATTACAGGTTAAACAGTTTTTGCTTTTAGAATATTTTGCACAAATATCGATAGGCGTGTAGTCAATTAATTGCCAGAAGCAATGAAACATGAAATGGCAGAACACAATATTAATAACGGTAATTGGTACATTGATTTTAAAAGTAGTACATATTAGTAAAAAATACTAGTTAAAAAAAACACGTGTGAGAGACTATATTGGAAAGTGAATATTTGTAAATATTTTGTTTGTTATTTTCATCTCAAGATGTAAAGCATCCAATTCCAAAAACATAACTAATATTTTTCCTATTTATATTGAAATTTTTCCTTCGTTCAGGGCTTCATAATCACTGTTTTTCGTCCAAAAGCATGTTTGTATACCGGGTGTAACAGCGCTTATTCCTAAGCACATTTGGAGCAAAAAAGTAGGCGTCATTTTGCTGTCCGATTGTATTTTCTTTCAATTAAAAACAATAAAAATATTTTTCCATCACACGTCGCGACTGAGTAGTCGGATATAGCCTACAGCGTGTCACGTGATAAGCACTCCGTCTCGTTCCAGCAGCACGTTAACACACGAAATCTCGTATCACGTGATTCCGTCGTGACTTGTAGGAGTATGATCAGTGGCCTCCGTAGTCGAGGGGTTAGGATCTTGACTTGCAATCAAAGGTCAATTAATTTATTACAAATAATATATAGTGTATTTGTGGCACGTTCCAGAGTGGAACATACTCTCAGTATCGCCCAGGTGTAAGACCACCATTCAGAATTGAAACGTTGTTTGAAATGGCTTTAGCCATGTTTGGTGTCCAGATCAGACTAGCCAGGTACTTCCCGACCTTCCTCTTCCCCATCTTCTTCCCCTCCCCGCTACCTTCAACCTCACAAAATACCCCAATTGGGTTGCCATGGTCTCACTGGCTCTAGACGGGAGCAGCTGGGATACTTGTGAGGCATTTAAAAAAAGTGGCGACGTGTCATTGAAAAATATATATTTTTTTGGTTTCCGTTGGAAAAAAAAATCATCAGACAGCAAAATGACATCTACTTTTTGTAATCTAAATATGCTATGGAATCGCTGGTTTATATCTTTCGGATATGTGCTGTTACATCCTGTATATTGAAATTCAGCCGCCTGATTGAAGGCAAGTCTGGAAAAAACATTTCCTTCTCCAAAGGTGTTTTTCATCGCTCCCAGCATACATTATGTATGAGAAAGTGGAAAGCAACTCAATTGTATAAATTTCCCAAGTCTCGGTTTGCAAAATACACGTAGAAATTACCTTAAGCGAAAAACAGTTGTTATTCTGCCATCATATTTCTGTGGACCTTCGGGTGAAATGTTTCCATAATGTGAAATCATCGCTGTCTTTTGAATTTTTTCAGTACCGGGAAAACAGGAAATCTACTGCCAGTCTTCAGCAAAGGAATAAACAATTTATTTCATGTTTTAGATTTATAAAGAAGAAAATCGTTCTCCATGTCTCAATAAAAACTTTTTTGAAGTGAAACTGAATGGTATTTACGTGGTGAGAGTGGATTGTTATGTGTTTGTGTAAAAATGACTGGCGAAGGATCTTGATTTTGTGTTAGTATCACTGTATTAGAATTTGAAATTAAAACACTTTTGTACTTTCTTCCACTAATTTATATTTCACCAGGACCGGTTTCATCCTATTACGGACATTTTCAGACTGGACTGACCAGTCTGAAAATGTCCGTAATAGGATGAAACCGGTCCTGGTGAAATATAAATTAGTGGAAGAAAGTACAAAAGTGTTTTAATTTCAAATTCTAATACAATGGAATTCCACCACGAATTATCAGTGCAAAAACTAGACTCATTACTATCACTGCTTAAAAATGATAAAAATACATGTTGCATAGAAAGGAGAGGACTCACCGCAAAATGATAAGAACTTGTAGGCTGGCAATGCACTTGTATGCTCCTTTCCCATCCAACAGGAACAAAACAGTAATAGTCGTGAGGTTCTATATTTTATAATACACGGCGGAGTTGTTTTAATGTTGTTGTTAAATGGCTATATGCGGCGGGAGTTTATTGCAGACTGAATAAGATTGTGGGTAAGATTGACGGGTAGGCAATTGGGAATAGGTAGGACAAAGGAACTTGCAACAATAATTAATACCAATCCCAAGCAGTGACAGTATATATGCGTGCTATGTAGGTATGTGTATGAGTAGGTATGTGTATGGGCGTAACCAGAAACTCTTTAGTCCCGTTAGTGATTTGAAATTCAATTTTTTTTTTATTTGACGGTCCTCGGTTCTAATATAATGCGGTCAATTCACGACTACGCGCGGTCCTCCAATAGCGCCGCTCCCAGAGAGTCATTCAGCGAGCGGAAGTTCGAAACCTACCAAATCCAAAAAAATAATCATTTTTATTTTTATAAAATTAATATCCAATCTTCAAACCACTTTAAAATAAACAGGCAAAAGAAAAGAAAGCGACATCGAGTGACTTTCTAGTTTCACTTCTACTATGGGTGAATTGCACACTCTGATTTTTTTATGTGCTTTAGTTAAAATTAAAATGAACTATATTTAGAAAGACGTAGTACTGTAGAAATGTTTACCCACGATAAGCAATTTAACCAATTTTACGATTTTATGCATCTAAATCAGTGGTTCCCAACCTTTTTTTAATCCGGGACCACTTGTACGTTTATTTTTTCGACAGGGACCACACAAGCAGTGGCGTAGCAAGGGGGGCGGCACCCCAGGTGTACGACCGAAATTCCTCAAGACCACAATTCTCTAGCCTCCCCCCCTCCAGGACGGACCAATCTGTCGAAATTTGTGGATGTCAACTTTAATGGGGGGGGGGGGGGGGGGTGACACCACGTTATCCGACCTATCCGTCCCGGGTGCCACCCATGCTAGCCTTAGCCACTGCCTATGGTCAGTGGGGTAGGCTAGCATGGGTGGCCTTCGGGACGGATAGCATAACGGGAGGGGCATAATGGGATAGGGTAGGACGGGTTCTAGCAGAATATTTACCACAACGGAGGGGAAAAACGAGGTAGGATGGGATGGGCGAAACGGAATACCATAATGGCCACTGACCACATGATACAGTAATGATAAACTGAATATTTTCCCGATTTTTTTTATTCAGACTTCTCGACCAGGGACCGCCCGCGCGCTGGCTCGTTTATTGACCGGCGGACCATCTTTTAGCCTCTTGCGGACCACTGGTTGGGAAACCCTGATCTACCTAGTGTGGTAGCCAAAAACAAAAATCTATAACTAATAAAATTTTTATGAAAAAACAAAAAATATGAAACATAACAAGACATAGTAAATAAAAGCTAACGGTTGCAACTAGTAATCGAACAGACCGGGACAACGCTTCAATCCACTTAAAATTTGGGAGTGGGTATTGGTACCGCCGCCCTGGGAACCGTTTATTGGACAACCAATACCACTACCATAACCAAGTGGTTAGCTATGTATGGTGATTTACTTGAGCTGACCTGACCAACCCAGGGTGAGATTTGTCTAGGTATCGGTGGCGAATCCGTTTGCCCATCTACTGCATGGCGGACCTGATCGGAGAGGCTGTTTGAGAGAGACCTTTTTAGCTCTTCAGCCGCATTCTTTCGACCCATCGCATTACACCGCAGTGGGAGAGATGGAATCACACATCCGTCACAAGACAAAATTGACCCCCAGAACTTCCCCTAAAAGACCCTCCACGTAGCATCCCCAAAGACGACATTGGCCCTGAGGCAATTTTTATTCCTCAGGGCCTTCTGGATGGATCTAAAGTTAAAAAAAACTGCCTAATCACCATCCGACAGAACCCCTAAACCGAATAAATGGCCAGAAAAACCATAATTTCCATGCTACAAAATTATATAATGCCCTTCCAATTGAAATTAAGAACACCATGGAGATACAAATGTTTAAAAAAAACATAAAATTATGGTTAAGTAAACAGGAAGATGAGCAAATCATTAAAATTATGAAGTAACCCCATTATAACCTGCAGACAACAAACATTAATACTTTTATTTTATTTATTGTTATTTTATGAAAATCAAGAAACTAGAAGATGAGGAAATAAAAATCTACACCCATTCAGCAACATATTCCGCCTCGGAACAGAAATACCTAGTGAGGAGGACTGTAAACAAACCACTTTATTGGTATTTTTACTTATTTTGTAATTTTACGTTATCCTTATTTATTTATTTATTTATTTGTACACGCCCAATTAGGGCTTTTACATATGATAAAATAAAAATACATTTGTTATAATCAAAGAATTAAGAGATAACAATTAAATAAGTATCAAGTATAGATTATTTAACTTAAAACAAAAGAGTAAATTATAGAATACACATTCATATACATTTAAAGAAGTGATTTTCTTGCATCTTAAAAGCAACAGAATAAAATAAAGGATACACATTCATATACGAGTACATTCGACACATATTGAAAATTTATAAACATTTCAAATTTATCTAGATAGACATACAGATTTAATGACAATGTTTTTATAGGTTGATAGACTTTCAGTACCGTTGGTATTCATGTAATATTTATTCCCTGTACTGTGCAGTCGGTTCATTACTGAGTTTATTTCTGAATTGGTACCTGAATTGTTACAATGGTAAGGTACAATCTGACGAACCGTTCTACTAGGCACATGAAAATTAATCAGCCTAAGGAGTTCAGGGGAGTCAAACATGTTATTAACAATTTTATACAGAAAAAATAGATCAGTACATATTCTTCTTTCTTTTAATGTAGCGAGGTCCATAATTTTCAACAGTGACATGTAGCTAATATTTTCAATAGGAATTCCTAATCTATAATTTATATTTCGTAAAAATTTATGTTGGATTCGCTCGATGGATTTTTCACGAATATTGTAAAATGGATTCCAAATGGTTGAGTTGAATTCTAAATGACTTCTGACAATGGATGAATATAATATTTTTAAAGTTTTTAAATTTTTGAAATCTTTTGAAGTTCTTAAAATGAAACCCAGCATTTGTATCGCTTTAGTGGTTATATTTATTATTAATGTGGGAGATAAATGATAATTTTGTGTCAAATATTATCCCCAGGTCTTTTATTTCGGGTACAGATGCTAAGGCTTGATTGTTCATCCTATATGTGAAAATCAATGGGTTATTCTTCCTATAAAATCTCATGACTTGACACTTTTTTACATTAAGGGTTAATTTATTTTGGATACACCAATCAGAAAAGCTAATGAGATTTGATTGTAAGAATAAGCAATCATTAATATTGTTTATAATTTGGTAAATTTTCATATCATCTGCGAACATCAATATAAAGACACGAGTAAATACATTTGTAACGTCATTTATAAATATGTTAAAAAGAATGGGTCCTAGATGTGAGCCCTGGGGCAAGCCACTTGTAGCTTTAAATGTGTAGGACAGTTGACCTTTGATGCAGACAGTAAGTTCTCGATTAGACAAATAATTCATAAACCAGGATAGTAAGTTACCAGTTATGCCATATTCCGCCAGTTTGTTAACAAGAATTTTAAGGCAAACCTTATCAAACGCTTTGCTGAAATCAGTATATATGGAATCGACTTGTTGTCTATTAGCAAGTGCCTTTGATATATAATTTTCGTACAGGGATAGGTTGGTTAAGGTTGATCTGCCCGAGACAAAACCATGTTGACAAGTTGTAATGATGGATTTCACGCTAGGGTTTATCTTTATAAGAATCAATTTTTCGAAAAGCTTGGGTATGGATGATTGGATACAAATTGGACGATAATTATCAATTGCAGATTTATCCCCGCTTTTAAATATTGGTGTTAAATAACTCTTTTTCCACAGTTTTGGGAAATTTCCCGTTGACAAGGACTTATTAAATAACATGAACAATGGAATGGATAAGCTGTCTGCACAGTTTTTTTATCAGAATGGGTGGAATTTGATCCGGTCCAGAACTTAATTTGGATTCAAGTGTTTTAATATAATTTGTAATGTCAGTGAGGTTAATTTTAATATTAGATAATTGCAAATTTATATCAGAATTAAATTCCGGAATTTGTTCATCTGAAATGCCGGGTTCAAACACATCTTTAAAGAAATCGGCAAACATGTCAACAATTTCTTTAATGTTGCTAGAACTCCTTTGTTTATGGTTCATAGTTCCAGGGATCCCGGCTTCATTTTTTTTCATAGAATTTACATGTTTCCAGAAGTGTTTAACATCATGATTTATTATATTTTCGACTTCCATTATATAATTTTTATAACAAATTTTAGACAAATTTTTGCAATCTTTCCTGATATTTTTAAATTTAATATAATTAGGTACAGATCTATTTTCTTTGTAGATTTTATGAGATTCTTTTTTACAATTTATCAAGCAAATTAATTCTTAAGTAAACCATACAGGATACTTTGATTCTATGTGTTGGATAAGAGGAATATTATTTGAAATTACATTATAGAGTTGCGAGTAAAAAAAGTCAGTATTTTGATCAATATCACCTTCATTAAGACTTGTCCAGTCAATGTTAGACAGCGCCTATATTGTCATTAAAAAAAATAAAATAATAATAATTGTTAATTCATAATTCTGCTGGCGGTTTTGCCCGCAGACGCTTTTTTTCGCGAACGATCGATTTGCTGAGACTTTGCATGCAGCCCTGCAAGCAGTAGCGATTTTTAGGTTCAGCTGGAGTGGGCTCTTAAACTAGGGTTCTTCGCGCGAAGCGTTTCCTGCTCTTTTATTCTGCTTTTCAAATCGACTATTCCCAAAGAACCCGGTCCAGTAATTGTACCCGGAACTCGGCGGACCGAGCCACTCGCGAGTCGGGTGCGGCGGCGCGGCAGTCGGCGCGGCGGTCCGAGCCACTTGCACTCGTCAAACCCGTGCGTCTCGGTCCGAGCCAGCGCGAGTCGGGAGTAGCCGTAAAATAAAAGCATGATGCCGTAAACGTCACCAAATTCACATAATTTTTCAATAATTGTTCTAAAATTGAAAAAAAAAACAGTAACGTAGTTGAAATTTGCAATATCCCTACCGTTTCTTTGATAAATTAATTTGTTTGTTTTGGTTTTTAATCCGATGTTTGAGGGGCTCAGCGGAAGAGGGGCCAAACCCACAAAAAATCGTAAACAGCGAAAACATCATATTTTTATATATTTTTGTCATATATATGAAGCCATTGTGGCCCAATTTTATTTGTAATTTTATTTAAATTTTATTTTTTTTTTCTTTATTCATTGCTTTGAATGGTTACATCATTTGTGGATTTTTCGACGACCATGTTAGGCTCATGCCCGTGTTAATACAGGGTGTCCAGGGGTAAAGTGCATTAACTTCGGGAGGTGATTCTACATGATAGTACAAGTAAAAAAGATAAAGGACTTTTTTCGAAATTCCAACTTTTAGGGGTAGTTTTGAGGTAAAAAGATAAAATTAGTCCGGCGTGTGCGGCCAAACTTATTATTTTCCGCTGTTACGATCCGGGCCAATCACAATCGAGTTGGGCGCCCGCCAAGGCTCTCAGCAAGTAAGATCGTACCTCACACTAAGGATTTTTAGTAGGTACGTCTTTTTGTATGGGAAAAGAAATGTAGGAATTTCGGAAAAAATTGTTAATCTTTTTTACTCCTACCGTCATGTAACATCACCTCTCGAAGTTAATGCACTTCACCCCCCGACACCCTGTATACATATACAATATACATTAGTATACGATAACACATATTATTTCAAAGATTCTTTTAAATCAAAATCAAAATCATTTATTGTACAAAATTTACATTAAGTACAAAAGGTATAACTTATAGGTACCTTTATCCTATTTCTTCCAGTTAACCTAACATGTTGTACAGATTTGAACACAAATTAAATATAAATATAAAAGTGGTGTAATACAAAGTGAATTTGTTTTAATTTATTATATAGACATAAATATAAAAACAGTTGTACCTATGTGAGGTATTCACTTAATGTGTAATGAGACCTGTTCAGAAGGAATGTTTTTAGTGATGACTTACGTCTGAGTGTATCTTGTATTTGTTTAATATCATGTGGAAGGTTGTTGTATACTTTAATGGCCATGTAAAAGGGTCATTTTTGGAAAATTGTTTTGTTTGCTTTTGGTATTAATAAATTTTCTGTAAACCTTGTAGCGTGTTTATGTGTAGAGTTTTTTTGTGGAAACTTTTCTGGAGATGATCGCACTAACATGCATAACTCCATTATATATATGTCGGTGACTGTAAGAATTTTCAAATTTTTAAATATAGATCTACATGAATCCCGATTAGCAGAGTGTGTCATTTTTCTTATACATCTTTTTTGGATGTTAAAAACATCTTTGGCGTTTACTGAGTTTCCCCAAAAGATAATTCCGTATTTTATTATTGAATATACATAACCATAGTATGCGGCCATTACCGATTCAATGTTTAATATGTTTCTCAGTGTAATCAGTTTAATCCCAGTTTAATCAGTCAAAACTAAAATTGAGCCACTGTGACTTCATAGATATGACAAAAATATATGTACAGGGTGTTAAGGGACGTACTTGACTTACTGTAACCAGTGATTCCTGACATTATTTGGAGTAAAAAATGTAAATGATATTTTGGTCTCCGGTGACTTTTTTTGATGACTTTTTTTTTTTCAAAATTTTTTTATTCAAAATCAAACAAAAAAAAATTTCTTCCGCATGTCGTCACTGGTCACTCAGCCGGATATCCGACGAACCCCTTACCCCGCCTCCAGCTGTTCAACAACTACCATTTTTTTATGTTTTGTAGAAAAAAAAAAAAAACATCAAAAATGTCACCGGAGACCAAAATTTCATTTACATTTTTTACTCCAAATAATGTCAGGAATCACTGGTTGTAAGTCAAGTACGTCCCTTAACACCCTGTATAACAATAATATGATGTTTTGCTGATGTGGGTTGGGCTACTCTTCCGCTGAGCGCCTCATTTTTGACAGGTATATTATTTATTTTTGGTATCATTACGCCTATAGTTTTAAACCAAGTATAATAAAAATACAAAAGTATTTAGCTATTTGTGACACAAAGAGGTTTTTTTCTGTAATCATATTCTAGCATTGGCTGATACAATTTTCTGTTTAAAAACAAAACATAAATATTATTGTATGATCAACTTTTTAAAAACAAGTTCTAAATTATCGGAGTTTCGATGACAGTCTATTCCGCTGTATTTTTATTTATTATCTGCTTGACAGCTTTATCAAAAGTTGTGTTTTGACAGGCTCAACACGTTTTTATTATCCCTTGTCTTATTCTTGAGAGCCTCAACATTGCGCCCAAGGAGAGAAGTATTTATGGTGCCCCTTTATCTAGACCCCTGATGATGACAAGTGACTTTTTTTCGAAACGACGGAAAATCGGATTACTTTAATATTTTCTAAAAATTCTCTTTGTGTTTTCTTGATGGTGATGTTCACTAAATTAACTTAATTTATTTTACTAATTACACGATTCCTCCAATTCCAACAACTTTCATGAACATTTTTTCCACTCTAACCTCTTTAAAAGTCAAATTCTTGACTCCTAGTTTTGAGCCTGTCAAGAGCTTGCGAAAAAATAAAATCTCTGAATTTTTTGGTTCATTTATTAACGAAGAAACTTGAAAGCATGTTTGAAAAGCGTAGAGATTTTTTTTAGTCTTTAGACAACGACATTTCTTATAAGTGACCTAGTTGGTTAATATAAGAAATTAATGTAAGAAAATTCTTTAGGCTTTGGACTCTCATTTTAATTTCACTTCCCACCCATGTAATTATTTTGTATAAATAAAATCGCTGTTATTAAGTTTTAATGATTTAATTTACCTTAACCTGTTATTATACCTAAATAATATATACCAAAAGATGGATTGCCATTGAACGTTTTTCCTGCTTTACCATGATAAAAATACACCAATTCGCCTTCCCTTTTTTGGAAAACATCCAAGACCAATATTGAAGGGTAAAAGTCAAATGGAAACAAATAAGGAAAAGTTTTTTTTTTCCCTTTGTCGGAATGACCCGTTTGTTCTGCTATGTTTCAACTTACAGGTACCTACTGGTAAAAACCAATTCACTGAATTATCATCTGGTGAATGGGAAACAAATGATTTGATTTAACATTTTAAATAGTTCGTACATGGTGGGATATTGTTTAATTTATGCGGCGGGTTTGCGCCCCTAGAACAATTTATTGGGTAACAAACACCCCTACCATAGGTCACCCTAAGTGGTTCGATACATTTGGAGACTTAGCAGGGGTGCCCGCATTCATTGGGAACGGTTTGGCTGTGTTTTGGAGGCGGATGCGTTAGTTCATCTACTGCGTTTTGGGCCAGATTGGGAGGGGCTGGTTGAGGGAGACCTTTTGACCTCTCTGGACGGACTCTCTTGATCCATCGCCTTGCACCGCAGTGGGAGGGATGGATTCATACATCCAAGACTCCTGGAGACAGTTCCACATTCCTATGCACTCCTCATACCTTTTTCCTTCCCAGAATTTTCTCTCCTTCCTTCAAAAAAAAAAACCCTCCACACAATATCCCCAAGATACTGATGATGGCCCCGAGGAAAAATGTTTTACTCAGAGTCTCTGCGCGGAGCTAATGTAAGGCGGCCAACCGTCCCGCATTCTGCGGGACCGTCCCGCATTGACGGCTGTTGTCCCGCATTGAAATATTTAATGAAATAGTCCCGCAATTCGTCTAAAGCGTCCCGCATGTCCCGCATTCCTATATTTTTGTAATATTGTCTACGGTCGACAAATAAACTTTCTCTATGCTTACTCTATTTTAACCATTTCCGTTCATCTGTGGTTAAGTTGATGACAATATTTGTCCCTAGACTTTTTGAATTGGTTTATTGGGATTAGTCATAGACATCCAAATGGATAGACAAGCAGTTACAGATGAGGGGTAAAACCAAACTATGGAGAGCAAGAGGGGAAAGATGACTGTCATTCGTTGAACAATCAATCTGACAGTATATAGGCATCTCGCATTACAATATCACCATTTAGTTCTTAAAAGCAAAATCTGCTTTGAATGAATAGACCTTTTTACATGGGAGCGCGAATTGCTTGCCACGTTCAAAACTTATTTGCTAAGGCCAAATGCTCGCCCCAAAAAGACTCGCGCCAATACACATATCAATATTTTCTTGCCGTGTTTAGTTAAAACACTTTTACAAATGTTTCATAATTTACTTACCCCTGTAACCAGCGACGAGCACATTGGAGTACCGCCCACATTCGCTATGTGCATATTGATATGTAGATATATTGTATAGCACAAGCTGCCGTTATTTCGTTAAATGTATGGATGTCAGCTTCTCGCTGTTCACGGCAAGAATGATGACGTCACACATTTTAGATTCAAGCGAGGCTATATCCCCTCCCCATGGAGCGAGCCGGTTCCAAGGAGGAGCTACAGCCGGCGCCATGTGGAGGGGGAAATAATACGTTTTTATCACTTAGGGCAGGTCCAGATATATTCATATGTCCGTGGGATTAGTATATTTATGGGATTATTTAGGTAAGTCAAAGAGCGCCAGTGTAGTATTGAATAAGTGCAACCCGTGATACGTAATTGATAATCCGTACTTGGCATTTAAATCAAATCAAACAATTTGTTGACCGCGAAACGCCGACCGCGTAAAACCGAAGTTGTAATTCACTGATTTTCAAAAAGAATTTCTTTTCTTACAAAACTTACTTTCTTTCTTTCATGTTCTGAGTATAGTTTTAATGCGCCGCATACAGATATTCTTAATTATAAATAACCAGTTTTGTGTTCAGAATATTAAATTCCAGTTGGATTCATCTGATGAAATATTTCGACGGAACTCTTATTCGAAGTGCAGTTATAAAATTCTATTTGCAGTTGTATGTGCTGCCAGAATCAATGAACAATGAGTAACCATTTTCATGTTCTGAGTGTAGTTTTAATGCGCCGCATGCAGATTTAATTTAAACCAGTTTTGGGTTCACAATGTAAAATTGTAACTTGATTCATCTGATGACCTATTTATTTTTTATACGTTGTATATTGTTATTTAAACATAAAAGGTGTTTAGGGACGTACTTGACTTACTTTAACCAGTGATTCCTGACATTATTTGGAGTTAAAAATGTAAATGAAATTTTGGTCTCCGGTGACTTTTTTGATGATTTTTTTTTTCATTTTTTTTTCTTAAAATTCAAACCAAAAAAATTCTTCCACATGGCGTCACTGGTCACTCAGCCGAGTAACCGACCAACCCCTCACCCCGCCTCCAACTATCCAAAATCTATAATTTTTTTATGTTTTTGTAGAAAAAATAAAACATCAAAAATGTCACCGGAGACCAAAATTTCATTTACATTTTTTACTCCAAATAATGTCAGGAATCACTGGTTAAAGTAAGTCAAGCACGTCCCTTAACACCCGTATATTAAAATTTTAAAAAAAGAACTTTCATACTGAAAATGTTTAATTACTTTACA
Organism: Limnephilus marmoratus; assembly: GCA_917880885.1. Classification (NCBI taxonomy): domain Eukaryota; kingdom Metazoa; phylum Arthropoda; class Insecta; order Trichoptera; family Limnephilidae; genus Limnephilus; species Limnephilus marmoratus. Next base: position 32,266,460 of record OU862931.1, read on the forward strand.
TATGTTTGTAATTTTTTTTATATTTAGATTATTATATGTAGGTTATCTTTTGTATTTTTATTTATGTTATTTTTTTTTACTTTGTATTATTATTATTTAAGTTTTTCTTTTGTACTTTGTATTTTTATTTATTATTTTTGTATGTTTTTGCTTTAATCTTTATGATATATGTCATTATAGATATACTGCTACCCGGTTCAGAACAGATATTGTCTAGTGAGTCGGGTAGCGCACATATATGTAAATAACTATTGATGTTAATAAACGCCCGGGTAACCGACACTTAAAAAAAAAAAATTCAAAGGATAACATTCTCTTATTCGAAGTACAGGTATAAAATTATAGTTGCGGACTATGCAGTAGTGTAGCGAGGGGGGGAGGACCGCCCCGGGTGTCACCCGACGGGGTGGTGACCCTATACCCGACGGGAGGTGACACCCGACCGTGGAAAAAAATTAATAAGGATATTGTCACAAAAATATTGAATACGGTGTTATTTTCGTACCTAGTTACGCCACTAGGGCTATGTAAGTACTGCCAGAATCAAACAAAAACTATTTTCATGTTCTGAGTGTAGTTTTAATTCGCCGAATACCTACAGATTTAATTTGAAACAGTTTTGTTTTCAGAATGTAAAGTTTGTGTTGTGGATTCATCTGGTGACACATTTATCTTATTTGAAGTGCAGTCATAAAATTCTAGTTACAGACCACGTATGCGTGCCGGAATTAAAGAGAAACCATTTTCATGTTGTGATTGTAGTTTATATGAGCAAAATTCTGGATTTTCGTGAGAGAAAATTTATAACGTACTCCCCCCCCCCCCCCGTCGACACCCTACGCCACTATGTCCCGCATTGATATTTTACAAAGTTGGCCGCCTTAAGCTAATGTAGAAAAAACATCCTTAATATCGATTAAGAGTCCACAAAAATAAAAGTAAAAGAAGTAGGTAGCAATTGGCCTAATGCTAAAAAATGCTTTTCCTTTATGGCGCTGACTGAAGATAAAACTTCTTGAATGATCTTTTTTCTAATTTTGTCTTCTTAACCAAATTTAAAAAAGAAGACTCCAATTAAACTAATTACCTTTATTTCCAAGCACCTCGGCATGTATTTACAGTGTACAGAAGAAAAGTGTCTAAAGTGCTTGGAGACTTTTTATGTAACTTTAAATAAAACCGAAAGTTTCCACCTTTGGTTACAAGGTACTACAGCCTAAAAAACTTTTCTAACACAGCCAAACCAATCCACGCATCAATGGATCAAAAAAACAAGGATACGTTTAAAAAAACATTAGAACGGGGATCATACGCACATGATCCCCGTTCTAACATCGTTCTAACCGCGTTGCCACTCCGTCAGTTTCTGATTTGTGTTTATTTTTCGTGTTTATATCCAGGTATTTTAATAATATGACTCTATGCTTCTCCTGACGCGTCAGTCCGATACAAAAACACAGGCGAAATGATATAACGGGCACCGATAGAACGGGCACCGCACACCTATTGAACGGGGATGGTACGGACACTAACCGCGGTGTATACGGTCACTATACCCGTTACGTACAGGTATAATACGGTGTTAGCACGTTCTAGTGGGCATAGTAGGGCGTAGCGTGTTTATTTCGTGGCTGATACGTTCATAGTACGGTCATGGTATGGAACGGTGTAGTGGGCATAGAGGTGTGAGCGAGCAGTATTTGAGCCTGCACGGTTAGGTCTCGTTTCAGTTTTATTCCGAGATTAATGAAATTTTGCACACTTTCACCTTCAAAATAAGATAAATATCACTGATTTCGTGAGTCTCCCATCCTCTCTGAAAGCAGAAAAAGCCAGGTCAAACGGCTAGGTGCTTCAGCTAGTATAATAATTTATGAAACTTATCAAAATCAAAATCGGTATTTGTTGATTCATCTGATTAAAACTATAACACGTAGACATTTTCAAGTTTGTAATTTTGCTGGTCATAGTACAACCTAACGCGTACTTTTTGAACGCCCTGAGCAGTTCACACTTCACACCGGCACCACCAAATCAACACTCTTTTATGAATAATGTATCCACGGGCGCCGGGGAACACTTTCCCAAACAACTTTTGTTCAACAGGTCCCTTCAATCAAGTGTTACGCGTTTCAATACATAAATTATTGGGTCGTTAAAGTTGCCCCGAAGTTCGCGTGTGCTCGGAGTAACCCCTGTTTACATTTACATATTATTTGTGTAATAATACACAAACCATAAGTTTGTGATGGAAAACTACGTAGTTGGTATTTTGAACAATAATTGCTTGGTGATTTTGGCATGATTTGTTCTGACAGTTTTTATTTGCATGAAACTAACTTTGGTATCCGGCTTTGCTAGATTTTTTTTGAAATCGCGCTCTTCAGTGCTTAAGGTATGTTTTCCTAGCGACAGATATTTTGCGCAGTGGACGACGTGATACGCTGAGCGTTTCGCGTTGCCAACTCATTCCAAGAAACTAAATGGACGTGATTTCCACAACGCGTCACGTTGGTGTGGAACGTATTGCGCCGACGCGATAGACCCAACTGCTTCCGGAGGAGTCTATTTTGTTTTATGCAGAGTTTTAAGTCCTATTTTTTTTGTGTCCTGTGGGTTTCAAAATGTCACAAAGTACTGCCATGCCTACAGCGAGGTTTTCTGCCGACGAAGACGAACGTTTAATTGAGTTTTTTTTATAGAAACATGCGATACTCTATGATTGGGAAGATCTGGAGTTTAAAAATACCATGAAGAGAGACCTGATCTTCCTGATGATCATCCATAATTTCTTTAAGTAACATTGCGGCAATCTTCCTCTCCCTGTGGATATTCTCCATTTTGTGAAACTGACGTACTGTTGGTATGCCAACTAAATACACTAGGAAATTACTTTCACGCCGCGTTATATATTTAACGTTCCTGCCGACGTAAAAAGCGAATTCGGCTCCTCCTGTCGCTAGGAAAACAAATCTTTACTAGGATCAGAGGAGGTTCAGTCGGCGGTGCCCTGAGATTAAAAAAAAAACGAGAAAAAAATATTTCTTTAGATCTAAAGCAAGTTCATATCACTGCACCAGAAACTCTCCCCACTGCCCTCTCCCGCTTCCCCCGTCCCGCGAACTCCCCTACCGAGTTCCCCCCCCTCCTCCTGCAATCCATACATTACATAAATAAATCATTTATCCTCTTTAAAATAAGTTACTTGCATGTATTTTTTCATTGTTACAATATTGTAATATTTAAATATCGTAGCATATAATATGTCTTTCTCAACTAATTCTTTCTGTTTTACAAACACACTAGAGCTGTATTTTTCATGTTGTTGCTATACACTATGTTATATTATGTAAAAGCCGAAAGGCGTTAATATTATAAATAAATAAATAAATTACATTTTCACTTATTCACATTTATATTTACATTCACTTATTACATTTTTTATACAAATTTCATAATGCCAGGGCTCACTATTATAATATAGAAACCGTCGCGGGCATGCACACATCAAATCCCTAAAATTTCATCGCAATCGGATGAATGGTTAGCAACGCCTAATTTTATGACGCCAGAACTCAATATTATAAGAATATTAAGAAATTTAAAGATCGGACCTAAATATATTTTTTTATTATAAAAAAAGTGCTTGAAATAATCGAAGTGTTTTTCGAAGAAGTGATTTCTTATATGGCAGAGATTGGTGTGGGAACTACATTTTTCACCAAAAAAAAAATCTTACGATCTAAAATTTTCGCGTTGAAAAATTTTTTTGTTTTTAATTTGAAGTAAAATACCTAACGACGATATTCGTATACTTTTTCTTTGAACTATGATAACGTTTTTCTAATTGCCGATTAATTAACGACCCATATTTAAAAAATAAAATCAAGCGGCTTCCATACAATCCCACAAACTTTCGATTTGGCGAGAATAATAAATGAATTATAAATCTTTAAATAAATTAAGACAATATAACTGAAACTCAATCGAAAATCTGGAAACAGAAAAATCAGAAAAACACATTGACACCTCTGGGATACGAACCCAGAGGTGTCAATATGTTTTGCTGATTTTTCTGTTTCCAGATTTTCGATTGAGTTTCGCTTATATTGTCTTCATTTATTTAAATATTACAATTTGAGGTTTTACTCATAAAGTTAAAATAAAAAATAAAAAAGAATTATAAATCTTTCATTTACAGCATCATTCACGAAAATGCTAGATATAATTATTCTTAACACATATTTAAACTAAGAAAATTTTCACAAAATATCAATGTTATTCGTTCAGATGAGAAATTCATACGTATATGGTCACGTAGGCCGCTAACCTTTGCCATTACATCACACACTTATCTAAAACCATCCCAAAGCCCCGGCATAACAAGATTGAACATACACTTAATTAAGCATTATTCCATTAATGTCTTAAATTAAATAAATCAATGCCTCTCACCCCAAGGAGCAGGGTTGCCAATGCTTATGTTCTAAAATACCCGCAAAAAATGGTCAAAATCCCCAAATTGGGGAGAGCAAATTATCAAATTCCCGCAAATTCCCCCCAAGTTTCTTCATAATTCGGCCTTCAAAATAAAACAAAATTGTATTGAAAATAGCATTTCTGATTTATTTTTATATTATTTTGTTTGGAACATGAACCGGATTAAAACATATTATAACATGCATAATATAAGATAAAAACATAGGTTACAGCCCAATATTGAAGCAAAAATAAGGATACATAAAAAATAATAAAATATAATCATACAAGTGGTGTGCCAGGTATGGCTAGGAGAAAAAAATAACTAAAAAAGACAAGTATTTAAAATTAGACAAAAAAGAGTTAGTTGAAGAAAAGGAGATAAAATAATAATATATTATAATGTTACAACATAATTTTAACCAATATTTAAAATTTATATTGAGATATTGAAAAAACGATAAAAATAGTGACATTGATAAATAGTGACATTGATAAATAGTTATATTGAGACCAATAATTTTAAACAGTGAAATTAAGTTAATGAGTAAGCAGTTTACATAATTACATGTTTTAAAAGACTTATTAATGGAATAAGCATACATACAGGTGATGTTAAATAATTACCTACATTCGTCAATTAATTCATCATGCCATATTTTCTTCTATTTTAACCATTTATCCATTTTCACAAGTTCAGTTCTTACGTATTATAAAACTAACTTTCTAACAAGTTTATCAAAACAACAACAAGACATATCTAAGAAAATTATCCTTCTATCGTAAAAGATCTATGACTAGCAAATTCATGTGTCTTAAAGTTAGGGTCCCGAACTTCAGGAATCCCCCGACATTATTGTTTAAAAAATAAAAATAAATGTCACAATGCTGCCATAAAATAAACAACGAAATCTTTCACAGAATAACGGAAACACGAGCAATAAACTTATAACTTTATTTTATACTTAAAGTAATATTTGTCAAAATGGTTGGATAATCAAAAAATGCCCAGAATCCCCGCATTTTCCCCGCAAAATACCCAATTCTTGAAAAATCCTAAAAATTCCCCGCAATTTGGGGAATTACCCACAAATCGGCAACGCTGCCAAGGAGGGCATACGCGGAGGGAAGGGGCAAGGGTCCAACCCTTATCCCCTGGTTCCTAAATCACCTCAACCCAGGCCGGGACACCGAATCAAGTCAATCAAGATGGCCTACTATTTACGGTCTAAAGGCCAACAGGCATAAAAATAAATTCAGTTCCGTAGATAATTTTATTTATTCCATACTAGCGAGTTCCCGGCATGCATTGCTATGCCACTTAATAAAGAAATTGTTTTTTCCTGCGTGTCCTTTCTCATTCGTCCCGTTCCTCTCCCGCATCCCCTTACCCTCACGCCTTCTCCGCCTTCCCTCTCCCCACTCCCCTCTCTCGATTCCAGGCCCCGCGAACCCACCTCTACAGTTCCCCTCCCCCTTCACGAGTTCAGTATATATATGCATTCAGTCCCCCTATTGCAATTCTTTTATACAAATTTCACTATACCAGAGCTCACAGCTTCTTTTATACAAACCTTGTCCCGACAATAAAGAACACAAAAAAAAGAATTATCCAATTTGAAGCCATGTGCGTACATACATTTCGACGATTCATTTTTATTTACATAGATAGATAGATTAAGATTTAAATCAGGATTTTAAAACATTTTATTTCGCTTATTTAATTTACGTAAATCTGAATCTTACTTTTCGTGTTGATTTTAATCAATTTCCTTACTTTTTCTTTCAATGTTTTTTTTCTCGTTTCTTTGTATTCGTGGTACAAATATTATGTTAATTCATTTTGTTGGTATCTTATTTTTTATATTCTATTTTTTGCTATAGTGCCAATAAGGATAAATTGGATTTGTATAGCTAAGAAAAAAGTTATTGTTTTTAATTATTATTACGTAAATTACATCACACCAATGTAATTGTTGTTTTATGTAAAAGCCGTTAATAAATAATTAAATATCCTTACTTTTGAAATAAATATCCTTCTATACTATTCTCATATGTGTTTATGAATTTATTGTATAATTTATACGAATGTCTGTGTTATTGAAACAGCATTGGAACTATTCTGCTCGAAATATTGTCATCATCTTTGTTTCTTTCCTCCCTCACAGTACACGGGGAGCGGAAGAAAAAGAAGATGACTAAATACTACCCACCGATGCCAGTTCTAAAATATTATTCGTGCATACAAACGTGTAAACGGTGAAAGTACCCACATTAGTTAGTTGAAGTATTGTCGTTGTAATGATCACATCAGGTATTTTTTTTTTTTTTACAAGAGCTCCACACAGGAGACCCTGAGGAAAATATTTTCCCTCAGGGCATATGTAATCTTTGGGGATGCTGTGTGGAGGGTTTTTTTAAGGAAAGGAAGGAGAGGAGAGTTCTGGGAAGGAAAAGGGTTTAAGGGGTGGGTAGGAATCTGGGGTTCAGTGTGTCTTGGTCATCCGCCTCCAAGACCTAGACAAGCCTCACCCCATGAACCCGGGCACCCCTACTAAATCACCAAACGTAGCGACCCACTTGGGGTGACCTATGGCAGAGGTGTTGGTTATCCAATAAAGGTTCCCGGGGCGGCGGTACCCATTCCCGCCTCCCAAATTGAAGGTATTGAAGCACTTGCTAAATCGCTTTAAAACTTAGCTCTCACATACGTTATTAATATGATATTATTAATGTCAATCACCCGTGTGAACTGTGTCTTAAGTGACTAGTGGATGAAGCAACAAAATCATCAATCATTTGAATGTAAGGTTTTATCCCGTCTTCCTTGTTTCCTAGTGATAAAAACGCCATCGAATGCGCTAATACTCGTTTATATTATGTTTCTGGATTATATAAAATTTACTTGTGTAAAAACCTACGGGCATTAAATAAATGCATAATAAATAAATAACGGCGTCCGCGGACGAGAGACTAGTTGCAGAGGCAATTTGCAAATTCATAGATATTAATCTAAAAAAGGGCTCCCAACTAAAAAGTCTCTCGTGTGTCTCCATATACCGAAATTCATTTTTATGCCCGCAACTTGCAGTGCAACCAACTCCGCTACTAAGTCTCTCGAGTTTGAAAGTGAATGAGGCAAGAAGTATGTGCTAAGACCGAATTATGTTTGTCTATCTCTCTACTGGCTCTCCCCCTGCTAGCGGAAATGGCGTGATGGTTTGTTAGCAGTTAATCAACTCACATAAATAGCAGCCATCCTGGAACTGGCCTTGCTTAAGATGGTTTTGTCAGAACCCCATAATATAAATAAATAATTTAGATTCAGGAGCTGACCTCAAATCCGAACACTGACCCGGTTCGGTGAGATTAATCCATCAGTCAAGTTTCTCATATTTTATGTGACCGCTGCTCGTGACGTAATCTCATGTGAAGTCTTAAACACTTTTCCGGGAACTTGTCGACAAGGCTTTCTTGACTGGGGAAAGAAAGTTTTTCCCTATCGAGAAAAAGTTTGGGGTTTCTCAAATATCCAAATATTTTTATTTTGGTTTATTAACTTGAAGTTAAATAACCTTCGAATCAATAAAAATGGTTTAAAATTATTATAATAATGCTAGGATTTGTTCATAAATACATACTATATTATAAATATACAACCATCCACGATTGAACTACGAATTATAATTTTATTTACGTAAACGTCACAAAAGAAAATATAAAAGGCCAACGTCATCTTTAAGGATGGTGTGTAGAGGGTCTTTCTAAGTAAAGGAAGGAAAGGAAGTGCTGGGGAGAAAAAGGCACGTAGGGTGGGTAGTAATGTGGGGTTCAGAAATATGAATCCATCCCTTCCACTGCGTTTCAAAGGAGGTGAGTTGAGAGACCCCGGCTGGAGAGGCCAATGGGTCGATCTCAATCCGCCTCTCCTGATTCGACCCGCCCCACAGTAGGTGGGCTGACGAACCCGCTCCCAAGACCCGGACAAAATTGTATGGGCACCCAGGTACCCCTGCTAAGTAATAAAACTTATCTAACCACTTGGAAAGATCTATGGCAGAGGTGTTGGTTATTTATTGAATAGTTCCCAGGGCGGCGGTATTCATACTGGCCTCCCGAATTTGAAATTAATGCAAGCAGAAAACGACAAACATGCGCTTAATTTTTTAATAGTCGATGCATGCGTGAAAGTGAATGAATCAAAGAGGTTTAGAAAGGACCTTACTACATTTTTCATTTTCTCTGCAAATTCCTGCAGAAAATGGCATACTATTGGCATTTCAACACCCATTTTCTTATTTTAAAATATTATATCCTTACATATGAAATTGGCGTTTTGTATGGGAGGAACATAAAGTCGATTATTTTTTAATATAATATATTTATTTAATCAAATATTTATTTATTTAACCATTGCTATCTATACACTTTTGCCATCTCGTAGGTAGTTCATCGATCCCTTTACTAAAAAAATCATTCGGACGGAATCAATAAAATCTTTGAAGGCGGTTTGGACTGCCCCATCGGAGTTGAATTTTTTCCCTTGCAAGAAGTTATCGAAATTTCGAAAAAAAAATGGTAATCTGTTGGGGCAAGGTCCGGAGAGTACGGTGGATGTCTTAGTCATTCCAATTGAAGGTCCTCTAATTTGGTAGCCGTCTGTTGTGCAGTATGTGATCTAGCGTTCTAACGCGCGTTTGTTGATTTGCTTCACTCAATTCGTGAGGTACCCACCTTTCAAGCTATTTCACCTTCCCAATTTGCTTCAAGTGGATTAAAAGAGTTTTATCACTAACACCGTAGCCTGCAGCTAGCTCGGACGTGGTTTGCGATGGATCCGCTCCGCAATAGCCTTCAATTCTTCATTATCTCTCATTATATCTCAAAGAAGGGTTTAAAAATGTTAGGTTTTGTACTAAGAGTGGCTAAAGATTTTACCGACATTAAAACATTAAAACTTCTATACACATCACTAGTGAGGAGTCAGGTTGAATATAACTCAACTGTATGGTCTCCTCACTATGACGTGCATTCTCAAACAATAGAAAGAATACAAAAAAAATTCCTAAGCTTTTTAAATTATAAACTAAACATACCAAAAGAACAATTGAACTACACTTATCTATTGCGATTATCTAATCTATTAAACTTGAGTGATAGAAGAAATATGTTCGATCTAGTTTTTTTATTTAAAATCTTACGTAATACAATTGACAGCCCTGAATTCTTAGCGCTCATAAATTTTAATGTGCCGGCGAGAAACACAAGGTCAGTACTACCATTTTACTGTGGTAATACTACGACCAGGGCACAATTCAATATACCACTACACAGAATCCAACACTTGGGCAATATGTATTCGCACATAGATGTATGGAATATGTCACTGACACAATTTAAAAATGAAATAATGAAATCATTTATCCGTGATACAAGTACTCACTAAGGAATTCTTTGGTAAATTTAATAAACTACTCGTTCATCGACAAATTTGCTAAACTATCTCTACCTATCCTATTAATGTAATTAAATGTAATGCCTTAGTAAAATCACTGTAATATGTATTATAAACCATCATAACCTGTAGTATTATTTAGTTATATTTAAAAAAAAAAAAATTTAATTTTCACTATAATATTAAAATCCAAATTGGAGTTCTGAACCCCTGCAACTTGCGGAGGTACTGGAGGTACCATCGATGTAGCGGTTTGCCACTTTGCGAAACTAATATTTACGTTTTATTAGACATGGTTAATGTTGCAATTTTGTAAACCTCTGATCACCTTACTTTAAAATTTTTGTTATTTGTATTTTTATATCATGTATGTATTTTTTATCGTAACTTATCGTTATTATATCTTACTGTAATTTATGTTTTTGTTGCTTATATTTCTATTTAACTAATGTACTTTTTTATTTCTATTGTAATTTTACTTATATTATTTCCTTGTCATGTTAAAGATGTACTGCCTTTATTTTTTTATGTAAAAGCCCTCTGGGCGTATAATAAAACAAATAAATAAATAAATAAATAAATTATCAACTTTGGTCTCCGGCCGTCCACGGGGCTTGTTCTGCAGGTCGTAATTTCCAGATCGAAAACGTTGGAACCAAAAACGCACTGTGTTTTCTTTTGCGGCACCGTCGCCATACACATTATTAATCCTTCGAGGCGTTTCTACAGCACTGGTGCCACGGTGGAACTCGTACTCGTAAATAACGCTATATTTTAAGTTTTCCGTTTTGTAAACTAAGTGACGCAAAGAAAAAAAAACAATTAAGGAAAAAAAAAAGAATTATAATTTTCGAAACACAAATACATGAGTAAATAGCTGTATAAATTTTAATTTGGAATTCCTAACCAAAGAGAAGATATTTGAGATCAAAGTTGCCAGTACGGCAAAACGCCAATTTCTCACCATATTTTTTTTGGAGATAATCTTTAAAATTATAATAATTTTTTGAATGTAATATTTCAATTCTGAATAGTGGTCTTACAACAGGCGATACTGAGAGTATCTTTCAATCCGGAACGAGCCGCAAACCTACTATATATTATTTTAAATGAATTAATTGTGAAATATCACAAATAATTAAATACAATTGTGTGCGCACGCCAGGACTCAATCCCGTGACCTTCTGATTGCGAGTCAAGAGCCTTACCCTCGACCACAGAGGCCGCTACAAATAAAATTAAATAAGTAAACTAAAAATGCATAATAATGCATTTTTATTATTAAACTTTAAAAAAAGATAATTTTCTACTTAATACACTAAAGTACTGACGGCCTGACGGTGCAAATTATCAAAATAAATGATAAGAATAGTCAAAAGAGTTGAAGATAACTGCGTAGACTTCGCAAAGCGTAGACGTAAAAGATATGCAAAATTCATGACACGCTCACCGTTGAGTTTTTGCTGATTCAGCACACAGATATTCCGTTTTATAGCAGTTATGCTAATAAATTTGAAGGTGGTTGATAGCCCAACCCGTATTCTGAGAAAGTTTTGGATAGTGAAAAGAGTGTATCGTAAATCTTGAGGATTATATTATCTTCTTTAAAAAGCATCCTTTAAGTTCTTTTATAATATGCAGACTTGGTGTCGTTGATGTTAGGCTATTAATAATAATAAATTTGGACAACTTATACAGCGCTGTTTTTGCGAAAAATCGCCTCAAGAGCGCTGTGTTTTATTATTAAGGATTATATACGGTACGGATAAGGACACAATGTTAAAGTGTTTTTCAATTTTTTTTTAATTTATAATCTTTTTTTAAACGAAACTCACAGTTCACACCGAAAAGTGTGCCTCACTGTTAAGTGTGGCAGTCACCTCTATTCTGGAACCCTGTTCTGTATATGAGGTATTTCCCAATGAGACTAAAGACTCATTTGCAGAAATAGGCAGCTTGTGATTCTCGTTGATTACTCTATCTCGTTGATTAATCGACATGCATTCATTATTGAAATTTAACTTCGGTTCAACTAAACTTCAATACAAATTCCGTTTTCAGTTGACAATTTGGGAGGCGGGTATGGGGACCGCCGCACCGGGAACCATTTATTGGATAATCTACACCCCTGTCATTGATAAATCAGTCCCCCTAGTGGTTTGCTCTCAAACGCAAACTTACGCAAACGCAAACTTACTCAACTTAGGTACCTACTTAATAACTTACCCCTGCTAAGGTTCATGGGTTGAGGTTTGTCTAGGTCTTGGCGGTGGATGCTTTTGCCCACCTACTGCGTGGATGGTCAGATCGGGAGAGATTGGTTAAGGGAGACCTTTTTATATCTCCATCCGGACTCTCATACCTGTTAAAATATAAATTAATTGTACAGTGAGTGACGTCTATAGTATTTTTATTCTAGTTGATTATCGATAGGTTCGAGAATGCTTTTAATAAACTATGACATCAATCATATGTTGACATCGAAGAGCGCATGTTAGGTTAGGTTAGGTAGAGCTAAAGTAAGGCAACGGCGGCGTGCTGCTGCGCAGTCCATTGTGGGACTTTTCTGCACACGATCTGAATCTTCATAAAAACAGTTAACAAACCGTACCGCTTTCAAATCAATGAGTTGGGTAAACTGTTCAATTAGGAAAGTATCGATTTAAGTAATCAAGTCCGAACTTTTTTTCACTCGATTTTAAAATTGTAATTTTTTTTAACGCAGCCATCAATTTACGCGACATTGTAAAATGGACAAATAATTCGTAAGCAGATTTTATTTTTGCAGACTAAATCGTGATCTTAAAATGCGAGTTGCGTTTATTAATTTACTAGCAAACCCGGTCACACGTTGCTGTGGCTAACGAAACACAACGCCATTACCATCAAATACAACCCGCTTGCCAGCTGTCCGTTGCCCGCTGCCTGAATTGATTATTTGAATTTCTCGGTTTTTCTCTACTATAATAAGCATGTATTATAAATATAAACCTTCCTCCACAATCACTCTATCTATTGTTGAAAACCGCATGAAAATCCGTTGCGTAGTTTAAAAGATCTATGCGCACATACATTTTGAGCGACTTCATTTTATACTATGTAATGATGATGATGACAAATCACACCCCCTCTCCGCTCCGCGTACCTTGGTTTGTTCCATTTCTCTGATTGGCTCGTCTATCAATTTGAATGTCTATGATGGTAATCAAAGGTCGATTTACTCGTATGTAATGTTATGGTACGCTCTAAACGACAGAATTCGAGCCCACGGGAGCTCCACCGCGGACAACAACACCCCGCTCCCCCCTGTTTCCTGCTTCCTACCTCCTCCCCTCTCTGCACTCCCGCGCACACCAACGCGTCCCGCCAGTCGAGAATTGCAAGCGGCCTCGGGAACACGTTACGCTCCCCCGGATCGAACACCGAGTTCGCGGCTAATTTCTGTCGACCAATTTGAAACGCAATTACATCTGCAATGTTAATTGAAGTACATACGGGTTTTAGCGCTGGTATTCTGCCATGCCTGTGTGAACTTCGGGTCCTGTCCTAGACTCGGAAGTGCCCCCTGCTGAACCCGGAAGGCGTGGATCCCCGAACATCATGTAAGCTGTACAAATATTCCCTCTTCTGTTTGTGTCCTTTAACGATAGACTGTAACCCTCGCGCAAAGCCATCACTCAGGGAGTTTCGATTCAGAGATCACGAGGTATAAACACGATAGCTAGGATTGTGTAATATGCATTTCTTGTGTTGAATTGTACTGTAATAACCTATGAAACTGTGTTTTGAATTTGCAATACATGAATCTATTTAAACTCAATCCTGTTGTTATTCTGCCTCGGCAGGAGCATTTCCTAGAGTGTATTTCCCGGACGACCGTGGGGAGATGAGAGTTCCGAAGCATTCGTGCGACCTGCCCCTGGAATAGAGGGTACTTTTGTCTCTGCCGTGAGCTGGCCTGGGACATGTTTAGGGCCCATCATAACAACGGGCGCGCAATGTGGCGCATAACAACTGTCGCCATAGCGTGGGGCCTCGGAATTTTTTTTCTCTCTATCACGATCGCTTCGCGGAGTGCAACTCGTCGAAATCCTCCCTGTACAGGAATTGTTTTGTGAACATTAATTATACCTTGATATTCTACACCCAGTGTACAGTGAATTCTGTGAAAAAACCATGAATCACGCCGCAATTGAAAACACGGCCATTGTGGAAGCTACTAGAAAGCGCCAATACTTTTAACCGCGAACTTGACTGCGCAGGCGTGACCATTCTCTGGATTGCGCGCGCAAGTGCTTTGTCTCGCGCCAAAATTCCAACGGAAAAAACCCGTCGGAAAGAAATAATTAACTGTTGCTATGCAGCGTTTATAATCAAATCGCCTTTTTATGACTGAACCGGATAGCAACGGAAATTATTATAAATTTGATTCTGGAACCCCAGTTATTTTGCGAATTCCTGAATCAAAAATTTCGGACTTACGTTTTTTTGTTGTTTCTGCACAATATACCAATTGGCCCGTTCGTGTCTGTCAAATGAGTGCACCTTATATTTCACCAAATGGACAAAATAATGACTTTTTTCCCATTCTACATTACAGGTACCGTTTTTTTTTCAGCATAAGTGTAAAGTGAATTGTTTTTTTTCCTTACATAAAGAAAAGTGAAATAATAATAAAACAAATGATTGATTCCATGAATAAATAAAATAATTTTAATGTGGTTGTCGTAACGAATCCCATATTCAGTTATTTTCATCCGGAAGTTTGTTCTTATTTGACAGAAGAGTGCCTTTTGTGAATTTTAGTGCCTTTCTCAGTACAAAGTGAAGTGAAAAAAAATAAAAAAGCCGTTTTCTAAAGGTCAGTCCTGGCAATTTTTTTGAAAATAAATAAATACTTGTGAATTTCACAGTTTTCTCAAAAGTGGTCAGTGAAACACAGAAACCTTTACTACTAAGGTCTTTCCACGCAAAATTTTTTTTCGTATGCTTTCCTATGACAAAGATTCTGGTGTCATTTATACCAAATTGTAGTGTGAAATACAGTTTTCTATAACTATTTTAGAAGTGCCAACCAGTGGTTACCAAGTGAAAAGTGCCTCACAAAATTAATTTTGCGTTTGCTAAAGGAAACCCCTGGCAAAAATTTTTTCACCACCCGGGAAACTCACAATGAAAAACAATCAAGCTATGGCATCATCCAATTTGGGTATCATTCCCAACGTGCACAACTTATCCAAAACTCACTTACAAACTGCTTTAAGGGATAGAGGACTCTCGCCATCAAACAAATCTAAATCTACATTAAAGGCTTATGCACTTCTATTTAACAAAAAGTACATTAAGAGAATAAACCTCGCCCCCTCAAGCGAAAATAATTCACGCTCGGCTACGCAAGCTTTGGATAATCTTGTTCCTAACAAAGAACCTATACCGCAAGTAATGGTAAAACAGGACATCGCACCCACCTTGACACAAGATAAAACTTACGATTTATCCTCTTGGAAAGTCAAATATAATGGCGTCTCCGATGTGCTGGATTTCATCGACCGTATCGAAGAAACGGCTACAATCAAAAATATCCCATTCGAGATTCTACGAAAAAACTTCATAGAACTCATCTCCCCAGAATTGATACCCTGGCACCGCATTCAAAAAACTAAATGCAAAGATTGGAATAAACTCAGATCTGCCCTAATCTCGAGCTTCGGAAAAACAGAAGCCCAGCACAGGATCAAATTATCTTTACTATCTATTAAACAGCTGGTAAATGAACCCGTAGCAACATTCATAGAAAGGGCTGAATCCATTAACATCAAGCTTTCACATCCCGTTTCGGAAGCTGAACTATTACCAGTCATAACTGATGGCCTTTTAAGCAAATACGAGAACATCATCACCTCGCAGAAAATTGCATCCCTGGCCCAGTTAAACGAGGTCTGTCTCCTTCTGGAATCATACCAGGATAGGAAGAACATAAAGAATGTGTCAAATAATGTAGTTGTGCCAAGCCGTTCGTCTGGTTTAAAACCAGAATTCGACAACAAAAAAGTGTGCTCTTTTTGCAAAAAAGTAGGCCATCTGGCCACTACTTGTTTCAAGCAAGCGAGGTTTCTGGAATCCAAGGAACCCCGAACTTTCAAGAGGCATCACTCTAGGGACCGCTCTCCTCCACGCGACGAACTACGCAATATTTTCAAGAAATCAAGGCACAACATGGAAAGGTTACAAAACCCAAGCGATGTCAGACCTCAGGTGGATTTCTCCAAGCCCCCACCAAATTTCTACATGAAGAGGCCAAAAAACTAAATAATAACCTCTCAGGCACCCATTCTGAACCAAGGTCTAAAGAATGGACTGATTGGTTAGCACACATTAAGTATTTTAACCAGACCTTAAATGTTTCTTCGGTTTGTTGCAAACAAGCTAAAGATGGGAGACCCTATGCTTCTTTCTCTGTTAACAATGTGACCTTTTCCGGATTACTCGATAGTGGGGCATCTATCAGCTGTCTTGGCAACAATGCTCACTTGCCTTTTGTTAACAGTGATTTTAGAATTTCGCCCCAATCGACACACCTGACGACTGCAGATAATGTTTCTCAGCCGGTCATCGGTGCCCTTGCCCTGCCAATTAATTGTAACAATAAAATAGTTACAATCAATTTTCTAATAGTGCCCTCTATATCCCAGAATTTCATCCTTGGCGTTGACTTCTGGAAGGCATTCAATGTTGCTCCCCAAGTATTTAATACTCTTGGCGAAACCTCCACTGCCGCTCAAATTAGTGAGATCCGCACAATAATACCTCACGAAAATTTAAGCACGGACCAGGCTCTCCAACTAAAGGAAATGGTCAATAAATTCGAATCAATATCCTTCGAAAAATGTGGACTAGGTTTGACAAATTTGGTGGAACACCATATCAAAACCAATGGCCCACCCATCAAGCAACGTTATTACAACTTAGCCCCCCAAAAACTTAAACTTTTAGAAAACGAACTTGACGAAATGTTAAAAATGGGTGTGGTGGTTCCCAGCAGAAGTGCATGGACCAACCCAACTCTTTTGGTTTCTAAAAAAGACGGCTCTGCACGTTTCTGTCTCGACAGTAGACGTTTAAACTCTTGCACGGAAGCTGATGCGTATCCCTTACCTCACGTTCACGCAACCTTAGACAAGCTGCGTAACGCCAAGTTCATCTCTTCCGTCGATCTCAGCAAAGCGTTTTGGCAAATACCCTTGGACGCAGAATCGTGCGAAAAAACTGCTTTCGTTGTACCTGGTAGGGGAATGTTCCATTTTAAAAGATTACCCTTTGGTCTAAAAAACAGCCCCGCCGAGTTACAAAGACTGATGGACAAACTTTTCGGTCCTGAAGTCGATAATAGCCTGTTTTGTTACCTTGACGACCTCATCATCGTCAGCGATACCTTTGAAAAACACCTATTAATGCTGGAAAAAGTTTTCCAACAACTCAAGTTCGCTGGTTTAACCATCAACTTGAAGAAGTCTGAATTCTGTAAGTCCCGTCTACGTTATTTGGGATTCATTGTCGACGAAAAAGGTCTAAGAACAGACCCCGCTAAGGTGGAAGCCATGGCAAATTTTCCCCGACCCAAAAACGCGAAGGAAGTCAAAGGTTTCCTTGGACTTGCAGGTTACTACAGGAGATTCATCAAAGACTTTTCCAATATTGCAGCCCCCTTAAATAAAATTACCGGCATTCGTAAAGGTGTCAGCAATTTCCGATGGTCTGTCGAAACTGAAGAAGCGTTCACAACTTTAAAAAATGCCCTTCAAAAAGCTCCCGTTCTGAATTGCCCGGATTTTGCACTCTCTTTTACCCTCCACACGGATGCCTCCAATGTAGGAATCGGTGGAGTCCTTACTCAAGAATTCCCAGATGGCGAACACCCTGTAGCGTATTTTTCCCGTACACTAAACAAACACGAGAAAAACTACGGAATTACCGAGAAAGAATTATTGGCTGTATTGGATTCTGTTCACCATTTCCGCGGTTACATAGACGGTAGCAAATTTACTGTAGTCACAGACCATAGTAGTTTGAAATGGTTGATCTCTTTAAGTAATCCCTCCGGTAGGCTCGCTCGCTGGTCCTCCCGTTTGTCTCAATACAATTTTGATGTTGTTCACCGTAAAGGCGCGGACAATATTGTTCCCGACGCCCTTTCAAGAATTGAACTAGCTTCATTAAATGTTGACACAATTGCCCCCCCTCCATCTACAAAAGATGAATGGTATTTGAAAATCTTTAAAGGTTGCAAAAATAACCAACAAAAGTTTCCTAATTTTATCATAAAAGAAGGACAACTATACCGTAATTGCAAGGCACCATTATCCATCCTCGAAGATTACTCGTGGAAACTTGTCGTTCCCCTCGAAGGTAGAGAACAAATAATCATTGACAATCATAGTGCTCCCGACTCCATACACCCAGGAAATTTCAAGACGTATAAAAAAATCGCCTTGAAGTATTATTGGCCTGGTCTCTTTAAGCAAATTCGCAATTACATCTCTAAATGTGAAACTTGTAAAGCTTATAAACATAGCACGGCAGCACCTGCCGGCCTAATGGGTAATCCCAAACGTGCCGACAGACCCCTACAATCATTGTCAATGGACCTCGTCGGACCCTTTCCTCGAAGTTATGCCGGACACATGCACATACTTAGTGTAGTGGATGTTTTCACTAAATTCTGTTGGATCTTCCCTTTAAAAAGAGCCAACGCGTCCGCCATCATCAAACTCCTGGAAAAACACATTTTTATACCTTACGGAACACCCAGAACCATAATAGTTGATAACGGAAAACAATTTATTGCCCAAGAATTCAAAGATTTTCTTGCCAAATACGGAATCAAGGACATTTCGAACGTTACAACCAGACAATCAACACAGCTCTAGCTATTCTAGTTGATAAAGATCAACGTACTTGGTGTAAAAACCTAGATAAAATTCAGGCTGCTATGAACAACACGGTTAACCTGGCCACTGGTTACACACCTTTCTTCTTAAAACACGGTATGGAACAAGTTGTTCACGGTTCTCTACATAGGGACACAAACTTTCCTACGTCAATTGCCGCCACAAGCAACCCTACCGCGGACTATGCCCATCGTCTGGAAGAACTGTCGGCCATCTACAGTGAAGTCACTGATGCTTTACTCCTGGCTCATCAAAAGAGCGCGGACAGATACAACCTACGTAGGAAACATGTCACCTTCAATACTGGAGACATAGTTTGGAGAAAGAACAACACACTTTCCCAAGGAGCCATGTATTTCTCTGCCAAGCTGGCACCACGTTTCGTGAAGGCCAAAGTTCTAAGAAAGATATCAGATCTAGTGTACTCTTTGTCTGACTCCTCTGGAAAGCACATTGGTAATTACCATATTAAGGATATTGCAAAGACTGGAAGTGAGGAGTCAAGTAAAACTGCCCCCACTATCTCAGCAAACTCAAAATGATCCAGTGTGTATCACCACAACCCTTTGGTAAGCACATCAAGTCTTACAATGACTGGCGTGTAAAGTGTCAATTACATGTCCACCCTTTCGTTGATGAAACGAATATTGTTAAAAAAAAATCATTTTTGTAAATTTATGTACACTCCACGGCGTAGTTTGCCCCGTTCATGTTTATGAATTGGCAACCACCGTAATTTCTGTTCCACACGTTTTTTGTTTTTTTTTCTTTTTTCTCACCTGTTCCAAAATTGATCACTTTAGAGCAGAGACACCCCTCGAGTCACAGTGTTTGGGAAGTCATGAACCCAAATCATTGCCTCTCAACCCCTCACACTACGCAACGTTCATGCCATGGCACGCTTTGCTATGTAATGCAATATTGTAATTTTCACCATTTTTGTTTGTTGTTTTTTCATCATATCGGAAGGAATCTCTTCAAATTTTTTTCTTTTATGTTCTGTAAGTACTGGAGCGTCGTTCTAAAGTCGGATTTGGTAAACTCCAAAGCGTTAAATCACGACCCAGGACTAGTAAACCATCTTAACATGCTCCATATTTTACTCATCATGGTAAAAATAAGTGGTTACTCACATAATCACATTCCTTGTGTACAGTAGTTTTCAATTTTTCTCAAATGTTAAAAAATTGATGGCGTCCTACCCGAGCTCTTTGCTAACAAATTGGATTTTGACACGTCCATTTTGAAATCATATGTATATAAATAAAGGAAAAGCCTTTAAATTGGTCTTTCCACCCTTATACAAATCTTCTTGGGCCCGTTTCAACTAAAGTACGTAAAACCAAATACTCGGTCTTTTGTTGTTATAAGAAGTCCTCGATTTGTCCCTCTTCACAACATGTATGTCTTGTATTACATGCCTCAACCCTGACGGAAAAGGTTAATAAAACCTAACGGCAGCCCTGTTTTCCGTACATAAATAACCGCAGTTTAACGTAAATCATCAATGTTTTGTTTGATCATCGTTTTGCAAACATAGGCATTCAACTCTTGTTTCGCCATTTAACCAAGTATTTGCAACCTAAATTGCACATAACCTGGTATGTTGTAACTGCACAAAGGGTATGTAAAACCACAATTGGTCCCTTTTGTTTGTCCCCACCGAAGTTGCTACAATAGACAGTATGTAAAACCATATAGGTCTGTCTTTGTTGGTCACATGGTGTAAACAGAAAAGTACTCTGTCATCACCCCGCCTTTATAACATACGAAGTGACATTAAATTGTTTACCTCCTTGTTATTCTATCGTACGCTCCTGGGCTACGGAGTTAGTTAATCTAACAAATCTTCATATACTGTGTTAAAACAAGCATTGTTAACGTTTATTGTGTTGTATTTAAACGCAACCCTGTTACATTATAGGAGGGATCCTTAAAATACCTGCCACAATACGAGAAGTTCGTCATAATCACTTTTGCTCATAGCTAAATGTTATTGAGTTGGTCGTGTGACATATTTGTCATGAGTACCGTTTTGTACATTCTATTTTGGTCGTGTGACATATTTGCCATGAGTACCACCCTTTTGTATAACCTGTTCTGGTCGTGCGTCATTTATTTGCCGTGAGCACCGCTTTTATGTATAATTGTGTATAAACTCTGTACACTACACGTGGAGACGTTAAAACACTTACCGTGATTCGTGTGAACGACATAATATCGGCTTTGCCATCTTCTTTAAGATGCATTGTATAAGCTCTTTGACTTCTGTCTATAATTGAGTTATATCTTGTGTGTACTTACATATTTCGTACACTATACGTGGAGACGTTAAAACACTTACCATGAGTCGTGCGAACGAAATAATATCAAACCTTTTGTGTGCGATCTACGAAATGTAGTCCACAACCCTTTGTTGTCATTCAACGCCGATGCCCGTGGACTTCCTGTTTTTTTACTTCTTTGCAAAAGGAAAGAAGCCCAGGAATATCTACTATCCCAAAAGGACTAGTTTTCAGCTTCACTGTCAATTATGGGGCATAGTGCTGTGGGAGTTAATCGATTGAGCACAAAACCACCTAACTCGTTGTCTGGAGAACGAATAAGAAAACCCCCAGGTTTGTGAAATTGGAGCAAGGGTCTGTCTTTTCTCACAATCATGTAGAAGTTTTAAAATGACCCCTAATCTTTTGCCCAATACACGCGAAAGATTAGCCTCTTTGTTATAATGTGTATTCAAATTTCTCCTCACCCTTTTCTGATAAATGTAAAGAGTCAGGAAATCTGCTGGTTGATTATGTTTCATTTTCACATAGAGCTTGAATTGGAAATTAGTCCAGTCTCTAGCAAATTTCGTAACTCGTCTCCCTTTTCCCCTCCTCCCCCCCATTCCCCCATGTTCTCAGATTATGTTATGAAGTGAAAAATCTGTCGTTGACCATATTTCGCCCTCACTTGGAGTTCGAATAGGTAACTGTCCGGTTATCTACAGGTTTTCCCCCCAATCTCTGCATATGTCTCACCTTTTTTCTCTTTCTCAATTCTACGAAACACATTCATGAATGTTGGATATGTACGATATGCACTTGGCGTAACGTCTGTCTCCTTTTTGACAACCTTTATTCATGAATTGGTTTCCCTTTGCCGTGACTAGTTCACGATTCTTTGTCTTGTTCTTTGAAATTCTACGAAAATGTTACCATCTTATGTTAACATAGGCCATAGAGGGCCGGTTGTTTTTTAACCAAGACATATTGTCACTCGGCAAGCGCCAAGTCATCCTGGAAAAGGAAAATGTTCATGTAATCACAATTTAGTTAGGAATCTCTCTTCGTCACTCTCTGAGTCGGTGGTTAAAATTTCGTTTATTTCATTTTCCGGACACATTTTGTTTCTCTCCAAACCTTTTCTTCATTGGTCCCTAGGCAGGTAAACTTCAAGAATTTTGCTCTAATAATAATTTCTCCCGGATTTAAAAAGAAGCCCAGGCGGATGTCATCACCGACAGCCAAGCTGAGCTTCACTTCCTGACAGCACGCGCTGTGGTTACAAGGTCCCTCCTGCTGCCATTTTCTACGTATTTGTTCCTGAAAGCACAGACCATACCGCTCATATGTATGTTGTCTTGTCGTGCCACAGCAAGCTGAGTTGTCCCACCATACATTATGACACTCTAAACTACCTTTTGAGCACGCTAGCTCCTAGGTTTGTTCTTACTCTTGCTATCAATGCCAACCTTGCCGTCTCTTGCTCTATCATGCAGTGACGCATATATCGTCATGTGTAAACCATCATTACCTTGACCCACCAGTATTCGCTGAATGCGTACCAATATAAGTTATCTTGAGCTACATTATGCTTCAATAACCATTATATACGATCCGTGTTTACCATAATAACACTTAGGATTCGTACTGGCATGTCTGCAGATACTGGATTCTTCTCTTCAATGGCCTCTGTATCCATAGTCGCGGCACAGCAACCACAGTCTCCACTTTGTGAACTTCAACGTCTTCAACCAAACCAGGTGTTTTCTAAGGCCTAAGTGTACTCTTGAGTGTTATCTCAAATGGGTCTGATTGCAGTGATAATGTAATCCTTAGAATCTGTGAAACCACGTCCTTTTCTTCGAAATTCTCCGAAACCAAACAAATCCACGCTTCGCAAACTTAGCTCCCAGACCAATGAAACCTTAGAATCACACCTTTTCTCTTCTCTTGTACAAGTGTATTGTCATTCTTTCAATTGCATAACCATGTGTATTGTCATTCTTTCAATTGCATAACCATGTGTATTGTCATTTTTTTCAATTGCATAACCATGTGTATTGTTATTTTCAATTGCATAACCTTGTATGTTGTTTTACACCATGTACTTTCCCCAAAGTTGTCTTTTCCAAACATTCTATGTACCCCCATCCATTCCCTACAAACATTGTGACCTAAACTATAGCATAAACTGTATGTTCTAGCTAGGCAATCTCTCAAGCAACGAATCTCTCAAAAAACCCCGATGGAAGCATAAGAGGATTTTTTTTCCCTACAGCTCCATTGCCACGTCGCTTTTTTTCCAAGCGCGGGGGGAAGTGTTATGGTACGCTCTAAACGACAGAATTCGAGCCCACGGGAGCTCCACCGCGGACAACAACACCCCGCTCCCCCCTGTTTCCTGCTTCCTACCTCCTCCCCTCTCTGCACTCCCGCGCACACCAACGCGTCCCGCCAGTCGAGAATTGCAAGCGGCCTCGGGAACACGTTACGCTCCCCCGGATCGAACACCGAGTTCGCGGCTAATTTCTGTCGACCAATTTGAAACGCAATTACATCTGCAATGTTAATTGAAGTACATACGGGTTTTAGCGCTGGTATTCTGCCATGCCTGTGTGAACTTCGGGTCCTGTCCTAGACTCGGAAGTGCCCCCTGCTGAACCCGGAAGGCGTGGATCCCCGAACATCATGTAAGCTGTACAAATATTCCCTCTTCTGTTTGTGTCCTTTAACGATAGACTGTAACCCTCGCGCAAAGCCATCACTCAGGGAGTTTCGATTCAGAGATCACGAGGTATAAACACGATAGCTAGGATTGTGTAATATGCATTTCTTGTGTTGAATTGTACTGTAATAACCTATGAAACTGTGTTTTGAATTTGCAATACATGAATCTATTTAAACTCAATCCTGTTGTTATTCTGCCTCGGCAGGAGCATTTCCTAGAGTGTATTTCCCGGACGACCGTGGGGAGATGAGAGTTCCGAAGCATTCGTGCGACCTGCCCCTGGAATAGAGGGTACTTTTGTCTCTGCCGTGAGCTGGCCTGGGACATGTTTAGGGCCCATCATAACAACGGGCGCGCAATGTGGCGCATAACAGTAAGATGAATAAAATGAAACAATTCGAGTGAAGGAATTTCGAACGAAGAACGTAAATGTATTTAATAACATGACTATACTATTATTTAAATACACACGAAGTAACTCAAATCTAATATAAAAAAACGAATGCAAATTCTACAAGTAACAAAGAAAGACATATTAAAATTCCCTAAATACCATAAATCCAATACGTCTACTGAAAATTTCATTAAAAATGCTTTCAGAATAATTCGTATCCCGTCTTATTTCGGAAGGTTTATTTCTTTCCCTTACGTGACAAATTCAAGGGTGGTGGGTACTTGAGAAGTTTTACAATTAAAGTCGGATTTTTATCATAATTTTTAATTTATGTGGACTTTCTTTCTAGATAACGGTTACATTTGTTATCTTTTACACATTTTTGTTTCAAAGTCCGGCTTTTGTACAGTGAGATATAACCATAAACAAATTCGTAAATTAAAAAAAAAATTGTCAGTAGTACAAAGTGAAACTCTGAAAGAAATATTTTTTTTACTGAAAGGGCGATATAAATAGGTAAGTTAATGAATATATACTTACAAACAATTCCATTATTGTAAATTTTTTAAATTCCATTCTTGTAAAAAATGCATTTTTCGATACAAGAATACCCTAGTGAAATGTGCAGCTTATATTTTTATGTATTGCTTTATTTCTCAAAAATAAATAAAACATTCACAATTTTAAAGGTAGGTAGGTAAATATTAATTTAAAATGATATTCATTAGTTATGCAATATATTTATGAACACTGAAATTCAGTGAATTAAAATATTTTATTTTATTTATAGGAAAGGAGTGTAAAAACAATATATGACGCAAATGTGAACGGTAGAAGAAGTCGAGGACGCCCAAGAAAGACATGGCACGACCAAGTGAATCAGATACTTGAGTCGGGCCATGTCAAGAGTCAGAATAATAGACGAGAATGTATGAGACGTTGTATGAATGTAAACGAGGCAAGGAATGTGTGCCAAGACCGGGATGTTTGGCGGTCCGTCCTCTCTGCCTACCCCTGCGGGGAAATGGCGTGATGGTTAGTTAGTTAGTTAGTTCATTTTTAAGGCTTGTATTCTAGAACATACTCGTTTAGATGATTTTCAATAATAATAATAATTATTTTACTGGTTGAGTTGGTTCACGGCCAAAAGCATTATAGTTATTTATTTTTGAGGTATTATGCCGTGTTGCGCGACCTCCTCCTTTGTTGCCAATGTTTCGGACAGCATTACAGAGTCTTTCATCAGGACAGATGTATAAACGAAGATTGTGGTGAAGTGAGTGTTTGTAGATGCGATACAATGGTGCCAACTCAAATCACTTGAGAACCGGTATTACAGTATAATATTAAATTGTTTTCTGCGTTCGGTTTTGGTGTAGCCGTCAATTGCTGGATACCTAGAACTATTGAGCTTAGTCCATCGTCTTTATTAATGTTAATTGGTATTTTTTTAAATTTCAATTGCCTGCACAAAAAGGCGTGCTCCCTGCGTTTTGGGTCTTCCCAGAACTTCAGAAAAAAATTTCCTAATTTAATATTTATAAGAAACCCATTACTTCGCTACCACAATCTACGATTACACATCTGCCCTGATGATCGACACTGTATTAATGCTGTCCGAAACGTTGGTTGGGTAGCGTAACACGGCGTAAAAACCCAAAAATAAATCACTATAACACTGTCGGCGGTGATTTTCAATCAGTATCAAATTTTCTTCAGTATTTACACCTTTGCACTCGTGCTTGGTGAATAATGGTTTCTCGAGATTTTAAACGACGAATTGCGCGTCTGACTAATTTTTCGAACGTTGACGGAGAAGTATTATTTATTCAATCTTCACATGTAAATAATGAAGTGGGATTGAAACAAAGTTATTTAATTGTGTTTATTATATTATTTATTCAATTATATTACAAACTAGCTGGTCCCGGCATGCGTTGCTATGCCATTTAATAAAGAAATTGTTTCTCCCTGAGTGTTCTTTCCCATTCGTCCCGTTCCCCTTCCGCCTCCCCTTCTTCTCCTGCGTCCTCTTCCCCTCTCGCGTTCCCACTCCGTTACCTCCACCTTCCCTCTCCCCACTCCACTCCCCCCCTTCCCCCGTCCCGCGAACCCCCATCACGAGTTCCCCTCCCCTCTCACACGTCCCCTTCCCCTCCCGCATTCCCCTTCCACCTTCCCCGACTTCCTTCATCCCTTTCCCGCTCCCTAGTCCCGCCAACCCTTCTCCCGCGTTCCATATATTTCAATCCCAGTACATTCAGTTTTTAAACAGCCCGCGTGCCACCTTTTACAATTTAAATTTCCATTTTTCATGTATATTAAATTTGGTACCTAACATAGGTACCTATTTAAAATATCTAAAATTCTTGATTCGATTCAAACTATTAGGGGAGTGCCTAATTTAAATAAATTTATCAACTTAAAGATTTTCAAAAATAGAATCCTGATTGAACAATCATTGTTTTGCAAAAGGTCATTCTCAAACACGCGAACTGTCAAACGTGCGATAGTAGTTTAGGTTACTAATAGGTTTTCTGAAATTATCCAATTTTCTGCGCAATTTTCTTAATTTTTCTCTCCGTAAGAACCATCCTCGTACTTCAAGGAATATTCTAAAAAAAGAATTAGCGAAATCGGTTCAGCTGATCTCAAAATTTGTGCTTAGCAACACAATTAGCGATTCATTTTTATATTATAAATAGATGTAACTTAGTAGAGTGAATGAATTGCAGTATCCCCAATAATTAATTTACTAAATATTTGTTACATAGTAAGTATGTATATTTGAAAGTGAAATACACTGCTGGCAATTTCAGTCAGGAATCGCCTCTGGAATTTATATCTCGCACTCCCAAAGACTGTACCATTTTCAATGATCTTTTACACCCAAATATCTTGGGACTATCGCACCGTACAATATTCAGAATACAATGATTCCGAGTAAGCTCTCTCGGATTACTATAACAAAGAGAACAAAGTTATACAATGCAGGATGCGGATGGAACGTGTAACCAGGGCCAAAAGTGTTTTCTGAAATACATCATATATAATCTGTTTGATTGGTAATATACACATGTTTGCAAATCCAATATTGGTAAATAACTGTTTGAAATCGTATGCTACTTTTTACCATTTGAATTAAGCCTTACGTCCAACTCGAACGAATTGTTTGCATTTCATAAAAAGTATTTCGAATTTAAAAAATATGAATAAAACAGATATTTCTACAGACAATTTATTAAATCACAGTAGGGTTGAATTGTAATCGACACTGTTTTTGAAAGCCCCGATGATTGAGTGGTTCGATCCTCGGCTACGAATCCTGCCAGTAGGTTCAAGTATATTCCATTAGTTTCTAATTTTATTGTTTCACAATTTTATTAATTTACTAGCTGGTCCCGGCTTGCGTTGCTATGCCATTTAATAAAGCAATTGTTTCTCCCTGAGTGTCCTTTCCCATTCGTCCCGTTCCCTTCCTCCTCCCCTTCTATTCCTGCGTCCTATTCCCCTCTCGCGTTCCCACTCCGTTACCTACACTTTCCCTCTCCCCACTCCACTCCCCCCCCCCTTCAAACGTCCCGCGAACCCCCCTCCCGAGTTCCCCTCCCCCTCCCAGGTTCCCCTCCCCCATCTCTCCCATTCAGAGATTCATTTTTATATACAAGAAGATTATTTTATTTTATTTTATTTGTTTTAGGGAAAGGTGAGAGCAAATCATTATTTACATAATAATAGAATAGTTACGAGTAATTATGCCAATATGAACTTTCCACTGATGTTAGTGAATGATAAAGTGTGACATTGAATAGGTGAGGAGGAGGAACATAGGATTAGGATTAAGAATAATGGAACGAACATTATTAATAATATGTGTTCTACATTTGCGGCACTTTACAGAGTGGTATATGCAACACGTATCGCCCTGGTAAAAACCCATCCTTCAAAATCGTTAACTTCTCAACATATCTTCTTCCCCGTGTTATTTTTGGGTCGGGAACCCGTTGGCGGCCCGTTGCTCCGACAATGCGCCTCCAGGCGTCCCTGTCCTGCACGACTTCAATCACCTCCTTCCATTGAAGGCCCAGCCGTTGCATAGCTTCTGCAAATGCTTTCTCCATCTACACACTTCGCTTAATTCGTTCAGAATATACAATTCGATTTTTTTCGATAAATATATAACGTACTTCCCTTTTTCGTGTGAATACCGCCCAAGAATCCCAACTGCTCCAGTTTGAAGCCAGTGGGACAATGGCTTCCCCAATTGGGGTATGTTGTGAGGCTGAAGGTTGCGTCGGATCCAGGTGTGTGTTTCCAGATAGTCTGCAGTCGGGGTGTAAGTTGAGCTGCCTTTGTATACTTCCTTCTGTTCCACACCAATTCGGGTATTTTACCCCAAATATTCCCCAACATTCTTTGAGGCTTCACTGAGTGGTTGGCTAAGGGACACGGAAGCTAAGTGTAGTTTATGATCAGACCGAAAGCCATTCACATTTTTTGTTGGTACTTGCCAATTGATTTGAGATTTATTGTATTACTTATGTTCTCTATTTTATGCAGGTGCTTGCGGGTTTTTACAGATGCAATGCCGCCTCATGGAGCCTCATGAATGAGTTTTTCTTTTGCCCTGTTTAATTTATCTTTGTCTTACTAACCTATTTTTTGCATTTTGTTTTTCCTGTTAAGCACTTGCATACTGCTTACTAACAACGTATGCATGGACACTGGAGGTCTAGATTCGTTCAAAATAAATAAATGTAGCTTCGTTTAACAAAAAAAATTAGAATCTTGCGAGAGCCTTGAAGGAGTAACTGTAGTGTTGGTAATATGTTAATCTGTCGGGTAGGTTCGGAAATACCGAACCTAGCCGAAGCGACCGAGCATCGGCAAAATATAATAGCGAGCAGAGGGCTCGCGCGGCGTTCTTTCTCGTCAGACGGCTTACAGCCAACATTGTACTATTATATTCTATTAAACAGTTTCCGTGTATCAAAGTACTACGTGTTTAAATAATAACCCTGAAAACATCCTAGAGGAATACTGGAGATAAAGGGCCCAGTATTGCCTGCAACATTGGATATTACAAGTGGCGCAGCTGAAAAGGAATACACGGTTGACTGTTTATCAGATTGCGGCAAGTCGATTCGGTTCAGGGATCGTGACTTGCAAAAATCTCCCGAAGGTGACAATAAATCACTTGGGGCATCGCTGAAGTGCCATCCATCAAGAGATTCTCAGGGCATAATAGGAGACAGTGGAGAAGAGGAAATTACGGGACCCTGGGTAACTAAGTCCAGCCCGGTAATACAGTGGAGAAGAGGAAATTACGGGACCCTGGGTAACTAAGTCCAGCCCGGTATTGATATTCCTGGAAGCGGCTGGGTGCCTGGACTGCAAAGGCGCCGGTTCCTGGTGTCAGGTTGTTTTGTTTCTTGTTTTTCTGGAAAGTGTTATTGTTGCCGGGTGTGTGTTTTTTTTTGGTGTGGGCGATCATGGAATCGGGCGGAATTTCCAGGTTCTCTCACGTTAATGGGTATTGGAGTTTGTTTCGCCTGAGGTTAGAACAGTTCCTACTAATTCGTGATGACACAAAAACGATTAAGTTAGATGCTTCACAGAAACGCGCATATTTGCTAAATCTTCTAGAAGCGGAGACATTAACTCTTTTGATCAACTTATATTTTCCTTCTAAAGTTACAGACGTGGCATTCGATCAGTTAATAGAATTAATTGAGAAACATTGTTCCAGACCGCGATCGGTGTTCAAGGAACGAGAAAAATTTTATCAGGCCAAGCAATCACTTTTTTCACAGGGATTTTGCAGTGCGTTTACGAGGATTATCTTTGTTTTGCGAGTTCGGAACGCGTTTACCGGAATGTTTAGCTGATGTTTTCGCAATCGGCATTTTGCCGGGCCGAGCCAAGGAGAAAATTTTTCTCGAGGGGACTAAATAAACGTTTAACAAAATGGAAGAATTAGCAATAACGGTTTCAGCTTTAGATAATCTGGTTCCGGAAATTAAATCAGAAGTTTCCGTAGGGACGTCGGGCGGCGTGAATTCCATTAAACGCTCGAATTCGCCGGGGAGATATTCACATCCGGATAAAACTCAAGGTTTCCGAAGATCACATTTGCGGTGAAACACATTTAGAAAAATATTGTAAATTTAAGAATGCAAAATGTTTTAATTGTCACAAAGTAGGGCATTTGAAGAAATTCTGTAAGAATCACAATGTTTATCCGGTTTTTGAACAATCCCGGGATAAGGTTATTAATAGTATTTCTTACATTAATCCGTTTAGGGCTAATGTAATAATTAATAAATTAAAATGTTCCGCTATGATTGATTCAGGCGCCAGTATGTCGGTCATGCCTGATTTTATTTTCAACCGTTATTTTGGGGATGTAACATTGTCACCTGATAAGCGTACTTTATCTGGATACGATGGTAAACCACTTAATCTTGTAGGTAGTGCTTGTATTACCGTAGAATACAATAATATTAAAAATAATTTATTATTTACTGTTGTGATTAATGGCTCGGAATTGATAGTGGGTCGGGACTTCATGGAGGCTTTTAATCTGAAGATAGTTCCAGTGATGGATAATTCGGTTTCAACAATCAAAGACAAAATTGAAATGATTGACAACGAGTTTCCAGAAGTGTTTTCGCCGGGGCTGGGTAAATTCAGTAAACATAAAGTGAGTTTCAAAGTGAACAAGGAAGCTCGTCCTGTTTTTTTTAATGCGAGGCCGGTTCCGTTCGCTATTAAGGAAAAAATTGAGAGAGAATTAGAAACTATGGTAGCTGATGGTATCATTTCTCCGGTAACCAGCAGTGAATACGCGTCTCCAATTGTACCGGTAATTAAAAAGAACGGGAATGTTAGGATTTGCGTGGACTACAAGAGATCTTTAAATCTCATGACGGACTTGGAAAGGTACCCACTTCCCTCCATAAATGAAGTTGTTCACAAAGTAAGTTCGGGTAAAGTGTTCGCTAAACTAGATTTAAGACAGGCTTACTCACAATTAGAATTAGCTGACTTTTGCAAAAAGTATACTACAATAAATACGCATTTAGGGTTATTTCAATATAACAGACTAGTCTTTGGTTTTAAGTCAGCGCCAGCGATCTTCGCTAGGACTATAGCAAGCTGTCTTCAGGGGTTGAAGGGGGTGGCATTCTATTTAGACGATATCATCATTTCGGGGGTCAACGAACTGGATTTAGTGTATAACATACAGGCAGTGTGCGCGCGTTTACGAGAGTGCGGGTTGAGGGTCAACACGGATAAATGCGAATTTTTTGTAGAATCGGTTGAATTTTTGGGGTATGTAATTTCAGGGAGCGGAATCCAACCACAGCCAAACAAACTTGACGCTATAAAAAACGCTTCGTATCCTACGGACGTTCATAAATTGAAAAGTTTATTGGGTTTTCTAAATTTTTATCGGAATTTCATTCCTAGGATGTCATCGGTACTGGAACCCCTACATAACCTTTTGAAAAAAGGGGTAGAGTGGAATTTCTCAGAAGACTGTAAAGTAGCAGTCGATACCATTAAAGAATTAATGAGCAACAACACGATTCTTACAAATTATTTTCCGGACTTACCGGTAAAACTGTATACGGACGCAAGTACATGCGGACTCGGAGCTGCGTTAATGCATGTGTTTAAGGACGGCACAATGCGTCCAATTGAGTTCGCTTCTCGTAGTTTAACAACCGCCGAAAAGAAATATAGTATTTTGGATCTCGAAGCTCTGGCAATTGTGTTCGGGTTAAATAAATTTTTTCAGTACCTTTTTGGAAGGGAGTTCACGTTATGCGTTGACAATATGCCGTTACTAAGAATTCTAGGGGAACATAAAAATATTCCGGTTCTCGCGGCAAACCGTTTGCAGAGATATGGCATCATTCTGGCAGGGTTTTCGTACAAAACGGAATTTGTGAAATCTTGTAATAACCAAGCACATTTTCTTTCTCGCTTACCGTTGAAGGACACAGTTGAGGATTTTAAGGATGATTGCGGGACTGACTTTGTTTGTTTTATTGAGAATTGTGACCATGTTAATTTTCAAGCAGTTGTGTTAGCCACCGCAGCAGATAGCGAATTACAGCTAGTGTTTAGGTATTTGCGGCAGGGCTGGCCCAAACGAGTAAATCGTGACAGCAGTATATGGAAATATTGGTTAAAAAGGAATGAACTTTCTATCGTAGAAGATTGTTTGTTTTGACAACATAGAATAGTTATACCTGTTTCTCTCCAAAGGCAAGTCTTAGATTTATTACACAGGTCACATCTAGGTATTGTGAAAATGAGGGGAATTTCTAGAACATATTTTTGGTGGACTTCTCTGAACAAAGATTTGGAGGAAGTTGTTCTTGTTCAGATTGTTCGTTGTCAAAACAGTCACCACCAAAAAGTCAATTGACGGTTTGGCCAAATCCAGGTAAAGCTTGGAGTAGGGTACATCTAGATTATTGTGGACCCCTAGCGGGGAAGATGTTTCTCGTGGTTTGTGACTCATTCTCGAAGTGGTTAGACTGTATCGAGGTGCAGAAGGCAGATTCAACTCATACGATTATGGAATTGAGGAAATTTTTTTCTAATTTTGGCAACCCTGAGTTAATTGTATCTGACAATGGCTCAGTTTTTACAAGTGAGGAATTTAGAGTTTTCTTAAAGGAGAACAATATTAAGCTTATGACTTCTCCGGTGAAACACCCCCAGTCAAACGGATTGGCAGAAAATGCAGTAAAAATTTCGAAAATGTTCCTCAAGAAACTGTTAATAAACGGTAAATTCCCACTAGATTTCAATGTCAAGCTGTTGAATTTTTTAATGGACTATAGAAATTCTTTCCATTGTTCGACAGGTATTGAACCAGCAGTTCTGTTAGTAGGAAGAAGGCTGCGTTCTACGTTCGACAGTTTATTGCCAGTGAAAAATGGAGAAGACTTTTCGGAAAAAGTCAAGGAAGCTAACGTTAACATTTCTAAAGCTCAATCGGATCAAGTTAGGTTTTACAGAGGGGTAAAAACCAGGGTTTTTAAAGTTGGACAAAAATGTTTAATTAAAGATTATCGTCATGATAATAAAGTCGTTTGGGCTAAGGGTGTAGTCTCTAGAAAGCTAGGTAAAAAAGTTTATATTATTAAGATAGGAAACACTGATGTGACATGGAAGAGACATGTGGACCAGATGAGGGAAATGTCAGTGAGCTGGAAGGAAGATGGCAAAATTGCGCAGCATCCCGCGTCTGAAACTTTGAAGAACGAGCCTCATGAGTTAGAGACTGCGACCTTGTTGCGTGGATTGACTGGATGTTCTCCTGATTTCAGGTTGGTGGGGGAGGAAGTGGTGTCGGAGCAGGCACGGCAACAGAGACCATGGTCGGGAAGACTGCGTTCAAGTCACAAGGCACCCACAACTTCCAGAGGAGACGGGACAACTTGACCCAGTCACCGCGGTTGAATTATGTGTATCTTCAAAATTATTGTTTATGAAGTTTTACAATGTATGTTAATTGTTATTTAAGTGTGAAATATTTAAGTAAGTAGCTTCAGAGTTGAAGGAGGGAGAGATGTAGTGTTGGTAATATGTTAATCTGTCGGGTAGGTTCGGAAATACCGAACCTAGCCGAAGCGACCGAGCATCGGCACAATATAATAGCGAGCAGAGGGCTCGCGCGGCGTTCTTTCTCGTCAGACGGCTTACAGCCAACATTGTACTATTATATTCTATTAAACAGTTTCCGTGTATCAAAGTACTACGTGTTTAAATAATAACCCTGAAAACATCCTAGAGGAATACTGGAGATAAAGGGCCCAGTATTGCCTGCAACATTGGATATTACAGTAACCATCAGTTACTTATACCAGGGCGGGTAAGAGGTGGATTACCTCCACTGTTCCACACCAAGGAACCGTACAGTAGATAGAGAGAGAGTTTTGAGGTGGTTTGAGGTATCCTTTGTATAGTAAAACACTTGTGTTTGTCCTAGGATATTGATTCTTTATTATTCTGGTGAATAATTTACAGAGAGATTCGTTCTGGCCTGAGCACTTGACTGGCGACAATAATTCGTGTAATTTAAAGTCTAGCAGAAGCGAAAGACGAATTGAGTTTAAGAGAAAACAAGGAAAATCAGGAGTAAGAATGACAAGCTAAATCACAACACTCCATTTTATAACATTGAAAGAGAAAGTTTGACGCGGCCAAAGACAAAATAGAGCATAGACAGCAAATTAAGGTAATGGGCTCTACACATCGCGATTAGCAAAATGATAATTTTTTATTTATTTATTTTTTATTTATTTTAGGGAAAGTTGACAGCAGATCTGATATTACAAAATAAAACAATAGTAAGATAGTTAATTATGCCAATTATGAACTTTCCACTGATGATAGTTAATGATTAATAAAGTGTGACATTATAAGGGTGTTTTCTTAAATTAAATTATTATTTTTTTTACAATATATGAAAGGGGAGGGGGGAGGGGGGAGGAGGAACATAGAATTAGGATTAAGAGGCAAAGGACGGGAATATATAGGGATTAAACTTTCTAGTTTGAGTCATGTTTCTTACTGAGATTTCGTTTTATGTCATATAAAGTCGAGTTAAAGATGTCAATATGGTAATAATTTAAGTTAAATGAGTGTGTGGATCTATAGATAAATGAGTTCTGTTTGGAGTTGGTCTTGCAAAGAGGGAGATTAAAAGTAAGTGACTGTCTGCTGTTGCGATTTGGAACATGGAATGATAGACGTTGAAGAAGATCAGGACTATCAATTAGGTTATGTGCAATTTTAAATAACATTACCGAATCTGCCTTCGGCAAGTTAATGTCTGCACATTGAAGAACTTTTCAGAGTCTTCATTACTAACGTGAGATCGAAAAGAGCGGAAGTTAAGGTACCTTAAGAATCTATTTTGAACACTTTCGATTCTATTTTTGTGTGTTGCATAGCCTGGGTTCCACACTTGAGATGCGTATTCGAGGATACTACGAACATATGAGAAGTATAGTGTTTTGAAAGTAATAAGATCAGTGATAAAGTGTTCAGTGCTAAATGAAGTTAAATATAAAATAGGACAATCACAACACACAACATCCAACAAAGGTAATGGGGAGGAGAAAGCATCTCACTGAATCCATGAGTACCTAATCGAATAAGGTATAATATATTATTCTACAACAATAATTTTAACAAACTACCACATTCACGCACCTGTTCCTAGCCATCATATAAATGCACTTCAAATATCGACATACACAAATTTAACATTATTTTCTGAATAATATTTTTATGTATCTACCCTATTTTATATCTAATGATCTTCGCATAGGAGATTTTTTGAATATATTTTTCTATCCCTTCTGTTTATCTATGATGTACAAACTCATTCTTTTTCTATTTCTATACCAGCACTTATTCACGTATAATTTATTAATCGCAGTCAATCAGACCGTCATACGTCATCAATTTATTATTATTATTTCCACGCCACCTACAATTTAAAAGCTTTCTCTTTTAAAATACATTATTTTCACGTAAATTTACCTATATACCTACCATCCATATTATCTTTATCTTTTTTATATAAAAACCATAGACATCCAAATTTAATAAACGAGAAGATACAGATGAGGGGTAAAACCAAACTATGTTGGGCGAAAAGAGGAAAGATGACTGTGATTCGTAAAAAAATCAATCTGACAGTATATTGGCATCTCGCATAATTATAATATCACCATTTAGTTCTTAAAAGCAAAATCTACTTTTGAATGAATAAACCTTTTTAAATGGGAGCGCGAATTGTTCGCCACGTTATTAACATATTTGCGAAGTCAAAATGCGGCAAAGTTCGCCACTTTTCACAGAAAAATATTTTGTTGCCGTATTTAGTTAAGACACTTTTACAAATGTTTCATAATTTACTTACCCCTGTAACCAGCGACGAGCACACTGGAGAACCGCCCACATTCGTTATGATTGACATATTTTAGGGTGTAATGTATAGCACAAGCTAGCATGTACGATGCGAGCTCGACGCTGGTCAGGACAAGAATGATGACGTCACCTTTTTTAGATTCAGGCGAGGCTCTCGCATGGTTAGTGGGAAATAATACGCTTTTATCACTTAGGGCAGGTCAATGTACATTCATATGTCTATGGCTATATATTATTTTTAAATTATTAAAATTGTGAGACAACACACATTAATTAATTGAAATCTGGGGAAACGCATGTGAAACATACATAAATGAATTACAGCTAATACAAAACAAGGTAATCAAAAAACTATTTCGCTACAAGCCCAGAACATCCACAAAAATTATATATGGAATCAAAACCAATAAAATTAAGAAAACTATATGAATACAACACATGACTCCTTATAAAGAAAATAAACAATAAACTCGAACATACAAACAATTGCGTCTCTGTATGAGGGAAGCGTTCATGTATTAAGGTGAACGGTGGTTTTACGAGATGGTTTGACATCACAAAAGATTTTAAGCAAGGCTGCGTAATATCACTCTGGTTATTCAATCTATACATAGATAATTGTATGCAAGATTTGAAAGAGATGGATTGGGCGCGAAATTGAGTAATCTGAAAGTATGTTGCCTGTTGTATGCTGATGATGCGGTGTTAATTTCTAACAATATGGAAGATCTACAGTCTCTCGTGTTTAGAATGAACGAAGTATGTATGAGTTAATGATGAATGTAAGTAAGTCTAAAGTTATTATATTTGAAAGAGAGGGTACGAAAATAGTGTGCAAGATAGTTGCGAATGATGAAGATTTGAAGCAGGTGGATAAGTTTGTGTATCTGGGTAGTATGTTTACGAAAGATGGGAAGGCTGAAAGAGATATTGAAAGAAGAGTAAATGCAGGTAACTCCATTAAAGGAGGACTGAATGCCGTTAGCGCTAATAAAAAACTGTCAAAAGAAGCGAAGCTAGCAGTCCACAATGGAGTCCTGGTAACCTACCCTGATGTATGGCAGTGAGGCATGGAACTAGCTGAGGAAGGATGAAAGTAGACTGAGTGCTGTTGAAATAAGATCCCTGAGGAGTACGTGTTGTAAAACCATGTACGATCGTGTGAAAATTTTGGAGATCCGCAAAGACTGCAAGGCAGATGTAAGCGTAATGAGTAAGATTAAGAAAGAGACCCTCAGACGGTTTGGGCATGTAGAGCGAATGAACAAAGAAAGTAGTGTAAGAATAATATATGACGCAAATGTGAATGGTCGAAGAAGTCGGGAACGCCCGAGAAAGACATGGCACGATCAAGTGAATCAGACACTTGATCACAAATCCCGTCTTTCACTCCATTTTTCATTCCTTAACCCTCGTCAGTGCGCGCTGTGTCGCCCAATCGGATTTTATTTTATTTTGTTTATTGGCTCGACAACAGAATACATCACAGTACAATTATTATGTTAATTTATTTTGAACATGATTATAGTGAAGATTACAATTAATGTGAATGGTAGAAGAAGTCGGGGACGCCCGAGGAAGACATGGCACGATCAAGTGAATCAAATACTTGATTCGGGCCATGTCAAAAGTCAGAATAATAGAAGAGAATGTATGAGACGATGTATGAATGTGAGTGAGGCAAAGAGTGTGTGCCAAGACCGAATTGTTTGGCGGTCCGTCCTCTCTGCCTACCCCTGCGGTGAAACGGCGTGATGGTTAGTTAGTTAGTTACAAACACAGACTTCAATAAAATGATCCAAGTACACAAACATTTTACACAACAACATGATAACATCACCTACACTAACTATGATAAACAATAATCCATTGGTTACCAGGGGGGCAACTTATATCATTGCATCCCAAACGACATTAAAAACGAAAAAAAGCTGGGTAAATTAAAAAAATATATAATTGTTTATTCTAGATAAACAAAGTAATGAAATAGAATTGCGCTGTGTTGTGATATTTAGTTTATTTTAATGTGTTTAATTATTTCTGGTTAAATGAGTGAAAACGTAATTTTCTTTTTTTAATGGAATAAAAAAAAATCAATAAAACTTATTTGCTCAAACGATTTCAACCCGCATCCTCCGGATTGCTAGTCGAGAGCCTTGTCTTTCGACCACGGAGACCATTTTTCAATGAAAACCGTAATATATATATATATATATATATATATATAAATTAAAATAAAGTAGTGTTTTCAAATAATGTTTACTTTCTGAACCGGACGCTGAAATGTTGTAGGTAAGTCTGGCCCTGTGGAAACATCCCACGCAGTTCCAATTTACTAAGCAGGCTTCAGTGTGTATGACGCGAGTACAGAAACAACATCCGACAGAACATGACTTCACAGCCACCCGATACAGAGGCCAAATTGCTGGAGGAATTAACCTCATATTCTGATAACCAACACTCATGTTGTCTAGAACAGTGATTCCCAGTCAGAACAGTAACCTCTTCCATAGGAGTTGGCAAAGGGTGTAGTGTAAGAGGTGCGGAAAATTAAAATACCATTCTATAATATTTTACTATCCTTCAGTTAATTTTCAGGAAAAAATCGTTAATAATTGATCGTTAATAGTTAATCGTTAAAAATAATTGCCAAAAATCCTAATGAATACAAATCAAGAATAAAAATATGGCTTAAAGAGGTCAATGAAAAAACCCTAACGAAGACAATAAAAACGACATAGAAGACAAATGAACTATATTCAAATAACTTGAGTCCTCCTCGGCACAGGACCCCCTAGTGAGGAGGACTAAGAAATACAATATTTTATACTTAATTTCACCATTACATTTTGTATGTACAATTATTTTATGTAGTCGCTAAAATAAAAAATAAATTGATGAATTTTGATACAAACGTTTAACACCTTGATAAAATGTATTATTACG
This sequence comes from Limnephilus marmoratus, assembly GCA_917880885.1. Lineage (NCBI taxonomy): Eukaryota > Metazoa > Arthropoda > Insecta > Trichoptera > Limnephilidae > Limnephilus > Limnephilus marmoratus. The sequence goes on from OU862931.1 coordinate 32,305,641, forward strand.
TTATTTATTTTTCTTTATAGTCTTTTGGTACGAAAACAATGGAGACAGGAAAACCATATTTTGTTTATATTTATTTATTATTTAATTTTTTTAATATAAATTAAATGTAATAATTTTATTATCAAATTCTGCAAGCACTTTATTTATTTATTTATTTATTTGAGACACAAACAGGATATTTATAAAACAAGTTTGTGGATAATATATAATAAATTAAAATACAAATATAAATATCCCTAGACTAATGTGTCTGCATTAATAATCACATTTGATTTTTTACCGAAGCAAACACATGAAAAACAATGCAAGTATTATTTATACATAACTTAAAAAACTTAAATACAAAATTAAAATACATTATAAGTATACAATATTTATGAAGTATTTCCTGAAATGTAATAAAACAACAATTTATATATATATTTTTTTGTAATGTTGTATGGGGTCGTACTCAACCTTTTTCAATTATTTTTCAGCATTATGTCAGGTATGCACAAAATCATTATGGAGAAAATACAGTAGTGGTATTCGATGGATACCCGGACTCGGTTGAAAAGAAAAGCACCAAAGAAAAGTTTCTGGGAAATGAGAAGAACAAGTTTCGTTTTATTTTCCTACTCATAGCCTCATTTGAACGATAGCAAATAATGACAGTACAAGCTGAAGAGGATGCTGATGTTCTCATAATAACCACAGCAAAGTCGTTATCATTTCAACATGATGCAGTCATAATCATTGGTCAGGATATGGACCTACTATTGGTACCTACTCCTCACAGCTCTCTCAGCTCCAAACGTATATTACCAAAAAGTTGGTAAAGGAAAATCACCTAACGCGTTGTACTCCAACAACTATATACAAATTTTGTAATATTCTTCTCAAAAACCACTCAGTGAATAAAACTTATTCGTGTATTTCAAGATCCAAAAGCAAAGCGAGAAACAATCACTTTCGCTGCCGAACAATTCTTTGCACTTTTGTATAGCGGCAATGAGAAATCAAATTTGGAAAATTTAAGGTACATTCTTTTTGTCAAAGGAGTGAAAAAGAATAAATTAAATTTATCCAGGATACCACCCATCGTGCAGTCCAGCAACATGCTTCAAGAACATACTTGCAAGTGCAGGCTTGGCTTGGTCACCATAAAGATCCAACTGAATGGGCGTGGAAGAAGGACGCTGTTGGGTTACTAACTCCAGTACCAATGATGAAGGAGGTCGCACCTCAGGCGTTGCTGAACGATATGTCATGCCAATGCAATAAAGGTTGCGCTGGAAAGTGCACATGTAGAAAGTCGGGTTTGAAATAATGCTCCCTACCCTACTCTGTATTCACTATAATGGCAGCTCACGGGAGAATGCTGCGGAAGCCTTCGTTCATGATGATGACGAGGAATTTGTGACCCAGTCGCACAAATTCGGCTCGTGAGACATAGGAAGACTATATTGAAGCTCTTCGGGGCCCGTATGTGGCAGTAAGAAACTAAAGTCAATAGTCATATATTTTTAATTATAAAAAACTTTTTTTTTTACCACATCTATGTAACTTAATTATTAATTTTATTTATATGTTTTGATTACTTGATGGTTAATGTTGCTGTCATGTATGTTACATGTTATTTCAACAGTATTTGTTTAAAAAAATAATAATCAAGTTAGGGGGCGTATATTAATTACGTGAGCAGTTATTCTTCCAAACTCGACCCCTCCCCCCCCCCCTCTTGGTGAGATAAATTTGGGCCATTTCGTATATTCTTTTCAAGTACCGTGAGATTTTGATGGTACCCCCCTCCCTTCTTTTATGCTCACGTAATTAATGTACGCCCCCTTATGCCAACACTATTCTTCTGATTTAGTTTTTGAACATTTTTTTGTGAAAATTTTGAATTATATACCTAATTACGACAAAAACATTAAACATATACCTACGTCTTTTATGAAATTTTATTCTCTACAAAATTCATATCAATAATTTTTTCAACAAATTGTACTAAAAAGGAGATACGCACAAAAAACCAAACCAAAAAACCCTTTTTTATAAATCGTACATTATAAAAACACAACTGGTACAAAATAAACACATAAAATGGAGAGCTTTTTTATTTTAATTTTAAACTTAATGAGTAAAATCTCAAACTGTAATATTTAATTTATTGAATACAATATTAGCGAAACTCAATAAAAAATCTGAAAACAGAAATAATCAGAAGAAGATGCTGTCACGTTTGGGACTCGAACCCATGACCTTCGCCTTGCCAGGGCGCGACACCAACTGGACTAATGTGTCCCTATCCGGTTCGGTCATATTTAACTGTATCAAACTTCGACCAAGAACTACCAACATTGTCTTCATTTTCTACTCGCATATTTTTATTGGCTATCTTTATGTATGACGACCTCCGTAGTCCAGTGGCTAAGACTCTTGACTCACATTCCGGAGGTCGCGGGTTCGAACCCGGCCTGCGCAAATAAATTTTATTTGATTAATTTGTGTTATTTCACAATTAATTCATTTAAAATAATATATAGTATATTTGCGGCATGTTCCAGAGTGGAAGATACTATCAGTATCGCCCTGGTGTAAGACCACCATTCAGAATTGAAACGTTGCTTGAAAATGGCTTTAGCCGTGTTTAGTGACCAGATCTGAATAGCCAGGTACTTCCCAACCTTCCTCTTCCCCACCTCCTTCCCCTCCCGCTACCTTCAGCCTCACAACATACCCCAATTGGGGATGCCATAGTCTCACTGGCTCCAGACGGGAGCAGTTGAGATTCTTGTGCGGTATTCACTGTAAAAAAAAAAAAAAAATTATGATTGCAAGATTCAAACCCGAACTAAATGCTATCTAAATAGTGTCTTGGATAAATTTTTATCCATATTTATTTTTAATATCTAATTCGACATCTATAAGCTTTTCTGCAAGTGAAGGATGAATATTTATTTTTACTTTTAACTTAATGCCTCAAATCGTAATATTTAATTAACGAGGATAATATTAGCAAAACAAAACAAAAAAATTAGAAAAAGATATGGTCATATCTGGGTTCGAGTCCCTGATGTGACCCTAACTTTTTAAAATTTTTCTGTAATCAGATTTTCGGTTGAGTTTCGCTAATATTGTCTTCATTTAAGAGGGCATTACCAGAGAAAGCCGGAAATACGTCATTTTCAAAAAAGTTTTTAGACGTATTGACTCTTTTCCACAAAAAATTATAAATGGATTTCGAAAGATTGTTCTTTTATCTAGTGAAGTTATGTAATAAATTTTTAGATTTTTTTTTTTAATTTTTAGTATAATAAGGTTATTCCATAGGTCGTTGGCAGATTTGTTAAATTTTCAAAAAAGTTTTTGTATTATACCACACCCATTTCAAATAATGTAATCATGCAGTAAAATAAATCAATACATTATATAGCAGAGTTATGTATTAGAATTTTAATTTCAGTTTCAATAAAATCATTAAAAAATATGTACGTACATGTGTTTCTTGACGAAAATTGGTCCATTTGTGTATTTATTTGCGCACTTACAAACTCATATATCTCAGATTTTTTTTAACATTCTTATTGAATTTAGACATTATTGAAAAATGATAAATACTTATAATCAAAAAATAACTACAAAAAGTACACTATTTTAATAGTTTTATCATCACGCCTTTCAGCATTTTTGGATGAAGGTATAAATTAAAGCTAATTTGGATTGAAATAAATTGGATATTGAGTTATAATTTAAAAAGCTGGTACGGAGAATAATTAATCTTTCTCATTGTAACCGCCCTGCACGATCGGAAGAACAACTTTCGACGAAATGTGGATTTTCGTCCGCTGGCTGGTTAAACGCTCTTAATTGAATATTAAAATGTAGAGCGTTTTGGGTACACCTAAAAGAGTTATAAATTATTAAAACAGTTTGAAATTTAGTTTCTCAAATAAATGTCAACTAAATGCGTGCTACAAGTTAGTTAAGAGTTAAGTTAAAACGTATCTGGTTAAGAGAAGTTTAAAATATCGCCTGCAACGCGACGTAACGTGGAGTTTGGTAAAATTGTAATTGCAAGTTTCACAAGTTTAGTTAACAGAACAAATTTAATGAGACAGCAATACACGACAGTTTAGGTATAACTTTCCTTAAGTCCACACTGAGTCGGAGAAAAGGTGAAATAGCAAACGAAATGGAACGGGAAATTCATTAAACTAACATCATTTCTCCTTTAACGGTTTCAGATGCAATCTACAAAAGAAGTAAGACCCTCCGTTCATGGAGATACTTAGAAACTACGTGATTGTGATGTAACCACAAGTAGTATAAAGATATACTACTCTTTAATGCTGGTTTCCGTACTCGGCGCTACCAGAAATATACTGAACTTAAATAATTTTTCATGTGCAGCCGTGGAGTTAACACGATGTCAAGCGACTCTAGCAACGAAAAAAATATTTTCCTGTATGCCTTTTTTTCAATATCGATCCATGCCTTCTCCATTAAATTCTTTCTTACGTAATCTGGTAAAGTATAGTTATATAAACACGCATTTTTTTCACTTTCAGAACACATCTAATATTACTTCCTTGTTCAGATGACTTTTCTGTCAAACGTCAAATATTAGAAGATAAGAATGATGCAACGCTTCGCTCGCTACCATCATCGTCGGTATCGTGCAACGTGCAACTGAGATACACTCGCCCGGCGCGTAGCATCGTGTACGAACACTAGCAAAATCGTACGGCGGATACTCACAAGCGGTGCGCGTGCTATGCACATGAAGCTCGAGTCGCTTGTAAGTAGCTCCATGTACGAAGTCACTAACTCTTCAATGCAAATACACAAAGAGGAAAGGTTCCACACCACGTACCCACGATTGAAAATTCTGAGCCCTTGTGCCGAAAAATAGCATAATATAACGCTGTTTTCGCAGATCCATTCAAATCACATGTTAAATTCACAGAAAAGTTAATATCAACCACAGAAAAGAGTCTATGATGGTGACGGCTGGTAGCCATCTCTCAATAAAAGTCGACGGTATGTGCGATCGGCGCTTGCATAATTAGGGTGAAAAGGTTTTATTTCTGCATCACATTATTTGTTAATGACTGAAATTTTTACTTTTCTCATTCAATGGAAATTTTTGTTAGTAAACGAAAAATACTTTCTTCTACTCTAAAAATATGAAGAAAACAATTGATATACATAAAACGAGTTGAATAGTAGTTGAAATATCTTATTACATACAAAAAATATTTTGTTTACAATTTGTACATGCTCACTGCAGTCAGATGACATGTTAACATAATTTATTTCCGCATAAGGGCTTAACCCATTATCTCCATGATTTTATTTTTATAAACTTGAATCATCACTATAACCTGATAGTATAGACTTAAAGGCGAGCCCAAAATCAGCTTTAGAATTTTCCGCTCGCCCACCCTCTCACCAGAGCGTCTAGAAAATTGTTGCCTAAACGCAACCTTTGGAGGTAACCCCCCTAAGCAAAATTTATGTCAACTATGGGTAAAATGCAGTCTACTGCATGATTTATATTGATAATATAAAATAAAAATTGTCTTTGTTTATATAATTCAACGAAAACAAAATATTCATGATATTACGCAAAATAACAAAAAATTCAATATTAAAAAATAAACATTCTAGAATGAGAAAAAGTAACCAAATCTAAGCAAATTATTCTTTAAGTGATACCGTTCGAAGCAGTCAAAATGAAGGGCTCGGTTGCACGCCCGACACCGATAGCCTGTTGGATTTTTTACACGACAGAGCATAACGAATACGAGATTTGCCACGATATTGAAAATTAAATTCTTGCATTCGAGGCACACGATTCCCGTCTTCTGCGTCATGGCCTTCCTTCACACGAAGTTCTCCGAATTCGGTATTGACCTGATTTGGAAAAGACAATAAAAGAGTACGGGTAACCTCCACATGGAATGCCTTCTGGGAAGGTTTTCACTGTTGCCTAGTCATCTGGTTTCCCATATCATGCTCGTACTTCCTCAAGAATTGCAACTTCCATCCATTTACAAGAGCGCTGCTGAGGCAAGAAACAAATAAAGGCCAGTACCACTTCTTTGACCGAACGTTGACCCGATCTTTTGGATATCATTATGATTATCTACTATGTCAACTTAATTTATTAAAATTGTCCGAACGCAGAATAGTATATGACCTAACATGTTTAAATAAAATCATAAATTCAGTAATTGACAGCCCTGAACTATTAAACTTGATTTCCTTCCATATACCTCGCAATTCAACATCGAGGCAGTATCTACCATTCTATTGTGACAACTCCAACACAGAATCACAATTGTATACCCCCATTCGCCGTATACAAAATTTGGGTAATGACTATAAAGATGTTGTTGATATATTTAACACATCATTCACTAAATACAAACAAGTCTTAGTAGAATTTATATCTAAAAGAAGAACAACAAATTTAATTAATCCAACTGAATAGCTCTGCTTCGAATCATTTCACGTGTACTTTACTTTTCTCAGTCTACATCTTTTTCCATCTTGCATGGTGGAGTATTTTGTTTTTATTTCAATTTGTTTTTTATTGTATTTTTGTTTTAGATTTGGTTATGATTTTGATTTTGTTTTTGTTTTGTTTATGTATTTGTTTTTTATTTTATTTTATTTTATTTTATTTTATTTTATTTATTTGGGAGACCAACAGTTTACATTAACAACAAAGTATATAATAATTGAGTACAATAATTGAACCAATTAGAGGTTTCCACATGGGTATTGTATACAAGTGTGTAGTTATTCCAGAAATATTTACTCATAAATTAATAATTAAATTAATAATTTACATACATTTCAAGAGACGAATTACGAGTTATTTAGGTGGGGATAGGAAAGGGGTAGGATGGGGGGGGATCGGTTAAGTTGAGGTATAGTAATAAAAATATGCGTGACAAAAAATTAAAAGAGAGAGAAAAAAAGAAAAAGGAAGTTTATAGAGTGGTGGTTGTATTAGAGGGTATCTATAAGTATTGTTATTGTAGAGTATCGAGAGAGTATCTGTGTGATTTTAAGGAGTGTGGTGCAGAGTTAAAAATGTCAAATTGTGTATAGTGTGTGTTGAAAGTGTTGGATGCACGATAGATGAAAGAGTTCTGTTTAGAATTAGTGTTGCACCGAGGGAGGCTAAGAATCATGTCTGATCTTGTTCGTCTGTTTGGAACTCGTATCTGTATTCGTTCTAGGAGTGCTGGACAATCTACAACGGATCTGGCTATTTTTTGAAGAAAAAGTACATCGGCCGAGCTTCTTCGAGCTTCTAATGGTACTATATTGAAGTACGCGGCTGAATCTTGGTGACTTAGGTGTGGGCGGAAGCTGCGGAAATCTAAGTATCTTATAAAACGATTTTGAACACGTTCTAGATTTTCCACATATGATTTGTATTGCGGATTCCAAACTTGTGATGCGTATTCTAGTAAGCTACGGACATAAGCAAAATATAGGATTTTCATTGTTCTAAAGTTATTGAATTTTTTACATGTCCTAAGAATGAATCCTAACATTTTCGAAGCTTTTGATGTGACTGAGTCTATATGAATATCAAAAATAAGCTTAGAGTCCAATGTTGTTAAATCAATTAAAATACTCCACCATGCAAGATGGAAAAAGATGTAGACTGAGAAAAGTAAAGTACACGTGAAATGATTCGAAGCAGAGCTATTCAGTTGGATTAATTAAATTTTTTGTTTTTTAAAATTTTGTTATGCTTATTTAAATTTAGATGTTCTTTGTAAAAAAAAAAAAATGCATGTAAAAGCCCAGCCGGGCGTGAAATTCAATAAATAAATAAATAAATAAATTATCATGGAGGTCTACTCCACCCATTCCCAAATTATAATTTTGTATTGGCCGCCTGGCAATCGTTTTTTTTTGCATGCTTCCTCAAAAATTTTGCCTTTTTGTCTTTCTTCGATATCTGACAACGCTGCACTTGACTTACTGGCTCCATTCGATCATAGTTAGTGGCCACTGTTACTACACGGCTGTCCTACCAACGACATACGAGGATTTGGTTTTCTACGACTATCACCGCACCAAATTTACCTATATATATAAGAGCGGTGAGAGTTACACTTTAACTAGCTAAATGAACGCTATGCGCAAGGGAAGTGTAAAAGAAAATGTTAGCTTTAGGTTTAAGCAATTACTTTCCTGTCTTCAACTTGCCTGAAGCTTCAAGGTTAGGGAAGCGAACTGGCTTACATGTGCCAGTAGCGCACATTCTCTTATCCTTCAGGATACACATCAAATGGTGAGATGTGAAGAAATTGTCCATAAATACATAGCTCATGGCGTGCGGGGAACTCTATACATTCCATCATAGATGTAGAATGGATAATCCCTGACCTAATTCGGGGTCATATGTATCAGATGCTCCGGAATACGGCATTGCTGGGAAAAGGTAGCCTTAGACCACTTTTGTTTATAGTAAGACTTCTTTTTGTACTGTAGTTTTGATTTTTTGGTTGGTGGTGCATTTGAAATAGATATTCGCAAGGTACTACGACTCGCACCGGACGATGTCAAAGGCTGATTCCAGTCAAGGTCATTAGCGAATTTATCTGGTTCATGCTCGTCAAGGCACGACTCATCAATTTTCTCAATTTCGATGTTGCGCTCGATAACGAATGTGCCGGCAATATCTCGAAAGTTATCCACCTCCGCATCTTCGTTATACATCATCAAATCATCGTCAATATGCTCTTCGTCCATCTGTTTATCAACGTTATCTGGAGGATGTAATACTTTATTATCTTTTACCTCTCGAATTCGGGACTCCTTTACTTTTACCTCTTGTAGTTCTGGCTTCTCCGGCTAGTTCAGCTCTCAGGGGCGAGTACTCAACCCAGTATCATTGCTTTTAGTCAGGTATTCGTAAAAGAAACAGCGTATAATGGTAGAGAGAATGTATTGTAAGAAAAACAAGACATAGAGAATAGTAATGCGGTATTTCTACCTAGATTGGCTTTTAATAAAATTGATTTCTAAAACGAAACGGTGGGTTTACGAGGTACGTTACTTGGGAGTTCTCGAGGTTGGTTTCCAGCGTTGATCCATCGATGGGATTCGCCACCTGAGGCCTTCGGCCCAGGCAACGAACGTGGTTGAAGTGTGGGCGGGAACGCGTGGTGCCCAGGTACTGGCCGCCCAGGCGCAGCAGGTCCAGGGGGGTTGGTCCTCGATCCAGGTGACGTGCGCCATCGGGTGTGGCGGGGGAGCGTCGATCTGGATCCTCGTCGTGATGGGTCGGTGGGACCGGGAGGGGTCGTGGTCCGCACTAATGGCCGCCGTTTGATTAATGAAAGGGGTCAACTCAGCACTCGTTATGGCATGGTGAATGCAACTGATTCAATTTAGCACTTGTCGCGGAATACGGTATACAACTGTTTTTAAACTTGATCTCCCGTGTGGGAATGGAAAACGTCTTAATTGCGATCGTCGCTACCTGCCGGTCGACTTCCTTGCTGGCGCGCTGCCAGCAACCGCGCTGGTCGCGCGCTGCTTGTCACTCCTTGGACCGCGTGCTGATCGTAACTGAATTCTTCTGTGTTGCGTTTCCTAATTTAAAACTAACTCTTCGTAGGTAGGTGTGCACTTTGTTGTTGCATGATTTTTGCTCCCTGAAGTTTGCTGAGGTAAGATGAAGAGAGCGGGGTTTGTTTGTTTTCTTCCTTCGTCGATCTCGAGGAAGGGGCGTGCGGGGTATCCTGTTCGTTCCGTGGTCAATGTGCATTTTATTATGGCGTGATTTCGCTCCTTTCGTCGATCTTGAGGAAGGGTCGCGCGGGGTATCCGTTCGTTTCGTAGGTAGGTTGATGAGCATTTTGTTATTGCGTGCTTTCGTTTCTTTCGTCGATCTTGAAGGAGGGGCGCGCGGGGTATCCGTTCGGCTGGACACATTACAAGGAATCACAACAATAGCGCGTTATTAACAACATTATTGTCATCACTTTCACTTACGGTAAAAGAACGCTCCAATTCTGCCATCATTTCATCGTGATTCAACGGTTTCGTATTAATTACAGTCGGAGAAGTAGGTATTTTCGACATATTTGATAAAAAATGTACGAAAACCGCAGACAAACTATTAATTTCAATAAAAATCAATCATAAAACATTACAAAACCGTATTATTTGAAGACAAGCTAACCAAAAACGTATGTAAACACTGTCACAGTTAACCTCCAAAGGTTACGCGTAGGATTACCTGATTTCAGTAACATCTAGCGGTCATCTTTTGCATATAATACTCTGTTGAAACAGTGTTGCCGACCATTTAATCTTTTGATAAAAATATGTGATTCATACATGTTTTATTTTTTCCGATTAAAGTAATTTTTTTTTCTTTTTTTCAAAATGAGTCTATTTTCAGGGCTTTAGTAAAAAAATAATTAAAAATAGGATACCTAATAAAATTTATTAAATTATGTTAATTATTGAAACCTAACATACCAATCTGTAAATGCTGCATTACAACTTGGTGGGATTTTGCTTTATTCACAGTGAAAAAAAATCATACTTTTCATCAATTTTTTTGATGCCTATAGATATCGTCATGGAGGTAATGGGTTTTACAACCGCTTCTTCCGTGTTTTGCTTTGTATCATATCTATAAATAAAGAGAAAAAGTTGATCTGAGGGATAATTTAGATTTTACTTTGTATGAACACCCTTTTGCATGAGACAAGTTTCACGAAAAAACCTTTTTGCTAAGTAAGTAAAGCGGATTGTAAATGAAAAAAATTGATCATTCCATGGGATAAATATAACTGGATTGCAGGAGAATCGATGGAGCTTTACGTTTTGATGCTGTTTGTTTCTTGAAAATTCTCATCCGTGGATCACTTTAACAACAATTCACTTTTTAATGGATGGCGCCAAACCACGAAACAACGATTATTCTGAGTGATGGACAATTCATACAACATTTAATTTGGGTTCAACGGCGATTTTGCGAGAGTTTCAAAATGAAGATATTAGTTTGATGACGAAACTGTTTCAATATTAAACAGTACCTGACGGTTAAATAAATATTTGAAATTGCATACGACAGAATTTATGTTTCGATCTGAAAATAGTTGAGAACGTAGTTTCAGATAGATCTAGCTGTGCAAATTTCACGCTCGATATCCAATCGTTCTAGGGCTTCCAATCCCGGAATACCGAGATTTCGGTATTGCGGGATCCCGCTCCATTTTCCAGTCCCGCGTGATGCGGGATTACGGGCGCGGGATCCGCGGGATTTGCGGGACTGAAAAAAAGCGTGCATGCGACCTCTCGCGAGCACGATCGCTCGCTGACTGGCAGCTGGCGGGCGGCTAACTGGCCAAAAGGGCATTTTCTGCTACTAGCTATATTGTGTCTAAAATACGCAGTAGTTTGGCAGACGACAGTTTGGACATGTTGTGTTTCCTTCGGAAACATTTTCAGTTAAAAGCTGACAAACTTAATATAAATTTTCAGTTTAAAATGTGGTTTGTTTTTTTTTGGTTGATTTTTTAATTTTCTTTGTGTATTTTTTGAAGAAAATTTGTTTTGATTTGTTTGTTATTCAGTATTTGTTACTGTTTTTTTGTGAAGAAAAACGGTGTAATTTGATTGATCTCATACTAATAGTAATACTTTAATAAATGAGTAGTTAGTTGATTAATTCATTATTTTTTGTTACAAATAAACGGTGTAATTTGATTGATCTCATATTAATAGAAATATGTACGTAAATAAATGTGGAGTTGATTAATTCATTGTTTTATTTGCCTCATATAAATGTGAATATTTTCAATATGCGGGATCCCGCGGGATTGAAAATTCGTAGTCCCGCAAATACCGACATTGAATTCAGGCTGCGGGATTGGAAGCCCTAAATCGTTCACTAGTTTTAAGCAAGACATGCAAACAGATTATTACGAAGTCAAGATCGATTTGTAGGAATCGGAGTTTATTCCTAGATTCTTGGTTTTCTATTTGCAAGGCCAATCATCAATAGATTTGAACTTCAGAATATTTAACTTAAGCCAGAAGCTACTTCGCCCCTGCTTTATTTTTTCAGCCTTGAGAGGCACTCAATGCTTCGGGTGCGAGTTGGTAATTCCTTTCATATAGGTGTTGGACTGTCAGGCTGTTGGTCTGTTAGCCTGTTAGACTTCTAGGCTGTTAGTATGTTAGAGTGTTAGTCTGTTAGGCTGTTGTCCATTGGTGTGTGCCTGCCTTTGTTTAGATTGGCTTTGCGAACTAACAACCAGGATTAACCACTTTAAATAATTATAACAACCTTTCTTGCTTTGGCCTCCATTCTTGAGTTGCGGTGTTTGATATCAATATTCATCATCTCGGGTAAACAGAATCTGTTGTTATGTAAATAATTAATATCAACTAAGCAACATCATCTAATATTTAGGATTGTTCAGTACATCAATCTGTTCCATAGCATGAGAGCGATTTTAGTATAAATATTAAAATCTTCACATATCTAAGCATTTATTTTGTTAACAGTGGTTAAGTGTATGTCTTAAGGTAGTAAAAAGAAATGCGTTAAGAAAATGAAGAACTAGTAAAACAGTTAAGAGGGTATTGCCAGAGAAAACCAGAAATATGTCATTTTTAAATCAGATTTCAGACGTATTGACTCTTTTTTAGAAAAAATAAAAATGGATTTCGAAAGATTGTTCTCTTATCTAGCATTCGCACGTTTAAAATTTTGAGAAAAAATATTTATTTCATAGGTTATTCATAGGTCGTTGGCAGATTTGTTTAATTTAAATTTTTTTTTTGGATTATTCCACACCCATTTCAAATCATATAATCATGCAGTAAAATAAATCAATACTTGTTTTAGAATTTTAATTTTAGTTTCAATAAAATCATTAAAAAATATATACGTACATGTGTTTCTTGACGAAAATTGGTCCATTTGTGTATTTATTTGCGCACTTACAAACTAATATTCTTACTTAACTATATTATTTAAATATGTTAAATTCTTTTAATTACAAAAAGTACATTATTTTAATAGTTTTATCATCCCGCCTTTCAACATTTTTGGATGTACCCAGGTATAAATTAAAGCAAATTTGGAATGAAATAAAATCGATATCGAGTTTTAATTTAAAAAAAATTGGTTTGGAGAATAATTAATCTTTCTCATTGTAACCGCCCTGCACGATCGTAAGAACAACTTTCGACGAAATGTGGATTTTCGGCCGCTGGCTGGTTAAACGCTCTTAAATATGACCAAAGGGTCCCATCTTGTTCAATTCCTAGAAGCGAACGTATCTTTTCTGATTTTTCTGTTTCAAATTTGTAATTGAGAGTTGCTAATATTGTATTCACTTATATTATATATTCTAACAGCCTTACTGAAAAACGCAGTGAATATTTAATTTAATTGTTAAATGACCGTGTATGTGAAAACCTTACTACTTAAGAACTGACAAAAAATAGTTCGTGGAAAGATAGAAACATTGCTTATCCAGCCAAAGAGGGTTGTTTATCTGTTGAAAATAGTGTCAGGGTCCTTGAGGTTATTTTTCACTAAAAGGGCGCTCTACAAATTATCTAATTAAAATAATTATTAAAAATAATTCGTCATCAAATTTCGGAATTTTTCCGACTTCTTTTAAATAAAAATATGTCGTAAAAACAAATGCCATATTAGAAACAAGATAAACTTATCTTTTAGATTTTTGAATTTGAAATGTAAGTACTTAAGCATTTAAAAATTGCCATATTTTAAGTTTTAAACACGAAAAAAGCTGAAAAAAAGCTTACCACGAACATTATAACAAAGGTTACAACAAACTTTTTCGAAAAATAGATACCTTTAATTTGAGGAATTCGTAAGAAGAAGAAAGAAAGGCGACCATCGAATAAATGGTTTCTGGGGCAGCGGTACCCATACCCGCCTCCCAAATTGAGAATGCAAACAGTTGTATTTACGAATAACTGTACCGATTGAAATCCATATATTCTTTGGCTAAATAATTTACGAGAGTTTTAAAGAATCGGCTCCCTCACAATCAGGTAAACAAATTACACTTGGTATGAAGAAAAGCCTTGTGAAACAGGATTTGGTTAGATGTTATACATATTCAGTTCTCCGTGTGATGTTAATTTTCCTTTATGGAAAAGGGGTTCAAACCCATTATGAGATTGGCTCACTACGAGTAGTAGCATCTATACATATGTCTAATGGTGGCAGGATGTTGTTTGTTTTACTACTTTACTTGTACGAACATGGGTTACTGAGTTCATTCTTCAAACTGTACAATTTAAACAAAGCTTCATACGTAACAATAAATGTTTCATTGGTTGCCCCGATAATATAAAACATTTCTACAACCAGGTAGAAATGCTAAGAAATTTTTTTCCATAGGAAAGCTAATAGCTCAGAGATACACAAAATAATTTGCAAGGCAAGAAACATTATACCTTTAAATGTATACGACGAGAATGCCAACATTCTTATAAATACAATTAAAAGTCAAATAAAATTATTCACAACACTTCATTATCTCAACCAAACGTATGTTGACAAACTTTCCTCAAACAAATGATTGAGTATTGGAGAGTTGAGCGCAGAAATAGAAGTATTTATGCTTGCCATTCAAGATAGAGTCAATAATACTAAAATTTATAGGAAGCATATAATCAAAGATATAAATCAAATTGATGATTTACGTAGAAAATGTTTGGCTTTTCTGGAAACTATAGAACATATTATATCGGGATGTTCTGTATAAGCGCCGTCCGAGTATACATTCAGGCACAATCAGGTTTTAAAAATAATTCACCAAAGTTTGGTAATTAAACATAACTTGATTGATTGCCGTAATAGTACCATATTATGAATATGAACCAAAATCCATATTTAGAAAATGAATTTAAAAAAAATATATTATGATAAAACTATACTAATAGACAGAAAAATTAGTCATATTAGAAGATATAGTTTTACATGACAAAATTAACAAAATAACTTATATCATTGATGCAGCTATTCCAAATACCTGTAATATTAAAACATCTGTTCCCGAAAAAATAAGAAAATATACGGATTTAGGAAATGAGATAAAAAGAATTTGGCATTCTCAGACTATAAAAATATTACCATTTGTTATTTCGGCTACTGGCATTATACCTAGCTCTCTCATTCAAAATTTAGGCATATTAGATTTGTCAAAGAATTTATATATATTAAAATGCAAAAATCAGTCATTTTAAATACTACATAAGATTTTTTAAATATTTATATTGAGGGATCAGTAGGATTTATAGGTCCAATTAGGGGTTCCACCGAGCCGAACCCGCTGATATGAGGAGATATCTGTAGTCGATGAGTTATTTTCCCATTTGGTCTCTTTGACATGTTGTTCTTGTATTATTTTGTATTTATTATACTTACATAGTGCAAGTTCATAATGTGGATTGACTTGGTGATCATTTGTGGAAAAGTGCGTGAAAGGGTTAAGTTTTTCCTGCGGGAACGATTTAACCCGGACATAAAATCTGAAGCGTGTAATATTAATAATAATCTTAAGAATAACTTATAACTCAGTTTCCAAGTGATAGGTACTCTATTCTTCAAATAAGTTATATTTTGATAAATGAAACAATTTAACTTTGTTTGAACCACTTTTATATTTGAGTAAATCCGACCGGTATCAGAACGACCGTTCCTTTTTCAGGGCAAATGTATACTATGTATGTATACGGTGGCATCTAGGAACCCGGATGGGTTCAATTCCTAGATGCCACCGTATCGAATTATAGGAATTGAACCCATCCGGGTTCCTAGATGCCACCGTATCTTGTTCTGATTTTTTCTGTTGCAAATTTTTTGTTTTAGATTTACTAATATTGTCTTAAATGATTAAATTGATTCTTAGTTACATAAATCCCACATAGGATAAGGAAAATAATTTTTTTCAGGGTTTTCGTCATATTTGGGAATGCTATGTGTATTTTTAAGAAAAGGAAGGAGAGGAAGTTCTGGGAAGGATAGATGTATTAGGGGTGGGAATCTAAGGGTCAGTATGTCTGGAGTGACGGACATGTGAATCCGTCCCTCCCGCTGCGACGCAAGTCGATGGGTCGAGAGAGACCAGCTGAAGAGGTCAGAGGGTCTCCCCGAACTTGGCCTCCCGCAATCGAGCCCGCAACGCAGCTGGTGGGCAGGTGCATCCGCTGCCAAGACCTCAACACACCTCACCCGATGAACCCAGGCCAAACGTAGCGAACCACTTGGGGTTACCTGTGACACAGGTATTAATTATCCAATAAATGGTTCCCGGGGCAACGGTACCCAAACCTCCTTCCAAGTTATAAACTCACGACATGAAAAACTTTATTTCGTTACTATTAACTGTCTCAGTAGTCCAAAAAATATATTAATTTTACCTCTGAAAGTGCTCATTTGTTTTAGTAGAATAAATCTCTAGCTGTTTCACGTTTAATGATCCTTCGGAGCTTCCGGTAGAGCCTTTAAAATGGCCACCGGAAGTGTCGCAAACGTCGGTCGCTGAGAGCAAATTGCATATGACATTTCCAGGGTTTGCAACCGTAATCATTATTAACTGTGTGGACACGAGAACCTGCGGCACAGTACCAATGTACAACGGGAACATTATCTGGAAGAATGAAATTAATATTTCATTGAAGAAGCAGATAATATCTACCAATAAATGTAAACGAAACGTGAAAAAGAATTGGATACATAAAAATTAAAAAGGTAATGGTTGCAATTGGGAATTGAATCCAGGATGTCTCGTTTTACCGGGACAGCACGTTAACCAACTCGGTCAGTGGGACCTATTTATTGTACACATTTTTTGTCGATTCAAATTCAATTTTGGGGGCGGGTGTGGGAGCCATTTATTGGATGACCAACACCCTGCCATAGATAACCCTAAACGGTTCGCTACATTTAGAGACTTGTAGTGGTGCCCGGGTTGAGAGTCTGCCACCTTCTGGGCGGCAGGCCGGATTGTGAGAGACTAGACCCTTGACCTATCCAGGCGGACTCTCGTAACCCATCGCCTTTCACCGCGGTGGGAGGGATGGATTCATACTTCCATTACTCCTGGAGAAGCTGAACCCCAGATTCCTGCTGTGCTGATGCTGTGGGGAAGGTCTTTTTAGAAAAATAAGGAGAGAAAGTTCTGAGAAGGAAAATGGTACGAGGGGTGGGTAGGAATCTGGGGATCAGTGTGTCCTGGAGTGACGGACGTCTGAATTCATCCCTGCCACTGCGGTGCAAGGCGAAATTCCGAGAGAGTACGGCGGGAGAAGTCAAGGGGACTCTCTCAACTATTCTCTCTCGATCCGGCCTGCCATGCAGTTGGTGGGCAGAGGATTTGCCGCTAAGACTCGGACAAACCTCACCCTGCTAAGTCACCAAACGTGGCAAATCACTTAGCGTGACCTACGGCAGAGGTGTTGGTTATCCAATAATTCTCGGGGCGGCGGTACCCATACCCGCCTACCAAATTGAAACAATATTATCTTCAACTAATTTTACCCATATTTTTGGCTGCAATCTTTTTCAATCAAGTGATTACAAAGTTCTAACGGATGTATATGTAACCTAGATAGTCTCGGATATACATACACACATAACCAATTTTATTTATAAGGGTCGCATATTGAATTTATTTAGAATATACGAATAGGTAAATGCAATTAACTAATTAATTAACTAATGCTAACCATATCATTGAAAATAACCATAGTTTTGAAAAAAATACAGGGATAAATATTCTTCATATTAATCATAAAGGAAAACGTTTAGATAACTTAGAAGCCTTGGAAATTAAAAAATCCCCTAAAAATAATGATTCTATTATCAACAAACAAAAAATATTGTCATATAGCCCAATCATGGATTTGTTCCCCTACCCACCCACTCTACACTAATACCTACCCACCCAATCTACATTATTAAACTAGCAACGGCTCCACCCCTACCATAATAAAACATTGTTCGAAACTGTCAAATTAGTATAAGCTTTCCCTGACGAAGGAACGTTTGTTCCGAAACCGGTCGGATTTGCGCATTATATAAGTGGTTTATACAAAGTTGAATTGTTTCATTTTTTTTTTTGCAATAAATTCTTGTCTGATTTTTGTGTTATGTTCAAAATGTCAATTATAACTAAGAAATCTTAACACTTACTTTCAGAAGTAAAGAGGGATGTTTCAAATACAAAAGTATATAATTTGACTTAATTCTGTAATAAATACAATTATTCCATTAAATAACTGTTGCGTTTTTAAACTGTTTGGGTTTTTATCATAAAGTAAAAAACTGTTTATTCCTTTTAAATAGCAAAGTTTTTTGAACCTAACCTCTGTCGACGTGAAATTTTACTGCTTTTTGAACTTTGCCTAATATTGAGGCTAACCTGATTAACCGAAAAAATATTGTGCATGGAAGTATAGGCCCAAATTGAGCAAATATTTTAATCACGAAACACGTCCACAAGGCACTTGTGTTATTCTTTTTTTCTACGAGTAGGACTAATTTCATTCGATCGCTCACTACTTCTGGCGAAAGGTTTATCGTGTGTTCTGTTTTCATTGGTCATGTACCATTTCATTTTAGCGGTCACGCATCATTTATTCTTTCACACATTTCTTTACAATAATCTCTTAGATTCCTACAAAAGATAATTCTCTATTGTGTTCACAAAATTGCCCAAAAACGATAGTTCGAATCGAAGAAAAGCGAAAATGACAAATGATATCGTGATTCATTTTCTCCTTTAGAAGACGTTAATAATACATCGATATCAATCATATCCAAGTATTATTAATATAATAGTTAGCTATAAAACCACTAGAAAATGGTTTTATGATAAATTTTGATGTGTAGGTACTAATTTGCGTTTTATTAAAGAGTTGTTTCAAAGTTACTCCAAAATTCTCTTATATTATACTGCCTACAAAATTTCTTTTGACAAAATATCCTACGGACAAAATATCCTCCAACAAAATATCCTCTGACAAAATATCCCCGACAAAATATCTCCGACAAAATATCCTACGAACAAAACATTCCCCGATTAGGAATGAAGAAGTCGGAGCAAGGAACTATTTTGAACATTTTGAACTATTTTGAACAAAATAAACAAAAAACACGCCACACGCATCACAGAAAATACAAACACAATCATTGATCATGTACTCACAGATACAAAACTATCATACTCACTAACGAACTGTGATAATTCCATATCTGATCACAATATACTACTCCTTAACGTAATTCACACATATGTTAAAAGCACATCTTAAAAATCGTCCCAAAAATATACACACATTAATCTTGATAATCTAAAAAATGATATCATGCAAAATCCCTTCTAAATATGAATGACAACTCGGTATTAAATTATGACAATCTTGTGAACTACTTGAAAAACAAAATTAATTCTAATAGTACCACTAAAATTAAAACCAAAAACATAAATAACCCAGACTGGATAACTAAAGACCTTATAAAATTAATCAATAAAAAGGATAAATTACATCTGAAACTAAAAAAAACAACCAAATAACACCTTATTAAAAGCAGAATTTTTAAAAATAAGAAATAATGTCACTACAAAAAAACGAAACTTAAAACAAACACCCTACAGTAATCTTTTAAAAAAATTCGAAAATAACAGTAAAAAAACTTGGAACTTAATTAATAATATTCTTAAGAACCAATCTTACACCTCAAGAAATTTTTGTAATAAATTAATCATTAATGATGAAATAATCACTAACAATGTAGAGATATGCGACCAATTTAACAATTTCTTTTGCAACATTGGCTCCTCCCTAGCCGCTTAAATACATGGCAAAGTCAAACACAACCCAGCCAATGAAATAACGTTAGTGCATGACAGCATTGAATCTTTATATCTCCAGCCCACTACGGAGTTAGAAATAAGTCAAATATTAAAATCTCTAAAACCGAATGCAAGTGCTGGTTACGATTCACTCAAATGTAAGACAGTGCTAAGTCTCTCCACTGAATTGATACCTACTTTAACAAAATTAATCAATCAATGTTTTAAAGAGAGAACTTTTCCCGATAGCTGTAAAATTGCTAAGGTGATACCAATTCACAAAGGTGGGTCCAAAACAAATACCTCAAACTACAGACCCATCTCAATTTTATCTAAAATTTTTGAACGTGTAATTTACGAAAGATTAAACAATTTTATGCTAAAAAAAATTTCTTATATAAAAAACAATACGGCTTTAGGAAAAAAATCGAACACACTAGGAGCAATAAATGACTTAATTAATTAACTTAGAAGCGGTATTGATAGTGGAAATTATATTATATCTATATTAGTTGACCTTCAAAAAGCATTTGATACAGTTCGTCATGACATACTTCTCAAGAAACTCGAGAAAATTAGTGTAGTTGGTCCTGCTCTCAATCTACTCAAATCATATCTTAGCAATAGAAAGCAATTCGTTAGCATTAACAATCAAAATAGCAATTACGTTCCAATAAACTATGGAGTTCCGCAGGGGTCCATACTAGGTCCACTACTGTTCCAAATTTACATCAATGATATTTCGCAATTAATTTTAAATGGTGAAATCTTTTTATGTGCTGATGATTCAGCAATTTTCTACTGGGGTAAAGATTTAGACATCTTACTAGAAAATGCACAAAGAGACCTAGAAAAAATCAACAGTTGGCTCCAATCAAATGTTTTAACAATGAATGAAAAACAGGATACATGATTTTAAGCTCAACCCGTAAAATAATTCCTCCTCATGTACCCTTAAAAATTGAAAACAACGACCTGCAAATCCTGATCCAGGAAAAATATCTTGGGCTGTGCATTGATCAGCATTTGACATTTAAACAACACATACAAGGTATTAAAGATAAAATCATCCCCTTAATTAGCGTATTTAGCCGGCTATCATATCTGTTGCCAAATAAATTAAAAATAGGTTTATATTATAGTCTCGTATACTCACATTTAAATTATTTGATTGAAATCTGGGGAAACGCATGTGAAACACACATAAATGAATTACAGGTAATACAAAACAGGTTAAACAAAAAAACTATTTAATTACAAGCCCAGAACATCCACAAAAAAATTATATATGGAAACAAAACTATTAACATTAAGAAAACTATATGAATACACTACATGTCTCCTACAAAATACAAAATAATCTCGTACACACAAACACAGAATTCATTAAAACGTCCCAAGTACTTAAACACTTTACACGACAACGCGATAACATACATTTAAACACCATCCACACTAACTATGGTAAACAATCCATTGGTTACGAGGGGGGCAACTTATATAATTGTCTCCCAAATGACATTAAAAACGAAAAGAAACTGGGTAAATTTAAAAAATATATATTTATATTTATTCTTGATAAACAAAATAATGAAATAGAATAGTGCTGTATTGAAATATTTATTTATCTTAATGTGTATAATTATTTCTAGTTAAATGAGTGAAAATGTAATTTTCTTTTAACTGGAATAAAAATAAATAAAAAAACTTGCTTTTTTTCGATTTGAATTTTTAATTTTAAATTTGGCGCCGAAAGGTTGTGTTGGGTTAGGTTAGGTTAGTTTTACATTTTGAATTTTAAATTTGGCGACGAAAGGTTTTGTTGGGTTAGGTTAGGGTAGGTTAGATTAGGATATTTGTCGGGGGACGTTTTGACGACTTTGAATTTATTTGTCATTCGAAATTCGTAAGTAGATTGTTTACCATAAGTTTAAAATTTCGTTTACTATAAGTATAAAAATCAACTCCTAAAAATATGTTTTTTTACAATAATCAAAGATATTAAAGTACAAGGAGATAGGCTATGATGTCCGCCCGACTTTTAGCGGAACTACGGACTAATGTTCCTGGCTTGAATACGGTATTTAGTTGATTTTTTGAAGGTGTGCATTGGCAGTTGTATTGGTTAACAATATAGTTTGAATTCGGAAAGAATTCATTGATTTAGTTGATTTTTTGAAATTGTGCAGTAGTATTGGTTAACAACATAGTTTTGAATACGGAAAGAATTCATTCATTTAGTTGATTTTTTGAAATTGTGCAGTAGTATTGGTTAACAACATAGTTTTGAATACGGAAAGAATTCATTCATTTAGTTGATTTTTTGAAATTGTGCAGTAGTATTGGTTAACAACATAGTTTGAATACGGAAAGAATTCATTAATTTAGTTGATTTTTTTAAATTGTGCAGTAGTATTATTATTGGTTAACAACATAGTTTGAATACGGAAAGAATTCATTAATTTAGTTGATTTTTTTAAATTGTGCAGTAGTATTGGTTAACAACATAGTTTGAATACGGAAAGAATTCATTCATTTAGTTGATTTTTTGAAAGTGTACAGTGGTAGTATTGGTTAAAAATATCGGCGACACCAGGAAACACAGTCCCACCCAGTAAAAACTGACGATAGCCCCCCCTCTCCTTGTATTTCAATATCTTTGATAGTAGTACATATATATTCAAATTAATTTTAAAACTAAAAAAAAAATAAATGGATTGATAAAGATTTGAAACTTCCTTCTCAGTTACCTTAATTTATTTATTAAGTGCATTATTTTTTTTTAAATTTCAGAAAAACGCGTATGGTCCAGTTGTATTTTTAGAAAAGGAAGAAGAGGGAGTGCTGGCAAGGAAAAGGGTTTAGGGGTGGTTAGGAATCTGGAGGTCAATGTGTCCAGGAGTGACGGACGTACGAGAGAGGTCCAAAAGTTCGTGGAATGAAAGGGTTTTAAATAAAATGAAACAATTTTTCTTATCTATTTTTCCTTTTCAATATAATCACCCTTAAGTTGAATACATTTATTAGATCTATGAATTAATTTTTCTAAACCATCGTAAAAATATTTTTTATCTTTTGTCTCAAAATGAGCCAAAATTGCCTCCTTTACCTCATTGTCGTCGAAAAATTTCCTTTCCCTTAAATTGGGTAACATATAAATATCACGTTTTTCTTTGATGACTTTCTTTAATTTCTCTAGTATCGTTGCGTATTCTCAGGTTACGGTCCTTCCCTTCTTTGGCGGTGGTGTACCCTTTTTATGCCATTGCATGGACTCTTGTTTGGACTCAGGCTCAAAGTGATGAACCCATGTTTCATATCCGGTAACAATCCGCTCGAAAATCTGTGCAGGTTCGTCTCCACACAACTCCAAAAATTGTTTTGACGCATCGACGCGCTGTTGTTTCTGAAGCGGCGTGAGCATTCTCGGTACCCATCTTGCACTGACTTTTGAATCCTACATGACCATCTGGGTATGAACCCAGGTGGTCACGTAGGATTCGCAAAATGGTGGTATCTGGTGCTCCAATTATGCAGATAACTGTGTTTTCTTCAAACGGGCATCCTCCAGTATAATTTTTTCCACTTTTTCGACGATGTCGGATGTGGTGACCTCAACTGGCCTTCCTGAGCGGGGGTCGTCTTCAATCGACTCCCAACCATGTTTAAAAAGACCATGCCACTTGTATATCATTGATTTACTAGGGCACTGTTCCCCATAAATGGTTTGCATTTCATTCAAAATGGTCGGAGCGTTCTTTCCTTGTTTGGTAAGTAATTTTTTCACAGCACGGTGTTCAATTTTCTCCATAGTTTCAGTTTTCTTCAGCATTGAATTGCAATGACGCAATAGGACTGAAACTTAATTTATATACTAATGATGAGTCACCAATTAGTACGACACTAAAAGAGCGCTCTATCCCCACTCCAACCCCCCCATTCCATGAACTTTTGGACATCCCTTATGAATCCGCCAACTACCTTCAGCCTCACAACATACCAAAATTGGGGATGCCATGGTCGCACTGGCCCCGGTAGACGGTTGGGACTCTTGTGTTGTATTCCAATAAAAAGTTATGTTATATGCAAGTAGGAACCTTTAATATTTTTTTTCATAAGCCGACTGCACACCGTAAGCGTGTTTACACGGAATATACTCGTAGGTATTTCTTATTTTATTATTCGGCTGTATAGCGTCATCGCATGCTCCTACGAATGTCGAAATTATTGTTAGTAATTTTTTTTTTTAAATTTCATTCAAGATGCCTGCAGACATTCAATATATCGAATTTGGTTGTAAGAAATAATATTTTAGGCGATCAACTGTCAGAGGGATCAACTCCCCGCCGGATCAACTGTCGGGAAGATCAACTGTCGGAGATCAACTGTCGGGGGGGCCAATTGTCACCGGATCAATTGTCATGGAACTGTAGCGGTCCCTTAACCCGCTTTGATAAAACCATCGCAGCGTCACTGGTTAAGGAACACTCCAGAAACAAATACATAGATGCAAGCCGCTACCGGACCTACCTACGGCCGATACTACATCTACCTACAGCGGAATAATAATTCCGCCACTTACGCGAAAGGCCTAGAACATGTGGCTGTACCATACAAGTGCCCACAGAAGGTTCGAGCGTTTCTCGCCTTTGCGTGAGTTCACCCAGCATTACCTACCGCGAGAGTAATTACTCGCCGCGGCTATATAAGCAGCCGATCGCTCGTCCGCTGCAGTCAGCCCCAGTACCTTCATTCATCGGTTAAGCTACGTGCCTGCGCTGGGCACCGGCCCCGCGCAGTCAGCAGTGAACAACATTTGTCCAGTGTGACACCTGGAACGTTTCCAGCACCTTCGAGGAACTTCACCAACCACCAACCGGCAACGAGCCAGCAACCAGCAACCGGCAACGGGCCAGCAACCAATAACCGGCAATGAGCCAGCAACCAACAACCGGCAACGAGCCAGCAACCAGCAACCGGCAACGAGCCAGCAACCAACAACCGGCAATGAGCCAGCAACCAGAATCCTCACCGCCTCTCAAGGTTCCTTCCTGCGTCACGCGTGTGTGTCAACTCAAAGGCCACACAGCCGCCATACCTCGTCAACACGACGACGGTCGACAGCCTGGACCAAGGTCACTTCTACACCGCCATGGTGTAGAGCAACACGCCGGCTCCCTGAAGACCTGTGATCTTCACCGCCGTAGTCTCCTGACCTTCTTCACTCATCATCACGCAGCAGCATTACTATCGGCACCACTCCACTCCTCTCCGCTTCGACCTCGCTACGTAGCTCCAATAAAGACTGACTCACTACACCGACTGACGCCTTTCATTTGTCTCGCCCCGTCTCTCTGATCCGGCCCGCTCCCTTAGAACTATTATTTCATAACATCGGTTGAAACGACATTTCTTGGGAGATATAAATATATTCACATGAACCATCACCCCGTATTATATAAAAAATTGCCAAATTTCTTCGCGTATTGAATAAGTAAATTGTAAGAAAAGCGAAGGAAATGTGTTCATGGAACCCACTTTATCCAATCCATTTCCATTGTTTCGTATCTTTGTTCTTGTTTTATGTCACCAGACATAACATAACTCACACGGAGTAAGTAACACCTATATCTATTACCTATCTATGTGGTATATTGGTGAAAGCTAGACAAGGGAAGTTAATGTCTTGAGCTAAACCGAACCCCAAATTATATTTATTACGATCCGCACCACCTTTGACCGGACATCCGAGAAAATGGGATTTTCTTCAGTGAAAAACAAAGATTTTTCTAGCGCCAAAAAAGGCTTTGTCTTTTCGGAAACTCAGAGCTGTGTATCATTATTTATACGATATTTTTGCTCAAACAAATATTATTTTTTCTAAGAAATAAATATGTTAAAAAACATTAGAGAACTAAAAATTTTATGATTAATGGAATTTTGCGGCTAGATCTTCAAAGTAAGAGGAAAATCACTGTCTAAATCAGGGTTTCCCAACCTTTATTTCGCCGAGCCTCCCCGAACCAAGAAAAATATTTTCATGCCCCCCTTAATTAAGTTTCAACAAAAATAAGAAACACATTTTTTTAACTCAATTATTAATTTGAATTTTAACTAGGCACAATTATACATATTATTTTTCATTTAAAATAAATAAAAAGAAAATAGAATAATGAAATAATTTTACTTTGTATAAACCACTTATTTGATGTGCAAATCCGACCGGTTTCGGAACAAACGTTCCTTCGTCAGGGAAAGCTTATACTAATTTGACAGTTTCGAACAATGTTTTATTATGTTAGGGGTGGAGCTGTTGCTAGATAATAATGTAAATTGGGTAGGTAGGTATTAGTGTAGAGTGGGTGGGTAGGGGAACAAATCCATGATTGGGCTATATGACAATATTTTTTGTTTGTTGATAATAGATTCATTATTTTTAAGGGATTTTTTAATTTCCATTTAAGAACATTTAAGGTGTCTTAATAATAATAATTTTTCTGAGTTTGCTAACCATATCATTGAAAATAACCATAGTTTTGAAAAAAATACAGGGATAAATATTCTTCATATTAATCATAAAGGAAAACGTTTAGATAACTTAGAAGCCTTGGAAATTAAAAAAATCCCTTAAAAATAATGAATCTATTATCAACAAACAAAAAATATTGTCATATAGCCCAATCATGGATTTGTTCCCCTACCCACCCACTCTACACTAATACCTACCTACCCAAACTACATTATTATCTAGCAACAGCTCCACCCCTACCATAATAAAACATTGTTCGAAACTGTCAAATTAGTATAAGCTTTCCCTGACGAAGGAACGTTTGTTCCGAAACCGGTCGGATTTGCACATCAAATAAGTGGTTTATACAAAGTAAAATTATTTCATTATTCTATAATGGATAACCACAAAGTAATAGCTACATTCAAAAATAAAAAAGAAAATACTTTGTTTCACGTCACTTTATTGTTATTTTTTTTCCGTCTACCGGTTTCGGTACTGAATATAAAAAATACTGACAAATACAGGAAAATACACATATATATAATATATGCAAATTGTGAAAGAAAGAGACAGTAAATTAGAGTGGGGCAGTGCGTCAGTTGTGGGAGGGAAGTGGGGGAGGAGCGAGTGGGATAACGGGAAACATACTTATAATAGGGCTGAATGTTAAATTTAGTTGATTATTAATGATTTCAGCCTTTGTATTAACTGATTTTTTTTAATATTTCCAATGTGTTTGCTTCTTTTGAAAAATTATTTTTCATTTATTTAAATTATATTTTTATGATTTTAAACAACTTTCAAAGTAATTTTAGAACAAATAAATAAACACTTTTAAAGTAGATACTAATGAGATACTTGAGCTTGCATGCTCTGTACCAGTTGTTCGATTCTGGGTTCAGTCTTTGCTAGATCTATGGTTAAATCGTTATGGACGGCAAGGTGATTTCGCTGTTTAGTTTTTTGTGAACCAACTATTGACAGCAGTGAGTACGGCGAGTGATTGAAAGATCGATTCAAGCGGGAAGGTGGGGCGGGGATTAGCGATGTGTCGGTTCAGCTGGAATGGGCTCATGTGATCCGCTCCTTTGCGGGAAGCGGTTCCTACTCCCACTCCTTTTTCAAATCGACTACTCCAAGAGAACCCTGTCCCGGAACTCGGACTCGTTTCCAAACCCGAAACTCGGATGCCTCCACCGGCCGGCGGGCGACGCCGTGTTCGCCGAGAGTACTCCGGTACTAATGAGTAGAACTGAGTAGTAGGAACTAGGAACCACCGTCCGGCGTCCCCGGCGGCGGCGCGCTACACTCTCCACTCCACTCACGAGTCGCGAGTCTCGGCGAGTGTCGGGTTCTTGGAACTGCGTGAATCGTGAAACACTCGAGCTACTCAACGCCGCAGCGCGAAGCCGCGGCACAGCGCCGGCTTTCCTAGCCATTCGAATTACCAGTCCCGAGATCGCCGAGTACGCTCAATACAAACCCATGCATCTTGGTCCGAGCGACGTGAACCGCGACAAACACCCGCCACTCTTGTCACTCCCTCCCACTCCCGCGACTCACGAACCACGATACATTCCTCATTCAGTCTTCAGTCATTCCTGCCCCGGCCGGCAATCAACACGCACGTGCCTGACCGCTTGGCGTAACAGTATACTGCTCCCTCACGTCATCGCGGAATTGTTTAGAATATTCGACTAGACACGGAGTCATTTTCAATTAGAGCGTATATTGGTATTGTTACTCAACGGGTGAAGTGCATTATAAAATAATAGCTTATAATAAAGCATTACAGCTAATTTACTTATTTAAATTCTTAATGAAAGCCCGTGCAATGTAGGTCCATTGAATGTACCTACATTGCACGGGTGACGGGTCCGAGCCCTCGTGCGGGTCTTGTCCTGCTCCAGGGTTCTGAGTTGTCGTGCGGGTTCTACGAGTAGGTCCTGGCTCCAAGTTCTTTGAACCCGTGCGTCCCGGTTCGGTGCACCGCAACAACATTCAGTGCTCAGTCCGCAGTGTCCGCACCTAAGAACTCGGACCCGGGACCTGCTCCTAGAACCCGTGGACTTTTAAGAGGAGGCAAGTCTCGGAGGCTTCCGGTAAAATGCAGAACTTACCCACCTCTAGCGGGGATGCGCATCACACTTCATGTTGTGACTTGTCG
Source organism: Limnephilus marmoratus (assembly GCA_917880885.1). NCBI lineage: Eukaryota > Metazoa > Arthropoda > Insecta > Trichoptera > Limnephilidae > Limnephilus > Limnephilus marmoratus. Next base: position 32,334,208 of record OU862931.1, read on the forward strand.
AAACTTGCATAGCAGTGATTCAATGGCAATTCGGAACAGTTAATTTACCTACGCGTTAAATAGATTTTTTTTTCGGAAATGTACTATTACGCCCCCCCTTACATTTCTCTACGCCCCCCTAGGGGGGTGTGCCCCCCTGGTTGGGAAGTTCTGGTCTAAATGGAGATTAGATCTGAGATTTCGCATTACCACATTCCCCTTTCCCCTACCCAAGCAGAATAAAAATGTAAAAACTAACAAATCACACTTCACAATCAAATTCGTAAAATTTAGACGTTATCATGCATTCCTAAGGTAGATGGTTGAAATTTCCGTAACATCGGCCGCCTGTTTTGATTTATGGGGGAGTCTGGGCCAGCCGATCCAAAAAACCGACTTTTTACATTGCCTAAAAATCTTCCTATACATTTGGAGAATACATATCCTAATTTATAGCATCAAATAAATTCAACCTTGAATTAAAGTTAGGAGAGGTGCGCGCCAAGCAGGTACAACGGAGAATGTAGCGGCCCGGTTACAAGCGAAAAATTTAACCCCGTTTTCTGAAAATAAATGTTTTTCAAGTTGGCAGGAATCGTGGCTCATCGAATTTTTATCCGATTCACTTCATTCAAAATTTAAATTAAGTTCATTTGCGGATGAACCAAACCACATAAAAGATTATTATTATAGGACAAAGATTATTATTATAGTAAAATTAAGGCCAATTTTTCAGTCAATTTTCATTTTAAGTCTGCCATTTTTAGAATGAATTTTTTTTTAGCAAATTGTGGTTTATGCGCATTCTACATTCATATTATAGCAGAATGTTTCAGATCTTCAGTTCAATCCAGGGACTCCAGGATTTCAGCCGATTTGGTCGGACTCTCCGCTTGCTGCCGCTATATCTTTATATGTAGGTATTCAAATCAAATTTTCAATATTTTTTTTTTGTTAAAATGTAACTTTACGTACTAAAATTTTCGCCAATGAAAATAAAATTTATCTTAGGAAAAATGCGCAATGAAAGAAAAACTACCACACTTTCCCCTTGCAGATAACCATCGCCAAAAAAAGTGTTTTCTGTGATGTTACGATCAAAATATTGAAACGTTATGCCTTCAAATTCTAAACACCCCTATTAGCTACATTATTCAATAAAAACATTACACTTCAAATAATTTTTTACAGGTCTGTTACTTTTTTTTATCTAGTCTTTAATGTTAATTTTTCCCAATTGCTTCATTAAAGCAAAGTTCAAGAAGTGTTCCGCTCCCAGAATTTAATATTTAAAGTATTTTTGAAGTAAAACTTCTTTACGCACTCTTGACTTGCGGAGTAAGCTGGTGAATGCGTGACGAGAGCGTTACGAAAAGTGTGATCGGGCGAGGCGAACGGTCGGGCCTTTACGCACGCTTGACTTGGGGAGTAAGCTGGTGAATGCGTGACGAGAGCGTTATGAAAAGTGCGTTCGGGTTAGGTGAACGGTCGGGCGAGGCGAACGGAAGTTGAAAGGGAGATATAAGTTAGTGAAGTTTTACTTCAGTCGTGTGGTCTAAAGCACACACGTTTTTTTTACATACCATTTTTTAAGTCAAAGATCGTGAACCACTTGGGGTGACCTACGGCAGTGGTGATTTTCGTTGCGGCGGTACCCATACCTGCCTTCCAAATAGATTGATAATAAAAAAATATAAAAAAAGTTTCACAAAGAATCATCATTAAAGCAATCACCCTTTAAATTGTTTCTAGTCCGAACGTCGATGACATATTCAAGTAAGCTTCTCAAATCAAAGAAAAATATAACAAAGAATATCAAGAATTTTACTAACTATCGAGTATGGGAAACCAATTTATTAAACCTAATTTTAAAACAACTTAAATGCAAAACGATTATATTTACCAAGCTCTCCAAAACTATAATAACCTCCCTTCTGAATTGCGCTGTATCATCAACCAATCAGAACAAATAAATAAAATTATACTATTTTTCAGATAAATTAAAGTAAAAAGTAAATATTTTATACGAAAAATATTATAACATATAATTTAAGTAAAAATCTGTGATGAGCTTATATATAATATTTTGTAAAACATACCTATGCGTATAAATGTAACACATATTATTTAAATAACAATTTAAATCAACTTTTTAAACCAAAAACATACAATTTTGTTGGATTTTGCATTACTTCGCATTGCATCGCCTGTGAGTATACCCAGTTATGTTTAATATTCATAGAATTTATCCATCAAACGCTAAAACGCGTTTTCCGTTTTCATTTATCACGAAAAACTTTATTTTGTATTTAATCGTAACAAATGCCTACGATTCAGGTTGATTGGTGAATTTTTTAACATAAATTAAAATGGTAATGGAAGCCATTATTCTGTTTATATCCATTTATTTTTTAATTATATTATTTCACAATTAGATGCTTATTTGGTTGCGTAAAACTCTGGATAAAACAAATAAAAAAACACGCCTGGTGGCATGATGGCATTACCCCATCATGCCCTCCCATTCCATACGGATATTTTATTTATTTATTAGGCCATGGGATCCTACAATTTTCTCGCACGATGGATTTATAGTCGCTGAAGCTACAAATGTAGAATTCAGAAATACAAATATGCTACCGAATTTGATTTAAAAAAAGCAGCCTTAGATATACACTGATGCCACTAGGATCTGAATCAGACCAACAGTTACCTAGGTGCTCAACATGGTCACCAGGAAATCAGATTGCAACAAGTTCTTCGGCGCAACTTCCATCTCATAACCACGACTTTCGGTCTAACCAGTCCAAAATCGCTTATACCAATTCCAAAAATGAATTAAAAGGTTAATCGAAAAAAGGGTGTTTAGAATTAAACCCAGGACGCAAACCAATTATGAAGTTGAGTTACTATCAAAGGTTGGATTGCGATCCAAGAGTTGTCTGATTTGTTCGTTAGATGTCGATAGAATCATTTTTTTGTTCTTTGTCCTTCTCACACACAAACAAGGGAAATATAGATGTATGAAATCCTTATAAAAGGGGTTGCATCGGTAAAATTAACTTACTTCTTTACGAAAACTTGCACTAAGAAATTAAAATACTACTGAACCCTTGTCCGTTGGGTGGGGAAAGTTATTGTCGTCAGTTATAAGTTTATAAATATCAAATCATAACAATAAAAATTCAAGAACTTAAAGTTAAAACAAAAAAGTGCTTCATTTATAAAAAAACCAGTCTACCCAAAGAAATTCTCCTGAGTGAAGACCTCAATTTTTTACAAAGGGCACGAGGCAAGACAGCCATTCTTAAATCGTCTCCGTATAAACAAGAATCGGAGACAGTAGTTAGTCAGACAACACTTGTTAACAGTAACAACTGCATCAGTAAAAAAAAAATTAAGAGAGAAGTCAGCGGTCGAAAAAAACTTTAAAAAAAAAACATGTTGTCTTTATTGTAAGAGGAGTTATTTGAAGTCAGTGGGAGGCTGCCAAATGTGTCAAGAGTGGGCTCACTATTTCTGTGCAGTTGTCGAAGATGAAGACGAAGAGTCTATACTTCTTTGTCCCAACTGTGAACCTCAACCACACCTTGCCTGGCGGTCTATCCCGTCTTACCCTCCTGGAGGGGTAAGACGGTGCAAATGATAGTTTTATTTAATTACACTTTATAAAGCTTTATTTAGCATTTTATTCTATGTAATTCACAGCTACACGACCAAAGTGTATTTATTCAAAATGAAGATTTTGTAATATTTGAAGAACAATGTTTTATTTATCTTTAAACTTTAACTACCCCATCTTGCCCCGTCCTACGCTATATCCGATACACTTGTAACCTACTGTAATATGTAATGTGATATATTTGTAACCTAGTATCTAGGAAGAATAGAGCTATATTCGGGTAGAACTTCGTAATCATACAAAGACGGCAGCCAAAAAACAGGGAAGTAGTAGTAGTAGATAATTAAGTGACACGCCGTGAATTGAGTTGCCAACCAGTTTTCGATTTCACCGTGAGGAAAGGCCTTTTCACCAAGGTACCATGTGTAATACCCATTTATGTTATTTTTGTTATCTAAACCTTTAACACCGTTTTTGACACCTGAACGCACTAAATCAAAAAGAATTTAAACATAAAATGACAGGTAGAAAATGAAGTAAAATATTTCAAAATAGGACAACACAAAACTCAACAAATAACGTGTACGTATATTTCCATTTGAATCATAGAAATATCAAGCAATCTCCATTCCAAAAAGCCTCGTGAATATTTGACGCACAATATCAACGCGTTTGTTTTCTGTCCGATTGGATTACTCTTAATGAATCCACGTTAACAATATTCCCCGGTGTCATATAAATTTATAGCATTTTTAATCGGTACATTTTGTTTTGCGCAACGGAAATGCATCCGGATGCAGTTCTGCAACCAGACCGGCCATACCGGCCTGTGTGACATGGTCACTTTTGAATTAATGCAAATTGTTACGAATATTTTATTTTTTTATTTGAATGCGTTTTTGGTGAATTCCATAAACAAAAAACCACGTGGAAAGCAATCGGGAGAGAAACATAAATAGTCAATAAAGAAGTGTTAAGAGAGATGGGATGAGTTCAGAGTCTATGATGTATAGATGAATGTAAGTAAGTATAGCTGTGTGTTGTGTAAATGCCCAACCATTACTTTTTTTCCTAGGCTTAGAAAAAGGCTTTTTCATTGCCTCATTAAAGCTGAGATTAAAATGTGTTCTACTCAGAGTATTTAATTAAACCATCTATAAAGTTCGATAAGTTTTAAGATTTTCACGGCCAAAAGCATTTTCGTTATTTGTTTTTGGGGTGTTATGCCGTGTTGCGCTACCTCCTTCTTTAGCCAACGTTTCGGACATCGTTGCAGTGTCCATCATCAGGGCAGAGGTAGCGCAACACGGCATAACACCCCAAAAACAAATAACGAAAACATCTATAAAAAACTTTATTTATAGATTTTCTGTCAAATTTTTAAAACCAAAAACGCATAATTTTTCTAGATTTTGCAATACTTCGCATTGCATCGCATGAGATTGTACACAGTTGGAGTTTTATTATTCATAGAATTTGTCCAATGAACACCAACATGCGTTTTGTGTTTTCGTTTATTACGTAATACAATACCCGTGTTTTATTTTGCATTTAATCGTGACAAAGGCCTACAATTTAGGTGGACAGGTGAATTTTTTGCACATGAGTTAAAATGGTAATGGATGCCATTATTCAATTTTATCATTTCATTTTTTAATTAAATTTTTTCACACGAGTCGCTCATTTGTTTATATATTTAATTGTACCACCGATACAATATTGTATTTATATGCCTTCATTGCGAATTGACTTTTCAAACGGAGAATTTTTTTTTTTACGTTAGCTCCACACAGGCTCTGAGGAAAATAATTCCCCTCAGGGCCTCTGTCATCTTTGGGAATGCTGTATGGAGGGTCTTTTTAAGGAAAAAAAGGGATGGAAGTTCTGGGAAGCAAAAAGGTATGAGGGGTGGGTAGGAATCTGGGGGTTAGTGTATCCAGTAGTGATGAACGCATCAATCCATCCCTTCAACTGCGGTGCAAGGCGATGGCTTGAGAGTCCGGCTAGAAAGTTCAAAAGGCTTCCTTCCGATCCGGCCCGCCGTGCAGCAGGTGACCGCTAAGAACTGGACAAACTTCACCCCATGAACCCAGTCACCCCTGCTAAGTCACCGAACGTAGCGAACCACTTGGGTCACCTATGGCAGAGGTGTTCGTCATCCAATAAATGGTTTCCGGGGCGGTGGTACCCATGCTCGCCTCCCAAATTGCATGGCAATGTTCCGTGAGAGTACTGCTGGAGAGGTCAAAAGATCTCCCCCAACCAGTCTCTCCCGATCTGGCGTGTCACGCAGTTGGTAGGCAGACGCATCCGCCGCCAAGATCCTGGCAAACCTAACCTCATAAACCCACAAACGTAGCTAACCACTTAGGGTGACCTATGGCAGAGGTGTTGGTTATCGAATAATCGGTCACCGGGGAGTGGCGGTACCATACCCGCCTCCCAAATTGTTTTTTTATCTTCATATTTTGAAACGTAACCTGCAAAAAAGCTTTTCCAAATAATTAAATTAGTACCATCTATGAGAGAGCAGATCAGCTTAACTTGCAAAAGCAGTCATAAGGCTGCTTTTACAAGTTAAGGTAGCAAAGTTCGCTCGCGTTGTTATTATACCAACGCGGTGTTTTAATTTATTTATCGCTCTTTCTCTCCTTTAATCTTCTTATATAACTTCTATTCTTCTACGCAGACAAAAGCATTGTCAAATAATTCATCACCAAAGCAGCGAACTACTATAATTTCATGCCCTTTCCCATCCCAGATACTTACAAACGCGGTGTAAATATTAGGCGGCTAGTGAGGTCGGAACAATGAAACACTTCACTTATTACCACGGTAAGCATAGTAAAGGGGAAGCCATGTATGAATTATTCAATTATTAGTGTATCTTATATTACCGATATCCCGACGCTTATCTTTTCCCCAGAGTCTTGAAAACTTTCTCTTCTTTCCTACATATATTTCTTCGAGCTTCGTCTGCGGTTGGGCCGATAGCCATGCACATATTGCACATTGTCATTGGGACTGCCTGGTGGTTTGTGGAATACCTTCTCTGAATATTTTATTTCTATGCATTTTATTTTCCCTCTGTTATTATTGTAAATACTTGCATTATATTATTACTTTTTGTTATTTCTCTTATTCCAGGCTTCCTCAACCGGGTGCAACTCTTATTTTTCTTTTTATTTACTAACACTTTTATCTGTATATATATTTTCTAAATAGATTGCAGAAGAATTATTCTACGGGCTGCCACATTCATTATTCTTTTGTATTATGTTAATGTAAGTATCTACTTGTATACTGCTTTCTAACCCCGTATGCGTGGACATTGGAGGGTCTAGAGTCGTTCAAATAAATGTAGCTTCGTTCAATAAAATAGAGTCTTGACGTGTGCGGTGAAGGAGGAAACCATATATATGTTTCCTTATAACGCCGCTTTCCCAACGGCGCGCCGTTAGGAAAGTAGTGGGGTCCCCTCCAATGTATCTTATATTACAATAAATGTAGGTAATAGGCATAAAAATGGCTTGACATAAGGAGTCTTGGCGTCATGATTTCAAGCACAAGGGCGGTTTTTATTAATCTTGTTAATTTTAAGAGAAAGAAAAACAGATTATTTAAACCATGCTTGAAACTTTGGAGATTAGATCGCGAGGGTTTCTGTATATAATAGTGAGCTCTGGCGGTACGAAATCATTTCCTATACTATTCATCATTACGATGAAACATTGTTGAGTTATTGTGTGCACGTCTTTTTTTTAATATATAATGGGGAACTCTGATGTTATGAAAACAGTTTAAAAAATGTACAATTTGTTGCACGTGAGTACTTTGAACGATGTGTGTATTTTGTGTAGTTTAGTAGCAGGGGACAAGGTGGGAGGGTGAAAGGGGAACGCGGAAGAAGGGAATCGCACTCGTCCGAAACGGCTTGACCGATTTTTATGAAATTTTTTACGTATATTTGGTAGGTATGAGAATAGGTTTTAAAGTATATTTCATACCGCTAGGTGGTTAGGGTGTCCCGATCCAGAAAAAAAATCTATTTATTTGACAATTTTTTAATTTTTTTTTATTTGGCATCAAAAAATACCTATAACCCCAAATTTTAATCCTCCTACCCCCACCCTCCGATTTTTTAATAGGGATTTTTTTTTTCGTATTTCAAAGAGAACGAAATTATTTATGTTGTTGAATGACAGATGGCGCTAGGTCCGCCTCAACGAACTTTCATCCATACATGCGCAAGACATTCACGAGAAGCGTCGTGTCATTTTGATATTTCATTCAGCATCATGTTCTCGCGTGGGCAAACCATCGAGATATTTGTGTTGCCTAAAGACGGACTGACAAAAAATATCATGAACTCAATTGCTCTTCGAAAATCATATTGATTTTCTTTATTTCATTTTCCTACTTTAGTTAGTGTTTTTTTGTTTTTATCGGCGGTCACTGTCTACAGCGCTCCATTACTCTTTCCGTCGTCGATCCCATCCCCACCACTTACAATACATTCGTTTTTTTTATTTAACAACCAAATTATTTTTTTTAGTCATATGAAGCGAATACTTTGTGATGTGACATTATTAATTAAAAATAAAACAATAACTTTAAGCACCACTTTTATATTTTGTACTATATGCCGACCGGGTTTCGCTACAACCGTAGCTTCATTATCATCATCCTCTATCATTCATATTTACATATCTCCATTTCAAACCGTCTTCAATAAAATCTACTTCTTTTTGAACGCTAATAACGGAGCCTTTAGGCCGGCTTATCTACACTAAGGCTGAACCTGCGTTTAAGAATTTAATAAGTTAGATGGTTTGACTTTCAGGCCTTACGGTACAAAGACAAGCCTGTTATTATTTTCTCGTTCCTTTTACTGCAGAAGTATTCTGAACTTACGGCTGCGAGCTCGCTGCGAAACTTCACCTTTAGCACAAAACCGATTCTTAACAATAAGGCTTACGGAAAAACTTTTAATTGTAATGTTCTGAAATGGCGAAAGGCTTTCACATTCTTCCTCACAGCTACAGCCATCGCAGTAAAAGCCAAGAGATTGACCTTTGAAGTTCAAAAACTGACTCCATTTCAAGAAACGAATGGCTTCAGTGACTTCGTATTTTCTTATAAGTACTATTGTTATTGATATGGCTTTCAATTACTGTACCTACCTAGAGTAACTTTGAACGACCGGCTTAGGAGTAAAACCTGATTTACGAATAGATTTTGTGTTTAATTCTTCAACTCCATTTTATTTTTGAAGTGAAAATTTCATTAGCACCGTTGTGATTTTAAACTCGATGAAACGAAAAATAGCAACACTAAAAAGAGACAAACACATGCATCTATAGGATTTAGCCTGCAAGAGAATGAGATAGGGGGCTCCATCGAAGCCAGAGTTAAGTTAGCCTCTCAAAAACTGGGCGTACTGCACAGGGCCCACATAAAATTTTATAGTACACAACTGCTATTCCTGTACAAATCAAAAGTGAGCCCCACGGTTGAATTTGGCAGCCACCTCTGGTCTGGAGCCCAAAAATACCTGAAAAAAACCCTCGACTCTGTGCGGAAACGGACGGTCAGTTTGATAGATTCTCCAAACTTAACAAACGGATTACAATCTATAGAGCACAGGCGTCGGGTGGGAATGCTATCCTTGTTCTACCGGTATTTCAATGGCAGATGCTCCGCGGAACTAGCGTCATTGACCCCTTCGGCACCGGTGTATAGTCGGGAAACACGCCAAACGCGTGACCAACATGTGCACACGGTTGACAGTTGTCACATGAGAACGGGTCGCTTCTTCGACTCGTTCTTGATTTGCCGGCCTTTGTGTTTCCTACTTCCTAAAACATGGGTCTCTTCAAGACCAATGTTCATTCCTTCCTCTCCTCAAAAAGACCTTCCACACAGCATCCCCGAGGAAAATTATTTTCCTCAGTGTGGACTTAATATAAAAACAAAAAAAGATAGTATAATCGGTCTTGTCTTTGTGCGGTGCTTCGTAGCCTTCCCACTCTTATTTTTTTTTATTTTCTTTATTGGGAACATTTACAGGTTTATAACATTACATGCATTAGAAAACCACAAATTACAATAATTAGGTTATAAACCCAATAACTAATGTTCACATCATGCACCAATAATAATGAACAAATCTATAGTTAAGATTTTTTTTTTTTACTTAATATTATATAGTAAGGAGCTAGATAAGCTGTCTAGGGATAACCTAACTATACTGTCTAATAAATAAAGATACAGACAAGGTAAGATAAGATAAAAAAAACGCCTACTTTAGTTTTCTGAAGGTTTCAATTCTACCGCTCGTGAATTGCACACTCTGATTTTTTTTAGATATTTAATGTCAACAAAATTTGATATTCGATTATTAAGTTTGGCAAGTATTTTAGTTTCTAGAATTTATATGACAACTGTTTCGGCATTCAAGGCCATTTTCAAACTGTGGTTAGGTCACTTTGAGACGACTTATTTATACTCTATTAACTCCCGCCCAATTTCAATTTTCAAGGTGCCTTAAAGATTTATTACCGGTTAAACCAATTTACACTTATACAATAATATTTCTAAACTCTAACATTAATTTTTTTTCGGTCGCACCGACCGCGACCCGGCGAAGCATTTCTACCAATTTACAAACAAACTACAATTTTTTTATGTGAATACCGCACCGCAGTCCCAACCGCTCCCGCCTGGAATTGAGGTATGCTGTGAGGCTGAAAGTAGTGGGGAGGGGAAGGAGACGGGTGTAAAAGAATGTAATGAAACTTCTGGTTATTCAGATCTGATAACCAAATACGGTAATGCCAGTCAATTCTGAATGGTGGTCGTACACCGGAACGATTGTTTTTGAGAGAGAGTTTTTGAAAATATTGTCCATTTGGACAAAAAAAATGCATTTTTCAAAATTGTTTTTAAAACTTTGCGAGAGGTTTAGAAATTGGTGGCAGTGGAGGTTATCCACCTCTTACCCGCCCTGGTATAAGTAACAGATGGTTACTCCTTCAAGGCTCTCGCAAGATTCTAATTGTTTTGTTAAACGAAGCTACATTTATTTATTTTGAACGAATCTAGACCTCCAGTGTCCTTGCATACGTTGTTAGTAAGCAGTACGCAAGGGCTTAGCAGGAAAAACAAAATGTAAAAAATAGGTTAGTAAGACAAAGATAAATTAAACAGGGCAAAAAAAAACTCATTCATGAGACTCCATGAGGCGGCATTGCATCTGTAAAAACCTGCAAGCACCTGCAAAAATAGAGAACATAAGTAATACAATAAATATCAAATCAATTGGCAAATACCAACAAAAAATGTGAATGGCTTTCGGTCTGACCATAAACTACACTCTAAATAAATTCAAAATTTGTCCATTTTGACAATGTTTTGACGAAGCTTTGTAAAAATTGGAGACAGTTTTTGAAAATTGGTGACGGTTTTTTAGTTAGCCAATTCGAATTTAATTTTGTCCATTTTGACAAAATCAAATTCAGTTACTGTTTTTAAAAATATATATCGTCAAACTTATGTTCTCAGACCATATATTGTGCCACAAGTCTATTAGGGTTTATCATAAGAAGTTTTTCAAACAGTTTTCTAAACCCGAAGCAATGGTATTACGTGTAATTCCATTATAAGACCTAAAATTGAATACGCCTCAGCGGTATGGGCCCTTATACCAGTAACAATACATTGAGAAATTAAAAAAGATTTTATATTTTTTTCTCAGATACCTGTTATGAGAATGCACGGAGAGTACCTACCCGCAATAGGCCACTTGCATGGATTTCATAACGACTTGAAAAAAATTGTGTGGATCGATATTTTTTACTAAGATTACGAAATGTTAGTAAAATTTTTAGAAATGCACAGTTTTTTATTTATTTTAAAATAAATAAATCCATTATTTGGGCCCGTGACGTCACTACATGAAAATGTCCGGTCTCCGAAAATGTTCCTATTAATTTTGTAAAATTCAACACTGATTTATTTTTTTTATATGGCAACACGATTTCATGCGAATTTTTGAATTTGAAGTTATCGTTCACTAGATTTATTGTTTGTTTTCTGCGAACTTATCATTTGGTTTGACTTTTTGACGGACGTTATGAAGAGAACCTCGTACATTTTACGATGTCTGTACGTGTTTAGAGGTATAATGGTAGTGGTGCTGCTTTTAACAAAATCAAATTTTACATATTTATATTATTATTGTAATTTACAAGTATATTACATATGATTTAGTTATATAGAGGTTGAACATTATAATGATTTATGATCTATTATTAATTATGAATTATTTATTAAGTTGGATCAAGGAAAAAAATATTTATGAGATGTAATATTTTTGACATGCCTCGTTATTCTCCTGTGCCCTTTCTTGTGGAAAACGTTCTTTTTTTTAAATGATTTTCGGCTATGTAATTATCGTTTTTTCGCACCTATAAAATTATGTACCGTCTTTCCGGTTTATAATAAATGATCTGATTTTTCGGATTAAAATTTTCAAAAAATCGCCAGGGTTACAAAAATACGATTAAAAAAAAGTACAGAACGTCTTAGAATATTTGCCTAAACCGGAATTTTTTTTTAAAAATGTGATGCAAGTGGCCTATTCATGCATCAGGAAGATCTGCTTGCAAAAGGCACTCTAGCTCTCTGGTCTCCAGTCGAATAGGAGTGGGGCGCTTGGAATTAATAAAATTAGACAACCCTTGCCTCCAGAAATGCAATAAGTTGTTCGTACCAAACTACTACAGCCAGGGAAGGCATCAAGATCTGCTATGTATCAACTTGCTCAGCATAGCACGACACGAGGAATGGTGCTGCAATAATGCTTCTAAAACTGTCGACATTTTTAATAGTACCTAATAGTCTCGAAGGATTCAAGAGGCATGTAAATGCCATACATTACCTCTTATAATATATTATGTTCGTTACGTTTCTACTTTCTTTTTTAAGGCATGCGTTGCAAATAAATCGTTTTTCCCTGTGTGTCCTTTCCCATTCGTCCCGTTCCCCTTCCGTCTCCCCTTCCCCTTCCACTCCGCCTTCTACGCCTTCTCCGCCTTCCCTCTCTCATACATTCAGTTTTCATACAGCTCGCGTGCCACCTTTGCAATTTTATTTTACGAATTTCAATAGTTTATGAAATAATTTATTGACGCCAGAGCTCACTATTATATATAGAAACCATCGCGAGCATGCACATAAAATCCCCAAAGTTTCATCGCAATCGGATGAATGGTTTAGTAACGCATAATTTCATGACGCCAGAGCTCACTATTAAATATAGAAACCTTCGTGGCATGCGCAATGCGCACATAAAATCCCCAAAGTTTTATCGCAATCGGATGAATGGTTTAGCAATGCATAAGGAACAAACTACGTACATGCAAGCAAGCAAATATACATTCATTTTAATACTTAGCTAAAGGCGTATAATTGTAAATGAACACACAGTCAATATAATAATAAATATAAATATAATATAGAAAAAAATCTTGTCAATGTAAAAAAATAATAAATATGGCAAAATGTGTACAAAAATGCGCGTGTATGCGGCTGTTAACCGGTCCTAAAAGAATTATCGACGTTAGTTAGAACTTTTCATTGATGCACTGTTACAACAAAGACAGATACAGACAGGATACAGTAGTCCTGGTCTGGTATCTAAGAATATGAACCTCTCCACGGACATATGAATATATCTGGACCTGCCCTAAGTGATAAAAACGTATTATTTCCCCCTCCCCATGGAGCCGGCTAGAACTCCGCCTTGGAGCCAGCTCGCTCCATGGGGAGGGGAGAGAACCAAGGGCGGCTGGTTGAACGGTGTGTTTGTGTGCAGCACTGGTAAATTATATCGTCTAAAATTAGTTTATAATATCTTACCGAAAAATATAAAATCTATGAATTTCATTAAAAATATCACCTACCAATATAATGCATAATATAATATGAATCAGGGAGAGCAAATTCTCAAAGTTCCGCGCGAATTTACCCTGTCCGGTGTGCAGGCCCATTGCAAGCGGAACGAATTATGTTTTTGTATCGAACATCCCAAACATCGCCAGCGCGCAACACCGGCCATATGTATGAAAAATTAAGATATTTTGGTGTGCCACCCAGCGGCCTTTATCATACAAACTTAAATTCTGATTTAAGGCCAAAATACTTAACCAAACTGAATAATTCTTTTTTTAATCAAAAGGTACAGCAAATACCTAAATTTTACAAATATTTGCTTTTTTATTGATTGGTGTTTTTAATTATAAAACGCAGATCATTAAGGAATACAATTTTTTCATAGGTAACTTTGATAATTTTGCCCTCCTGTTGTTTATACATTGTTTATAAATACTGTTTGTATCCTGTTTAAAATGAAATATAAAACTAACTAACCAACCATCACGCCGTTTCCCCACAGGGGTAGGCAGAGAGGACGGACCGCCAAATAACTCGGTCTTGGCAGACACTCTTTGCCTCACTCACATTCATACATCGTCTCATATATTCTCTTCTATTATTCCGACTTTCGACATGGCCCGACTCAAGTATCCGATTCACTTGCTCGTGCCATGTCTTCCTCGGGCGTCCCCGACTTCTTCTACCATTCACATTTGCGTCGTATATTCTTCTTACACTACATTGTAAACATTGTAAAAAAAAGAGTTTTTTGGGTTGAAATTTAAGATTTACTCACGAAAAAATAGTATTGTGTTTTTATTTTCTTAGTACCGAAAAATAAAAATTTTAATTAAAAAGCGATATGTACAAGTTTTCGCACTTCGAAAACAGCTTAAAATAGATCTTCTCTCCAAATAAGATTAGTGGGATCATTTTTACCTAATGTTGCTTAGTAATCGTTATCTCATAGTTACGGATTATCAGTGAACCACCACGTTTTCAGGGCAGCGGCCGCCACTGGAGAGAACCCCGCTTGAATCTAAAATATGTGACGTCATCATTCTTGTCGTGACCAGCGCGGAACTAACATTCATATATTTTACGAAATAACACGCCAAAAACGGTAGCTTGTGCTATAAATTTATAACCACATATTATTGGACATATCGAATGTGGGCGGTTCTCCAGTATGCTCGTCGCTGGTTACAGGGGTAAGTAAATTATGAAACATTTGTAAAAATGTCTTAACTAAACACGGCAACAAAATATTGCTATGTGAATGGGGCCGAATCTTTTCGGCCTTCGAAAATATGTTATTAACGTGGCAAGCAATTTGCGCTCCCATGTAAAAAGGTCTATTCATTCAAAGTAGATTTTGCATTTAAGAACTAAATGGTGATATTATAATGCGAGATTATTTATTTAGTACAAACGGCATAAGTATGCCATAAACATTAATTACATGTCACAAATTCATATTCAAAATATTAGTAATGGTAAAACAGTGTATGTATAACAGTTAATTGTGACGATACATTGGGAAGTGACACCAAAAAATCTATAATACAAATAAAATTAATAGTGATTAAAAAAATATGATAGCATAGCCTTCTTGTACCTATGTTCCGTGCAGTTAAATAGTTCTATCACATCTGCATATCTATTAGTAACTTCATGCAACCTAGGTAAAAGTGAGTGTTTCGTATACTCAGTCCGATTATTGTTACATTTAAAAGGGACCCATTCAAGGGAACGAGTGGTTCTCGTGGGAATATGAAATTCAATGAGCTTAGTTAGATCAGAACTGTCTATTCTACCATTTACAATTTTGAACATTAATATTAAGTCAGATATAATTCTTCAATCTGACAGTCTTAGTAAATTTAATTCTTTCATCAAGTAATTATAATTTATGTTTTCAATGGGAATACCGAGGTTAAAATTAATGTGTCTTAAGAATTTGTGTTGAATTTTTTCGATTGAATCTGAATGTATTTTAAAATGGGGGGACCAGATCGAGGAGTTATATTCGACTTGACTACGTACTGATGCCTATACACTTTCAGATTGATTTGTTAACAAATCACAGTCTCTTTTTCCTCTCTTCGCCCCCTATAGTTTGGTTTTACTCCTCATCTGTATCTTCTGGTCTATTGATTTGGATGTCTATGAACCTCTCATATTTGTAACATCAGACCTACAAACCAATAACAAAAACTTCATAAAAGTCGATGTGTTTCTTCAAAACTCTCCCAATTCCATTAAATTATTTACATATTCTAGCATATTACATTCTATGGCATGCTCTCCTAAGAAATATCGCTTACTTCAGTCTAGAGGTATTGTTTGCCGGGCATTATTAACCGCCCAACACCCCGTAAAGGGTTAGACCTCGAATACAATTTTCATCATAGAAGCAATTTCGGCGTCACACGGCTCACAATACCCGTATTATATCCCAGGGGTAATTAATGACCCGCTGCCGAAGGGTGGAAAATGGTGTGTGCTATGAACACCGAAATCTTGAAATCTGTTTGAAGAAACAGTTTGACGATAGTTTTGACAAGTGGAACCACGAAAATCTCACGAAAGGTGAGCTCTGGCGTCGTGAATTTTTTCACCTTTTTCGTCAGAAATATCTAGGAAAATTTGTTTTTGTCTTATAGGTCACCACAAGCGGTTCGCTACTTTTGGTGACTTAGCAGGAGTGCCCGGGTTCATGGAATGAGATTTTTCCGGGTGTTGGCGGCGGATACGTCTGCCCACCTGCATGGCAGGCTGGATCAGGAGAGATGTGATGAAGACCTTTTTGATCTTTCCTGCCGTATTCTCTTGGGACATCGCCTTGCACCGAAGACGGAGGGATGGATTCATACATCCATCACTCCTGAACACACTGACTCCCAGATTCCTACGCATCCCTAATACCATTTTCCTTCCTAGAACTTCCTCTCCTTCCTTCCCTAAAAATATCCTCCACACAGCATCCCTAAAGAAGACATAGGCCCTGAGGGGAACCATTTTCTTCAGGGCCTGCTGTGTGTTCTTCAATACCAGTGATTGAGATTTCTTGATATTTTTTCTGGAATCTTTCTGGAAGTTATTTTATTTACTTTATCGTGAGGTATACAATGAATATTTAACTGAACCAAACTTCCGCTTTATTAAATACTCTAAGTAATTCTAAAGCCAGTGAATCTGACACTAAGAGAGCCCAGCTGTCAATCTCGTATCATCGGCTGTTTCCGTAAACGTTCGTGCATTAGACACGAACGGCGACAGTCGCCACTCTTCTAAGATACTACTCCCACATCTGTTCAGACACCTCAACACTATATACAACTATCTGTACTGACGACATTTGTTGAAGGATATGGAAACTATCAACTTGTATAATCCTAGATACCACAGTACTATGATATATACATACTTAATTATTAAAAAAAAACAAAAGTTATGGTTACTAAAGGGTCGATGACACAGAGCGAGGTTACAAGCTACTATCTACTAAGTTTAAAAGCGGGTAAATCGGCGAGTGAGATTGTCATGATGACACACAAAACTGTCCACTCGCTCAGTAGCGTGGGAAACTGAGGTCGCTGCTAGCGCCAGTAACAAGAATAACGAAGCCTACGTGAACTAATTCTGTGATGTTTGACAGTCGAAATCAGCTGTTTATTGGCAGCCATCTTGAAAAACATAAATAAACCAATCACGAGCAAGCGTAAAGCGAGTAAAGTTGACGACCTTAACTTCTTTTGTAGATTGTCAACCATCTGCTAGTTAGCAAGTAACACGATGACACTGAGCGAGATTACTAACATATAGTGAATTTCCCAGATAGTAGCTTGTAAACTCGCTCTGTGTCATCGACGCTTAAGATGAAATCTAAGGGTTGAAGCTTTAAAAGTTCTCGGAATGTCTGTGAAATAAAATCAGCCAACATTATTACTGTCTGGAAATTATAGGTCAATACATTAATTATAGGTCAATTATAGGTTCAACGTAATTTCGACAATGAACCGTGGAATGTAGAACTCGCAAATATCAATTTAATTGTGAAATTAATCTGGTTTAGGTGGTTTTGCGGGTGTCAAAATAATAAGGAATGATTATTATCATAAAATAGCTAAAAAATGGAAAATACGAAACGTAATATATACGTTCAAAAATGGCGCAGAAAGATGGAAAAAGTAAATTTTAAATTAAAAATGTCGGAGGTCACAACTGTTATTTGATTAAGTGGTAAATTTATTGCACTTTATAATTTCGGTTGTAATTCTGTTTCAGAAAATTTTCTTTGAATTTAATAGATTAGAAATAACAACTGACACGTACATTAGAAACACTAGATCTCATGGTCAAAAACATATCCAACAAGTAACTGCTAACACAACATTTGGGCAAAAAAGCTTCTTATATTATGGCATTAAACTCTACAATAAAATACCACTCTCACTCAAAAACCATTATAACATTTAAATTTCAAATAAAAAACTGGATACTAAATATAGGGAGATCAGAAATAGAAAATATACTGAAATCAAATACAGACTAAAACCGAATCTAATGAACTGAATTATAAAAAACACTATCTTATTTACTTTATAATTATAAAAAAAAAAATACTACATGATATATTATGTTATGTCGAATTCATATTATTCTTATAATTAAATTATAAAATGTAAATGAAATCCTCAGCACGGGAGATCCCAGTGAGGATATCATTATCTCTATTTGTTATTAAGAAATGAAGACAATAAATCATTATTATTATTATTATTATTATAATATTCATTTTCAATATCTGATTTTTTTTAATAATTTTTTTTTCACATTAACTCCTTTACTATAATTTCCTGTCCATGTCATCTTTCGGGATGCTGTGTGGGGGGTCTTTTTGTGGAAAGGAAGGAGTGAACCTGTGTCTTAAAGAGTCTCCTGGATGTTGTAGGAGGAAGGAAACACAGAGGCCGGAAAATCTTTCCACAGCCGAGCTTAAATTTAAAAACGACCCGTTCTCGTGTGACAACTGTGTACACATGATAGGCGCGCGTTTGGCGTGTTTCCCGAATGCACCCCGGTGCTGAACGAATCATGACACTAGTTCTTCCATTGAAATACCAGTAGAACAAGGACAGCATTCGTTTGGGGGATTCAATGAAGTACCTACACGTAATTAAATATTTTCAACAGAAAATTATTTTAATGGTGATTCTGCAAAATTTTAACTGATTTTTAGATGGATAGGGAAAAAATTGGTTACTCGTTTTTTATACTTAACTTAGTTCAATTTGAACTCCAACGCTCTAACGCCAAACGACCGGAAACTACAGAATCTGAAATCCCACCCACTGACACTCGCGTGAAAATTATACAATGCACTTAGCTAGCCCTTAAATATTGCTTTTTTTTAGGTCTCATTATTGAGTATATTTATGAATATTTGGGAGGCGGGAATTGGTACCGTCGCCCCGGGAACCTTTATTGGATAACCAACACCTCTGCCATAGGTTATCCCAAGTGGTTCGCTAAGTTTGGTGATTTAGCAGGGGGGCTCGGGTTCATGGGGTGAGGTTTGTCTAGGTCTTGGAGGCGAATGTCCAGGACACACTAAACCCCAGATTCCTACCCCTCCCTTAAACCCCTTTCCTTCCCAGAACTCTCCTCTCCTTCCTTTCCCTAAAAAAAACCCTCCACACAGCATCCCCAAAGATGACATAGGCCCTGAGGGAAATTATTTTCCTCAGGGCCTCCTGTGTGGAGATCATGTAAAAAAAAGAAAGTATTTTAAGCTAAATTGTAGGTATTAGTTTTTTATAAGTACTACTCATACCATTTCATTTCTTTTAATCAACATATGTTGTGAAGTGGAGTTGATTGCATTTTTATTTATTCCGTGTTTTTGTTTTTGCTTTTTGTAGTATGTATATGTGAATATAGGTATATTCACACATCGCGCCGCTCGGAAAGGTTCGGGTTTCCGGAGATTGACGAGCGGGCACACAGTACAAGAGAACAGCTGACGTGTTCCGCTGCGCTTAGATCTTTTCACGAAGCCTCAATAAACAGTCGCTACCGTTGACATAAATACAATAGGTACTACTTGCGATAATTGTTATTCACAATAAAACTAAAATAACGAACTTACGTTGTAATCATTATTATTGCGGGCTAGTGAGCCATAGATTAAAGAACATTACACTTTTGTAACACACATAATTAATATTGTGAGTGTAAATTTTCTTCTATTCATGTAAAAGCCATAATCGTTGAATATAAATACATAATAGTTGAACAGTGAAACATGAGGAAGTACGCAAAAGCGCCATTAGTTAGTTCGCATAATATAAAATCATTCGAATAATGTGCCTCCGAAATATAATATTAGTGTTTACAGTGTTCTGCCCACAGGTAAATTCGGTTAATATAAATTGTACAACAGGGAAACTAATAGCATTATTGTTCCGTAACACTAACACAACACAACACACGAGAAAACAAACAATAACAGATTTGGTTATGACATTTTAATACTTCATAAAGTCAACATGGTAAACGACAAGTGTGTGCTATCATGTACGGTGTAAATATATACGTACACTATGTTTATTAATAAAAAGAGCAATAGGTTTTAATTTATTATACTAACGTTTACTGGTACGATTTTAGATTTTCACGGCCAAAAATATTTTTGTTTTTAGTT
Organism: Limnephilus marmoratus; assembly: GCA_917880885.1. Classification (NCBI taxonomy): domain Eukaryota; kingdom Metazoa; phylum Arthropoda; class Insecta; order Trichoptera; family Limnephilidae; genus Limnephilus; species Limnephilus marmoratus. Next base: position 32,354,454 of record OU862931.1, read on the forward strand.
TTCGGGGTATTATGCCGTGTTGCGCTACTTCCTTCTTTAGCCAACGTTTCGGACAGCGTTGCAGTGTCCATCATCAGGGCAGATGTGTAATAGTTAGGGGTGGTGTTCGTACTTATCTACTTAGGAGCGATACCGTGTCGCCAGCTCCACTCCTCTACGAGCTGGCGCTACAATATACTTCAACATGTTTTTTTGAGTTTAGCCTTGATGTAACCTTCAATTACCGGATACCAAGAACTATTGAGCTTAGCTCCGTCGTCTCTATTAATATTTATGGGATTTTTGTGAATTTCAATTGCCTCCGTAATCAGTGATCATCCTCTATGAGTTTTGGGTCTTCCCAGGACTCAGGGACAAATCCAAAGTAATGGCCGGTTTTGATTAAGTGCTCGGCGATTGCCGATTTGATAAAGAAGGAGGTAGCGCAACACGGCATAATACCCCAAAAACTAATAACGAAAATAACGTTTACTGTATTTGGTTTTTTTTACATTAGCTTCACATAGGAGATGCTGTGTGGAGGGTCTGTTTAGGAAAGGAAAGAGAGGAAGTTCTGGAAAGGAAAAGGATATTAGGGGTGGGTGGGTGGGTGGGGGTTAGTGTGTCCAGGAGTGACGGACGTATGAATCTATCCCTCCCGGACAAACCTCACCCCATGAACCCAGGAACCCCTGCTAAGTCACCACTTGAGGTGACCTATGGCAGAAGTGTTGGTTATACAATAAATGGTTCCCGGGGTGGCGGTACCCATACCCCACTCTCAAATTGTTATGTTAAACTAAGTGAAGTTCCCGGAACTTTATTTATTTATTTACTAGAGAGTTCCCGGCATGCGTTGCAATGCCAATTAAATAAAGAAATTCTTTCTCCCTGCGTGTCCTCTCGCATTCGTCCATGTTCCCGTTCTCCTTCCGCCTTTCCTTCCGTCCCCTCCCTCCTTTCCTCCCTGCCGCTAAGCTACGTGAAATATACAGATTTTTCAAACAACTCGCGTGCCACCCATCTCAAAATTTTAATACAAATTTCATAAAGCCAGAGCTCACATAGAAACTTTCTAGGTATATAGCAATATTGATTGAAATAAAAATAAAAATTACGATATCTGAACATAGTTTTGATGAAATACACGATTCATGCAATATCATAAGTTTTTCCAGTTTCATTGCAGTCCAGCCCTGATGAATGTGAGACTGTACACGGAAATAGTTATACAATAATGTGTCCAATTGTCAATCCATAGTAACAATTTTCCAACACCGTGCACAACGTGTTTTATTTTATTTACATAGTGTAAAGCTTAAGTGTAAGTCGCTTCCGCTGTCTATACGCTTAGATCTTCAAAACTACGCAATGGATTTTCATGCGGTTTTCACTAATAGACAGATAGATTCATAAGGAAAGTTTAGATATATACTCGTAATTGGTCAAGGCTTTGTGTAAATTGGTTGAAATATATAATGTTCATTTGACTGGTCGGTGGTTGAGTGGACATAGCGCTTGGATCCCATCCGGGCGTCGCGTGTTCAATTCCTCGGCTGGCTAAGTCCTCCATCACAACACAAGCAACATTTTCGGCTTTCTGTGGTGGTAGTAGGAGATTTTCAAACATTGTTGGGTTATTCGTAACCCGGGAATGTTTGTCTATCTTTTTTTAAATTTTAAAAATTTAATTTAAAAAATGGGAGCGGGCTGGCAAGCGGGCGATGTGGATTTGATATGACATATCAAAAAGGTTGGGTAACGGCGTTGTCAGTAGACGGCGTTGTGTTTCGTTAGCCACAGCAACGTTTGGTCGGGTTTGCTAGTTAAATATACCTATTCAAGTGTTATTATGTCTTGTCAGGTCGTTGTTAGTTTCTAGCTAGATATATTGCTTGTTCTCAAAAACCAAATTCTGGAGACAATGAGCGAGACAGACGATCTACTGAGCGTGTCATTAATAGGTAACTTTATATAATATTTTCAATGTAGCTATAACTTTGGTTATCCATTATAATTAAATGAAACAATATATTTTTTAGAACTACTACATATTTTATTCGGTTCCATGACAGTTCATCCTGCGACAATTCATCCGGCGACAGTTCATCCTGCGACAGTTCATCCGGCCGACAGTTCATCCCGCCGACAAGTCATCCGGCGACAATTCATCCTGCCTGATCATTTAGAAGATTTTTTCTTCAAGTAAGTATGCAAAGAGGATATACGGCCGTACAACCTAACCTAACCTAACCTAACCTATTTAGTAAAAATATTTTTACAGCGGATTTCCACTCAAGATGCCTTCAGATATAAGTATATCGATTTTGGTTGTACGGCCGTGCATACTTACTTAATAAAAATCTTCTAAATGATCAGGCGATGAATTGTCGCCGGATGAATTGTCGGTGGGATGAACTGTCGGCAGGATGAACTGTCGGCAGGATGAACTGTCGGCCGGATGAACTGTCGCAGGATGAACTGTCGCCGGATGAATTGTCGCAGGACGAATTGTCGGGTCACCATTTTATTCATGCCGGTTTCTTTTTCAGAACGACCATTCTATCCTCAGAGAAAACATAAATGACTTGACATTAAAATTCACTTTAGCTTAGTGCGTAGAGTGGATCTCAGGTATTGCGGGCCAGAGGACATCGTCCATGTACAATGTACAAGGTCGAGAAAATATTATATTAGTATAAATAAAAAGGTACCCATGTTTATATTTGACCATGTATATTTTTAGTGTAATAAATTTATTTATTTGATATTTTATTTATTCTGATACAATATTTTACATTTAGAATGCTTTTGCAAAAGGTTTTAATTTAAAATAAAAATACGTATTATACTCGCTAAAACAAACTCGATTAGCTTTTTCAAAACCATACGCGTGAAAATACACCTGCCACATAAACACAGTTTACATTACATCCCCAACATAACAGGTGTACTACCGTACTAGATAATCTCAGGAATTACCTGTATAAATGATGGCTCTCTCAAGGGAATTATCGTGAATTTCATAAAAATAATTTCACTTTCGTTTTTTAGACTCAGGCAGGCTTTTGGCAAGAAAAATATTATGGTAAACTCTCTCGACGTTTATCAGGCTATGTTATGAGTTTTGCTGAAATTCTTTTTAAAAAACGCGTGGAAAAGGTTGAAAGAATGCTGATAGGTGAATTTTATTAAGCTTGGGAAATAATTCAATTGGATTACGAAATCTTGTAATTTCTCCTCGTTTTTTCACATAATATAGTTAAAAAACGTAGTATTGTGCCTTTTACGAATAAATTATAACTAACTAAATAACAACTTCAAAGCAGATATACGCGTTAAAATGAAAATAGCAGTCAATAATACAATAATCGTGTTTATACGTCAACGCGTGTGTCTCCACAGAAATCTTTGTAACTCCGTTATTGTTTTAGGGATGTCACTAAGTAAAATGTTGATAGTGGATCAAGCTGTACATCTCTATTTAAGTTGTCTTTAGAAATACATAAAAAGACCTATTCTGTAAGACGCACGGTTGACACATATTTTACCCGCCAAATCACCTACGGGCCGCTCGACATTGTTAATTTTTATTAAATATTTTTATATGAAATGATAAAAAGTGAGGTGACAAAATTGTTTATTATACATTTATACAATAGAATAAGTATTGTTTTTTTTTTTACATAATCCGTGATTTTAGTACCGTTTTCACATAAAAACATCACGTGAGTCATTTTTACATTTTTTATGTTTGCATTCTAAATTTTAATATTTACAAATGTTAATATTTATTTATAATATAACAATTTGAAAGCTTATTTTGTAACCTTTCTAAAACAGTTTTTAGTATTCGGCTACGTTTAGAAATGTTTCATTTACAGAGCTTTAATTGTGAAGCGGTAATAACACAGTTTTCGTAAAACTGACATTTCGTTTAAGATATTAAAAGTGAATATTCGCGAAAATCGGGGGGGGTTTCATCTACATTCATACTTGAATTGTTTATTGTTAATTATATTATGTAAAAAAAAACCTAGATAACAACCACTCTGTAAATTGCCATCTCAACACTGGCGTTTCACACCTAGTAATCAAATGTAATTTTAAAATAATTAAATAAATAAATAAAACTAACTAACTAACCATCATGCCGTTTTCCGCAGGGGTAGGCAGAGAGGACGAACCGCCAAACAACTCGGTCTTGGCACATATTCCCTGCCTCATTTACATTCGTACATTGTCTCATACATGCTCTTAAATTATTCTGACTCTTGACATGGCCCATTCAAGTATCTGGTTTACTTGGTCGTCGTCTTTCTTGGACGTCTCCTACTTCTTCAACCATTCTTATTTCCATCACATTTTCTCCTTACTCTCCTTTCCTCGTTCATTCGCTCTACATGCCCAAACCATCTGAGCGTCCCTTTCTTAATCTTGCTCATTAAGCTTACATCAGCCTTGCATTCTTTGCGGATCTCCACGTTTCTCATACGATCATACATGGTTTTACAACACATTCGCCCCAGGGATCTCATTTCTACGGAATTCAGTCTACTTTCATCCTTCCTCTGTCAGTTCCATGCCTCACTGCCATATATTAGGGTAGGTACCAATACTGTATTATGGATGGCTAGCTTTGCTTCTTTGGATCTTGTTTGGATCTTCTTTGGATCAATAAATTATTGCATAAGTAAATGAAATTTAAAAGTGAAGTTTTTGAATAATTTTATCGTCCTGCTTTAAAATAATTCCGCTAGAGTTTAGGTTTCCACTGTAACTTTGTGTAAAGTCACAAAGTATGTAATAAAACGTTCCTTGTCAAAAGGAAATGGTAGTACTTACATGGTAAACTCCAAAGTTTCTCAAAGGCTTGAGGTCTGTTGTAACCATTTACGATTATAGTACCTATTAAATTCTGCTAGTTTGTAAATGTAAGTCATTGTCTTGTGTGACTGAAGAATTCGCATGACAAAATACGAGTACAATACAAACGATATGGAGTGACAAAGACGCAAAGAAGATCACCAAATTGATTCTCGTTCGGGCGTTGAATTTTCTCATATTTCTATATGGTATATTCTGAAATATGGGGAAAATCATCATCTGGACGATTCTTTTCTTGGTGGTCTTCGTTATGCCTCTGTCACTCCGTATCTTTTGCATTTTACTCATGGCATCTTTTCTTGTGCAAATTTTTCTTTTCAATTATTATAAGTAATAATTATCATCCTGAAACACTAATCTACATTGAAAAAATCTTCCGCGAAAAGATGAACGAAAAGACTGCCGCCAACGGAACTTCAACCCATGTCCTTCTGATTGCCGGTCAGGTGCTCTACCACTGAGATATGTCGGCTTATCTAATACCCACCAAATAATTCAATATATACTAGTGTTTCATTCAACAATTACTGGTTATTACATTTTTCCACCTGAAAACAACCAACTTTATTTTTGTGAGAGAGGCATTGTTAGTGCTAAATCTCTTTTCACTTCTGTTTCACAGCCTCCTTCATCACATGTAGATGAACCTAGGTATACAAGGTCGTTTACCGTTTCTAAGTCTGTGAAAGCATTATTTGTTCTTACAAAGGTATTTGCCCTGTCGACCGTCAGTACCATCAGTAAACCAAGATCCTAGAATACTTATTTCTTTCTCTATTTTAGAAAAGAGGTTGTTCATTTATTCTTCAAAAGAGGCGATGACACTACCATCCACATATCGAAGATTTCAGATTTTTCGGCCACCAATCTATACAACGTTGCATCCATCAACAACGTAACACTACGTGTATTAAATAAGAAGAGAATACGAGGTAGACCATTTAGACGGTGGGTTGACGACATTAAAGCCATAGCCAAGCCATACATGGACAAGAGTAGCTAATAATAGAAAGAAATGGCGACAGTTGGAGGAGGCCTTTGTCAATTAGTGACATACAGACAGGGAGTCGATGCATGATAACTGTTATAAATATTATAAATAATGTAATGTAGTTTACTGTCTGATTAAAGGCTATTACTATTATTATTACTATATATTTGTATTATTTTGGGAATCGTTACATAAGAATAAAACACTAGAACAATAGTTTAGGCGCGTTGGCTAGAGATCCAAGTTATTTATAATTCTTTTTAAGAATCCAATTTTTAAAAATTACCATTCAGTTTTCTTGGTTACGTAAAGTTTTTGTTAAAGTTTAATTTATCATCTTATATTATACCCAAATACGTTAGATAGCTAACCCTTTCTATATTTACTTTATTAATTTATAATATTTCCTACTTTTAGATTTGAGAAACACTGGCGAATGGCGTAAGAAGTTTGTATATCCGGATTTATCCAAAGAATTCGACATTGCTGGAAATGGCTCTATTAATGCCAACTTGCCAAAGCTGAATAGAGAAGTTCCATCAATCTTTATCTCCTTCTTTTTCGTTCTTTCTCCATTCTCAATGCGAAAAGTTATTTGCGAGAACCATTGATGCAAAGTATCTTAAAATATGGGCGCTATGTGTGAGTATTATCTATTTGTGAATTCGTGTAGAATTCCAAAATATTCAGCAAAACTTTACAATACTTTTACGAGTATTTCGGATTAACTGTGTTTTCTTATTTTTAATTTTTAGTAGTAACACTCGTAACTAGTATCAACTTAGCGGAATCTTCCTTACATTTTGTTTTTTGAAGAGTTTTATTAAATGTACATTTGTTACTTAAATTTAGTTTTTCCGCGACCGGTTTCGATACAACCGTATCATTCACGAGCAGAATTAAAACTAACTTAAAAATTAAATGCAAGTACCAAAGAAGTAATTAGGTGGGAGTAGTGGGAGGGATGATTTTGGGGGGAAGGGGAAAGCGGTGGGAGGAGTCAATATTATACGGAAACATGGTTAGTAAAGGAGATTTGCAAGGCGCTATTATTTTATTCACTAAATTAATTTTAGATTTATTTTTTTTGTTTATTTCGAGCGTTTCTAAAGCGCAAAGATTAAAGTATGAATTTATATTGCAATGTTTAAATTTTGTTTTTTCTTTATTGAAGCTATGGCCTGACTCTATTAAATGATTCGCAAATTCGGAGTAATTATTATTTCGTAAACAAAGTTCATGTTCCCTGATTCTAGTTTTGAAATTTCTAGTTGTCATACCTACATACTGTGCGTCACAATCGTTACATTCTAAAGTGTATATCCCGTTTTTTTCAAATTTATTAGAAACATCCTTATTATTTATCAAATTTTTTATTTTAGAATTAGTATAGAAAGCTGGAGAAATATGATATGGTAATAAACGGGATATTTTTAAGGATAAATCGCCTGTAAAAAGGAGTTTTTTATATATTGGGTAGTTACCAGGTTTGCTCATATTATTACCACTGTAAATGTACTTTTTTGTTAAAAAATTTGCTTGTTTCTCATTAACTAAGCGGTCAATTATTTCAGGTTTATATCCATTGTTCATGGCTATCTGTTTTATAATGTTAATTTCATTATTATAATTATCATTGTTTAAAGGGACATTAATAGCGCGATGTATCATTGAGTTGAAGGAGGCGAGTTTATGTGATAAAGGGTGAAGTGAAGTAGACGGTATAACACAATCAGTGTGCGTAAGTTTTCTGTATATATTAAATACACACTTTCTAAATTGATATTTAAGTCTAAGAAATTAAAATTGTTGTTATCATTATGTTCCAGTGTAAATTTTATATTTTGGTGAAGGTGATTAATAAAAGTGATAAAGTTGTCTAATTGTCTGTTACTACCTGACCAAATTACAAATACGTCATCAACATACCTAAACCATACAAAAACATTAGATAATAGGGAAAGTCAACAATCGAATAATTTGTTTTCAAAGGAGTTCATAAATATTTCAGCGAACAATGGAGAGGCGGGATTCCCCATTGGAAGGCCATTATGTTGTTTGTATAATTTATCATTAAAGGTAAAATAGTTTTGATAAATGCAAATTTCTAAGAGAGTGGACATTTCCTTTACAATGGTTCGATCTAAATGGGAATTATTTAAAATATTTAAAATTAGGTTTTTACATTCTATAGCGGGAATGCCAGGAAAAAGATTAACAACGTCAAACGAAACTAATTTACTGTTGCTGGGTATGTCTAAATCTTTGATTTTATTGATTAACTCCAAACTGTTTTTAATCGAGCGATGTGGTGTGAATAAGTTATTGGATTTGAACAAAGATACAAATTTAGAACATATATTAAAATTGGAGCTAGAATAAGCAGGAACAACAGGTCTGATAGGTATATCTTGTTTATGAATTTTCGCCAAACCATACAGTTTAGGAGGCTGAGGATTGGTCAATACTAGAGTGTTATATTTAGGTTTTCCGCAAATTAAAGGACAGCTCTTGATTGTCTCCTTGACGTCTTCTTGAAACTTCTTTGTGGGGTCTTTTAGAAGGGTTGTAAAGTTATCACTCTTTAAAAAATCTTCAACTTTTTTAATATAGTCTGTTTTCTTTAAAATCACTATGGTGTTGCCTTTGTCAGCTTTTGTTATAGTTAGATTATTTTCTTTTATGGTTTTTTTGATACTGTTTAAGGTTAGTTTTTCAATATTTTTGTGGTTGTATCGAAACCGGTCGCGGAAAAATTAAATTTAAGAAACAAATGTACATTTAATAAAACTCTTCAAAAAACAAAATGTCTAGAAATTGTTACATAGTTAATGCCCAAGAAATACAAAAAAAAAAAAACTTTCTTAGTTAGTGATTATACATTATTTGCTATCGATTACTACGAAGAAATTATTTGTATCAAGATCCACCTAAATTAAGTAGTCTTCCAAAACTTATTAAGTCATCTACTTCCTTGTGTATTTTTAAAAAGATTATAAAAGTATTTGTGTTGGCCTAGGTTTGCCAACCTTTTATTTCATCTTTGTCCTTTTAAAATTAATATCATAACATATAATTTTTTTATTTAAGCGATAATTCTATAAGTATACAAAATATAATGGTGATGTTAGGTAATGATATTGTTGAAATAGTTTTATGTCTTGGGGAATAATATTATGGAGTTTAGTTGCAAAATAAGAGTAGTTTCTTTGTCCGAATGTGGTTTCATAACTTCGATTATTTTTCATGTCATTTTTATTCGATCTAGTGTGATAGATACGCGGTCTAGTAGAGGATTCAGTATTTTTGAATAGCTTCAATAATATATTTTTTTGCATATTATATTCGTATAGCAATTTTCAACATATGTTCACCCTAAATGTTTATATCAGTAGGGGTCCATTTTTTGGAAGAAAATACTTATTTTGTGTTATTTTTTTATTTAAAAAAATATAAACCTAAACACAAGCTTGCCTTTTTAAGATAAAAATTGATTTTGCAAATAATAATACCTAGCATTTAAAGAACAATAAATAAATAAAAATTTAAAAAATATATATTTTCTCATAATGTCCCAGAGTTGTAGATACTCCTACGTACTAAGTCCACGAAGGCTTAAAAGCTGTGAAGAATAACGAATTTAATTCAATCCACATCCAATCGTTCTAAATTGATAATACGTATCCATTATTTGATTCTTTCGAACACCCTATTAAGTAGGACTTAAAACGGAAATTGGAATATAAATTAATAATAGATTAAAATTAATGAAAAAAAAACCATCCACAAGGATATCACTGGTCACAGAGCAATGCATACCAATGCAATCGGTATTGCTTGAATTGATGTCATGTTGCAATAACCGTAACCAGATCTAAATATCCAGGTACTTTTCAATCTTCGTCTAACCCTCCCCACTCAACTCAGTCCAAAGACATACCAAACAAATTAGGAATGCCGTAATCCCACTGACTTCAGGTAATCACATGAAAACACGTGAATGAAAAATGTTGATGAAACAATAATTCTTTCGAATCTGAATGACTCCGAAAATATTTTGATAAATTGTTACTTTTTAGGAATGATTAACTAGGTATATCATCCCGAAAAAGCAAACTTACTGATACGAAATTGAAAATTCTACGATTTTTAAAATCCCCTCAGTTTGCTCTGTGAGAACTGTCTGTATTTGATTTCTGTCTTACGATTTTCTTAATATAAGAAATTCTTGATAACAAGCTTTGACAGTTTATTACATAAAACGACAAAGAAAAAAGGAATATTTTGTCTACGTGATAAAAGCAACGTTCTTAAAACGTTTTCCATTGTTTTTCTTGGAATTTTACGAATATTTTTATACATTACCCAAATATTTCAGACAATTTAAATAAATGAAACAATTGAAACGTGTGGAAAATTTGGATTTTTGAAATTCCGCTTTCAAACTTAGCTTTTGGCCGTTTGGGTTCAACTCAATTATAAAAATTGAATTTTTACATATTAATTTAATTCGTAGGATATGAGTATTTGGGATGTCTATGTATTGCTATAAGCACAGGAAATGTTCGAAACTTTTAAAGTACCATCTTTAAACCCCGGCGAAGGTTTCTTTATTACTACAACCACATGACAACAAATCTGAAAAGTTTTTTTTAACATTACAAAAAATCTTGCAAAACTGTCAAAATTTGAGAATGAAATTTTGCAAAATTTTGATACTTTTGTTAAATCAAAAACCAATTTTCGAAACTCTTTAAATTAGTGAATTTATTGAAGTACTCGCATACCGTGAATCGTAATCTTTCGACAATTAATAGACGGGCGACCGTTGTCTCTCTAATATAGTACAACTTTACTAACCTCTGTAGAGGCACTTTAAAACCACATAATATGACTGTCTACACTGATGACATCTGTTGAGAGACAATGAAACAACGTACAATTCTGTCCTCCCCATTCTTCACTTTCAGAAATAGAAAATTTCAGAAATTCCATTAATCTTACAGTATTATTAGCCTAGCGTCTGTAAGGTTGAAATTAATAACCCGACTACGAATAAAATTCTGACACCGCACCGCGCCTTAAGAAAAACCGTTTTCGTATGTGGAATTTGTTACATTTTTGTAATAGAACCGAATTAAAATAGTGCCAAAAGATGGCGCCACTTACGTTAACAGCTAGCGTGAGGAGCGTCGGCAGGCAGGCAGTACTATTGGATTCGTACGTGGATAGGGTTGCCATACATCCGGAAATATAGGTATTTGTCCGGAATGCGGGGGGAATTCTAAACAGTCCGGAATTTTTACAATTAAGTGGAGATTGATATAAAAAATGAAATTAACCAAATTATTTTCATTACAAATCAAAGCAAAAATATCATTTCTGCTCCCATTAATGCTCCCAGAAATATTGCTCAACACTTCCGAATCTTTAATAAGAGTTTTTTCGAACATTCGCAAGTCATTGTTAAGAGATTCGAGAATCGACTTGACAGACTACAGAAAACCTGTTCCTTTCTTTTGACCATTGGGTTCCAATTCCATTGGGTACATTCCCCCCCCCCCCGACGTGGGTTTTGACATGCCACTATGCATAACGACATTCATATTATATTTACAAGAAAGTCCGGAATTTTTATCAAATGTCAGGAATTTTCTCCGGGATTTTGATTTTTTGATCTAGGAACCCTATACGTGGACCTCTCCGGGTATAGAGGGATGCATGGTATGATTATTATTGTAACTGCCAATTAAGTTAGTGAATAATAATAATATAATAAAAATAAGCCTATTTATTTCTTGTTTTACAATAGTTGGTGTTATAATATTACAATAAACTCAAATTTGATTTATATTAGTAAGTTAGCTTAGATTATGTTAGTAATATAAGTATATGTTTTAAAAATATTTATGAGTTAACAGGAACCCCGGTTTTGGTAAAGGCCTCCTCCAAAGATGCCCATTTTTGTCGGTCTTGTGCTATGGAGTACCAGTTTATGCCAGTTGATCCTTTTAGATCGTCTTCCCAGCGGGCTAAGGGTCTCCCCTTCCCCCTCTTGCCTGATGGTCCTTTCCACTGGGTAACTCGTGTGGTCCATCTTCTGTCAGACATTCTCGCTACATGGCCAGCCCAATGCCATTTCAGTTTTTGAGCAAAGGTTAAAGCGTTTGTAACTTTAGTGATGTCTCTTATCTTTGTGTGTCTTATTTTGTCGATGTTCTTTATGTTTAACATGCTTCGTTCTAAACCTCTTTGACATGTATCGATTTTATTCTTGACTTGTCTAGTGAATTTCCAGGTCTGGCTTCCATAAGTTAAGCTTGGTAGTAGACATGAGTTCATCACTTTAGCTTTGAGAGTTATTGGTAAGTTACTTTTAAATATTTCTTGTAGGCTCCAATACTTATTCCAGGTTTGTTGGACCCTTCTCTCTATTTCTATTATGTTACTATTTTTCTCGAAACTTATTCTTTTTCCCAGGTAGATATAGTTTTCTACATATTTTAAAGGGTTACCGTTGATAGTTATAGGTCTTATTTGTGTATTAGTCATTATCTTAGTCTTTGTTAAATTCATTTCTAATCCAACTTTCGCACTCGCTTGTTGTAGAGCTTCTATCTTGGATTGCATCTCGTTGGCTGTCTCTGACAGAAGTATCAGGTCATCGGCGAACCTCAGATGACTTAGGTAGACGCCTTTCAAATAGAGTCCTGTCTTACTCCAATCCAACTTGTTTATAATGTTTTCTAGAATGGCTATAAAAGTAGTGGGTGAGAGCGGGTCCCCTTGTCTAACCCCTCTTTCTATATAGAAGGCGGGGCCTAAGGTTTCAAGTTTTATTCTTCCTTTGTTGTTATTGTATATACTTTTAATCACGTTTATGTATTTATCTGGAACCTCTTGTTCTTTTAAACTCTCCCATATACTTGTATGTGTGACCGAATCAAAAGCTTTTTGATAATCAATAAAAGTTATGTAAAGAGGTCTCTGGAACTCTTGGTATTTCTCTATAATTAACTCGATGGTGTGGATGTGGTCAATGGTAGAGTACCCTTTTCTGAAGCCGGCCTGTTCGACAGATTGTTTTGCCTCTGTTATCGAGCTTAGTCTATTATTTATAATCGATGAGAAAAGTTTGTATATATTTGGTAACAGACTAACTGGTCTGTAGTTGCTGATATTTTTTGGATAATAATAATACCGTGTTGTAATTTTTACGACGCGTCTACATGTTATATACATATGACGTTTTTGCCTGTCGCGGTTACTTTGTCCCGGTTACCAGCTATCTCTGGATCCGGCTAATTTATAACCAGTTCTTATCGGATTTATACAAAGGTCACCATCACTTAAACTGGGCGAAGTCGAACCAAAAGCAGCAAAAACCTGCCGGGTTTTTAACTGTTATTAAATAATTATTGTTCCACTCCGATCTGCAGGACTCACCTTTAATATTTTACAGAAATTCGTAATACTGTTGACTTTAATTGTTTCCTTTTACCCTAAGAAGGTTTTTTTCTCATTTCTTTCAGCGTTCATCCGCGCTTTCTCATCCCTTATCTTAACTCGACGGGAATTTAAAGATGAGTTTGTGGCCTGCTTATATTGGGGATTAAAACGAAATTAGGTTATGAATACGCAACGGGGTGGTATGGCTATAATGCCTTCTTCGAGAGGGCGGACTGGGGTGTTTTAGACGAAATAAATACTCGGAAGCATCGTTATGTTTAGTACTTAGTATTCTTCAATTTATAATGTATATATAAGCGTTGAGTATAGCCTCCATAAGTCGAGGAACATCAATATTTATTTTAGGATTGATTAATGTTTTTCAAATATAAGATCCTTTGTTTTACGTACATTTTAGTCATATAATAATAATCTATCTTAAGTCTTTAATAAATCTCCGCGTGAGAATGTTTGTACCGTGTATATAACACTGTGGAAGGTAGTATTTTAAGTTAGAAAAGGTATTCTGAATTTTTTTCGACAAAGTAGTATTTATTGGTAAAGTTATTAAAAATTTTCTTTTATACGTATATCATATTTTTTGATAACATCTATTAGATTATATTTTGTTTTCTGTATCCTGAAAGAATATAACAAACTTTCTTTCACCTGTGCCAAATCAAATCTACAAGAAAAAATATTATACTAATATCACAAAGATGTTGGCAAACTCTTACGTTGTATCATTACTTGACTGTATTGCAATGCCAATATTTTTGATCAACCTGCCTAGCGATTCCGTATTTTTTGTGGGATCGTTATTAGATAGCGGACGTAATCTCCAGATTTGTGTGATTTTTATGGCTGTTACTTGCTTTTTCTATGTACAGCGTACATTAAATGAATAAATGCGTACTTGATGGAATTCGCGTTTAAATTATTCTAGATTAAAATATGTGACAGTAAATACGTAAAAAATCACAAAAATCTAACAGGAGATAACGTCCGTTATCCAAAAACGATCCCACAAAAAATGGGGAAGACGAAAAAGCATGTAAAAAATATGCATGCTGTATTTTAATTTTGTTAAACTTAATTCATTTACGAGGTATACGCCATTTTTATATTATCATTTTTATAATACATTTCATAGACAATCAATCAATGCTGCTAATCAAGTAGCAACTGAACAAGTAGCAACTATCAAATATTTAGGATTAACCTTTGATACACATCTAAATTGGAAGCAACATATACTTAACACTACAAACAAAATCCGCAAATCTATTTACTTTTTCAAACAAACGCGCAATTTCCTTAACCTACAACTTTTAAAAACAGTGTATTACTCACTGTGCCAATCTCACATCGAATACGGAATTTTAGCTTGGGGTAACACTTATTATAATGCCCTCGAACCCATCATTAAAGCACAAAAACTAATAATAAAAATAATTCTTAAACTTCCTCTCACTACCAGCACTGATACGATCTTCAATACTTTCAACGTTATGGACATTAAACAGCTCTACGCAAAATCCATCTTACTTTATTTACATAAAAACAACAAAATCCTATACAAACCAACACAAATGATACACAATACACGAGCCAAAAATAAAGAACTTCTCCAAACTACCTTTTCTAAAACCACCTTTGGACAAAAACACTTTAAATACATAGCTTGCAAACTATACAATACACTTCCAGCCACGATTAGACAAACCGAATCAAAGACCAAATACAAACAAGATTTAAAGAAATGGATTATAAGTATTGGACGCCACACTACCTGCTAACATCTGTAAAATAGAGTACAAATAGACAGAATTACCATCTCACGTATGTCCTTACCCTTATTAAAGAACTTAAAATAGTAAAATCCTATACGTATAATATAACTTCCTATATAGACTCGAAAGGATTTACTACTTTATTCATCTCTTCCTTCACCTATATAATGCTCTCTTTATGATATTAACCCTCAATCTTAATCATCTTTCTGTTTGAATTGTATAAATCAGTATGTATCTTACCTTAAATATTCTCATGTTGTAATTAAATATTCTTATGTATGATACTCATTTATGTACCTCTACGCCTGTCTCAACACAGGTATTCCCTAGTGAGACAGGCATCGAATAATGTTATGTAAACATACCTTTTATAGATAAATAAATAAATAAAAAAAATCATAGAAAAAATATTATTGTCATATAAAACAATAATTTATTTATGTTATGAAGTGAATGCATTATTATAAGTTTAGATTATAACAGAAGAACATGTAAAAAAAGGTGTTAGAATAATTACACATACCAGTTAGACAAACCCTGCTTGCATTTCATTAAAAACCTGGGATGTATATCTGAATGTTGATGACACGCAGCTTTCGCCGCTTAAACCTTAACCCATTATTTATTTATTTTATTTTATTTATTTTTTTTATATATGCATATATATTACAATACATTATAAAATGATACTTGATCTGTCCAACTGGCAAGGATACCCGTTTCAGTACAGCCAAATTGTATATTTAGTTCATAATATTCTTAACAAAGGAATGGTTTCGTTCAAGATATCACAGGAATTTGCTTCTGTCAAGACAACTTTTGAGAACATTAAAAATTGTATTCTGAACGAAGGGATGGTTTCTTTATGTCTTTGAAAGAATCGCAAAGATGTGATTTTTTTTGTGCATTATTATTAGGAATAATACTTTGTTTTTATTTTGACGAGAATTTATTTTATAAAATTGGTACTTCGGACAAATGTCATAGTCTATTACTTAAAAAGGAAATATTCCGTAATATCCGTGTATCGAAATGTGACAACACGATCGTTGCATATTGTCCGTGAGGTGGGCTTATACAATTTTACCGGGAGGATTATTTATCAATAAGTTTTTTGCCATAAATGGAAGCTAACTATGTAATGACGTGTATCTAATTCATATTACGATTCTTTCGGTATATAAATATCATAAAGGAATCTCAATCAAAATTAAATCGTGTAAAAATATTTTTAAATACACAGCTAGCACGAATTGTAGATAATAATGTAAAATTTCACATGAATAAATTGAAATATTTTTTCTCCTTCTTGTGCCCTGTCCGTTCAATGGACTTTGGCTATTATATTGTCTATGCGGACTTTGTTTACTGCGGCCCGGAACAGCTCGATAGTAGACTGGCCAAACCACTGTCTTAGGTTTTTTAGCCGTGATATTCTCCTTCTCCCTGGGTCCCGATTTCTGGCAATCTTTCCCTGCTTTGTGAGATGCAAGATCTCGTACTTCTTTGAATGTCTCATCGTACGTCCTAGATATTAAAGTTTTCTTATTTTTATTGTTTTAATAACTTATTTTTCTTTATTCATCCACTACAACATCTTTATTAGTAACTGTGTCCATCTAACTTATTTTGAGTTTTTTTTCTGGCATAGCAACGCCTGTCGGGAACTCGCTATAATAATCCAAATGGAGTGACCGATCGACGTGATTTTTAACGAAGAGGGTAAAGGCCATTGTATATAGAAACCATTCGCGTGCATGCACACATTAAATCCTCAAAGTTTCATCGCAATCGTATGAACGGTTAGCGATGCATAATTCCATGATGCCAGAACTCACCATGTATATAGAAACCATCGCGGGCATGCGCACATCAAATCCCTAAAGTTTCATCGCAATCGTATGAACGGTTAGCGATGCATCATTCCATGATGCCAGATCTCACTATGTATATAGAAACCATCGCGGGCATGCGCACATCAAATCCCCAAAGTTTCATCGCAATCGTATGAACGGTTAGCGATGCATAATTCCATGATGCCAGAACTCACAATGTATATAGAAACCATCGCGCACATCAAATCCCCAAAGTTTCATCGCAATCGTATGAACGGTTAGCGATGCATAATTCCATGATGCCAGAACTCACTATGCATATAGAAACCATCGCGGGCATGCGCACATCAAATCCCCAAAGTTTTATCGCAATCGTATGAACGGTTAGCGATGCATAATTCCATGATGCCAGAACTCACTATGTATATAGAAACCATCGCGGGCATGCGCACATCAAATCCCCAAAGTTTCATCGCAATCGGCTGAATGGTTTAGCAACGCATGGGCCTCATACAAATGTACAAACCCAAAAACAAACATTTTTTGATTTTTATTCTCGTACTAGCTGACAGGCAAACTTCGTACCGCCCAAGAATCAATAACCGTTTTTTTAACTTATTAGCTGAATTCAATTCAGTTTTTTTATTAAGTTAAAAATTACACATTGAGGCAATTATCAATGCCCAATGTCCGTGTTTTGTTTTTGTCAGTATCACAGAGATGGCGTTTGTACGGATTATTTTTTTATTTTTTTTTACTTTTTCACTTACGGGAATGGCGTTTAATTTTCTTTACACGTGTGAGGGATATTTATTATAATTATTTTATTTTTCCTTTAGAGGGGTGCAGACATACGTTCACCGTTTGTCTCATTTTCGACTGTTGATAGTTAGTGTGTAAGGAAGAGGGACCGTATTATATGTTTAAGAACAAAAGCAAAACAATCACGGCATTGACATTTCACGTTTTTGACTTTTTGGAATTCGCTCACTATTTAATATTATTCTCACAATATTGCTGCAGGTCTTTCAAAGATTAGAATTCGTTCCATACAAAATGTATGAGGAAAAGATTTTCTTCATAATTTTTTTTGTGAAGTTTTCCAACGTTTTAATATCTATTCTGCTATTTGGGGTGGAGACAAATCCAAAAAAATCGAAGATCATAAAAATCGGTCCAGCCGTTCTCGAGTTATAAATGGTGTAATTAACCCGACTTTGTTTTATATATTACTAGCTGACCCGACAAATGTTGTTCTGCCATATAATTTTTTTTAGTGAATATTTTGGTTGTCAAATAAGGACTGTATTGTAAGTGTGTGGGGATGGGATCTATGACAGGAAGAGGAATGGAGCACTGTAGACAATGACCGCGTTTAAACAAAAAAAACACCTAAAACTAAACTAAAGTTGGAAAATGAAATAAAGAAAATCAATTCGAATTTCGAAGAGCAATTGAGTGTACTATATTTTTTGCCAGTTCATATTTAGCCAACACAAATAAGCTCGATGGTTTGCCCACGCGAGAACATGATGCCGAATGAAATATTAAAATGACGCGACGTTTCTCGTGAATGTCTTGCGCATGTGTGGATGAAAGTTCGATGAGGCGGACGTAGCGCCAACTGTCATTCAATTTCGTTCTGTTTGAAATACGAAAGACGGTTAAATTTGTTCGTACAAAAATACAAAAATCACGATTAAAAAATGGGAGGGCAGGGGTGGAGCGTTAAAATTTGGGGTGAGGGGTCGTCCATTAACCCTCCGCCCGTCGCGCCTTTTTTGTAATGCGAGGTGTCGCGCGGGGTCGCTTAGGACCCCAAAAATAAATATGATTAAATTTTTGTTATAGCATATACATTTATGTGTTATTTTCACTCAATACAGTCAAGTGATAATGACTGCTTTGAAATAAAAAATAATATTAAATATTAGATATTTATTATCAATGCAAGAGCTTAAAAATAAAAAAATCAACAAGAAACTTTTTTTTTTGTAATTTTGAATCATATTATTTAATAGAAAACAAAAAAAAATCTAATCAATTTCTATCAAACTTATAACTATTTGAGGTTGATACAGACTTATTATTATAACAACAAAAAAATCAACCAAATACAATGAAAAAACATGTAAACTTGATTTTTTATGCTATTTTGTTGATTTTTTTGAGCCTCACACCGAAACACAAGTCTGTATCTCACATCGCACATAAGCAGACTGAATTTTCTCGGCGCCAGCGTTAAGTATAGTCCCTTTTAGGAAGCTACTAAAGTAACGAATCAGTGGGAACATTTAAAATGTACATAATTAGCATTTCTGTAAAATCTGGACTTTTAAAGACCCCACGCGACGGGTCGAGGGTTAATCACGTGATTTTTTTTCTGTGTAAGGACACCCTAATCACCTAGCGGTATGCAATATACATATAACATATTCTCATTCGTATCAAATACACATAAAAAATTAATAAAAATCTGTCAAGCCGTTTCCGAGGAGCGCGACCACGAACACCGTGACAAGAGATTTTTATATATAAGACTTGAGGTAATCCAACCGCTTTCCCGCCCTGGTATAAGTAACAGATGGTTCTCACAAGTAAAAATATTAAGATTACAAGTAAAGTCACCTGAAAGATACAGAGACTGAGGTGGACTTATATATAAGACTAGCAGACCCAGCCACACGTTGCTGTGGCTAACGAAACACAACGCCATTACCCAACCTTTATAAAATCCACACCACCCGCTTGCCAGCTGCCCGCTGCCCGCTGCCCGCTGCCCGCTGCCTGAATTGAATATTTGAATTTCTCGACTTTTCTCTACTATAATAAGCATGTTTTTATACATATAAACCTTCCTCTTGAATCACTCTATCTATTGGTGAAAACCGCATGAAAATCCGTTGAGTAGTTTAAAAGATTAACGCGCACATACATTTTGAGCGACTTCATTTTATACTATGTAATGATGATGATATATAGATTATTATGTGAATTTTTGGTCTAGTGGCCAGTAATAATAAATATTTAATTGTATGAGCGTGTAGTTGTTATGAAGCGATTGTATTTATCGTAAGTTAGGTACTATTTTTTTTAAATGCATTTTAATTGGTTAGGTTGGCAAACCTGGGGGAGTTTCGTTCAACGTGTCGGTAGGCGGCGTTTTTGGGTTTGGTTTCCGGATCCGCACTCTGGTTTTTACGGCGATATGTGCGGTACGCCGTGAAAACAACGGTCAATTAATTTTAAGTTTTAATACGATGTGATTGAAATCCAAGTTTTGGGCATCTGCATTCGGGGGACGGAAACACGTTGTGTTTTTTTAAATATAAAAATCAAAGATTTATTCGCGTAAAATGCGAGTTTTCGCGCGGGTCCCAAAAGTGACCACGAGTTTAATGGCGATGTACGAGTGTTACGATTAATGCACCTCTTTATCCGAGACATCGGTGTATATAATAACCCGCCACGCTTATCATGGTGCGCGGTGCAACTAACCGAAGATTTATTCACGTAAAATGTGAGTTTCGCGAGGGTCCCAGTGACCACGAGTGAATTGGCAATGTCCGAGTGAAAAGACTATTGTACCTCATTATCCGAGTCATCGGATTAAATAATAACTCGCTGCGCCCGTGATTATATGCAGGCCAACTATCGAATTCCCCCCGAGGGTTTATTTATGGAACAAACCCGAGAATACCGCAGTGTTGAACGATACTTCGCCTCGAATTGCTGACGGGCTTTCCTTTACAATTTGGAGTAGAGTTTGGGTACTCCTCCCTTCTCCTGAGGGTCCAGGTCTAACATCACTTCCATGCGACTGCTGTGGAGGTCGCAGGGCCAAGCTGAGCCGCAGAGGTTGGGACCACCCTTGCCACCAGGAGGTGGGGTTGGTTCTCACGACATCGGGAGTTCGGCGGCAGTAAATTTAATTAGGGTAGCTAGGAATAGCATAAAATTACGATATTGGTCCCGGGGGTGAGTCCATACCATTTATTTTATTATGTCTTACGAAATCAATACAGTGAACCGATTCTATACTCTACTCTTTGTTTTATTATGTAGATTCCTTGTGCAGCCTTTTCAGGAATGCTATGAAAACTAATGGCCCACACTCTGAGAATTGAGTATCGTGTTCTCCGCTTATTGACATACCCAGACATTAGACTGGGTTTGGCGTCCAAGGTTTCCTGTGAGGAAATCAAAGTTGACTTGCAGATTACACCCGAGCCCGACAAAGGCTCATTATTACATCTCCCTTTAATCTTATAACACAAACACATAACAATATGTCATTACACTTTAATGGTAACATAGTAAATTTTTGATTTCGACTCTCATCCTGTTGCTAAATCATTTGCACATTCTCTGGTCCAGCGAACAAACACAATACTGGTGCAAGTGAATCTACTGGGAATAGTTCTAACAAGGGTTCGCACTAGACACTAAGTCCCTACATACTACATACATGTAATTATATTAGTAAGTGTGTGTTCAAGTTAGGTCCATCCGTTGAACAGCCTTCGCCGCATGTCCGTAAATAGTGTAGCGAGTTGGGAGTTTACGACACTTGAGTTTAATGAATTATTTATTTTTATGTGTTGGGTGGGAAGAGTATCAACTGCCCGGAACAGTTGGATTATGGAAATATAGGATTATATAATCAATACATTAGTTCTACAGGGAAATAACTCGAAACACCACATTTCGAAAAAAGGTGGAATTGAAATTCTATCACAATTACATCGCTCCCACGAAAGCTTATTTTAAATACTCATTACTTAAGAGCGTTTAACCAGCCAGCGGACGAAAATCCACATTTCGTCGAAAGTTGTTCTTACGATCGTGCAGGGCGGTTACAATGAGAAAGATTAGTTATTCTCCGTACCAGCTTTTTTTAAATTATAACTCAACATCGAATTTATTTCAATCCAAATTAGCTTTAATTTATACCTTCATCCAAAAATGCTGAAAGGCGTGATGATAAAACTATTAAAATAATGTACTTTTGTAATTATTTTTTGATTATAAGTATTTATCATTTTTCAATAATGTCTAAATTTAATAAGAATGTTAAAAAAAATCTGATATATATTAGTTTGTAAGTGCGCAAATAAATACACAAATGGATCAATTTTCGTCAAGAAACAAACGTACGTACATATTTTTTAATGATTTTATTGAAACTAAAATTAAAATTCTAAAACATGAGTTTGCTAGATAATGTATTGATTTATTTTACTGCATGATTATATTATTTGAAATAGGTGTGGTATAATGCAAAATCTTTTTTGAAAATTTAACAAATCTGCCAACGACCTGTGGAATAACCTTATTATACTAAAAATTAAATTTTTTTCTCAAAATTTATTACTTGCAAATGCTAGATAAAAGAACAATCTTTCGAAATCCATTTATAACTTTTTGTGGAAAAGAGTCAATACGTCTAAAATCTGATTTGAAAATGACATATTTCTGGTTTTCTCTGGTAATGCCCTCTTAATAGCAGACGCAACATGTTGGCAATTTATCAACCTATAATAGCTGTGCATTAGTAACACTTTTACACTAAAGTTTATCTAAATTAGTTAAAAAGTAAACGCACTCCCATTTATTTCCAGAAAAACTTCTACAATTCATTAGGAATCTTAGTACTGTAGAGCAGTGTTCCGCAAACTTTTTATGTTCTAGGTACGCCTACCAAATCAATAAAATTTAGAGGCACACCAAAGAAAAAACTAACGTTTATTTAATACTAGCTGGTACCCGGCATGCGTTGCTATGCCATTTAATAAAGAAATTGTTTCTCCCTGCGTGTCCTTTCCCATTCGTCCCGTTCCCTTTCCGCCTCCCCTTTTTCTCCTGCGTCCCCTTCCCCTCCCGCATTCCCATTCCATCTCCTCCACCTTCCCTCTCCCCACTCCTTCTTAATTCTTCCCCCGTCCCGCGAACCCCCCCCCTCCCGAGTTCCCCTCCCCCCTCCCAGGTCCCCTCTAAACTCCCAGGTTCCCCTTCCTCCTCCCTGGTTCCCCTCCTCACTCCCGCGAACCTACTACCCGAGTTCCCCTCCCCCTTCCCCCCTCCCGCATTCCATACATTCAGTTTTCAAACAGCTCGCGTGCCACTTATAGCAATTTTTTATACACATTTTGTAATGCCAGAGCTCACCAAAAGTTTTATACAAACCTTGTCCTGACAATAACGAACATACAAAAAAAGAATTATCCAATTTGGTGCAGTCGTTCGAAAGTTATGCGCGTACATACATTTCGGCGACTGATTTTTATTTATATAAATAGATATATAGATATAGATATATAGATATAGATATATAGATATAGATATAGATAGAAGGTAGATAGGTATAGATTAATTATTTATCAAAATCAATATAATATGAATTTGTGTTTGAGAAGAAATGTGAACCTGCTTATAAGCATAGGCAATCAAAATTTGGAGCAATCGTTCATAATGCTGCTCTCATCTCTTCGTCGATGGTCCTTAGGCGTTCTCTTTTTTAATTTAATCGTATTGAGAGTTGAAAACCCCACTTCGCGTAAGTTGGTTGTGGCAAATGGTAAGAGAATTGCAATAGCACACTTTGAAAGCATGTGCTAGCTCTGTTTCGGAAAGTTTTAATGTCCGATCAGATTTTAGCTCCATGAATTCTTCCTGCTCGTTTATCGGTTAAGTGTCCAAGGGATTTGCCACCTGAGAATAGATTTTTGATGGAAAATGAGGCAACTTGGATTTAACTAGCATATTAGCGATCACATAGCTTGCTTTTTGCTTTGTTTGATTTTGAAATCATGAGAGTCACCTGTTTCTTAGATTGGTCTTTCATACATTGAAAAAAGGCTTTGTATTTTTGAGCGAAGGGAATCACTGAAGGGATTTGGCGAGGCACACCAGCTACTGATCACGGTACACCACTGTGCCGCGGCACACTGCGGAACACTGCTGTAGAGAAACAACTCTTTTCTCGCAATAATTGTTTTTCGGGGAAAGTGAAGCATATTACTGGCAGATGAAGGATGAATGAATGAATGCTGTAGAAATGAGATTCCTTCGGTATATTGTAGCATAGTTTATTTATTTTTATTATTTTTTAACGGCAGAGCTGGGACTCTCAACAGGATAGTAAAAAAGTAACAGGTTCCTTATTTGTGAACATTGAATATGAAATAAAAGATTAGATTTCAAAATAACAGATGCTAGTATATTTAACTAAAAGGAACATTGTAGCATTGAACATTTTAGCAACACTGTTATAATGACACGGTTTTGAGAACCAAAGTATAGTTAAGATTGGAGAAATTACTAAAGAACATATAATAAATACCTGTGGACCATGCGATATTCTAAATTATAGCTATCAACCCGCAAACCCTTTGATGATGAGCACATAATACGCGCCGGATGCTGGGAATATTCTGAGAATACTTGAATGGTTACTTTATGTTGTGAGAGTCGATTTATGTGTTTGTGGAAAATGACTGGTCAAGGACCTTGATTTTGTGTTACTATCACTGCTTGCAATAATAAAAATACATGTTGCATAGAAGGAAATGACTCACCGGAAAAGGATAAGAACTTTGTATGCTGGCAATGCTGCGTTCGCTCATCCATCCAATAGGCACAAACAGCAATAGTCGGGAGTTGGTTTATTTTATAGTACACGGCGCAGTTATTTTAATAGCGGATTTTTCGTGAGCAGAGCACAGTGATGGCTATATGCAGCGGGAGTTTATTGCAGACTGGTTAAGATTGTGGGTAAGATTGACGGGTGGGCAATTGAGAATAGGTAGGACAAAGGACTTGCAACAATAATTTATACCAATTCCAAGCAGTGACAGTATGTATGCGTGCTATGTAGGTGTGTGTATGTGTAGGTATGTGTATGGGCGTAACCAATACTCCAGGGCAGCCGCCACCCTCTCGTTGTCTAGCTGTAGGATTCTCAACTAGAACCGTCTCCAGGTTCCAGGCCATGCGTACGAGGAATCTCCAGGATTTCACCGTGGCGACCGTCAGGATTACAAGGGAAAAACGGCAGGGATTCAGTCGATCTTAAAATACGGATGTGTTGGGCCGGCCAAGGCCATTTAAATGCCCGATCGCAAAAGACCGTTGCAAAAGGCACGATCAATTGGTTTTTTTAAAGAGCACAAGGACATGTCATGTCAAGATAGCGTACTCGATTTCGATAATGCCCGAATAAATACAAGGGCTCGTGTTTAAAGATCACAAACCTAAAGATCCGGCACGCGGTGTCAATTCCCGTAATTCGAAGTAGGAAATATTAAATCACAAACCATAATGTTAGGTGACAAATCGAATTCCCGTCGCTTCCCGTGTCGGCGGTAATTCAAAAAGTACCTTGCCGGAAATCGTGTTGATAGAGTTGCCAGTCTAAGAAACGAAAACAAAAGCGAATCAACAATTAAATATGCAGCCAGGCTTAGGTTTATCAAGTCAGGATAGTAGTTATTACTGGTGCAATAACCAATGTCGTGACAATATGGGGATGGTCTGATGCTCTGTGGGGAACCCGCTTGCACAGCGCAGGTGTAAACTGTGCGCCCTAAAGTTAAAACTTAGACTTACGGATTTTCAATACTTCGTTTGTGTGGAAACACTATGATATGAAAATTCTTGCAAGGCTGGTGAAAGCATAATGAATACGGTAAAGAAAAGAACGCGTAAATGGTTGGGCGCGCACAGCATATGAACGAAACAGGGAGTGTCACTAGATTACACGACCATTGAACATCCGATGAAGGTATGGCACGATCAAGTGAATAAAATACTTATGTGGTATAAAGTTCGGCATATTTATGGCCTTGTGACGTAGCTCCGTTGTCCATTCTGCAAATTTCGTGACTCCGAAGATCACAACGTTGATATTTTTTTATTGACTCCGTAAATCAGTTGTTATAAATCTTTCAACCGAAATATTGATTTGTGTTTATTTTCCAGGGAATTTTGGCAATTTGTGAGTTATTGGAAACATTTCTACCAATTTTCTAATTTTTTTTATGATTTTACTTAAATATGTTTACACTTACCAGACTTCATTTCAAAATAACTATCCTCCGTTGGTCACCATGATACAGGCAGCTGCCTAGTATGGTGACCTAATGTATCTTCTCAAGTAAATGTATTAATCATGTAACGTGTACTTATAAATAAATAAATATATTTTTTAAATGAATACCTCACAAGAGTCTCAGCTGCTCCGGTATGAAGCCAGTGAGACCTTGGTATTCCAAATTGGGGTATGCTGTGAGGCTGAAGGTAATGGGGGATGGAAATAAGATGGGAAGAGAAAGGTGGCGAAGTACCTGGCTATTCAGATCTGGCCACCAAACACGGCTAAAGCCATTTCAAGCAACGTTTCAATTCTGAATGGTGGTCTTACACCAGGGCGATACTGAGAGTATCTTCTACTATGGAAAGTGCTGGTGAACGCCATCCATTTTGATGGCGTTCAATCCCGGCAATTTTAACGATTTTTGGTTTGAGGGTCCTAACACTTAAAATAAGTAACAATTACAACTGCCCTTTTGTCTTAATTGTCTCGTAAAGCTGACGCAAAAGATTAAAAACATATATATGCAAATATACGCTATCGCCCTTCTGATTCGGTGCCTATCATGTCCATGAACGTTTTTGTTAGAGAAATTTTACATCATATTTATTTATTTATTTATTTAATACAAACGGCAT
This sequence comes from Limnephilus marmoratus, assembly GCA_917880885.1. Lineage (NCBI taxonomy): Eukaryota > Metazoa > Arthropoda > Insecta > Trichoptera > Limnephilidae > Limnephilus > Limnephilus marmoratus. The sequence goes on from OU862931.1 coordinate 32,381,120, forward strand.
AAGTATGCCATAAACATTAATTACATGTCACAAATTCATATTCAAAATATTAGTAATGGTAAAACAGTGTATGTGTAATAGTTAATTGTGACGATACATTGGGAAGTGACACCCGAGATACATTTATATGCAAAAATCTATAATACAAATAAAATTAATAGTGATTAAAAAAATATGGTAGCATAGCCTTCTTGTACCTATGTTCCGTGCAGTTAAATAGATCTATCACATCTGCATATCTGTTAGTAACTTCATGCAACCTAGGTAAAAGTGAGTGTTTCGTATATTCAGTCCGATTATTGTTACATTTAAGAGGGATTTTAGATCGAGTGGTTCTCGTGGGAATATGAAATTCAATGAGCTTAGTTAGATCAGGACTGTCTATTCTACCATTTACAATTTTGAACATTAATATTAAGTCAGATATAATTCTTCGATCTGACAGTCTTAGTAAATTTAATTCTTTCATCAAGTAATTATAATTTATGTTTTCAATGGGAATACCGAGGTTAAAATTAATGTGTCTTAAGAATTTGTGTTGAATTTTTTCGATTGAATCTGAATGTATTTTAAAATGGGGGGACCAGATCGAGGAGTTATATTCGACTTGACCACGTACTAAGGATGTATACAAAATTTTAAAAGTTGATATATATATATATATTCTGGTGGTAGTCGTATTTCAGAAACGACGTGTAAAAAGGTGTCGGTCCCCACCAAAGATATTGACTTATATATCTTTGGTCCTCACCATCAAATAAGTTCAGCGGTCTCTGACCTCATCCGTTTATTTTCCCTTCGATTGTCTGTGATCGTAATAATACTATTAATATCATTCCTCTGCGTTCACTGGCATAAAAATATCCACAGAATATGTTATTTTTCTCATGTGGGTTTATTCTTTTTCTGGTATTTATAGATATAACTTTTTATGTACCGAACAGGTCAGCTTGAGAATCAAAGTACATACAATATTATTTTTACAGTCGGCAGACGGCTGAGTGAACTCTAACTTGTAAATGACCCGAAATGATGGTGTAGTCCGAAAACTATATTTTGGAAATATTACACCCACCGCCCAACTCCCACTATCCAGTAGAGATTTCAGGCACCGCTGGAGCATGTGATGAAAATTTCAGCCAAGCCGAAAATTGGTAATATTAAGGAAAATGTTCATGTTACCAACGTGCCCGTGTACCCTGGAAACATATTTGACTAAATTTAAAAACGTTATGAAAACAAATTTAATAAAAAAATATAGTGCGCAATTCAGATGCAGAAGAAGTTGGGAGACTACGAAGCACTTTTTTTATCAATGTGAAGGATGATTTTTTTTCTATATTTTTGTCGTCGAATTCCACCTTTTCCTGTACATTTGGTCTTATTAGTATTTATGTTTTCTTCTTCAGAGTCGCTAGATGTCACGTGTTTTCTTTGCCTGTTCATTTTGGAGTGGTTTGAAGATTGGATGTTGATTTTGCAGTGTTCGCAAATGCTCATTTTCGTCTCATAAATCTGTTACTTCTTTGTTTCTTATAATAAAAAAATAAAATTTGATGTACTGATTAAAGACTGAACCATCTTTCTATTTTTGTATTATTAATTAAATTTTTATTATTTTCATATTAAACATGTCATTTAAATTTCTTTATCGTTTTTGGGTACTGTGACAAGTTAATTTTCTGATAAAAAAGCGGAAAAACAATTTTTTGACTCTGTGTCATAAAAAATCCAAAATAATGAACTCATAAAAAAAAAGTTTGTATTATAAAATTGAGTTTTAATATCCACAGGGGCAAACCTTGTGGCTAGCTAAAAATTCACCTTAACTTTGTCAAAATCCAGTTTAAGTATCATTTGCTTAAAAGGAGCTTATAAATCACTGTCATTAAAAACAAAAATATTGAAAAAACATATTATTAAAAATTAAAAAAAACAACCTTTGCGGTAATAAATAACAAGCTAAATGTAAACCAATCTATATATATATATTATATCCTGGTCGCGCTAACAATAGACTGACTCTACCGTTCTACTATAATAACACACATACATTATCACATTATTACTCACCAATCAGTCGATTACACATTTTGGGAAATGAATATGCTAACATCGGCGACATTTATTTCTTAAAATTAGCGCAATATAAACATGCACTCAAAAATTATTTTTCCATAATGTAACTTTATATACGCAATATGGACATGTTGAAATGAAATGTTGATATTTCTCATTGTTCTTTTTTTGTTATTTTTTGTTGTGATACACAAAATAATTGTATGTTATTTTGAAGTTTCAGTTTTTAAGTTTTTTATTTTTTCCATAATGTAACTTTATATACGCAATATGGACATGTTGAAATGAAATGATGATATTTCTCATTGTTCTTTTTTGTTATTTTTTGTTGTGATTTGTAAAATAATTGTATGTTATTTTTAAGTTTAAAACTATTATTATGTAATGATATTATTTTTCTTACTTTTGTACTCTATTATATGTTTATTTATAAAAGGCAGTATAGCCGTTTATGTATTTAAAAAAAAAAAAAATATATATATATATATATATATATATATATATATATATGGTCAATATATATATATATATATATATATATATATATATATTGACCGGTCAGTGATTGAGTGGGCATCGTGTTTGAGTCCCACCCAGGCGTTCCGTGTTTGATTACTCGGCTGGCTAAGACTAAAGCCTCGATGACACACGGCGAGTTACAAGCTACTATCTACTAAGTTTTAAAAGCGGGTAAATCGGCGAATGAGATTGTCATGATGACACACAAAACTGTCCACTCGCTCAGAAGCGTAGGAAACTGAGGCCGCTGCTAGCACCAGTAACAAGAATAACGACGCCTGCGTGAACTAATTCTTCATATGTTTGACAGTCGAAATCAGCTGTTTATCGGAAGTAGTGTTGGAAACATAAATAAACCAATCACGAGCAAGCGGAGCAAGCGTGTAGGCGAGTAAAGTTGACGACCTCTCAACTTTACTCGCCTACACGCTTATCCATCGCGGTTATCCATCCATAAAAGCGGTTATCCATCCTATTCCAAAGAAGGGTGACCGCTCCAACCCGGCCAACTACCGCCCCATAGCGATCACATCAGTTCTGTCTAAGGTGATGGAACGTGTGATCAACGACAAACTGCTCACATACCTCGAGAAGAACAAAATTATTAACGACTGTCAATACGGATTCCGTCGGAATCGCTCGTGCGGTGATCTTCTCGCGTATGTGACGCATGTTTGGGGGCAATGCCTAGAACGTTTCGGTGAGACCCAAACGGTTGCACTTGACATCTCCAAGGCCTTTGACCGGGTTTGGCACCGAGGACTTGTCAACAAACTGCATTCTTACGGACTTCCCGCATCCTTGTGTACGTGGATTGCCGACTTCTTGAGGGGGAGGTCGATTCGGACGGTAGTCGATGGTTTCACCTCTTCCTCACACTCGATAAATGCTGGCGTCCCGCAGGGATCGGTTCTGTCTCCAACTTTGTTTTTGTTGCACATCAACGACCTTTTGTCATGTGCACCAATTCACTGTTATGCGGATGACAGTACAGTTCATGATAGCTTTTTGTTTGACAAGCCCCCAAAGGGCTCACAAACTCCAACAGCTCGTAGGGCTTTGAAGCAAAGAATGGACGGCTACCTCGAGAGTGTTTTCTCTTGGGGTAAAAATAATCTCGTTGAATTTAATGTTTCAAAGATCCAATCTTGTCTGATTACGTCCAAAAGGGATCGAAATGAAAATCTAGTCTCTTTCAACGGAAGCAATCTTCCGAACAGGCCCTCCATTGATATGCTTGGTGTAACCCTAAGTGACCAGCTCAGGTATGGGGGCTCCATCGAAGCCAGAGTAAAGCTAGCCTCCCAAAAACTGGGCATACTGTACAGGGACCGCAGATACTTTAATAGTACACAACTGCTAACCTTGTACAAATCACAAGTACGCCCCACGGTTGAATTTGGCAGCCATCTCTGGTCTGGAGCTCCAAAATACCTGAAAAATACCCTCGACTCTGTGCAGAAACGGGCGGTCCGTTTGATAGATTCTCCCATCTTAACAGACGGATTGCAATCTTTAGAGCACAGGCGTCGGGTGGGAATGCTATCCTTGTTCTACCGGTATTACAATGGAAGATGCTCCGAGGAACTAGCATCATTGATCCCTTCGGCACCGGTGCATAGTCGGGAAACACGCCTAACGCATGCCCAACATTTGTACACGGTTGACATTTGTCACAAGAGAACGGGTCGTTTCTTTGACTCGTTCTTGTGTTCAACAGCTCGGCTGTGGAATGATTTGCCGGCCTCTGTGTTTCCTCCTTCCTACAACATGGGTCTCTTCAAGACCAATGTTCATTCCTTCCTCTCCTCAAAACGACCCTCCACACAGCATCCCAGATGACATAGGCCCTGAGGGAAATTATTTTCCTCAGGGCCTCCTGTGTGAAGTTAATGTAAAAAAAAAAAAAAAAACTTTTTTTCGTAGATTGTCAACAATCTGCTAGTCGCTGCTAGTTAGCAAATAACGCGATGACACTGGGCGAGTTTACTAACAGATAGTGAATTTCCCAGATAGTAGCTTGTAAACTAGCCGTGTGTCATCGAGGCTTAAGCAACATTTTCGTCTTACTGCAGTATTAGTAGGAGATTTTCAAATATTGTCGGGTTATTCGTAACCCGGGAATGTTTGTCTTTCTTTTAAAGAAACAAAGAGAAAAAAAGCTCAAACGCTTTAAATTTGTACCACGAAATATAGTGCTTGTAATATTCATATGTCTATGGTGCTTATAATGAAAAATAAATAAATAATAATAAGTACTCTGGTGAGGTGACAAAACATATCGGTTGCATTAATTAATTATTTTGAATAATAAAATTTGTTTTCAATTTTTATAAGAAAAACGCTCTTTTTATAACTTTTGAAGGTTATTCCCATCAATGTAATATATCATTGATGAAGAAGATAATAATAATAATCTTAACGAAAATATGAAAGAGAACAAGACACAGAAAATGAAAAAGATAATGGTCGCAACTGGGACTTGACCCAGAACCTTTCGTCTATCCGGGACGTGCGTTTACCAATTTCGCCATTGCGCCCTACTGCCAAACCGTCATAATAGCCATCTTTCAAATTTCAGAATTAACAATATTATCTTCAACTAATTTATTTTCCACATCATAGGCAACAACCCTTTTTATTGGAAACAATCATTCTAAGAATTGGTTTGTAACCTGGATAGACGAAAGGCTCTGGGTTCGAGTCCCAGTTGCGACCATTATCTTTTTCTGTTTTTCTGTGTCGTATTCTCTTTCATATTTTCGTTTAGATTTTTATTATTATCTTCAATGAATACTCGTTTTCTCATCTTTTTTTACTTTCTTATTTCACATTCAGATTATGTTGATGGCGTTTTGAAAGCGAATTTAAGAAGAGATGATTATAGTCGAAAAAATGACCCCTTGAATGACTTTTGATTCAAAAAGTTTTAATGTAACCTTTTAAAAGGTAAATTTTCCAAATTATGTAGTTATAGAATTGCTTTACGTGCTCGCCCGAAGGCTTTTGGTACGACAACGGAAAGCCTATTAGACGCAAAAATTGTGCGATTTATTCCATGAATTTAAAAAAATTTTTAGGCATTGCGTATAATAGAGGTGTAAAGAAAAATGTAACAATGGAAAGCGTTAAAAAGAATTCATATTTAATAATGAAGGCAGCGTGAAAGTCGCCTTTGTTAATCATCTAGGCTTCATTCATCAAATTTTCTGATGAGTGAAGCCCATAGGCCACTTGCATCACATTAAAAAAAAAAAATTCCGGATCAGGCAAACATTCTGTATTTTTTTTATCGTATTTTTGAAACCCTGGCGATTTTTTGAAGATTTCAATCCAAAAAATCAGACCATTTTTTATAAACCGGAAAGGCGGGACATAATTTTATAGGTACGAAAAAACGAAAATTCCATATCCGAAAATCATTTAAAAAAAAAAACGTTTTTCACACGAATGGCACAGGAGAATAACGAGGCGCACCAAAAATATTACATCTCATAAATATTTTTTTCCTGGATCCATCTTATTGATCATAAATCATTATAATGTACAACGTCTTATTTTACTAAATCCATTGTAATATATTCTTATTATATAATAATAAGAATATTATAAAATATGATTTTGTTAAAATCAGCACCATAACCATTATACCTCTAAAACACGTATCGACATCTAAAATGTACGGGGTTCTCTTCATAACATGTGTCAAAAAGTCAAACCAGATGATAAGTTCGCAGAGAACAAACAATAAATGTAGTGAACGTTAAATGTGAAATTCAAAAATTCGCCTGAAATCAAAGTGATGCCATACAAAAAAATAAATCAGTGTGAAATTTTACAAAATTAATTGGAACATTTTCGGAGACGGGACATTTTCATGTAGTGACGTTACGAGCCCAAATAATGGATTTATTTATTTAAAAATAAAAAAAAACTGTACATTTCTAAAAAAAATTAACATTTTCGTAATCTTAGTAAAAAGATCCATCCACACGATTTTTTCCAAGTCGTTATGAAATCCGTGCAAGTGGCCTGTTTTTAATTTTTAATTATTTTATCTTTACTAACTTACTACATTACACTGGGGCTGTGCCTGTCTCACTAGAAACTCCTGTGTTGAGAGCAAACGCAGTTTTTAACATAGGTAAGCAGTTTATTATAAAATAAAAATAAAAATAACAACAACACAATATTATTTTTATCATTACAAAAAACTGCGAAACTGTCAAAAAGTCAAAATTTGAGGATGACATTTTGCAAAACAATGATTGGTAAATCAAAATTCAATTTTCGAAATTCTTTAAATTAATGTATTTATTTGAAGTACTCGTCTAATACTTATAATCAAGAATTATAGATATTTTAAATAGGTACCTGTTATGTTATGTTGGGTACTAAATTTGATTGATTTTTCTTGTAATGTACAAAAATGAATAGTTATAATATATAAAAATATGAATAAAAAAATTGTTCTAGGTAGCACGCGAGCTGTTTGAAAACTGAATGTACTGGGGCTAAATATAGGAACGCGGTAGGGGGGTTGGTGGGACGGGTGAGCGGGAGAGGGGAGGGAGAAGGCGGGGAAAGGTGGAAAGGGAACGCGTGAGGGGAAGGGGACGCGGAAGGGGAGCGGGGACGCACGGGAAAGGACATGCAGGGAGAAACAATTTATTCATTGTTATCAAGTTTAATTTGTGGAACTCCATTTTAATTTTTATATTTTTTTATCATACAATCAATAATATTGTTATTAAATTAATTTTTTTTTTATTTATTATTTTTTAGCATATAAAATATAATGTACATTTAGATGATGTATTAATTTGCTTACATGTTCATATTCAAATATGTTAATACCACTCTTCCATGGAAGCGTTAGCTTGTGTCTGGAAGAGTAGTGTACATTTTTTAATGCTATATTTAAGTTCTTAAATTACAATGTGAATGTAAAAAACAATAAGTTGTAAGTTCGGTGATATGTGATTATAAGTATTTATCTACTATCAAAACAATTTTACTGTTTGGATAATGTGTCCAGAATTATTGTAATTAGTTGCTAAAAACAATACAAAATTTAACTTATTTGAAGAATGGAGTATCACTTGGAAACTGAGTTATAAGTAGATTAGATTAGTCGGAAACTGTTTTTTTTTTTTTTTTTTTGAGATTATCTTTAAAATATTTTTTTACAGTGTTTATTAATTGGATTTTATCATTTATTTTTCTAATTTCATCCGGTAATCGGTTGAAAATAAGTCTTCCTTGATAAGTATAATAATTTTGTGCAAAGGAAGTGTTTAATTTTGGGCATGAAAAAATATATTTATGTCTAGTACGGTTTTCAGTTATAAATTGATATTTTTCTTTTTCTTTTATAATTTGAATCAATGCATTTCTATTGTATAGATCTTTGAAAGATGGTACTTGGAATTCCTTAAATAATTGATCCGTTGGGTAGTCAGAAGGTTTTTTTAATATGATTTTAATTATTAGCCTCTGCACAACTTCAATTGGGGAAAGATTAGTTTTGTATGCGGATCCCCAGCTAATGATAGCATATTGTAAAGTTGATTGAACCAAAGCGTAATATATTAGATATAAGTTTTTTACAGATAAAAAATTTCTGATTCTTAAAAATATATAAATCAATTTTCTAATTTTTTTTACAACTTGACAAATTTGTTCCTTCCATTTCAAATTTTTATCGATAATGACTCCTAAATATTTGATTGTGTTTGTTGTTTTTAATATTGTGCAGTTTTGGATACAATAATTTTTACTATGTGTTTTGGAATTATCATGGATGATGATATCAATGTTTTTAGGGGTATCATTTTTGTGTATTGCAAATGGAATTACAAATGTTTTATCACCATTTAGTGATAGTAAATTTACGTCGAAGAAATTCTTTAAAATATTTATGTCTTCGGTGGCTTTAAATGTTACTTTTTCCCAAGTTTTATCGCTAATTATTAGTACCGTATCATCGGCGTATGAAGTAATTTGGCCATGTAGTGGTTGAAAAAAAATGTCATTAACATATATGGTGAAAAGGATTGGTCCGATTACTGTACCTTGAGGGATTCCAAAGTCTGATATTTCTTTATCGCTATTAATCTGATTTATTTTTACGACTTGCGGTCGATTTTTTAGGTAGTTCGAAATCCATTTAATTGCATTGTCTTTTATACCTATATTGTTTAGTTTTTTTAGTAGAATCTCATGGGATATACTATCAAAAGCTTTTCTGAGATCAATAAATATACCGGCACATTTTTCACCTTTATCCAATGATTCATTGATGTATGAGGTTACATTAGCAATAGCATCTTGTGTGCTGAGTGACTTTATAAAACCAAATTGGTTTTTTTGAAGAATTTTATTACTTTCTAGGAAACCGACCAATTGGTTTTTCACAATTTTTTCAAAAATCTTTCCAATGTTTGAGATTAGACAAATTGGGCGATAGTTAGTTACTTGTTGAGGATCTCCAGATTTATAAATAGGTAAAATAATTGTATTTTTATAGTTTGTCGGAAATATTCCCTCTGTTAAACTTAAGTTTATCAAATGAGTAATTGGTTTTACCAAATGAATTTTCATGGATTTTAGAAAATGTACTGTAATAAGGTCAAATCCGGGAGACGAACCTCCTTTCATGCCTTCTATTATTTTTAAAACTTCACTTTCTGAGGTTGTTTCAAATTTTGATAAATTATTTTGATTTTGTACATTTTCAATCGTTTGTTTTTTCGGGTTAAAAGATTTATTGATATTTTTCGCAAGATTTTTTCCTACATTAGCAAAAAAAGAATTAAAGATGTTTGCGCATTGTTTAGGTTGAATATTAGCATCTATTATTTTATTTTCATGTTCAATGTGTTTTATTTTTTGTGTTTTTTTAGTGTTATCCATGGCTAAGTTGACTGTTTTCCATATTTGTTTATTGTTATTGTCTGTAGAAAGTATTTTATTTTTGAAATAGTCTTCTTTATTTTTTTTGATACAGTTTGTTAATTTATTTTTAAATTTTTTGTAAAAAGTGTATGCTTTTTCATTTAGAGGATTTTTCAATGCTGTTTTATAAAGTTTTTCTTTGTTTCTAATTGATATTATAAGTCCTTGTGTTATCCAAGGCTTTAAAATTCTTAGTTTAATAAAAACAGTTTATTTATAAACAAGTTCTGCTGTGTAATTATTATTACGCGTGACAGCTGTTTCGCCTTCTGAAGGCATTATCAAACGAAACAGCTGTCACGAGTAATAATAATTACACATCAGAACTTCTTTAAAAATAAACTGTTTTTTATTAATTTAATAATAATATTATTGATTGTATGATAAAAAATATGTAAATTATTTCTTTGAACATGGCATTATGTAACTAGTGACCGACCGAAGGTTTGGTTTCGGTTTGGTTTCGGCAAGTTTCGGCAAAAAAATCTAGTTTCGGCATCTGTTTCGGTTTCGGCAGATTTTCTCCCGAACTTTCGGCCGCACCGAAACTCTACAAAAGATCTCTATAAATGGTAAATTTAGTCTGAATCTTGGGATTATAAACGCAATTAAAATTAAAATACTCAATTAATGAGGTCCTTCCTTTATAATGTACATAAGTGTCGATTATTGACAAATTTTTGTTCCAAGAAGTAGTTAGCATGATTGTTAAATTTTAGTAATTTTTAGAAAAAAAAATATTTTTTTTCAAATACTTCAATTATTGTTTTTTATTTCATTTAAAAAATGTTAACTGTTTGAATAAGTGTAAAAAATAAACCAAATTTCTGTAAACAATAGATTTTTAACGTGTCTAAAAAAGTTTCGGTTTCCAAGATTCGTTTTCGGTTTCAGTTTCGGTAGAGAGTCCTTTTTCGGTCGGACACTAATTGTAACGCATGCCGGGAACTAGCTGGTTTTAAATTAAAGTCAATTAGTATCGGACCTTCCATTGGAAATAAACACTTAAAATAAGAATCCTCTACCATCTTGAATCTTCTTCAATCCTTTATACCTGTAACTTACACCGTTTGGAGAGAGTACAAAGAAAATTTCTTCGATACATTCAATTCAAATTGAGACAGCCTGTAATTGAAATCCGCTACAATGCATTAATGTCTGATCTAAACCTACCACTACTTTCTACCAGGCGTACTATTAATGACATTCTTATACTTTCTAAATTACTGAACAATCTCATAGACTGCCCTCAAATGTTAAGTGTTATAAATATTCGTGTCCCTGTTAAATCAACTCGACTCCACCACCTTTTCCACAGTGACAATCATAGCACTAACTATTCCTATCATTCACCGCTAGTGAGTTTTCACCGAACTGTCAATACGTATACAGACCTTTTCGATATTTTCAATACCTCACCGTCTTGCATCAAAGCAAAAATAATTAGTTATTTATGTAACTGATATGTTTGTAAAATGATAAATGTTTGTTGTATTAATATGCATCGTATGTATGTAGTGTATGTTATTCTATATATATAATGTTTGTAAATGTTCGATACACTTGTATTATGTATGTAATAGCCCTATGTACGGGCGTTTAAATAATAAATAAATAAATCCTCTGAAGAATTTAATAAAATGGTTGATGTTTTACATATCTCAGCTGATGATTCAAGATTTGGTGTCTGATTTATTGTATGTACTAGCCAGTACCCGTCAAGTGTTGCAACGACACTTAAGAGCGTTTAACCAGCCAGCGGCCGAAAATCCACATTTCGTCGAAAGTTGTTCTTACGATCGTACAGGGCGATTACAATGAGAAAGATTAACTATTCTCCGTACCAGCTTTTTAAAATTATAACTCAATATCTATTTTTTTTCATTCCAAATTTGCTTTAATTTATACGTACATCCAAAAATGCTGAAAGGCGTGATGATAAAACTATTAAAATAATGTACTTTTAGTAATTATTTTTTGATTACAAGTATTTATAATTTTTCAATAATGTCTAAGTTAAATAAGAATGTAAAAAAATCTGAAATATATTAGTTTGTAAGTGCGCAAATAAATACACAAACGGACCAATTTTCGTCAAGAAACACATGCATGTATATATTTTTTAATGATTTTATTTAAACTAAAATTAAAATTCTAAAACATGCGATACCCAGATAATATATTGATTTATTTTACTGCATGATTATATGATTTGAAATGGGTGTGGTATAATACAAAATCTTTTTTGAAAATTTATCAAATCTGCCAACGACCTATGGTATAATCTTTTTATACTAAAAATAAACATTTTATCTCAAAATTTAAAACATGCGAATGCTAGATAAAATAACAATCTTTCAAAATCCATTTATAATTTTGTTGTGGAAAAGAGTCAATACTTCTAAAATCTGAAATAAAAATGACATATTTCTGGTTTTCTCTGGTAATACCCTCTTAAAGAAAGACATTGTTTCTACTTGCGTGTCCTTTCCCGTGCGTCCTCTCTCCCCCGTTCTAATTTAGCCCTCCCCGAATTCCCCCTCTCCCGTGTACCCTTTCCCCTTCCCCCTCCTCCTATATAAGTATATCGACAAACGTAAATAAGTATATTATAAGTTTGTACAGCGCCCTTGAGGTGATTTTTCACAAAAACGGCGCTATATAAATCATCCAAATATTATTATTATTATTAAACACAATGAATTATATTGATTATAAACAAATTTTTAACAAAACAAAAAAACGACTTCAAAAATGCACTAAAAAGTAAAAAAATAATTTCGTATTCTTCTACAACTTCATAATCGACTTACTTTTTCTACTCATCAATATGTAGGTACGATTGTCATTTTTGGAATCGGTGTCAGTCATGGTAGGTTTGTAACTACATACATAGTTATAGGTGAGATGTGCTTGTGTCGCACAAGCGACTTGACGAGGCGAGAGCAGGGCCGTGGCGTGAGGGGAGCTGTCAAGTAAACACGCCGCGCCGGGCCGGGTACCTTTGCTGACACCGACTCCAAAAATAACAATCGTACCTACACTAGTGGACTTAAGTATGGACACTTTTCGAGATTTCTTGTATCTTGTCATTTGCCTTATAAAAAAACAACTTATTTTGTTACGGAACCCTTCTAAATTTTTTTTTCGTATTCCTTGTGCTATAGTTGATTAATAAAAGTACCATACGATATGCCATATGGTGATTCAAAATTCTTATCACTCTTTATGAGAAATGGGAGCAAACGCCTTTAAAATAACCAATTTTTGAGGATAATGTTTTTGAGTTTTTGCAACCCTACAATGTCTCGTCTTCTGTCTAAACCAACCACAACGTGCAGAGGATCGTCGTGTGCTCCAATCAGGACACTTTAAGATGCAACATGATTAAGTTTTACACCCGTATTTGTCAGTCATCCATTAAATAAAAGTGATATTGTTTTTTTTATAAATATTATTAAAATGGCTCCTAAGGTGCCAAAACGTGCCGATTAGTTGCCCAAAGAGAAGCAAAGCTATTGCAATTTGTGAAGAAGGCTACACATACGAAGAAATTGCAAAAATGTTGGGTGGAAAAGCTACCAAGTCTGGAGTAAGAAAGATTTGCCAAAGCTGCAAGGAGTCGAAAACTACAAAAACAGTCCGAAAATCGTCCAAAATCCAAAGGTTACTCCACAAAATGAAAGGAACATGTGTTGCCTTACCCTGCAAAACTATCGTCAATTATCCAAATATGTTAACAACGTCGTTAAAGCTGCTGGACTCGATATTACTGATATAGCATTTAGGAAGAAATTTGGCAAGAATAATAAAAGTCTTACCAAAACATGAAACAGAGGCATAAACGGCTGAAATGGGCACACATAAGGAATGGACCCCAGAAGACTGGGCAAAGGTGATATGGAGTGATGAGACCAAAATTTTCACTTTTGGTAATGATGGAATCAGATTTGTTCGTTTGCCATCAAGTTGAAGATGTGATACCAGAATGAACTACCACGACAATGAAACTTCCTCTGAGTGTAATGGTGTGGGCTTGCATAATAAGGGATAGTTTTGGACGTCTGGGAGTGGTAGAAGGTACAATTAAGGCTAAAAGTCATCAAAATGTGATTCTGGAGCCAAAATTATTGCTCAGCACAATGATTTGTTCGAGGGGAACCGTGGTAAATGCAATTTCCAGCAGCATGGACCCCCATGCCACATAGCAAAACGAGCATGAAATGCTTACAGAACCACCATATTGATGTTCTACCTTGGCCAGGGAACCATCTGGACTTGACTCCTATTGAAAATCTCTGGTCTAGAATGAAAATACTGGTTTCAAGTCGCAAATCCAGCAATAAAAGCGAATTAATTGAAATAATTTTTTTCAAACATGGTTCCATGTCATCAAACCTGAAAATTAGTGACGTTTTGTGGACTCCATGCCTAGAAGACTTTGGGAAATTATTAAACTTAAAGAATTTCCAACGAAATACTAACGTTAAATGCTAATTTGAAATATTATGCAAAATCTTCGTAATTAAAAAATAATTTGTGCTTTGCCGTGTCGTTGTTTTATTCAGCAATTTTGTTATTTTTCTAAGAAAAACATATAAATTTATTCAAAATATAACAGTATAATATGTTGTTGAATCAATTAGCTAACAAAATTATACTTAAACCCCAACGTGATTTAAAAAAGAGCGAATGAACATCAAATATAAGAAATTTTTGAAAAGTGTCCATACTTAAGTCCACTAGTGTACATATTGATGAGTAGAAAAACTAAGTCGATTATGAAGTTGTAGAAGAATACGAAATTATTTTTTTACTTTTTAGTGCATTTTTGAAGTCGTTTTTTTGTTTTGTTAAATTTTTTGTTTATTTTTGATTTTTAGTGAATCTGAAGTTCACTAATTTGTCTGAATATGGTTAGATCTACTAAACGTGCTGCTCATATGAGACAGACATAATTTGACCATAACGACATTAGGGTCAAATTAAGAGATTCGGCTGAGTTTCGTTAATTTGCTCCTAAGAATTGAAGAGTTCCGTTACTTTGTCATGGATCCAATAATCAGAACCTAACCAAACTCTCATCAATCTATCCTTGAAGTACATCCTTTCCAATAAAAAAAGAATCATTGAAATCGGTTAGCGTGATATTGAGTTATTCGTCTATTTGTCGCGCACATACTTTATGCAAAATTTAAGACTTATATGGTTTTCTCATGGATGCCATTATCAGAACTAGACCAAATTAAAATGGGACCACATGGGAAGTACCAGCTTTCAAATAAAAAAAGAATCATCAATATCGGTTCACCCAGTCGAAAGTTCTGAGGTAACAAACATAAAAAATAAAAAAAATACAGTCGAATTGAGAACCTCCTCCTTTTTGAAGTCGTTTAAAAAGGCAGCTAGATTGAATGGAAAGTGTAATGTAACAGCCAGGTACTTCACCAGATAACGGTAGTTTTAAACCGACTCTGTAATGAATATGAAACCAGTCGATTCAACCTATTTTGTTGAGTTTAATATTGCTGTAGGTAATATAGTTCTTGCTCGTAAATAATATGTTTTACAGCTATTCGAGAGTTAAGTGAATGAACAAAGCAAGGCAATAAATAAATTCATTAAACGAAAGCTTGCAAAATATAAAGTGTAAAACTTACGTATTAAATAAAACAAAATAAATGGAGCAATTAAAAAATGAGTCTTTAAGATTGTTGTAAACAAATAGACGTAATAAATATAGAATGTACAGGATATTGCTGATACATTGTTGACTATTTTTCCAAATAATCGTCAAGCCGTTCAATAAATGTGTGAGCCGTGGCACAAGTTTCTTTATGCCCTCCTCGAAGAATTTTCATGCTTTTTCATTTTCATTGGCTCCACGCTGGAGGCACTGATAAAAAATTCACTCAAGGCAATTTCCGGAGACGCTATGTGGAGGGTTCTTTTAGGGAAAAGAAGGAGAGGAAGGTCCGGTCCGGTCCCCCACATAGTAACCTCATCCCATTCCCATGCACAGTCACTAAACCACCATCCCTGCTAAGTCACCAAAGCTTGGTCACCATCTCTGCTAAGTCATTAAACGTGGCAAACCACTTGGGGTGACCCGTGCCAGGGATGTTGAATATCCAATAAATGGTTCCCGGGGCATCGGTACCAGTACCCGCATTCCAAATTACACAAAAAATGAAGGTTATGGGATAATGAGTGTACGGGGTGTTAAGGGACGTATTTGACTTACGTTAACCAGTGATTCCTGACATTATTTGGAGTAAAAAATGTAAATGAAATTTTGGTCTCCGGTGACATTTTTGATGTTTTTTTTTCCTACAAAAACATAAAAAAATGGTAGTTGTTAAACAGTTGGAGGCGGGGTAAGGGGTTCGTCGGACACCCGGCTGAGTGACCAGTGATGACATGCGGAAGAATTTTTTTTTGTTTGATTGTGAAGAAAAAATATTTGAAAAAAAAAAATCGTCAAAAAAAGTCACCGGAGACCAAAATTTCATTTACATTTTTTACTCCAAATAATGTCAGGAATCACTGGTTAAAGTAAGTCAAGTACGTCCCTTAACACCCTGTATAGATAACATTCATTGTAAAAAGTAATAAAAAAATACCCATGTAAATCACTCAGTTTATTTATCTCAGTAAAACGAAATTACACCCGATGTGAACCGTTACTTTCACGTATAATTAAATACAAATAGTGAAAAAAATAACGTGTAATAAATATTGAGCACTAATTTATTAAATTAGTATCTACTTGGGTTTACTTTGTCTCAAAACTATCGGAAGTTCTTCGTTATTTAGGCAACGTTTCGGACAGTGTTATAGTGTCCATCATCAGGACAGATGTCACATATTATAAAATACCCCAAAAACAAATCACGATAATACTTTGACCTTGAAAATCTCGAATCATAATATCCATCGGAAACACGTTTCGGCCAGTGGTCGCCGTGTGTTTCCTTCCCAACAAACGAAAGTTAATATTAGGCGAATAAATTACAGACCAACTTGTACCTAGGCTGTTTCGAGTTGAAACGGAATATATTATGTAAATGCAAGTGGCAAACTTGCAAACCAATCAAAGCAATTTTCCTTACTAACAATTTTGTATGGATGCTCACAGGCGTATCTAAATATTCTCTTGTATTATCAAAACTTTCCCGACGTGCCCACTGACACACTGTTTGGATATTGTCCTGGTTCTATGTTTTGGATATTGTCCTAGCTGGATTCGTGTACGATGATGTATATTATCCGGTCATGTCAATAAAACCCTCTCCGTTTAAACAAGTTTCTTTTACAATTATTTTGTCTTAGACTACGTCCGCATAGGCAGGCGGCTTGCTTAGCGCCTAGAGCCTAGATAGTTAGTAGATAGCCGCTTAGCATGTATCCAGGTAAACCAACGTATTGGTTTTTTGCCACTAGGCTCTAGGCGCTAAGCCAGCCACCTGCCTGTGCGTTCGTAGCCTTAATCTTCTACATTCATACTTGAATTGTTTAACCTAAAAAAATACTGATTTTATTTATATTTATAACTGTCATTGTCATATTATGTAAACAAAAACCTAGTTAACAACTCTGTAAATTGCCATCTGAACACAGGCCGTTCACAACTAGTGAGATGGGCAATACGTCATTACTGTATTCAAATGTAATATTAAAATAATGAAATAAATAATTTTAAAAATCACGATTACGTGCTAATATTGCAGTTTTTCATTCTACTCTGTTTACACACCGGCTTGGATCCTTGAGTTTCTTGAGAGGTCACATGGTGAACTTGTGACCTCTCATGTCATCAAGACCCTCAACTAGTCTCTCCCGACCCGGCCTTCGACAAACTTCACCCCATGAACCCAGGCACCCCTGCTAAGTCCCCCAACGTAGCGAACCACTTGGGGTGTCCTATGGTTAAACAATAAATGACCCTATGTGGTGACCTATTGGTTAAACAATAAATGATTGCTGTGGCGGCGATACCCATACCCGCCTCCCAAATATTGTTAAGCTTACGAATTAGAAAAAAGAAAAACCCAAAGAATATAATTGAATTTATAAACAAATAATTTAAAAGAACTGATAATAACAAAAAAAACATCTGTCAGCATACTAGAAACAAATAAAAATAATGCACCTCATTTCCGACTGAGAGAGAGAGAAATCTGTTCGATCATAATATACATAACTGACAGTAGGTTTCAGCTAAGTACCGAACCTAATGCTAGTAGTTTTCCTCCACAGAGGGCAATGGTAGTTGTTTAAAAGCATATTGCTTTTTAAACAGATGGTATTTACAAAATCAATCAACTCCACGACTAGTTCTTATTCTTCTTGCCTATCTTATGCAAACTGCCTAAGAATGCGATTTCATGATGCTCGAATCTTAAATCCGCTACATCATCAGCTGAGGGAAGTTTGAAAACAGATAACATAGTCCAAATACAAAGTTCCAAGATCGCGCTTTCCGAGTATCATTCTCTAAAGCTTGGAATAAACTTTCATCCGAACTAAGACGCATAAAAAACTCTACAGAATCCAGAGCTTAACTTCGTACCCATAGATAAATAATAAAATAAAACCTGAATCTACTGAATACAAATCTAAGGTCTTAAAAACTACCCACTTTTCGGTATATCTCTATCCGTTCTCACAAATCTGTACCTTTTCACCGAATGATAGACAAAGCCATCCACAAATATGTTAATACCAGTTTTAGTTTATTTTATACAGCTTTGTTTTATTGTTTAATGTTGTAGGTAAGTACAGTTTAAGCTTTTATAATAGTTTTTAGTAATTTTGCAGCTTTGTATAAAGTACTCCCAAGGTACCTACTTTAGGTACTTCACACGGAAGGTCTTATAGAAAGAAAGTACCTACATACTTGTCCATTTTCTTTTTCGTCTTATTTGCCTCTCCAGGGATTTTTTTGTTAACATTAACTCAGCTCAGGAAGCGTGGTTACGAAAGGCAGGATAAGTTTATCTTAATTGTTCGAGAACCTTTTAAAATTTAAGTTTTGTACTAATTCTGTAAGTGTTTGGTATTGATAAAAAATATTTTTGAAAGTGCACAAAAATGTGACAAAACTTTGTCCGGTCTTCAATAAATTAGCGGAATTGTCATTGAAAATAATCTAACTGCCCAAAATTCAGTGTT
Organism: Limnephilus marmoratus; assembly: GCA_917880885.1. Lineage (NCBI taxonomy): Eukaryota > Metazoa > Arthropoda > Insecta > Trichoptera > Limnephilidae > Limnephilus > Limnephilus marmoratus. The sequence continues at coordinate 32,399,849 of OU862931.1, forward strand.
ATTTTCTATACCTAATGTAGAGATAAACTAGAAAAGTGTTGTGGTTGCTTCAGTGTTTCCGAAGTACGCCAAATTTTTGTTTACCTTGTAGTGAAATCGATCAAAGATTTTCAAATATGCACCGCAATAATTTCTTGAAAAATAAATTATCAATAATAAATTTCATTGGCCTCTATGGAGCCTAGAAAAATATTATGCAATTTTCAAAGTTTATAGGTATTTAAATTATGTGAAAATTCTATTTAAGAACTGTTATTAATAAAGTTCTCTGAAAGATCTGGCCACGATGTAATAATAACAGATCTCTACTAGACCTTAAACAGAACTTGAATATTAACCCCAAAATTCGATGATTTGTTCAAATTCGGTTAAACAACTGGTCCCAAGACGTCGTTATCGAACATCGTTTTTCTTTCCAATTATACAGACCAACGGTCGTCACACTTTTCTGTTCAAGGCCACGTAAGACAATGCAAGGTATCACTTATGTACCTACATTAAGCAGGCCTATTTATAACCAACGGAGCGCTTTTTGCCATAATACGGCACCATTTAAAATACCTCGGATTGCTTTGCTGCCAGTTTTAGGCAAATTTTCCCTATGCATTTTTTTTTCAATTTTTCCGTATTAAAATTTGGAGTTATGGTTTTATATATAATCGGCGGAAAATATTCAAAATCGTCACCAAAAAATCACGAGTAATCGGAGGAAAAAGTTAAAAATCGCGCTGTTGCTTGAGTGGATGTGAATGTATATAGATACATTCTTACATATCTATGTAAATTGAAAAAAAAATAGTATATTCAAGATTTTTATTAGAACTGCAAACATATTATTCACGTAATTTCATACTATCATGTAATTTAGGTATTACGGTGTTACACTTTAAAAAAATATCAAAGTGTGTAATTTACACGCGGTAGAAGTGAAACGCTTTCTTTTCTTTGGCTTAAGTGGTTTGATGATTGGATATTGATTTCACAAAAAAGAAATGTTTTTTTAGATTTCGATTCGAACCCACCGTTCGATTGATGTCCGTCTCTCTGGCCGCTGAGACTTGTCAGGCACCTTGCCCACTACGCTAAGGAAGGCACGTGCCGAGGTGCGAATTTACCCATTATATTAGAACCGAGTATTTGCGTAGAACTGAGTTGTGACACATTTCACTAATGGCGCTAAAGAAGTTTCACTCCAAAAAATTATTTCTTCTGTGTCCACTTTTTTAGAACTACAAGCAATCCTCATTGGGTCTTCTGAATGAGTGGAAAGGCGATTGCGGTATTTGTTTTTCAGGAAGCTCATTTTTGAAAGTGAAACTTCACAGAGATATGCCGAAGGAAATATTTTCAAAAAAATTTGTGCGCAGTCTCGTAAACATTTATAATTGCTAGGCACTTTTCACGATGTTTAATGAAAGAAGTTTTGAATTGCATGTCGTATTTTAGTTCAAAGACTTGAATCCAAACTTTTTGAATAATTTCATGTCATCGTTTTCAAAATGCCATGGGTTTTCTACAAGAATGAAACAGTTCTTAATATTTCTCACACCATTATATCCTTTTTAAATTCTCCCGTTACTTTGTCCCTCGTATTTCTATTTAGTTAACTTCGTACGCAAATCGGTTTGGTAGTCGTTATCTACTAAAATTGTTGCTATGTCGCGGACTGCACAAATAATTGCGCCGAGTCGCGTTTGACGACCGAGTTTGACGACCACCTATACAGACCACATAGGTATCAAGAAATTTTCTATTCCGTGAATTAAACGTATTCGTTTTTTGAGTAGAGCAAAAAACATGCTTGTTATTACACAGTTCGTATTATTAATGTACTCACATATTGTAAATCCCTTAGTTTCCCAGCGTATAATTCATTAGTTTAATTCCCAGAGCGTTCTTGGGCACTTGCGTCCGAAAATATTGTTCATCAACTTATACAATATTATCTCTGATCCTTCCTAAGGGTTGATCCCTTTATCATACTCTTTGGCGATGAAAGTAAATCCCTAATCCCTCACGTCGTCTTTGTGAAACTTTTTACACCTCCATAAGGACTAGACCAGCTAAATTATGATAGATTTCAGGGCCCGGCTAGCTCCCAGCTCGCCCTGTAATTGCTAAAGTTTCCTCATAAATAATTCGGTACAATGTTGCCCGTGATTCAGACCTGTTAATTTAAAAAAAAAGATACTCATAGCTCTTGGTTGATACGTCTTTGCTCTTATGAACAAATGCAAGGAGACTAGTTTTATTTGTAATAAATGTCATTCTAGATTCGCACTTTGTAAGGTTAGGTTTTGTAAGGATATGTTTTCCTATCCATCGGGTCATTCTCGAAAATATTTCATAATGGCATTACAAAGATTTTTAATCAGTCGGGTAATATAATCAGTTAGTGGTTAGGGTTAGGTTATGATGGTTATCTATTTAATCTTTTACAATGTTATATTATTATGTATTTACTTCGTTATTTATTTATTTATTTGTTTTATTATACGCCCAGGGGGCTCTCACAAAAATAAAAAAAGGTAGTACATCTTTAATATGAGAAGGAAATAATATAAATAAATTTACAATAGAAATAAAAAAGTACATAAATAAAATAAAAACATAAGCAACAAAAATTTTAAGTACATTGAGATATAAAAACGATAAGTTACGATAAAAAAATACATACATGATATAAAAATACAACAACAAAAATTTTAAAGTAAGGTGATCAGAGGTTTACAAAATTGCAACATTTAAGTCGGGTCCATAGCTTCGTCATTTGCCTTGACAGTCCCATAACAACATCATAAATATTGTCAACTTTTGTTGTGTTTCGAGCTTCCCATGTTCAACGGAAAACATTTCTTAAACATTCCATCCCGGGTGAAGCGGGAAGGCCCGCCAGGGTCGGCGGGGGTGGGGGAGGGGGAATAATTCATTTTTGATAGATGCCGCGCAATGCGGTCGTGTATGGAGAATTAACGGAACGGCCTTTGTGGTTATGTGCAATAAGCGGGCATAATCACGAGTTTAAAATATTATTATACGTAAATATAATATAATAATAAAAATATTTGATAACAAAATTATAACATAATATCAAATATTTACAATTATTCTATTTTCGACGTAAGTATTTATGCACTCTAAATTCTTAATAGTAACTTCAGGTCGTGCAATAATCGATATTAGTCGAAAATATCTATTAAAATGTCTGTGCTTTCTCCCTGATGAATCTCTTTTTCATCAGAACGCATTTTAACATTGATATAAACGTCAAAAACGTCAAATGTCAAGTGCTCATTGCTTAAGCGTCGACACGTCCTGATGATTAATAATTTCTCTCATTAGAGTCCACCATAATTGCAGAAGCAACGTTTTCCATATTGAGGATAGAAAGAGTAATTAAAATTTTGTCCGGCTATTCGTAACACAGATAAGTGTGCATTTCTTTAAACAGAGTTACATAAAGAGTTGATTACAATATAAATGAGATATCATAGGCATGTACTCGTATATGTGGTAAAACCTTACACGACTGGTGCTAGGAGTGAGGAGATTAGGAAGTAGTGAAACGCTAATTCATTTTGTTAATTATTTCAAAATAATTAAATTGATCTTTTTGAACCGTTCTTAAAAAATATGTGAATTCAACATCAGAGCAGCATAAAAACAACAAGCATGAAAACTCGTTAATAAAAATGTAAAAGAGTAATGGACAGATCCATGAGGTATTCCTGATCGCATAAAGGTAGATTATATGTGACCAAGGACGGTTGGTCGCACAGTGTGTTCGTGTGCAGCACTGGCAAATTATAATGGCTATATTTACTTTATTTACTTACTGAAGACTATAAAATCTCAACTTAATTTCTCCAATTTAAATCTATAAAATCTCCAATTTAAATTCTCTAATTTAATCACTTAAAAATATTAGTTACCAATATAATACTACGAATATTATCAGGGAGAACGCTTTTAATCGCGACCGCCGCCGAGCATCCTCGTATCCGTATTGGTGTGCATTCGCTTCGCAAGCGGACCAAATTATATTTTTGTATTAGATGATTTCGCTATTTGTATCAGAATTTTGACCGAATCGGTGTGCCACCCGCAACCGACATAATCCGAGTCTTGCCGAAGTTTACCGATTGACCATCAACCATGACCCGAGGTGACACGAATACAATCGAATTTCGGCGAAGATCATATTATGTAGATCAGTCTATCTTGCGTCTAGCCGGCGCGCGCGCCGTTGTATTTTTTGAGCCGTGACGTGATAATTGTCATTGTTTTTTTTTTTTTGTATTGATTGTGTTAAATACTAATAACATAATTTGTTAATATATAATTTTATTAACAAAATGAGTGCAACCAGTCTTGAATATATTAGAAGAAATAACAGTTTGTTTAAAAATAAATTAATTAAAAATTCCTAATTAATCATTTTTTGTCGTAAGTAGGTACGGATTGTCAGTGAACCGCCACATTCTCAGGGCAGCGGCCACCACTGTATGTGACATAAACTGTTTTCTCTCCGCAAGTGAAAAAAAATAACACAAATATTACGACATTTACCGCATTGAAGTTATAAATATTTTACGAGTAATAGATAAACAAAAATTACAACTACAAATAAACTTTTTGTGAGCAAAAAATCATTATAAACAAATTTTATCTTCCTAAATGATCGGTCAGATTTAAACTACCCCGATATTGGAGTCGACATCAAATCGACTGAAACTCATCAAACGTTAACAGATCTGTAATTGAGTGCCCTCACTCGCGATAAAAGGCTGGGGGTGGAAATGGGCCGGAAAGAGGAGGATTGGGGGGGGGGGATGAGTCCTCCCACCTCCCAACTCCCCCATAACCACTACTGTTAATGGATTGTTATCCTCTCAGAGGATTACCCTGATGCTGGTAATTGCTCCCTTAGAGGGTATGGACTAAGGGAATACAGGGACGATATTTCTGAAGAGTGGAAATATTTTTTTAGATAGGATAACAAACCAACACAACCAGACGGCCGGCGTAGTCCAGCGGTAACGCTCTTGACTAGCTTTCCGAAGGTCGCGGGATCGAATCCCGGCGTGGCACATAAATTTTATTTGTGCTATTTCATAATTTATTCATTAAAAATAATATATAGGTAGTATATTTGCGGCACGTTCCAGAGCGGAAGATCCTCTCAGTATCGCCCTGGTGTAAGACCACCATTCAGAATTGAAACGTTACTTGAAATGGTATTAGCCGTGTTTGGTGACCAGATCTGAATAGCCAGGTACTTCCCCACCTTCCTCTTTCCTATCTCCTTCTCGCTACCTTCAGCCTCACAACATACCCCAATTGGGGATGCCATAGTCTCACTGGCTCCAGACGGGAGCAGATGAGACTCTTGTGAGGTATCACTATAAAAAAAAGTAGGTCACCCCAAGTGATTCGCTACGTTTCATGACTTAGAAGAAGGGCCGGGTTCATCGAGTGAGGTGTATTCGGGTTTGGCAGCGGATGCTTTGACCTCTCCAGCTAGTCTCTATCAACCCATCGTCTAGCACCGTAGCGGGAGGGATGGACTCCTGTAAACATTCACTCCACGTTTTCTACCAACCCATGCCTTCTTTGTTTCCCATATTCTCCTCGCTTTATGAATTAGGTAAAATTATTTTCTTCGTGGGATTTTTGTGTGGGGTTAAAGTAAAAAAAAAGAAATGTAAAATTTGTAGTAAAATCGCCATCCGAACCGTAATCAGCATCACATGATAATCATGGTTCCGATATTCCTCAACCTCATATATACTCGTAATACCGAGCATTCCATTTAATTCCTTTTTCCATTAATAATTTAGGAGGCGGTAATGGGTACCGCCGCCCCGGGAACCTTTATTGGATAAACAACACCTCTGCCATAGGTCACCCCAAGTGGTTCGCTACGTTTGGCGTTTTCCTTAAAAAAACCCCCCACACAGCATCCCCAAAGATGACATAGGCCCTGAGGGAAATTATTTTCCTCGGAGCCTCCTATGTGGAGCTCATGTAAAAAAAAAAAACACAGAATGTTATGTATTTTTTTTTTATTTATAAGGAAATGAATTAGAGGACGTTCTGAGAAGGAATATGTATGAGGGTTCAGTAGGAATTTTGAGGTCAGTATGTCCAGGAGCGACGGTCGTATGAACTCCAGCTGCAATACGATGGGTCGAAAGAGATCAGCTAGGTCAAAGGGTCTCCCCAAACCAGCCTCTCCCGACCTGCCCCCCCCCCCACTCAGTTGATGGGCACGCTTGGGCACTCACTTCATGAACCCGGGAACTGAATAGTTAATATTAAACGGGAATATTTAAAAAAAAAAATCCTAAATCTGACATACCTTTTAAAGTAATTCACGACAAGATCTTAAAAGACAGTGGGGGCGTCTACTAATATCTACAGGAATTCCAAAAACTGAACAAATCAGACTATGGATCCATGAGATCCATGAGATCCATCCATCCAATCCATCCAATATGGATCTATGAGAACCAAAGTGAGGACGAATATCTACAGCTCAAACTGCTGACTAATATCTATGAGAACCAAAGTGAGGACGAATATCTATAGCTCAAACTGCTGACTAATATCTATGAGAAGCAAAGTGTGGACGAATATCTACAGCACTGGCAGAGGTTGGATTAGCAATTATGTATAGCATATTGGAATAACGTAATATTGCGTATGTTTAAAAAACTTAATTTATGTTGTATCTATGTAAGTTTGTAAAAATCCCTAATATCAGACTATTGGACACATTTAGCTGATTATTTAGGATTTGAGTTTTTGTTTTAACAGCTTTTTTTATTTCGAGTGCTTCAACATTATTTAGTCTGTTACCATGACCATTTCTACGTCAGTTAGGTTAGGTAAGGTTATATTAGGTTAGTTTAGGTTAGGTTATGTTATGTTAGGTGAGGTTGTGGTGCCGTGTATTTCGAAATAAATAAATAAATAAATATCTTTGTATTATGACCTCCATGTTTGTTCAATAAATTATTGTCCTCGTAAACAGCAAAATACGTAATAATATGCAAAAACTTCATGTACGTACATTGAAGTAATTTATGCTTTTCCGTACAACCTCTTGCTCAGCTGCCCTCTGTAGATATTAGTCCAACCTACGCTCCATAGATATTAGTCACCACTGGGACCGTCATAGATATTCGTCCGACCTTAGCTCTGTGGATTTTAGTCCTCACTCTGAAGTTCATAGATATTAGTCCAACATAATATGAGCTGTAGATATTCGTCTGACATACAGGCTGTAGATATTAGTATCTGGAGTCAAGACAGCGACAATGGCGACAATCACGCTGCGTTAGTGTCTCCGCGACAGAGTGACATTATTATGCATTAACAAATGTAAGGAGCTTACACGAGAACACACCGATAATGATGGAGTCAGACTGCATCAGTATTGCTGTTATTTTATTTCTACTAGTCAGCAATGGCATCCCTTATTTTACGATTTCATGAACATTAAGCTAGGGGTGTCAACAGTCCAGTAAAATTCCTGTGGGTTTTAAGTGCTTTGCTTAACCTGGGTGGTATCGGGAGAGAGAAGGGGGCACGGAAACCTCATTAAAATCAGTAGAAAATTCCTTTCTGGTCGTTTTACGGTTAGGTGAAAGATTTATGTGAAAAGCCAGAGGTATAAGTTGTGTGAACCTTAATTCTCTCATGTTCTAACAAAACTTAATCAACTTTCATTTAACGATGATGAAGCGGGCAAACAAACCAATTTAATGTGAGATTTAAGCTCTTAATGGTCATGTCTTGTTCTATCGTATGTTAGAAAATCTGAATGGCTCAAATAACAGGGTTACAAAGATAAAGGGTAATCTGAAATTGAATGAAATTTGCTGGGAGATCTTTCAATGTTTGACTCCTCAGGCGGTGACATCAAATTATTCAAGACTAAGCAGTTAGTGCCTCCGTTCACGGAGATACTTACAAGATACTCGATTCTCGTGCGCGTATCATACGATTTTGTTGGTGCCAATCAGTATCACGATACCGACAGTGATCGCACGCTATGCATCGCATCATTTGTGTCTGATACTTATTCGTTTGACGTTTGACAGAATGGCGTCGGAACATGAAAGTAATGTTAGATTTGTTCTGGAAGTGGAAAATGCATGTTTATATAACTATACTTTACCAGAATACTTAAGAAAGGATTTAGTGGAGAAGGCATGGATTGATGTTGGAAAAAAAGTCATATGACATCGCTTGACAGCGTGTTAACTCCACGGCTGCACGTGAAAAATGATCAAGTTCAGTATATTTCGGATAGCGCCGTGTACGGAGACTAGCTTTAAAAAGTAGTATATCAGCAGGGTACTTGTGGTTTCGTCACAATTTCGTAGATTGTAAGTATCTCCATGAACGGAGGGCCTTACTTGTTAGGGTTTGTTCTAGTCACAACACTCTTTTCACACTGGTTATAGTGAAAAACTAATTAATACGAGTATATATACAAATTCCAACTGAGGTTAGGGAATTTGTGTGAAATACAAATATAATAATTAATTACAATTTGGGAGGCGGGAATAGGTGCCGCAACCCCGGGAACCATTTATTGGATAACCAACAACTCTGCCATAGGTCACCCCAAGTAGTTTGCCACGTTTGGCGACTTAGCAGGGGTGCTCGGGTTTATGGGGTAAGGTTTGTGTAGGTCTTGGCGGCGGAAGATCTGGACCCACCCCTTATTCCTTTTTTATTCCCAGAACTTCCTCTCCTTCCTTTTATAAAAAAGACCCTCCACACAGCATCCCCAAAGATGACATAGGCCCTGAAGGAAATTAATTTTCTCAGGGCCTCCTGTGTGAATCAAGTCCTGTGTGAATGAAATATACTGAACTTGATCACTTTTTAAGTGCAGTCGTGGAGTTAACACGATGTGACGCAATTTCAAATAACTTTTTTTCCAACATCAATCCATGCCTTCTCCACTAAATCCTTTCTTACATATTCTGGTAAAGTAATTCTGGTAAACACGCATTTTTTCCACTTCCAGAACAAATCTAACATTACTTCCATGTTCCGACGCCATTTCTGTCAAACGAATAAGTATCAGACACAAATGATGCGTCGCGTCACGCGCGATCAGCACTGTCGGTATCGTGATACTGATTGGAAACCGACAGACGTCGCTTAGCGCCGCGTACGGGCACCAGCAAAATCGTACAAGGGGGGGTACTTACGATCGGCGCGTATGATACGCTCACGAGGATCGAGTAGCGTGTAAGTAGCGTCATATACGGAGGCACTAAATGTTCATCGCAAATATGTTACTTGCAAACCCCACAGCCTTTCCTAGTGTTGTGTTGTTTGCACTTCTTGTTTTGTCAGAGATAACAACATTGAAATATACTGAGATTTTTCAAACAAAATATAATATTGAAGGCACAATTATCATGAGTGTTCCAACGTTTGTACGCTGTTCAACGGAACGCAATAATTTTATCCTACAATCATATGCCACAGACTAATATAGCTTCTACCGCAAGCGCAGAGTTTAATATTGCAGGAAGGCAGAAACATTTCATAGAAAATGGACGAAAAATAAACGACCTAACATTTTTATTAAAATTTTAATTCGATTGCTGCGAACTCTCGCAATTAATAAATCTAACTTAACCTGCACTAACAACTAGATTTACGTTAACATTTTATATACATACATACATCTCATTCCAAATATAATTTGTATTCCCCAATACAACGTTTACATAGTCTTGGTACCAAATACCTAAATAATATGGATGTACATGACAATAATTTGAACTTGGCAAACTTCAAACGCCGTACGTGCCAACTAACTAGACTTATGTTAGCATTTTATATACATATTTACATCTCGTGTAAGTTTTAAGATTTTCACGACCAGAAGCATTTTCGTTATATGTTTTTGGGGTGTTGTGCCGTGTTGCGCTACCTCCTTCTTTAGCCAACGTTTCGGACATCGTTGCAGTGTCCATCATCAGGGCAGATCCGGCAGATCCGGTAGATGTGTAATTTTTAGTCGTGAAGTGTGTGCTTATTTACTTCGAAGCGATACCGTGTCGCCAGCAGCACTAACTTTCACCAGTACAAAATACTCGTGACAAGCAGTGGCGTCATCGCCGCGGAACGGAATAGAAAGTTCATTAAAACGTGGTATTTATGCTAGCCAGGGGCAAGTCCGTTTGCGAGATGCCGACGGAAGTGGCTCCATCTCTTAATGAAATCTAAAATTAGAAATCACAATGGTAAGAATTTAAGAAAAAAAAAAAAAAAAAAAAAATTACAATTGTTGACTTTCACCAGTACAAAATAATCGTGACAAGCAGTGGCGTCGTCGCCGCGGAACGGAATAGAAAGTTCATTAAAACGTGGTATTTATGCTAGTCAGGAGCAAGTCCGTTTGCGAGATGCCGACCGAAGTGGCTCCATCTCTTAATGAATTCTAAAATTAGAAATCACAATGGTAAGAATTTAAGAAATAGAATTACAATGGTTAAAGCGAATTTAGTCAATATAAATCAAAATGGTTTACCACGAGCTCACATTACTATATACTTAGACATAGTTTTTTTAGCTCTGTTAATAATATAGGAATTTTACTAGAATTTAGAATTACACTGGTTAAAGCGAATTTAGTCAATATAAAGTTATAACACAAAAAAAAAAATGGTTTACCACGAGCTGGCCTTACTGTATACTTAGACATGTTTTTTGCGTTTAGCTTTGGTGTAGCCGTCAATCACCGGATACCAAGAGCTATTGAGCTTAGCTCCGTCGTCTCTATTAATATTAAAAGGATTTTTGTAGATTTCAATTGCCTCCGTAATTAGGCGTGCTCTATAAGTTTTAGGTCTTCCCAAGACCTCAGGAACAAATCCAAAGTAATGGCCGGTTTCGATTAAGTGCTCAGCGATTGCCGATTTATCAGGGTGGCCGAGTTTGCAAGCACGAAAGTGTTCTGCTATCCTTTTGGAGATCGTCCTCCCTGTTTGGCCTACATAAACCTTGTCACATCCGGAACAGCTGAGTTTATACACTCCATCTGCTTCCAGAGGAAACTTAGTCTTTGCAGACCTCAGTAGGTCTTGAATTTTAGTTGTGGCACCGAAGACAGTCTTGATGCTATCTTTTCTCAACAGCCTGGCGATTCTGTCTGTCACATTGTGAACGTAAGGCAGGAAAGCGCAGCCTTTTTACTCTTGTTTAGCTCTGTCTTCATTTGGTGTAGATTTGGCTGTTATGATTTGCCTTGTCTGACTAGCTGGGTAACCGTTGCGTTCCAGTGCATCGGTCAGCTTTGTAAGTTCTGCTCCAATTTTAGTTTATTCACATATTCTGGTCACTCGCGTCACCAACGTATGGATAGTCCTCTCTTCTGCGCTGGGTGGTGATGCGAATCGGCATGTAGATACCGATTTGTGTGCGTTGGTTTTCTATATACAGTGTGTCCTAGATTACCATCTTCTTTTCGCATCACCTCCACATCTAGAAAAGGCAGGATTTTCGCATCGTTTTCTACTTCCATTGTGAACTTGATTTTACTGTGGAGTGAATTAAGATGATTCAGAAATTCATTCAGTTTCTCTGTTCCATGAGGCCAGATGGCGAAGACATCGTCAACATAACGCCACCATACCTTGGGAACTGCTGAAGCTGTGTCGAGTGCCACTTCTTCAAACTTCTCCATAAAAAAGTTGGCAAGTACTGGCGACAATGGACTGCCCATCGCAACTCCTTCCACTTGCTCAAAAAGTTCACCCTGGAATGCAAAATATCCCGTTTTGAGACAGTGTTCAAAAAGTTTGCAAATGTCGTCCTCATAGATCTCCCTGAGCATTGTCATGGAGTCTTCTGGAGGCACATTTGTAAAAAGGGACACTACATCAAAACTGACCAGGATATCGCCTTCCTCAGTCTTGACCTTTTTTAGCTTACTGATCAGATCTGTGGAGTCCTTGATCCAAGATTCAGTTTTACCAGTTTGCATCTGCAGTAGTCTGGAGAGGTATTGGGACAGTTTGTAAGTAGGTGCACCAATAGCACTAACAATCGGTCTCATTGGAATATCCTTTTTGTGTATTTTCGGAAGACCGTATAGGGCAGGAGTTCTGGAGGCTTTTACGAAAAGCCCAGATCGATCCTCTTTCCTAATACTGGAAGCTTTAACTAGCTCTCTTGTCTTCAGGTCAATTTTATTGGTGGGGTTGTTCTTTATTTTCTTGTGAGTGCCGGCATCGCACAGGAGGTCTTCCATCTTCTTAATGTAGTCTACCGTATTAATCACCACAGTGGCATTACCTTTGTCGGCAGGCAGAACTAAGATGTCCTCATTGGCGCGCAATTCTTTTAGGGCCGCAAACTCTCCTTTTGTGATGTTTGGACGGGGTATTTCAGCCCTTTTCAAAATATGGCAAGTCTCTTGTCGTATGTCTTCTGCTTGCGACTCTGACATTTTGTGGACTTTCATCATTGTATGTAGTGCTGTCTCCACACCACATATGATAGATTCCACAGGTATCTTTTTGGGGGCAACTGCGTAGTTCATCCCCTTGGCAAGCACAGAAGTTGCGTCTGGGCCCAGCGCAAGGGACGAAATGTTAATAACAACTTTAGATTTAAATTTAGATTTCATTAAGAGATGGAGCCACTTCCGTCGGCATCTCGCAAACGGACTTGCCCCTGGCTAGCATAAATACCACGTTTTAATGAACTTTCTATTCCGTTCCGCGGCGATGACGCCACTGCTTGTCACGAGTATTTTGTACTGGTGAAAATTAGTGCTGCTGGCGACATGGTATCGCTTCGAAGTAAATAAGCACACACTTCACGACTAAAAATTACACATCTACCGGATCTGCCGGATCTGCCCTGATGATGGACACTGCAACGATGTCCGAAACGTTGGCTAAAGAAGGAGGTAGCGCAACACGGCACAACACCCCAAAAACAATTAACGAAAATATTTACATCTCATTCCAACTATAGTTTGCATTCCCCAATACTACGTTTACATAGTCTTGGTAACAAATACTTAAACAATATGGATATATTTGACCACAATTTGAACTCGGCAAACTTCAAACGCCGTACGTGCCAACTAACTAGACTTATGTTAGCATTTTATATACATATTTACATCTCATTCCAACTATAGTGTGCATTCCCCAATACTACGTTTACATAGTCTTGGTAAAAAATGTCTACTTAAATAATATGGATGTATTTGACAGCATTTTGAACTTGGCAAACTTCAAACGTCGTATGTGCCAACTATTTCTTCCTATTTCATGAACTAATTAATGCGAACACCAGTTTTCCACACTTTTATTGAAATTGTTGTTGATTTGGAGGATATTGGCAGATTATCTAATCTTGAATAACTTACATTCTATGTTATGTACCTTGTGGCAACTCCTATATTTTATGTAACCTATATTTGGTTTCTAATGTTTTACGTTACATATATTTTGTCAACTCTTTATTTTCATTGTAATAATGTTTTTCATTGTAAGTGGTTCACTATGTTTGGTGATTTAGCAGGGGTATCCGGGTTCATGGGATGAGGTTTGTCTAGGTCTTCCATGCGGATGACCAGGACACACTGAACCCCAGATTCCTACCCACCCCTTAAACCCTTTTCCTTCCCAGAACCCTCCTCTGCTTTCGTTCCTTAAGAAAAAACCTCCACACAGCATCCCCAAAGATGTCATAGGTCCCGTGGGAAATTATTTTCCTCAGGGCCTCCTGTGTGGAGCTCATGTAAAATTTTTTTTAAAAACACGTAATGCATTAGTAAAGAATAAATATTTGAAAATGTAAACAATTTTGACAGACCGTCCGAGAGGCGCTACAATCTGAGGCCGTCTATATATATATACTATGGAATGATTTTAAATCGCTGGTATTGTGAACCTAATTTTTTTTTAGTATATTTATTATTTGTTAACGCCGTACTGAGCTTATACATGCAAAATTTACATTTAAGTATAATATGGTAAATAAATATTCGTAAGAAAACAACACATTAATGCTATAAAATTTAGTGCAAGTTAGCAACATTCTAATATGGTGATTAAAAATTTAATAATAATATACGCCTGAAATAGTAAGTAATTGAAAGTATATATAAGTGCTTATAAGATTACAATATTAGTTATGTTTGTTACAAACAGTATATAAGAATGTAATTTACTCGTGGTACAGGAGAGATTTGAAAAATAAAATAATACGAGTTGTATCATTGAAAAAACAAATTTACAATTTGGGAGGCGGGTATGGGTACCGCCGCCCTGGGAACCATTTATTGGACAACCAACACCCCTGCCACAGGTCATCCCAAGTGGTTCGCTACGATTGGTGACTTAGCAGGGGTGCCCGGGTTCTTGGTGGCGGATACGTTTGCACAACCACTGCGTAGCGGGCTGGATCGGAGGAGACTGATTGAGGCAGGCCTTTTGACCATTCTCCCGACCCTTCGCCTTGCACCGCAGTGTGAGGAATAGATTCATACGTCCGTCACTCCTGGCCACACTGACCCCCAGATTCATACCCACCCCTCATACCTTTTCCCTTCCCATATCTTCTTCTCCTTCCTTTCCCTTAAAAGGCCCTCCACACAGCATCCTCAAAGATAACATAGGCTCCTAGGGAAATTGTTTTCCCCGGTGCCTCCTGTGTGGAGCTAATGTAAAAAAAAAAAAAAATTTAGCAAAAAGAAAAATTAATATATAAAATCCTGAGAAGAAATAATAAAGTAAAATACTTCTTCTAACACAGCAAACTTGTTTTGTGGTACCATTATGATTGAAATTAATAAATTACTTGGTTTTTACCACTTTTAATAAAAGTGGTAAAAACCAAGTAATTTATTAATTTAAAGTAAAATACTTTCCACAATTCCCTAAAAACTTTTGTAATGAAAGCCTCGGTGCGATCAATATTTCGCCTACAACGGTTTTAATTAAATGTAGGAATTTAAAAACCAATAAGGGATCAGGTCCTGATGGTATCCTCCCATTTTTATCAAAATATGCAGAGATTTCCTCGCCAGACCACTCAGCCTGCTTTTCAACAAGTCACTACACGATGGTATTTTTCCAGTCAAATGGAAAACGGCTTTTTTAACTCCTATCTTTAAGAAAGGTTGTGAGAGCGATATAAAAAATTATAGATCCATCTCTAAACTTGACTGCATAGGAAAGTTATTTGAGTCAATAATATATGACTGTCTACTGGCTCACGTAAGTAAATACATTATCATTGAGCAACACGGATTCTTTCCCCGGCGTTCTACAACCACAAACCTTCTTGTATACTCCCAATTCATCCGCGACAGCATCGAAAAGCATTTACAAGTAGATGCTATCTATACGGATTTTTGCAAAGCATTTGACCAGTTAAATCAGTCACTACTTATTAAGAAGCTTGAAAAGTTTGGCATTAGTGGAAATACTCTCAAATGGTACTGAAAGAAAACTACAAGTAGTTATAGGAGGATACTCTGCGGATATTTTTACTGTAACATCGGGAATTCCGCGGGCTCTCATCTTGGACCCCTGCTATTTTTAATTTTTATCAACGACATGGTATTAAGAATAAAATTTTCGAAATATCTCCTATTTGCCGACGACCTTAAGCTGTACAAAAAAATCACATCATTGGAAGATTGCATCGATTTGCAAAAAGACCTATCATCACTACACGAATGGTGCACACTAAATGATTTGTATTTTAATAAAAACAAATGTGCTGTAATTTCCTTCACAAAGAACAGAAATAAATTTTCAAACACATATCACATTAACAATGTCGCTTTATTAAACATAACTTCAGTTAAAGACTAAGGCGTGATATTTGACTCATCACTTAGCTTCAATAAACATGTAGATACAATTTCAAAAAGTGCGTCACAAATATTAGGATTAACGCTTAGAATCACAAATTGCTTTAAAAGTGCAGAATTAACTTTAACATTATATAAATCAATTGTGCGAAGTATTCTCGAATACAGATCCACTATTTGGTCTCCCAATTATGAGATTCATCAGTTGATACACCAAACATTTTATCCCAAATTAATGTTAACACACCGTCAAGAAATTCAACAAGGAGGATGCAAGATATTTTCTATATATCTACCTACCACACAAATACAGGATATTTCTCCCCTTTACCACGAACATTAAGACATTATAACACTATACACTGCTCTAATAATGAAATTGACATTTTTAATAACCCATTCAATCACTTCAAAAAATATATTTTACCATCAATCGTATAAAGCTGATATTGTGATGAAGCCCTTTATTCAAAGACAGGAAATATTGTACCTACTAAATCATTGTCCCATCAGCACAGGTGCCAATAATAAATTGTTGATGATTCTTTTGTACTCTACCTTTTACTCATTCTTATTCGTCATTCACTTTTGCGTATTTACGAGTAGCTAATTATTACTGATATTATTTTTGTTATAATTTTTGTAATTTAAATCATCCATGTATATAAATTTTTGGGCATAATGCCTGTTTTATGTACTTAAATAAAAAAAATAAAAGTGTACTGTGTAAAAGCTAGTTTGTAGGTATAAGCATACAATTGTATGCGTGTGTTACAACAAATAAAACAAAAATTAAGGATACGATTTACTTACAAGGTTTAGAAGGAGACAAGATTTTTTATTTTGAAAACAGTATAATCATTGAATATTGTTTAATATATAACCTACCTAAATAACCGCTTCATTTATGTATATTATTACAAGTCAATAAACAGATATTTTATACATTTTTTTGACCTTAGCTTAAAATAAAGTCAACATATGGTAATACTAATTATTTAATTAGTTAAGTTGAACTAATTAATTAATGCACGCACCAACAGATTGATGACACAGATTGCATCGTTTGTGATTTGTACCGAAAGCCGCGGCCTTTTTCGACAAAAACACAAACGAGTCGATCGTTGAATGAGCGTTGCACACACATGCCACACATGTACATTTTTGGTGTCCAACAAGACGTAATTTGAATACGACAACTGCGTCCTGCTTTGATACGTTACAATAGCGGGATTGGTGCCGCACGCACGGCGCTGCGGTTCTCAGTAAACTTTGTTACTCCGCGCGTAATTCTAAAAGTGTACATAGATCGATTATTCGTGCATTACAAAATATAATATATATATATATATATATATATATATGTATTTAATTTTATGCAAGAGAGGTAGGGTACGCCTATAAAAGTAAGCTATACACAGTAATGTTTACCCAAACAATCGTACTATGATTTGTGACAGATTACAAGCCTACAATAGGTAATGGATAACCCATAGAATGGATAACCCATGGCTAAGTTCCCAAGTGTTCTGAAGTTCACTTAACTCCCGCCCTAGAAGGCACTAGAGTTGGATTAAGGGTAGACCAGTATAGAGCCCCTATTTCTCCTAATATTTCTAGAGCACTTGAAAATAGATACTGATAAGATTTTAGCATCTTCGTCCAATCATTAATCGTGTTTAAAAGGAGTAAGTGAAGGAAGTGTTTTACTTGTCACTGTATTTTATTGGGTCAGTTAGATTTTTCTTTAGTTACTCGTACTACAAGCGAAAACAAGTGAATCTTTTGGGTTGATTTTGTATTATAACTTTGTTGAAGAAGAGAAAGAAGAGGAACTGGAAGAATGAAAGGTGAAAAGGTGGAAGAAGAGAAACAGGAAGATGAGTACCAGGAAGTGAGGAACAGGAAGATTAGGAAAAGGAAGAACAGCGACAAGAAGAAGATGAACAGGAGAAGAAAAACAGGGAATAAAGAAAGAGGAAGAACAGGAAAGGAAGATGATGAATATCTCATCTCATCGTGCCATCTCATTTCATCTCATCTCTTCTCATCTTATCTCAACTCATCTCATCCCGTCCCGTCACGTCTCGTTTCGTCTCGTCCCATCTCATCTCATCTCCTCTCCTCTCATCTCGTCTCATCTCATCTCCTCTCCTCTCATCTCGTCTCATCTCATCTCATCTCGCCCCATCTCGTCCCATCTCGTCCCATCTCGTCCCATCTCGTCCCATCTCATCCCATCTCGTCCCACCTCGTCTCATCTTGTTCCGTTTTGTCCCGTCTTATCTTGTCTCGCCTAATTTCATCTCGTCTCGTCTCGTCTTGTCTCGTCTCATTTCGTCTCATCTCGTCAAGATGAATGAAATGGGAAGAGTACGATGAGGAAGATTAATAAAAGGAAGAGGAAGAGGCGAAAAAAAAGGATGCGAAATAACTGGAAGAGAAAGAATGGGAAGAGGAAGAATGGGGAGAGGTTAAGAGGAAGATGAAAATGGGGAAGAGGAAGAATGGTAAGAAGAGAAAGAGGAAGAAGGGATGGATAAATAATGGTAAAATGAATAAGGTGGGGATGCATTAGCTTCTTAACAAATTACTTTAGTCCTGTATACTCTATACGGAGGATATATTCGAATAATAGGATGTATTTTCCTAACACAATAATTCATTTCTTTCTTGTTTAATTATTTTGTTATATTGCGATGTTCCTTACAAATATAAATTGGTGTATTCAGTGGCAGAAATTTATTTTCCTTCATTGATATAATATGAAGTGAATACATGAATGGGATAATGATATTTTCATGGTAAAGGGATTAGGGTTATGGTATTTTTTGCGAGAAAAGAGAAAATAACTTATGGCTTTGGGTAACTTAGGTACCTCCAATTCTGTATTCTTCTTTGCGGAAATCTGGATACTAAACCAAGCATTAACACTGAAAATAGATAGAGGCCTTTGATATATTATGAACACACGAGTATAATATAGGAGAATCCTTAAAACACTATATGCACGAGGGTGGTCTGAAAAGTTTCCGACCTGAACATGAAGATGGCAGCACTCGTGAATAAAAACTATGAATATAGCTGTGCATCTTTTGACAGTTACTTACCAAAGTTTTGGACATTATGGATGCGCAGTTTTTAGTTGACAGTCGTTTGAGTGAGTCGATGTGTGTTTTTGTGAAAATGGAAAAAAAATGATTATTGAGCTGTTATTAAATTTTTGTTTTTAAAAGGCAATATGCCTACGCAAATCAAAGATGAGTTGGACTCTGTATATGGGGACTCTGCACCATCATTTACCACAGTGAAATTTTGGGCAGCTCAATTTAAACGTGGTCGTAAGAGCTTGGGAGACGATAAACGTTCGGGACGTCCAAAAACTGCTACTACTGACAAGAACATTGCTAAACTTCACGAAATAGTGTAAGACAACCGCCGAATTAAAGTGAGAGAGATAGCAGAGATTATAAAATGTCCAAAGAACGTGTCTGTCACATATTAAATCGAGATTTAGACAGCTGTCCGCACGTTGGGTACCGCGTTTGCTCACGTTAGACCAAAAATCCTGTTTCACCAAGACAACGCGCCGTCTCACACGTCAGCGGTTGCCGTGGCAAAAATCCACGAATTACGGTTTCAACTACTTGACCATCCGCCTTCTAGCCCCAAGCGACTTCTTTTTGTTCCCTTATCTAAAAACTGCGCAAAAAACAAAAAAAAACAAAAAATTAATAACAGCTCAATACTCAATTTTTTCCATTGTCACAAAAACGCACACATCGACTCACTCAAAAGACTATCAACTAAAAACTGCGCGTCCAAAATGGCCGAAACTTTGGTGAGTAACTGTCAAAAGATGCTCAACTACATTCACTAGCTTTTATTGACAAGTGCTGCCATCTTCATGTTCAGGTCGGAAACTTTTCAGACCACTCTCGTATATCTACTAAGTTTTTACTAAATTTGCTATTAACGTATAATTTTAAGTGACGTTATTTAACAGTTTTTCAGACTCCTTCCCTACCCAAGCCAATCAATCGTTTATTTAATATTGGACCGATGTAGGACATTTTGCACGTTTTAATATTTGATTCTGGCGGGATTTCATTATAAACTTTGGTCTCAAATATGTATAAGTCTTTTAATACTTTGGCGTATTGTTCCCTGGGACCACGACATCCTTTCTGGTGTGACTTCTCTTAATATATTTATGATCAGATTTTCTAGGTTTTTGTGAACGTGGATAATTAATACCCCTTTTTTATGTAGTTTTGATGAACATCAAGAATATAAAAATAAATAGTTGATCTCATTGCTAAAGAACCTGTGGGGTTTATGCATGATGGCCTCTATTATGAATTTGTGAGCCTTGTAATGGTCCGCCACCCTTGGCTTTTGACACCAATTGTGATGAACCCTACCTAGCTGATTTACTTTTCTAAGCTTCTACCTCGTAGTTTAAATCTCGTAGCTCCTGTCTCGTAGCCACGCTCATAATTCTACCCTTATGTCCTACTGATCACACCACTAGGTATGATGGCCTGACTCAACCCTCCTTTCGGTTTATTTCTACCTCAGGCTCGTGATTTCTAAACCCCTATACCTTATAATCTAGCTAAACCTACCCTATCTTCTTAAATCCCTGCGATTTTCTCACAGTAATCAAGATTTAAGATTTTAGTTCACATTATTTCTATAATCTGCGTTGTGTATTTTTTGTTTTAGATTTTACATCTGTTTGCATACTTAATATGCACACATATGTAGAGAAGATAATGTATTACGTGTGGTAACCCATAGATTCTTTTAGAGAAAGGGTGAGAATCTTCCGATTTATTAATTATTATTATTTGAGTATCTTTTACCGAGTTTGATAAACTAACCCCGCCTTAGACTTTGTGTCTATTTGATTTCCGTAGGAATTTAGTGTGTTTATTTAATTCTTCCTATCACCGCTGATACATTGATAACATAAACAACAGTTAATAAATTACATCATTTCAAGAAATAAAAAAAACCTTACCTTACCAGTGTAGAATGATCGTATTCGAGAGTCCAGTTTTCTCAATTGAAGTCCTTGTCTGCAACTTCTCCTAACATAATGTGTTTGTTTGACCTAATTTTGAGACGCATGTATACTCCCGCACACGAAATATAGAATAAAGAGCTTCCACGATAGTCATTTATTACGTCCTACTCGCCTCGATTCGTTTTATATGAGTTATAATAAATTAGCGTATTTACCTAACTGAAGCAAAAACCTACATATGTAGCCTAACTCAGAGTAGATATTTCCTGGTTGGCTTGCTTTCGAGCTGGTGGGCATTGTTATCCTGCGTGGAAAATAACATAATCTTTTAATTAGTTGCAGTGTGTTAGTACAAAACTCCAAAGCTCCGATTGATTTATTGGTGATGCACGCCCGTCTCTTTCTTCTTTGTCTCTGAAAATAATTAATAATTGTTTTGATCTTACCGCCCTCGATCGATTACAATTTTTTCCAGTCGGGACTTTCATAAATTCTACATTGTGATCGAGGTTTTCCTTTTTTTCTATTCCTAGCTAATGGATTCCTATCGGCCCTTTTTGAGAAAAGACTGATGGAAAAAAAAACTCTTCAAATATCTGTCTATTTAAGATTCACTTCGGTATTTCGCTTAGTTCCTCAACCTTGTATTAACTAATGGTTTATTTCATTCGCCTTCGAGAGGTGATTCATCAAATAACAAGTCAGATGTTTAATTTTATTGTCCGGAATTAGGTAAATTATTATTTATTCTCAATATTTTAATATCACTTTAGAATTAATAACCGTAGATACGCACGTTCTCCAAGTGTACGAATTATTATCACTACTGTTTATTACAATTTCGTTATTCAATTCACAAAGGATTTTTAACCGCTAATTATTGAACCACTGTAGTTTAAACGTGACTCGAACAATTCGTTATTGTTATTTATTTTACCTATGTCATGTTATTTAAAGTAAAGTTAAAGTTTTAATTATTATATCACCTATAGTTAATTTTAAAATCGCGTGTTATATTTTCTTTTATCCGGTAATTTGATTTATTATAAGACACTGGATTTTTGTTAAATGTTATAAAACCACTAAATATAAGTTGTAAGAAAGAACCCCGAATGTCATTTAATTCTTATTTACTGACTTTAAACACTTTCATTATAAAACACCCGAACTTTCACGAAGTATTATTTAGGCACTTTTCCGGACTCTCCGTTGATCGTCTTTGAAAATTTTATTCCTCAATTTTAAAGGGAAAATAAAACACTGAATTTACTATTTTTTTGCAAACACTTGTAGACATTTTTCAACTCTACTAGAAGCACTAGTTTACTAGTCTTCTTCGCGCACTTTTACATTTTTCTTGATCGCGCACTTCCCGTTATTTCATCCGAACTCTCCCTCAATCTCCCAACGAATTCCCCTTCTTTATCAAACCATGGTCTTTTAAAGACTTTTTAGAGCTCTCCTTTCATAGAAAAATCACTCCTGATCGCCCAGACTTTCATAGGAAAAGGACCAAATTCGGTTCCTCCGTATATGACCTTTTGTCAAATCTCTGTTAATCCCCTATCTCATGTCTTAGAACCAAATTAGTTTAGTGTCTCTCTCTCGTAAAAAATCACATAAATTTTCTCATTGACAGGTATTTATATTAAAAATTTCATGTACTTGCTCGTAATTCATTTTTTAATGCCTACACCATAAAAGTAATGTTTTTATTTTAGAGTAAATATTCGTATTTAACTTGTATAATTTTGTTTAGGTCGTTTCGTGTTAATGATACCCTTAATTGCTTGAAATCATGTTCTATAATTTTATTTGGATAAAGTCATATCAACAAAGTGATAGCCAACCTTTTTTCTCTAGTCAAACGGTTAGCGATTCCTTCGACGGTTCACACGCATTTCCCAGTGTCAGGCTACGTTAAGTATCTTTTCCTGTGATTTGATTTAATTGTAGAGTGACCAAAATGTACCGTGGCCTTTGATATGCAATATTTTCAATATCCTGTTTATCGTGAATAGTGTTGTCAGATCAGAGTAATCCTTATATCGGTACTTATTAAAGTCAATTTAAGTAGTTCCAATCAGTTTTCTTTTGAGATATTTGGCTCTAATAACTTCGTTTCACCATTCCATTTCCATATCAATAGATTTTCCCACTTTTTCAGGTTATTATATTCAGTTTCTGAAAATTTCCGAGATCCTACCCGTTTTTTGTGATCATTCCAGATCGGTTTTAATTAAATCGACCCCTGGGACCATTCATGTTACGTTTTCCGTGCCCTTATTGATGATTTTTCATTTACTTATTTTCAACATTCCCGTCTAAGATTTTTTTGTGTTTCCGTTTAACTTTAGGCACCCAAAATCCCCAGTTCCCGATCGCGTCTTATGTAAACACGACCCGGAGTCGATAATCTTTCATCTCTTTGTCCTCAGTATTGTTTTTAATACAGTTCATTCAACCTAAGTTCCTGTGAGAATTAATTCAAGGCCGCCCAAAATGATCAAAGTCCACTCTCTTATTGGTAGAATTTAAACTTCCTTTGTTCTCGATATAACTATGATATGGTGTTCCCTCGCTTCAGTCTCTATGCAGATCTCTGTAATAGCTCCCAACTGCTCGGACAGATGTCGCCGAATGTACAATTTTCTCTACATAATATTTAGAGGGAAAAAAAAATTTCTTGTAGGCTTATCGTAGGTTGAAGGTTGGCATTCATCACAGCCTTCACAAGCGAGTCTTAAATTGTTATTCCTGACGCTCCTCGGGCAATGCAACCATACGTTTAAAAGAGATTGCTCAAACCGAAATACACTTTTCTCAGGTATTTTTGTTTAATCAAACTTAAATACACTTTTGATAATACAACAATATTACAGAGATAATCCTGGTTACTACATATGTCTTAAGAACCTGCAACTGTGAATCAAAACAACCAACGTGGGCTTGAGACATTGTTTCTCTCAACTTTTTAAATACACTGTTACTTCGGACATAGTTATCATGGAAGATTCAAAGATTTAGGTGCTTATTTGTGGAACCTACATGAAAGACAAGACTAAAAACGGGTTTATTAAAAAAATTTGAACAATTCATCAAATATTTGAAGTTCTGTAATTATAATGTTGTAGGCCAGTTGCTTCAAAAAACTGAAATAATCTCAAAGAACTTAAATATAACCTTTTTAGAACGTGAAAAATAACTTCAAATATTTGATGAATTCTTCAATTTTTTTTTAAACAACCTATCCTAATAGACTTCTGCAACAGACACAATATTCACAAAATTAAGAATGACACTCAAAGCAAGAGTTTGTAGGCTGTTTTACAGGAACACCCTCAATTTTTTGATGGCTTTCAAAGTTTTGGTTGCACTATCCAATGGACCAGTAATTTTAGGTCATGGACTGACATTTTCCTACTACTAACGAAGTAGCGTTTTATTGCGAATAATTTATCGGCGTGAAATGTCGAAAACGTTAACATTATTTTTACAAGTTTCATTAACGATGTAATTGACTTTTATAACGCTTATTGCCTTCACAGAAATGTGATCAACAGGTTTGCAAATTCATTTTATTATGGTAATCCAGTATGTCCTATTTAACCTTAATTGTACATCCATCATGGACATAACCATTCGATTTCATTAAAAAGTTCGGTCACATATTCCTCCTTTTACAACAACCACAATTTCTCAATTGTTGGTCATTTGATGACGAACTCTTAATTTTGGTCACTTCTGTCGAAGATATTTTGGGCATGGGCCTATATATCTTGTAATCAAGGCTTCAAAGGATTCAGTATCTTATCATCAAACATTAATTATTATTAATTCCATGTTACACTCCATTTTCCACGCTCGTGCCGCAAAATTTTTAGTGTACCAAAAAATGTTATTTAAAAATCGGAATGTAACAGTGGCTTTGCTTTTGCGGGTGAACCGACAGTTGATCCCCGGTTTGTCCAGGAATGATGGATGTATGAATCCATCCCTCCCACTGTGGTGCAAGGCGATGGGTCGGGAGAGTCTGGATGGAGGCGTCAAAAGGTCTCCCTCAACCATTCTATCCTGATCCAACACACCACGCTGTTGGTGGGTAAACACATCCGCCGCCAAGATCTAGACAAACCTCACCCAATGAACCCTGGCACCCCCTGCTAAGTCACCAAATATTGCAAACTACTTGGGGAGACCTATGTCAGGGGTGTTGGTTATCCAATAAATGGTTCTTGGGCGGCGGTACCCATAAACGTTTCCCAAATTGAAAATGTTAATTAAAGACAAAAATAAAAATGTCACTTTATCAAATATGAACTTGCCTATGTGTTGGCTTTAACAAAAAAATCTTTTTATTTATTGAAATTTATTGCCGGCCCCTAAGGGTTAAGGGGTGGGAAAAGAGAAAGGGGTGGATTTTTCAGGACAATCACCTTCCTCTTGTTTTCAAGGTCAAGTGTGCAAAACTTCATTAATCTCGGAATAAAACTGTTGATTTTTGTAAAAAACAAACCTACCGATCCACATTATATATTATTTATTTATACCTATACGAAAGGTGGAAAGTTATACTCATAGCGGGTAACTAGAGATTGTAAATTATGTTGAAAATGTGGTACTTACCTAGAAAACATGTTTTAAAAATTGGTAGCATTCATAAATATCATAATTTTTTGTAAAGAGAGAACATTCATACAGCGCTCTTGAGGCGATTTTTCGCAAAAACAGCGCTATATAAGTTGTCCAAATTTATTATTATTATTATTATTCTTGGGTTCGAATAACCTGACCATATTTGAAAATCTCCTACTACCATCACATTAAGCGGAATATGCTGCTCGTGATGGAGGAATTTCAATTTTCGTCTATAAAAAGACCATCAGGCACAAAATTCTCCCCGATTCGGAACATTCCACGGGGAGCCGTAGAGCTACGAAAATATTAATAACACCGTATTCAATATTTTTGTGACGGTATCCTAGTAGTGTCACCTCCCCCCCCCCCCCCCTCTCCCCTCGCCAAGCTGCTGCGTAAAATAAAAACACTTCAGTAAAATCTAGTTTTTTGAGATCTTTTCTGGTCATACCCTCATACCCTTGCCCTGCCATTTTTTATACCATAGTTCGGCTTCTTGATTAAAATTAAGTAAATCGTAGTATAGGTAAAAACTTTGTGCTTTTTCTTTAAAATCAATTAACGACATATTCAACATTGTACAGGGGTGTAGCGACATTAATCCGAAAGCAGGCAAATATATAAAAATTAATATATCTGTTATACGTTTGTCCCTTGTGCGGACCTAAACCAATTTCAATTGCGAACTTACCGAATATAAGAGGTCCATAAAAGAGTATTTCTCTGATGGTTCTTGAATAATGTTATGTTTTTATTGTTTATATTTCTCTTAAGATTTGATTTATATGTACAACAATGGCTACCGATGTATTGATAGATTTTTTGTTTTGTAATTTTTCATTTTATACAGGGTGTAACAGGAAGTACCCGAGGGATTTTAACCAGCGATTCCTGAGCATATTTGGAGTAAAAAATGTTTAAGAAATTTTTGTCTCCGGTGACTTTTTGATGACATTTTTTTTATTTAAAACAAAAAAATTTCTTCAAATTCAAACAATTTTTTTTTCCGCTTGTTATCATTGGTCACTCAGCCGAGTAACCGACCAACCCCTCATCCCGCCTCCAACTGTCCAACACCTACCATTTTTTAATGTTTTTGTAGAAAAAATAAATAAAAAAACATCAAAAATGTCACCGGAGACCAAAATTTTATTTACATTTTTTACTCCAAATAATGTCATGAATCGATGGTTTTAAAATCCCTCGGGTACGTCTTGTTACACCCTGCATAAAAAAATTAAAAAACATTGTTTTAAGTACCTATATATATATTTTTTTTTTGTTTTATATAATTTTGGATTCATATTCCTTTTTAAAATAAATTTACTTATTCTTATTATGCTGTCTCAGTAGAAGTAAAGTCACAAGGAGGAAATCCATAATTGGTTTTATTTTGGCTATTTAATACTGTGGACAAACTGAAATAAATGTAAACTGTCGATTTTCCGAAAATTAATAAATAAAATAAAATAAAATAAACCTTTCACCCGGTTGCGTTGAAACTTTTGTGATTTTTAGTGTGCATACCCTCGAAGGTTTCTATACATAATGGTGTTATCGTTAGTTATTCCCTCTACCAATTGACCTTTCGTACAGATGATCCCCTAAAAGATTATTTCAAGTAAGTGTGCAACGAGGAAATAGGGTCGTATAACCAAAATCTTTATAATTATGTCTACAGGTGTCTCGAGTGGAAATCCGCTACAGAAATATTTTTACTAACAATAATTCCGAGTCCCGAAGGATCATGCGGTAAAGCCATACAGCCGTATCACGAAATACGACTTTATTATATCTTTGCAAACTTATTTGAATGAAATGTTTTTTGGATCAATTGTCTGAGGAATCAATTGGCAGAAGTCCGGCGGATCAACTGTCCCGGAGATCAACTGACGGCGGGTCAACTGTCGGCGGGCCAATTGTCGTAGGATCAATAATCGGGTCTTCGAAAAAGTAAATGTTTCTAAGAGCGCGATTATTTTTATTATCATTATTGATAAATGTTTTTTCGTCTTTCTCCTTTACACTCTTACTTTTCACTTAGCACTCTTATTTATTTTCTGATGAAGTAGTAGAGTGCCGTCGGTGACACTGCACTCAAACACAAGACTGCACTCCGACTCTAGATGCATTACAATGTTGTATAAATAATACAGGATCTTTCTCAAGCAAAAGCTAAGTGCCTGGCAATTTGTCACTGTCAGCCCTACATCCTTCTCCGTCGGCCTTCGAAGGCTGTAAACGAGGCTGTGTTTCACGTTATTTTGTTCTACAAAGTGACCGATGGTGGATTATGGGACGCTTGGTTGGCTTGGCGTCGCGACGCCGATGGCGAGATTTGAAAAGCATCAATCACTGTCGCAAGAATCGTCATTAGTCCTATTTTTGGATTTGCGGAAGCAAATTTTTTATTTTTATTTTGTGCAGTGTCGCAAAAAGTCCAATGGCTTTCTCGTTTAGGGCAGTGTTGTGAGGCAAAAAGAAAATGTATTTATTTTTATTTATTTATATATAAATAAACAGTACAATGGTTACAGTAATGAGATAATTTACTAATTTAGATGTTAAGTAATATTTCATGGTAGGTACCTATGATATGTTTCTTTGTAGTGTACATTGACGTAGTATATCTATGGACGAAGGTAGTGTAATAAGTTGGGGTAGGGAAAGATTTGATGTACCTGTCAAATCGATTTGGTAAACGTAGTCAAAGCCATTTTTATGACTATCATTGTTTAAACTTTAAAAAAACATGTTCTTCAGAAATGATTTTAGATAATCACGGCCAAAAGTATTTTCGTTATTTATATTTGGGGTGTTGCGCCGTGTTGTGCTATTTTGAAAAGGTCAAAAAAGATCGGGCTACGAATAACCTGTCAATATTTTAAAATTTCCCACTCCCACAAAGGTAAGCGGAAAATGTTGCTTGTGCCGTGATGAAAGATTTAGCCAGCCAAGGAATCGAACACACGATGATTGGGTGGGACCCGAACGCGATGCAACTCAGCCACTGAGCGGTCACCTACCAGAAGACATGCAATTAATGGTTCCCATTCTCGTACCCGAATCCCAAGTTGTTAATTTAGCAAATTGATTTTTTTCGCTTTTGCGCTGTTTTAGTGTTTTTGAATTGAAATGACGGCGAACGAAAAATATGACAGCTTTTACTTAGCATCCAAAAAAATGCAATGTAAGCAAAAAAATATATTTTGCGCACCAAAAATTTAAAACTTAACGAAATAAATAGCTCTATCTTGATATAAATCAAGGCGAGCCGCACGAGAAGTCATTACTATAAATTTAATTCTCAAAGACTCATAAAAATATAGCGTTCCTTTAAGCAGCTTAACAGTTAAGGAAGAGATAGTGTTAAAGGAATGGGGTTTTATGTTTTAAAGAAAAATACTGTGGTTGAATTTTCCAGTTGTAAAAGGTCACCTCTCAGTGGGAAGAAACAGTGATATAAAAATAAATTAAAAATCTCCGTAAATACGTAGGTACTCGAATAAATTGATTGTTTCTTAGTGAAGATGTAATAAATAATAATAATAACGTTTATTATAATAAATTCTTCCAAAAATATGATCATTATCATACGTCTTGCACTCAAACGAAAGAGACAGGAAAAATACAGTTTGTCAAATGCTTCCAATCAGTAGAATTTGAAAAACTTACTTTTTTCCGAAACGTAGCTACTTGATTGTTACGTAGTACTACTATAAAAATTGACAATCAACCACTCGAATATGTGTCAGATTACATCTACATAGGACAGATAAGATCTCACAAATATCAAGCCACTAAAGAAATCGAGCGAAGAATAGCAAATGGATGGAAGAAATACTGGTCTTTGAAAGAAGTCTTGATATCCAAGGAGCTAAGTATGCAAATAAAATGAAAAGTCTTCAACACATGTATACTTCCAGTCATCACCTATGGATGTGAAACTTGGGCACTCACCAAACGCCACAGAGAAAAGTTGGAACGCTGCCAGAGAGCCATGGAGAGAAGTTTGACAGGAATAAGGAAACAGGACAGAGTGAGATTTAGCATAATAAGGGAGAAAACTAAAGTTGCCAATATAGGAACCCAAATAGACCAACAAAATTGGAGATGGAAAGGTCACATGATCCGCGATCCACAAGAGAAAGGGTGCAAAAATGCCATTGATGAAATGACTGGAATCCCAGAGATGGCAAGAGAAGTAGAGGACTTCAACAAATAAGATGGGAAGACGACCCAAAACTCACGGCTGGACATCATTGGAGAAGAGTAGCGCGTGACAGGTCCCAGTGGAAAATGTTAGAGGAGGCCTATGCCAACAGGCAAACTGAGCTTCTGGATATAGTATAACAAAGAAGAACATGCCTAGTATTCATACCTAACAGAAGTCCAGAATAAAAAGGCTTATTATACGATTTTAGATTTTCACGGCCAAAAATTATTTTGTTATTAGTTTTTGGGGTATTATGCCGTGTTGCGCTATCTCCTTCTTTAGGCTTATTATTATTATTATATGGCCACTGGATTATTACGGATATCAAATTTACAAATTGGCAATTAAAATAATTTTCTGTTAAAAATATTCATATATAACAGTAATCATGAAGAACAAGTGGACATTATAAAATTAGATCCAGAAGAATAATATATGCATACGTTGAGTTATGTTATATATTGCTTTTTTTTAAATATCTTCCGATATTAAATTTCTGAGAAAGTGTATCCAACTGAATGTAATCTATTAATTGTTTTTGAGTAAAAAAAAAGAATATAATCTAGGTTCAAGTGAATATCTGAATGACTCAGTCCTGATATTGTTGCTGTAATTAAAAATATTTTTTTATCGAGTAGTTCTGGTTGATGGTAATTAATCTGATTACATAAGGACTAATTATAATACCAATATTATAATATTATAAAGGTGCCCAATTTATCGCTTGCTTGAATTCTGGAACTTTGAACATAACACTTAATTTCAAAGAAAATCCTGGTTCCAGAGTGCATTGAACCAGAGTTACAAATAGACGCACACACGAATTTAGTAGTTTGGTTAATAAGATAAAAATTTCCCCCAAAAAGTTCGTGAGGAGATTTGGCACTTAAAAACATTTTTTATTTTATTATTTTTTCTAGACTTATAAAAGGAGTCCCCAAAAATACAAGGTTATTTCATTAAAGCGTCTCTACATTATTTGCAGCTGATTAAATTTTCAATTCCTTCTTCAATCTTTGCAAAAGCACTTTGTGGCGTCATTTTTAATTAAATGAAAACAAATAACTTTATAAAAGACCACTTTTTAATAAAAATTATAAACATGTTTCGAAATCAAAGGTTTCTTCGTCAGGATAAGATTATCATTGATTAACTTAAGATTAACTATGTTCACTTCCCATAAGATTAACACGGGCCGCTTGCTCACCGGTGAGATCGGCAAATATTTTCAAATATTTTTATTTTTATATGCGTTTTTAACCCTTGTATATAAAGAAAATATATGAAGAACAAGGTCACAATCGCTTGCGCCAATATCATTCTTGTTGGAGCCAAAGATTTCATTCATGTGCGTGAACTTTTCGCGTTTTTGTTCCTTTTTCAAATGCATGATTTATTTGCAATCACCTTTGAATTGTATTTTTTCACGTAGGATGTCTATTCAGGTTTGTGTAGAAATAACATCAGTTCGTTTTCGTATTTATACGGTTATTTAAGCAAAAGTCAGGGAGGCAATTTTCGCGCGGTTTTTTTCAAATAGGCCTGGCTCCTGACGGCCCTCCTCAGGAACTAATGTTAAGAGCGTTTAACCAGCCAGCGGACGAAAATCCACATTTCGTCGAAAGTTGTTCTTCCGATCGTGCAGGGCGGTTACAATGAGAAAGATTAATTATTCTCCGTACCAGCTTTTTTAAATTATAACTCAATCCAAAATAGCTTTAATTTATACCTTCATCCAAAAATGCTGAAAGGCGTGATGATAAAACTATTAAAATAGTGTACTTTTTGTAGTTATTTTTTGATTATAAGTATTTATCATTTTTCAATAATGTCTAAATTTAATAAGAATGTTAAAAAAATCTGAAATATATTAGTTTGTAAGTGCGCAAATAAATACAGAAATGGACCAATTTTCGTCAAGAAACACATGTACGTACATATTTTTTAATGATTTTATTGAAACTAAAATTAAAATTCTAATACATAACTCTGCTAGATAATGTATTGATTTACTGCATGATTACATTATTTGAAATGGGTGTGGTATAATACAAAAACTTTTTTGAAAATTTAACAAATCTGCCAACGACCTATGGAATAACCTTATTATACTAAAAATTCTAAAAATTTATTACATAACTTCACTAGATAAAAGAACAATCTTTCGAAATCCATTTATAATTTTTTGTGGAAAAGAGTCAATACGTCTAAAAACTTTTTTGAAAATGACGTATTTCCGGCTTTCTCTGGTAATGCCCACTTAATCTTATCATGACGAAGAAATCTTTGGTTGATAATTTTGATTAAATTATGTTGATAATTTTGATTAAATAGTGATGTTTCACAAAGTTAATTATTTTCATTTAATTTAAATTTCCAATTCTTCGAAATTCGTTTCGCCTTGTACCAAGTTTTAAATTTCAAACGTTATCTTGTTAATTTAATAAAAAAAGATTGGTCTCTTTGAAACCTTTGCTGAGTTCTTAGTAATATTCTTAAAATATACTAGTATAATTTTACAATTAAACTGCCATTCAAAATAAAGATGAAAAATAAAGTTCTCTCAAATAAACCCCATTTAATTTGAAACCGGTCATTAAAACTTTTCCTTTATTTTCAAATGGCCCTCTCCGTCGATTAAATAACATTACATTAAAATAATTATTCATCACACGTATACCGTATAAGGGACAGTCGGCCCAAGGGAAGCCTGTAATAAGGATCATGTTTGCATATTAATCCAGTAATTCTCTTCGCACCGCTATCTTGTTGAAGCAATGCTTGTAATAATTAGAACATTGTGTTTTAATCCCTCCCCAGCCTAAGTAAACTGTAAACGAGGCCTAAGGGCACTTCGTTATTAAATCCACTTTCCCTTCCATTAATCTCAACGAGAAGTACTAAATTGGATCTGGCAGTACTTGGAATCATTGTTTCAGTTCGTATTACCTACTGTTAGCGGACCTTACCTGGGGTCCCTACATTCTGCCGACAGACTAGCTCAGGATGGTCAGCAAAGCGGGAGAGGCCCTCACTACCAGGGTAGTAGGATCTGTGAGGCGTTGGTGTGGCTTCCCTGAAATATAGCTCAAATTTCTACGGGCTGGGGGAAGGCAGTGAAACCAGTAGCCAGGGTAAACAACAGTTATATTGGGTAAAACACTTGCGTAAACACAATATTACAATAATGCATACAGAGTAGTACAGGGTAGCAACAACAGTTCTGTCTAAAATGGAGGAATCTGTCCCTACAATCTCTCTCTCGGGAAGGGGTTATTTATCTCCGCGGTGAATTTACATCGAACACACGCAAATATGGGGGGATATAACGGCTTGGGTACTCACAGTGAGTGTCTGGACTCTTGTATCTTCAGTGTCGGGAAAGAATTCGGCCATTCTTGGTGTCCTCGTGTATCACGAGGTAAAACACGTTCAATTGTTCCCGCGTGAAACTTTCCAGAATGGGCGCGGAATGGTCTCACATTATACGTGCGCACTAGACCGGGAGCTGCAGGAGAGTGGCGGTTGGCGGCTGGCTACCGACGGTGGCATGGGTTCCGCCGCCGGTAGCGCGCCGGCAAGCTAGCGGAGAGGGAGCGCAACTGTAGTTTGCGCAGTGGCGTGCGCTACAACTTGGGAGGAGGGGCCGAGTAATTTGCAGGGGCGTATTTGTGCATCGTAACACTACATTATTCAAAATATTTTGGACGAGTTTTAAAATCACGTAAAAGTTAATTTTGCTGCCTCGAGGACCGTTTATAGGATAACCTACACCTCTGCCATAGATCACCCCAGTCCTTGATTTGTCAATTATCTGGGTGATTATGATAGGTGGCAATTTCAAAGAAGGAGGAAGGTGCGGCGCAAATGAAATGGCCTATACTTATGGAAAGTGTACCGTCACTGGGTTATTCCACGTGGTTCGCTAAGCTTGGTCACTTAGCAAGGGCGCCTGGGTTCACGGTAAAAGGTTTTGGCAACGGAACACTTCTGTCCATCACTAGGGCAGAGGTGACGTGAAATGATATTAAATACAGTTGATAACCAAACGAGATATTTTTAATGCTTACCTAATAGATTCATGCAATAAATACTAGCCTGTACACGATTCCTTGAAAAAGGATAATCGACATCACATAAAGAACGTTATTTTTTTTCGATCTGAGCACTTATTTATTTTCTTTATTCCAATTTTTTTCGGCTACTAACGTGTTAAAAAAAACTATGGACCCGGTAATAGTACATTATCGACGCAAAGTGCGTTGTAGATTCACCAATTTCTCGATCGCACTACGAGTTTCGCAAATCGGAAATGCGAACAAATATAATAAATATACAGATAGAGTAGTAATAAGTTGGTACCTAAGCTTTTTAGGCTACCCTGTACTACAGCGCCCAGAAATGTATGAGAAGGACTCAATTCTAGATTCTAATCTCTGTTCAGACAATTAAGGGATAAGGACAGGCACGAACAAAAACGTACGACAAGAAATAAATCTGGGAAAATATACGCCTCTCTTTCCTATACCACTTTCGGGTGGCCTGCTGCTGGTAGTGACGTGAGAGGGACATTTTTTGCCAATTAATTCCACAAAGCAAGTAGGCACTATTTTTTCAAGCAAAGCCATTGACACTGATATTTCGTACGCTCGTGAAACGTAATCAAAAGGGTGACTCTGTACCTTTTGCGACAGCGTAACGCGTGTTAGATAAACGTATACGACACATTTTGAAGCTAACTATCTAAATACTGCGCTTGTGTTAAGACACCAACTCTTAAAAGTAGTTTCCCCCTAACGTCAGAGATGTCGGCGCATTTTGCCGCATAATCCTCGTTAAGATATGTCGGTCGCCGGACATTGCGTACAAATATAAAAATAATACGACAAACGGATAGTAAATTATCAACGACTGTTAGGCTTTCATTTCACAATAACTAATAAACAGTATTTCGTATTTTAAGCAGGTAATTAATCCATTTAATACACAGCAGGCATAATAAGCCATTGAAAATCACAGAAATTTGACAGCAGATAATGCGCAATAGACGCCTTCCGATTTCCGACGCATTTTGCCTTTTGGTCTTAATTATCTCGTAACGCTGAATTGATACAAAATCACACCTCTGTTCAGTACAATGATTATTTTTTCTAAATATATCTTTTGGACAGAAAAACTCATTGATTCATGCAATAAAATAATTATACAATGCCTTTCCAAATGAAATTAAAAATATCACGTATGTCATATAAAAAAGTACAGCAAACTCCCATAAAATGATTAGAAAATGAGACAAACTTGTTTTATAGTACTTGACCACGCTTTAAACAGTGCGCTATTCAAATTCCGTGATAAAAAAAATCCACCAGTTTTTATTTTTTTTATTTTATTTTTTTTTTTATTTTTTATTTATTACATTACATAATACATTTTGTACAAATATTTGAGTAGACCCACAAAGCTGTCATATGACAGCTTGTCTGCAGGTTCTAACAATTTAAACATTCTTAATATAATATCTAAGAAAATATTTGTAAATACATTTATAGTTTTAAGGAAACATTAGAATAGATCACATGGTAATATTAGATAATTTAACTTACAACGATTACGATATTTCAATATATCTGCCTAATAACAAGATATGTAGGCAGCTATATTAAGATATTCAAAGATACATGGAGTTTTCGTTCATTAACCATAGTTTTATCATTTTAGGACTTAGTCTCTCATTTTTTCAAATTTTATGTTTTTATTGATTTTATTGAAAATCACTGGTATAAGATATTCAAGAGTACGGCTTCCATATTTATTTAATATTCGAGGAGTTTTTAGGCCCTTTCCTTCTCTAAATCTTGTGGTATGTTTGTGTACAAGTAGGTGTTTGTAAGGGCTTTCCCCCATATTATCCATAATAGTAGTGAACCAGTGGAGACCTTTTATTATAAGTAGGATCTCTGAGCCATACAGTAGTTTTAAGTTATGTCTCTGCTTGTAAATATTTGTTGTGACAATTTTTTTTATTATGGCAGTTTGTAAATTTTCAATATATTTAATGTAAGTAGTGCTTGCATGTCCCCAAGTTCGAATACCATATCTAAGGATAGATTCGATCATAGAAAAATATATGAGTTTAAGAGTACAATGAGGCAAAATAAATTTTAATTTGTAAAAGTTACTAGCTAAGGATCTGAGCTGGTTACAAATTTTAGCCACTTGTTTATCCCACATAAAATTGTTATCAACAATTATTCCCAGATCTATTTTTTCACAGTCACAAACATTAACAATTCCTCTACGTATACAGTCAAAGCTATTATTTTAGGAACATTCCACATTTTCAAACTTGGTGATTTTATGTACATACATTTGTTTTTTACATTAATAATTAATCCTACATCATGAGCCCATTTGAGAAGCTCGTTAAAATCTCTTTGTAATTCTTGTAATTATACTAATACTGCCCTAGCAACTAGTCCGAAATAAATCCCAAACGTGCGTTATAGAAAATAGAGTAGCTACCGACGCAATAACCCTAAAAAATCTGTTAGCTACCTGGCAGCGATAATGGAATAGAATGTTGCAAGAATCAATAGCTACAGATATTTTCAGTGATTATCGTGTTTCAAATTATCATTAAAATAAGATAATTAATTACCAAGGATGTTAATTTTTTTATTAACAAAATAACAGTTTACAAAGTGAATTGTAATTTTCGGGTTTAAAACAAGTACAAAATTATATTATTCATTAGCCTCAATCGCTCTAGTGAATCCACAAATTGTATATTGTTGATTAGTTGCTAATCTTAAGTGTAGTGATGTGATGAAATTACTTTTATTTATTGGATAACCAACACCTCTGCCATAGGTCACCCCAAGTGGTTCGCTACGTTTGGTGACTTAGCCGGGTTTCCCAGGATCATGGGATCATGGGATGAGGTTTGTTCGGGTCTTGCATTCTTGCCACAAGCCGCGTGGCAAGAATGGCTGAGGGAGTCCCTTTGACTTCTCTAGCCGGAGTCTTTCAGAACATCGCCTTACACCTCAGTGGGAGTAATGGATTCGACTTCCCAGAACTTCCTCTCCTTCTTTTCCTAAAATACTCTCCACCCAGGATCCTCAAAGATGACATAGGCCCTTAGTTAAATTATTTACCTTAGAGCCTCCTGTGTGAAGCTAATGTAAAAAAGAAAAAAATATCTATTTCCAACAGTCTGTTTTGGAAGCCTATCTTTTCCTGGATCGATATATATGTAGGTATGCCTCTCTAGTCAATCTGTCCATGGTATCCTGAGCATATTTCTCCAACAAGACATCCCAAGGGCCTCTTTCATTTTCCTTTCACAGCCTCTCCACGGCCCTTTCACACAGTGTCCATGTTTCCACACCGTACGGGAAAGATAAGATATAAGATAAAACGAGTTTCATCTTTGTATTTTTCGTAAATCTTCTGTTTTGTCACTCTTATCCTTTGTAATTTATTCATGGAATGTTTTGTCAACAAGATCTTATTTTCACCTTTATTTCGCAACTTCTTTTGTCACTTTTTTTATAGACCAGCCTAAGTATATAAAGAGACTGACAATTTAGGTTTCTAAGAGAGTTTGTTCTCCTTAACGCGATAGTTAGTGAAAATAGTTTAAAAAAGTTCATTCGGTAGGTACATGGGTTGAAAAAATACATTTTGCTAGAAATATGGAGGTTTTAACAACGTCATCTTTTTTCAAGCTTGTAAAACTTTTAAAAATAAGCACGAAAAAAATCGATCTAAAAATACATCGAGAGTTATGCTAACATTCAGCGATTCAAGCGTCTTCCGCTGTGTAAGCGATGTGTAACTTTTTATCAACTTTACATTTTTTTATTTTTTTTTATTGAAAAATATAACAAGGTTACAGTTTTACAACATAATATATACATCAATATTTCAATCACTCTCCTAATAAAGCAGCTGCTTGTGTTTAGGAGAGGACAACTTAAAAAAAATTACATTTGTTTAAATTAAAACAAAAAATATTAGTTGGTGGCGCCAGTTTCAATTAAAATCATTTATTTATGATAAGAAGCTGAATAACTGCTTTGTTCCCTTATTCCTTTGTTCCCTTATTTCCATTACCTATAAATTGCCAAAAACAAAGTGCAGTGACAAACAGCTTTGTTCGCTTTACTTGTGCCTAAATTATTGTCACACACAAAAACTGTAAACCGTCCGTGACTGCGCGGAAGTTTATTGTTGTTCCCGCCTCACGTAAGTGTGCATGTTTTGGCCAGCACCTCGTGTGTTATTTGGATTCATCCATCGTTGGTTATTTGGATTGATTTGCCCGCTGATATTGTGTATTGTTAAGCCACATGTATTTTGCCCGTGAAACCGCCCGCCGATACATTAATTTAAGTTTTCCCGCCGCGGCTGTGGAGAATGCCGTGTTGTGTATTGTGAATTGTGAACCCTTTAGACTTTAGACTAAAACCAGCAGTCTAAAGTGGACTATAAAAACCTGAACGGACTATGAAGTGCAGTTTGGTGAGTTTTTGGCATCCCTTTTTTAACCTTCCTTATTTTGGGCAGTTATTTAGTGAACCTTATTTAATTTTGGCACACGCACACGCACCCGCTTTGCGAAGGAGAAATTTGTCGCAGCCATCTTTGTACGCCCAACCATTAGTAATATAACAAAAAATATTAGTGATTTTATGAGAAAATACAGATAAAAGTAATAAAAATATAGGTTAGTTAATAAATGATTTAAACTATTGATAAGGCAAAAACATATTTCTAAATCAATACATATTTCTAAATATAATACGATCGGAAGAAAGTTAAGTTATGAGGTGGTACTAGAATATTTTAATTTAATTTTTTTTAAATATTTTTCGTAGCTTTCTTCCGATCGTATATCAAGGGGTAATTTATTAAATAATTTTATACTCTTGAATGTATAGTGGTGCTGTGCTGTTGTGGTTCGCTGTCTGTCAAACATCAGATTAGTCGATGTAATGATAATTAGTGTAATGTTAATTAATGTAATGTTAAACGTTTGTTTATCTGTTATGTAAAATTTAAAACACTTTTATTTATAAATTTAATTAAACGTCCCAAGGACTTTTATATAATATAATGCAATATATGTTTTTTTAAATACAATAAAAATAAAGAGTTTACAAATACAGTTAATATAAAATATAAGAAACAAAATATAGGTTTTATTAGCAAAATTTTTGATACATGGGAATAGGTACAAACATAATAACATAAAATATAAGAGAGTAACAAAAAAGATCCCCCAAAGGCGAAGCCTGTGCGTGGGTATTATATTATGTGGATATTAAACAGTGGTGGTTAAAATATAATTTAAAAATATATATATATATAGTGTCTTTAGAGATCAACATGATGATTTTACAGGAGTTACTGTGAGATTTCTTAAAATTAAAGATATATGTGCATATAATAACGTATGTATACACCCAATAAGTACATACTCACGTTCATAAATATGTGTACATATAATACACATACATTTCCTTTTTTTAATCTAAAATACAGAAAGACAAAAAGGTTACAATAAAATATAGGAGTTGACACAAAGTAGGTAACGTACATAGAATGTAAAAATAGTTGATCGGTCAATATCTTCCAAATATTTATATTATTTAAAATTGGTGTTCACAATTTTTATTATTTTATTTATTTATTTATCTATATAAGGTATGTTTACATTACATTATTCGATGCCTGTCTCACTAGGGTTTACCTGTGTGAGATGTGTTGAGATACAATAGTTGAAATAGGCAGAAATAGTTGGCACACACGGCGTTTGAAGTTGGCCAAGTTCAAATTGTTCATACCTACGAATTGTTATTACCTACATACATTATAAAGTATTTGTTACCATTAAGATTATGTTAAGATTATGAAACGCTGTATTGGGAAATGCAAATTATAGTTGGAATGAGATGTAATTGTATAAAACGTTAATTTTTTTCTAGTTTTTCATGTAGCTACATGTAGATTTTTTAATTGCAGGAGGTCACAACAATCGAATTCAGAGTGTAACAATTTTAATGAAATGGTTAGGTCGTTTATTTTTCGTCTGTTTTCTAAAGTTGGAATATTAAAAATATTCATCAACGACATAAACTACCCGTCGCGACTGTGTTCTAAAGGGATGTTAAGTTTAAAATGTACAAAACGTAGAAATTTTCTTTGAATTCTTTCAACATTATAAATGTTGATTTTGTAGAAGGGTGACCAGACATTGGAGTTATGCTTTATTAGGCTTCTAACAAGGGATATGTTAAACAGTTTAACGATTTGTTAAACTGTTAATCCTAATGTTTTCATCCCTTTATTTATAGTTTGTTGAATGTGGACCGTGAAATCTGGTTTCTCACTCATTATTATGCCAAGATCTCGCATTTCCAGTACTTTTTCGGTAAGGCTTTTAGTAAATATTGAATCGATCAGCTAATTTAGAGGACGCAGAAGTTGAAATAAAAATCAAAAATATTAAAAGAAATATTAATAATAACAATCGTATGTTTTATGTTCCACACCACAAAGATGAATTCTTAATTTTCAAAGACAAATTAAATTTTTTTTAAATATGTGTGAATAAAACTGTGATTATTTGGTACACCGAAACGAGATTTAATATTTTTCTTCGATCTCGAGTACCTATTAGGTACATTTTCACCCTGTTAGATTCATCCCGGTACAACTCTGCGGAACTGCAATTATACCAGCCACGTAGATTACGAAACCATAAAGCTAAATATACAGGGTATCCGGGGGTAAAGTGCATTAACTTCGGGAGGTGATTCTACATGATAGGACAAGTAAAAAAATTAAATAAGTTTTTCGAAATTCCAACTTTTAGGGATAGTTTTGAGGTAAAAAGATAAAATTAGTCCGGCGTGTACGGCCAGATTTATTATTTTCCGCTGTTACGATACGGGCCAATCACAATTGAGTCGGGCGCCCGGAAGGCTCTCAGCAAGTAAGATCGTACCTCACACTAAGGATTTTTAGTAGGTACGTCTTTTTGTATGGGGAAAAAAATGTTGGAATTTCGGAAAAAGTTGTTAATCTTTTTTAACTCCGACCATCATGTAGAATCACCTCTCGAAGTTAATGCACTTTACCCCCGGACACCCTGTATTTCAAAGATAAAAAAATTCATAACGATAATCGAATAAAATCAAATGTTCCTAAGAGGCAACTCTATTTTTTCAAAAAATAATTTTCTTTAACGATTACTAATACAATACTTATTTTCGATATCTAATTTGGGAATATTGACATTGCAAACGTGCGATAATATCCAATTATAGCCTTCCCAAGGTTGGTACAGATATAGTCTACCTCACTGCGGGCCTAGAAGGGGCTGAAAGTGGAATCGTTGCGACTCGTCGCTCCTACCACAACTACCCCTAGTTAAGGGTGGACGTGCCAAGACAGAATATTTTATTTACGTTGTTCAGAGGGGAGGATAAGGGATCCTTATTCGAAGGAGACATGTCCGCGATAAAAGGAATTAGTTCCACTCGGAGATATACGAGTATTGGATTGTTATAAAATATTAATATGTGTTACAGCAGTACGGAAAAACACATATTAATATATAACGTGCAGTTGGGAGAATTCCACGCTGTTAGAGTCACAAAGCTATTTAGTTTCCTTTTTTATATAAGAACTGTGCAGAACCAAATATAAAAGGCTGCCAAATATAAAAGGTTCAAAATGACAAGTTTATAATTTTTAAAATTTTTGATACGATATTTTTCCTTCGGATTCACTTCAAAGTTTTAAAAATTTTCATTTTAAGGGATTATTTCTAGTGCATATAAAAGTTACTATGAATCCTTTAAACCCGGGGTGGGGAAACTGCGGCCCGCGAAGCTTTTCAGTGCGGTCCGCGAGCACTTTCGGTGCGGCCAGCTGAAAAAAATTTATACTCAGAAGGCGAGAACGGTTTCCTTTCACGGTGTTTCATTTTTATTTATTTATTTATTTTTTATTTATTCATTGGTTAAATTATTAGCTGAAAAAAATTTATACAAAGAAAGGCATAATATTCCATACTTTTATCAAAGTCTCAAAATTCTTTCAGTGAGAGCAATTATGTGGTACAAAATTATATTTCAGCACATAAATAACCCTTTATATATAAACAGGCTGGAACACAACCATAATACTCGTTTTAACTTTAATGAAGGACTAATTGTACCTAAACATACAAATAAATATGGACAAAGAACGTTAAATTACATGATTCCCAGTTGTTTAAATATGCTTCCAGCTGAAATTAAAAACTGTACCCAAAACAAACAATTGGTGAACTTACTGAAGACTTGGCTTACGGAAAGAATTCATTTGTATTAGCTTACAATAACATATTACTTATTTAAAGACTTTAAAATTGTTATTCATGTTTCATAATTTTTTTTTATGTAAGTATATTTCTGTAAAAAATTTAATTTTATCTTATATCTATAATTGTAAAAATGTATCTAAGTATATTTCTGTAAAAAAATTTTTATTTAATTTTATATCTTTAACTGTAAAAATGTAACTATTTAAATCACTATAATAAGATCTTTAATGTAAAGAACCCGTTAGACAAACTACTAAAAAGTAGTTTATCGGGACTTTTTTTCTTATATTTGTAAAATGTATAAAATAAATAAATAAAAAAAAATAAAAATTTAAACGCCCATAGGGCTTTTACGTAGAATGCAGTACTTCTTTTTAAAATTACAGTGAAAAGAATGGGTTTACAAAATAAAGTAACATTTAAAAACAAAATATAGGTTACATAAAATATAAGCGTTAAAAAAAAATTTACAATTATTATAAGCAATAATTATCAGTCTGAAACACTCATCTACATTGAAAAAATCTTCCCAAAAAAGATACATGCCGCCAACGGGACATGAACCTGCGTCCTTCTGATTGCCGGTCAGGTACTCTACCACTGAGCTTTGTCGGCTCATCTAATACCCGCCAAATAATTCAATATATACTAGTGTTTCATTCAACAATTAATGCTTGTTGCATTTTTTTCT
This sequence comes from Limnephilus marmoratus, assembly GCA_917880885.1. Lineage (NCBI taxonomy): Eukaryota > Metazoa > Arthropoda > Insecta > Trichoptera > Limnephilidae > Limnephilus > Limnephilus marmoratus. The sequence goes on from OU862931.1 coordinate 32,442,682, forward strand.
TCTGAAAACAACCAACTTTATTTTTGTGAGAGAGGCATTGTTAGTGCTGAATCTCTCGCTAGGTGGCGTCGAGACAAATTATGTCTACATTTTTTTAGTGAAATACTTTAACTTGTCAAATATTAATTATTATTTTTTATTGATAAACTAACGTTTAAAACAAGTTTTTTATGCATAGCACAAAGAGTAAAAATTAATATAAGCAATAATAAAACCATACGCATATTACGAGAGCATTGGGGACTTGCATGCAAATTCACTCTTAATTTAAAACCAGTTTTAGTGTTAAGAATGTAAGGATTATTTGTGACATGTAGTTCTAATTCACCGCATTCAGATTTAATTTAAACCAGTTTGGTGTTCAAAATATAAAGATAAATTAAATAAGAAGTTGCAGATTCATCAAGGGAAGCAATTTTCATGTACCGAGTGAAGTTTTACATTTGTGTACAAACATACGCTGCACCATATGCTGCAAAATTCTGAGAAATCGACTGTTCCTTGTGTAACTATTATTTGAGTGGAATCAACCTTGTTAAAATCTGCCTAGTGTTCTAAACACAAAGAAAAAATTCGAGATGCGAAATTCTCTGCTGATGCAATTCAATTGATACCATTCTCGATTTCCAAGAGCAGTTATAAATTTCTAGTTTGCAGAATTTATGCAGTTTTGTTTATTGGGAGAATGTTCGTTACATGTGATAAAAAATGAGGTCATAATAAAAAAATGGATTTTTACCCTCTCCATCTCCTTTCTCTCACCACTACCTTCAGCATCATAAAATACCCCAATATGGGATGCCATAGTCTCACTAGCTCAGACGGGAGCAGTTGGGACTCTTATGCGGTGTTCATGTAACAAAAAAGGTTGTCTTTAAAGAAATAACTGGATGTTGGTGTCACATAAATAATATGTATGATGATCAGTCTGTTGTACAGCATCTTCATTTTTCACGTCCACTGGACCATGCGTCCTCGTTCCGGCTTATCCGACCGTTTGATTTAAAAATTCAAGTGTCCAGAAGAGAATCAATACAAGAGCAGCTGGTATACGAGATAAAGAAATGGTCAAATAGTGGAGGGTGTGTTTTTTTACCAGTTACAAAAAATTAGTTATCGTGATAAAATTTTGGGTTCCTTCTATAACCAACTTTTAAGGCAATGCTCCACGTTGTGTAAAACGCAGGAACAGGCCATTGTTAACAATAACACTCAATATGTACATGGCAATAACGTTTAATTTCTTGTTTAACATTAAAAAGATCATCGCCAAATTTTATTTTGGGAAGTTCAGGCACAAATATTTATATGGTTTACGATCATTTTCTATAGATTTATATTTCCGATACCATACAATACAACCATAATAGAAAAAATTGGTCCATAATTTATTTATTTATTTACCCAATAGTCCAGTAAAGGAAGGAGTTGTAGAGTGCGTGAGCAGGAACCTAAGCGATTCTTTCAGGACTTGTTTAGGGTGCTTAGGGTGTGAACATACTAAAAGTCCTGACGTCTAGGTGGTGAGCTAGGGGGGGGGGGGGGGGGGGAGGTCCCGATTTTCGAGTTTCCGTTTATATCTCAAAAACGGTGCGTCGCACAGGAAAACTTGTGTGGAATAAGTAAAAGCTCATAAAATTATCTACATCTTTTATTCTATACGTAATTTTGGAAATCTCAGCCGTTTTTGAGTTATACGCTCCACAAATGTCAATATTTTCGAAAAAAATCATTTTACCTCACATTTTTCATCAAACATTCCTTCATATCGTCCAAAATATTCATCCAAGAAAGAAGTTTATTTGAAAGAAGTTGTAAATAATTTAATTACCTTTTAGAATATATATACATATGTAAGTAAATCTCTAACCAGTAAATATTTACAGCAATTTTAAGTTTTTTCGTAAAATGTCGTCAATTTCAGAAAAAGCTGTTTTTTCTTACCAAATTATTAAGACGGGTTTTTTCTTCATGGAAAATTCCTTATTAATTTTTGCACGCAAGAAAGCAGGTAAGTTGTTCTCGAACAGGTGATTAGTGGAATTCATTTTATAATCATTTTTATTGTAATGGGTGATTAGGTTAGTCGTCGGAGATGCTACAATAACGTGCTACGATGCTGTTCGAGTTGGTGAAAAGGCAATGAATGCGATAGTGGGCTTGACATTCTCAGACATCAAGTTGTCCCGCAAAGATCGGGCATTTCCAATGTCTTCTGTCAGCTCGTCGATAAAAATTCACGACGAAAAGGTCCTGGCGAGCATTGTTCATCCATGGCATCGTCATTCTCAGTAGTGGATGTTCTTGCTGAAAGGGCTCTACGTCGTCTTCATCGTCGTCCTCGGCAACAGGCACGCTATTGAGGCATCTCCCTTGGCAGTGAAGGCACGCTGCAGAACATATCAGCATTGCTTTTCGGCATCTACATTTGCCAATTGCACAATCCTTGGTGCAGCGGCAAAATATCATTTTCAGAAGGACCTCCGGTGCTGGAGGATCCTCTGTTGTAATTGGCGCCAGGGTGTCTCCTTCGTGTTTCCACCCCCATTTTTCAGGGAATAGCTCAATCCCGAGCCACTGCTGAACTTGGTAGTATGTCCGCCGGGAATGCTGTTTAGCTGCACTCTCTGTTGGAGGGAGGGAGCTGATGTCAGGCTTCATATTTGCCACGGACCTTGTGAACGATTGGGAGCGGTACTGGTTAAGGGAGGTCTGTCTTTTTGGCGCCGCATACCATTTCAGGAAGCATTTATTTCCAGCCTCTTCAACCTTGTCGTGAGTAGAATATCTTAGGTAGGAGGAGTGGAAGCAATCAAAAGGACAGTGAGATCCACATCCTCACCAAAGACAGCCACAGAGTTGTGAAATGATAGTTTCACAGCAGTCTTCACGATAAGGACGTCAGCATCATCGGTGGCCTGAGGAGTCTGTATCCCATTCTCCCGAAACTTTGTCTGTAGTAAGGAGATGAAGTTACTTTTGTTGGTAGGATTGGATAAAAATCTTCCTGTTTAACGGGTATTGATTTGTTCCATGTCAAATTGATGTCTGCTGACCTTCTCAGTCTGTATCGTCGCATCTGTTCTTGTGATTTTGTACTATTGACTGGATTTGCGTACCCATCAAATACCACAGTGCGAGTCATTCCAGGATAGTGGTGGTTGACATAGGTGATATAACGATCACAAATTGCGGTAACGGAGGCATCTTTTTTTCAAATTACTCTGTATAATATAGATAATATGTATAATATGATAGAAATCCTCCGTCCACATCTATGTTCATCTGAGACAGTAGAACAGTTTTTTTGGTAGGCTCGAATAAGCTATACAGAACAAATTTATTTGTCTTTCGCATCCCACTTTCATTGAACAGTGCCAAGAGAAATGGGGCCAACTCATACTCAAAGAATTTCATCAAATCCTCATCAGATCGTTTGCCTATACACATCCGCTGAAACAGCAATGTTGGGTCAACTGCAACCTTTTCATCGTGAATTTTTATCGACGAGCTATCAGAAGATATTGGAAATGCCCGATCTTTGCGGGACAACTTGATGTCTGAGAATGTCAAGCCCACTATCGCATTCATTGCCTTTTTACCAACTCGAACTGCATCTTAGCACGTTATTGTAGCATCTCCGACGACTAACCTAATCACCCATCACAATAATAATGATTATAAAATGAATTCCACTAATCATCTGTTCAAGAACAGCTTACCTGCTTTCTTGCGTGCAAAAATTAATAAGGAATTTCGCATGAAGAAAAAACCCGTCTTAATAATTTGGTAAGAAAAAACTGTTTTTTCTGAAAATGATGACATTTAATGAAAAAAATTTAAAATTGCTGTAAATATTTACTGGTTAGAGATTTACTTACATATGTATATATATTCTAAAAGGTGATTAAATTATTTACAACTTCTTTCAAATAAATTTCTTTCTTGGATGAATATTTTAGACGATATGAAGGAATGTTTGATGAAAAATGTGAGGTAAAATGATTTTTTTCGAAAATATTGACATTTGTGGAGCGTATAACTCAAAAACGGCTGGGATTTCCAACTATACGTATAGAATAAAAGATGTAGATAATTTTATGAGCTTTTACTTATTCAAACAAAGTTTTCCTCTGCGACGCACCGTTTTTGAGATATAAATGGAAAACCGAAAATCGGGACCTTCCCCCCCTCCCCCCCCCCTAGCTCACCACCTAGACGTCAGGACTTTTAGTATGTTCACACCCTAAGCATCCTAAACAAGTCCTGAAAGAATCGCTTAGGTTCCTGCTCACGCACTCTACGCCTCCTTTTGGACCATTCGTTTACTGGACTACAAATACGGCACAACATGTGCCATTGACATAATTGACATAACACATAAATAGTACAACAACATGAAGAATAACAGTAGATATACATAAATGTAAGTTAGGTAATGATGTAACTTTATATTTAAAAAAAAAAACAGGGTGTCCGGGGGTAAAGTGCATTAAGAGGGCATTACCAGAGAAAGCCGGAAATACGTCATTTTCAAAAAAGTTTTTAGACGTATTGACTCTTTTCCGCAAAAAATTATAAATGGATTTCGAAAGATTGTTCTTTTATCTAGCATAGTTATGTAATAAATTTTTAAATTTTTTTTAAATTTTTAGTATATAATAAGGTTATTCAATAGGTCGTTGGCAGATTTGTTAAATTTTCAAAAAAGTTTTTGTATTATACCACACCCATTTCAAATAATGTAATCATGCAGTAAAATAAACCAATACATTATGTAGCAAAGTTATGTATTAGAATTTTAATTTTAGTTTCAATAAAATCATTAAAAAATACGTACGTACATGTGTTTCTTGACGAAAATTGGTCCATTTGTGTATTTATTTGCGCACTTACAAACTAATATATTTCAGATTTTTTTAACATTCTTATTAAATTTAGACATTATTGAAAAATGATAAATACTTATAATCAAAAAATAACTACAAAAAGTACACTATTTTAATAGTTTTATCATCACGCCTTTCAGCATTTTTGGATGAAGGTATAAATTAAAGCTAATTTGGATTGAAATAAATTCGATATTGAGTTATAATTTAAAAAAGCTGGTACGGAGAATAATCAATCTTTCTCATTGTAACCGCCCTGCACGATCGGAAGAACAACTTTCGACGAAATGTGGATTTTCGTCCGCTGGCTGGTTAAACGCTCTTAACTTCGGGAGGTGATTCTACATGATGGTAGGAGTAAAAAAGATTAACAACTTTTTCCGAAATTCCAACTTTTTTTCCCATACAAAAAGACGTACCTACTAAAAATCCTTAGTGTGAGGTACGATTTTACTTGCTGAGCGCCCGTCGGGCACGATTGTGGCAACACTGCATGATTGTGACTGGCAAATAATAAAGCTGGCGGCACACGCCGGTCTATTTTTATATTTTTACCACAAAACAACCCCTAAAAGTTGGAATTTCGAAAAAAGTTATTTATATTTTTTACTAATAATATCATGTATCATCTCCCTAAGTTAATGCACTCTACCCCCGGACACCCTGTGTAAGACATATTCTATTTATTTTTAGTGGCCGGACAACTCAGAATCATGCAATTCTTTTGAAAAGTCATAAAAAGTCAATAAAAATATTAAAAAATATTAAATACTCATAGGTTACGCTAGGTTATTATTTTTAATTTTATTTTTCATATCTTTTAACGACTTTTCAAGGAGTGTTACAATTGCACGATTCTGAGTTGTCAGGGAAACGTTTTTTTACACAATTTATTTTTTTTCTAATGTTTTAAAAATTCACGTTAAAATTATTTTTTCTACATGTGAAAGCCCTCCGGGCATTAAATAAATAAATGATTATAATAATAGATGGTAGCACTGTTTTTTATTCTGACCTAGTGACCTTTTATACATTATTAATGTGGCAATAATGTATAAAATATACATAAAAAAGAAATATAAACTATCTACCAATAAAACATTAGAAAAAGTAAATTAAAAATAAACGGACTTCCGCCAGCTCATTTGTAAGGCACTAAGAATAATATAACCCATCTCATTTGTAAATTTGTAAAAAAACAAGTTTTATTGTATTTTATATTTATGAATATTCTATAAATGCATCCCCAACAGTTACACAACCTAGAAATTCAGCCCACCATTTGCAATAAGAAAAAGGATGTACATTTGAAATTCAAATGCAGAAATAATAAAAGTGTACCAATGCATGTTCTGATCGCCCTTCTGGTCCGAGTGTGCAAACATGCAATAATTCTATTTTATCAAGGCTTCACATCTTTAGCCTTGAGAAGTACCGAGAGAAATATACTGTTAGTTTTTTTAATTCTGCTTAGTGAAGTGCTTTTGGATATATAATATTTTTTTATTTTTCCGTCTGGTGCGTACACGAATAAATCAGAAAGTTTTCAGATGTGTTAGAAGGTGACCTACAGTTGTCCTTGTGAGAACTATGGATTTTCCATATTTACCTCTTCTATCCCCTACCGCTACTATGCAAGGGCGGATCCGGGATTTTTTTCTGGGGGGGGGGGGGCACAAGGGGCGGACGGGCAAAAAATCAACAATTACTCTTAGGATTTTTTCCTGAGGGGGCACAAGTGGCGGACGAGCAAAAAAATCAACAATTACTGTTAGGATTTTTTCCTGCACAAGGGGCGGACGAGCCAAAAAAATCAACAATTACTGTTAGGATTTTTTTCTGGGCGGGCACAAGGGGCGGACGAGCAAAAAAATCAACAATTACTGTTAGGATTTTTTTCTGGGGGAGGGGGGGGGGGGGCACGAGGGGCGGACACACTAAAAATCAACAAATAATGTTAGGATTTTTTTCTGGGAAAAAATCAACAATTACTGTTAGAAATAAACTTGAAGTATCAAACTTCAAGATTATTTCTACATGTTCAAGCATGTATAGGAAGGTTTATGAAAGTGTCAAAACAGTCGAAAAATTAAATGTTTAATGAAGACAGTTTTAACTTCTAAGCATGTTCTGTGATGGAATCTCCACAGTACACAAAAATACCGTCTGGGGGGGGGGGGGGCACATGCCCCCGTGCCTTCTTTGCAATCCCTCCTTCGTTTCCCTTCCTCCTCCCAGAATCCCCTCATTTTCCTCACTTCCATCCCTATCGCTAAAGTACATGAAATACACCCATTTTTTAAACTACTCGCGCGTTAACTATTGAAATTTTTTAAACAAATTTCAGAATGCCAGAGCTCACAATTATATATAAAAATATGCACAACAAATCTCCATGGTTTCATTTTAATCGGATGAATGGTATAGGAACGCCTACGGGACAACACGAATGGGTGTACAGAAAATTTTGTATTATAAAATGGTGCCTCAGCACGGGCAAGCCAAAAAGAACTAACATCTAGAAGATAAATAAGCACACATAGACAAAAAAATACTACACGTACTAACTACAAGTACAGGTTCTTTGGTGTATAGATGAATGTAAGTAAGTTTAGCTGTGTAATGTGTAAATGCCCAACCAATGCCTTTTTTTAAATTTAAATGCTTCAAAATTATTTTGTCTTAATATCATACTTGAATTGTTTAATGTACAAAAAAACTAATTTTATTTTATTTTTATAACTGTCATTGTCATATTATGTTAACAAAAACCTAGATACCAACCAATCAAGCCATCAATTATACGCCGGATACCAAGAGCTATTGAGCTTAGCTCCGTCGTCTCTATTAATATGAAAACCCGTCTGCTTGCTTAGAAATAAATACATCCCAAAACACGTAATCGCGTTATACTTTCATAAGACCAAAAACGTCCCGAGCGACCTTACATTTTAAAATCTATATATCTCTCTTCCTTTCATGCAAACACATGTATTTTTTAACCAGAAAGAGAATAAAATAATGCTTCTTATTGTCTTTGAAATATGAAAGCTATCTTGCATAGATATTTTACAATCTCGATCCAAAGTGACGGTTTCAGAATATTCGCACAAAACTGAGGCTTCCGGATTGTGAGGCGGGAATATTTTGAACCAAGCAGACGGGTTAAATGGATTTTTCTAGATTTCAATTGCCTCCGTAATCAGGCGTGCTCTATGAATTTTGGGTTTTCCCAGGACCTCAGGAACAAATCCAAAGTAATGGCCGGTTTCGATTAAGTGCTCAGCGATTGCCGATTTAACTAAGCTCAATAGCTCTTGGTATCCGGTAATTGACGGCTACACCAAAGCTAAACGCAAAAACCATGTCTAAGTATACAGTAATGCGAGCTCATGTTAAGCCATTTTGTTTTATACCTTTATATTGACTAAATTCGCAATTTACAATTTGGGAGGCGGGAATGGCTACCGCCGCCCCGGGAACCTTTATTGGATAACCAACACCTCTGCCATAGGTCACCCCAAGTGGCTCGCTACGTTTGGTGATTTAGCAGGGGTGCCCGGGTTAATGGGATGAGGTTTGTCTACGTCTGATGACTAGGACACACTGAACCCCAGATTCCTACCCACCCTTAAACCCTTTTCCTTCCCATAACTTTCCTCTCCTTCCTTTCCCTAAAAAAAACCCTCCACACAGCATCCCCAAAGATGACATAGGCCATCAGGGACATTATTTTCCTCAAGGCCTCCTGTGTGGAGCTCATGTAAAAAAAAAAATTCTAACTCTAATATTCTTACCATTATGATTTCTAATTTTAGAATTCGTTAAAAGATGGAGCCACTTCCGACGGCAACTCGTAAAGGGACTTGCCCCAGGCTAGCATAAATACCACGATTTATTCAAACTTTCTATTCTGTTCCGCGGCAATGACGCCACTGCTTGTCACGGTTATTTTGTACCGGTGAAAGTTAGTGGAGCTGGCGACACGGTATCGCTTGCAAGTAAATAAGCACACATTTAAACACTAAAAATTACACATATACCGGATCTGCCCTGATGATGGACACTGCAACGCTGTCCGAAACGTTGGCTAAAGAAGGAGGTAGCGCAACACGGCATAACACCCCAAAAACAAATAACGAAAATAATTTTTGGCCGTGAAAAGCTTAAAATGTATCTGCTCTTTTTTTATTCTCCATTATAAGCTCCCTCTAAACTGCCGAAGCAGTTTATCAGAAGGAAAAACAAAGTTTATTTTAATTACTTTTCCATAAAAACATTTAAAAAGACGTTATTACTGTTCTTTATTAAAAAATCTAAAAACAGATATTTTTGCCGTGAAAATAACCAGTAAACAAGAAAATGTTTTTTTTTAATAATTTTTTCATTTTTCTACCCTGCATAAGTTCTGAACAAATATTTGCTTTGTTATTCGAAAGTCTCAAACGCACCCTTTTTTGTCGATAGTGTTTGATCACGAACGTTATGAGTGAAAAGTAAATACTGATATTTTTTGAAGAGAAACGTAATTTTTTTCACTGCGATGAAAACCGAATGCAACAAATATTAACGGGCAAAAAATGATTTTTTTGTGTTCGTTCTTAAGTTTTTATTTACCTAAAAAATTGTGAATATTTTAGATTAGACAATTCAATCACTGTTTTAATAACTCATATGTATCAATGGTCCCTTTCTCAGAGTACAATGTAACCTTTAGGTATCGTAGGTAGGTATTATTATCTTCGTCGCCGTTGATTGAAAATATGCTGACCTGAGAATGAGAGGTGTGCAGGAATCTGGGGTTTTGTGAATCGAGGAGTGATGGACAAATGAATCCACACCTCCCACTACAGTCAAGAGATTCCAGCTCGAGAATAAGGTTCTCTAGCCCAATTTTTTTCTAACTTACATAACTGCATATTGTTTATTATTTTTTGAGAGTTAGTTTTAATAGTTAAAATAATTGCCAAAGTTTTAATTTTTCAAGATCCCCCGAAAACCACCGTATGTGTAGTGAATCATCACCGCGTGACGTCATCACTCCCGAAAAGTTATTTTTATTTTAAACAGGTGTTGTCATTTTATGACAGTTATAAGGAAGAAAGTAATATCATCATCGTCATCACTACAGGCTCTACAACCCCTGGTGGGTCTTGGCCACTTTAAGAAAGTATGATACTATTCGATAAGTTAAAACTTTATTTAGGTGGAATTATTTATTTAATATATTATATTATTATATTTTTCAATATTATTACGGGAGAATGGTATAAAAATTGTTTGAAATTGTTATTTTTTTGGCTTTTAAGAAACGAAATCATTATTAATGGAAACCGAAGCTCCGAAATGATAATATTAATGATTTACTCAATCCCGTTGTGGGGATCTATTGGATTATGGACCTATTGGGGCACCCTTTTTGCCTCTTCGGCTCCCCTACTATAAGATCGGCAATCAGCTCTTCGACCTGCGCCATTTTGAAATTCGGAGTTCGAAGTATTCTCCCTAGAAGTAGCATTTAATATTTTTTTTAAAACTCTGCGTTTAATATCATTAAATAAAACTTATATATTCAGAATCAGCGTTTATTGGTCCATATGAACATATTTTTTTAAAGCCATAATATTTTTCAATGGAGTTCCTTATTCAATAAAGGTTTCCTTCAACCAGAATCTTCCGTTCCCACCCGCCACGCAGCGCAGGTCCACCAGCCACAAAGACATAGACAAACTTCACCCCATGAATCCATAATAACCGGCTTATAATATTTTCGATGTACCTACTAATTACATTATTAGACAAACTTCACCCCATGAATCCATAATAACCGGCTTATAATATTTTCGATGTACCTACTAATTACATTATTAGACAAACTTCACCCCATGAATCCATAATAACCGGCTTATAATATTTTCGATGTACCTACTAATTACATTATTAGACAAACTTCACCCCATGAATCCATAAAAACCGGCTTATAATATTTTCGATGTACCTTCTAATTACATTATTAGACAAACTTCACCCCATGAATCCATAATAACCGGCTTATAATATTTTCGATGTACCTACTAATTACATTATTAGACAAACTTCACCCCATGAATCCATAATAACCGGCTTATAATATTTTCGATGTACCTACTAATTACATTATTAGACAAACTTCACCCCATGAATCCATAATAACCGGCTTATAATATTTTCGATGTACCTAATAATTACATTATTAGACAAACATCACCCCATGAACTTATAAAAATATAGTTTATAATATTTTGAAAGTATCTACTAAGTAAATTATTATACAACTTCACCTTATGAACCTATAATAATCATTATTATAAGTAATAATTGTCAGCCTGAAACACTCATTTACATTGAAAAATCTTCCGAGAAAAGATACTTGCCGCCAACGGGACGTGAACCCGTGTCCTTCTGATTGCCGGTCGGATGCTCTGACCACTGAGCTATGGCGGCTTATCAAATACCCGCCAAATAATTCAATATATACTAGTGTTTAATTCAACAATTACTGCTTATTATATTTTTTCCACCTGAAAACAACCAACTTTATTTTTGCGAGAGAAACATTGTTAGTGTTAAATCCCTCGCTAGGTGGCGTCGAGACAAATTATGTCTGCATTTATTGGGGAAATACTTAAACTTGCCAAATATTAATTATTATTTTTTAATAATTATTATTAGCAATAATTGTCAGCCTGAAACACTCATTTACATTGAAAAATCTTCCTGTTGGCGTCAAGTATCTTTTCTCGGAAGATTTTTCAATGTAAATGAGTGTTTCAGGCTGACAATTATTGTTTATAATAATTGTTACCCTTTGTGATATGCATAAAAATCTTGTCTTAACGTTAGTTTATAAATTAAAAAAATAATAATCTATAATAATCAGTTTATAATATTTTCAACGTATTTACTAATAGCACTATTTGACAAACTTCACCCCATGAATATAACCAATTTGTAAAAAAGTTAGGACTTAAGAGAAGAAGAAGTGGTTGGGTTGTTTTTTTAAATAGAGCACCCTTTTAGAAATTGAATCTATCGTTTTTATTATTATGTTTTTAAAATTACAAGTTAGGGAACGTACCCAACGTACCGTTTCCCCCCCCCCCCCCCCCTTGTGACCAAAATCCTAAGCAACCCGCCGCTCATTTGTATGGAGCATGACATTTTGAAGACCCCCCCCCCCTAAACGTGTCACGTAGTATGGGTACGTTCCCTTACCGACACATAACTAATTCCCCACCCAACGGACAAATGTATATTTAGAACTTTATGTTTTCTATGCAAGTTTTGTTAGAGAAGTGTTCATTTTTATAGTTTTTATTCCTTTGTACAGTGGGATGGGATAAAGTCAAAAAATGATCATACATAAGCGACTTTGGTCTAAATGAATGAACTTGTTGATAATAATGATAACTATTGATAATCCGTTATTGGTTTGAAACATAACTAGAAAACCGAATAAAGATCATAATATTTTTAAAACCGACTAAGTACATTATTAGACAAATTCACCTCGTGAACCCTGTACCTACTGTACCTACTAACCACTTTATGAGTCAAACTTCTCCTCATGAATCCATAATAACCAATTTTATAATATTATACCTACTAAGTAGGTTATGTAAATTATGGACAATCGTGTTATTTTTATTTGAACAGGTGTGCGAGTGCTTCAAAACATATTTGTATATTTTTATTCTAGCTTTCCCGTAGAAATTGCTTTTAGGAACGAAGTGTTTGTCCTTGACACCTTGTGCATGCGCACGCTACGGATACGTGCCATGCATCCATGCACAGTCAGCTGCTCCGACATGCAACGGATGTCGTGAGAATCGCTCGTTTCTCCGGCGCTCTTTCGGCTCTCGGGAAAAGCTCGCTGGAACGACTTATCAGCTACGGTGTTTTATTATTCTTTTAATCTTGGAACTGCCATGAGAAATAATGTTCATGACCGCAGTTAAAGTATGATTATGTGCAGTTGAATTTATTATTGGCTACAATAATTTGTGATACTCGAAATGTTTTCTTATGCCGGTAAGTTTCATAGAAATTCTAATGTCACATTACCATCAAATAGCAAGTCAAGGCCATTCAAAAAAACTAATTCAGTTCACACGCGGTAGAAGTGAAAACTTCACCCATACAATCTCAACCAATAGGAGCCTAGAAAAGTGAGATCGTAGATAAGGTTTTATTCTATCTCATTCTCTCGGAGGCTAAATCCTATAGATGCATGTGATTGTCTTTTTAGTACCACTCGTTTCCGTTTCATCGAGTTTCAAATCACAACGGTGCTAAAGAAGTATCACTTCGAAAATTGAATGGTTCCGGTAAAACGCCAATTCTACCTCCGTTTCGGCTTTTGAACAATTTGTGATTAGTATAAAAGCACAACTGACATGTTGTGCTTATCAGCTGACCAAAATTGGACAGTGATTATCAATTTGGGAGGCGGGGATAGGTACCGCCGCCCCGGGAACCTTTATTGTATAACCAACACCTCTGCCATAGGTCACCCTAAGTGGTTCGCTACGTTTTGTGATTTAGCAGGGGTGCCCGGATTCATGGGGTGAGGTTTGTCTAGGTCTTGGAGACGGATGACCAGGACATACTGAACCCCAGATTCCTACCCACCCCTTAAACCCTTTTCCTTCCCAGAACTCTCCTCTCCTTCTTTTCCTTAAAAAAACCCTCCACACAGCATCCCCAAAGATGACATAGGTTCTGAGGGAAATTATTTTCCTCAGGGCCTCCTGTGTGGAGCTCAAGTAAAAAAAAAAAAAAACTTGAAAATAAACTGTGCTTGAAATGGCTTTAGCCGGGTTTGGTGAGCAGATCTTATTACCTACTTCCTCTTTTCCTCTTTTCCTCTTTTCCCCATCTCCTTCGCCTTACCTTACCCTAATTGGGGATGCCACAGTCTAACTGGCTCCAGACGGGAGCAGTTGGGATTGTTTTCCGGTATTTACCTATGTATATTAAAAAAGTTTTATTATTTTGGTATATATTGGAAAACTATTGTAACAGACGATTCTTGAAGCACCTGCCGGACCTTGTTATTCAAAACCAAGCACTTAGCAACCAACTCGTCTTGCATTATTATTGATGACAAATTCTGCATTTTAAGACGTTAACAACAGGTGCACTCGGCCACCTGGAGTAATCAGGTCGATTCTTGCAAGAAAAGACTGCACGTATTCGAACCAGTTTGTTATGCATCAGCCACCTGGGATAATCAAGACGATATAAACAACAAGTGCACTCGGCCACCTGCAATAATCAGGTCAATTTTTTATTCAAAACAAAGCACTTAACAACTAATATTGATCCCGGACATCTGCGTCGGCCACCTGGGATAATCAAGAAGATGTAAACAACAGGTGCACTCGGCCACCTGCAGAGATGAAAACAATAACATGTTTACGTTTTCTTAAAACAGGTGTGCGAAGATTTAGTATAAAAACCATCTGAAAATAAATATTTAGTCACTACCAAAAAGATCTCTGAGTTGTTTATTTTATAAACTATCTCCCGAGTCGAACTGACGATTGGAATCCAGTGTCCTAACGTTTTACGGTATGTATGGACCAAATATGCGGTCTCATACAACTTCTCATACAAATCTGTTCGAAATTTTGAAATCATAAAATATTTTTTTACAGGTGAGTAGGTACTTTTCTTGGTAGTGTAATTTTGAAATTTTATTTAAATTTCACGGAAAATTTGGGAACCAAATTATTTTCAGTACTTAGTAGGTAAATGAATTTACGTCACCGTTTTCAATATAGTTGTTGCTTAATGGTCAACGTAGTCGCAACGTAACTTTACTTAAAAGGAGTTTTTTTCGCGAATCTGCTCTAGTTGTATTATAATACCGTTTTGTGTTTTTTAAAATTAACACAGGAGGCCCACATCAGGGCCTATGTCATCTTTGGATATGGTATTTGGAGGGTACGCTTAAGGAAAGAAGGAACAGGAAGTTTTGGGATGGAAAAATGTATGAGGGGTGGGTAAGAATCTAAAGGTCAGCGTGTTTGGTAGTGGCGGATATATGAATCGAACTCACTGCGGTACAAGAAGATTAGTGGAGAAAGACCATCTGAAGAGGTCAAAGGGTCTTCCAAAACTAGCCTCTTGTCGGCATAGTCGCAGCCAAGACCTGGAACTCGGGCACCCCTGCTAAGTCACTAAACGTAACGAAACATTTTCATTTCAATTTCGATGTTTTCCATCAAAATATAAGCTCTAAGTGGACGACCACGGGGCTATATCTGCACCAGGAGGGTCATCACTTTTCCTCTCTCACCTTTCACCTTTTAAAAATTTTAAATAACTTTGGAATGAAATAATAATTTGAGTTAAAAATAAATAATAATACCTTTTAAAAATTTTAAATAACTGTGGAAGTAAATAATATTTTGATTTACCTTAAAACTACGTCGGCGGGTACAAGTAGGGGCACGAATTTCCCTTATTCATCTCCCTCCTACGGGAACACTCAGAACTTAGTTTGAAGGCTTCATGTAGTATGTACAATGTACATATTACGGATATGTAAGTACAACGTACACCCTTGTTGAACATTTATGCTAACAACGTTAAATGTCACGAGATACCTTTTCTGACTGTCTAGTCCAGTGATACACAACCTTTTGAGCCGGAAGGACTATTTATTATCTTTATTTTTTTGGGTTTTTAAGGAAAGGAAGGAGTGGAAGTTCTAGGAAAATGGGCATGAGGGGTGGGTAGGAATCTGGGGGTAAGTATAAGTATCTCCAGGAGTGACCAAGGTATGAATCCATCCCTCCAACCGCGGTCCAAGGAGATGTTTCGAGGGATTCCGGCTGGAGAGGATTCCCAACCAGTCTCTCTCGATCCTGCCCACTACACGACAGATGGGCAGAAGCATTGGCCTCTAAGACCTGGATAAATCTCACCCCATTAACCCGGGCACCCCGATAAGTCACCAAATGCATCGAACCACTTTCGGTGATCTGTGGCAGAGGTGTTGGTTATCCATAAATGGTTCCAGCTATACACCGACTAAAGAGTTAACCATGTCGAAAGGAAGGCAAGTTATTCCTTCTTTTTTAATTATATATATATATTTTTTTTTTATGTGAATACCTCACAAGAGTTCAAGCTTCTCCCGTCTGGAGCCAGTGAGACTATAGCATCCCCAATAGGGGTATATTGTGAGCAGTGGCGGCTCGTGACCTTTGGGTGTGCTAGGGTGTTATTACTAAAAATGGCATTACGGATGTTGACGTAGGCGAAAATTTTTTTTTATTTTTTTTCAAAAATCGGTTTTTGTATGAAGATTTTTCAGAAAGGCCAAATTGAAACTTCCTGAAATTTTTCATACAAAAAATAACAATGCCATTTTTTGTAATATCAGCACTCTTGCACACCCAAAATTCACGAGCCGCCACTGAATGTGAGGCTGAAAGTAGCGGGGAGGGGAACAAGATGGGGAAGAGGAAAGTGGGGAAGTACTTGGCTATTCAGATCTGGTGATCAATCATGATTAAAGCCATTTCAAGCAACGTTTCCATTCTGAATGGTGGACTTAAACCAGAAAGATACTGAGAGCATCTTCCATTCTGGAACGTGCCCCAAATATTCTATTTATTATTTTTAATTAATTAATTGGGAATTAACACAAATTTTGCGCACGACGGGATTCGATCCCGCGACCTTCGGATTGCGAGTCAAGAGCCTTACAGGCCGTCAGAAATGTTGCAGTCGAGTCGAAGAGTTAGAACCATTAAATTCGAATGAAAAAAAAATCTTATTTGGTTAATATTATTGAATATTATGTAATGTATTGTAAAAGCTTTCAAACTACACCGCAAGATGTCAGCAGGGAAGAACTTCTTTACGCGACTTCAGGGAACTTCACAGAACTTCTTGGAATCGCTTGGCTCGGCAGCGACCGGCAGATCCAATCTTGCTTCCTCCCGGTATGGCTAGTTTGTAGCCTTCGTTTTGTAAATAGGTAATCTTCAATAAACCGGATTGTCAATAGGATCTACTGAACATTGTGTTATCATTCACAAGCTAAGTGTCTGAGTATTTAAAAGTGCAGAACACGACAATATATGTTTACCATAGACATCCAAATTTAATAGATCAGATGATACAGATGAGGGGTAAAACCAAACTACGGAGGGTGAAGAGGGGAAAGATCACTGTGATTCGTTAAAAAATCAATCTGACGGTATGTAGGCATCTCGCATTATAATATCACCATTTAGTTCTTAAAAGCAAAATCTGCTTTTGAGTGAATAGACCTTTTTACGTGGGAGCGCGAATTGCCAGCCACGTTATTAACATATTTGCGTAATCCAAATGCGGCAAAGGAAAGGTTCGCCCTTTTTCACACAGGAATATATTGTTGCCGTATTTATAATTCATAATTTACTTACCCCTGTAACCAGCGACGAGCTCACTGGAGAAAGGCCCACATTCGCTACGTTCACATATATTTGGGTATAATATATAGCACAAGATCTCACTTTTGTTCGTAAAATGTACTATGTGACCTCGGCGCTGGTCACGACAAGAATGAAGACGTCACATTTTTTTGATTCAAGCGAGGCTCTCGTAAGTCGAGCTGGCTCCATGGAACCGGTGAAATAGGAGGGGGAAATAATACGCTTTTATCACTTAGGGCAGGTCCAGATACATATATTCATATGTCCATGATTTTTACATATTTTACAGAAGAAAATGTTACTTTACTGGGCTACCACCTTAGAAGTGCTTCGACATTTCCCGTGAACTTTTTTTAACTCATTCTACCCTTTTATTTCCGCCCTTAAAACCTGCGACAAGCTTTCTCACCGCGCTTAATGTCGATGTTTGTCGGGGGTGGAAATGTGTCGTAAGGCTGTAACAGAACCACCTTAATAAATTGGATATTACCACTCGCTGCGGTCAAATAAAGGTGGAGGGTAAATAGGAACGAATTGATATCGTCGAATAAAGGTTTATATGAGTTTAGGTATAAGTGTTAGTAGCAGGTTGTGATTTCGAATAATAAAGCTGTATAGACCGAATAAAAGGTTTAATTCAACCCTTAATCTTCATGCAATATTAATTAACTTAACCAATATCCAAAGTCGACCCTTGTAAATTACAAACGATATGGTAAACCCGAAAACGTGCCCAATAATTCATAAAGATATTGTTTCGAATGAAAATGGTTGAATATGTATTCATTGTTCTTGTGGTAGAAATGAGCAAATATCTATCGTCCGCTTGATTATTAAGACATCTCCAAAAAATCGAAATTTGATAATGCAGTTTTATGTAAAAGTGTACTCTCCATCATGTTACAATTCTCAGATTACTCGTAAACACCTCCAAATCAATTATCTTCTTCTTTGTGTGCCGCATCAGGTCCCCCCGACGTTGGCGATCACTCTTGAATATGTCTCTCTGTCTTGCACTGCCCGGAATAGCTCCTCCACACTTCTAATGCCGGTCCACTCTCGTATGTTTGTCTCCTACCAGGTCCTCGGTGACCCTCTATCTTGCCTTTCAATATTAAATGGAGCAAGTGATAATTCTCCCCTGGAAGTATATTCTCCCAGATATGAAATTTTCCGGATTTTAATTAATGTAAGCAGTTCTCTATCTGCTCTAGTCCGCCTGAGAATTTCTGTGTTGGTGATCATGTTGGTCCATGGGATCTTGAACATTCTCCGGTGAAGCCACATTTCGAAAGCCTCTAACCTGTTCATCGTATTTACTTTCAAGGTCCATGTTTCACATTCATACAGCAAGACCGACCACACATAGCATTTGCCTTAGTTTTAAGCTGATATTGTCATTGCAGAAGAGGGATTTCATTTTAATGAACACGGTTCTTGCTGCTTCAATTCTGCACCTAACCTCTACATTTGGGTCAAGAGTCTCCGTGAGAATACTACCGAGGTATCTAAATCTTTCCACCTTTTCGACATTGCAACTATTTAACTGTATCACTGATTCAGAGTGATCTAGTCGTCCAAATGTCATCCATTTAGTTTTATTGACGTTGATTGTTAGGCCCAGTTGCTCACCAGCATTATTAACAAGATTTAATAGGTCTTGGAGGTCATCAATACAGATCAAATCAATTATAACGAAGAAAAACTTTTTGTGAAATAAATAAGAAAAAATATTTTCTAAGAGGGAAATTTCAAAATGTCAAATAATGTATCAGACCGTTACGCTTTCTGATATTATATTATGGCATATTTTATATTAGATATACGGTGACCACTGTAATATTGCTTTCCCCATTACCTCAAAACTTAGTATTTTGAGATGTCTGACTAATCAACTGGACGATCGATATTTTAGATATTTTTAATACAAGGTGATATTTTTCTACTAATAGTTATGTGAACACGAACGGTGACATCGGTTCCGCGACTTTTCATCCCGCGTCAAATATCCCCGAAAAAAATATCCTCCAACAAAATATCTCATGGAAAAAAACATTCCTCAACAAAATGTTTATTAAAATCTAATCTAACCTAAACTAACCTAATAAAAAAATGGGAAAAAAATAATACAAACATCCTTTAAAAACAATAAATTTTTGTTATCTTATTTTTGTTCCATTTTACTGTTTAGAACAATGATTTGTTGTCTTTACAGGATGTCTGTATTATTTTGGTTCCATTTTTTTGTTAGGTTAGGTTGAGTTTTAGTAGATACTTTGTTTGGGAATGTTTTGTCCGTAGGATATTTTGTCGGAGGATATTTTGTCGTGGGATGAAATCGCGCATTACCGTAGACATCGGTTCCTAAAAAGAGCGTTTCTATTTTTCTCTTATTTAATAAATCAAAACCAAAATTTTCTCTAAAAATTATACGATTTGTAAGTAGGTACTAAAGTTCTTTCATAAACGGTAAATAATATATATTTTGTATTTATAATAAGGAATTACACGCAAAATAGTTTGCATCAAAGTCATACATGCTCGGGTCTCGGGTCGGCTTGAAGCAGGTCGTGCGTGCAGTGATCCTCATGATGAAAATAAAAACCAACATTATGATACCTTTTTTCATTGCTTCTTTATTTATTTCTAATCTGTTACCGAAGAGTCCTATAGGGTAAGCAATTGTATCAGAACGGTGTGGTCTATGACAACATTTGGTAATAAATAAGTTTATTTTATTTTTGTGTAATGAGGTAAGTGTACGCATGCTGTTACGTGGGTACGTACCCCTCTACATCAAATACACAATTAATTTCCTGTTTAATTTTAAAAGTGAAATATTTCACTCAGGAAGCATTCGGATAGAGCATATTACCCCCAAGAGCAGATTAAAATTAGAGTGCGCACACTTACACCACGGTTTGCGCAAGTTTACCCCGAATACGGCTCAAGTGTACGCAATCGACGTGCATGTGATTTTTAAAAATAAATCTACGAGATTTTGTATTTGACATTCCTTATTTATTAAGGTTAGTGAACAAATTAAAATAATACAAAATCCTAATGTAAAAATTGCGTTTGGTTACCCCACATGACTAAATGCTCTTAGTTTCCTCCAACTAGTTCCTTTATACTAACAATCTCCACGCTAAAGTGCAATCCTCCATTTCGGTTCCGCTCGTGCGCGAAAATCTGATATTTTTATCTCACTTTCGTTCGTGTTATTATACTTGCAATGAAAAGAAAACAATGATAAGTTTTACTAAATTCCCTCACTTTTTATGCACTACAATTTTTTTTCTTTATTTTTCCACACACTTTCTTCCTTTTTATTACTATTACTCACACATTCATTAGTTAAGTTTTAAGAACCGTTCACATCTCAGGCGAAATTTCCTACTTGTATTCTATAGACTCACATATTCCATAGAATATAAGTACCTGAACGCAACAGCCTACTTTGAAAATGGGTTGGGACAGTGCAAGGAAGAAGAAGAAGATCATGTGAACTTACTTAGTAGGTACCATAACCATTCAATAATTTAATTTAATATACCTTAGAACTATATCAAAATATAGCTTGTAGGTATGTCTTTATGAACAAACTAGCTGGTTCCCGGCATGCATTGCTCTGCCATTTAATAAAGAAATTGTTTCTCCCTGCGTGTTCATGTAATTTTGTGTGTCCTATCCCATTCGTCCCCTTCCTCTCCCACCTCCCCTTCCCACTCCGCCTCCTCCACCTTCCCTCTCCCCACTACACTCCCTCCCTTCCCCAGTTCTGCGAACACCCCTCCCGAGTTCGCATCCCCCCTCCAAGGTTCCCTTCCCCCTTTCAGGTGCCCCTCCCGCCCTCCCGCGAGCCCGCTACCCCACCCTTCCGCATTCCATACATTCAATCCCGGTACATTCGGTTTTCAAACAGCTCACCTATTTCAATTTTTTAAACCAATTTCATAATGCCAGAGCTCACCAGTAGTTTTATACAAACCTTGTCTTGACAATAACGAACACAACAAAAAAAGCATTATCCAATTTGGTGCAGGCGTTCGGAAGTTATGCGCGTACATACATTTCAGCGATTCTTTTTTATTTATATAGAAGAAGAAGAAGAAGATAGAAGATAGAAGAAGAAGAAGATAGATAGATAGATAGATAGATTACATTTATGGAAAACATCGAAAAATCTGAAAAACGTTTTCAGTATCAGTGTAAAATTACTCGTTTTCATTTAATATAATATCATTAACTTACGTAAATTTTATTGAAAATTATGTTGCAGCATATTTTTCAGTGAAATAAAATATACGTTACCGGCAGAAAGAACACTTTCGTCGCGAGACTTTCTTCATCCCGACTTTTCATTCTGTCATTGTTGAGAAGAAAAATACCTTTTTTTTCTTGAAAACGAGATTGTGTAAACGAAAAACATCAACAACTTGCTTCCAAGGTAGAACCAAATCTTCTTCTGTTTTCAAAACAAATGCACTCGAATTTTCACTCTTTTTCTTGCTATTGTTCCAAATTTCAAATATTTTTTTTGCGAAGATGTGGTTAGGGAGAGGTAGGTACCGGATAAATGACATCCCGATAGGAACGAACCATATTCTTATTTCAAAACCAAACAATGTTATAGAAAAATCGTATCAAACTTTCCATCTGAAGTTAAAAAATATCTTCAAAATTAATAACGAAATTCACTTACCAATAAGACTTCAAAACCAATAATTTTTACATTTTCCATATATTCAACGACATCATTGGAATATTTTGTGTTCCCATATTAAAAAAAGATACACGAGTTTTAAAAAAAAGATACAGACTTACATAAAAACCTAGGCACGTTTCTGATAATTCCAGACTAAAATAACCCAGCATGGCGCCATATTGGCAAAATTCAATTTCTATATTTCGATAATATAATTCAACTGCTTTTATTAGAGACAATTTTTCTCAGATTTTTTTTTATTGTAATATTGTTTTACATGATAACCATTTAGTATAGTAATCCCACAGAGAGTGTGTACTTAGGTTATCAAGTGAGAGAGTAGTTCTTAAAATAATTTTTTTTTTTCTTCCGATTCATCGGGTGAGGTGTGTTTAGACCTTGGCGGAGGATGAGCCTAACCATCTCTGCATGGCGGGCCGTATTGGGAGAAGCCAGTTTGTTTTTTTTACCTCTCCGGTTTTGCACAGCAGCACGAGGGACGGGTTCATACGTCCGTCCCTCCTGGATCCACTGACCCATTGATTCCTACACACCCCTCATAGTTTTACCATTTATTGGATAACCAACACCGCTGCCTTAGGTCACCCCAAGTGGTTCGCTATGTTTGGTGAATTAGCAGGGGTGCCCGGGTTCGTGTCAGGTTGGCCGGATTTGGCAGCGGGTGCGTCTGCCCACCAACTGCGTGGCAGGCCGGATTGGGGGAGACTGGTTGAGGGATATCTTTCTATCTCTCCAGCAGGACTCTAAGCAGGATTTGGACTGCAGTGGAAGGGATTTATTTATTTGACAATGGAATTGTGAATTATGAATTTGTTCGTCCGTCACTTCTGGACACACTGACCCCCAGATTCCTACCCACCCCTCACACCCTTTTCCTTCTCAGAACTTCCTCTCCTTCCTTTCCCTAAAAGACCCTTCATATAACATCCCCAAATACACAAGCTCTGAGGGAAATTATTTTCCTCAGGGCCTCCTGTGTGAGGCAAATGTAAAAAAAAACTTTTTCGTTCACAGAACTTCTTCTCTTCTTTTCTATCAAGCGTTACCTAAAATTGCCTCCCCTCCATTCAACATCTCTTCTAAGTCTGAACTCTACTCCAATCTTCCATATAATTCTGAAATTTGCACATTTAAATAAAATTAACATATAAATTCACTTTTCTCTATAATTTTTAATGATGGCCTGGAACACCCTTGAAGGGTGAAAGCCAGAAATAATGGAAAAAAACTTCTTCTCCTTCTTTCCTTTAAAAGGATTCTTCGCACAGCATTCCCAAGCCCATTAAAAAGGCCGCATGCAGGGCCTAGCAGCCAAAACCGCGCCGGATCGGGTTTTAGTCTGCCAGTGCATATATTTTATAATCCTCCAAGTTGGTAGACTTTTGTGGGATGTTAAGGTGGCTACATTTTCATGTAAATCCAGGTCTCCAGAGGCCAATTCCTCGCGCAGGAACCTTTGATATTCAAATAGAGCCTCCCCTGGTTGGTCAATGCACTACGTAATTCTCCGTTCTTCCCGCGAAACCATAAAATATTTTTAATGTTCAAGAGGAAGTGGTCTGGGACTTGAAAGTTTGATATCATATTTAGTAACGTCGCCGTCGGGAGTTTGAAATTCGGAAACAATTTATTTATTAAATGAAACTTTCTGAATATTACTTTAACCCTTAAGAATTAATTTATTCAAAATAGTTTTTCCGTACTAATATTATAAATGTAAAAGTGGGTGTGTTATTATTGTTACTCTTTCACGCCTAAACCACTAAACCGATTTAAAAAAATTCTTTCACCAATAGAAAGCTACATTATCAGCCATAGGCTGTATATAGGGTGTAACAGGACGTACCCGAGGGATTTTAACCAGCGATTCCTGAGCATATTTGGAGTAAAAAAATGTAAATGAAATTTTGGTCTCCGGTGACTTTTTTAATGACTTTTTTTTAAAATGTTTTTTTCTTCAAATTCAAAAAAAAATTCTTCCGCTTGTTGTCATTGGTCACCCAGTCGAGTAACCGACCAACCCCTCACCCTGCCTCCAACTATCCAACACCTACCATTTTTTAATGTTTGTGTAGAAAAAATAAATAAAAATAACATCAAAAATATCACCGGAGACCAAAAATTCATTACCATTTTATTCTCAAAATAATGTCAGGAATCGATGGTTAAAATCCCTCGGTTACGTCCTGTTACACCCTGTATAATGATAAGCTCTGGCGCTATGAATTATGTATAAATGAAAATGTTTGTTTTACATATATTTTAGCGGCAGCGGAAAGCAGGAGGGGAAGGTGGGGTTCGCGAAGAGGGAAGAGATGTGGGAAAGGGAAGGTGGAAGGGAACGCTTACGCACGGGAAAGGTCATGCAGGGATAATCAATTTATTTCTTTGAATGGCTTTACAACGCATGCCGGGTACCAGCTAATAAATAAAAAAAATAAATTAAACATAAGAAAATAGAAGTGACTCGTCAAATCCAGACCTCAATAGAAGTCATAACAATTATAAAAATATTTCTTTACTTGCTTTGTGATAGACAACAAAAAATATCGAAGTCTTGTGTTGAATTGACATTCTGGACATTGGTGAATAGTATTCATAATTAGTTGAACTGATTGATGCAGAGCAGTTCATTCTTTCTGAGTCTTCAGGAGAGGACATAGAAATTAATGAATTGTAATAAAGCAGGTAAAACAATAAGATAATTATTAATGATTTTGAAGGAACCTAAAATCACATAAAACATTTCAAATACAGCTATTTTCTCTACAACCTAAGTCTGTGCTACACATACAATTAATTTCCCCACACATCGTTAAGAAACAAAAACTGAAGGTTTGGATTGCAGAAATAATTACTGGGATCAATCATTCCACTAAAAGTCAATTAATTACCCGAGTCTACAGCACCCTAGCGATAAAATAAACGCACAAAAGCTCTTGTACATTGTTTGTTCGACGTTCCCCGTCGATTCAGGCGCGTGTTTATGATATACGTGTGTTACCGGGGAACATTATGCGCTCCGGAAATGTTTTGAAACAATGGTAAATGGTAATTATCATGATTTAGAATTATTCTCTTGTAGTTAGTGAAATATGGGGTATTAATTTATCATGATTTTGGTCTTTGAATATTTTCGCGAGGTTGTTTATGAACCTCATGGTGTCTTCCGTATTTTGGGGTTACCAACAAACAAATCATCCTCACTATGTGCGAAAACCGTGTACGACCGTGTTACATATGTACAGGTCTGGTAAAAATTTAAGATCCATGTAAGCCTAATTAATAAGATGTACTGCAATACGATCAAATTCAGTCATGAGCGCTAGGAATCTATTAGGCGTTTGGTTTGGAAAATTCCCGCCCTCATTCAGAAAAACATGCCTCCGAATTTTAGTATGCAAACATGAAACGGCTTTAGCCATATTTAGTGACCAGATCTGAAGCGCCAGGTACTTCCCCGTTTTCCTCTTCTCCATCTCCTCCCTCCCCCTATTACATTCAGCCTAACGACACCACACCACTATTGGGGAAGCCATAGCCCGGGAGCAGCCGGGACTCTGGTGAGGTATTCACATTAAAAAAATATATATGTATATATCACTTCAGTGTATGTATATATTATACAGGTATCTGTCCCAAAATAAATAAATGAAGTAAGTCGAAGCAGCGTTCGTAGTTTGTTCAATTAGACGATTTTTGTTCAAATTGAAACATATTTGTACGTTGTTTCTTGTTTTTGGGGTGTTTGTCGTGTTGTGCTAAATCCGCTCTTCTCTCTGAAAATTAGCTTAAGAAGGAGGTTGCGCCACACGGCATAACATCCCAAAAACAACTAACGAAAAAACCGCTCATCCTGTACAAACCGCAAGTGTGTCCCACTGTTGAATTTGGTAGCCACCTCTAGCATGGAGCCCCAAAATACTTGACCGTTTGATAGATTCCCCTCTTCCTCTAGAATCTTCCAAGATGACTTAGGTCCTGAGGGAAAATATTTTCCGAGTAAACATAAAAAAACACTTGAATCCTTCTCGTATTTCCAAAACCTATACCGGCTCAGTCGCGGTAGCGATAATTTACATTTTCTATTTCAAAATTTTAATATTTATAAATAAAGATATTAATTTCTAATAAACACATTGGAAAGATTATTTTATCTAAATTTTAGAACCATTTTTGTTTTTGCAAAGTGATGAAAAATTATCAATACAATATTTACAATATATGATAATTAAAATTTAAATATTTAGAAATAAAAATTTTACTTTCTGATATACACATTGGAAAGATTATTTTATCTAGATTTTAGAACAATTTTTGTTTTGTAAAGTGATAAAAAATAACCAATATTGAGGTGTATTTAAAATGTAAATTGTCGCTGCCGCGACTGAACCGGTTTTGGTTTTGGAAATACGCAATCCGGTCAAGTCAAGAGCTGGAATTAGGATTGATGATGTTTTATTTATAAGTTCGTAATTTTCCGCACGAGCGCCATTTGCTATTAATTTACAACATAAAACTAATCGCTTTGTTCAAACAGTGTGCGTGTTAATTAAAAAAATGTTGTACACCAAGTGATTCGATTAATTATATTAATGTAGTAGTAAGCATATTTATCATATGCTATTTTTGTGCCGTGACTAATTCATCTCGGCTAACAGGTAGGTATAGACTGACTAAAAACAAATCAAGTTGACTTATAAAACGCATTAAATACGTTGATACATTGAATTCCACAAGTGATATTATCTGTGCAGTAGTTATATTAGCAAAATGTTCATGTTCCACTAGTTATGACCAGCGCCGAGCGTTTCTTCATGGAACTGTGGAATAGTCCGCGTAGAATTGCAAAGTTCCTGTGGAACTGGTGTGCGCAGTAACCAACTGCCGCGGCCAGTGTCGCACCCAGGGGAACCGCCCCTCCTCCAAAATAAAAATAAATAAATATACAGGTTGTGAAGGAAGGTACTTGACGTACTTTAAACAGTGATTCCTGACATTTTTGGAGTAAAAATATAAAGATTATTTAGGTCTCCGGTGACTTTTTCCATGTCTTACTTTTGCTTAATTTTTTTCCCTTCAAATTACAAAAAAAAAATATATTTATTTTTTACATGAGTTAAACCTCAAATTGTAATATTTAACAAAATTTTCAAAATTTAAAGCATTCCCCGACACCAAAAAGAGCAAATGACTTTGAAACGTCTCAACAGATTTTCATGAATTATAGCTAAGAACCATTTTGATCACGTCAGCTTTCAAACAAAAAAACCGCATCATAATCGGTCCATTAGTTTAGGAGCTACGATGCCGCAGACAGATACACAGACACACAAACGGCGGTCAAACTTATAACACCGCTCCTTGCGTCGCTCGGGGGTTAATAATTAAATGAAGATTATATAAGGGAAACTCTATTAAAACACTACCTATAGATATAGTTCGGGCATTTACTCGTAGTTCGGGTTTTAATCTTGCAAAAATTAATTTAATCTTGTAAAGATAGCACAGCCAATAAAATATGCGAATAAAAAAATGCAGATAATGTTAGTAGTTCTTAGTCGAAGTATGATACAGTTAAATATGCCCGAATTGAATAGAGACACAGTTGGTAGAGTTGCGCCCCGGAAAGGCGAAGTTCCTGGATTCATGTCCCAGATGTGACCGTGTCTTTTTATGATTTATCTGTTATCAAATTTTCTATCAAGTTTTGCTTATATTGTCTTCATTTCATAAAAAAAAAGTTCTTCCAAGTGTCGTTACTGGTCACTCAGCCGATTAAACGTCCAACACCTCACCCTGCCCAAAACTTTAAAAAACCAGTTGATTTCTTCTACATATGTTACAACACAACCAACCAACTATCACATACACATACACAACCTACTATCAATCACACTCACTTACCAATAGGATGCACGATTTAGGCAACAAATTTGGTGGTATTGTAGATATATCGCTGATTCCCTTTATATTCTAAAATGCAATTTATACCAACACTTTGTGGAATCCTTCAAATTATTGTAACGTGGGTATAATAATATATTTTACGATTTGATGTGTTATTGTAATGTTTAATATTATATTTTGTTCTATGTTATTGTCAAATATTACATTGTTTAAAATATTTCACGGTTTTACGCAAGAATACACAAGTGGTTTTGTCTTCAATAACTACTTTTCACTTTTATAACTTTTGGTATAAATTCTATGTATGTGTAATCCTCGATAACTTAAATATTATTTTATGATCTATGTAAAAGCCCCTACAGGCGTATAACAACAATAAATAAATAAATTAGTTGAATAAAAAAAACATTAAACGTATCTCCGGAGACCAAAATTTTGTTTATATTTCTTACCCTAAATAATATCAGTAATCACTGGTTAAAGTAAAAAAATACGTTCCCTAAAACTATGTAAAGAAGTTTTCCCAAAAAAAGTGCAGCTTTTTACGCTTGCGTAATATGAGGGCTGTCGCTAAAATAAGGTCTCCAAGGTGCTGTCGTCGCGAGAAACAATTTTACGCGAAATTCGGAAAAACTGGTTTGTAGCCTGGTTTCAAATCCACATGAAGCTGCACTCTCTGCGATATTTAGTCTCGGCGTGGCAGCCGTTCGCGATGAAGCTTCCGCTCGCCCCACCCGGTGGGGATTTGATAAGGGGAAACCAGGCTACACGCCAGTTTTGCAGGATTGCGCGTAAAATCATTCCTCGCGACCGCAGCGCCTTGGAGACCTTATTTTACGGACAGCCCTAGTATTTTGCAGAGGTTTTTTTTAATTCCTTCAACTTGTTAGCTAAAGTACTGTACATTACGAAAGTATTGTGTAATAATTATTTATTAACAATATTTTCACAATTATTCCGAACTGCGCCTTGCGAGAATAAAATAATTTTCTTCAATGTTAATTCTTCTAATGTTCACCATTGTATTCGAAAAACTCAAGTTAGTCATTCAATATCAGATTGTATCTGAAAAAATGAGCGATATTCTGAGATTTTTTGTTAAAAACCCCAATAAATTTATTCATATAAAGTTAGTGGCAATATCGATAACCCCCGAGTAAACCAGAAGAAGATCTTAGTACTTCCTCTATCATTAATATTTCTCGTGATATGGCAAAGTAACGTAAAATATTCAGGCTCCTAGTTATTTATCCTATTTTTTTAAATTGGCTTGTGTTAAGATGTAATAACATCTGTCAAAGCTATGCTTTTGGTTTATAACATTTATTGAATTAAAAATAACTATTATGATTTTACTTTTATTAGCTTCACACAGGAGGCCCTGAAGAAAACAATTCCTCTCAAAAGGAAGGAGAGAAAAGAAGTTCTGGGAAGGAAAAAGGTATGAGGGATGGGTATGAATCTGGGGGTCAACGTGTTCGGAAGTGACGGACGTACGAATCCACCCTTCCCACTGCGGTGCAAGGCGATGGGACGAGAAAGTCCGTCTTGAGAGGTCTAGGTTAGATTTGTTTTCTACCATTCTCTCCCGATCCAGCCCGCCATGCAGAAGATAGGTAAATACATTCGCCACCAAGACCATTACTAACCTCACCCGACAAATCCGGGCACCCCTGCTAACATAGCAAACCATTTAGGGTGACCTACGGCAGGGGTGTTTGTTACCCAATAAATGGTTTTCGGCGCCATACCCGCTTCCCAAATAGAAAATGCAATTGCTTTTTTTCGTTTTTTTAACTCGCCCCACCCAAGACAATCTTTGGTGCGTCACTGGCCTCGGCCGTATCGAAGTTCCAAGAAATAATTGTGGAACTTTGTTCCTCGGTAGCACTTTAAGTTATTTCATCCAACGGACACCATGCTGCAGTCTAACTTCCCTATGGATAAAGTGGAAAAGATAATTTCGAGAAATAATAATATAATACGTACTATGTACAATTGTACATTGTGAGTTTGGTAAAATGAAATTAACCCAATATGTCGACAGCAAGTTGGGGGAGGCGTCTACTAATATCTACAGGAATTCCAAAAACTGAACGAATTGGACTAATATCTATGAGAACCAAAGAGCGTACGAATATCTACAGCTCAAACTGCTGACTAATATCTATGAGAACCAAAGTGCTTACGCAAACTGCTGACTAAATATCTATGAGAACCAAAGTGTGGACGAATATCTACAGCACTGGCAGAGGTTGGATTTGCAATTGTGTATAGCATATTGGAATAACGTAATATTGCGTATGCAGTTTAAAAAACTTAATTTATGTATGTATTTACGTAAAAATCCCTAATATTGGACTATTGGACAAATTTAGCTGATTATTAAGGATTTGGGTTTTTGTTTTAAAGGCTTTCTTTATTTCGAGTACTTCTAAATTATTTAGTCTGTTACTATGGCCATTCTAGGTCAGTTAGGTTAGGTTAGGTTAGGTTATTCAATTTTTTCAATTCAATTCAATTCAATTTATTTTATTCTTTCAAAAACATTACAAAATTTAAAATTTTAAGGCGTTTTTAAAATACATTTGTAGCAGTATTACATTAAACAAATATAAATGGTTAGCAAAAAAAAGAAAAAAACTATACGAGCATCAATTGTGCTTGCCTTTTAAAGGCAGCTTCACTGACGCTAAATATGTCGATATCCGAATTAATTTTGTTTAAAAGCAAGATTGCTCTCCCGACCGGCATGACCATTGGCAAGTTTGTCCTGCAGGCCGGAAGATAGAACAGCCTATGCTGTCGATGGCGAAGATAACCATCGGGAATATAAAAATGAATGTTCTCCAAGATAGCTGAGTTTTCAAACCTTCCGCGAATCAATCTGAAGAAATGCGTAGCTATGTGTACATCTCTTCTGACACGTAGATGGTTCATTCCGAGCATACCCAAAAGAAAGTCGGTAGGATAGAGCCACGGGTAATAGCCGTACTCCCTCATGTACAGAAATCTCAGAAATTTTTTCTGAACTCTCTCTAACATGAGGGAATATTTTGCTTGGTGCGGACTCCAAATTATCGACCCACTTTCAAGTCTACTCCTTACTAAGGAATTGAATAGAATTATGAGAACCCGGGTGTCTTTAAAATTCCTTGCAGTACGCAGAACAAAGCCCAGCATTCTCAATGAAGTGCTACAAGCCATCTGAATATGAGTATGAAATGTCAGCCTACTATCAAACATGATTCCAAGGTCCTTCATGGTGGAGACACGTTTTAGACTTCGGGCGTCCATCGTATACCGGTAATACCAGGTATGACACGCCCTAGTGAATGACAAAATTAAACATTTAGATATATTGAACTCAATCCGATTTCTTTTACTCCAGTCAATAATTCTATCAATATCTGACTGGAGTCGATTGCAGTCCTCTAGGGTTAGTATTTCTAAGAATAGTTTCAGGTCATCAGCAAAAAGAAGAAACCTGGAGTGCAGAATTACTTCTGAAATATCATTAATAAATATGGAAAAAAGGAGTGGGCCTAAATTAGAACCTTGGGGTACTCCTGATCGTACAAAAAATAGAATAGACTGGAATAGTCCATGAGATACAAACTGTTTCCTATCTGCAAGATAGCTAGCAAAAAAGGTGAGTAGTCTCATGGAAAATCCTATTTCAGCCAGCTTATTGAGTAAGACGTCGTGATTAACAGTATCGAAGGCCTTTGAAAAGTCGTTATACGAACAATCTACCTGATGGCCTTTATCTAATGATTTTGATACGTAATCAGTAAACACCAATAAGTTGGTTTCTGTAGATCGACCTTTTCTAAATCCGTGCTGTTCTGAAATTAAGTACGGCTCCACTTGTGGCAGTGTGTATTTATGAATAATCGATTCGAACAGTTTGGCCGGTGCAGATAGTATTGCTACTGGCCTAAAATTTTCTACAGAGGTCTTTGTACCGCTTTTATAAATCGGACAAATCTTCGAAATTTTCCAGGAATCAGGAAATACACCGGTTTCCAGGGAAAGATTAAATAAGAAACTAAGTGGCCTTTTTAAAAACTCGGCACAACCTTTAAGGAAGAATACTGGAAGAAAATCTGGACCAAATGAATATGTATTTTTCATTTTTCTAATGGAAGATTCTATATCTGATTCATCAATTTGATTAATATCGATATTCTGGGCTCCCTTTATATTCAACTTGGCAGCAATATTTGTATTTAGTAATGGAGACTCATTACTATACACGGATTGGAAGTGTGTTGCAAAAGCGTTAGCTACGTCTACTCCACGAACTTCCCGATCACAATGCGTCATGGTGTCTTGAATACCACCATCATTTCTCAGCGATTTGACGTAGTCCCAAAACATGTTTGGATCATGCTTGATATCGTGTTCAATGGAATTTACGTATAATTGGAAAGCTGTGCGTATATTGCGCTTAACCACGGCTCTATACACACTGAACAAATCATAGTCACCTCGACAGCCGGTAGCCTTCCATTTTTTATGGAGAGCATGTTTCTTCCTAATGCACGCGATGGTATCTTGACAGAACCACTTCGGATATCGACGACCACCTCTACTGGGAGGTTTCCTAGAGAAACAGGAATCAAAAATATTGTAAATACAAACATTAGGTTGTGTTGCCGTGTATTTCGAAATAAATAAATAAATATCTTTGTATTATGACCTCCGACCTCCATTTTTGTTCAATAAATTTGTCCTCGTAAACAGCAAAATACGTAATATTATGCAAAAACTTCATGTACGTACTTTAAACGTTTAAGCCCTTACGTAATTAGTAATTACGTAATAGAAGTATTTTATGCTTTTCCGTACAACCTCTTGCTCAGCTGCCCTTTGTAGATATTAGTCCAACCTACGCTCCATAGATATTAGTCACCACTGGGATCCTCATAGATATTCGTCCGACCTAAGCTCTGCAGATATTAGTCAACACTCTGAAGTTCGTAGATATTAGTCCAACATATGAGCTGTAGATATTCGTCCGACATACAGGCTGTAGGTATTAGTATCTGCAGTCCAAGTTGGGTACTATTACATTAAACTTATTATCCCTCCGCTGCGGCACAAGCTGATGAGTTGAGAGAGTCCGGTTGGAGAATTCAAAAGGTCTCCTGATCCAGCCCGCCACGCACGATTCCGTTAAGTCACCAACCATACTTTATTTTATTTTATTTTATTTATTATGGAAAATCAACAGATATTTTACACTTATAATAATAACATTAATAATATGCATAATATCAAATGACAGATTTTCATATAATTAAAATTATAATTAAAAAGTAAAACAAAAAAAAACATACTGAACCACTTGGTGACCTAATATGTTGGTTGTTCAATAAATCATTCACGGGGTGATTGTACCCGCGCCTACAAAATTGAATTGAATTTTACGAACGTTAGTGAGAAATGGGCAATCCATGTGAGAGCGGGCAATCATTTTCTAGTTTACCCCATTTTGTTGTGAAAAAGTACATTCTAAATTAAATTCAATAACACAATTAAAATCTTCAGAAAAACCAATTTAATAGTAATTTTCTTCACCCTTTAAATTGATTAAATCAAAGTAGATAGGAATTTGGTTCGTACTCACCCATAAAAGACAAAAAAAATCCGGAACCTTTTTCCATTTACGTACAAGAGATTCAATTTTATTTTCCATCAGCCTCCTCGTGCAAGTAATGGCATTATATTTTGCCACTTATTCTGGGTAAATCGAATAGTGAACTTATTTTGTGGTGGTCTGGCAATACTCTTCGGACCTTCCTTAACGTGTGTCATATTTATATTTTTATTCATCCAGATGGGACCAAACGGGAATTAAAGAGATGATCGTGCAAAAGGGTTATTTTATTTTGGGTGGAGGGGTTTTCGCTGAAAAATTTCGCATTTGGCTGAAAACATAAGACGTATACCATATATGAACCTAACGAAAGAAACATGGTTCGTTTCTTAAGTAAAGCTGTTAGAGAAAAACCCGGTCGTCAAGAAATATTAATGTCAATAAGTCAAATACTATTTTACCAAAGTGATGCTGTCACTGTCGCTCTTACTCCGCCGGATACTGAGCGAAAATAACAACTGAACGCCTCGGCTGATAATACCTAAATAAAATAATCAAAATCGAGGTACCGTACTCCCCGTTTACCTCCTCCAAAACTGGACCGATTTTAGAAGCTATACTAAAGAACTATTAAAATAAATTACAATTTTTCTGTACGTTGTGATTTAAAAAAAAATACATCGTCTATTTTGAATACTGAATGTCTGTTGATGACGTTCAAACCTTTATGAAGTACACTCATCAATATTTTTTATTGTTTTAATTAGTTTTAATAGGTTAACTTATGTTCAAAGTTTTAATTTTTCCGGTCTCCCGAAATCGCACCAAGTTTGATTGAAATCAAATCAAACATGTGTGACGTCTCCAGACTGTAAAATCCAAAAAAGTTTTCAACACGGACTATATATGGGAGTCGAGACGTTTGTTATTCTTTATTAACCGTTTTTAATATTGGTAAATACTTAGTAAAATGTAAGCATCTCGTTACTCATTTTATTATATATAATGTGCACAAATATATTCCACTAAAATAAATACATTCATTTATATCAATTAAATATATACATACTTACAATATTTGAAATTTCACCAGAATTTTACCTTATTTAGTAGTCGACATTTCCGAAGTTCCTTAGATTTTTGTATTTTTTCCCTATCACATCAATGCATCACGGCATAAGTATACCGGTGTCTGGTGATGTCAGAATGATAAAAATTAGTAGTACTAACGAAACTGGTTGTTTTAATGTGATGGTGTTATATTCACTTTTAAATGACGATTTATTCCATACGAATTATATTAATAATATCTAAATTTGTTGGTAAGCGCAAATCTCGAGAGCGGCTGAACCGATTTCGCTAATTCTTTTTTTAGAATATTCCTTGAAGTTCAAGGATGGTTCTTACTTAGAAAAATTAAGAAAATTGGGCAGAAAATTAGATAATAACAGAAAACATCGCAAGTTTGACAGTTCGCGTGTTAGAGAATGACATCTTGCAAAACAATGATTGTTCAATCAGGATTCTATTTTTGAAAAGTTGAAAAATTTATTTAAAGTAGGTACTCCCCTAATAGTTTGAATCGAATCAAGAATTTTATATATTTAATAGGTACCTATGTTAGGTACCAAATTTAATATACATGAAAAATGGAAATTTGAATAAAAATTATAAAAGGTGGCACGCGGGCTGTTTAAAAACTGAATGTACTGGGATTGAATACATGTAACGCGGGAGGAGGGTTGGCGGGACGAGGGAGCGGGAAAGGGAAGAGGCAAGGCGGGTAAGGTGGAAGGGGACACCGGAAGGGGGATCGCGGGACGGGGGAAGGGGGGGGAGTGGAGTGGGGAGAAGGAAGGTGGAGGTGACGGAATGGGAACGCGAGAGAGGAAGAGGACGCAGGAGAAGAAGGGGAGGCGGAAGGGGATCGGGACGAATGAGAAAGATCACTCAGGGAGAAACAATTTCTTTATTAAATGGCATAGCAACGCATGCCGGGACCAGCTAGTATTTAATAAAACTAAATGAACTTAGAATCAGCGTTTGTCGATCCACATGAACACATATTTTTTAAGCATAATATTTTTCAACGGAGTTCCTTATTTAATCGTCTCAATTTGAGTGAATTCCCTATTAAAAAAAAAAAACATTTATATAAACTTGGTTTACAATGGTTTTACTCCACAACATACTACATAATAAGCGTGCACCGCATTAAAATGTAAAACCGGCAACGCAGCCGGAATTTCGAGTTATTTATTAGACAACGTTTGCAAAAGCGACACATAAAAATGATAGTAATGTTCAGGGTTTGTTTATTTCATAATTTATGTGAAAAGATTCTCCATAGCATTGTTCATCTTATGCTACTCTGTGTGATTGCATTCAAATTATTACAAATTTCATCTATGACTTAATATTCGTCGTCCATACTGACTTAGTTTGTCCAGCAAAATTAAGACCTAGTCTGGTTTAGAGATGGTTGAAGTCTGCATTTTCGGTTCGAGCCGGATCTCGGAGCCGAACCTGGAAAGAACCCGCACGATCTCGGAGGCATTCGGGTTCCAACCCCGGGTCCGGCTCCGAGTTCCAGGTTTAGGTTCGACTCCTGAACCAGGTTCTCTGGGAGTAGTCGATTTGAAAAAGGAGTAGGATTAGGATCCTATACATTGCTAGCCTGGATTAGAGATATTTTACGGTTATGTATATGAATGGTGAATATTGAAGTCTCAACTACTCTCAACAGTCTCAACCTTCTGGAGCCAGTAGGATCTAGCATCAGGCAAAGCATGTTAATAATATTCAATAAATGAAATTGGAAAATTCATCATCATCACTATTGGCTCTATAACCCCTGGTGGGTCTTGGCCTCCTCAAGAGTCTCCCTCCACTCATCTCGGTTTTGTACCAGCTCTCTCCAGTTTGGAAACTCCAAGATAGATATGTTTTTGAGGACGTTGTCGCTCCATCTTAGTCTTGGTCTTCCCAGACTCCTTCGCCCTATTGGTCTTGAGTTCAGCAGGGACTTTGGTGCTTGATGCTCGGTCATTCTCTCCACATGACCCAGCCACCGAAGTCTTCCCAATTTTATAAATTTTGCGAAGTTTAGCTCCTTAAAAAAAGTGTAGAGCTCATTGTTATAACGTCTGCGCCAAAAAAACTGGAAAATTCATGTAAAAATAAATAAAATCAGGTGCCATAATAATCAGGATGTGTGTCTTTCACATTTCAATTAAATTAGATATTTCCTCAGTTTATTATTCTCAAAAATATTAAAAAACAAATAACGATAACGAAGGTATTTTTATGTTGACGAATAC
Organism: Limnephilus marmoratus; assembly: GCA_917880885.1. Classification (NCBI taxonomy): domain Eukaryota; kingdom Metazoa; phylum Arthropoda; class Insecta; order Trichoptera; family Limnephilidae; genus Limnephilus; species Limnephilus marmoratus. Next base: position 32,479,608 of record OU862931.1, read on the forward strand.
ATTTTCTATAACGGTTTAAAGTGCCTTTTTCGATTTGCCGCCAAAATGACATGTTCGTGTTAATTCGTGAATTCAGCGGCGCTGACGTCACGCCGGGTAACGTCGGGGACAGCCGTCTTCTAGTCAGTGGCGTTTTCTATGTCATAACGACGTTGTCGCTAGTTGGAGCCGTTTCGGAATGTATGATTTTTCAAATCATTAATAATGAATGAAAATGGTTATTATTATTTTTTAATTAAAAAGATTATATCTACTTTCCAGTAAGTCTACTTCCTTGCAACCATTAATTGCTATCAAATCATCAATAAACACGTGTTACTTTGATATGATATTATAATAGCTTTCAGTGCACATTCTTTTTTTGTTTACTTTTCCATAAATATAAATAATTTCATTTAGTAATGTGAAGGAGTTCGAGTGATTCGGTTGATGGAGTATAAAAATTTATCGTAAGTTTCTTATTTAACATCATCAATTTTTTTAAACGTATAAACGTATAATCTGTGTACATGTAAAATAAATTATATATTGTTTTAAATTAATTAATTGTGAACGAAAATAAATTTATCAAATAAAATTTATTTGCGCACGCCGGGGTTCGATTCCGCGACCACGCCGGCCGTCAATGCTTCTAACGGAAAGTTAGTATAAAATATAAAATACGAAATTCAAAATAACTTCTAACTCTAATTAGTAGGTTGTATCTTAAAGTTACTTTAATATTTCGGGTTTCATACTACGTCTGAGTAAATTATTTAAAAAACCACATACTCTAGTAATGCTTTACTCCTCACTAGTCAGAAGTACAGTGGAATTTACATCGCCTGTCTGGATTCTAAAATACACCCAATACGTCAATAATATAGAGCGCATACAAAATAAATTTATTAAGTATCTCGATTATGAATACAACAATAATTATATCTGCACTCTCCAATCCCTGAAATCCTGGCGAACGGTAGCTGACATGACATTTCTCCATAAAATAATACATAACGAAACAGACTGCCCAGAACTTCTATCCCAAATAAATTTTAACATCCCATTAAAGAATTCGCCACACCAACCTTTTTTACACAACCAGTAATAATACGAACCCTGCAGCCAACTCCCCCATTTCCCGCATCCTTCAAAGATTCAACTCAATTAAAAAAATTACAAATACCGACATATTTTTTGATTCCCTCCCTCGATTTAAGAACTATTTTCAACTATGTAATTGTGTACTGTTTGTTTCTGCAAAATAAAATAAATAAATAAAATAAAAAGTAGTGTGAAAACCTGGACCAAGTCGTAATAAATATATATTAAGGAAAAAATAATGGAAATCAGGAATTAAGTAAGGAATTGTTAAATTTAGGAACTTTTAAGTCGACTTCAGTTTTAGATTAAGTTTTCCAACATTAAAAAGTTTTCTATAAGTAAATTAAAATAATTTTATCGGCGCAGAAGAATTGGAAAACAAATTCAAAAGGATCTTTGAACTCAAAGTTACGTTTTTTTTAACGAAAGTTTTTACTGAAATTGATCGAACACAGGTGCGTTATATTATTTAATTTTAAACAGGTCTTTCCGCTGATATTTCGAATGAGTAGGTACCAGGAACCAAATCTCAACGAATTATTTCCACCCCTGCGATCAAAAGAAATTTTAAATTTCATCAAAGAGTTTTATAATTGAGTTTTTCTTTGTACTCTCGTCCGAAAGGGAATTCATTTTCGATCCTTTCGACACGATTATTCAGAGTGGGATTGAAATCCTTTGTATTATGTTATCAAAATGTGTGGAAGAACACCTTTCCTTTCCTGTGCTTTCAATTGGGTTGACATGGTCCCTTATTTAAATATTTCTGTAAATGCACTAAACGCAGAGGTTTTATTTTGATTATTACACCGCAATAGACGCATGTATTGGATTAAAATTTACAATGAGGTTGATATTTATTGATCGATGTATAAATAAAAATATTATCATCATCATCATCTTCTTCCCCTTATCCTCTTTGAGTCAGGGACCCATTGCATCGACAAGGCGCCTCCACTCCCCTGTTTAGCGCTGATTGTTCGGCCACCTTCAATGGCAGTCCCATCCTCTCCTCACACAGTTTTTGGAGTTGTCTTACCTACGGCGGCCCTCCTCGTCTATCCTCTGGAATCGCACTCAGTATTTTCCAAGGAATTCGGTCATCGGACATTCTTAGTAAATGCCAAGCCACCTCAGTTGCGATTTTTCTATGAAGAGGAACAGTGGTTCAATGTTTAGATCATCTCGGATCGTAGAGTTCCTTATTTGATCCCATTTCGTAACTCCTGCCATTCCTCTTAAGTACCTTATTTCGGCAGCTTGGATTCTAGATCGTATTCGTTCGTTTAGCATCCATACCTGGTGGCCGTACAAAAGCGTCAGCCTGTATATTGTTTTGAACATTGCCATCTTTGTCTTGATCAAAGATATTCAATTATATTTCAATATCATTGGTCTTGATACTAAACTCGGCTTTTCTTATCACTAAGCTGTTGAGAGGTCGCAACACACCACTTGCCGCACTTATTCTATATTACTATGTAATTATAACATACTAAATTTAAAAAAATCGTTTTGTAACACACAACTTTTTATTATTAATATATAAATTTCAGCATTTTATAAATTTTAAATTAAATATCCCATTAAAGACTTAAAATATAATTTATTATAAAATATACTTAAAATACACACACTAGAAGACAGACGTAAAATAAACGACTTAATATTTTTATTAAAAATACTTAACTCTAAATTTGACAGTTGAGAACTCCTGCAACTCATAAACTTACGAAAACCGACAGTAAATACACGACAAAATACACTATTCTACTGTAGCATTCATAAGCGGAACTACATTCCACTACACCCACTCTCCGAAACAATGATTTCACACTATGGGAAATTGGCACTTAGGTGATGTTGACATATTTAACATAAACTTGGCGAATTTTGTTGATCTTGTAAAAAACTTGTTCCAAAACTATTCCTAAAAATATCTGTAATTTTTTAAACCTATAAAATCGCCGTATTTTTGTATTTTTTATGACTTGTATGCTTTTTTATCTAATTTTATTTTTATCATTTCTTTATCTGTTTAAAAATCATCTGTCATGAATTAATTGCACTATCAAACATGTAAAAGCACTTTGGGCGTTAAATAAATAAATAAATAAATAAATAACAGCCGACCGGGTTTCACTTAGCTCCAGCTAGTCATATATGTCTGAATGTAATTAGCTTTCGTTGCTAAAATAAGCCTTGATGAAGCTTGAGCTAAGCGAAACCCAGTCGACTTTTAAATATTAATAAAGTGGTGTATTACTAGGTAAATTTTTTCATTTAATATATGTATAATGTCGCACCCCTAAGTATTTGCTTCCTTCGATAAATATTAATATAATTGTTTGAAAACGTGTGTAACGAACATTTTTATGGTAACAAACAAATTATGATGTTGAAAATAATATAGTTTCGTCAAATGAATTCAACAAATCCCTACCACGTATTTTGTAAAAATTTAATATTTTAATTCCAAAAGATAACAATCAATGAACTTAATTAAAAGGTATTTTCGAGTCTTATAATGAAAATTACACACGATAACATGATAAAAAAACAATTAAAAATATGGCTTATTATTTTTAATTGATAAACTAACGTTTAAGACAAGATTTTTATGCATAGCACAAAGGGTAACAATTATTATAAGCAATAATTATCAGCCTGAAACACTCACACGACCGGCCAGTGGTTGAGTGGGCATAGCGCTTGGATCCCACCTGGGCGTCACGTGTTCGATTCCTCGGCTGAGTAAGGCCTCCATCACAACACAACCAACATTTTCGGCTTTCTGTGGTGGTAGTAGGAGATTTTAAAACATTGTTGGGTTATTCATAAACCCAAGAATGTTTGTCTTTCTTTTTACTGCTTATTATATTTTTCCACCTGAAAAAAACCAACTTTATTTTTGTTATAGAGTTTGTTCAAGTCCCGTTGGCCGCATGTAGCTTTTTTCGGAAGATTTTTTCAAGGTAGAGTGTTTCAGGCTGATAATTATTGCTTATAATAATAAAAAAATATAGCTATGAAATTAAACACGATTTTTGTTTGTTTTAGAAAATGCGTCATTGTTACGGGATCTTGGTGTTAGCTGCAATTTCTACATTCGTTTTGTGTGGAGTCTCTGCCTTAGAACCGCAACTCCGAATTCTAGGAGGCAAGTTAGCTCCACAAGATGTTGGCCTTTTCCAGGTGTCCATATTTAATAAGAAACACAGACATTACTGCGGCGGGGCAATAATTCGACAAAACTGGATAGCGACCGCTGCTCATTGCTTTACCGCATGCGGCGAGGGACTAAAATGTGCAGTCAAATATGCCACTCAGAACAGATTGGACAAAGGACGTATAGCTCCTATTAGATTATTCATCACTCATCCAAAACACCCCAAAGATGCAACGCAAGGCACCAACTATGACGTTGCATTGGTTGAAGCACCACTAATATTAGACCAGTTGGCGCAGCCAATTCCAATCATCGATGTAGATGTTCCGTTTTATGGCGCCATGGAAACTAGCGGGTTTGGATGGATCAAAAACGCCAATCACACCTGCACAAGAGATTTGAAAATTACGGATCTTAAGCGAGTGCAATGCCCGATGTCACTAGCCCCGACGTTTATTTGCACCTTGGGAGCAAATACGAATCCTTGCCATGGGGACTCAGGAGGTCCTTTGACATACAAGGGAAAATTGGTAGGGGTCACAGGATTCGGAGCAAAAATTCCCTCATTGGATGGACCACAAATGAAATCGCTTCAGAAAAAACCTATCTTTTCTCAGCGCTGTTTTCCTGGAGTTGTTGGTAACTTTGGGTATTTATATTATTTCAGAGATTGGATAAATGAGACAATACACGATTATACATTGAAGTATGATTTAAACAATCGTTCACATCAAGAATGGGATGACGCATACTTGGATAGGGAGTACGGTTTTAATAGATCGTCGCCAATATTTTGTTAATAATCTCTAATCTGTAATCTCTAAGTTCTCTATTTCAAATCTCTAAGTCTCCAATCTCTAATCTCTAAAATAAAATAAAAATGAATCGCCGAAATGTATGTACGCGCATAACTTCCGAACGACTGCACCAAATTGGATAATTCTTTTTTTGTTGTGTTCGTTATTGTCAGGACAAGGTTTCTATAAAACTACTGGTGAGCTCTGGCATTATGAAATTTGTATAAAAAAATTGCCTGCGGGAGGGGGAGGGGAACCCGGGGGAAGGAGAGAAACCTGGGAGGGGGAGGGTAACTCGGGAGGGGGGTTCGCGGGATGGGGGAAGGGGGGGAGTGGAGTGGGGTGAGGGAGGGTTGATGAGGCGAAGTGGGAACACGAGAGGAGAAGAGAACGCGGGAGAGGAAGGGGAGGCGGAAGGGGAACGGGCCAAATCGGAAAGGTCACGCAGGGAGAAACAATTTCTTTATTAAATGGCATGGCAACGCATGCCGGGAACCAGCTTGTAATTAATAATTATGTTATGAGCCTGACTATGTCAATCACCAGCGAAAATATACACATTTGTATGGATACTGCAAGGCTGTCCGAAACATCGATCGTGTTTGATATTTACACCCAATGTTTTCTAATAAAGAATTTCTTTTACATTGTTTGATTTTCATTATTGCTTCAATAATAAATTAATAAAAAAATAATATCTGGAAAGTAAGAAAGTGCTTATAACACTGCAAACTAATCTCAAGTTTTTCGGCTAATATTGCGTGCACTTTATACTGTATCTCTCTAACTAATACCTGTTGCGTGCTGATGATGATGATTTCCAATGGTATGGAAGATCTACTAACAGTTTCTTGTACCTATCACGAAGTATTTGTTATGAAGAATGAGTTAATGACTATCTAAATAATGGTCAATTTTATTAGAATAACTCTCTTTATAATAACTTTTCAAGGATATTCCCATCAATGTAATATATCACCGAAAGAGAAAATATCATTAATACATCTAAAAGAAAATAAGAAAAAGAACACGCTACAGAAAAATAAAAAAGTAACGTTCACAACTGGAAACTCGAACCCAAGATCTCTCTTCTTATCGGGATACGCGCTTCAATCAACTCGGCTATTGGACCTCTATATTTTGTAATTTTTGTCAATCTTATATTTCAAATTTACAATTAACATTTTTATCTTCGACTTTTTTACAATAACTCTGCACAGGAGGCTGTAATTTTTAATCCGTCGACCAAGTTTATATCTAGACAAGGGGTGTTGGTCTTAAAAATGACACCGAAACCAAAAATATTGGTTTACGAAACATTTATCAAAAAGAAAGTCCATTATCTCACAGTCAAAAGATCGTAAGAAGCATTGGTTTGTACCTTTAGTTGATCTGCGTGGAGCTAATTTGTTTTCCAGTAAGTTCGCGGTAACAGAATTACTAGCTTTGTGAAGATCATTTTAAAACACAAAATTTTAGGCAGTTAGAAATATTTTAGGTATGCGTTGTGCGGACTTTATTATTAACAATTTAATCAGTTATACGAAATCTAAAAAAATATGTACTTAAAATATGAATTCGAGGCAGCGTATCGAGAAATGTAACATTATTTGATTAAAAATGTTTAATTTCTTCCTAGTAAAACAACTACGTCACCCAAGAGATGCAACGGAATTCGATGGGTAGTTATATTATGAAATTTCTTATAGGTAGTGTCACTTTGGGATTGGAATTGGGTATTGGAGGGCTAATCTATAGTTATTATATCGATTTAATCCCAATATTTTTGGCAGCTACCCTTTTTAAATTATCACAATGTTCAAAGAACAGGTTTGTAACCTTGACAGTGTATCGGATAAACATATTAGATTTTATTTATATGGGACACCTATTGACCGTTAATTTTTTATTTTTCTGTATGTTGTTGTTTCTCATATTTTCGTTTAGATTTATGAGTATTATAATGATATAATAAATAAAGGTGTTAGAAAAAGAGAAAACGAAAAAATTTTACAAAAGTTGTGCATGTTGAACAATTGGATTAGAAACGAAATAAAAAAGCAATAACTTCCAAAGTAATAAAAATATTTTTTTATCAAGCTTCAAGTATTTTTTACCACAACCAATTTGGATTCAGGCCTGCCAAGCGGTTCTGTATCTTTTATGGGATCGAAATAGATAACGGATGAGATCTCCTGTCAGATTTGAGTGATTTTCTATGGCTGTCATTTGCTTTTCTATGGGCCGATATTAGATATGAGTCCAATAATTTCATACCCGCTATATTCGATTTTTCGACAAAATGATCTGAGTTTAACATCTTGTTCACATTTTTGCAGGGAACAAGAGGAACCTAAAATTAAGTTTCAAAACCTCCCTTTTCATTACCAAAAACCAAGCTAAAACTGCCAGTGAGAAACAAAACCCGCTAAATCATTCAAGAAGTTACTATGAAAATCCGCTATATCTCAATTAAACCAATCACGAGCAGTTATTTTGCCAAAATGGCGGGTGTAGAAACTCGCGCGTCAAGTCAGTTGAGTTTCAAAAGCCTCTATATCGTAAGTGTGTGTAAAATAAATAATGTGTAAAATAATGAGGAACCCTGCCATAAACTGACAAAAAAGTGGTTAATAAATGAACAACACATTTACTATCCTATGGTGGGTTTCTTCATTTACCGAGAACGCTAAATGCAATGCTAATTGTAAAAGTAAACGGTCAAATGCATAGAAAATTTTAAATTTCGATGGTTTATTTTTACAATTAGCATTGCATTTAGCATTCTCGGTAAATGAAGAACCCCACCCTAAATCTTATATTAGGTATTAATATTATAACTTAAGCTAATGTGTGTTATGTAATAATATTAAATAGTAGAACCTACAGACAAGCTGATCCGTCACAGCTTTCTGGGACTACCCATATCTTATATGGTATTAGATGTTATTATATTTCAATTTAATAAAAAAAAAAGTTAATAATGTAAATCATGAGGTGAGTATCAAAATCCGCTATATCCATTTTATTTATCAAAATTACTTAAATTATGCTAGACACTCATACAAAAATTAACACTTTTCTAAATTTGATTACTCAAATTGAAAAGCAATTATTTATTTACGCTAGAGATGTGACAGATTTTTGCGGTTTTCTCCAAATCAACGAAGGTTTATATATCGGATATAGAAATTGAACGACTCATTTCATCTATGAGCTGTCACATATTTTAGTTTAAATCGTTTTAAACACGAAAAATCTGACATGGATCCATAGAAAAAGCAAATAACTGCCTTAGAAAATCACACATATCTGACAGGAGATCTCGGCCGTTATCTATCTCGATCCCACAAAAGATATAGAATCGCTCGGCTGAACGGGTTTAATCGAAAACATTTATCTACTTTATAGTAGTCGAAACAAATTGCCAACAAATGGCCGATAAATATAAGTTACTTTGTCTTATAAAGCCGAGTCTCCTGCGAAAAAATGCGTTATGAAAATAAGTACGGCGCATATTTTTTTTATTATTGTCTATGGTTTTTTTTTAACAACCATACTTTGGGTGCAACAGGTTGGTAGGAATGATTTCCGTTTTTGGGTTGACTTTTTTCCGGTAGGGCCTCGAGGGCAGGAGACCTTACCTGGACGTCACATCGCCATGTTTAAGTTTTTAAAATATAAATTGTGAAACGATCGCGGGATCATAGTTTTACGGAATATTTTTCCAACCTGGGAGTTGTGTGAATGTGATTGTGATCAACTTTGTGTGAATGCCGAGGTGGCTTGTGCGTGAAAGTCGCGGGTGAAATGTACGCGCATGGAATATTATAGCCTGGCGGGCTTAATTGGCTAATCTGTATGCCAAACGACAATCCCTTCTCGCTCCGCGATCGATGCTTGCATAAATAAGAATATAAAGATTTCATTTGGGACAAGCCTCATATTTGCGTCCCACTCATTCTGCCACGTTGTCTGGAACCTGAACTTCCCTTGGGCAAGGGCTACCTGGACCATCAACCCCGTGACGGGCCCTCCATGTCTTGGGCCGGCTACGCCCTGGCGGGCATGTACGTGATCCTGCAGCACCAGTGGATTGGAGGCCTTGTGATGGCTCCGTCCATGTGACTCCGAGGAACTTCTCCGTCGGACATCCATATGATAACGTCAGTGAGTTTAGTTAGGATTATTAGCTTTACACGGTCTGAACCTGGGGTGAGTCATGTCTCGTAATATATTCACCATTATTTGTCCTTAATTTCAAATATAGATTGTTATACTGTTTTCCAAAACAAATCTCTTTTATTTAAAGTTTACCCGTAATTCCTTATGCCATTGCATTTGCAGTATTGTGCCCATGTACCTTGAAAAGAGATCTCATAATTGCTCTACGGATGGTTTTCGTCCTCCCAACATATCTTGGTGACAAGATTTGGCGCGTAGCGTAGCAAGCTACAAAGTTGGATGGACGATTGCAACACCTTCCTCTTTAATCACTTACCTTCATACTACAAAACATAATGTTAATAATGTTACAAACCGGGCCGTGACCAGCCCGTAACAAAATGGCGCTCCAACGTGATTGGGTTCGTCTTTAACTTTAAATGCAATGGCATCTGTTCGACGGCAGATGTATTTAAAATGTATGTTCCCATGTGTCGGCGTTCTACAGAATTAATTGTACAATTTTAAAAAAATGTCATTTCGTTAACTATAATTACGTGAACATGACTTTCACATATGCGAGTTTCAAATTTTAGTGATTGTTTATTTGTCACAGGATTCGACAAATTATCAAAATTTAAATGTCACAGATGTATTCTGGATGTTTTTGCACATCATAATATAAACATACGGTTATGATATACAATATAGGCGAATAAGCTTATACCAGTGGAATCGGTTGTTATGACACTTCATTACGTTTTAAAAATAGCTGTCAGATCAATTGTTAGTCACTATTGTTTACGATAATATCAGCTGACGCTTGTCCATGTGTTGCCGATCAGCTGTGTTTACATTCTACAAATATTTGACGTTTCTACATAATATACTTCCTGATACAAGGATCATAGTGCGGTAACGGTATTGTTTACTGTTTCAAATAGGCAGTACTGTAATTATATTTTCATAACCTCAACAAAATATGATTTCTATCGGATTTAGTCGTGGATAAATACTTATATAAAATCGGAACAGATGTTTAATTAAATACATGACATATAAATATAATAATAATTCATATACTTATATATATATATATTTTTTATCTTTAAACCAGAAATGTCGCGGAGTTTTTGAATTTTAACATCAAATTTTTTTAATTTTTTTAATAGGGATGCCACAAAAATATTAATGTTAATTAATGAACATAAATAAGAGTTATCACAAAGTTTAAATATTATTTTATAGCCAACTTAATTTTTTTTTAAATTTTTAAATTTCTTTTCCTCTTTAACAATTGGCTACTATTTATTTCCTTTTCACTTTCTCTCTTTTCATTAATTCTACTTACACTTCTCACAATGTCGGCTCCTATAGAGAACATTAATGGAAAATCGAAAGATGATTTGACAACTGACCTAACCTCAAGGAATTTAATACAAGCCAATACTCTAGAAGAGATGCGTATTCAAGCCAGACGCTTTAATAAAGGTATTAAAATCGCTCAACTCGCAGAACAACATGAAACGGACACCGATACGGATGAAGACAGTGACTCGGGTGCTAAGGTTATTAAGTACACTAAAGTAATCTATAATGAAACGCATGCTCCGACTAGCACAATTAATACTTGGAACATTAAATTTAATGGTTCAACCTGCGTTCGGGATTTCATTTTGCAGATTAATGAAAAATGTAGAACGAGGAACGTTAAACATAAAGACCTGGTTAAATGTTTTCCAGATATCCTTGAGGGTTTAGCCTTATTATGGTTTAGGTCCATTTATACCCCTGATCTAACATGGGATGATCTGTCATCGCTCCTAATTAAACAGTTTGAAGGAGGTCATAGACAGATTTCACTTAAAACAGAACTCTTCAACAAACAACCTACTGGTATGACCGCTTTCAAGTTCATATTGAGAATGAAAGCACATAACAACATGCTTGATTCTAAATTATCGGAAAATGAGTTACTAAAACTGTGCATGAGAGCTTTGCTCCCAATGTATATTAATTTACTTGCGTCTCGCGACATCAACACTTTTGAGCAATTAACGGAGGTAACTAGAAAATTCGAATCTTATTCAACACCAACAAACCAACCTTCACCTTCTCCTTCTTACACGGGATAGGCATATTCTAGCAATAATTTTAATAATTCTAACTATAATAAAAAAAATTATCATAATTATTCAAATAATAATAATTCAAACAATCGTGGTACTTCTTCATATCATAACAAATATTACAACCGGTCCGCAGATTATCAACCGAGTCACAACGTAAGTCATCAAAATAATTTTGGTCATACTTCAAATTTTAACAACGATCGTAATATCTCTAAACAATACCGAAAGGGGTTTTCTAATAATAATGATAATAAGGAAAAGGAGATAAGCCATCCATCTAAAATTCCTTCGGACAAAAGGATTGTGTGTAATTACTGTAAAAGAATTGGCCATTCCATTTCGGATTGCATGAAGAGAGCTTCCGACATTTCTAAGCCTAAAATAAATACTATTAAGAAAAATAACACAAATCAGGATTCGGAAAACTAGGACGGAGTCGCTCTAGTCACGAACCTTCTCTTGCGCAGGGGAAACGTGAGTGGCGGAGTTGGCTCCGACTGGTTAGACAATTTCTTTCTACCCCGGTTTCTGACGTAGTGGGCCCACTGCCGCAGGATTCTGGGATTGAAAGAGATAATCGTCCGTATGCCAATATTTGTATTAAGGGCAAAAACTACAAAGCACTGCTTGACAGTGGGGCTTCGCTTTCATGTAGGAGGAGATACCTATAAATATTTTGTTAATTTAGGCATAGAACTAGTTAAGGTTGATTTCGATGTTTCGACAGCGGATGGTACGAAACAACTTGTGTTGGGAACAATGACGTTGCCGGTGACGTACAATTTAATAACACAGGATATTATTTTTTACGTCATTCCTTCGTTATCCCCGGACTATATTTTGGGAGTTAACTTTTGGAAGCAGTTCCAAATCGCGCCGGAACTGTTTTCAGGGGTTACCAGCCCACCGCAGGCAGGACAAATTAATGAGGTGAGGGCAACTCGGCCAGCCTCTTCTTTGACTCCTACGGAAAATAGGAGTTTATTAAAAATTATAAAAAAATTTGAATCTATTTCAAATGAGAAAAAAGGCGTAGGATTGACTCATCTTGTAAAACATAAAATTATTTCTACCGGGCCGCCGATTAAACAGAGGTACTACCCGCTTTATTATTCGAAGTAGATGAGATGCTTAAATTGGGAGTAATCCGTCCTTCGCGCTCACCATGGTCTAGTCCAGTCTTAATTGTTACGAAAAAAGATGGTACGGGTAGGTTCTGCCTTGATTCGAGAAAAATTAACAATGTAACCACTCGTGATTCGTACCCGTTACCATACATATCGCGTATACTTGACAAGCTTGGCGGCGCCAGATTTGTCTCTTCAATAGACCTTTGGCAAATTGCCTTGGATGGGCCTCTTCGAATTTACTCGGATGCCATTCGGTTTGAAAAACGCACCAAGCGAGCTTCAAAGACTTGCTGACGCTCTCTTTGGACCTGAGTTCGATGAAAATGCGTTTTGTTATCTTGATGATCTAATTTTAGTAGAAAATTTGGAGTCACACTTTAAATTGTTAACCAAAGTATACGAACGGTTACGAGACGCGGGTCTCACCATTAACCTTAAAAAATGTGAGTTCTGTAAAGCCGAGCTCAAATACCTAGGATATATGGTGGATTCCAAAGGTCTTCGAACTGATCCGGTTAAGATAGAATGCATCAAGGAATTTCCAATTCCGAAAAACGCAAAAGGAATACGGGCTTTCCTTGGACTTTTCGGATATTTTAGACGCTTTATTAAAGGATTTTCTAGTATAGCAGCACCACTATCGAAACTCACGGGTTCAAAAAACGGTATTAGTAAATTTATTTGGACACAAGAAGCTGAGAAGGCTTTCAAGGACTTAAAGCAAGCACTAACGACAGCTCCGGTCTTAAGTTGTCCCACTTCACCAAACCATTTTCGATACACTGTGACGCGAGCTCGGTTGGAATTGAAGGGGTTTTAATTCAAGTAATAGACGGCACCGAGCACCCAGTTGCCTATTATTCACGGTGTTTGAACACGCATGAGAGAAATTGTGGTATTACAGAACGAGAGCTCTTGGCAGTTCTAGACTCAGTAACACATTTCAGACCTTACATAGAGGGTGCACATTTTACAGTCGTCACTGACCACTCAAGTCTAAAATGGTTAGGGCCACTGTCCAACCCTAGTGATCGACTTGCGCGTTGGAGTTCTCGTCTCTCACAATTTTCTTTCGATGTCATCCATCGTAAAGGTACTCAACACATCGTACCAGATGTCCTTTCACGTATGGATCTCGCTAATATTTCAAGTTTAGATTCGGATGTAACTACAGATGAGTGGTACTCTAAAATTTGGAAAGGTTGTCAGGAATTCCCACAAAGGTTCCTAAATTTCCAGATAAAAGAAAACGATTTGTACCACCATTCTAAAACACAGTTAGCTTTACAGGAAGATACGGCTTGGAAAAAGGTAATTCGACAGGAACAAAGAATAAAAGTATTATCTGAGTCACATGAGTCGACTCGTTCTTGTCATCCGGGTGTTTTAAAAACATATAAAAAGATACAACTCCGTTACTACTGGCCAAATATGTACAAGGATGTAAAGCAGTTTATTAACCGGTGTTTTATATGTAAAGCCCACAAAATTAGTACAGCCTCCCCTAACGGTATCTCGGTAAATTCAAAAAAGGTCACAAGGCCAATGCAAATGCTATCTTTAGATTTGGTAGGTCCTTTACCTAGAAGTTATGCGGGTTTCACGGTTATATTGTCTTGTGTCGACGTATTCTCTAAGTATACGTGGCTTTTTCCACTGCGTAAGGGCACGGCGAAAAGCATTGTCAAAAATTTAGAGGAGAACATCTTTCTCGTACACGGCGTACCACGTACCATTGTCTGCGATAATGGGCGACAATTCATATCTAAGGAATTTAAGGATTTGTTAAAAAATTATAATATACCTCCTCCTTTTTATAATTTTTTTTTAACTTTATTTATTCTCATTTCTTTGTACATATAATGTATAATAACAAATAGTATACATATAATAACATAATATATAATAACAAATAGTATTAACAAGAAATGAAAACCCACTAAGGCACTGCCTGAGTGTGGGTAATATTAAAACAAAATTATATTTCAAAGTACCCAAAGTATAAAATAAACTTAAAAAGCATATAAAATATAAAGTTAGTATAAAAAGTTAGTATTACATAGGTAGAAGAAGTGAAAAAGGATTTTTTAAGCCATTATAAAAATAAAATAAAAATATGGAAAAAAATGATTTTTGATTTTTTTTTTTTTTTTTTTTTTAGTTATTATAAAAAAATAAACAGAAAACATATTGTACAACAGTTAAGAAAATTATAGAAAGTGAGATGTAGTAGGATGGATAAATTTATAGAAAAAGCGTTTCAATATCTACATTATTCAACCATAATTTTACCTTTTTTACATATTTTATCATTTTATTTATCATTTGAGTTTGTAGTGGTAGAAGGTTAAATGAACGAGGACCAATGAAACTGCTATGTGTCTGCAATAATTTAGTTTTGGTTTGTGGGGTGTAAAATATATTATTTATTCTTTTGCTCATTCTGTTTTCATTTATTTCGAAATTATTTTTGTTTTTGAATACATATTTCAAAGTTTGTAATATAAATAATTTACGTATATTAAATATTTTAGTTTCTTTGTATAATAAGTTGGTCGAGAATGTTTTAGGTTTGTTATATATGACTTTAATTATGTGTTTTTGAATTATTTGTAGAGGCTTAATAAATGTATCAAGTGCACCACCCCATCCTATAATGCCATAAGTGATTGATGATTGCACCAGGGAAAAGTAGATCATTTTCAATTTTTCAATGTTTAGTACTTCCTTAAGTCTATAAAATATGTAGGTCAGATATCTTAATTTAGAAGTGATTTGATTAATATGTGATTTCCAATTAAGATTTATATCTATTGATACTGTTATGAAGCAGTGCTGAAATCATTACCTTTTCTCATTTTAAAATATGAACACTGCTTTATAACGTCGAACCTAGCGGCACGAACTATTGAGTTAATTAATTGTTGAGAGTTACAACGGGAGGACTGGCAACACAAGTCGTTATGGAAGGGGTTAGCTTTTTTTCTTTTCCGGGTCCGGGAATGGAATCCACTCTCGCCGGTATGATCTTTTGGGCTAGATCATGGCTGTGACAGTCGTGTAGTATTAATTTATTATAAGGGACGAAGTATTAAAAATTAGTCGATTGGCGCGTGAAATTAATGTGGAACAATCTTTGATACGTGATGTAAAAGTGCACCAAAGATTTCATTCAATAATGTCGCGAGATTGGTCTCCGCGGTAGTTCGTATTATTCGAGAGGTTTACCGAGAATTATTGAGGCGACCGGTAGTAGTATTTACGCTGCACGAGACGCGCCGGAATGTACTTGTCGGGTGCTGACGATAAGAATGCCTCATCAATCGCATGGAGAAAAATAATTCCGCTCACCGGCTTGTATTTAAAATTACACGTACGGTAATACTAACGGTCCCGCTTGCTTGCTATGTAAGCCCCGTAACATCGCCCCTTGGAGTTCCACTTCCCTTGGAGCCCTGCTTTGCTGTGAAGGTTATCCGATTATCCTTGCTGGTCATCCTGTTGCGAACTGGCCGATTATCCTGTTGCGAACTGGCCGAGATGAGGATCGGCCGGAGGTCCTGCCGATTATCCTGTTGCGGACTGGCCGAGATGAGGATCGGCTGGAGGTCCTGCCAATCATCCTGAGGCGAACTACGAGACGCGGTTCTGTTAGGAATATTGTGAATTTAGCTAGTTAGTATAACATCAATCGGTCCCTGAGGGTGAGTAGATTCTGTTTCGTTTATTGTACCTGACACTATTGAAATAATATACGTTCTTTTGCATTTAAATTGGAAATGAGATACCTGTTGTTATTTAATTCCCTAACACGCTGGAGATCACATACATATGCTCACTCCTGAGATGAAGTTTCATGTTTTTATTCACCACGGGCATAATTCTGCACAAAGGCAGTATTTTGGCGCTCGGTTCAACCGAAAAGTTCGTGGTGAAACCATAATACATACAGTATTAGCCTATACTAATATTACTATACTCAACCCTTAATATCAGCGTAACAATACTCCTAAATATTTTATATTTTCGACATTAGTGAGTTCGTTACACGAAGCACATTTCTTGATTGCAACTAGTATTATGGATTCTAATTTTAAGGTTGTCTGTAGGTTTATTGTTAATGGTTTTATAAAAAGGTAAGTAAAATGTTTTGCTATAGTTTAAAACGAGTTTGTTGTATTTTAGCCATGTTGAAACCAGTGAAATACAATCAGTTGCTTTCGAAAAAGTTTCTTTCCAATGATTACCATCCACTATTATTGCCGTGTCGTCTGCGTAAGAAACAATTTTACCAGGGATTACAAAATTACATAAATCATTAATATAAATTAAGAATAAAATCGGGCCAAGCACAGTTCCCTGTGGAACTCCATTTTTTATCTTTGACTCTGAACTATAATTATTCCCAATTTTTGTTTTTTGTGTTCTATCTGTAAGATAGTTAGAGAGTAGTTTTAGAGTGTCTTTTTTGAAGCCTAGTTGATTTATTTTTGTAATGAGTAAATTATGATTTACGGTGTCGAAAGCTTTTCTTAAATCTAGGAATATGGCAAGACATTTCTTTTTTTTATCGATAGATGAGTATATCTTTTTTGTCAATTCATATATCGCATCCTCGGTGCTTAGGTCTTTACGAAAGCCGTATTGGTTTTTCGATAGAAAGTGTTCAATGACTCTAGACTTGATGCATTTTTCGAATATTTTCGAGAGATTTGAAACAAGAGATATTGGTCTATAATTATCTAATTTATTCGTGTCTCCAGATTTATGTATAGGTATTATAGTGGAAATTTTAAATTGCTCTGGAAAATGACCATTTTTGAGGCATAAATTAAAAATATGTTGCAATGGAGTTAGGACATGTTGTTTTATTTTTTTTAACGTATCACAAGATAATCCATCATTTCCCTTAGAGTTGGATGGTTTTAGGTTATCAATATATTTTTCA
Organism: Limnephilus marmoratus; assembly: GCA_917880885.1. NCBI lineage: Eukaryota > Metazoa > Arthropoda > Insecta > Trichoptera > Limnephilidae > Limnephilus > Limnephilus marmoratus. The sequence goes on from OU862931.1 coordinate 32,497,031, forward strand.
ATTTCATTAAATGTAACAGGCGAAAAATATTCTATAGAGTTAATTGATTCATTATTTGAATCTAATTGAGGAGATGTCTCCATATAAGCATCATTAACATTAATGCCGGATGATTCAAGAACTACGTCTACTACATTTGTAAAATAGTTATTAAAGCTTTCTGCAATGGTCGATTTGTTAGTTATTATTTCATTATTTATTATAACCTCATTTACAATATTTGTGACCAGCCCGTAACAAATGTTTTCAAAATACGAGACAAAAATATGAAGCCTTGGAAGCATAAACAAATATTTTTCAAAATTAATAGATTTCTTTGTTTTAATGAGTACTGATTACGAGTTTTAATTACTTTAATTACACAAGCGTTGTTTTTTTTTGTATAAACAATAAACGTGGTTAAAACCATAGACATGTGAATTTATATAGACCTGCCCTAAGTGATAAAACGTATTATTTCCCCCTCCCCTTACCGGTAATATGGGACCGGCAGGGCTTACGAGAGCCTCGCTTAAATCTAAAAAATGTGACGTCATCATTCCTGTCCGGACCAGCGTCGAGCTCTCATCGTACATTTTACGAAATAACACGGCAAAAATGGTAGCTTGTGCTATATATTATACCCTAAAATATATCGATCATCACGAACGTGGGCGATTCTCCAGTGTGCTCGTCGCTGGTTACAGGGTTAAATAAATTATGAAACATTTGTAAAAGTGTCTTAACTAAATACGGCAACAAAATATTCATCTATGAAAAGTGGCGAACTTTTCTTTGCCATATTTGGACTTCGCAAATACGTTAATAACATGGCGAGCAATTCGCGCTCCCACGTAAACAGGTCTATTCATTCAAAAGCAGATGTTGCTTTTAAGAACTAAATGGTGATATTATAATGCGAGATGCCTATATACTGTCAGATTGATTTTTTAACGAATCACAGTCATTTTTCCCCTCCTCGTCCTCCCATAGTTGGTTTTGCCCCTCATCTGTATCTTCTCGTCTATTAAATTTCAATGTCTATGGTTAAAACAAATAAATCTATTAATTTAGAATTAAAATGGTGCCACAAAACACCTTTCGTTCAATCTTTTGAAATTTTTTTTATCAGGAGGCCCGGTTTAATGAAAAATGTGTAGTCATTTTGGTCGTTGCTTACTTTACAACTCATTCATATTTCATTTAGTGTTGCCAACGAGCCCGAACGATTCGGTTGATGGAAGGAAAATTTAATCGTAAGTTTCTAATCATGTTCATCAAATTTTACATAACTGATTCCCTAATTTGATGGTTGGTTATCAGTTGAATAAAATTTAAAACACGTTTATTAGTAAGGCCCTTAATAAATAACTTTGTAAAGCAGAGTTCAAATATAAGCGTTCTTCCGCAATACATTGAAGTATTTGTTAAATAATAACAATTTTGTAAGAAGATCGAGCAATATACGGTAATCTAAATATTTTCAATAATTTTTTTTGGGTTAACTGGAAGAAATAGGATGTTCCATAAGCTAGTCCTTTTGCATTTTATTTTTGTGCAACAAATGGTTTTTGAGTTTGATAGGAACCTCATAGATGTGAAAACGTTTTATTCACGATGACGTGTAATAAATTTTAATAATTTAAAAATAACATTATTAATAATATCATATTGTTAATATTATATCGGGACGTTCTGTATTAGCGCCGTCCGAGTATCTGCACAATCAGGTTTTAATAATTCAATAATCAGAAAATAATTCACCAAAGTTCGGGTATTAAACATAACTTGATTGACTGCCGTAATACAATACCATATTATGAATATGAAAAAAATTCATTTTTAGAAAATGAATTTTATAAAATATATTATGATAAAACTATACTAACAGACAGAACCATTATTAGCCATAATAGTCCTGATATAGTAAAATGTAAGGTCACTTGGGACGTTTTTGGTCTTATGAAAGTATAACGCAATTACGTGTTTTGGGATGTATTTATTCTTAAACAAGCAGAGGGGTTTTAAATCAGTAGGATTTATAGGTCCAATTAGGAGTTCCACCGAGCCGAAACCTCTGATATGAAAGTATCTGGAGTCGGTGAATTATATTATTTTCCCATTTGGTCTATTTGACATGTTGTTCTTGTATTATTTTGTATTTATTATACTTATATGGTGCAAGTGCATAACGTGGATTGACTAGGTATCATTTGTGCAAAAGTGCGTGAAACGGTTAAGTTTTTCCCGCGGGAACGATTTAACCCGGACATAAAAATAATCTGAAGCGTAAAGATTGTAAACTAAATTTACGAATTCACTCAGTTCCTTACATGTATTTTTAGGTAATTATTTTGTTTCAGATAATGCGTCACCATTGCAGGTTCTTGTTGTTAGCTGCAATATCTGCATTAGTTATGTGTGGGGTATCTGCCTTAAAACCACGTCTCCGAATATTAGGAGGCAAGCTAGCTCCGCAAGAAGTCGGCCTTTTCCAGGTGTCCATATTTAATAAGAAGTTCAGACACTACTGCGGCGGGGCTATAATTCGACCAAACTGGATAGTGACCGCTGCTCATTGCTTTTCCGTGTGCGGCGAGGAGCTCAAATGCGCAGTGAGATACGCAACTGGGAACAATTTGAACCAAGGACGTACCGCTCCTGTCAGAATGTTCATCCCTCATCCAAAACATGACGACGATCCGTTAACGAAAGACGCTAACTATGACATTGCATTGGTTGAAGCTCCACTAATCTTAGACCAATTGGCGCAGCCAATACCAATCGGTGATATAGACGTTCCGTTATATGGCGTCATGGAAACTAGCGGGTTTGGATGGACCAGAAACTCCAATCACACTTGCACAAGAGATTTGAAAATTACAGAGCTCAAGCGAGTGCATTGTCCGATGTTACTAGCGCCGACATTTATTTGCACTTTGGGCGCAAATACAAATCCTTGCCATGGGGATTCAGGAGGTCCTTTGACGTATAAAGGAAAATTGGTAGGGGTCACAGGATTTGGAGCAAAAATTCCCTCACATAAAGGACCACAAATGAGATCTCTTTTGAAAAAATCGATTTTTTCTCAGCGCTGTTATCCTGGAGTTGTTGGTAACTTTGGCTATGTCTATTATTTTAGAAATTGGATAAATGAGACCATAAACAATTACACTTCGAAGTATGATTTAGAGAATCTTCCTCGACATCAAGAATGGGATGAGGCCTACGTGGAAAGGGCATACGGCTTTAATAGATCGTCGTCAGTTTATTGTTAATAAGTCGGTATTAGGTCGCGTTGCACATCTTCGTCCAACTTTGACCATGGTTTCAGACAGTTTGGCTAAGTCCATCACCAGGGCAAATACACAATTCGATGAATACTGCATGTTTGTCCAAAACTTCGATCGGATTTTGATTGTGTGTTGCACTCGAATCTTTCATTATTTATTTTACCTGTACTTTTCTATATCACGAACTTTGAATTTTACATAAATACCTTCTTACACTGTTTGGTTTTAATTCGTGTTGTTTCAATAATAAAATAAGAAGAAAAAATCGTCAAATGAAGAAGGCGTTTGTCTTTCGTCATTCTTTTGTCATGTAATAAAAATATAATATGAAAAATTAAACCAATTTAAAGTTTTTCTTAGTTCTTGTTCTGTTTGTGTTTCGTTCAACATCGAGGTAATATCTACCGTTCTATTGTGGCTACTCCAACACAGAATCACAAATTGTATCCCCGTTCGCCGTATACAAAATTTGGGTAATGACTATAAAGATGTTGACATATTAAACGCTTCATTCACTAAATGTAAACAAGTCATAGTAGAATTTATATCGGAAAGAAGAACAACAAATTTAAGTAAACAAACTACATCTCTGCTTCGACTCATTTTACCTACGTACTGTACTGTTTTTTCAACTGGCTAGTGTGGAGTATTTTGTTTTCATTTTATTTTGTTTTTGATTTTGTTTTTGTATTTGTTTTCGTTTGATTTTGTTTGACTTTTTTTTAATCTTGTTACGCTCATTTAGACATGTAAAAGCCCAGGGCGTGGAATTCAAAATAAATAAACCGCTCAGTGGTTGAGTGGGCATCGCATTTGGGTCCCACCCAGGCGTTCCGTTTTCGATTCCTCGGCTGGCCAAGTCCTCCATCACGACTCAAGCAATATTTTTGTTGTGGTAGTAGGAGATTTTCAAATATTGTCGGGTTATTCGTAATCGGGAATGTTTGTCTTTCTTTTAAAAAAATAAAAATTAAAAAATTATTAATAAAAGTTAGTAAATTTTTATTGCCTTTTTTATTGTAGTATTTTACCCATTAATGTAATATTTCTCTGAAGAACCAGATTATACTGATAAATCTAAACGAAACATGAACAGAACAAGCAAACAGAACAAAAGTAAATAAAAAGGTAACGGTCGCAACTGGGTCTCGAAACCAGCATATCTTGTTTTACCGGTACATTAATATCTACATAAACGAATATTTTATATTTTTTAAATACTTTTCTGTATCTTGTTCTGTTTCAATAAATAACGTTAGTTTATCAACTAAAAATAATAAAATATTTATTTAATTTTTGGGTACTCGGTTCCAATATAATACCTAAAATAAATACACAGTTCTACGAAAGTCTCCTTTGGTGTAGTAGTATAAAATGCCTGACGAACCTCAGCGGCCAGACATTTAGCGAACCAAGGATCGAATCCTACGAAAAAAAATAATATGTTTTTGAATAATCAACATCCAATCTTCAAACCACTTCAAAATTAACAGGGAAAAGAAAGCGACTTCTAGCGACTCCGAAGAAGAAAACACTCAATTCAATTCATTTCAATTTATTCATTTTAAAAACATCAAAAAATTACAATTTCAGAGGGTTTTTAGAGAGAAAAATATTTTAGATGAAATAAACGGATTTAGACTGACAGCAACAAAGCTTGCCGTTTGAACACAGCTCTCCTGACTGGCATAACCATTGGCAAGTAAGTTCTTTGTAGTCTCTTGTCTCTTGTCTTTGTCTCCTCTTGTCTTTTTTGTTTTCCGAAGGTTTCACTTCTACCGTGTGTGAATTGCACACTCTAATTTTTGTTTATTATTATTACTACTGGTCGCTATTTGTTTTGAACTTTCAAACAGTAGCAAACGATGAAATTGTAAAAAGTAAATTCTGAAGTCTTCCCACTTCCGTACCAGAAATATAATTACGTAAAATTTATGATGCAAATTTTGTTGTTGCGAAAAGTTACCCAGGTGTACAGAATTTTCATAGTGATGTATGTTCACTTTACTTGCATTGTGAGCAGGTGCATTTATAACTTGCATGAAATTATTCAAATTGATAACTTAGTTACGGTGATAGTAACTTTGGCTATCGTAATTGATAACACGTGCATTTCTGAGCGTATATAAACAAGCCGTTATTATTTATTATGGGAAAAATAATGCTTGTTAGACACTACTGTGTGATTGTAATAATTTAATGAATGCAGATAGCAAATTCATACAGCTCTAACTAACTACATCACGCCCGCAGGGGTAGGCAGAGAGGACGGACCGCCAAAAAACTCGATCTTGGCACAGACTCCTTGCCTCGTTCACATTCATACATCGCCTCATACATGCTCTTTTATTATTCAGACTCTTATCATGGCCCGACTCAAGTATTTGATTCTTGGTCGTGCCTTGCCTTCCTCGGGCGTTCCATTCACATTTGCGTCATTTACACTCCTTTCCTCGTTCATTCGCTCTTCTTATCATTACTCATTACGCTTACGTCAGCCTTGCATTCTTCGCGGATCTCCACATTTCTCACACGATCGAACATGGTTTTACCACACATACGCCTCAGGGATCTCATTTCTACAGCATTCAGTCTACTTTCATCCTTCCTCTGCCAGTTCCATGCCTCACTGCCATACATCAGGGTAGGTACCAGCACTCCTTTATGGACGGCTAACTTCGCTTCTTTGGACAGTTTTTTGTTGGCGAAATTGAGTAATCGGGAAGTATGTCGCCTGTTGTATGCTGATGATGCGGTGCTGATTTCTAACAGTATTGAAGATCTACAGCCTCTCGTTTTTTTTTTTTTTTACAGTGAATACCGCACAAGAATCTTAACTGCTCCCGTCTGGAGCCAGTGAGACTATGGCATCCCCAATTGGGGTATGTTGTGAGGCTGAAGGTAGTGGGGAGGGGAAGGAGGTGGGGAAGAGGAAGGTTGGGAAGTACCTGGCTATTCAGATCTGGTCACTAAACACGGCTAAAGCCATTTTCAAGCAACGTTTCAATTCTGAATGGTGGTCGTACACCAGGGCGATACTAATAGTATCTTCCACTCTGGAACATCCCGCAAATATACTATATATTATTTTAAATGAATTAATTGTGAAATAACACAAATTAATCAAATAAAATTTATTTGCGCATGCCGGGTTCGAACCCGCGACCTCCGGAATGTGAGTCAAGAGTCTTAGCCACTGGACTACGGAGGTCGTGGTGTCTAGGATGAACGAAGTATGTATGAAGGATGAGTTAATGATGAATGCAAGTAAGTCTAAAGTCATGGTATTTAAAAGAGAGAGTATGAAAACAATGTGCGACATGGTTGTGAATGATGAGTATTTGGAGCAGGTGGATGAGTTTGTGTACTTGGTTTACGAGAGATGGGAGGACTGACAGAGATATCGAAAGAAGGGTAAATGCAGGCAACTCTATTAATGGAGGACTGAGCGCCATTAATAGAGTTGATTAACGTTAATTAACGCCATAATACAAATCAATGTACAATTAATTAAAGAAATATGTACAAAATTTTTATGAATTTTTACGGCTTCCGTGGTCGAGGGGTAAGGCCGAGTAAGTCCGAGGTCACGGGTTCAAATCCCGGCGTGCGCAAGTAAATTTTATTTGATCAATTTGTTTTCACGTTCTAGAGTGGAAGATACCTTCAGTATCAATCAATTCAACGTTGCTTGAAATGGTTTTGACTGTGTTTATTGACCATATCTGAATAGCCATGCACTTACCCAATTTCCTCTTCTTTATCTTCTTTCCCTCCCCACTACTTTCGTTCTTTCCCTCTTATCTTATCTTCTTTCCCTCCCCGCGGCTTTCGATACAGTAGATCACAGTATTTTATTAAATGTACTTGAAACCGAATTTGGCGTTCGAGGTGATGTCCTCCAATGGATGACATCGTACCTGTCTGGACGAGTAGCTTCAGTAACTTTTAATAAATATACTTCACCTGACACTCCCATCGAATTTGGAGTTCCCCAGGGTTCTGTCCTGGGTCCCATTCTCTTCATTTTATATACGAATCGTCTCGAACGACTCATTCACTCAGCTGGCTTTGGAATCACAAGGCTACGCGGATGATTTTTTTATTTTCAAGTTTTGCTCCCCGGATGAAAAGGACATCCTTAAAAACGAGGTGATTAGCTTCATTAACACAGTCTCAAGTTGGATGTCTGTCAATAAACTCAAACTTAATCGGACAAAGACGGAATTTATTTGGATAGCTTCTCCTGGAAGGCAAGCCCTCATCGATTTCAGTCCAATCCGTATTCAGAACACAGATATAATTCCTTCTACAGAAATAAAATTTCTGGGTTTCACTCTAGACAATAGTCTTTCTCTTGAATCGCAAATTTCAAAAGCTGTGAGTTCTGGCTTTTTCCATCTACGGCAGATAAAGTCAATCAGGAGATGCCTTCCCACTGATGGAGCAAAGTGCCTCATAAATTCGTTCGTTGTCTCACGAATGGACTATTGTAATAGTGCATATGCTGGCCTACCTAAGACACAATTGAATAGAATACAGTCCATTTCAATGCTGCGGCGAGAATGATTTTTGGTGAATCTAAGTACTGTCATATAACCCCGCTTCTAAGGGATCGTCTTCATTGGCTTCGATGTCCTGAAAGTATAGAGTTCAAGATCTGCTTAATGACCTTCAAAGCGTTGCAAGGAATGGTGCCAGCCTATATATCGGAACTATGTGTCCGACAAAACTTAAGCGAGAGACAGCTTACTCTAAGGTCAGCAGATCTAGATGTTAATAATCGTCTAATCGAACTTTCTAGGTCAAATCGAGCTGTTTACTATGATCGCTCTTTTCATGTAACGGGCCCTCTCATTTGGAATAAACTTCCCTCAACTCTTACTAATATCCAGAATTAGGCTGAATTTAAACGGGCTTTAAAAACAAAATTATTTAAAGAATCATACCATTCATGAATCCTTACATCTTTTCAATATACGTAATTATAATAAGCCATGTTCTCAAGCTTCCCGTAATTGTTTGGTTTCGGTTTCCTCATAATTGTATTTTTATTTTATGTTTCGTATCCGAATTTATGGCAGAATATCTCTCATTTCTAAACGCAAACTGCCTTTTTATTAGTACATATATTATATTTTAGTTTTAAAGTTCTTGTTTTGTCCTGTGTTACAATAGCACCGCTATTGTCTATTATTATTATTGTCCCGTGTGTGCTACAACAGCACTATCTTTGTTAATTTTGTTCTTCTGTCATTGTTTTGTAAATACTGTATATTCTTTAGTTAATTTTGTTCTTCTGTCATTATTTTGTAAATACTGTTTATTCTTTTATTATTTTCTTAATATTATAAGGAGCACTGTAGAATTATTTTAAAATTTATTATAGTTAAGCGCACTTGAAGTGAAATGTCACAAAACTGCGCTATATAAATATAATGTTATTATTATTATTATTATATTACTACCTTCAGTCTCGTAATATACCCCAATTGGGTATGCTGTAGTCTGACTGGCTCTAGACGAGAGCAGTTGAGACTCGTGTGAGTATTCACATAAAAAAAAAAAACAAAATAATTGCGTTTAAATGCCCTCTGGGGGTACGAATAAAATCGTTGAACGGAAATAATTTCGTGGGCTGGAATATTTTCGGTAATTGTTATTTTATTATTGGTATTGAACATAAACAAGATATGTATGTATGTTTCGAAGCCACGTGTTTCCCCCTACCTTCTTTCTTTAGTATAGAAAGACTCCAGGTTCAGTAAAACAACGCCTTCCGCATAATGTTTGGTCTCCCCAGATATTGCAGCGCTTCCCAGATGTTCACGGAAGGGCGAGTTTCGCGGCTATGCAGCCCTTATTAGATCCAGCGTGGCAGGAATGAGGGAAAGGATATGCTGCTCTGGTAATATCCTAGTCAGGGAAGCCCGCCTCAGTCCATCATCCAGCATTGATGCACACTGGAGAAAAATACTGGCTCCTAATGTGGTCAGAGAATTCTAAAAGCCAATAATTATTAGTATCTTCTTATTTTCTTATATCTTTTATTATATCTTATATCTTATCATATTTACCTGCTTTTCTTATTTATTTTTTCTCTTTAAATATTTTGTAAATTATGTATTATAACCCTTATGGAATGTGTGGAATTGCACTATTCTCCCACGTACCGGAATAAACAAACATTTATTAATTTTATTTAATTCTTCCATATTAACCTTACACTAACAGAATGGTCAAGACACTTGAGTTATTTTGATTAATTTTTCGGTTATTATGCCGTGTTACGCTTCCTCCTTCTTTAGCCAACGTTTCGGAAAGCGTTGCAGAATCCATCACATGGGAAGATGAGTGGATTGGGGCGAAGTGTTTTTATGTATGCACCTAGAAGTGATACCGTGTTGCGCCTCCTCTGATGGCCGGTATTTCAGTACAATAATAATGTTATTTTCGGCGTTTAGTTCTGGTGGAGCTGTCAAATACAGTTTTTTTTTAAATCACATTTTAATTTAATGAAATTAAAACAATATCAGCGATACTCAATCGAAAATTTCGAGACAGAACAATGGGAAAAAGATATTGACACCTCTGAAAAAGATATTGGTCTCAGAGGTGACAAATAACTTTTTCTGATTTTTCTGTCTCCAGATTTTCGATAGAGTTTCGCTGATATTGTCTTCATTTAATTATATGTATATTACAATTTGAGGTTTTATTCATAAAGTAAAAAAAATATATATCTATTTATATTTTAGTACCTACTTGTATTTTTTGTGTAAAACAATTTCAATGTGCAATTTTTAAAAGAATAACTCTCTTTTTATAACTTTTGAGGGTTATTCTCACCGAGGAAATATATCATTGAAGAAGAAGATAACACAAACAATCAAAACGAAAATATGAAAGTGAACAAGACAGAGAAAAATAAAATGATAACGGTGGCAATTGGGCCAAAAAATATACCAAAATTCTGAAAATGCAAAAAAAGCCGATGACAATATTGTTAATTATGAAATTTGAAACATGATATTGATAATTATTACTTTTAAATAAGAGGCGGTAGCCAAATTGATAAAATCTTTATCCCGGTAAGATGAGAGGTTCTGGATTCGTGAACGAGTTGCGACCGTTACATTTTTATTTTTCTGAATCTTGTTCTCTTTCATGTTTTCATTTAGATTATAAGTCTTATCTTCTTCTTCAATGATAAATTACAAATGTTTTGTCATTCGGTAGAACCACTGCGTCGCCATAGTAACTTAAAATGAAGAATTAATAATAATAATAATTTGGGAGGTGGGTATTGGTACCGCCGCACCGGGAACCATTTATTGGACAAGCAACACCCCTGCCATAGGTCACCCCAAGTGGTTCGCTGCGTTTGGTGACTAAGAAGGGGGTGTCCTGTCCCTGGTATCTGGCGGCGGATAAGTTTGCACACCTACTGCGTGGCGGGCCAGATCGGGAGAGATTGGTTGAGGGAGATCTTGTGACCTCTTCAGCTGAACTCAGCGCCTCCTGTGTCCTGGTTTTTCAATAAAATAAAATATTTGAAGAGAAATTGTGTTTTATTGGAACAGATGATTTTTCAAGTGTGTGAAGCATGGTTTATAAACAGCGCATATTTACATTCTAAACATAAGTAATATTGTACCTACACAACATATAATGTATTTCAATATTTATATAATATTCAAACATAATGAACAAATATGATTATTGTACAAGAATTGCGTACACACTAAAGATGTAAAAATGTAACAAATTCCAGCCATGCATTACTGGCTTGCTCTTAGAGTTAGAAGCGTAGTTGAGTTGAAACCAATAGTATCAGATAATATAATATTAAAAGGTACGCTATTCCAAAGGTTGCTCATAAAAATAAATCAAGTGCATTGTCTCTCTTACACTTGTGCCATTTCTTATACTGCCATCATATTTTAATTTCGTAATGTGAAACACAGTTTTGGGTAAGAAATTTGGATTCCATGACCATTAACCCCGACAGTTGGCCCCCGGCATTCTTGTAGAAAATATGTAATCGGTTTAGGGAAACCGTATTCCTACTTACAAAACATTATAACTAAATTTCCCTAAAGTGGTGAGCAGAGAGGA